>CM059877.1:753564-2068516 GCA_030490815.1 Acer saccharum
CAACTAATATTTTCCGAGTAACATTATAAAACTATCTCAATCAATCAATATACTAGTGCATTATATATATATATATATATATATATATATACTCAATTAGGAACAACAAATCAAAATGCAGTAATTGAAATGGAATCTATAAGAGAAAATTTGTTTAGATTGAGTAATTTGAAGATCAAAATCTTGAAAGACATAAACAATCAAATGCAATCTTATCACAACTAAGATTGGGGCTTTTATAGAGAGAGAACCTGGGTTGCAAGAGCCAACAATGACAATCTTCTTCTCTTCTTCGTTTTCCCCTCATCCTTGTTATGCTTGCCGATTTTGTAGTCGATCGTCGCCGCACTAGAGCCTCCATTTATTTATTTATTTAATATTTTTTCTTCCTCAACCTAAATCAAGCCAACGTTAGAAACAAACTTTATAAAAAAAAGTATGACAGTATGGGCACGTCATCTAACTGGCCGACGTGTCATGACACGTCATCCGCGTTTTGCATGCGTGGAAAAACATATCAGCTTATGTGATGACATGTCTGAATGTGATTAACTGCTGCATTGACTAGTCACGGGACCGCTCTGCGCTTAGTGTCCAGTAATCAATCCATTTGGCGTGACGTGCTCAGACCGTCAAAAGTGGCTGACGTGTACTTACATGTCATCGATTGCTTGATACATCGGTCGTTAATCGAATTATAACCCAAGAAAAGAAAAAGCCGAAATCTGAATCTGTTTTCCAATACATATCCATCTGATGGAAGGCAATGACGACCAACCAGCTCACTCAGATCTCTCGCAGTTTATGTACATAGTTAGTGGGACTACGGTCGAGCTGGTCTGGATTTATGGAAGCTCTATGGTTCGGTAAATCTCTTACATAGTGATCTCCTCTCCCACTTATCTTCAATATTGTTCTGTTTGATTTCTTCATTCAATGAATGATCTTGTTCTGGTTCTTTTAAGTTCTTGAATGATCTTGTTCTGGTTCTTTTGTAATTAAAAAACTGAAACTTCCATGTTTTTTTTGCTTGATTTAGTGTTTATGACTTGTTAGTATCATTTCTTTGTATAGGTTTCTTCTGGGTAATTCTTAATTGGTGACTTACTTGTAAATATCAGATTTTTGCTTGTAAAGATCAGGTTTTTTTTTTTTTTTTTTTTTTTTTTTTTTACTTGTAAAGTTCAGGTTTTTGCTTTGATGGTGTCAATTTTTATTTGTTGTTACATTGTGGGTGTGTGAAGATCAAACGTTTATTGAATTTTGTTTTTAGGAAAAAATGCAAAGGGCAGTTCGATCTTTGTTTTCCATGGGAATGCTGTGAAAACCGTGGTCTTGGATAGATTCCAGTTGCGAATCCTATGATGTTGTGGCCTGTGGTGTTTCGTGGTTTTAGTCTACTTCGTCAGCTCGTAGGGAAGAGCATGGTTTCGAGAGCACCCGGATTGCTGATGTCTTGAAAGCTAAAGGTAAAGGTGCTGATGGGTCCTGGCTCTGGTGCACTACGGATGACTCTGTTTATGATGCTGTCAAGTCGGTAAGCGTTTCTTGGACCGTGACAAGTTTGAATTGCGATTATGTAGCTGTTTGGTGTGGAGTTAAATGGGTCATAATTCTCTTGCAGATGACCCAGCATAATGTTGGTTGGTGCTTTGGTTGTCGTGAAGCCTAGAGAGAAAATTCAATTGCAGGGATCATCACTGAGAGAAGTATGTGAAATTTGTTGTTCAACTATATACGCTAGAACATATGTGCTTGATGTATATTGTGATAGTGTTCACGGTTGAACCTAGTTTTGTATACATTAGTGGAATAGTTTTACATAACATGGTTCCATTTTATAGATTTGAATGTATAAGGTAGTTTTTTTTTCAGCACGTATATTTTGTCATCTTTATCTTAGAACTTTTGTGTTTCGTCTTAGCTTATGCCTACATTTGCATTGTCCCCTGCACTGCTGTCTCCAAGATACTGTGCCTGTATGATCAGAAATAAAATAATCTCTGCACCGTTTTCCTTCAATAATTTAATGTTTATTCCATGAACAACTATTCGGTAGCACTTCTGTTATCAAATCAACAAAATTTTCTAGTAGAGTAATCTAGTGACAATCGGTTTCTGTATTGTGAATGTTCTAACATTGTTTGGCTAATGCATTCAATTTACATCCTTTTGTTTTGACAAATTGATTCCAGATTATCTCAGGAAGATCATAGTGCAAGGCAGATCATTCAAGTCAACTAAAGGTTGGCAACATCGTGACTGAGGAGGTACTAATTAATAATTTTTTGTAGGAATATTGCTTACTTTTGACCTTTGCTCTCAGTTGCATTTTGTTACAAACAATTCATTTTATGCAGAATAAGCTTATCATAGTCCACTCAATTCCAAAGTTCTGAATGCAATGCAATGATGACAGGTTACATTCTGCAACACTTCATTCAACATTTGCAATTACTTGTTCATTGATATTTTCTTATCAAGATGAGCTAAGCTTGAACCTATGATCATGTAGACAACCGCATTAGGCACATTCCTGTGATTGACGACAAGGACATTATAGCCATGGTGTCCATTGGAGATTTCGTTCATGCTGTGGTGAGCAAGTATCGTGAGGAGTTAAATCGTCTGAATGCCTATATTCAGGGAGGTTACTAGATAATGATGAAAAACGACTTGCTGTTGTTTATGATCTCATCTGCTCTTCGAAGACTAATAATCCAGGGGCTTGTAGAGTTTAGTGATGTTTGTGTCGCCTATTATTTGGTTTCTTGGTTTTCAGTTTCCAATGTCATCAGTATGCTGTTCGCAAATCAATAAAAGCATCTGGACTCACATATTAATAATCAGGACACTAATTTTTGCATTTATACTATGAACAGTGGTTTTTCAATATACTTGGGCGTATACGTCCAGCTTGGTTATATTGTGCCATGTAACATTCATCTCTCATGTGTTTGTCACATGACTCGATTGATTGGGTTAGACATATAATTTGGCACTCACTAGAAAATGAAGCAGAAAAGCATTTCATTAACTAGAAAATGAAGCATTCCATGCCGTCTACAATTATAAAAAAATCAGAAAAATCAGAAACATATTGGCAGCATATTTTTACAGTATAACAATTGGTTATTACATTCATAAAAATGTCAATATATTTGGTCACATCCAATAAATCATACCACTTAGGTTCAACTTTATAACAATATTTACATTAATATATAAAAGAAATCAATGATTCAAATACCATTATCAACAATCATCTTTTGAAGGGGGTTTGATCTCCGATTAGCAAGCAAGTGCAATTTATAACCTGACTCAAGTAACATTAGGTAAAAAAAAAAAAAAAGTAATATCAGTGCAAAATTCAAATCCATAAATACATAATGAACATAATAAAATAAAATTCTATGTTGACAATTTTTTTACCTGGCTTCAATAATTACGGAACTCACAAAGGGAAGTAAGAGATCTTTTGCAGTGGATGGAGATGGTCCCACTCCAATGCTTCCCACCATTCTCTTTCAACTTTGATTTGATAAGTGCTGGAGGTGGAGGTGCCTGTCCTTTCTCATCTACTGGCACGTAAATAGGGAAGCGTTTTAAGTTGAGGGCATCCCCATATATTAATTTGTTTGGAGAGAATCACAAACCATCACTCCATTGCAACTACAAATGCTCTTCAATTCTGGCATGCCTCTTAAAGCCAACTTTCTCAATTTGGGAAGAAGGAATTCCTTCGGGCTTCTTTCTTCATTGTCCATCATCATCTACTGCTATTAACTCCTCCATTTCACCACAATAATCTACTTTAATCTGCTCCAAATTCTTCAGTTCCAACATCAACTTAGATGAGAACAGTTTCTCCAATTTCTCACATTGACTTATGAAACAACTTTAAGATGTGAATATTGACCAGCTGGTGATGATTCTGACACCTTCAACAATATACCAGTTGGAGTATTGCAACCTTCAATGAGTAGAAACTCAACTTCTTTTGGAGAACAATAAAATCTTCTTCTCTTCCATAATATTACATCCTACCAGAAATACCACCTTATTCACAATACTTTACTCTACATATAGACAACTTGTCCTCAATCGTCATCGTCATCCTCAAGTCCTCTGGGAAGAGCACAAGACAATACTCACTGAGTATTCCATGAGTATTTAAGGATTTAATATAGCAACTGAAGTCTTGCAATTTTAAAAAAAGTGCCGTAAGACGATTCAAATTCTTCAATTTAGTTCCCTCCTCTATTGCTACTATTTGAGTTTCTAATCCCCAATTTATCCGAAGTTTTTGGAGACGACAAAGTTGGCAATATTCCAGCTGGTATCTTGTGCAACTCAAAGGAAAAAAGATCTAGACTTGTTAAATTTGCTAACATCTCCATTCCTGCAGGCACTTCATTTATTGCGGTATATCTAAGCCCTTTCTCAGTGCCTGAAGTCTTGCTAAACAAGGAACATGTTTTAATTGCCTACAATTGAAGAACAATGCTGTGAGATTGTCATCTCAGAGATGGAATTTGGCAAGCTCTCAATCTCGGTTCCAGAAAGATTCGAATCTTCAATCCATGCATGTGGGTGAAGAAGACTCTGGAATACTTTCTAGAGGATTGTTTTTGTAAAAACAAAGTTGAAAGAATTTGACAATTTGGCGACAAACTTGAAGGAATTTCTGTTATAGATTATCCATGAAGGAAACTTATCAAGATTTTCTTTCCATTCTTTTCCGCTGGGGAACTCTTCCAACTTCATGCCAGCTTTTACCATGAACAGAGGCTTTTGCTTGTAATGTGCTTTAAGGCCATGTCTCTTACAACATCATGAAGCTTCACACAACTTCTCTCATCATCGTCAAGACTCTCCAACACAACATTGTTATAAGACTTTTATTATAACGAGCCCTATCCTCTGTTGCTTGCAAATTACCATCTCATCTACAAGTCCTTCTGCAATCCAACAATCCACAAGTTCATTTTTGGAATGTCATGGTCTTCAGGATATAATGCACATACAGGAAGCACATTGAATCCTTCATCTTTCAATCGATCATAGCTGAATTTTAACCTTACAAAAACCTCATCGTCCCTGACTTTGATACTCCTTACATTGTTAGACAGTTCAAGTAATGCATTCCTCCATTCACATATGTCCTCTTCTCCCTTCAAGCTGCTCGCTATTGTCACAATTGCGAGGGGTAAACCAGCACATTGCTTAACAACAAGTTCCGCACTTTCTTTTAAAGTTGGAACTTTAGAAATATCAAGTTCTGCTTTTTCAAAAATAACTCCAATGCCTCCTTTTCTGAAAGAGGCTTCACTTGGACTGTTTTACAGCCATGGAACGACAAACTTTCCAAGGAACGAGTTGTTAAACCAATTTGCACCCATTCTCTTCGGTTGGTTCAAGGATTCCTATTCCTCAAGATGAATTGCTTCCCACATATCGTCCAATATTAACAACATCTTTTTCCTTTGAACATATTAATAGTGTCCCAATACGTATTTCTGATCTTCTATACCAGAAAGACTTGTTTCAATGCCATTGCAATTCCATTTTGTATTTTAATAAGATCAAGCGTTGTGATACAGTGACCCAAATACATGATCGAACTTATTTTCTTCAATGAGTCTATTGTTTAGATGAGTCACGATAGTTTTTTACCAGCTCCACCCATCCCACAACTCCAATCTTTTTTATGTCTTACCATCAAGTGTCCCCAAATCTCTTCCATATTTTTCTCGCTGTTGTTTCGCCTGCTAATCTTGTCGTTGGCAAAGTATTCCAACGGTTGGAGGTGCATCAATCACCAAAACTATTAAATGAAGACAATGAAGTACCCTTTTCATATATTCTTTGGCCTCTTGAATTTTCTTATCAACAAGTTCTGATTGAAGGACACGTGAGAAACATTTCACTTTCTGAAATGCATCTTCAATATTTTTGCCTCATCAATGATCTTTTGTACATTTATCAACCAATTATTGACTTCAGGCTTTGTTAATTTACCAAAACCACACTCTGCTTTCAACCTCAGTTCTATTCCGTCATTCTGACCTTGTAATTCATCTAATATTCTTTTAAGATTCTTCTTATTCTTCAAGCTTTCTATGATATTCAATATATTTGCAGAATCGAGGCCCTATGCACTTTAAAACTCAATGTTGGCCCTAAAAGCTCCATCAAAAGTTCCCTACATAATCAAATTTGTATACAATCCAATAAAAGATAATGTTATATTCAATCCAATATAAGCTCGCATAGTTATTATGTTGATGGCTTTCAAAAACCATATATTTTTATTTCATTTTTATATTTCATTAGATCTTCAAGAATTTCGAAGTCTATTGTTTAGATGTTTTTTCAAAATCAGTTAAGGGAATTTCTTGTAGTTTCTAAAACCATTATTAGAGTTAATTTATTCATTTATTTTGTTAAACCAGGTGGAAAATATCCCTTTATCTTAAAATAATTTTAACATTAAATTTATTTTTAAAAAATTTAAATCTTGTTAACCTAAAAAAACAACTATTTATTTTTGTATTTTTTAGATATAAAATTATCATATATTCTCATTTTTTTTTTTATTTTTAGAATTTAATGAATGACATGGGCTTGTGAAAAATTCAAATTAGTGTTATTTATAGAGAATTGATCATAATTGAGTAAATTTCTAGGATATTTAATTTTTCTATTTTTACATGCATAATAAAAGGGCATGTTCTTTAATGTTTTATAAATGCGTTTTTTTTTTAAACGAAAAACGTGAAAAAAAAAAAACACATTTTAAACTTTTATTGAAGAAAATCTGAAAAGACAAGTTTTCACTATTTTACAAAAAATAAAAAATAAAAAATACCAATTGGTTAAGTGGTATATGAATCCTATTAAGGATTGAATTAATTTTTAATTAATAACACTATATTTTCTTAAGGTAATAAAATATAGTTTTTTATCAAAAAAAATTTATTAAAAAAACAAAGCCTGAAAAGACATCATTAATCAATTTTAACTTGTATTATTATTTTTTAATTAATTAAATAAATTTATATACACTTTACGTCTTTACTCTTGCATATTTAAAAAAAAAAAAAATCAAAACAATTACATGAATGCAATTTATAATATTATTACTTCATATATCTAATATATTATATATATTGTTCTCAGTTATTGTTATCTAACACGTTTTCAAAATCCAAAATATGAAAATATATTTTTATTTTCAAAGGAAATTGATAAAATAGATGATAAATACATTACTGAAATACTGAATATGTCCGTAATTTTATTTTTCAAGTTCTTAAAACCATGTTTTTGAGGTGGATGATATTTTTATTTCTAAAAATGTTTTTGATTTATTTATTATTTTGGAAATTTTCATTAAAATTTTAAATTTTCACCCCTAAAACACAAATTCTCTCTTTTGTATTAATGTTTTCTTTAGAAATATAAGTATCATATCTCATTATAACATCAATTATATAGATCGAATTAAATTAACAACATTGGGTTTTTGACAAATTTCAAAATTAATGTTACTTTAATGATTTGTCATGCTTGATCCTAACATGAATAGAAAATAACACATACAATATATCTTAACTGAATAAGCATCCATCCTCGTAATATAACATGTGCATAAAAATAATGTGTTTTAAAAAAAAAAAAATTGATACTTGAATGATATTAACCTAGTAAAGAGAATGTCACCTGATTACAGATGTTTCAATACTTGTGGCTAGTTATAGCCTGACAATATTCCCGATCCGAATCTTAAAAAAAAAACAAACGAACTTGTGGTTAATAGCCTATCCAGAACTTGAACATTGAAAATGATTTAAAATATACAAAAATTTATTCCTATGAGTAAAATAAAGTCAAAGGTATTTTTTAAATAAATAAAAATGCTCTTGATACATACATACAATAATTAATATGCACAGAAATAATACATACCATATACAAATTTTAATTACAAAAAATGCATCAATACAACATTATGTATTGAAACCAAAAACCTAATAAAGCACGGTGGAAAGATAGGAAATAACACTATTTTTATGTTAAATTTTGTGAGCATCACTAATTAATAAGTTAAGTTAATGGCACTAATGGACAAAAATACCCTCATCTCCATTTTTTTACGTTTGTATCCTTTTAGGGTTTTTTTTTTTTTTTCAAAAACCTCATTGATGGAGGATCATGGGTGGTCCTCCATCAATGGAGATGAAAGACCTCTATTGGAGGTCATTCGACCTCCATTGGATGTCGAAATCGGCCTCCAATGGAGGTCGAAATCTATCTCTAATGGAGGTCTTGATAGAGAAGATGACTATTTTTTTTTTTGAAAAATTTCATTTTTGCCCAATAAGTCTTAAAACTTACAAATATATCTAATAATTCTCGGAAATTACATAATAAGTCTCAAAACTACAAATAAATCTCAAAATTAAACATAAGTCTTGAAAATATAAAATAAGTCTCGAAACTCCAAATAAGTCTCAGAACACCAAAAGTGCTAATTCTTTTTATCATCCATGCAAAAAATCGCATCAAAATTCAATAAATTACATCAATTTCAGCAAAGTGCTTAAGAGTGCATTGTAAAATCCTTATTGAAAAATTTCTCATATAGATTTGGGGTTAGGCTAAATTAACTTAAATTATGACTTTATCTTTTACTTCAACATCCCAAGTTCCCAACCATCGTGCCCCAGGAGCGACCCACTTAAGGTTAGGGGTGGGCCCGTGCCCTACCTTAATTTTTTTTAAATAATATTTTCTTTTCATGTGGATATATATATATATATCTATTAACACTAGAATAAAATATTAACTCATAGCACAGTTGGTAGTGTGTCCCTCTTCTATATTGATGGTGAAGGGCCCTACTCCCACCAAGCCACCTTATCAACTTCTTAACTATCTTCAATTTATGCCTACGTAATTCCATTTATTTTATATTAAATTATCTATTATTTTTTAAACTTTTATTATTTCTAATAATTTTATTTTGACATACCTAATATATCCAATCGATAAACCCTAAAATCCCAAATTTTAATTTATTGTATTAAAATCCATCTATTTATATTCATTTTTTATTTTATCCTTACATTTTCTTTATTTATAATTTTAATATTTTCATATAAATAAATCAATAATTTACCAATAATTAGAAGAATAAAAATGTTTAGTAATATTTATTAATCAATAATTTTTGTACAAATTTAAAGTGAATTCATTATAATATAAAACAAATTTCTTATTGTAAGATTAGATTGTAATTTATTATTTTAAGAATAAATATTGTAATTTTTAATTATTATGTTGTTTTTCTTGTTATTATTTTTTTTTAATATCCTTTTTTTTTTAAAAAAATTTCTTTTTGAATGTAAGATTATTAAGTTCATCTTGAGTAAGTGTTCTATTTGTTTTATTTTATCTAAACTTCATTATACCATCATTTTTCTTTATATAAAAAACTCATTTTAGTTTATAAAAAAAAAAAAAAAAAAAAAAACTCATTTTACTATTACCTCAATTTTTAATTTTTAATTTTTTATATAATTGTTATTTTGTTAAAGTGCCCCACTTAATTAAATTTCAAGGTCCACCTCCAAGGTTGAGATTTGAATGCATTTACAACTCTTAGATTAAAAACTATGGATGGTTGAGATGTTGAAGTCAACAAATTAGGTCATAATTTAAGTTGGCTTAGCCTAACTTAAATTATTTTAATAATTATTTTTTACTCTTTTTTATTATATTTGAATGAAATAATTATAGTAAGCCGATGATCAGCAAGGGATATCATGAGAGTTCACTTTAATTTTCATTAACCTCAAAGTTATAGTATTAACCCTTTATTAAAATTATTAATCATAATCACTTATATTTTAATTTTTTATATTTTATTTTAAATGTGAAACCTTGTTATCTTTAAATACAAAGCATTATTAATTACAATTGACTTTTTTTATTTATAATTTTTTTAGAGTAAATTGTAGTCAACCTCTCTGAGGTTTGGTCTTTGACAATCAAAACAACTTTATGCTTAATTAATAATGACCTCCCCTGCCATTAGTCAAGTTAGTCAAACTTAACAGAGATAAGGCATTTTCATCCTTTCAAGCTTTTTTATTTATTAAAAAAAATAGATTTAAAAGCTTTAAATTTTCACCATTCATCTTGGCCAGATTTTTTATATTTTATTTTTGAAAAATCTAAAAACTTGAATCTGAAAAAAAAAAAAAAATCTGGAAATACATCAATAGAAAAAGAAAATGTTGTTAGATTAGATTTAGATGAGCCCCCTTTTTTTTTTTTTTTTTTTATAGTTTATAGTTTTTTTTTTTTTTTTGTTTTTTTGTTTTTTTTTTTTGTTTTTAAAATCTAAAAACTTGAATATGAAGAAAAATCCGATAATCCATATGGAAGAAGAAAAAATTATTTGAAGAAAATGTTGTTGGATTGGATATTGATGATCCAAATTATTAATTTTTTAGAATTTAGAATTTGAAAAAAAAATAATAGAGATACGACCTATGCCTCCATGTTTTTTTTTTTTTTTTTTAAATTTTTAATTTTTAATTTTTTTTATAGTGGAGATCCAAATTTGTTTTCGTATATATATATTTTTAAAATCAGATATATTTTTTTTTCATGGGCATTTAGGTATTTGCAGCGTCCAAATCCAGTCAACGGTTAACTTGACTAACTTTGACTAACGGTAGAAGAGGTTATTGTCAATTAATGATAAATTTGTTTTTGGTTATCAAAGGCCAAACCTTTGGAGGTTGGTTACAATTTGCTCATTTTTTTTTTAATCTAATCTCTAAGGTGGCCTAAGTGAGCTATATATATTATAAAGGAAAAAGGTAATTATTATAATATCTCTTGCTATTTTAACAATAATTGTTTTTTATAATAATAGTTTACAACGCAAGATTTGTGAGATGATGATGATGTATATGATTGATAAAATTAAAAATATAATCAAATTAACAACATGAGATGTGTGACAATTAGTCAATGACATACATGAATTAAATTGATAAGAAAAGAAAAACAGAGTTTTGATATACCAATTAAATGAATTATATCCTAAATAAAAGAGAATTTCATACCTGGACTAATTCCAAGCAATGTTTCAATATTAATGAATGCTAGAAATTAACAAGACATCGCTCCAAAGTGCTAATTCTTCATACAAGTGATTTTTTTGAAAGGGTTCATAGAAGTGAATTTATTAACAATTTATAGAACTCTTAATATTCCAAGTTGATAATCCTCTACATGAGTAAGTGAAACCAAAGTCAAGAATCTTAATTGTTAGTCACATTAGATAAATGATGATCGATCTCGTAAGAAAAAATTTATGGGATCTTGCACTTGACAATTTCTAATATTTATATTGAAGTAAAGTATAAATTTACTTGTTTACATGCCTATTAACAAGTAAAGAAGAATCAATATTTAGATTTTTTTTTTTTTTCATGATTTAGAAATCAATAGCAAATTGTTGAATAAGTTATTCCTTTCTCTTTTTGCAACTTTAACTTTAATTATTCGAATGATTAAAGAGCTGTTGTTTGTGCTTTCAAATAGTTTTAATTGAGGCTTAATTGATGATGAAGTTTTCCATGTTATTCTCATAGGCGTATTGGTTTTCTCAGGTGATTCAGAAAGCGTTTTTGAGAATTTTTTTGTTTATTTTTTTGACAAGAGAGAAGACTTTAATTTTTTTAAAAAATAAACTTTTATTAAAACCAAAAGAGGCAGAACAATTAATCTGAAAAATCTTTCGGAATACATCTTTCCACACAAGAAGGGAAAGTCTCTAACCAAACCTATCATAGTTAATTGACAAAGCCATATTGGTAAGAGTATGAGTGATCACATTCGCTTTCCTAGGAACAAATCGAACCCCCTGTAACAACCCCTTAGATTTGCCTAGCAATATCTTTACAGACCAAACCTATTACTGCAAAATTTGGGCAACTGAATTTCTAGGATTAACCACACCCGAAGCATTTGATTCAACCACCGCTGGCAAAAGGCCCAATTCAACCATGAAACAAGAGAAGACTTTAATTGGGTAAGATTCCATGCTTGTTAAATTTTTAATACAAAATTGAAACAAATAGTCTACATTTACTATTTTTTTTATATACCAACTGCGGCGTGAGGATTCAAAGAATTTTGTCATATTGAACGAGCGTCATTTTAATACTAAACCACATTAGACGATGATTGTCTACATTTACGAATCTAATAAGCGTTCAAGCTTATTTGTATGTAATCCCATTTTTTTTTCATTACTTGATTGTGAACCTGTGACCTGTCCTCAAACTCGATCCTCCGACCTACCTCACAATACTTAATAGTTAAGTCCGATCTACCAGACCATAGTGGGTTAGGTTGTAGACTAAGCCTTAATTTTGAGGGCCGGATGCAAGCCATCTAATTTATTTGGTACCTTTATGAAATAAAGTTATATAGGATAGTCGCGTTTTCTCTCATGAATTAATTGTAGCAATTAAAAAAAATTAATAAAAACCAGAAGTTAAAATGAGAAATTAAAATTAAATTAGAGGAGTGCTAGAATCACTCTCTCAACCCACTCTCTCTTCTCTTTTGACACTTGTCCATTATTTACTTTTTTGAAATAAATTTAGAGACATCATTAATGAATTGTTTTTACATGTTATTACAATTCAAACTATCATATCATCCCAAATTGCCCTTTTTTTTACACCTAATTGTCATAGTCCTTTTCTTAAACATTAATATTATTATTATTTTATATACCTCTTTTTTATTTTCTAAAATATCATAACAAAGATAGTTTATACTTGAAAAATTATCGTTTTTATCTATATTATCATAAGTTCATCATATTTTATAAAGTGATTATTTTTACGCAATTTGAAAAATAGTTAAAAAAAAAATTAAAATTTCATTAATAATATCAAAACTCAAATATACTAAAAAACGCAAGATGCCAATGTTTATTGTATTTTAATTACTTAAATATTGTTAATAATATATCTGCTATTTTAAAAATATATATAAAATAATTTAATAAATATTATTTAACCCATTTTACCTTTGAAGATTTTTGCTCAAATATTTAGAAATGACAATTTGGTGTAAAAAAAGGGCAATTTGGGAAGATTGGATGATTTGAATTTTAAATAACATGTAAAATAATTCATTAATGATAGCTCTAAATTTTTTTAAAAAGTCCATATAGGGCAAGTGTTAAAAGGAGAAGATAGAGTGGGTTGGAGTGTTGAGAGAGTGTATCTTAGCTAGAACATATGAGGAATGAGTAATGGTAACACTTTGGTTAACACACCTCATCTTACTTCTATCCTGATCTTTTTATAGTTTAAGTTTATGAGTTTAGCGTTTACTTAATACTCAAGAACATGTTTTTGTGACGAAATACTGATTCTTATGCTTACATGTATATTTTGTTACTTATAATTCATACATCTCTCCGAAACAGGTGACAATTGCATATCAATCCGGTATGATCTTCTCCATGATCGACAAAAAATGAATTCTTACCCTCCTGCATGTGTAGAAAAGTTTGTGACTTTGGCCCTCAAATGTAGCCAAGATGAGACAGAATCAAGACCTTCCTGGTAGAAGTTGTTAAGAACTTGAAAACATATGGCTTTCGATGCGGAATCCGATATCCAAATCACAGAATTGGTAACCTGCAGTGACCATACAAGAGTTGTAGATCCACCATCTTCATCATCATCTTCTATACAGATAATTAATGTCTCTTCTAGTAACCCTGTTATAAGTGGAGTCATTTCTACAATCCCACCTAGATAAAAATTGATTTTAAGGTTCATTTGATCCTAGCATATCTGATTTTCTCTATAGCCTTCTTATTTGATTTAGCTAATAAAATGTCAACGAACTAGGTTTATGAAGTCGTGTAACTTGTATGTAGTCATTTTCAGGTGTGGGTTCCTGAATTCTGCATTAACAATGGATGAATCATATTATTTTAACGGGTTGTGATCATTTATTGATATGAAATTTTAGTCAATGATGGAAGTTATTTGTAAGTGATATGTCATGATTATTTTAATTTCAACTACGCTAGATCATTCTTCTTCTTTTTTCCTAGAAAGCTAAGTATTGTTATATCATAATTTATAAAATTTAATTTCAAATCACATTGATGTAATATATAATTTATATGGATTTGATTTGGCTAAAAATAATAGATTTTTGAAAAAGACTTCTCAGCTGCCTCTTGAAAGAATCAAGTATGTGATTATATGAACAACATGTATTCATAGTCAAAACATGTGAAAAGAAATTACTGGATTACTTGTCTTGTTAATTAACTTATATTTTACTTTTTTTTTTGGTTAGGTCACCAATTGTATATTATACAACCTGAGAATTGACAATAAGTTAAAATTCTTGAATTTATGAATAATTGAATTGATCAAGACAACATTGTCTATCTATTTATTTGGGAAGTTGAGATGTTTGGTAATATAGAGACCAAAACCTAATTTTTCAGCATCTCATTTAAAAGAGAGTGCAACTTAATTTGCTCACCCCTTTAACTAGAGGTAAGCATTACCCTCCACCTCAGGTGTTACCACGTGTCCCAAGAGTTTGGGACCGTGGTAACACCTGAGGTGGAGGGTAATGCTTACCTCTAGTTAAAGGGGTGAGCAAAGTTTGGGACACGTGGCAACACCTGAGGTGGAGGGTAATGCTTACCTCTAGTTAAAGGGGTGAGCAAAGTTACACTCTTAAATGTGGTTTATATTTTAGTCAATAACTAATGCTTGATATTTTAGGTTTTTTTTTTTTTTTGTTTTTTTTGTTTTTTTTGTCTTTCATAAAAAAATTAAAAAAAAAAAAAAAAAAACCTAATTTCATCATCTCATTTAGTCAATAATTAATGCTGATATATATATATTTTACAGTATTTATTTATCTACCTTCTTGACCAAGTATTTTTTTTAAAACTTTTTACTATTAATAGGATTTGAATCACTGATTTGGGTGTCATTACCCAAATCCCAGAACGCGTGATATTGCATAGAAAAGGGCTTGTTCTAAGAGATGGTGGATAATTAATATTTACATTTTTTTTTCTTTCTTATACCATCTACGGTGCACCGACTCAAACCCAAATATTGTTAGGTTAATTAACATACTTTAACATCAAGTTACTTGGACCGTGTTTATTATGTATAAATTATAAGAGCTTTTAATTATTTTTACACTATTAATAGTAGTTAATTCAAGTTTGTAAATAACTTAAAATTAGTAGTAAATAAAAAAATTGTAACAAGAAAATAGATTTTAACTATGTCACAAAAACTTTAAAATTTCATGTAAACGCAAATCACAAAAAGATTAAAAAAATCATTATAATTAATCATTCTAGTCATAGACTATATCTTTGGTCAATCTTGATTAGTCCAATGCTTCGATCACTATGTATGACAAACCTTTTATCTTTTTTTTTCATTTTGGATTGAAATACAAGTTGTTAGTTATAATTTTATTTTTTTTACCAATTCTATTGACTATGACTTTTCTTTAATTAGGTTAGTTAACCAGCTAAAATTAGGTTACTAAATTACGTATATACACACGCACACGTTTGTGTGTATATATATATATATAATTGATAAGTTATACGTTCACCAAAATAATTATTCGTTTCAAAAAATAAAATAAAAATTGATTTACAAAAACATAAATAATTATAATGCATCTCCTATTTACCAAAATGCCACTCATTGAATGGAATTGGATGAAAATTTGATATATTGGTGGAATGGACCATAGTGTCACTTTTCATCAAAAATGACCATTTTGAAACTAATTCTCATCTAGTAACCATTTTATAGTGTCTCAAATTGATGATCAGGGTCACCAGGGTAATTATCTCTACTTCATATTACCCGTCATTACTCTTGACAAATCGTTTTTAAATCTCTCACCATCACCATAAAGCACTTTGATTGATCGGATTTTGAGTTTTTTTATTATTTTTATTTTTTTTAATATCATTACATCATATAAAATAGACAATCTAATCTATTTTGAAATCAAATTCGTTTTTATCCTTGTTTTCAAAATAAACTGTACTCAACCAAAACTTTTAAAAATTATTAAACTAACCTCAAAGTGACGAAAATGCTTATAGAGTTTTTTTTCTTTTCTCTCTCTCCAAAATCCTTTTTTCTTCCTTCCGGTCACCATACGTTGAGTTTTTAATGCTTTACATAGATAACAATTTGTTTGTATTTGTGCATATTCATGGGTTTTGAAACTATTTTAGATTATCGTGGTTTTCAAAATCAATTTTGAAATTTTCCAAAATTTGGTTTTTGATGAAATGTTATGATAGCCAGCCTTATAATATTTCAAGTTATCATACAATATTCTTCGATTCTGAGTTTCTGATGAACACTACATGATAACTTGTCATTAATATGTCTCAGTTTATCATGTAACATGTATGACATGTAATTCATTAAGGTCAACATAGTCTTTTTTACTATCAATGTTGTTAAATACAAAATTTTACTATAGCAATAGTATAGCGCGATAGAATGACTGATAAATTTCATTGTTTAACAAATCTAAACAAAAGAAAATCATAGCTAGAACATAAATCCATAAAATAAATGTCCGCATCCAATAAAACAATTATTTTCTTAAAACACTTTATGATTTCTAAAGTTTCGATTTTTATTTTCTATTTTTTCCCAATTTTTTATTTTGTATTTCAAATGTCCCTAGCAGTCATAGCACTCCTCTTTCACTTTATTTTTGGTTTAGCATCTTAAACTTTAGAGCATCTTCAAAAGATTCTTCTATTTTCACTCTTCAATGTCTATTTGCTTACCTATGTGGCAATTTGAAGTGAAAAAAGGGAGCCTATCCAAAGACTCTTCAATTAGAAATAGGTTTATATATTTTAATGAAAGCTCTCAAATTCCTCCCCTCAACAAATCTAATTACCTCCAATTTTTCAAGTTAGAAATAATAGTTATTATTAAATATTAATATTAGTCTCATTTTAAAGATCTAGATGAGACATTTATAATAGTATATTTTTAAGATGATAAAATTATAATTAAAACTTATATATATTAATTGAATTTAATTAAAAGATAAGTATGGATGTAAAATAATGATGATTTGATATAAAAAATAATATAATAATAATTGAAGAAGGAAGTTGCTCTTCAATATGAAGAGAGAGAAGTAAAATCTTATTTGAAGCGCTGTTGAAGCTAAATTGCTGATGTGGTTCGTTTGATTTTAACAAATATCTCATTTGAAGAGCCTTTTGGTGATACTTACTAGATACACTCTCGCACCCACTTTCTCTTCTCTTTTGACACTTGTCCTCTATGGACTTGAAGAGTGCTAATAGATCTTCAATCAAAGGAGAAGAGAGTGGATCAGCACTCCTCTAAAGCTTAAGATGCTAAACCGAAAATAAAGTGAAAAGTAAGGCTTTTTTTTATCTAGTTTAGTAGAGAACTTTCAAAGTAACAGAATCAAACAACTTTTTTTTTTTTTTTTTCACAACAAAATAAGACAGTGGACGTGAGAGAACTGAAAGTAGGAGGGAGAGAGAGAGAAGAGAGAGAGAGAGAGAGAGAGAGAGCGAGAGAGAGAGGGATATGTATCACATTCAATGGCGGACTTCTCTTAACCTTTATTTTTAAAAAGTCCATATAGGACAAGTGTTAAAAGAGAGAATAGTAGGTTGGGAGAGTGAGTTGAGAGAGTGTATCTAACACTTCTCTTTTACTTTATTTTTGGTTCACTCTTAACCTTTGGAGGAGTGCTCGATACACTCTCTCATCACTCTCTCTTCTCCTTTTGACACTTGTCCTATATAGACGTGAGAGTCGAGAGAGAGTGGATGGCACTCCTCTAAAGCTTGATGCGAAACCGAAATAAGTGGAAAGTAAGGGTTTTTTTTATCTATTTAAGCATAGAACTTCAAAGTAACAGAATCAAACAACTTTCTTTTTTTTCAACAAACAAAATGAGACAGTGGCTGTAGAAGTGAAAGTGAGAGAGAGAGAGAAGACTTTTTTTTTTCAACAAACAAATGAGACGGTGGACGTGTAGAAAGTGAAAGTGAGAGAGAGAGAGAGAGAGGATCACTTCAATGGCGGACTTGGAAATAACAAGAAAACTTAGAAAAATCGCAGATGCGTTCAAGGAACTCGAGGCAACCGTGAATTCGCAGACGCCGGGTCCGACGTGGAGGTGCGCCCGTTCTCTCGTGCTTGCTCTCTCGTCTCGCCTCTGATTGGTTGCCTAGGTATCGCCTTCAAGTTCGCCGAGATGGATTATGTTGCCAAGGTAAAATCTACCCTAGACTTCAATTTCTCTTCTTTTTTATTAATTTTTACTTTTTTTATTGATTTGACAAGTGTACAAAGTTTATGTCAAGTTTGTTTAATTTTATTCTCGTGTTCCAGTGAATAATTGCTCTTATTGCTTGTCATTTCGTGATGTGACGTTTGTGTCATAAAAAAAATCATGATATGATGCAATTTTGTTTGTTTGTTTTTTCTTCCTGTTTTTAGGTTTTGATTGATCAAGTGATCGGTGATACAGTTCATGATCTTGCAGAGGCATCGAAATCGATTGGCTTTACAAATTATTCTTGATCGGGATATTAAAGAGAACCGTGGAGGAAAGTTGGTAGTCACACTGGAAACCTTTTGGGAGTGAAGCGTGGACTGGACTTGGTTAAGGTTCTCTTTGAACAAATCTTAGCTGCTGAGTATGTATATCAAAATCTAAATCCTTTTTCTTGATTCCTCTTGTTAATTTAGCGGACTTCAATTTCATCACTTTATAATTTCATCATCAGGTGATTTAGTTTTTAAATTGAGTGGCCTCGGGTGATTTTTCAGAGGCAGAGGCAGTAATTGACTAATTGACTTGACTTGTTATCCAATTGTCCTCTAAGCTATTATTGCTAGGTTATTAATGGACTCTGATAGTTTTTTTGCTCGTTGCCAGCTGTCAAAACCAGGGTTAGTTTCTTTCTTCGGTTCATCATCTTTTTCTTTTCATATGATTTTCCAAAAATTTGAAATAGTGTGTCGAATTGATTCACATTAAGTCTTTCAAATTAACAATTCCTCTTCTTGGCTAATTAACTGAAACATGAGTGGGGCTTGGATTGACAAATTACGGGTTCCATTAAATATATTTATTTGATTTTAGATCAACTGTATCGAAGATGCTAATATCCAATTTAGATTGCATCCACTATTGAGAAAAGGGAAAAAAAGAAGACAGTCAAAGAAACGATTGATCATAGACTTAAAAGATCAATAGTTGTTCTAAGATTCTAAGACATATATGGAAGAGATGATTCATTTTGAAAAAGGGAGAGATCAATTTAGAGGTAGTAGGTTTTGAGATTATTGATTTTGGGAATCAAAAAAGGTTCTGGGATTATTTGATAGCCACTGATACCAAACCTTCTGTGGTACTTGCTTTAACTTTTCAAGGAAGCAGTAATGATTATAATTCTTAGATGGAAAAATGGATTTTATGAAGCTTGCCAGTGCTTGTCACATAAGTATAATTATATAAACATTGTTAAAATTTTGGTGAGGAGATATTGTTGAAAATTATGTTGGTCCAAGTATCCTCTCTTGTATGCCTTGTTTAATAGTGCTTTTTCTATTGTAATTTATATGTTTATAGAAACTAGAAAGAGAAAATGGGCCTAACTAGTACAATTGGACCTTGTTTTTTTGTCCTTGTCACTAACGAATAACTTGAGTTTTTTTAGCACAAAATAAGTGATTGATAAAAATGCCCTCTAGTTCACCTTCCCCATCTTCTTGCTTATTTCTCTTTTCCTCACCATTATTGTTCACCTTTTCTCATGTTCCCCCTCTCTAAAAACTCAGTTTTCTTTAAATTTCAACAAAACACTTCATCCACTTCTTGGATAGTTGAAAAATCTTATGTTGATGATTGGAGAAGCTTTCATATCGAGAGCATGGGGAAACACACTCATTATTGAAACTTTAAATGTAGTTTTTATGTGTTTTGGTAGCCATTTTGGGGGTTAAAATTAACATATATATATTTATATATAACACATCAAAAATAGCACAACAATAAAAACCATAACAACTCATTAATATTAAGTCTTGGCCTTGCCAGACTATTGGCAGGCCAAGACTTTAGTCCGCGTCCTTTGGCCCATCTGATTTCCCCCCCTCCTTTTAGTTAGTTTTTCCTCACTTTTCTTTTTTGTTTTCATATCAGTGTATTCTCTCTTCTTTTTGTTTTGATTTCCAAATCTATTTTATTTTTGTTTCTGTTTTAAGATATGATTTCTCTCTCTTCTCTTCTTGTTTTTTGTTATTGTTTTCTCTCTCCAACTGCTTTTTTCCGTTCTTTTTGTGTCTAAGGGTATTTTTGTCACAACCACATTTTATGTGATATTTAAACTCAAGTTAGTCTAGGTGCCTCTTACAGAAAACACCCAATAGGTGCTATAAATTTAAAGAGCTTTAATAGAAGGTTATGATGGTTCATGATATATGATATTATGAAGGTTTCTAGATCTAGGTAGAGGCTTCTAGTTATAAGGGGAATTTGTAAATGCTGTGTTTGAGTTGCTTTATAGGATCAAGAATGTGTTACTTGTATATGGGCTGTTGGTTTCAAGGAGCTAGAAGTTCGAGATAAGTCCTCTATTTTTATAGTGTTGAGTTGACAAATTGACAAGGATGAAAATCCTTCAACAGTAGCTCTGTTTTTGGGTACTGAAGTGTATCTCTTTGCCCATTGGTGTCCCTCCAAATATTATTTATTGTGTCATTTTTCAATGTGAATTTGGTTAAGAGGGGTACATTTGAAGTTGGGGATTGGTATCCAAAAACGTATTATTTATGATAATTATGGAATATGTGTTCCGAATAAATAGTGCATTTCTGTAGTTAAAATTAGTGCATCATTAACCGGTCAAAATTATCTGATTGTACAATGGTTGGTAGGTTCTCGAAGCAAATAGCTCCTCTTTCATTTATGTTTGTTCTATTTGAAGTCACATGATTAGTACCCCCTTGGACTATTTGATATTGGCCTGATCGGGCAGGTGGCTGCTCTTTGTTACTTTCAGTCTTCATGTTGCTCATTGATGACTGGGGAAATGGTTTTTAGAGGTTGAGTTAGAGCATAGCATATATGAGATCTTGTTCAATGACTGAGGTTCAATGGACACAAGATGCGATTTAAGAGCTGAGTTGATTTTAATAAGTGTGAAAATGGTGATGAACAACCGCTTCACTTTTGATCTGAACTTATTTGTGCCATAATGAGAAGCTAAAAGTAGATTATATTGCATTCCTGTAGTTGTAGAAAATGAAGGGACCTTATGTTTTATACTTAAGATCTCATCTGTCTTTATAATTGTATTTGATATATTCTGTGAAGGATAGAGGATCTGAATAGCTGATTCACCTACTAATCCTAGTTTGCAAGATTCCATAACCTTTTGTTTATTATGTTGATCAATGATCTATCTGATGACCAAATAATATCATCAAACTACCGGAGTGTAATTACTTCATATCCCGTTTAAAGCTACAAATTAAGCAAGTACTAGTTACGAATTTTCGCTTGTTGCCAAATTGGTAGTTGGTACTACGTGGTAAAAAAATGTAGACTGATTTACTTTTTCTCTCTTAATGGCAGGGGCGATTCCTTAAAGGATCCAGCCTCCAAAGCTTATGCACAAGTATTTGCTCCCCATCATGGGTGGGCTATTAGAAAAGCCGTTGCAGCAGGGATGTATGCCCTTCCAACGAAGGCACAATTGTTAAGAAAGCTGAATGAAGATGGTGAGTGCTTCTCTATGTATCCACTTGTTTCTGCTATCATTTTTTTTAACAAGTTTCTGCTATCTAATATAGTGGCATTTTACTCTATCTTTCTTTCTTTCTGTTTTATAATTTTTTGACGTTTTAGGTTTTCTTTTACTGTTGGATAATTATATCTTTCATTTTCAAAGATTTTTATCAACCCTTTTTAAAAAAAAAAACTTTTATTTTCCTTTTTAAAAGTGAAAATCAAGTGAGAGTTAAGAGACTTTCAAAGGTGTTAAATCTCCCATGTCCTATATCTAGAATATGCATCCAGCAAAACCATTTTAAAATTAGAATTTTAAGGAATAAAATCTTAGAGAAATCTTTGCTTTTATTTTTTTCTTTTGTTCCCCCAATTATTTTAATTTCTTTGTATATGGGTAATTTGTTACTTTAATTTCATTTGAGTTATTATTACTGTTAAATATATTAATCTTCTAAATAATTCCTTCAATGAAGAGTTGTTATTCAAATTACATTTATTAAATTCAATTCACTCAGAAGCTGAATATTGAGTCATATCCGGTTGAAATTTTCTATTTTTAGGGTACTGAATAAGAAAAACAGCGATAATGAAAAACCTAGAGGAGAATGCCTAACTATTTGAATTTGATTGGGTTGGTTTGAGCTTTACAAAGAGTAGGTCCTTTTAAGTGTAATGTCTTAAACTGTTGATAGTATCTTTGTTGTTGAGCCAGTTTTGTGCTAAACTTGTCACATTGAAGGTTGGATTGGGGTGTTTTTGGTCATGATGGTGTGAGTGAAAACTTAGTCTGGCTTTGAGTGACCCACAGATTAATTCAAAGCTAACCAAGTTTACTCACTTTACTTGTTACTCCTTCAAAGAAAGAAAGTGGAAAAAAGGAAATGAAAGGGCTTGTATTTGTGCATGTGTTATTTTTTACGGTTGTGTTGGTTTCTTTCAGAGACATCGGCAAGGATCCAAATGCAGAGCTACATTACTACCTCCGCTCCGGTCATTTTGTACATAGAAAAACTCTATCATTCACGAGAACTGGGAATAGATTGGTAAACATAGATCATACTTTATTCGCTTATATTTACCGTGTTAACCAAATTTCAATAAGGATAAACTAGATATTATCAGCTTGTAAAAAAAAGGATACAAATCCTTTTCGAAGTGTTGTATATTAGATTGGATATCACTGCTAATGTGTTGCAAGTGGGATTCTGATGATATTATATGTTCGATTATGTTACTCTACTGTGTTGCATGTAGTGGTTTGTATTCTATTCATCATTCTACGTTAGAAAGCAAATTTAAGGGTTCAGTTGTTTAGAAGGAAATAGGCAAAAAAAAATTAAAAATATTGGGGTAATTTTCTTTAAATAAAGAGTGGTACATTAGCATATCACCTTTGGGCAAGGTGGTCATACCTCTCCTTTATGTTAGTGGTTGGTGGGTTCGAGTTTCACCATGCAAGTGGTTGTGGGCTCGAGTCCCAGTATGTGTGTTTTACAAGCATTTGTGAGGGATTTTTTCCTTAATATTATGGGAGTAGATTCCTCTCATTATAAGAGTACATATCTGAGCAGGATTTCTTGTAATACTTCAAAAATTAACAAACAAACAAAAAAAAAAAAAAAAAGAATTTTGATATCTTCAAGATCTAAGGAAGTGTATGTATCATTTTAGGATAGCAATTTCTTAACATGGAAGTTGTGAAATTACATCCGGTGTCAGCATTTACTATGAAACATTGTAATTAGGCTTTGAATAAAACATTATGAATGTTGTCCCACTTTAGGGGAAAATTTATATAGCCATTTCAGTTAAAAAAATCATAAATGGTAAATAATTTTAAAATGATCGTTTGTGACCATAAAGCCTAATCTTACCAAATACTACATTATTAAAACTTCTCTATATAAAAAAGAGCTTCTTTGATTCTTTTTTAAAGACACTCTTTCTCAAATTTAAATTTAAAAACTTTCTAAAGATACTTCATTTTATTCCAAGATTATCATTTTTTAACTTTTGGCACTCCTATTCTAAAGACTCTAGTGTAAAAATAAATTTTTAAAAACACTGCTTTTGTTTTAATAAAGTTATGACGAATTATCGTAGCCTTTAGATTCATCCGATGAGTAATCTTTTTGAATTAAATTATTAAATAAAGAAATTATCTCTCCTAAATCATTGGTTAAGTGGTATATTGAATCCTATTAAATGGATTGGATTAATTTTTTAATTAATACACATATTTTCTTAAGGTAAATAAATCTAGATTTTATCATAATTTTTTTTTTATTAAAAAGAAAACAAAACCTGAAAAACATCAGTAATCAATTTTAACTTGTATTTTTTTAATTAATTAAATCAATTTAAATACACTTTACGTCTTTACTCTTATAATATTTTCAATATATATATATATATATATATATATATATATATTTTAAATTTTTTTTCAAAACAATTACATTGAATGCAATATACAGTATATATTTTACTTCATATATATAGTATTGTTTTTAGTTATTGTTATCGGACACGTTTTCAAATTCTGGAATATGAAAATCAATTTCTTATTTTCAAAGGAAAATGATAAATAGATGACGAAAACATAAACCTTACCGAATATGTCCTACTTTTATTTTTTTCAAGGTTCTTAAACCTTGCTTGAGGTGGATGATATTATTATTTATCTTAAAATGTTTTTATGATGTTATTTATTTATTTTGGTAAATATTTCTTTAAAGTTTAAAATTTTCTCCCTAAACACAAATTATCTCTTTGTATTAATGTTTTCTTTAGAAATAAGTATTATATATTCTCATTATAACAATCAATTTTATAGAATTAAATTAACAACACTAGGTTTTTGACAAATTTCAAAATTAATGTTACTTAAATGGATTTGTAATGCTTGATCCTAACATGAATAGAAATAAACATACACTATATATATCTCAATACTGAATAAGCATCCATCCACGTATATAACTTGTGCATAAAATCATGTTAAAAAAAAAAATGATACATTGAATGATTTTAACCTAGTAAAGAGAATGTCATACCTGATTACATATGCTTCAAATACTTGTGGCTAGTTATAGCATGACATATTCCTAGTCCAAGAAACTTGTGGTTAGATATAGACTGTCCAAGAAACTTGAACATTGAATGAATTTAAAAATATACAAACTTTATTCCTATGAGTAAAATAAAGTCAGATTTTGATATTTTTTGTAAATAATAAAATGCTCTGATACAGACATACATAATTAATATGCACAAATAATACATACCATATACAAATTTTAATTACAAAAATGCATCATACAACATTATGTATTGAACCAATAAACCTATAAAGCAAGTGGGAATGGTAGGAAATAACCTACTTTTTTGTTGATTTTGAGAGCATCACTAATTTAATAAGTTAAGTTTAATGGCACTAATGGACAAAATACCCCCATCTCCTTCTTTTATACGTTTTGTAATTTTAGGTTTTTTTTTTCTTCATAAACCTCTATTGAGGAGGACAAATGGAGGTCCTCCATCAATGGAGAATTAAAGATCTCTATTGGAGTCATTCGACCTCCTTGGAGGTCAAATCAACCTTCAATGGAGGTCTTGATGGAGAAGATGACCAAAAATTTTTTTGGAAAATTTTAATTTTGCCAAATAAATCTTGGAAATTGTAATATATCTAATACGTCTCGGAAATTACGTAATAAGTCTCAAAACTATAAAATAAGTCTCGAAATTAGAAAATAAGTCTTGGAAATACAAAATAGTCTCGAAAATACAAAATAAGTCCCAGAAAACACAAAAGGTGCTCCTTCTTTTTATCATCATGCAAAAAATCGTATCAAGATTCATAAATTCCATTAATTTTTTAGCAAATGTGCATTGTAAAAAGTCCTTATGAAAAATTTATCATATATATATATATATATTGGGTCAAGCTAATCACCTTAAATTTGTGACTTAATTTTTTAACTTCAACATCCCAACCATTCATGTGCCCCTAGGGTAGACCCACCTTAAGGCTAGGTGCGGCCCGTGCTCTACCTCATTTTTTTTTTTTTTTTTAAAAATTGATTTTCTTTTTATTTAAAAAAATTGATTTTCTTTTCATTTATATATTACACTAGCTACAAATATTAACTTATAACACCGTTGCAGTGTGTCCCTAATCTTCATTGATGGTGAGGGGCTCTACTCCCCCATCTTAATTCTCTTCTTCGGTATTGTCAACTTCTTAACTACCTCTAATTTGTGGCTACTTAATTCATTTTATTTTATATTAATTATCTATTATTATTTTAAACTTTTATTATTTCTAATTTTTTAGTTTGACATACCTAACACATCCATCAATAAACCATAAATCTCAAATCTTAATTTACTTTATTAAAATAGTCCACCTATTATAATTCATTTTATTTTATCCTTATATTTTTCTTTATTTTATAATTTTAATGTTTTTCATAATAAATAAATCAATAATTTACCGATATTAGAAGAATAAAAAAATCAAAAACATGTTAGTATATTATTAATCAATAATTTTGTATACATTTAAAGTGAATTCATTATAAATCAAACAAATTTTTATTATTAGATTAGATTGCAATTTATTATTTTAGATAAATATTGTAATTTTAATTGTTTATGTTGTCTTTTTTTTTTTGTTATTATTTATTTTTAATATCCCCCCCCCCCCCCCCCCCCCCCCCCCCCTTTTTTTTTTTTAATTTCTTTTGAATGTAAGATTATTAAGTTCATCTTGAGTAAGTGTTATATTTGTTTGTTTTATCTAAACTTCATTATACCATCAATTTTTCTTTATATAAAAAAACTCATTTTACTATTACCTTAATTTTTCATTATTTTTTTTTTATATAATTGTTATTTTGTTAAAGTGCCCTACCTAATTAAAATTCCTGGGTCCGCTATTGTGTGCCCCTAATCCAATGGTTGAGATTTGAATGTATTTACAACTCTTAGATTAAAAGCATATGGATGGTTGAGATGTTGAAGTCAACAAATTAGGTCATAAATTTAAGTTGGTTTAGCCTAGATAATAGATATAGCACTTGGCGGCGACTCGAACTTGGGACATTGTCAAGCTAAATGATCGCTCTAACCATTGAGTTACATTGGGCGGTGGTGTACCACAAATTATATTAACAATAATTTTTTTTAAGCAACGCAAGATTTATGATGATGATGATGTATATGATTGATAAGAAATTAAAAATATAATCAAATTAACAACATGAGATGTGTGACAAATGAGTCAATGACGTACATGAATTAAATTGATAAGAAGAAGAAAAACAGAGTTTTGATATACCAATTAAAAAGAGAATTTCATACCTGGACTGATTCGAAGGCAATGTTTCAATATTAATGAATCGCTCCAAAAGTGCTAATTCTTCATGGAATTTTTTTTTTTTGAAAGGGTTCATAGAAGTGAATTTATTAACGATTTATAAAACTCTTAATATTCCAAATTGATAATCCTCTATGTGAGTATAAGTGAAACGAAAGTCAAGAATCTTGACTATTCGTCACATTAGTTAATCGATAATCTCGTACAAAAAAATTTACGGGATCTTGCACTTGACAATTTCTAATATTTATATATTGAAGTAAAGTATAACTTTACTTGTGTTACAGTATGCCTATTAACAAGTAAAGAAAAGAATCAATATTTAGATTATTTTTTTTTATGATTTAGAAATCAGTAGCAAATTGTTGAATAAGTTATACCTTTCTCTTTTTGCAACTTTAATACTTTAATTATTCGAATGATTAAAGAGTTGTTTTTGTGCTGTCAAATAGTTTTAATTGATGATGAAGTTTTCGATGTTATTGAGTTATTCTAGTACGCATATTGGTTTTCATTAGTGATTTTGAGAAGACTTTATTTATTTATTTATTTTTAGATAAGAGAGATGACTTTAATTTTTTTTTAAATAAACTTTATTAAAACCAAAAAAGGCAGAACAATTAACCTGAAAATATCTCAGCATACATCATTCCACAGGAGAAGGGGAAATCTCTAACCAAAACCTATCATAGTCAATTGACAAAGCCATATTGGTAAGGGTATGATCAGTCACATTCGCATTCCTAGGAACATATCGAACCCCCGTATTCAACTCATCATGGATTCACCTAGCAATATCTTTACAAACCAAGCCTATTATTGCAAAATTTGGGCAGCTGAAATTTCTAAGGTTAACCGCACCCAAAGCATCTAATTCAACCACAGCCGGGAAAAGGCCCGATTCAACTGCGAAAGGAGAGAAGACTTTAATTGGGTAGTATTCCATACTTGTTAAATTTTTAATACAAAATTGACACAAATAGTCTATATTTACTATTTTTTTTTTTAATATACTAACTACGGTGTAAAGACTCAAACCGAATATTGTTAGATTGAATGAGCGTCCCTTAACACTAAACCACATTAGACGATGATTGTCTACATTTACGAATTTAATAAATGTTCTAGCTTGTTTGTATGTAATCTCATATATTTTTTTTTTCTTTACTTGATTGTGAACCTGTCCTCAAACTCGATCCTCCAGCCTACCTCACAATACTTGATAGTTAAGCTCGATCTACAAAACCATAGTGTTTGGATGCAGACTGAGCCTTAATTTTGGGGGCCGGATGCAAGCCACCTAGTTCATTTGGTACCTTTGATGAAATAAAGTTATATAAGATAATCGTGTTTTCTCTCACAAATTAATTGTAGCAATTAAAAAAATTAATAAAAACACTTGGGGCTCTTGCTAATGTGGTTGGATCCTCTCTTGGGAGCCTCCACCACCACGGTTCAACACCTGGTGTGTGCATGTATATATATATATATTATTTGTCCCCCTTGGCCATTAATCTCAAGTGTGGGTGTTGTCCCACAAATTGTAGGTGCTCTCTCCCCGTTTGTGGGAGCTGCAGTCCGTGCTGCGCTAGTAGAGTCTAATCTCACCGATCCCGGCCGATGTTGTATATTAAAAATAATAATAATAATAATAATAAAAACCAGAAGTTAAAATGAGAAATTAAAATTAAATTATATTAAAGGATATGGGCCCCCACAAACCACAATCATTTTTTTTTTAATGACCCAAAGACTACAATCATCTGAACTTGTCATAACGCCGCCCAGAAGCTGGTGACGTGGATGCGATCCCGACGTCCACGCTATGAGGTAGGGTCCACCCCTGAGAAGAAGAAAAGAGTATTGAATGTGAATTTCTTTCGTGACCCACTTGAAACTTGAAACCATTCAATTACTCATCGCAACCAAATCCAATTTCAAGTTCGAAACTTTCACACAAAAAATTTCTCACTGAAAAACAAAAATAAAAGCTTTGCTGGGTCCTCGTGTGTTTTTATTTTCTTCCTTTTTGTCCTGTTTTTTGTTGTAGAATCAAGTTCTCAACCCAGAAGAAAAAAATGTAAGTGCCCTCTGCTTTCGCTTCTCAGTTTGGATTTTTTGTTTTTGATTCTTAAAATTTTAGCTTTTGTTTGCTGAAAAGATTACGCTTTTGTAGTTGAGGGTGTGTTTGGAAGTGCTTTTGTGGAAATGCTCTTTTGAGTTCTTTCTGGGAAAGCACTTGTGGTGTATTTCAAGTGTTTTCTTGATCCACATAATGGTTTTTAGAAAATGCTTTTGACTCAAGTGTCTAGTGTAACACTGTAGAATGAACATAAAAGTGCTTTTGACTTGTCCCATATATAACCTCTTGTCATGCTTTTATATATATTGACTGAGATTGGAGACTCAATATACTGGTTAACTTGTAACATTTTGGTTGTTAATTTTATGCTCATTAGTCATTAGACCTTAGTTTCATGTAGTCTGGTGGAATGAGATTAAGCTAAATGATTGATAATCGATTGTTCGAATGCAGATTGATCTATCTTAATTTTCCATTTTAAGCAGTATGGCGAGTTTGCTTTTCACCCCAGGGTTTATATCTGTCTTTGATAATGCCAGTCCAAGCAAAGAATTTCGCTGGCTAGCATCCGTCTTTTGTGGCATCATTATGTGCAAAATTGTAAGTTTTCTTGTTAAATTTAAGATTTTAAGTAAAAAAAAAAATTCCCTGTAGTTAGTAGGAACTTATCGATACATCATACAAGACATTATATATATCTACATTGTTGTAGGCTAAATTATCGATGAGATGTTTCTGTTATATTTTCCATGCTTCGTATTTACGGATTTACATTATTCAAGGAAGTATTTTAGTTTCCATTTTCATTTGTTACCGATGTGAATGTGCGTGTCATTTTTCTATTAACTTCGGAATCTGTTCAATTTTGTTCTGAAGGTTTATGATATAACAGCTACCGTCAGCTTTCTTTGTTTCAAGGGATATGGAAATCTAAGCTATGCTAAAAAAGTTGAATGGAATAACAGGTGAAGCTCTTTTTGATATCTTCTTGTTTACGTTTACAAAGGTTATGTTCTATGCAAACATAAAAGTTGTTGGCTTTAACCTTTACAGGGGCTTTTCAACATTTCATGCTATTGTAGTAGCATTTTCTTCTCTCTACCTGCTACTGCTCTCAGATCTTTTCAAAGAAGATTATGATGAGTTAATCATTAATAGAACATCTGCTGTATCGGAAACAATACTCGGGGTAAGTCAATGCTCTGTCATTGTCTGTAGTTTAGATAGAAATTTAGACAATAGGTTTACGTATTTTTTAACTGTACAAACAATAGGCTTACACATAGAAAACCAGTCTATATATATATCAAAAATCTGCTGTATCAGAAGCTGTATTTGGGTAATTCAATGCATGAACGATGATTGTTATAAGACTTCTTTGTCATAAGACTCATAACTGTGAGTGTTAGCCCTTTAACTAATGTATTCGACTTTATGGTTTATGAGGCTTTCATTGTTGAACAACTCACAATATTGTTCTTATTTGGTATTTTTGGTGTGTCCGGAATAGGTAATGGTGTATTGTATCCGTATGCTTAATGCAACTCATATTTGTTGTATATATTATTTCCCTTTTCCATCATGTAGTCGTATATTTGGTCATATATCTTGATCTAATAAGTTAAAATATTTATAGTTTAGATAGGATTTTACTTTCTTTTTAAATACTCTGTGTCTGTCTTGTGGGTATCCTTTGGCATCAATGCATTTCATTTTTATGTAAACGTAGGCATGCAACATTAAAGAATCAATATGGTTAAAAGCTAACCCAGATTTTGGAGTAATAGGTCAAAAATTTAATTAATAAAGTACTGTTCTTTTGATACTTGTTTGGAGGAATGCTAGTTTTACCCCATTCTTATCCTACGTTATTTGGTTTTTGTACAGATCTCTCTTGGATATTTTTTTACTGATCTGGCAATGATTATCTGGCAATATCCAGCTTTAGGCGGTCTGGAGTATGTAAGTATTTGATGCTAGTTAAATACTGCATTGATATTATTGTGTGAGACATTCTTAATTTTTCGACCTTGTTTCAAACTCGATAGATAATTCCTATTTTTGGAAATGATAAAATTTAAAGAATCACTTCTCCTGGTTGTTTGAAATGGTTTATTAGTTGCCAATCTTACCGTCCAAGTTGACTTGAATTTGCTGAGACTAGTTTAGAGTAAGTTTATGTAATTTGGTTTACTAACTATTCTTCGTCTCCATTTCTATTAGGTTCTACATCATGGACTATCCATGTATTCAATTATTCTCGCCCTCATAAGTGGCCAAGCACAGATTTACATACTCATGGTTCTCTTCTCAGAGTGCACAACACCCTTTGTAAATCTAAGATGGTAAAGTTAACATTTAAAATCACTTTTCCTTTTTCTTGCTTGTCAAACATATGCTTATCGCCGTAACTAAGTTTCAGGTATTTGGATGTTGCTGGTCAGAAGAATTCAACCCTCTACGTCTTCAATGGCATTGCACTGTTTCTCGGTTGGTTGGTACTGTCTAGCATACCTTAATATGGATTTTCCTTGTTCACAACTTCACATGCAATATTATGCACATGCTGGGCTGAATGATTGACTACTTATAATATCTGGGGCATTCATTGGCATTTAAGCATCTTCTTGTCATGTTTTGTTGTCTTTGGTTTGGTTTATTTCTTGCCGTAATTTGTTAAGGATCTTTTCGGGAAAGAGTTTTAAGGTAATAAGGAAGAACAATGATATTTTCTGCGAGGCAGCTGTGCTTTGCCTCCTTTTTGTGCATACAAAAGAGATGAATGAGAGTTTTCGTTGAATTTACCCTTTTGCAAGTTTTGTATCCATTAACTTTCTAAATTACAAGAAGTTTTGTACTTATTGAAATAATTTTGATATGGTAGCAAAGTTTCGAAATTCAGAATGACTTGTGATCTAATTTACATAGTCAGAAATGTGCTGTGTAATTTCATTTATGATAGGCCCTGCACTTTATCTTTATCGCAATTCTAGTAATGGTTAATGGTCGTGACATGGAATTTTGTTGCCTTCAGATTGCAAGGGTTATTTTGTTCATCTACCTTTTCATCCACATGGCTATCTATTTTGATCAGGTGAGTAGTTAATGAGCTTTTAGTAGTAGTGAGGAAAAACCGTGTAGATTCCGATGTGTACAATATTTTCTATAGAATGTGAAATGATCATGAAAAGTTTTTAATGATCTACGATGAGATTTTCTTGCCAATTTCGAATAATTATGATGAGTTTTTCGATTATGCCATGATCTCTCCCTTAAGCTCTCATCTCCTTTTGTTTCAGGTGAAGCAAGTCTTCCCCTTGGGATTCTACTGCTTGCTCACGGTGTCCCCTGTGTTGTTCGCCATGAATTCGTTTTGGTTTTGGAAGATTGCGAAAGGTTTGATTAAAACTCTTTCCAAAGCTAGACATACTCAATGACCGAACAAACATTTGTTCGATGGTGACCTCCTCCACACAAACAAGCGTATGTTGATCCTTTTTTTTGAAAACGGATACGTTTAACGAAAAATTGTACATTAAACTGTAAATACGTTTCCTGCTATCCTGTTATTATAATCCGAATAGCAAACAATCAATGTAGGATGGTTAGAAAGACATGATATAAGCACACTTTAATCATTGATATCTAATCTTATTAAATACAATTGTGATTCTGCCTGCAATTTGTAATGGCTAAAGCTTTGGCAAAGATAGAAAACAATGAGGTTTGAAATTTACCCAAAATTTATATAAGTTGGGAGAAAATGACATTGAAGTCTTTGATGGGGTTGAAGAAATTGAAGAAGTGAATTACTAAAACAAAGAGTCATTATAATGTAAAGTAGAAATGTAGAATCATCAAACCTATAAGTCAAAGAGCATTGAAAGTTTGAAAGTTAATACATAAGACTGACAGATTTGCAACTTGACAATCGAAAAGTTGAGTTGACTATTAGATTGTGTTTACATAAATTATATAGTATACTTCTTTAATCAACACCGTTTTGATTTTATAATTTCAGAACGTTTAACCATAATCACATGTTCACAGTGGGTCTACAGTCCTATATTAACAAATATCTATACCCAATATGAATGTGTGACTGTGGTTTGACGTCCTTACTAGAGAACCACCTATATATATTAACCTATAGTGTGGTGACTCGACTCGAATATAAGACATTATCGGTCTGATATTTACTGAAAAAACTAATGTTCAAACCTTGACGTGTGTGAGATTAAGATTGTATGGCTAGACTTGTCTAGCATCTGGCCCCATCTTATTGGGCCGACATACGTGTCTCTATTCGAACCAATCTGACCTCTATTTGCACACTTATTTTCATCAACCCACTTGTTTTACAACACCTTTCTAGTTTCTACCCACAATAAATTCTTTAGAATTGGTCAAAAAGTCACTTTTTTTAGGATATATTTCTCAAATTTGGTCCATTTCACTAGTGCATCTTTTATTCCTTATTATCCTAATATTGGAAAATCTATTTACTAAAAATAGTTGAAAATTAATTTATGTGGATCCCATACATAAATTATAAATTAAGTTTTTTCACTCCCATTCAAGGAATTAAATTTCCTTTTTGATCATTTCCAATAAAACTTGATTCTCTCTCTGGTTTGATTGAATTGGTAAACCAAATTTGACCCTTTCAAAATTTCCAATTACTATAAGGTCCGAACCAATCCAAACGCTAAATAAATGACAAATCCATATTTTTCCAAACCGAACTAGTTCAATTGATATCATAACTATTCATACCACATGATAAGATCTAAACGAAAATAAAAGCTCGCACCATGTGGATGGTGCAGACAATAATTCAAAACCTTTATTCCCAACCTACACACCAACTCTCCGCATCACACATACATCGTTTCTTATGGATTGGGTAAGACCCATACATCATAACTTAATAGATGGAGAGTGGACCCGGTTGTGCAAATGTGTCGAGTTATTACAGAGAGAGATTGAGACAGCGAGACATTAGCGGAGTCAATAAAATCTCCCCCACAAATCAGCCGTGGACGTGTACTCAGTTGTGTAACAAGCGTGTGTTATGGTGCACCACCATAACACACGCTTGGTGGTGTTAGTTGTTTAAAAACTGAGTACATGTATGTAACATTTTCAACTCCTAGTTAAGTGGGGTTTTCTTTGCTTCCGGCAGATTTGCCTTGCTTTTCTCACCGACCCATTAAATAAAAATCCAAACTTTTCCACTTTCCTTTTTCAGATTCTCTCTCTCAACTCTCAAGTTCCCTTTTTTATTTTATTTTTACCAATTTTTTAATCTCTCGAAAATACAAAGATTACTGTTTTGAATTTGATATGATTTCAAGTTTCAATGCAGTTTTTTTGATAAACGTGAGAGAGATAGAGTGCTTGGCTTGGTGGGTTTTCAAAATTTAATAAACAAACACACAAGGGTTTTCCTAATAGATCCAGAAGATGGAATCCTTAGCAGAACCTGAAGCTGCAACAATGGCGACGGATAGAATAAGTAGATAGAAACAAAGATTAAAAAAAAAAAGAAGCTTTTTTTTATTTTATTTTTATTTTATAGATATTTATATAGTTTTTAGATAGATAGGAAGAAAGAGAGTGAAAAAAAGATGTGGAGGAGGGTTTGTTCATCTGGGTTATTGAAGCAGAGCTTCATGGCGGTGGAGAGGAGAGCTCCTCCACGGTCGTTCTTCATGGTGGTTTCTTCTTTTTATTATGATTCTAAGTATAAAAGTTTCAATTTTGAACCAACATTACTGGGAAAGAGTGCTTTTTTCTCTTCGAATTCGTCTTCGAAGCCTCCTCACACTGATGATGACGATAATAATAGCAATAGAGATGGATCGAAAAGCTGTGAAGAAGATGGATCGATATGGAAATCGAAACCCAGACAGGGTTTGGATAACATAACATATGATGAGGCCAAAAAGCTGATGAGATTGGTGAATGTGGAGTCACTGAAGATGAAACTGGGGATGGATGGCAAAGAAGTGATTGGATATTCTGAGTTGCTTGAAGCTTGTAAGAGTATGGGAATGGCTAGATCAATTGATGAAGCCATTGCCTTTGCTCGTGTGCTTGATGAAGCTGGTGTTTTGCTTCTCTTCAGGGACAAAGTCTATCTTCATCCTGACAAGGTACAGAGAGAGCTCTCTTTTTTGCGTGTGTTTCTGTACTTGGATTCGTTTAATGTTTTTGTTTTTGATTCTCATTAGTGGTAATAGTGAGTTGTTTTCTTTTTATATTGCTTTTTGTTGATTTGATTAATGATAAGGGACCCATATTTCCATGGTTGCATATTGTCAAAGCATGAATATATTATATTCCTTTCGCCTTCACTTTTAGGGTTGCTTTAATGCTTCATCACAGGAATTTCTTGAGGAAATTCGATGTTATCTTCTTTAGGATGCTGTGTATGTTCTTATATGTTTTAGCCCTTTGAAAAATAAAGTTGAAACCACGATTGGGGATTGATTGAATAGATGGAATGGAAGGAGCTGCCTCTCCGTTTTCGTGTTGCTTTTGGGGTTATTGATTGGAGTTCTTAGAATGCAGTTATCTTTCCTTGCTTGTTTAATATTCTATTATGATAATCAATTAGGTAACATGGGTTTGCATATTAAATTTTGACTAGGTTTTTTGTCTTCTAATAAGTGTTTCTTCTGTTGAGAGTCTAGTATTCCTTCTGTTTCCTTCTAAATCTTGACACATGGATTCTTAAACAAGTTTCGTCATATCTTATATTGGTACTCTTTTAATAAAGAAGAGAAGATTTTGCGTTAAAACGGAGTGTTTGACTGTGTAGAACAGATACTAATAGCTGAAGTTAAGGGTCCATTTGACATAGTTGCTCATAAGACTTTAACTTCCTTGATGTCCAGTTAGGGAAAATTCTACTTTGAGTAGATGTAGTGCATAGTTCGAGTTCCATCATTAGTTTTCGTATGCTTAAATCAACCTGATTTTCCACCTAAGGAAACCCCTCAGGTCTCGTTCACTTTTCGTAAAATTTTTGTTGATTGCATCTAGAGCAGGACTTATTTTAGACTTATAGGAAATTTAAAACAATTGGTGCAGATAAAAACCCTTTTCTTCATGCGTTTCATGAACTGTAACACATCCTCATTCCGTGGATAAAAGCCTTTAGATTGTGCCTAGTTGAATATATTTCTTTGCCATGGCTCACTATTTTACAGTGCTGAAAGTCGGTAGACTGTAACACATAATGGATTTGCTTGATTGGTGCCTGGATGAGGGCGTCTTCATCTGATCGAAAGATAATTATGTTCATTCAGATTTTTATTAACCGGTGGTGCTCTTTCTCGTTGTTATTGTTCAGGTGGTGGATCTGGTTAAAAAAGCTATGCCAATTGCTCTAACTACTGAAGATGACCCCACGAGGGAAGAACTAAAGTTGCTTCAGGAGAAGAAAGAACAAATCGACGTGCAGGCTCATAAGCAAGTTCGACGCATCCTGTGGTTTGGGCTCGGTTTATCAATCTTCCAGCTCGGTCTTTTCTTCAGGTTAACGTTCTGGGAATTCTCATGGGATGTCATGGAACCCATTGCGTTTTTCTCCACTACAACTGGCCTTATCGTTGGCTACGCCTACTTTCTGTTCACTTCAAGAGATCCGACTTACCAAGACCTGATGAAGAGGCTCTTTCTCTCCAGACAGCGGAAATTATTCCTGAAGAGAAATTTTGATGTTCACAGATTTAAGGAACTACAGAAGAAGTGCAAATGCCCTCTTGATGCTAATGCCTCTATTAAAAAATGTGTAGGACTGGATCTCGATCTCGAGGATGCTTTACATCAGGATTAACTGTTTCTCTGTTCCCTCTCCCCCCTTCGTGTTGAAGATCTCATACATCTTTCATCCGATAAGTTTTTTTGGTAACCTTTTTTGCCTCCCATATTATCGCGGTGGCAAGGCATAATATGTTTAACTTCTTTGCTGGCTTACCGTTTACATTATAATTTTTGTCAATTGAATTGATGCAATTTTTCCTTTAGTAGGAGAAATCTTTACAGCTATCAGCAACAGGGTTGCAATCTTTGCTTCCATTTGTAGCACTTAATGTGCGTAATTCAAAGAAATTACATTTAAATTTCTTTCAGGTTTTAGATGGCTTATTTTCATATACTATATGCCCGGAACGCATTGTTAAAATGTTTATATACATAATTTATGAGTAATGTAGAACCTTAATCATACCGGTGTCCTTTGTTTATCATTTCATTTTTGAAGTAGTTTGTAGCTCCTACTGCAATGGAATATATCCATGGCAACAGATCCCAAGTTTAAATGTGTTTTGAATGCTTTATTTTGATGAAGAAGAAGCAGCTGGCTGAAGGACCCGTTGTGTGTCTTCATTATCATCATTTCTTAAGTAGTTTTAGAAAGGTTGAGCTCCCAGAAGGGCCAGGATATACATATTGTTGAAAACAAGAGAAAACAAGTGTTTGTTGAATGTATACAAAGTGTTTGTTAAAAGGTCTCAAAGAGAGCCATTTGAATAAAAACAATAACGATGATGAATTGAAATTTTCTCATTCACATTACTTTCCTTTTACATAATAACAACCTGTATATATACAGAGAAAACCTGAATCGGTCAAAACAGAATTTGCTAATTATCAAGAAATAATTATAACTAATCCTAACTAATTCTGCCACATCAGCTCTAACAAACTTTCTAATTGATTCTGCCACCTCAGCTTTGAGTAACTCTCACACACTTATTACATGCGTTTATTCTGTTGACTTCCATTGACTGACATCCTGAGATATTGATCATGATGATCATGATTGTAGTCACGTATACAACTGTAGTGAGTGTACACTGTATGAGCTGAGGATGGCTGCTTCTGATTGTTGCTCCTTTGTTCTTCTTTGATTTGAATCAGGTGTTTGTCACTTGAGCTCTCACATTTTATTTGTGTTTGAAGCATCTGATTTGGCTTATACACTTGGTCTGGAATAGTTCTGCTCGACTCAAAGTCATGCCAGAGTTACGACAGCTCTCAATTGAGCGATTTTCAGACTTGCAAACCCACCCTGCTGGCCTGCTGGTGCTGGGTTGTCAAGCTTACATGGCCAAGTCTTGCTAACCATAGCATGCTTCTGTCAATAGAAGTTATAGAACCCGACTCACTTTGGAGCGACAATTCATATTATCATTATTGCGTTTATGTCAAGTGTCAACCAAACCCAACTCGGATTATCCGTCGTGTTAAAACCTATAATTTAAAAAAGTGTCCTTTGATCTAAATACGACTCGTTTAATCCCTCGTATTAAAACCATCCATCAATACTAACACATCAAAATCGATTCGTGTTCATGTCGTATTCGTGGTAAAAACGTTAGCTTTAACGAATCTTAAAAAGAGAAGAAAATCTTCCATGGGTCCATCTCATATCTGATGTTGGTGAGACGGACCCAATTAAAAGATGCCATGTGGCATATCATTAAAAGTAAACATTATTTTTTTCTTTCTCCAATTATGTATTGGCACATAGCAAAGTAATTAAAAAATTTCAGTCTCCTTTGTTTCTCCTCTTCTTCTTCCTCGAGAAAAACTTGGATGGGACGGTCTTATTGACGTGGCAATAGGACCGTCCAATCAAAATGTGTTATTTACGTTAGGAGTATGAAAATATATTTTTAAAATTATTATGTGGCACATTTTGATTGGACGGTCCCATTGCCACGTCAATGAGACCGTCCCATCCATGTTATTTTTCTTCTTTTTCTCACTCATTCAATCTCACCACCAAAAATCCTTAGCCAAAAACCAGAAACCCTCGGCCACCAAAAATCCAACCCAGAAACCCCTTAATCCAACCAAAACAAAAAATGCAGGTTCCATAGACATTACATAGAAACCAGCAGAAAAATCAAAACTTGAAGTATAAATACTCAAAATTAGCAGCTAGTTTATTCTAATTAGGTTCCTTTACAGCTACAAATACAAAACAGGGTGTCTTAGTAGAGCATAAAAAGACAAAACATTTTGCAATTGTACCCAGCAGAACTCACTCGATTAGCCATTGTTAGGGTTTTTAAAGGTTTTGTTGCCTCTCATATCGGGAAAAAAAAAAACAGTGAAGCTCGGCTGTGGTCGGTTAGCAGTCGAACCTAGATAGAGAATGATACGACACGTCGTTTTGAGTTTGGGATCCATCTTCCTTCTTCAATAAATCTCTGATTGTCACAACGTATTAATTTGAATTAGGTTTTTTTAGATGAAATCAATATTTCTGTTTGTTTGTTTTTTTATTTTTGGTTCAATTAGAATTAGTAACCAAATCGATCAATTTGTGATTGTCACAAGCACAAAGAATCACATTGACATACAAATCATCAAAATTACAGATGGATTAAAGGGTTTGTTCCAAAATCAATAAGGGGTTTCTGGGTTGGATTTTTGGTGGCGAGATTGAATGAGTGAGAGAGAGAGAGAGAAGAGAAATAACGTGAGGAAGAAGAAGAGGAACAGAGGAGACTGAAATTTTTTAATTCTTTGCCACGTGTCAATACATAATTGGAAAAAGAAAAAAATAATGTTTAGTTTTAATGGTGTACCACATGGCGTCTTTTAATTGGGTCCGTCTCACCAACTTCGTATATGAGACGGACCATAGAAGATTTTCTCCAAAAGAGTAAGCCGAGGCCCGAGGCTGGAGAGGTTAGTCAAAAATTCAAAATGTTACTTTTTGTCGTTTTGAGATGCTCACATGCTGTTTCCTCTCTGCTTTGTCTATTATATGATTTATATCTCTCTTGTCTCTTATGTCCAAACAAACACTCATTTTTTATTCTTTGATACGAATAATGAATTCAATCCAGCTTTGTAGGTTTCCAATAAATAAAAGGGTTAATTGCACTAACTTACCCTGCATTTTACAATATTACAGCTATATTCAACTTTTGCATTTATTAACAAAAACATACCCTTGACCACTTTGACTAACTATAAATTTAACCATTGGCTGTTTTATTCATTCAAAAAGTCTAAAATACCCCCAGTTATTATATTAGCATTTATATATTATCAAGACAAATTCAAATTAAATTTATAATTAATTAAATTTAAAAATAAAACTAATTAAATTAATAATTAATAATTAATAAATGTAATAAAATTAAATAAAAACAATTAAAATAATAAAATTAAATTAATATTTTAAAATAAATTTATTATACAAAATATTTTAATAAAATATTAATACCTTTCCTTATAATAAATATTTAATTTGTTTAAAAATAACAAAAAATTAACTTTTGATTCCACCAAATAAATAAATAAATCATTTCCAAAAACCATCGTTTCCTAATCCAAATTAAAAACCATTAAAAATAACAATAATAACAAAAATAAAAATAAAAAAAACCCTAACATTTACACCAAAACGTTAAATATTTAATTAGTTTTATTTTTAAATTTAATTAATTATAAATTTAATTTGAATTTGTCTTGATAATATATAAATGCTAATATAATAACTGGGGGCATTTTAGACTTTTTGAATGAATAAAACAGCCAATGGTTAAATTTATAGTTAGTCAAAGTGGTCAAGGGTATGTTTTTGTTAATAAATGCAAAAGTTGAATATAGCTGTAATATTGTAAAATGTCTGGGTAAGTTAGTGCAATTAACCCTAAATAAAAACAAACAACAAGAGAGTACAAATGAATATTAGATATACACTACCCAGGAATTTTTAGTTGGGTGAGCTAAAAAATATATATATATATATATAAATATAAATCTTAAAGTTAGTGCGCACCGATATAACTTCATCAGTGTATTAGATATAGACCATTAGATTTACATACTTTGACTCATAGTGTATGCATTTGTCAAATCTACCCCATGCATTGGTAATATAGTTACATCAGTGCGTACCGACTAGAATGAAACTATATATATATATATATATATAACTTTCAATAAGACAATATTGTTTTTAGGGGAATGCTATCTACCTTTCTCATTTGCCTTTCCCATTTACCTTTCTCACTCATTGTTTGACATCTGTACACTTTTTCATTTAATAAAAAGCTCTCACGTTTTGTTTACGTCTTTACCCCTTATTAATGAAATGACAAAAGCAACCATCAAGGGTAAATACGTAAACAAGCTTTATATCAAAAAGTGATAGCTTTTTATTACAATAGCCTATAGAGATTGTTCTTCTTGAAAATCATGAATTGAAGATATCAAGGGACGTCAACATATCAGTCACAGCTTCTGCTTCGGATCCACTGAAGTGCTCCAAAATATCAGACAAAGCAGCCTGCAACAAATTGAAGATTGTTGCATAGGAGTTGTAATCTAAAGGGCGCTGAGGAATCTTTACAGAGCAGCTTGCACAGATTGTTGCATGTAGAAATCTTTACAGCTATAAGCAGTAGGGGTTGTAATCTAAAGGGCGCTGAGGAAGTACATTTAAATTTCTTTCAGGTTTTAGATGGTTTATTTTCGTATACTATATGCCCGGAACGCATTGTTAAAATGTTTATATACATAATTTATGAGTAATGTAGAACCTTAATCATACCGGTGTCCTTTGTTTATCATTTCATTTTTGAAGTAGTTTGTAGCTCCTACTGGATTGGAATATATCCATGGCAACAGATTCCACGTTTAAATGTGTTTTGAATGCTTCATTTTGATGAAGAAGAAGCAGCTGGCCGAAGTTCTCATACAAAGCAGACTCCTAACCCGTTCTGTGTCTTCATTAACATCATTTCTGAAGTAGTTTTAGGAAGATTGAGCTCTCAGGATAACATATATGGCAATAGATTTATAGCCATGTACCGTATATGGAACTTTATTTTGATCTGGTAGCTGCCTCAAGTTGTCATCTGTCGATGGCCTGTTTGTTCGACCTGGTTTACTCCGTTGGATGCCTAATTATTTGCATTTTTAGCGCATACATGATGTTGATGTTCTGGGAAGAAAATATTCATTTTGTTGTTGGCGGACCGATAAAACTTCTGATCTGGCTTATAGGCTCGGTCTGGAATGTTTCTGCACGACTGACGGTCAAGCCGAAGTAACGACAGCTTTCATTTGAGCGTATTCCGATTTGCATACCCGCTCTGTTGGGTTGTCAAGTTTACATGGCCAAGTCTGGCTTACGGCATCATGTTTCTGTCAACTGAACCATGCTCGAGTGACAATTCGTATTATCATTATCGTGTTTCTATCAACCAAACCTGATCAATCCGTTTGTCAATCATGTTAAAACCTATAATCTTAAAAATTGTCCTTTAATCTTAATACGACCCATTGAATCCATCGTGTTCGTGTCGTATTCCAGGGAATCTCACTTAGCTTGCATGTAGCTCCAACGAATCTCAATCATTTACCTTCTTTTTTAGATGCTCGCATGCTGTATTCTCTCTACTTTCTATGCTTTTCAAAACAAACACTCAATTTTTATTCTTCTATTTTGAACAATACAAAACAAACAAAAAAGAAAGTAACGAAGAAGACGCATATAAAAAATGTGGAGAACAGTTTGGTCATCTGGGCTACTCAAGCAGATTACTGTTGCGGTGCCGGTGGCAGCGGCGGCGCCGTCAAGGTGGTGGAGAATGAGGAGAACAGTGTGTACTTATGATGATACTAAAAAAAATGGTGATTCTAGAAGTACATTGTTAAAGTACTGCTGCAACATTGAATCATGGAAGATGAAGCTGAGCATGGAAGGCAAGGAGGTGATAGGTTACGGTGAGCTGCTTGAGGCCTGCGAGAAGATGGGTTTCGTAAGGTCACTAAATGAAGCCATTGATTTTGCTAGAGCTCTAGATGAAGCTAGAGTTGTTATTCTTTTTAGAGACAAAGTCTTTCTTCATCCATATAAGGTACTTATTCTTTGCTTTTTTTCTGTTCTTGGTAATTTTATTCTGTCTTTTCATTGTTGGGGAAAATACTGTTTATAGATTTGAACGTGTAAATTTATTCGTAAAATCATCACTCAAGTGATACAATTGTGCGATTATATCCAACATTGTGAATTACCAATATAGAAATTCTACGGTTAGGACAACCATGATCAATTTCAAACCCCCTGACTTATACATGTACATCTGATATATCCTAGACTCGCTCCTTAATCAGTCGAGGCTTCCGGTTTTTAGGAGTACTTCTGATCTCATATTATAATTCATCTATATTTATAACAATGCATGTCTGATCAATCATATTTATGATTTTGCTAAGTTGGTAATGCTATATATAATGTTCAGGTGGTGGATAATATTAGAAGATCAATTGCAGAAGTCCCAAAAATGAGGGAAGAATTAAGGATTCTGCAGGAGAAGAAGCTCCAAATAGACATACAGGCACACAAGCAAGTTCGACTAATCTTCTGGTTCGGACTCTCTCTAGCTTCCTTCAAACTTGGTCTTTTCGTCCGGCTAACATACTGGGAATTCTCATGGGAAGTAACCTCACCCATTGCCTACTTCTACACGGTGATTGGCATCGTCTTAGGCTACAGTTACTTCCTCTTCACTGGAAGATATCCAACCTACTCAGACCTATTGGAGAGGCTCTTTCTCTCAAGGCAGAGGAAATTGTTCCGGAAGCACAATTTTGACATTAAGAGATTTCAGGAATTACAAAAACAATTGAAAACCCCTCTAGATGCTAATGCTTCCATTAAAAATCGCCTATAAGTGGAACTGGACTAACTACTATCATCAATGGAAATGAACCTGATTAGAAGCACTTACAATCAAATTTCTTTCGGGTTTTAGACGGTTTACTTCACATACTATATGCCCGGTACCAATTGTTATAATGTTTATATACGTAAATTTATGAGTAATGTAGAAATTGATTCATACTACTGGTGTCTTTTACTTGTCATTTCATTTTGAACTAGTTTATAGCTTCAAGTATATGGTAATAAATACCAGCAGATTCCAAGATTAAATGTGTTTTTAACGATTGTGGACTAACTTTTCATCAATCGTGGACACGACTAGCTTAGTTGATAAGATCTCTTATAGTTACAAATGCTAAAGGTCACCAAAATGCTACATTAAGTTGTCAACCATCAACATAAACTAATTTTCCTCGGCAATCTGTATCGGATCAATAAAGTTACAATAGCCTATAGAGATTATTCTTCTTGAAAATCATGAACTCACCTTCAAGGGAAGTCAACAGATCAGTCACAGATTCTGGGTTGGAACCACTGAAGTGCTCCAAAATATCAGACAGAGCAGCCTGCAATAGATTGAAGATTGTTGCATACGAGTTTAGTATTCAAAATCTTCTTGATTAATCATAATAAGATAAAGATAGTTACAACCCACATTGTTACTCACCCCTTCATCATATTTCTTGAGCCAATCTATCAGGGAGCTCTCTGCTGCTTCCAATGAAGTGGAACTTCCATCTGGACTATCGACTTTCTGTCGTTTACTTGAGAAGTGTTCATCATCGTCATCCTGGATTTCGAGCACCTCTGGTCCCTCGATCCCTGTGGCTGTACAACACTCCAGTTTACCATTAACATGTGATACTTCAACCTCATGAGGACCTTCCACATGACACGTCGTATCAGTGGAACATGGTTCCGATGCCTTGCTTGGAAGTTCATCAGCTTTACACATATTCTGGTGGCCAGGCGAAATCATTTCCAGAGAGATACCAAGGCTCTGCATTGCCATGAAAACCTTGATCTGTGCGTAACTTATCTGAAATTGTTAAGTAATTTATTAAGTTTTATTCATGAGTATATGACATAGACACAAAATCTATACATACAATCATTAAGCATGCGGGAAATACAGGTTCAAGTACAATATATTCATTCAAACAGACCAAAACTTACCTCTTCTGGTAATTCATTTTTGATAGGCTTCAACTTGTCTGTAGAGCCAACCTTGGAGATTGCAGCCTGGATAGCTGAGAAATTCTCATTTGTAAGTCCACCTTCATCACAGAATCTGGCCCAGTTGATCTCAAAACCTTCTTGAGCAGCCTCCAAGAGATATTCGAGAACCGTTTGTTCTTTTATAGGCGCTGCCCTACCAGGGTAGTTCTATGAATACAGAAAAAGATAAAGTGGAAATCAAACGTCGTGTGCTTGAAACGTAATTATAGTGTAAATAGTAAATTTTATTAGTATTCAAGAAGTCATACAGCAATTTTCTGAATTGATAGACCATCCTCCTGCCACATTTTCCAAGCATCATACTTTGCTGGAGACAATTTTCTCTGGTTTCTGGTGGGGAGCAATTTTCTCTGGTTGTTGGCTACTGAAGCCAGGTTTCTTGTGGGAGCAATCTGCACAGCTGCTTCTCCATCCAAGGAAAGGTTTAGTTTTTGTGAGAGATTACTAATAGTTTGAAGAAGATGATTCCCGTGCGCTGTTACTAGGTGCTGCAACGTTGATGAATTTCAATTTAGAATTCCAAAAATTCTTAGTGAAGGCATGAAGGATACTAAGCTACAACAAAACAAAATTTTTAGATAAATATATGCCATTGTTTCCATTGTTAAAACATGCCTGGTTGACACCATCGATGTTTGCCAATCTTGCTTTAGTAGATGGCCTAGTCAAAGCAATTCTTTTTAATGTTTGATCACCGCATATAGCGTATCTGCAACAAGAAAGATGTTTAACATGCTCATAATTAAACATTCCATGTTAATCAACATAAGATCTTGAAATATCATAATCAAACTGCTTTTAAAGATTGGTAGCCTTAATGATACAAGAAAACCTACGGGGCAGTTCCGGTAACTCTTGCAAGCTTCATTCTCTCTTCTAAAAGCATGTGATAGAATTTTGCCTCAGCCTGAAGTAAAAAAAGATGCAAAAATGTACATAAGAAAATTATACAGTCAGCAACCAGGAGTTTAATGGCAGTGTATACAAAAGCGGCAAGTGAAACAATATTAATGTTAGACCAACTTATTTGATGCTATCAGAACAATTTTAAGGTCCAATTTCGGTAAGTTGAACAACTATGAGAAGGAATTCAGAAGCAAAGCCCTATAGAAGATTGAGGAAAGCAGAAAACTCAAGGAGAAAGGATAGAATTTTCTCAATTCTGCTAATCATGTTAAAAGACAATCGTTTAACCTATCTTTTAATAAAGGCAATATTTAGCTGCTCTAGTTCTCACCATAACAGAAACACTTGGAGTAATAACTGGAGATAATAGAGATATTTTGCCACTTAAGATCCTTAAGAGACTGAATGCAATAATAAAGCAGTCAAATCAAACAAGAATTACAGCAATAATAAAACTAACAATTAATTACTGACCTCTGAAAATTCCTCTTGTTCTGAAGCTGCCAAACTCTTCGACTCTCCGATTTTGCTCAAAGTGCTTTGATTTTCATTGTCATCAATCATTGCATCAGTAAGTGGTAATACTAACGGTGGTTGATCATCAGGTCTTGCAGAACAAAGGTATTGCTCTCCTTTCTGACTTACACTGATCCATTAAGGAATAAAATTTGTCACTTTTATTGTAGGGAGAAAATTGCCTAAACGTTATGACCGATGAGGTCTCGTAACAGATAGCACAGTGCAGAAGGTTATGGGAAAAAGTACTAAACAAATTACAGCCTAAAAATCTGATAATTTGCACTTCATATAAAAAATGGAATAAAACATACCTTACGGTTCTGTATATATCTTTAACAATCTCCACCAAATAACCTGTTTACATTACAATATTTAGCTTAAGATTGATAGTTACCAATTTATAGTTCAAGCCAAAAGTTTAAGACAATTTAAATAGTTGTGAACATTAAAACAAACATTCCATAGAAAAAAAATCAATTAGTGCAAGAACAGACATATATAATGTACTTGTCTCCATATACAAATACTAGAATCTGTAAAGCAAATAAGATTCTACCATAATATTTAGTCATGCCTAAAATAGAACCAGTATGCGGATATGATGATATCACATCAGCTATCATAATTTCCCACAGGTATTGCTAGAACTTGACAAACCGTTAGTCTATATTCTAACAAACACCATCACAATATCACATCACATGCAAGAACAAATACAAATAACAGCTTTATTACATAGATCTGCACATGCCCATTCTAGCTTGTATCATAATTTAATTGATCAAACATCTCTAGTACCAAGTGAGAAGCCATTAATCCAAATGTTTAAACTAGTAGGTAAGTACAGACAATTTTATTCATATGCTTACACTAAATATTTGAACTTATTAGGCCAATATGTCAAAACCTAGAACTCAGCATCAAGCTATTATAAAATATAAACAGTCATTCATGAATGATCAACTCTCAATATTAAGCAACTAATGTATTGCTGAAATACCATGAGAAATTAATTGGTAAGCTAGATCTTTCCACCAATTTGATGAGTAATCTTTCCCAAGACCGTGAAGCGGAAGCTTGTCAAACTGAGCATCAACAATTTTTTTCGCCTGTAAATCACAAAGAGAAACAATTACCAACAATAGAAGCAACCTTGTAATAATTTTTAAAAAAAAAAAACCAACAAAATTCAGAATAAAAAAAATCGGGTAAGTGTTAATGTCAGCCATTTAAAAAATAGAGATAATAACCAACAAATACTAGCTATTCTTGGGGAAAGCACTCACTCGAGACCCCCGAAGAACGTCTACTGGTAGATTAAGGCCCCAATGACCCCCACATGACTTAATACAAGCCATTAGAAGAAATGATTCCCTAGACATGTCACGCTCCCTCTTTGAAACCAGGCAGTTATCACAATTTCCTGCAAAAAGAAGGTTAATTATCTACACCACAACTTATACAAATTTACAAGAATAGTATGAGAATTAATGCAACAGGACCACCTTCACCAAAGATGTAATGTAACTAAGAATAGTTTTCTGTAATGTGCAAATCCCTCAGCTAAAGAATATTGTTTCCAGAGTCAACAGCCAGTGATAAAATAAATTAGGTCCAATTATCATGGGATAAATCCTAACCAGATAAGGAATGGTAATGATGAGTTCTAAATGAAATCATAGATAGCTGCAGTACATGTGTGGGCATGGTGGATGGTTACAGTTGTGTTTACTTATGTATGTACTAGATTTTGAATATATTCAAGTTAAAGCCCAACCACATTTGTCAGCTGGAAATATTTCCCCGAAGTGATTGAGCAAGAATTTTCTTCTGCAAGTTGTGAGTGAGCAATAACGCTGTGCTGCCATCAGTGACTCCATGATAGCTCTTCTTTGCTTTTCCTGGTGAACAGTAGCCCAAAAATCTCCTTAAAACGAAAGACAGAATTTACAGAGATAGTTCATTTAGGAGAAAATGCAAGAATAGCCGATTCCAATACTTGTTTAGCACAATTTATAGAAATAATGTAACTTATATGCAAAATCTTAAAAACCGGATGGAAATATGTTTGAACATATGTTTCAAAGCAAAACCTTGGCATGTCTCACAGAAAAGAAATAAAGACAAAGCAGTTTTTTACCGTTTGTGCTTCTCCACAATAGAAATCAGCCTTTGCAAAGTCACCTCTTGCATAATAAAGCCAGCAGACAGAAGCTATACCATCTCTACCACATCGCCCACTCTCCTGATAATAGGACTCTATACTCTTTGGACAACCATAGTGTATCACATGCCGTATGTCAGGCTTATCGATACCCATTCCAAAAGCAACAGTAGCAACCATAACACGAAGTTCATCTCTAATAAATAATCTGAGACAACAAACAGAAGGTTCAACTTGGGAAAATAAGGATCACGTCAAGCTTTAATAAATTGATAATCCAACGGACAGAAGGACAAGGAAAAATATTCAACCAAGTAGTATTGCATGTGTGACAACTATAGTTTCTGTTCCACATGTACATGGATTAGAGGTGAAAAACCTGTGGGATTCCTCACGAGCTTTACTCCCCATTTGACCATGATAAGTTCCAGCTTTAATTCCAACCTCCTGAAGTGCTTTGAAAATCTGACGAACATGTAATGATTAAAAGGGGGATGGGAAAACTAATCTACATAAATAATAAAAGACAGAAAAATAGTATCTGGAAACTTGTGCGGGCAGCTCAATTTGGATAACATGAGTCATGTTTGCTATATATAAATTACCCTTTACTAAATAAGAAGAAACATGACAAAATATTCTCAAATGTCACAGGGACAAAGTGCATCCATGAAGCAAGAATTTAGTTTAACAGGCAGATTCCATAAGATTCCAGACCCTTTTCACTATTCTAATAGATTCAAGTTTCATGGGAAAAATTTATAATTTTCTTTAGAAACTCTTGTAAACAACAGAATAATATTTTCTTCTTTTACTGGACTCATCTTGTAGGGCACACCTCTAATACACATCCCATGCCATACCTGTGTAGAGCCATTTCATTTGTGCTCTAAAATGTCATGCCCATGTGACATAAGGTCTATTCGAAGTCATTTTACAATAACATACTCAGGTATTAATAAGTGAATCTTGCCCTAGTTTTGAGAACATGAGTTTTCTTTTTCTTTTGGGGGGAGGAGATGGGTAATTTGTCACCTATGTTTTACAGCAATGACGCTGTGAATTGTTTATGGGCATGCTAGTCTCAATCTTAAATTGCAGAATGAATCAAAGTATAAGGTAGATAATTCAAAATAAAAAGAGATAACAAAGATATTAAAAGAAGAAAAAGACCTGCTCAACATCTTTAATTGTTGTACAGTAAACGATAGTTGAACCACCACTGGCCACAAACTTTGAAATTTCTTGCACGAGTTCATCCATAAATAGTTGGCCACGATTAATCTGCTTAACACCATAGTAGAGATTTTTGCGATCGAATGATCCAATGGCAATATAAGGATCCTTCATCTTTAGGGAATTAATAATGTCAATGCGGACCCTGGAATGCCAAAAAAAGAATTTGAGAAAATAGAGAACATATCAGAAGCTTCCTTTCCATGATAAAACTCACCTAAGTGGTGTATGAGGAGTACTCTACAAAAACAATAACTAGAAGCCATATTATTAAACTAGGGTCAGAGGACAACCAAAGATTGTACGGAATGAAAATGAAATGAAGCAATTAAAAGAACAGATTAAACAATGCTTTTTATTGAATTGCTTTTGACACTAGTATGACATAACAAAACAATTTCACTAACAGTTTTTTGCTGCTTTGTATGGTATCCATTTTATAGAATTTGATCAATTCAATAGAAGGTACTATCTACAAATGTGCGCGTGTAACTGAAGGAATGGGGACTACAGGATAAAAACTACGCATGAATATGTATATTTGCACAAGATAGACAGTCAAAATTTTATAGCAGTATAAGAATAATTCCTTCAAATTGGAGATCCAGCAAACTCAAATATCAGCATGAGAGAGTGAGAGAGAGACTTTTGTGACGACGATAATAATAATTCCTCAAACTAGAGATATGACGTATCACATATGGTACCTACTTTTCAGTAGCAGTTGCAGTTAAACTAACAAATGGAACATCTGGGAGACAATTGCGTAACTTGTCTAACTGCTTGTATTCCACCCTGAGAAGCCAAAAGAGAGAATTGTTCAGAACATGATTATTATTTTGAAAAAATAGTTAATCTGTTCAATCTGGAGAATTTGACAAGGATATGAAACAACAAAAATGCGGTGTTTGATGTCCCAGGTTGCTATTGCCACAAAAATTTATCTGGTCAACATGCTCTCTCTACATAGATTAATCTCACAAAAGCAAACAAGCACAAGTTTAAAAACAAAAATCACACAAACTAGGACAACTGTAATCACGTTTAAAGGAAACCAAAATAGAAAGAGGAATTATTAATAACCTGAAATCATGGCCCCATTCTGATATGCAATGAGCTTCATCAACAGCAAACAAACAAATTCCTGAATTCAGCAACTTTGACCAGAAACTGCAGAAAAAAATAAGGATGGCAGTTCATAATAAGTTAATAGACAGGATGAAAATGTGACATCGTACAATATAACTTCCATTTATAGAAACCTGCGGACCATAAGAAATATCAAATTTCAACACAAAATCATGTTGCATCACCAGGAAAAGATTTCTTACTTCAATTTATCAAAAAAAAAAAAAAAATGATACATTTGGATTTATATATGTGTGCATGGGTGCATCGTCAAGAATAACATTCATCATTTAAAATTTGCAATAAAAGTGCTTGTGTGAGTCAAATGATGAAAGTGATATAATGAGAAAAAGATACAATTAAAAACATTTTAAAAAGGAGAAAAATCGGATCAAAAAATAATTGAAAAAAAAAAGGAAGCAAAATGTTCATATCAACTAAAATATAATCCAGAATTCTGAGCAATTGCAAATATGCAATGACATTTTCATTAGAAGCAACCATAACTGTTAGAATTTCTTTGCATGAAGAGATGCATAAATCTTTGGTCCTTAGATGAAACAAAGTCCTCATTGCAAGTTAGAAGTACATTTCCCACTTTCAAAAATAAATGCACAACCGCAGGGAAGAAAATTGATAGTCAATCTCCACCAAACAAAGCTTAATTATAACCTAAAGACAGAACCAGGAGATTGTGCAAATTAAATCCCATCTGTCATTTTTAAGACTGATCGAGAGCTAGTTATGTGGTCTGTGGTGAGTACCTGGTGGGAATTATCATTGCCTTTTCAGGAGTGATAAACAATAACTGAAATTGACCAGTCTCAGCTTTTGATTGGACAGTAGAATCAGTCTGTGCACTTCCAAGAAACTCAGCTTTGATCCCTCGCTGTTTTAAACTCATTACCTGTTACCTTGTGACATTAAAATAAATTCACAGAAAAAAATATATATAGAAAAAAAGAGTAATTGACACGAAACTTCATACCTGATCTTGCATCAAAGATATTAGTGGGCTTACAACAACAGCAGTCTTCCCAGTAACCAGAGGAGGAACCTGATAGCTGTTACCAAAAAAAAAAAAAAAGGGCTTGTACTTAAAGAAATACTAAAAAGCAGTCTTTTTAATAACTACTTCCTTTGTTCAAAGCAGAATCTCTTTGAAACACACTAATTGAGTATTTGCTATTTACCAGAACAGAAATAAGTAAAATCTGAAAAGGTAAAAACTACTGATATTGGGAATGCTTATAGAAAGCACTTTTCAATCAAAGCATTTCTTTACAAAATCACCCTAAAAAACACTAATTTAAAGTACTTACAATTACAAAACACCTTTTATCCTCCAAAAATATATTTTTTACAAAACAGAGAACATGTTTAGGTATTGTAATTTGTAGCTGAACTCGAAGTATTCATTTTTCCTTTTTCATTCTCAAACATTTCAGTCTACTTCAGCCAAACACTACAAACAAATACACAAGCACTTCTAATTACACCAAAAGCACTTCAAAACCCCAAAGCTAAAAAGAGAGGGCTTTTAACTATTTGTAACCACTTCCAATTATTCCAATATGACTCTTGAACTTAATTTCACCAACAAAAAAAAGAGCACTTTTAACAAAAGCACTTACTGAGTCTACTCAAAGTATTTTTTTTATTTTTTTATTTTTTGTCAATCTATTCCAGCCAAACACTACAACAGATAAAAAACCACTCTCAACTAATCAAAAAAATAAAATAAAAAAGCAATTCTATGTTCTAACTACATGAATAACACATTCGAAAGACGAAAATGAAAAAAAGAGAGAACTTTGTTGAACTATACCAGAGAGACTTGCCGCTTCCGGTGGCCATAACCACCAAACAGTCCCTTTTTTCGATGATTTTCTCGATCACCTCCTTCTGATACGGCCTGAACTCCGTAAACCCGAAATATCGCTGTAATCAAAAAAATTAAAATTAAAAACAAAGAAACAAAAAAACAAATTTGATCAAACCGAAACACAAATAAAACTAAGTTAATAATAAAATCAGATTTTGCATGTTGAAATTACCTTGAGAACAGACTCCATTTTTGTTTTGCTCACTCTCTGTGTGTAGTCGTCGACGATTCGTGTGGTGGCAGTCAGGCAGTGAAGGTTTTTCGTTTTTATATGAATAATTAAATAAAATTGTTTTAATAAATGAAAAAATAAAGTAGTTTCCCGCTATTTTTTTATTTGGGCCGGGTATGGGTTTTGATTTTGGGCCGGGCCCTTGGTTTGGTTTCTTTGAGATTTATTGTAAATGTCCCCCGTTAATAGTCTATATACACCCCATATCATCACTATTGCCTATTGTTACAATAGTATTAATATTATCATCAACTAATTTTCATGAGAGAAACAATTCTACTTGTAAATCCTATTTAAATTGAAACTAAAATAAGTTTGTACATCTTTGAATCCTAATTAAAAATTAAAAGCGGAATTATTTTAAAAAAATTGCTTACAATAATCACAACCAAGAACCAACTTCTATCTTTTCGATCATTTTGGTTGGCATTTGATTTCACCGAAACCATTGAAGATTTCGATTCAGTAACTTTGACCGTTCAAGTACAAAAAATAAGATTTAATTGAACAAAGAACACAAGTTTAATATTAGATTTAACCCCAAAAAAAAAAAATAAATAAATAAATAAATCTTACAATAATCACAAACATGCAATTTCATTTCGGTTGTTTCAATTGGCAACGAATTAACTAAAACCATCGGAAAACATAGATTTTGGTAACTTCAATTACAAAAGATAAATCGTATTCTTTTTATTCTTTTTTTTTTTTTTTTTGAAGTATTATATTAATTCAGGATTTTTTTTAGAAATAGGGGATTCGAATCCGCAATCTCATAATGCAGGTGTGATATTACCACAGGACCAATAAATTTGTGGACTTTTGAAGTATTACATTAATTCAGGATTTTTTTTGGGAAGGGAAATGACTCGAATCCACAATCTCATAATGCAGGTGTGATATTACCACGGGATCAATAAATCGGTAGACTTTTGAAGTATTATATTAATTCAGAGTTTTTTTTACGAAGGGGGAACTCGAAATCACAATCTCATGATACAAGTGTGAAATTACCATCGGACCAATAAATCGGTGGGCGGGCAATCAAATTCCATGTGTGTTGGTTTGATAATCCGTGGGGCGTGGGCCCTACAAAGCTGAAGAGAGAGAGAGAGAGAAATGATGCCACAACTTATTTTATTTTCATTTTTTTAAAAAAAAATCGTATTAATTAAATAATAATAATAAAATAAAAAGATAGAAATACCAGATAACTAACTAGATAAGGAATCGGTTGATTGTCTTCTATTGGCAGAGCCTTGAAACAGCAAATATCTCTTCCCTATTAATCAACTTCAACAACAATACAATACAAGAAAAAGCAATGATGGGTTCAGCGAGCCTGAGCGTGACGGCAGCGGCGGCAGTGGGGGCACCCATCTCCGCCCAACACGGAGGCGGGGCGAGCACCAGAGCTTTTGCATTGTTGCCGCCATTTCCAAGCAGTAGTAACCAAAATGTTGCTCAATCACTGCAACTGGGTTCTATGGGATTCACTAGAAGAACAAGTAGAAGAAGCACTTCCTGCTTCAAAACAGCTGTGGCTTCTGTCGATTCAACCCAGCTCAGTTCCTCTCCCAACTCTCCTGAAAAGGTCCCATTTTTATTTATTTTCTTAACTTGTTTTTAGAAATTCGAATGCTTTTCTCTGTGTTACAGTGATTTAGCTTTGTGGGGTGTTTGATTTGTCATTCATTACATTTTTATCTGTTAGATTTTTCAATTGGATAGGAGCAATTGGTGGGCATCTATATATTTATAATGTGTTTGGAAGTGCTTTTTTAGTAATGATGGAAGAAAAAAGTGCTTTTGCGGCAAATAAATGAAAACTCTTTTTTGGGTCGAAAGATCTCATGTATAGCTTTTGGATAAGTACTAAATATGTTTATGCACAATTTGGATTGGAGAGCGTTTTGATATGTGTTTTTTCAGCAGGATGGGAACAATTGTTGGGAATTATAGTGTGTTTGGGAGTGTTTTTTCGCTAGCATTTTTAACTAGTTAAATGCATCTTTGTGTCTATTTTGTGATGTTCTGTATTACAATGATTCTCATGGTGAATTAGCTTTGTGAAGTGTTTGATTTGTCATCCAATACATTTTTATTTGTTAGATTTTTCAGCTGGATAGGAACAATTGTTGGGTATTTGCAAATAAATGAAAATTCTTTTTCGGGTCGAAAGATCACATGTATAGCTTTTGGGAGAAGTACTGAATTTATTTATTTTTGCACAATTTGGATTGGAGAGTGTTTCGATATGTGTTTTTTCAGCAGGATGGGAGCAATTGCTGGGAATTATAGCATGTTTGGGAGTGTTTTTTTTTTTTTTTTTTGCGAGTACTTTGAAGTAGTTAAATGCATCTTTGTGTCTATTTTGTGATGTTTTGATATATGAAAACTCTTTTTCAGGTCGAAAGATCACATGTAATGCTTTTGGAAGAAGTATTGAATATATATTTATGTACAATTTGGATTGGAGAGTGTTTCAAGTTTCAACATGTGTTTTTTCATCGGGATGGGAGCAATTGCTGGGAATCATAGCGTGTTTGGGAGTGTTTTTTCGCAAGCATTTTTATGTAGTTAAATGCATCTTTGTGACTTTGTGTCTATTTTGTGATGTTTTGATATATGAAAACTCTTTGGGGTTTAAAATTACTTATAAGGCTTTTGGGAGAAGTACTAAATTTGAATAGATACGCACATTTTGGATAGGAGAGTATTTCAATTTGTGCTTTTTCAGCTGGACGGGAGCAATTGCTGGGAATTATAGCGAGTGTTTGGGAGTGATATTCCAAAAGCACTTTTTGAAGTAGTTACATAGGTTTTTGTTTGCAATGTTTCAATAAAGATAGAGAAAAAAAACTCTTTTGGGATTGAAAAAACACTTGCAGTGCGTTTGGAAGTAGTTGTAAGGATTAAAAGGAAGCTCTGGATAGATGTTTTTTCAGACAGCAGTATAAAGTGCTTTTGCAGAAACGTTTCTTTCGTTCAAAAATGCTTTCTATGAAAGCTCTTCCAACACACCTTAATTCATTCATTTCCACTATGTCGCAACACTATACTAAGCATTAGCTAGGCTAGAATCAGTTCAATCTTAGTTATGGTGATGTAATGGAACTTTCATTAGCTTTCTGATCAATATAAGAAGGAATTCGGGTAATTTTCTCATTTAAGTCATAACCCTTAAAAGCGTTTTCGTTGTTAAGATTTTACCACCACAATCATTTTGATTGGAATAATCTTTTATAAATGAAGTGCTTTCGATGGTAATAAATAATGAAAAAGAGTGAATTCCTTGTATGAACATGTGATTAATTTCCCATCATATCATCATTTTGGTTTTTCATCAGAGGCAATCTGAATTTATATTCTTGTTGCAGCAAGACAACAAATATTATTTTGTGGTTGCGAATGCCAAGTTCATGTTGGACGAAGAGGAGCACTTCAAGGAGCTCTTATTTGAGCGGCTTCGTTACTATGGAGAGCGTGAAAAAGAGCAAGACTTCTGGCTTGTGATTGAGCCCAAGTTCTTGGATAAGTTCCCCAACATTACTAAGAGATTAAGCAGACCCGCTGTTGCTCTGGTTTCAACTAACAGTACCTGGATTACGTAAGAAATTTTCTCCACAAACCATTTCTTTCATTATAATTCTCACTTCTTTTCATATTCCTGCTTTCTCTGTGTTATTTATTTAATTTTGACCATGCTGCTTAGATTCCAAAGTGCATCGCTATCATATGAGACCAGTTAACTTAGGAAGAGAAATCCTCAAGCATTCCTTGAATCGACCACTTAAAAAACTGCTTTGTGTTTAATTCAGTCTATTTAACGAATCCATTATCGCTTCTTCTTTAAATGTTCTGATCTTGCAGGCAGTCAAGACCAACAAGCATTACAAAATACAAAACCAACTTTAACATGTTTACTCGCGAAAACTGGACCTTCCATTGTTCGATAGCAATGGAAACCTTAATCACCATTTTAATTTCTAAAAGTTACTTAAGTCATCATAGTTCAACAGTTTTTTCCCACTTCGTATTCTCTACTACTGATAACATGTCTTGGCAGGTTCATGAAACTGAGATTGGACCGAGTTCTATCAGATTCCTACGAAGCTGAAAGTCTAGAAGAAGCACTAGCCTCTAACCCTACCACTATAGAGTTTGAGAAGCCAAAAAATTGGGTTGCACCTTACCCAAAGTACGAATACGGATGGTGGGAGGCCTTCTTGCCCAAGGAAACTAAAGAGTCACAAGTATAGGACATCTTTTCCTGTTCTTTTTGCCTTGTTTTCTTTTCGCTTCTCTTAACAGTGAGGAATTTTCGCCACGTCTTAGTAAGTAGCTCTAGTTTTCGGGTATGTGTGCATCTTTGTAAGTTGTTGAAGACAGTTTTGTATCTTTATTTTGAAGGTGCTAATCAAATAGTATTCAAGAATTTACATTCCAATCTGATCTGATTTTGAAATTTATGTGAGGATAGAAGAGACACATGCCTCAAAGATATGAGGGATGTTTCAAATGATAGTTGAGAATTGAAATCTAGTGTATGCAGGGCAAGAGGTAGAGGAGATCATAGTCATATCAGTCTCAAATGAGTTTTAAAGGCTCTAGTGATCGATATACTTCTAACATTGAATCAGGATCAATTACGACAAAAATAAAGCTTTGGGTCGAACTCTTCTGGCACGTAACCGTTATACTCATAGATTACTCATAAAAAGAATGTATGATAAAACCTGTTACAAATAGATACTTGATAGAGCAACATTTGTTTGTGCAAAATCTGATCACTACATAGGCAAAAATATGAAAAGAAAATGAACAAAAGTTATGGGAATGGATAACGTAGAAGTATCCAAACATGTAAAAAACACTGAAGAAATTTGCTCATTGATGCTTTTTCTGGAAAGATGAAATGGGGAGCTTTTGGAGAACCAATTCATCCACAACATCATAGTGCTTCTTCAATTCAACTAAAGCTTTGGCTCCATAAATGTCCACAATATCTTCATTCTTCTCATACAGGGTTGGAAGTGTCAGAACCATCACAAACACTGCATGAATCCGCAAAATAAATAACTCGATATCAAGATCCGTTATATTAATTCGTTATGTAATGATCAGGATTCGAGATTCAGACTCTTGAGGCACAAAAGTCAAGATGAATATACAGACAGTTCGTAATAGAGAAACTCTCGAAAATGAAATTTTACGGACTATATAACTTAAAGAGAGGGGATCAAACATGAACTTACAGAAGTATGTGAGTGTCAAAAAGTTGAACCAGTTGCCAACAACTGAGACAATCCACAGAACCAAAGCAACCTGCAAAGGTGATTCACAATCAGAAATACCAAATGAGTTTATTTAGAGTTGTTCATGCTTGGAAAAAAAAAATTGTGGGATGAGAAGTACCAAGAGAAATTTCTTTATATCTTGTCCCAAAGCTACTTCCTGAAAGGTTTTACATGCCCAATTGAATTCGTTCCTCAGCATAAGCGCGACTTTAAAAAACGTGTCCTCTGACAATTTGATCTCGGGAAATTCTGGCGGGGACCTGTCACGGTAGTAAAACATAAACGTTATGGAATTCAGGCTGGAGCCTTAACACTAATAGAATCAGGTTGTTCATTTCATGAAATCTGACAAATAAATATCTAAACGAGAACAAGAGTGTCTCATGGACCGTGGTACATATAATTTTTTCGGCTAAGATCATCAAACCTAGCTCAGGCCATTTCCAGGATCATTCAACCACCTAAAATAACTTGCACGCAAAGTTATCATACAAAATGTTCAATTCTGCTTCAATCAAACATTTAACTTGATCTATAGAATTAAAACACACATGAAACACAGAATTTATATCACGGAAAACTGAACGAAAAGGCGAACTCACAAGTTGCTGAAGGCGGCTAGATTGGACCAAAGGAAGAGCACGGACAACGAAAGAATAAGCGAATGGCAAATGAAAGTAATCAAGTGATAGCCTATACATTCAAAGAGAATCCATAAGACTGTGCCACCGGCAAATATGCCTCCTGAGATCTGCTTGTTTCTCCACAGTAAAATGTTGGCAGCTGAACATGCACACGCACAAACAATTCAATTATTATTCGAAATTTATGAACAAATGTGCACTTATCAAGAAGATTGGTTTCCAAATTTTACTATAATGGTCAGGAATCTGTATCCCTCTACTTCAAGAATATATAATTTCTACAAAAAAAAAAAAAAAAAAAAAAAAAACAATATAAACCCAATTCAATTCTCTAAATTTTTTGTATTTTAATGAATTTGAAATGTAAGTAATTATAAGTTTATATCTACATCTGAAATTTTGTCTTTTAGCGAATTCGAAACGTTATAAATTTATATCTGGGTTCGAAGACTAAATGTTATAAACTTTTACATAAAACGAAATCGAAAAAGAATGTAGTAAGAGAAATACTATTTCCACCGCCGAGGATGATATGGAGAGGCCTTTCGCGGCCGAACAAACGGTTGGAGCCACCGCAACAACCAACGGAGCGTTTACTAACCAATGGCTCAGGCTCAAGCAAAGGTTCAAACATAGGCTCAGGTACAGGCTCAAGCTCAGGCACAGGTTCAGGCACAGGCTCAGGCTCAAGCACAGGCTCAGGTTTCTTCTCATGATCATTCACTACCTCCACTAACGGTTCTGAATCCGAATCCGGCACAGGATCAGGAGCACCAGGTGCTCCTTCCTGATCTGGTTCAAGCATGTTTTCCATGCATGCAAGTAATTAATTAGCCTGCATATTAAAAACCAAATCAAACATCAAATGAAAGTGAAAAAGAAAAAAAAAATGATGATTTCAAGACGATTAATTAACAATCAAAAAATCAAATGAATGAGGAATTTTTTTTAGTTTATTTTTTCGTACTTTGTTTTTGGTGGGTTATGGGTGGATTGATCGATCAAGAAATCAAATGAATCAAATGAAAGTGTTTTGCATGGTATTATTTGAGTCGTCTGAAATGTTCAAAGATCGAGAAATCAGGAGGCTGTTATGATTCCAGAGGATCTCCCGCCAATTTGAAACTATTTGCTCCAATATCTCTTTGACACTTGTCTATTTCTCTTTTCTTTTTTTATTTTCGTAAACATATTTCTCTTTATTGAGATATTCTGATTTTAACAAAATTTTAGATTTTGAAAATGAGATTAATTAGAACCGAACAATAATGAAAATATTCATATTCGTACCATGATTCGAGTCGTTATACACATACGGTAAAATAATAATAATAATAATAATAATAATAATTGTAAACTGAATAATAAGTATTTAATTTCAACACTATATCTTAATTTTATTTCTAGTATACTTTCCCCAACTAAATCACATGAAGTATTTTATAAAATCACATGAAATACTTATCTAGAAGAACCCAAGAAAAATAATAATAAATATACAAATATTTAGTTGACCTAAATTCATCAACTAAACTTTTCAATGATGATCTCGCGTGACAGTTTAATATAAGATCAGATCAACAAAGAATCATTATCTTGCAACTTCTTCACTAGAAGTTGGACTCCATGTTCCGGCTCAATAACCAACCGAAGAGTAGGTGAGTGAACGTATTTCGGAGAGAGAGAGAAAGAGAACTTGGATAGAAGAAGAGCCATTAGCATCTTGAGTTCAACCATGGCCAATTTCTGTCCAAGACAAACCCTAGGACCAGCCCCAAATGGCATGTATAAATGGGTTGAACTACCATTTGAAAATCTCCCAGGGTTGAACTTGTAAGCATCTGATCCCCATATTTTTGGGTCTGTATGCAATGTTGACACCAAGGTCCAAACGTTGACACCTTTTGGAACGTTAATGCCTCCAAATATCATGTCTTTGAAGGCCTCCCTAGACACCACAGCCACCGGAGGGTATAAACGTAATGTTTCTTGAATTACCATGGTTAACTGCAATAACAATTAAAAAAAATTGTTAGTGACAATTTTTCTTGTCTAGTGATTTAATTTAATTTAATTTTTATTTTTTTTGTCTCTATTATATACCTGTTTCATTTTATTAAGCATTTCATAATCTGGAGTTTGACCCTGACAAATTTCTAGCACTTCTGCTCGAACACGATCTTGCCATTCTTGATTAGAAGCCAAAAGCATTAAGCACCAAGTGGATGAAACTGCTGTAGTTTCAAACCCAGCCAGATATATATTCTTGCAATTGTCAACAATGAATTGGTCAGTTTCTTCTTGGCTAAAATTGCTGCTTTTAGCACCTTCAAGAATCATTTGCAATAAGTCCTTCTCATAAGCTGCTTCTTGCTTCCTCTCCTTGACCACTTTCAGAATCAAATTGTGGATTTCCTTCTCTAATTCCCAAGCATTTCTATTACTCTTTGTGGGAAGATACCTGTTAATTAATTATCAGTTATCAAATTAAAATTATGGATTATTTTCACAAGTAATTAATTTTTAATACAGTAATTATAATATTACAAATTAGAAAATCAATTTTTTTTCTTGGGAAATTATAAACAAAAGAAAATCGGTAAAGATGTGGTTGGCTCAGAGCTAAACCCCTCACACATACATCCAAGAGGTTGCGGATTCGAGTCATACCCATTCCTCAATCCCGAAATATTGTAATAGTTCAAAGAAAAAAAAATCTACCTCATGCCTGGAATGCCCATGGAGAGACTTTTCTTGGACATAATCTCCTGAAGAGCTCTTAGTTTCAGGAAAATCTCTTCTCCTTTTGAATAATTACTTCCAAAACAGGCTCTTGAGATCAAATCTCCAGAGAAACTTCTCATGTCTCCATCAATTTTGATATTTGCAATTCCGCCCTCTTTTTCTATCCTGCTATTCCATGAGGTTAACAGCATCATTGTTGATTCTGTAATTAGGTTCATCATTCCCTACAAAGGATTTGATCATGAGGTAATTAATTAGAACGACTCGAACCTGGAATAACCGGGGATATTATCGGACTGAATGACACAATACTTTTTGCAATACGTAAAATCATACCTTAACCTTGTTCTTGTAAAATTCAGGTGCAAGGATTTTCCTCTGATGAGACCAAGCAGCCCCATTTGATGTTAAAATGCCTCGGCCAAGCAAAGGACCTCTCTCTTTCTGTTGATATGAAGGTTTTCCCAAGTCCAAGGATGTGCATGTTATGATCTCTCTCACCACCTCAGGTTGGGTCACATGTAATATTTGTGTGTTTCCAAGAGAAAACACAAATACTTCACCTATATTATTTTTTTACAATAATAAACAAATTAATAACAAGCTTGGAAATTAGTGTGTATATTAATATCAATTATGATAATATATACTAACCATTAGAAGACAAAAAAAAATGATTCTCTAATGTTAGAGAATTGGGAATCTGTAAAAAAAATATACAGGATACTGATGAATTATATATATATATATATAAATTTAAGTCAGTGTATCATGATATAACTTCGTAAGGATATTGAATGTGAGCCACTCGTTTTACATACTTTAACTCAAGTGTGTATGTACTTGTCAAAACTAGTAGCTCACATTCAATATCCTGATAAAGTTATATCAGGATATGCACTGACCAGATCGGGACTATATATATATATATATATATATATATATTATATATATAAGAGCTCAATTCATTTCAAGTTGAGAAAATAGAACCCATATACATGTCTCAATCAATAAGTTATATTTAGAGTTATTTATTCAATTATTAATTAATGAATAAGATCAAAAAAAGTATAATAGCAATATATATTAAAGAAAACGTATATCTTGCTAATAAGATTTTTAAAAAGAATGGGATTTAAATTAATCTAATTTATTGGGTTTACATTAATATTTGGATAGTAAAAAAAAATATTACTTTTCATTAAACTCTTATTATATAACTTTTTTTTTTTTTTTTTAATATCAACTTTCTTCTTTAAAGGGGTACATGCATGCATATATATGTTGATGATCGAACACAATCATGATGATACATATAGCTGCTACGACTTGAACTTTGGATATTATCGGACTGAATGATCGCTCTTATCATCAAGCTTCATTCAATTGTACGTCATACGTGGTCATGATGACATGCATGCATGGTATTCTTATCAACATATAATTATAACATAATTAATTAGTTTAAGTGAATTGATAATAGCATACCATATTGCCTTCTCCATTGCTCAAAAAATGGAAAGAGAGTAGCATCAACATTGTGGGAGATACTAGTAGTAGTTGCAGCAGCTGATACATCATCAATGGTGGATATTAATCGAACTTTTTTCCTTTGAGCTTGAGCCTTCTTGATCTCCCTTATATTTCCAAGCATCAAAGTTGGTGGTGGTCCGCTGATTCCTTGTTCCCTCAACATCTCTCGAAGACTCTCAGGCTTCACCACCAACCGCTTATATAATCTGATCACCAACAGTTCAATAAAACCAATCATCACTGCAAAAGAAATCAAAATTTTCATATTTTCTAACAGAAGATCAAGAACCTCCATGATAAACATGATAAACATCATATTTTCAAACTGAAGATCAAGATCAAAATTATAAAGCTTTCGAAAGCCGAAACTCAATTCGTTCTCTCTCTCTCTATGAAATTTCTCTCTTTGGTTTTTGCTCTTGTTCAAGCTTGCTGCAGGGAGTTTATATAGAAAGAGAATTAATGCATGTCACTAAAAGTGAGAAAAGAAGAAGAAGATTATAGAGTATGTAGAAAAGTTGTTGGAGTCCAAACAAATTTTGTAGGACACGTTTTGCTTTCCGTAAAGAAAGAAAGACCCATAAAGATAAACATTTTCTTTATGTTAATATTATCAATAAGGTTTTGTTAACGTGCGCCTTAAAAGGATACACGTGATACACATTAAGCGACTATGTAACGTTATATATTAATAACAACAAAAATCTAAGAGTTTATGCTATATTACTTTTTAGTACTATATTACATCACATAGCGTAAAACACATGTTAATACAATCCTTATTAATAAAATGAAGTTGGCTCAATTGTAAACCCCTAACATCGACACTCATAATTAAGGTTGTGGATTCGAGTCATACCATATCCTTCAATCCTACAATATTGTAATAATTTAAGAAAATAATAATATTAATAATGCTAGGTCATCATTATTAACGATCACTATCTAGTCAATGTGTCCTTATTTTAAATAAATGCAGATATTACATCACATAGCGTAAAACACATGTTAATACAATCCTTATTAATAAAATGAAGTTGGCTCAATTGTAAACCCCTGACACCAACACTCATAATTAAGGTTGTGGATTCGAGTCATACCATATCCTTCAATCCTATAATATTGTAATAATTTAAGAAAATAATAATATTAATAATGCTAGGTCATCATTATTAACTATCACTATCTAGTCAATGTGTCCTTATTTTAAATAAATGCATATATTACATCACATAGCGTAAAACACATGTTAATACACTCCTTATTAATAATAATGGTATGTTTATAAGATGAAGTTGGCTTAATTGTAAGCTCCTCACACCTACTACATTCATAATTAAGGTTGTGGATTCGAGTCATATCATATCCCTTAATCCTGAAATATTGTAATAATTCAAGAAAAATAATAATAATAATGCTAGATTATCATTATTAACAATCACTATCTAATTGATGTATCCTTATTTTAAATAAATGCATGTATGGTCGTGATTAGAAATGTTGATGTTGTTATTGTTGGGTATGGACGGAGCCAATTCACATTAATTTTTCAGGAGCCAATATAATAAAACAAAATTTTAGGAGGAAGCACAGTATATAAAGTTTTTTTTCAAAAATGAAGTAATTAAATATATACATTTTTAAAAAACAATTAAAAAAAAAAAAAAAACTCAGTGAAGGGTGAGTGGGTGACCATGACCTTGCAGGATCCCTTCCCGTGATACATGTTGGGTATCGATCATACTTTCTCTTGTCACCGTTGGGATTTCATTTTCACAGAATTTTCCTCCTCGTCAATATAACACTTTCTGCTTCGTTGAACATAAACAGTTGGGGTCTTCTGTTCCCACAATAAAACCATGTAATAATGTTCACATCTAGCATTTTGGTCCATTGTGTTTCACCTAATTATATATGTGGGTAGTTAATTAGAAAATAATTAAATTTTATTGAGAGTCATTTGCCTTTGTGGTCGGAGACTTCAACCCTAGTATTTGTAAATACAATTTCACCTTTGTACATTTAATTGTAAAATGTGGAGAGACCCCTCCCCTGGAGTGGAAAGTGCTTGAAGAATCTAATCACAAGCCTTGACAGAATCTTTACCCACAATAGTGTCAGCATTTAAAAAATATATATAACAAATGAAAAAAAATAAGAAGATCGAAATATATCCCGTTTTACTTGGGGTTCATTTTTTGAGTTGCTAGTTTAATTAGAGATGTAAATATAAATATTATATATATATATACACAGAAATTCTATTATCAGTTCGAACTAACAAAAGTTATATCAGTTCCTTGCATGTGGGCCACTGGATTTAAATACTTTGACTTGACTGTATGCACTTGTCAGTCAAAGTATTTAAATCCAGTGGCTCATATACAAGGAACTGATATAACTTTTGTCAGTTCGAACTGATAATAGAAAGACTGTATATATATATAAATATTCAAAAAAATAAAAGAAATATTTGATCATTTTTCTAATGCATGCTTTGCAAACTAAATTAATTTTAATCAATTATCAAAACACAACTTTAAGAGGAATTCCTATCATTGATGTGTAGTAGTCATGAATAACGTGTTAGTCGAAATGACTAAAAGGGGAATGCTATCTACCTTTCCCATTTGCCTCTCTTATTTGCCTTCCTCGCTCATTGTTTGACACGTATACACTTTTTTATTTAATAAAAAGCTCTCACTTTTTGCTGCAAAGCTTGTTTACATCTTTACCCCTGATGATTGCTTCTATCATTTCATTAATAAAGGGTAAAGACGTAAATAAACTTTGCAGTAAAAAGTGAGAGCTTTTTATTAAATGAAAAAGTATATACGTGTGAAGCAATGAGTGGGAAAGACAAATGAGAAAGGTAGATAGCATTTTCCACGATTAAAATGACTTCCAAAAAAGCAAAAGCTCATCTTCACACTTCATTGAATTTTATTAATTTATTAATAAACAAAGCCCCTAGATTGAAGTAATAAAATATTTTGAAATTGTGCTTCACGATGGGCAACAGATTGTGTTGGAAAATTGGTTGCACCAATAAGGGTTAAAGACATAAACAAGCTTTACAGCAAAAAGTGAGAGCTTTTTATTAAATGAAAAAGTATATACGTGTCAAACAATGAAGTGTGAAAGGCAAATGAGAAAGGTAGATAACATTCCCCATGACTAAAATGACTTCCAAAAAAGCAAAAGCTTATCTTCACACTTCATTGAATTTTATTAATTTATTAATAAACAAAGCCCCTGGATTGAAGTAATAAAATATTTTGAAATTGTGCTTCACGATGGGCAACAGATTGTGTTGGAAAATTGGTTGCAACCAGTGGCGGAATTAGGCATGGCTGGGGTGGGCTGTAGCCCACCCTAGCTTTTTGAAAAGAAAAAAAAAAATTAATAGTTTTAAATACACCACATTTAATTCTAAGTATATACCAGTCCAATTTCGATTCTGACTTAATTTACCATATTTTTCTTTATCTTAATAATAGTCCAATAATTTAAAAACATGCATCAAACTCATTAAAGCCCATTGTACTTCCTTAACCCAATGAAAGATCAAATTGAGAAACTTTAACCTTTACTGATTAAAAAATCAAATTGAGAAATTTGAACCCCTTAACAACAAACCAAAAGCGTAAGTTTTACTTTTATTTTTATTTTAAAGTTTATGTTGTAAAATTAATTGTAAAATTAAGTTTTATATTTGGCTATGAAACTTGTCAAAATGTCTTTACACAACAAGATGAATGACGAGTTTCTTGAGAATTGTATAGTTGTTTATATTGAAAGAGAACTTATTTTTACAATTGATTTGGATTCAGTAATAGATACTTTTGCTTCTTTGAAGCCTTAGAAGTCAAAATTTAAGTAGGATCTTATTGTATTTACATTTTATGTATATTTCATTTTTATCTTATGTTTTTTCTTGGTTAGAATATATATTTGAGGGTACGACTCATTATGTTCCCTGACTAGGTATACTTTATTATTTTAACTATTAAAATTCTCTCGTACCGTCGAGATTTGCCATCAAAATTTTATATATATATATATATATATAGTATAATTTTTTATCTATATAAAATTGTCCACAGCCCACCCAGAAAAAAATTTATGGTTTCGCCCCTGGTTGCAACCTAATACGAAGGGTGGTCCAGAGGCGAAGCTGGCTCCAACAATGATCAATCTAGAAGACTAATTTGAAAAAAGATTAAAAGTTTAATAAAAAAATGTAAATAACAAAAAAAAAAAAAAGAGATTAAAATTTTATCTATTTAAAAAAAAAAAAAAAAATTAAATTGTGGGTCTGAATGGCATTAAGCTTTACCAATACATACATCATATGCTGTATATATACAAGCTTTTTATGAGGGAACCAGTAGCGAAACAATGATAATGTAAGAACATTCAAAAATACTGTAGAATTGTGGCTTATGAGTGGTTGCAAGTATCCGGAATTATTTTTTTTCAATATGAAAGTTGACACTAAGGGGGGTGTATTGATTCAAGATTTTATTAGACAATTTGGGGAAGTAAAAGTCTGATGGTATTAGATTGAGACTTTTTAATAAGTTAGATAAGTCTGGTGGTATTCGATCATGACTTTTTAAAAAGTCCATATTGTCTTATGGTATTGGATCTAGACTTTTAAGATTTTTTTAAAAAGTTCATATTGTCTTGTGGTATTGGATTTAGACTTTCAAGAGGCAGCAAATTGTCTACTGGTATTGGATTGAGATCAAGATTTTTAGGATTTCATGACAAAATAGATTTTCTAGACTTTTTAGTGATATGTATAAATATCTTGAACCCAAAATTGTCTTGCCCTCTCCCTCAATACTTTTCGGACTTTTTATTTGATTTCAAATATTTGGTGGGTGTATTGATATACTTTCAACAGTTGCTTCTGCTATCTGTTGTTTCCTCTGTTTTGTCTTGTTTTATGGTCTTTGTTTTGTTGTCATGCTGTTGTGGGTTTTTTTTTTTTTTTTTGTTGTTGTTGTTTTTGTTTTTTTGTGTGTTTTTTTTTTCCCCTGATGTTGTGTTTTTTGGCTTTTGCTTTTCTTTTGGGGTTGTGCGATTGTAGTCATTTTTGTTGGTCGTTGGCTCTAGCTTTTGCCTTGATTATTATTGAATATACTTTACCAAAAAAAAAAAAAAAAATGTGACGACCAAACATGCAAAAGACAGGATAAAACTACACTTGAAAGTTGAGTACCATCCCACGGATATGGTTTTAGATTTTTTTTTTTTTTTTTTTTTTTGAGAGAATATTGTTAGAAGAAATAACCCTAAATACGTTTTCCAAAAAAAAAAAAAAAAAGACTATAACCCTAAATAAAATTTTATATATTTATCTCTAGTCTCTCTTTCGCCGGAAAATCTCCTATCCATCATCACAAGGCTCAACCGCTCCATTCCAGTTCTGCTTTCGTGGTGATGACTGGGATGCTAGCGTTAACGGAGGGTTGCATAGCCGCCGTCATCGCCTTCACCACCCCTCGCGACGCCTGCCGCTTGGCTTGTGTGTCAACGACCTTCAGATCCGCCGCCGATTCCGACGTCGTCTGGAACCGCTTCCTGCGTCCTGAATACTTGTCTAAGATCTCAGACCCTGGATCTGTCTCTAGTTTGCCGAAGAAGGAGCTCTACCTCCGCACCTGTCACAATCTCATTCACAATGGCAAATTGGTAATTTCAAAGTTTTAGGGTTTTGTGTTTGTATGTTATGTGATTGATTTATTTATTTTTTGAAAAGTTTATGAGATTGATATTTGGTTTATGGTGTGATCGGAAATTCGGATTTACAGTGTTTTCATGTTATTTTTCTTACATCTTTTACAAATTGTGAGTTTGGTTGGGTGTGCACAGATCTAATTAGCTCCTTGAATACAACTTCTAATTACTAAAAGAAATATTAATTACAATTTCTTATTCTTATTTGATATATTTTGTTTTCTATCTTATTATTCTCTCTTCTCTTTCACTATTTTCTTTCATATTTCTCTCTCGAGGTCTCATCTAGAAAACAAAACAAACCCTCAAATTTACTCCCATCTCTTTATGCTTTATGCGGAAAAAGAAGAAAAGAAAAAAGTTTTTTGAAGATTGTTCAGTCTTTTTTTATTTAGATATTTTGTGTGTACTGTCTCTTGATATATTTGGTTTATGGTGTGATCAGAATTTCTGATTTCACATTTCGTATTTGTAAATTGATTGAGTGTTGTTTGTTTTCGTTTTAATTTTTTTTGACGAATTTCTGATCATTTAATTGTCTTATTGAATAGTGTTTTTGGAATGATCTCCAAAGTGGGAAGAAATGTTACATGATATCGCCTAACGAACCCTATATAATGGGTATGGATGATGTTGAGTATGATACTATTGCTTGGTCACGGTATTCTTTACCCGACTTAGAGTTTTATTTCGACTACATACCCTTTGGCAGGTACGTTTTCCTCCCTAATTCTCAGTGTTCTAGTAAGCGCTAGGCGCTAGTTGGGTGGGCGGAGACCCAGCGCCTAGCGCCTAGGCCGATTAATCGGGGATTAATCGGAAAACACAATTATAAAGAAATTCCAATTAGAAATCCAAATAAAATTCTTTCTAATTCCACAAATGCCAAATTACCAATCAAAATCCCCAAAAACCCATACAAATGCAATCACAAACCAATCCAAATCCAAACATAAAGTTCAGGGGCATTGGAGTAATATTGGTCAATTAGGATTTAGGGGTATAAGTATAATTATTGAAGGAATATTGAAGATATTGTGATTTTATAAGAGATCAGGGATCATTTCGTAATCTGCCACTAAAATCAGAGCTCACTCCACTAGCCCAAATACAAGCCCAAACGTTGGCCCAACCTAACCACTAAAGTGAACCCTGAATGCACCCCAGCCCGCTGCTAAATGCACCCCACCTTAACAACTTCATCTTCAACCTCCCGCTAGCCTCCATTGCCGACCAAACCTTGCTGGTCCAGTCGTCGGAAAAGGCGATCCCGCGCCTTATTCCGGCTGATTTTCGGTGCAAAAGAACGGCGGAGTCAACGGCTTGGACCCGCCTAGCCCGATTACTCGGCCACGTGTCCGAATACGCGGCCACCGTGGAATTAGTCCGATTTGCCCATTTTCGCCGCAGTTGCCGGCCACCTAGCTGTATTGCTCCGATTAATCGGCCGACTAGGCCGATTACTAGAACACTGCTAATTCTTTGATATTCTTATTGTTGTATTTATTTCTAATCAATTGATTGCCTACGCATTTTAAAAAAGGTTCCCCGAGGTGATCATGCGTGACGAGCCGGACGCGTTTGAAATTCGTGGCAAGATTAGTACTTCACTTCTATCCCCGATGACAACCTACGTAGCTTACCTTGTGTTTTTCTTATATGGGGACATCGACGATGAACATGTTACATCTTACATAGAATATAGTCCAATAGAAGTCTTTGCTGGACTTGCTGGGAGTAATAATGGCCAAAGAAGAACTGTTTATTTTCATCGGGAGCATCAAGACAGAGACGATAATGGCTTATTCCCGAAAAAATGGGCAGGGTTGTTGGAAAATGAATTCAGTGAGAGATGTAGGTGGTTGGAAAGTGAATTGGGTGAATTTTTCAACCGAGGTGACAAAGAGGGTGAATTGTTAATGAACGTTAAAACTACATGTAAGAATGGCCTTATTGTCTAAGGGATCGAAATCAGGCCCAAAAATGAGTAAATAAATAACCAAAAGGACGTTTGAGGTTTAGTTAGGTTGGTTTTTCTATAAAAGCTTGTGTGCAAATTAATTTTATTTATATGTTAGCATATTTTGCTTTAAAGAGAGATTATCGTGTTATTACTAGGGCTCTTTTGATTGTAATGTTTTGCATAGTTCAAATCCCATCTTAATAATATATTCCATATTAGTATTCTTCCGAAAGAACTTGCAACATTGTTCTGAAATCACACAAAAGGTTCAAAACAATGATTTCAACCAATACAATTCATTAATGTCTTGAGTTTAGACCTCAAAGAGTAAATTAGTAATTGAAAAGCTAAAACACGTCAAATGGGGTTCCATGGTTAATTCGATACATATGCTGATATAAATTAACATCTAAAAAAAATCAATTAACAGCTACATGAGAAATTCATTGTAGAAACCAAAAATTCATAGAATTCAATTAGAAAACAGGATACAAACATAATATCCATAAAACATCCATTGAATTCAAAGCATGGTTTTGTTGGTTCCAGGAGAGCCATAGAGTAAAACACCTCGCAGAGGATCTATCCCGATTTGCTTGTATAACTCATGGTGAGTCAGTGGTATCTCTATCGCCTTATGAATTTCTTGTTTCTAAATGTCACATCCTCCAATATCCTAACACAAAGTTTGGTTCAATTGTTCAAACAATCAGACATACAAAAGCAACAAGAAGCACCAAAAAGCCAATCTTTTTCTCTTGAACATGTCTTATAATCTAACATGTAAAAAAAAAAAAAAAACCAAGGGAAAGAAAATCCCCAACTAACTAAACTAACATAAATTAGTTTCTGTACTATTTTAATGACGGCTAATGGATGAAAATGATTGTGAGTTTGATTTAAACTTAATTTGATATCTCTACAACTTGTTACTGCAGATATTAGTGTGATTGTTTTGGCAAATAGGTGTCCCCATCTGAGATCTCTTGGGCTGTACTATTATCGCAACATCACAGACAGAGCTAAATTGATGTGCCTTATACATCCAACCAACCAGCTTGTTAACTAACAAAAAGAAGACATTGCAATGTGTCAAAGCAACAAACTTTATTCAAACAGCATCACTCAGATTGGTTCTACTTGTACAACCAAAATGCAAACTCAGGAATACCCATTACAAGTAGTCCAAAAACAATGCATAATAATACTAGCTCTGAACCCAAAGACCATGAATGATAATAGGGTGGCATAATTAAGGTTAAACATAATTAATTATTGTTCATTGTTATTCTCAATAAAAAAAACGTTGAAAACATTCTTGATCGATTAAATCTCTGTCACGTGAACAAAAAATAGTCTGTAATTTGAACCGATCGTTTCACATTTATACAAGTTATAAATCCATTGGTTAAACCAGCTTGGTATCACAGTCAAGTCATAAAATGCTTGAATAAATGTGTCCAAAGTGTTCCCTCATCAGTTTGAAAGGAAGATTGTTCTAGCGGGGACATAATAAGATTGTCCAACTAGATGTGCGATTGTCCAATTATATATATAGAACGTTATTACAACTGGTTTTAAAATAGTGATTTCACCTTATTAAATTGGACAATCTTACTATGTCCCTACTATTTTGTTGGTATTTCTGTACATACGTGCGTTATTTCAATTAACCATTAACACAATTATATTATAACACATCATTTTGACAAAACACGTTTCACAGCCTAAAAATTTGCGTTTAGAAGAAATAAAAATTTGTTTTCTTTCTTTTTGTGCACATGTAATATATTTATAACAGGTTTAAAAATAATCATGGAATTCTATTACAATAATCCATCGTAGGTAAATTTATAACAATTTTATTAAGATTGAAGAAAACTCACTCCTAGATGCCAAATTTGTTACCAGATTTACAAGAAAAAGGTATCTTAACATACCCATTTTAAGTTTTGAACCCATCACCTTGGTGTCTCCTTCCATCAATTCCACACGATTATTAGCTTATAATCATGTTGACAAGAAGATCATGAAATTCCAAAACCTGCAATTCAAAAAGGTTGAAGATTATGATTTTCTGGTGTTGGCAAAACAGAGTAAAATTCATAGTCACAGAGACCAATTGAGATTGCAAACCTCTTCTATGCTATCTAACCACATGAGATTGCAAATTTGCAATCCTATCACACCTGTATAAAAATCAAACAATGCCAATCAATGTAGCTTAAAATTCATCATTCATATTTCAATCAGTGAGAGAATGCAGGTTCCATAGACATTACATCAGCAACAAAGAAACCAACAACAAAAAAAAATCAAAACTTGAAGTATAAATACTCAAAATTAGCTGCTAGTTGATTCTATTTTAGGTTCATTTACAGAGCTACAAAATACAAAACAGAGTGTCTCAATAGAGCATAAAAAGACAAACATTTACCCATCAGAACTCACTCGACTAGCCATTGTTAGGATTTTGTTGCCTCATTGCCTGCCTCTCATATCGGGAAAAAAAACATCGAAGCTCGACTGCGGTCGCTTAGCAGCCGTACCCAGATACGAAATGATACGACACGTCGTTTTGAGTTTGGGATCCATCTTCCTCCTTCATTCTTCATCGCTGCTGCACCGATTTTTCAGAGAGAGAGAGAGAGAGAGAGAGAGAGAGAGAGAACAGATGATGACGTGTCTGGTCAAAGTCGAACCTTATTTTATGACGTGAGTGAGCACGTCACTGCATTTCCAGGTATTATTTGTTGACGTGCTCAACAACATGCTCACTTAGAGCATCCACAAATCACAATGGTGTCACTATTCAAGACCCACTTTTTGAAGACCCACTTTGGATCCAATCATTCTTCCACAATGGTGTAAAATAAGACCCAAAAAATGAGACCCAAATGTGGGGCCCACCCAAGTAGACCTAAATTGGGTTTCATATTTGGAACTCAATTTGGGTCTTGCCCAATGATTGGGTTGGGTTCCCAACACTTCCCAATCATTGGGTTGGACCCCTATATATATATATATATATATATTTATTTATTTATATAATTTAAATTAAAATATATAACTATTAATTTTAATAATTATATATAATAAAAAAATATAAATAAATTTAATATATATATATATATATATATATATATATTTCAATTAATTAAATTTAAATATATTATTATTAACTTCAATAATTATATATATAATGAAAAAAATATAAATAAATTTAATTTCAATTATAAAATTTTAGTTCAATGAAATTAAAAATATTTAAATGAAAACATTAATTTTTTGAAGGTTGTGCTAATTTTAAATGAATAAATTGTTTTAAATATTTATTTTTGTTTTAAATATTTATTTTTGTTGATGTAATTCGGTTGTGCTAATTTTAAATGAATAAATTGTTTTATTTTAAATTAATTATAATTTGTTAAATAATTATTGATAGTGTTTATATTTTAAATAAATTATATAATTTGAATAAAAACATTAATTTTTTGAAGGTCTAGAACCGAAACCGAACCTTTGAAACCGAAACCGAAACCGAAACCGAAACTGAAATCAAAACCGAAACCGAAATCGAAACCAAAACCAAAACCACCATCAAAACCGAAACCGAAACCGAACCATCGAAACCGAAACCGAAACCGAAACCGAAACCGAAACCGATCCATCGAAACTGAAGCCGAAGCCGAAGTCGAAACCAAAACCGAAACCGAAACCGAAATCAAAATTTAAAACCGAAACCGAAACCGAAACCGAAGCCGAAGCCGAAGCGGGAATCGAAACCGGAATCGGAATCAAAATCCAAATGAAAACCGGAACCGGAACCGAAACCGAAACCGAAACCGAAACCGAACCACCAGAACCGGAACCGGAACCGGAACCGGAACCGAACCATCGGAACCGGAACCGAAACCGGACCGGAACCCAACCGAACTGAAACTGGTGTCATGTCTAATCTTATACAATATTTTGTTTTAAATATTTATTTTTATTATTGATGTAATTCGGTTGTGAAAAAATTATTTTAAATTAATCATAATTTGTTAAATAATTATTGAATATATATATATATATATATATATATATAATATTTTAAATAAGAGTAACGATTGTTTGGAAAAAAGTTAAAAAAGTGGATCCACTTTTACTTTTTCAATTGAACACCATTGTGGGAAAATGAGACCCAAATGAGAAGACCCATTTTTTACTATTCAAGAGCCATTTTTGGTAATGTGGCAATAAATGGGTCTTAAATAGAGCCACCACCATTGTGGATGCTCTTATTTGATCACGTACCGACCACCTTGTTCAATAACCATGTGATGCCGTGGCCTGGCACACATCCCCACATATGCGATGACGTGGCCAGATACGTCAGTACTTATTCGTTATTATGTGATGACGTGTTCAGGCACGTCTACATGTATTGAATAACGTGTCCAGGCATCAGTGCCTATTAGTTATTAATTAGTAAAGCAGAATATCCATTTTATCCTTCATCTTTTAGTATTTTACCGCTGAAGGCTATGGGAATATCTCATAATTTTGGGACTTTAACGGATTTCATTCAAATTCTGTCCTCTAATTTTATTTGTTTGTTTGTTTGGTTGTTTTTTTTTTTTTTTTTTTTTTTTTTTTAATTTTTTTTTTAATTTTTTTTTTTATATATATATATATATATATTTTTTAAGATTTATTTATTTGTTTTTAATCTCATACACATTTCATTTTAATTTGACTTATAAACTAAAAACTGCTCTTAATAGTCATCCTCGTTTTTTTAGTTTTTATTAATTTCAAGATAAAATATATTTTTTATTTTGATAATTAGGATGATTTAAAAAAAAAACTAATAAATTAAGACTGAAATTGGGTCACATATTATATATGTTATGTATTATTTTTTTAATTAGTGTTTTACAAAATCATTAAAGAAAATAAAAATGATCATTTGCTGCAAACAATATTCTAAAAATAAAAAATTAAAACTTATCTAGGAGAGATAATTGAAAATGGGAAAAAAAAAAAAAAAATGTCTTCTTTATATATAAACAGACTTTTTTCATAGTTTTTAAAACACTTATTTAATTATTAGTTGTCAAGAATAGAGATGGCAAATTGTAAGACTACCGGTGTTTGGCAAACTATTCTCCAAAAAATTTGTTCGATATGATATCGTCCTAACAAATGGAATCCGATTATGGAGAGAGAAATAATGTGTTACTTAGAGCTTGTTTGGTTGGGCTTTTGAAAAACCTCTACCGGTAAAATATCTACTTGTAGTAGATCTATTAGAAATAGAGTTTTTGAAAAAAATAAATTATAATTGTTTGGTTGGTAAACTTCAAAAAAAAAAAAAAAAAAAAAAAAAAATCTATTTGGAGAAGCACCTTCCCATGAGCCTTCGCCTAATATAGGTTTAAATTCTATTAGTATCTACTCAATTTAAAATAGACAATTTCAAAAGCCCAACCAAACAACTCTAAAAAAACTCAAATAGATGTTAATAAACCTTTTGAGGCAGTAGAAAGCTCAACCAAACAAACACTTAACCTATTACCAAATAATTGTAATTCATATTTGTTAGCAAATTTAGGGTCATGATAGTCTTATATGATCATGATCGACTATATAATAGAGATATAAAATAGACTTTGTTTCATAAATATCATAGGTATACAGTATACACTTGATATTCTTTTTATGTGGAGCAGTAAATAACATTCCAAATTCATTACTTGCGAGAACATTAGGTGTGTCATTTAATTGTAATGAATTTGTTTTATTATTAAGTGTTTTAGTTGGCGACCGTACAATTTTCAAGAACCAAATATCCTATGACCATTAGGTGTGTCATTACTCATTAGTGAATGGAGTACATCCACAATTGAAGAAATAAGGTGAACTTAACTTATATAAATATTTCTTCGTGGCTATAATGTTTAGGATTGACATTAGCAAAATCACATTTGATAAGTAAACTTAATTTGTCATAGATTGGATTATACACATACTCAAATTATTCAAATACACAATCTGATATAACATAATAACGAATTGATGAAGATAACGTGTTGGAACTCCTCGAGCTTAAAGATAACTAGTGTTACTTTTTTTTTTTTTTTGAACTGAACAAACAAGCAAACCGAAAGACAACCCTGGCAACTGGAGCGTATACAGGCAAATCCAGCTGGACCGCATTACTGACACAAGGAGGGAAATCCTCCATCCAGAAACGGTCATCATCTTTCGTTAAGGCAAACTTAGCCAGCCCATGAGCGACACTATTGGCCACTCTGGGAACATGACTTACAGAGACAACATAACTAATAGAAATGAGAGCAGCAATCTCAGATAAGATAATCCCACTGGCCGAGTCTAAATGACTACCCTCATTGATTCTATTCACCACCACTGCTGCATCCGACTCCAACATACACGGTCCAAGACCACAATCTCTACTGAAAACCAGGGCTTTGTATACAGCTAAAGTCTCAGCCATATTTGCAACCAGACACACATCCAAACTAATAGAACAGGAAGCTAAAACAAATCCCGTTAAATAATGTATAAATGTATAATCCAAATTATATAATAAATGATAAGGTGTTTACTAAGGGGTACTAAAAAAAAAAAAAAAACCCTCTGTTTTGGGTTTTTGGCCAAAAACCATCCTCTAGTTTTTAATGGTCAAAAACTACCCTGTTTTTTTTTTTTTTTTGGTTTTTTATGTATTTATAATTTATTAGTCAAAAACCACCCTACCATTAGCATTTCTAACCAAAAATACCATTTTACCCCTATATTCAAATTTAAACAAAAAAAATAAATCAAAACAAATGTTATAAACTTTTACATAAAACGAAAACGAAAAAGAAAAAGAATGTAATAAGAGAAATACTATTTCCACCGCCGAGGACGATACGGAGAGGCCTTTCGCAGCCGAACAAACGGTTGGAGCCACCGCAACAACCAACGGAGCGTTTACTAACCAATGGCTCAGGCTCAAGCAAAGGCTCAAACATAGGCTCAGGTACAGGCTCAAGCTCAGGTACTGGCTCAGGCACAGGCTCAAGCTCAGGCACATGCTAAGGCTCAGGTTTCTTCTCATGATCATTCACTACCTCCATTAATGGTTCCGAATCCGAATCCGGCACAGGATCAGGAGCACCAGGTGCTTCTTCCTGATCTGGTTCAAGCATGTTTTCCATGCATGCAAGTAATTAATTAGCCTGCGCAGGGGCTTGGCCATAGTTTCTTTTCCAGTATGTTTTGGGTTTTAAGTTTTTGTGTTTGGACTCTCTTGTATGTTGTTGCCTCGTTTTGGCATGGTTTGGGGTCCCTTTCCCCCCTTTTTATAATAATATATAGCAGTTTAAAAAAAAAAAACAATCAAAAAATCAAATGAATGAGGAATTTTTTTAGTTTATTTTTTCGTACTTTGTTTTTGGTTGGTTATGGATGGATTTATCGATCAAGAAATCAAATGAATCAAATGAAAGTGTTTTGCATGGTATTATTTGAGTCATCTGAAGTGTTCAACGATCGAGAAATCAGGAGGTTGTTATGATTCCAGAGGATCTCCCGCCAATTTGAAACCATTTGCTCCAACATCTCTTTGACACTTATCTATTTCTCTCTTTTTTTTTTTTATTTATTTTTTTTGTAAAAATATTTCTCTTTATCGAGATATTCTGATTTTAACAAAATTTTAGATTTTGAAAATGAGATTAATTAGAACCGAACAATGATGAAAATATTCATATTCGTACCATGATTCGAGTCGCTATACAAATACGGGTGGTATGTGTAAAAAAAAAAAAAAAAACTAGAGTTTGTAAACTGAATAATAAGTATTTAGTTTCAACACTATATCTTAATTTTAATTCTAGTATACTTTCCCCAACTAAATCACATGAAGTATTTTATAAAATCACACGAAATACTTATCTAGAAGACTAGCACCCAAGAAAAATAATAATAAATATACAAATATTTAATTGACCTAAATTCATTGACTAAACTTTTCATTGTTAATCTCGTACGTGACAGTTTAATATAAGATCAGATCAACAAAGAATCATTATCTTGCAACTTCTTCACTAGAAGTTGGACTCCATGTTCTGGCTCAATAACCAACCGAAGAGTAGGCGAGTGAATGTATTTCGGAGAGAGAGAGAAAGAGAACTTGGATAGAAGAAGAGCCATTAGCATCTTGAGTTCAACCATGGCCAAGTTCTGTCCAAGACAAACCCTAGGACCAACCCCAAATGGCATGTATAAATGGGTTGAACTACCATTTGAAAATCTCCCAGGGTTGAACTTGTAAGCATCCGATCCCCATATTGTTGGGTCTGTATGCAATGTTGACACCAAGGTCCAAACGTTGACACCTTTTGGAACGTTAATGCCTCCAAATATCATGTCTTTGAAGGCCTCCCTAGACACCACAGCCACCGGAGGGTATAAACGCAATGTTTCTTGAATTACCATGGTTAACTGCAATAACAATAAAAACATTTTGTTAGTGACAATTTTTCTTTTATATTGACTGAATTATTATTATTATTATTATTATTTGTCTCTATTATATACCTGTTTCATTTTATTAAGCATTTCATAATCTGGAGTTTGACCCTGACAAATTTCTAGAACTTTTGCTCGAACACGATCTTGCCATTCTTGATTAGAAGCCAAAAGCATTAAGCACCAAGTGGATGAAACTGCTGTAGTTTCAAACCCAGCCAGATATATATTCTTGCAATTGTCAACAATGAATTGGGCAGTTTCTTCTTGGCTGAAATTGCTGCTTTTAGCACCTTCAAGAATCATTTGCAATAAGTCCTTCTCATAAGCTGCTTCTTGCTTCCTCTCCTTGACCACTTTCAGAATCAAATTGTGGATTTCCTTCTCTAATTCCCAAGCAATTCTATTACTCTTTGTAGGAAGATACCTGTTAATTAATTATTAGTTATCAAATTAAAATTATGGATTATTTTCACAAGTAATTAATTTTTAATACAGTTATAATATTACAAATTAGAAAATCAATTTTTTTCTTGGGAAATTATAAACAAAAGAAAATCGGTAAAGATGTGGTTGGCTCATAGCTAAACCCCTCACACATACATCCAAGAGGTTGCGGGGTTCGAGTCATATCCATTCCTCAATCCCGAAATATTGTAATAGTTCAAAGAAAAAAAAATCTACCTTATGCCTGGAATGCCCATGGAGAGACTTTTCTTGGACATAATCTCCTGAAGAGCTCTTAGTTTCAGGAAAATCTCTTCTCCTTTTGAATAATTACTTCCAAAACAGGCTCTTGAGATCAAATCTCCAGAGAAACTTCTCATGTCTCCATCAATTTTGATATTTGCAATTCCACCCTCTTTTTCTATCCTGCTATTCCATGAGGTTAACAGCATCATTGTTGATTCTGTAATTAGGTTCATCATTCCCTACAAAGGATTTGATCATGAGGTAATTAATTAGAACAACTCAAATCTGGAATAACCTGGGATATTATCGGACTGAATGACACAATACTTTTTGCAATACGTAAAATCATACCTTAACCTTGTTCTTGTAAAATTCAGGTGCAAGGATTTTCCTCTGATGAGACCAAGCAGCCCCATTTGATGTTAAAATGCCTCGGCCAAGCAAAGGACCTCTCTCTTTCTGTTGATATGAAGGTTTTCCCAAGTCCAAGGATGTGCATGTTATGATCTCTCTCACCACCTCAGGTTGGGTCACATGTAATATTTGTGTGTTTCCAAGAGAAAACACAAATACTTCACCTATATTATTTTTTTACAATAATAAACAAATTAATAACAAGCTTGGAAATTAGTGTGTATATTAATATCAATTATCATAATATATACTAACCATTAGAAGACAAAAAAAAAATATATATATATTCTCTAATGTTAAAGAATCGGGAGTCTGTAAAAAAAATATACAGGATACTGATGAATTATATATATATATATATACACGAGCTCAATTCATTTCAATTTGAGAGAATAGAACCCATATACATGTCTCAATCAATAAGTTATATTTAGAGTTATTTATTCAATTATGAATTAATGAATAAGATCAAAAAAAGTATAATAGCAATATATATTAAAGAAAATGTATATCTTGCTAATAAGATTTTTAAAAAGAATGGGATTTAAATGAATCTAATTTATTGGGTTTACATTAATATTTGGATAGTAAAAAAAATTATTACTTTTCATTAAACTGTTATTATATAACTTTTATTTATTTATTTTATTTATTTTTATTTTTTTATATCAACTTTCTTCTTTAAAGGGGTACATGCATGCATATATATGTTGATGATCGAACACAATCATGATGATATGGATAGCTGCTATGACTCGAACTTTACATATTAGCGGACTGAATGATCACTCTTATCATCAAGTTTCATTTAATGGTATGTCATACGTGGTCATGATGACATGCATGCATGATATTCTTATCAACATATAATTATAACATAATTAATTAGTTTAAGTGAATTGATAATAGCATACCATATTGCCTTCTCCATTGCTCAAAAAATGGAAAGAGAGTAGCATCAACATTGTGGGAGATACAAGTAGTAGTTGCAGCAGCTGATTCGTCATCAAAGGTGGATATTAATCGAACTTTTTTCCTTTGAGCTTGAGCATTCTTGATCTCCCTTATATTTCCAAGCATCAAAGTTGGTGGTGGTCCGCTGATTCCCTGTTCCCTCAACATCTCTCGAATACTCCCAGGCTTCACCACCAACCGCTTATATAATCTGATCACCAGCAGTTCAATAAAACCAATCATCACTGCAAAAGAAATCAAAATTTTCATATTTTCAAACTGAAGATCAAGAACCTCCATGATAAACATGATAAACATTATATTTTCAAACTGAAGATCAAGATCAAAACTATCAAGCTTTCGAAAGTCGAAACTCGATTCGTTCTCTCTCTCTATGAAATTTCTCTCTTTGGTTTTTGGTCATGTTCAAGCTTGCTGCAGGGAGTTTATATTGAAAGAGAATTAATGCATGTCACTAAAAGTGAGAAAAGAAGAAGAAAATAATACAGTATGTAGAAAAGAAGTTTACGTTTGCTCAACCCCTTGAAGGGGGGTGCATTACCCCCTCCCAAAAAACATGACATGTGTCTATGGAAGGGGTAAATTTGTCCAAACCCTATTATAATTTTTGACAATTTTACCCTTTTATGAACACATGTCATGTGTTTAGGAGAGGGATAATGCTTACCCCTTGAAGGAGGTGAGAAAAATGGACTCGTAGAAAAGTTGTTGGAGTTCAAAGAAATTTTGTGGGACACGTTTTGCTTTAAATAAAGAAAGAAAGACCCACAAAGATAAAACATCTTCTCTACGTTAATATTATCAATAAGGTTTTGTTAATATGCACCTTAAAAAGACACACGTTAAGAGACTATGTAACTAAGGCCTATCCATGAGGGCAGTAAACCTAGCCATTTGATGGGGTTCCCAATTGGCCCAATTTATTTCTTCTTATTTTATAAAATTAGGGGCCTCAGAACCGATCTTTTTAAATTTAAGAAGGGATCAATCTTAAACCTTTTTATTTATTTATTTATTTTTATTATTTATTTTTAAGAGTGGCGATATTGTCATCCCTCAAAAACTGTATGTACACCCCTTTCGTAAGTACACCCCTAAAATATTTTAAAATTTTATGGTTTGTATATAAACCCCACTTAATGCCAAAAATACCCTTTCTTTAATTTTATTGTATTCTTTTTTTGTTAACACACCCCACTATTTTGTTATCTAATTAGATTTATTTAAAATTCTATTATTTTATATCTTTTTATTCAAAAATAATAATTTCTCTTTAAAAAAATAATTTCTAACTCTTGCAAAAACATTTAATGTCACTAAAAAATTGTATGAAAAAAATTTCTTTTAATTGCATTAAATTTTTTTTTTTTTTAATTCTTTATGTAAAAAAAGGCTCTTAGCACACAACAGTGCATCTCAATTCCTTTATTCCTAAGAAAGTTTTATTTTTATTTATTTTTAAATAACAATTGTTCATAAGAAAGTTTATTGTTGGTATTGATTTTTGCTTCACTTAAGCAGCAAATTGTTTGTCAACTCAATCAATTTGTATTCCTTAAAAGAAATTGAAATTAGTATTTAAAATAGAAGTTAGGGTTTGATAAAATAGAAAGGTTTTTACTATCATATCAAACAATTAATAGGAAACTTCCTTTTTTTTTTCTTTTTTTTTTTAAAGGATTGATATAAAACCAATTAATAATTATTTGTGTGTACTTACAAACTATTTAATCCTTTAAGTAATTTTACTCAAGGATAATATTGGATTTTCAAAAATATACTAAATTGGGGTGTACATACAGTTTTTGAGAGGTGTAAATATTGTCACTCTTTTTTTAACCCAAATATCCATATCATTTAACAAAAATAAACATCAAAACCCAATTGAATTCTAACATATCAGACTTAGTTTGACATCATTTGAATCAAAATTGTTTGAGTCCAATTGATTTTTAAATTTTTTTTTTTTTTTAATTTTGAAAGAGAGTCCAATTGAATTGCTAACCTTTATTTGCTATTTGCTAACCTAGTTTGACATCGTCTGAGTCAAAATCGCCGCCATCTCTCTCCATCGACTGGGGTCCCAATTGAATGGGGCCCCAAAATGTCTAGAGACAGCCCTGTATGTAATGTTATATATTAACAAAAGAAAAAATCTAACAGTCTACGCTATATTACTTTTTAGTACTATATTACATCACTTAGCGTAAGATACATGTTAATAATAATGGTACGTTGATAAGATGAAGTTGGCTCAATTGTAAGCCTCTTACACCTACATTCATAACTAAGGTTATGGATTCGAGTCATACAATATCCCCCAATCCTGAAATATTTTAATAATTTAAGAAAAATAATAATAATAATAATAATAATAATGCTAGATCATCATTATTAACAATCACTATCTAGTCAATGTATCCTTATTTTAAATAAATGCATATACGGTCGTGATTAGAAATGTTTATGTTGTTATTGTTGGGTATGGACGGAGCCAATTCACATTAATTTTTCAGGAGCCAATATAATAAAACAAAATTTTAGGAGGACACACAGTATATAAAGTTTTTTTTCAAATTTTTTTTTTTTTTTTTAACAGCGAAGATTTTATTAGAGAACAAGCACCCCAGAAACAAAAGCACCGAGACCAGCAACAACAAGGGCACCGAACCAAGGAGCCAAAACAAAAGCAAACAGCAAAACAAGCAGCCCAAAGCACCTAAACAACAATCAAACAGCAACAGCAAACTAGAAAGAAACAGCACAACACAACAGCTACACAAAAGGGGACCAAAACAAAGCAACGGAAACCATCCAAGCAGAGAGGCCACCAGCGCAAAACACAAAGCCAGAACTCAGAAGGCAACTCAAACCAAGCTCCACACAAGTTTTTTTTCAAAAATGAAGTAATTAAATATATACATTTTTAAAAAACAATTAAAAAAAAACTCAGTGAAGGGTGAGTCGGTGACCATGGTCTCGCCGGACCCCCTCCCGTGATATATGTTGGGTATCAATCACAACATCATTTCAAGACCGTAAATTTCTTGATTAAGAGATAATACTACGATAAATTTTATATAAACATACCCTAAATTCTCTATTAGAGTAATGCAAAATGTCCCAATTTTTTTTTTCCCAAATGATATGACACGTGAGGTGTCAGCATATTATAAATTATGAGATTATAAGGTGACTAATATGATGTTGACACCTCATGTACCACATCATTTGAGATAGAACCTGGTAAAAAAAATTAAGACGTCCAGCGTTACTCTTTAAACTATGTGGTATTTTAGTTATAAATATTAATTTATTCATTCAATTTATTTATATTTTGCTGAAGTTATGTATTTTAAACTTCTTTTTATTTTATTTTTCATTTTTAATGTATTGATCAACCTGAAGGAGTGTTGCATAGTAAGTACCACGTGGCACTTTTAAAAGCAATTATAAGTCTATAATTATGTGTCTTTCACTTGCAAAGAATCTTCCTCCATTTTTCTACACAGTTTCTTGGTTACTGACAACAATTAATGTCACCGTTGGGATTTCATTTTCACAGAATTTTCCTCCTCGTCAATATAACACTTTCTTCTTCGTTGAACATAACAGTTTGGGTCTTCCGTTCCCACAATAAAACCATGTAATAATGTTCACATTTAGCATTTTGGTCCATTGTATTTCACCTAAGTTTATCTTAATTAGCACAAATAAAACTAATTATATATATGGGTAGTTAATTATTAAATTTTAAGAAGAGTCACTTGCCTTGGTGGTTGGAGACTTCAACCCTAGTATTTGTATATACAATTTCACCTTTATACATTTAATTGTAAAATGTGGAGGGACCCCTCCCCTGGAGTGGAAGGTGCTTGTAGAATCTAATCACAACATAAGTCAACATAAGTTCCAGTAGAATCTTTACCCGCAATAGTGTCAGCATTTAATATATATATATATATATATATATATGGATTAATATTAAAAACCTCCACTCACCTTTGAACTATTGTTGGATGTATAGTTACAAATACTTTTATTTTAGAAACCTCATATATAAACTAATACCTTTAGCATTCCATTTGTGTTGACTGAGCTTAACTATTAAAAAGTCTAAAATAACAAAATTACAAATGAGTATTTGCTTGGATTTATAAAAAGACAAATAAATACATATTTTGGTTTATTTTCAATGTTTTTGGTTCATTTGTAATTTTGTTATTTTTAGGGATAAAATTGTCCATAAAATAACTTCTCAAGCTAATATTCCCGCCTTTTGTATCATTTTATTAATTTATTTGATAAAAATATGAGGGTATAATGGTCAATTTATACAATTGAAACTTAAATAGAGACATTTTAAACTTTTTAACGGTTAAACTCAGTCAACACAAATGAAATGCTAACGGTGTTAGTCCATATGGGAGGTTTTTAAAATAAAAGCATTTGTAAACTATACATCTAATAATAGTGCAAAGGTGAGGGGAGGTTTTAAATATTAAACCTATATATATCACAAATAATGAAAAAAAAAAGAAAAAAAAAAAGGGAAGATCGAAATACCATTTTACTTGGGGTTCATTTTTTGAGTTGCTAGTTTAATTAGAGATGTAAATATAAATATTATATATATACGGTCCCGTTCCCATCAGTGCATCCTGATATAACTTTATCAGAATATTGAATGTGAGCCACTCATTTATAAAAGTGATTTGACAAATACATACATACCAAGTCAAAGTATGTAAAACGAGTGGTTCATATTTAATATCTTTATATAATTCTATCAGTGCGCACTGATAGGATAATTTCAATATATATATATATATATATTATTATTATTTTTCAAAAAATAAAAGAAATACTTGATCATTTTTCTAATGCATGCTTTGCAAACTAAATTAATTTTAATCAATTATCAAAACACAACTTTAAGAGGAATTCCTATCATTGATGTGTAGTAGTCATGATTCATGAATAACGTGTTAGACGAAATGACTAAAATGACTTCCAAAAATGCAAAAAAGCAAATGAATTCATTGAATTTTATTAATTTATTAATAAACAAAGCCCTTAGATTGAAGTAATAAAATATTTTGAAATTGTGCTTCACGATAGCGAACAGACATGTGTTGGAAAATTGGTTCCACCTAATACCAAAGATGGTCCAGAAGCGAAGCTGGCTCCATCAATCTGGAAGACTAATTTGAAAAGGTTAAAAGTTTAATGAAAAAAATGTAAATAACAAAAAAAAATTAGAGTAAAATTTTAACTAATTTAAAAAAAAAAATTAAATTGTGGGTCTGAATGGCATTAAGCTTTACCAATACATACATCATATGCTGTATATATACAAGCTTTTTATGAGGGAACCAGTAGCGAAACAACGATAAACTCAGTGCATTCTAGTTTCAAACTACATATAATGTAAGAACATTCAAAACTACTATAGAATTGTGGCTTATGAGTGGTTGCAAATATCCGGAATTATTTTGAGTTAAACTTTTTTTTTTTTTTTTTTTTCAATATAAAAGTTGACACTAAGATCGGATCATATTGAGTTGTTGAAATCAAACACTACTTTACCTTGAAATTTTGTACGGAGGATGCGGAGTACTAGCTAGTGAAATTATCATCTTAATTAATTATTAAAAACATTAACTTTGTTAGAATCAATGTAAATTATATATAAGTAAAAAAAATCTTTTTGACTAAATATGCTTGAGAAATGTAATTTTTGTCTAACAACCGGAGCATGATGAGGTCATCGAAGGAATTTAAAGATACAAAACAGGCACCGAGAAGGGATGGATATTTGGGAAATGGGGATGGATATAGGTCCCTCCATCCTCATCCCTATTTCCAAAACCCTTCCCTATCCCTCCCCATTTTCTCCAAATGGGGGAGTTTTGGGAGGAGGTATCCTCATCTCCATCCCCATTTCCCTGTTTTTCCCTATTTTCCCTATTTTCCCGTTTTATCCATTCCTCCGTTTCCTTGTTTTCCCTGTTTTACTAAAAATTAAAAAACAATCTATTATAAATTAAAATACAAAAATATTAAGAATAGAAAGAATAAAAAATATTAAGAATATATATATATATATATATATATATATATATATATAAAAGTTTTGGGGAAATGAGGATGAAAGAACGGGGATGAGGGAACCTCCCTCATCCCCATTCCCATTTCAATACATTTGTGGGGAAATGGGGAAATCCCAATTTCAATTTGGGGATGAAAATCATCCCCATCCCCTCCTATTTCTCAAATTTTCTCCACACTATTCTCCCCAAATGGAGATGGTAAAATGAGGATTTAGATATCCAAGGATAAATGCTCATTCTTAACACCAAGAGACATTGAACGTTTAAAATTACAAAATCACTAATTTTTTTTAGCATTATAGTAATTGGCATGCAATGGTCGACCTCTTCTTATTTCTTCTTCTTCTCTTCGTCGGCCCCACTAATTTATTTACAATAAATAATCAATTTAAATATCTAAAAACTGATTTATTTACAATATATTTGAATTATTATAAAAATATATATATGAGAAAGATTAAGTACACTTTAGATTGTCGTAGGTTCACAGCCATTCATTTTATATATATAACATTTATAATGGTGGTGACTCTAGTCTTGAATTTTGACGGACCGAATGAACGTTTACACATTGTGGGATGATTTCTTAATTTGTCTTAATCAAGTCTATTTTTATAATGCAAAGAATCAATAATTTTCAATTGAATTATCAAAAGTGCTGATATTGACATCCATAAAACTTATTAGTACACTAATCTTTTATTTAAAAATTTAATTACAAAAGTATCCCAATAAAATTTACCAATAAGGACGGATTACTTTAATTAAAAATAAAAATAAAAATATTATATATACTTATTAATTACACTCATATCTTCAACTACATTTCTTTATTAAAAAAACTTACCTTACAAAAAAAAAAAAAAAAAAAAAAATTATGATAAACTCTAATTAAACTCTAATTTTATTTTAAATTTCAAACTTTCTCATTATCACATGATTATCATATTGTTTTTACCTTTCTTTTATGTATAGTTATTAATTATGTCAATAAACAAATTTTTTTTTTTTTTTTTTTTTAATACGATTGCTATAGATATTATCAATTTATTTATTTATTTATTTTAAGATAGCCGTAGATATTAGTAAGTTTTTATTTTTTATTTTTTATTTTTTATTTTTATTTTAAGATAGTTGTATAAATAAGAGAATTCCAATTGAAATCTCTTAACCCCATATACGGTTCCACATATTTTCTTTTATAAGACTCCTACATTCGAGATATTTCTAAAAGTAAAGGACTATCATTAAAAGAGGATTTGATTCAAAAAAAAAATATGAATTTTTATATAAATTGGGTGTGATAATAATTTAAAATTGTTATGTATTAAAATGAATATATTTATTTCAATGAGGGTACTATTGGCATTATGATAAGTTTTTATAGTAATATTTATTTTTAAAATTTTAGATAAGGGTGTACTTATAAAAATGGGTGTACTAATAAATTTTATGGATGTCAATATCCGTACCTATTATCAAGTTGTCACAAGGCCCACAACCCACTTAATAAACAAGAATCCTATTTTATATCATTTAATTATTATTTATTATTAATCTAACATAATTTTCCTTGTCATAGATGTAGTCAATTACTTGTTAGCCCTTGATGTTTCAAGAGAGGTGCCACCACCAACGTGACCAACCTCATGTCCTTAATTCTACGCTCCCAACTCGCTCGCTACTCTGCTAGAATCGGCCGTGTCAACTCATTCATCGTCACTCGGCCGAACCGTCCATGCTTATGTCATCAGGACCCTGTCCACACCGCTTCCCACCTTCCTCTCCAACCGCCTTATCAACATGGACTCCAAACTCGACCTCCCAAACTCAGCCCAACTCGTCCTGCAACTCACTCCAGTCTCGTCCCGGTCCGTCGTCTCCTGGACCACTTTAATCGCCGGAGATGTCCAAAACAGGCGTTTTGCGTCTGCTTTCCTCCACTTCACTAACATGCGCCGCGAGTGTGTTCGACCTAATGACTTCACTTTCCCTTGTTTATTCAAGGCCGTGGGTTCACTTCACGCGCCCGTTACTGAGAAACAAGTTCATGCACTTGCGTTGAAATCAGGACAGATGCATGATGTTTTCGTGGGGTGCAGTGCTTTCGATATATACTCGAAAACGGGACTTAAAGAGGAAGCTAGCGAAGAAAATGTTCGAAGAAATGCCTGAGAGAAATCTTGGCACGTGGAATGCCTATATTTCTAACGCCGTACTTGGCGTGCAGCCGAAAGATGCGGTTGATGGGTTTATTGAGTTTCGGCGTGTGGGTGGGGAGCCGAATTCAATCACGTTTTGTGCAATTTTAAATGCATGTTCTGATGGTTTGTGGTTGGAGTTAGGGAGGTAATAACATGGGTTTGTGATTAGAAGTGGATTTGATGGGAATGTGTCAGTGTGTAATGGACTTGTCGATTTTTATGCGAAGTGTAGAGAGCTTGGTTGTGCGGAGTTAGTTTTCGACTGGATTAGTGAAAAAAAATGTTGTTTCTTGGTGTACAGTGGTGGCTATTTATATGCAAAATGATAAAGAAGAGAAGGCGTGTGAGATGTTCCTAAGAGCAAGGAAAGAAGGGGTGTTGAACCAACGGATTTTATGGTTTCAAGTGTGCTTAGTGCTTGTACTAGAATTGCGAGGCTTGAATTAGGTAGGTCAGTTCATGCACTTACGGTGAAGGCATGCGTTGAAGGGAATGTCTTTGTTGGGAGTGCATGACTTGTTGATTTGTATGGAAAATGTGGGAGAGTGTAGAGGATTCAGAGCAAGCATTCAATGAGATGCCTGAAAGGAACTTGGTTTGTTGGAACGCGATGATAGGTGGGTATGCACACCTAGGGCATTGGCATTGTTTGAAGAGATGACATCTGAAAGGTGTGAACTGGTGCCTGATTATGTGACCTTGGTGTGTGTATTATCAGCTTGTAGTAGGGAGGGGAAAATGGGTATGGAGATTTTTGAGTCGATGAATGAAAAATATGGTATTAAACCAGGGGCAGAGCATTATGCTTGTATAGTGGATCTGTTGGAACGGGCAGGCATGGTAGAGCGTGCTTATGAGTTTATCAAGGAAATGCCAATTTGTCCCCCAATTCGGAATTGGGGGACGCTTTTAAATGCTTGTAGGGTTCATGGGAAGCCAGATTTGGGGAAGATATCAGCTGATAACTTGTTTAATCTTGATCCAAGAGACTCAGGCAACCATGTGCTGCTGTTTAACCTGCTTCCATCTACTGGCAGGTGGGAGGAAGCTGACCTTGTGAGAAAAGAGATGAAAGTTGTCGGGATCAAAAAGGGCGCAGGTTGCAGTTGGATAACCGTCAAGAATTGGGTCCATTTCTTCCAAGCAAAGGATACTTCCCACGAAAGGAACTCTGAGATTCAAGCTAAGGAGGGAGATGAAGGCAGCTGGGTTTGCACCTGACATGAATTTCTTTTTTTTTTTGAGAGGCAAACTTTATAAAAGGCAAAGCCAAAGGAGAACAACAACCAGCCAAGACAAGGCCAAAACAGGCCAGCAACCTCCACCACCAGCGACAGTGGCTAACACTAACATACTGTCGCAGTAGGTTGACATCGCTCCCTAGCAACATAAAAAGCCCCACAAAAAATCCCACAACAACAGAAAAAAACAAGTGGACTCAGGCCACACACCCAAAACACAACAAAAGAGAGAGCACAAAGCAGAAACAGAGGAAAAGAAAGCAGAACACACGACCCCATTCAGGACAGCCTCCATTCCAGCACACCTTCATTACCATCAGCTCCTTTTTTCGCCAACAAATCTTCAAAAGAATTGGAATCTCTGGGACTATATTCCACTTGAGGCTTCCCCAAAGTACCCAATCTCTGACATGAATTTCGCTCTCTATGATTTAGAAGAAAAAGAGAAAATGATAGGAGTCGGATACCACAGTGAGAAGATTGCACTTGCATTTGGTCTTATAGCTATCCCTCCTGGACTACCCATTCGAATCACAAAAAACCTTAGAATCTGTGGGGATTGCCATAGTGCCTTCAAGTTTATCTCAGGCATTACTGCGAGAGATATCATTATGAGAGATAACACTCGGTTTCATCGGTTCAAAGATGGACACTGCTCTTGTCGAGACTATTGGTGATCAATTGTATTTTGAGATCAGAAAGCAGTACAACTCAAGTCATAACGAACTCTATGAACATCATTAATTAGTTGTATATTTAACAGAAGTATCGCAGACTGATTTTTCATCAAATGGCATTTATATCAATATTTTTTAAAATACAAACTATTTTTACATCGAAGATGTTCTTCGTCATTTATTGTATAATCTCTATGATCAATGAAAAGCAAGTTTGCTACAGTTTCATATTGCATATATCTTGCTTTGTTTCAGGTTCTAACCACTCAATATGGCTCGGTGGTAAAAATATTTTGTTTACCTAAATTCATCAACTAAAACTTTTCAATGATGTCTGATGACACGGTACGATATAAGATGATCAGATCAATAGAGAATCATCATCTTGCAACTTCTTCACCAAAAGTTGGACTCCATGCTCCGGCTCAATAACCAACCGAAGAGTTGGCGAGTGAATGTATTTTGGAGAGAGAGAGAAAGAGAAGTTGGACAGAAGAAGAGCCATTAGCATCTTGAGTTCAACCATGGCCAAATTCTGTCCAAGACAAACCCTAGGACCAACCCCAAATGGCATGTATAAATGGGTTGAACTACCATTTGAAAATCTCTCAGGATTGAACTTGTAAGCATCTGGTCCCCATACTTTTGGGTTTGTATGCAATGTTGACACCAAGGTCCAAACGTTGATACCCTTTGGAATGTTAATGCCTCCAAATATCATGTCTTTGAAGGCCTCCCTCGACACCACAGCTACTGGAGGGTATAAACGTAATGTTTCTTGAATTACCATGGTTAACTGCAATAACAATAAAATCATTTTGTTAGTGACAGAATTTTATTTTCTAGTGACTGATTTTTTTTTATTTTTTATTTTTGGTCTCTATTATATACCTGTTTCATTCTATTAAGCATTTCATAATCTGGAGTTCGACCTTGACAAATTTCAAGAACTTCTGCTCGAACGCGATCTTGCCATTCTTGATTAGAAGCCAAAAGCATTAAGCACCAAGTGGATGAAACTGCTGTGGTTTCAAACCCAGCAAGATATATATTCTTGCAATTGTCAACAATGAATTGGTCAGTTTCTTCTTGGCTGAAATTGCCGCTTTTAGCACCTTCAAGAATCATTTGCAATAAGTCCTTCTCATAAGCTGCTTCTTGCTTCCTCTCCTTGACCACTTTCAGAATCAAATTGTGGATCTCCTTCTCTAATTCCCAAGCATTTCTATTACTCTTTGTGGGAAGATACCTGTTAATTAATTATTAGTTATCAAATTAAAATTATGGACTATTTTCTCTAGTAATTAATTTTTACTACAATTATAATATTACAATTTAGAAAATCAATTTTTATCTTGGGAAATTATAAACAAAAGAAAATCAGTAAAGCTGTGTTTAACTTAGTGGTAACCTCTCACACTTACATCCAAGAGGTTACGCGTTCGAGTTTTACCCCTCTCCCCAATCCCAAAATATTGTAATAGTTCAAAAAAAAAAAAAAAAAAAAAATCTCTACCTCATGCCTGGAATGCCCATGGAGAGACTTTTCTTGGACATAATCTCCTGAAGAGCTCTTAATTTCAGGAAAATCTCTTCTCCTTTTGAATAATTGCTTCCAAAACAGGCTCTTGAGATCAAATCTCCAGAGAAACTTCTCATGTCCCCATCAATTTTGATGTTTGCAATTCCACCCTCTTTTTCAATCCTGCTATTCCATGATGTTAACAGCATCATTGTTGATTCTGTAATTAGGCTCATCATTCCCTACAAAGGATTTGATCATGAGGTAATTAATTAGTACGACTTGAACCTAGAATAACCTGAGACATTACTAGACTGAATGACGCAATACGTTTCGTAATATGTAAAATCATACCTTAACCTTGTTCTTGTAAAATTCAGGTGCAAGGATTTTCCTCTGATGAAACCAAGCTGCCCCATTTGATGTTAAAATGCCTCGGCCAAGCAAAGGACCTCTCTCTTTCTGTTGGTACGAAGGTTTTCCCAAGTCCAAGGATGTGCATGTTATGATCTCTCTCACCACCTCAGGTTGGGTCACATGTAATATTTGTGTGTTTCCAAGAGAAAACACAAATACTTCACCTAATTTTTTTTTATTTTTTTTTTACAATAATAAACAAATTAATAACAAGCTTGAAAATTAGTGTGTATATTAATATATATTATCATAATAGAACCCATATAATTGCATACAAGTCTAAGAGTTGATCAATGCATCTCAAGTTGAGAGAATAGAACCCATATACAAGTCTCAATCAATTGCAAAAGGCATAAAAAGGTTAAGACAAATTAATAATTGTATTAACCACATATAAAGTGGGCTTGTTTAACTTTTATCATTTAATTCTAGGAAATTGCAAACTAAAAAGTAAAAACAAAAACCAGATTAGTGGTCCAAGTCTCTCTTTAAGAGATAATATTTGGTAAAGATGTGAAGATATAAAGTTAAGACAGCTATATTTGGACCACCAAGCGTACGTCAACAGTATGTAAAGCCTCTCACACCCGTATTACGAGGCTGTGGGTTCGAGTTTCTTCCCCCTCTCCCATAAAACCCCAAATTATTGTAATACTTCAAAAAATATTATAGTGATATTTAATTTGAACAATAAAATAAATTAATATCAGATATAGTTGCAACTATCTCAAGTCATAAATTTAATTAAATTTTCCTCCAAAAATTGATTTGATCAGGGAGATCCATCTTCTCTAGACCTCTTGCTTTCCGTGCAAGAGAATATACCAATAAGTTATAATTAGAGTTATTTATTCAATTATTAATTAATGAATAAGATCAAAAAATTATAATAGCCATATATGTTAAAGAAAAATGTATATCTTGCTAATAAGATTTTAAAAAATAATGGGATTTAAATGAATCTAATTGACTGGGTTTACATTTATATTTGTATAGTAAAAAAAAAAATTATTTTTCATTAAACTCTTATTATATAACTCTATTTTTTTTTTTTTTTATCAAATTTATTCTTTAAATGGGTGCATGCATACATATCTTGATGAACACAATCATGATGAAATGATGATATGCATGGCTGCTACGTATTATTCGAGCTTTTGATATTATCGAACTGATTGATTACACTTACCATCAAGATTCATTAAGCAATACATGGTCATGATGACATGCATGCATGATATTCTTATCAACATATAATTATAACATAATTAATTAGTTCAATTGAATTGATAATAGCATGCATACCATATTGCTTTCTCCATTGCTCAAAAAATGGAAAGAGAGTAGCATCAACATTGTGGGAGATACTAGTAGTAGTTGCAGTAGCTGATTCATCATCAATGGTGGATATTAATCGAACTTTTTTCCTTTGAGCTTGAGCCTTCTTGATCTCCCTTATATTTCCAAGCATCATAGTTGGTGGTGGTCCGCTGATTCCTTGTTTCCTCAACATCTCTCGAAGTCTCTCAGGCTTCACCACCAACCTCTTATATAATCTGATCACCAACAGCTCAACAAAACCAAGGACCAGCACTGCAAAACAAACCAGAATTTTCACATTTTCAAGCTGAAGATCATCAAGAACCTCCATGATCAAGCTCTCGAAGCTCGAAACTCGATTTGTTCTTTCTCTCTCTCTCTATGTAATTTATCTCTTTTGGTTTGCTCATGTTCAGGTTGGCTAGTTAGGAGTTTATATAGAAAGAGAATATCACTAAAAGTGAGAACAGAAGAAGAAAAGAATGGAGCATGTAGAAAAGTTGTTGGAGTTCAAAGTAATTTTGTAAGACACATTTTGCTTTCCATAGAGATTAACATTTTCAACAAATAGACTATCAGAACCAACAAGTTGGCTATGGGTGTGTCACGTAGTTGTGGAAGACAGACGGATGGGTGCCTAGATGAAGTCCGGGATCCTCGATACCCAAAAAAAAAAAAAAAAAAAAAAAAAAAACAGATGAACATTTTCTCGACGTTAATATTATCAATAGGGTTTAATTGACTAGTCCCTTAAAAGGGCGCACATTAAGTGATTAACGTAATTTTATATATTAAAAAAAAAAAATCTAACGGTGTGCAATATTACTTTTTAATTAGCACTATATTACATCACATAGATTACGAACACACAATTAACACAATCCTTAATAATAATAATAATAATAATCATAGTTTGATAAGATGAAGTTGATTAAGCGTCCCTCACAATTACATCCATAAAGTTGTTCGAGTTAATTCTAAAATATTATAATAGTTTAAGAAGAAAAAAAAACCGTGACCTTGCCGGACCCCCTTCCGTGGTGTTGGGTATTGATCACAACACCATTTCAAAACCGTAAAAGTTTTTATCGATAATACTACATACCGTGATAAATTTTAGATAAACATATCCTAAATTCCATATTATAAACTATATGCATGGTATTTTACTTATAAATATCACTTTATTCATTTAATTTATTTATATTTTGCTGAAGTTGTGTATTTTAGACTCTTTTTTTTTTTTTTTTTTTTTTTTTTTAATGAATTGATCAACCTGAAGGAGTGTTGCATAGTAAGAGCCATGTGACACTTCTAAAAGCACCTAGCTACCTATAATTTTGTGTCTTTCACTTGCAAAGAATCTTCCTCCATTTTTCTACTTTCTTGGTCAATTAATTAGTGAGAATTGACAAGCAACAATGAATGTCACTGTTGGGATCTCATTTTTAAAGAATTTTCCTCCTCTTCAATATAACACTTTCTTCGATTCTTTGTTGAACATAACAGTTTGGGGTCTTCTGTTCCCACAATAAAACCATGTTATAATGTTCACATTTAGCTTTTTGTCCATTGTAATTTGACCTAGCTAATGTTATCTTAACACAAATAAAATTAATTATATGGGTATTTAATTCGAAAATAATTAAATTTTAACAAGCTTAGGGGACACTTGCGCGAATTGATGGTTGTAGACTTCAAAATGAAACTCCTCCACCACCACCACCACCAGAGTTCAAAATCTAAAAAACGTAAATACAATCTCTTATTTACCTATTAAATTGTAAAATATTGGGAGACCCCTCTTCTAGAGTGGTAGTTACATTTCAAACCGTGTTTGTAGAGTTTAATAATGCTAGATCCTGGTAGACTAAAGAACATCGAAATCCATTAATTTTAAAAGAAAGTCAAGATTTCATAAGGAGAATCGAAAATCCATTAATTTTACTTGGGGTTCATTTTTGGAGTTCCTTGATTAATTAGAGATGTAAATATAATTTTTTTTTTTTAGAAAATAAAAGAAATAAATCATTTATCTAATGCATCCACGCTTTGCAAACTAAATTAATTTTAATTGATTATCAAAACACAACATTAAGATCATATCACCTCTTAACACAGATGGTAATATATATTTCTTCTATATAAGTATTTAGTAGTCAAAGGTTTGAACCCAACTACACACATTTTACGGTGTATACATAATATATAGGTAAATTTCTCCCGATTTGATGTTGACAAGCCCCGTGGAATTCCTATAGTTGATGTGCACTTGTGCAGTAGTCATGAATAACGTGTTGGACGGAATGACAAAAATGACTTCCAAAAGCAAAAGCTCTATCTTCATTGAATTTTATTAATTTATTAATAAACAAATCCCCTAGATTGAAGTAATAAAATAGAGCAAATTTGTGTTTCAGGATTGAAAAACTGTTAAAAATTTAATAAAAATATATATTTAAAAAAAATAGAGTAAAATTTTAGCTGATTTTTTTTTTTTAAATAAAAAATAAAAAATTGTGGGTCTTAAGGTGTCATTGCCAATACAAACAAGCTATGCATTATATATTTATAATGATAAACACGGACATTCTAGTTTCGGACTACATCGAATGTAAAAAACATTCAAAAATACTGTAGAAGTGTGGCTTTTGAGTGGTTGCAAAAATCTGTAGTTATTGAGTTAACTATATATATATATATATATATATATATATATATAAATTTTCTATTATCAGTTAGTCCTGACAATAAATATATCAGGATGGAGAATGTGGACCACTGGATTTACATACTTTAACTCAAAGTGTATGCACTTGTCAAAACTTCTCCATAATCTGTCGTCTAAAAATTCTTCATCATGATATATTTATTGTCAGGACGAACTGACAATAGAAAGACTATATATATATATATAGTTTTTCTATTATCAGTTCGAATTGATATAAAATATGTTAGTTCCTTGTATGTGGGTCATTGGATTTAAAAGATGATTTGACAAGTGCATGCAGCCAAGTCAAAGTATTTAAATTCAATGATCCACATACAAGGAACTGATATATCTTTTGTCGGTTCAAACTAATAATAGAAAAATTGTATATATATATATTTTTTAATTTAGAAGTAGACACTAAAATTGGATTAGAAATGTAACGAAATTGATGATCTATTGAAATCAAACGCTACTTTACATTAAAATTTTGTAATTTTAATTTGTATCCAAATATCCGATGAGGGAATAAGTGGTGGAGGTTGTACGTGGAGTACTAGTAAAATTATCATCTAAATTATTAAAAACATGTCATAAGTTAACTTTGTTTGAATCAATATAATAATATATAAGTGAAACTTTTTTTTCACTAAAAGGCTTGGCTAATGAGATTTTTGTCTAACAACTTGGAGCATGATGAGTCAATATTGAAGGAATTTTAAAATACAAAACACACACCAAGAGGCATTTGAACACTTGTAACTTGTAAGTTATAATTACCAAATCACTAATTGAATTATAATGCAAAACATCAATAATTTTCTATTGAATTATCAAACTGCCAACAACCCACTTAATAAACAACAATCATATTTTATCATTTAATTATTATTAATCTAGCATAATTTTCCTTATCATAGAGATGTAGTCAATTACTTGTTAGACGAAATGAATATTAACAATGGACTTGAAAAGAAAGCTTTTCTTCACGGTTCATTGAATTTTATTAATTCAACAAAGGTTCTGCGAAGAATATTACCTTAGTTGACTAGAGAAAGAATCAAACCTTCAAGTTCTAAAGTCAAGTCAGCTCAATCAAGTGGTTGTAGTCTTGTAGGTAATTGCATCAAGCTAGCTACAGCTGGTTCTGATTATCAACTTAATTGGTAATAATTAATCAGGGAACTCAAATCATTTGTTCAAAAATAATGTCCCAATTTACGTCAAACTAATCAAATTGGGATATGCATCTACATTTATATTAAAAAATAAAATCTATAAGTTTGTGTATAATATTACATTTTAGCACTATATTACATCACATAGCATAAGACATATGTTAACACAATATTCCTTATTTAATAATAATGGTAGTTTGACAATACGAGGTTTGGCTTGGTAGTAAAATAGCATTTCCAACGTATAGCACCAAAATTTACATCAAAATAGTGTTAAAAGATAATCTTGGGAGAATATGTTCACACCAAATTTTTTTACACTCCAATGTTCCATACTAAATTTTACACCAAAAAATATCTTTAAAAAATATTTTCTCAATAAATCTTTAAATTATTATAAAATTTAAATTGGTTAAATGTATAATTAATAAATATATTAATTAAATTAAATATATATATCAATATTAGTATCATTTTAAAGATCTCACCGAGAGTTTTTCAACGGTATACTTTTTTGGAATACATATTGTTAAATTGATGTTGCCCTAAGCCCCTCACACCTACTTAATGTCATGAATTTGAGTCATACCCCTTTTCTCAATCATGTAATATTATAATAGTTCAAGAAGAAAAAATTAATGCTAGATCATTATTAACAATCACTATCTAGTCAAGGTTTCCTTATTTTAAATAATAAAAATATTGGGCAAGGACGGAACCAGGCCGGCAGCCAATATAGTAAAACAAAAATGTCCGGCCAATAATTTAAATAAAAAATTAAGTAAATATATACATTTTTTTAATTATTAAAAAGCAAAATGAATGTCGGGTATTGATCACAACACCATTTCAAAACTTTTAGAAGTTTTGATCAAGAGATAACCCTGATAAATTTTATATAAACATATCCTAAATTCCATATTTAATTTTAAGCTATGTTGTATTTTACTTATAATTAATATAACTTTATTCATTTAATTTATTATTTATATTTTGCTGAAGTTTTTTATTTTAGACTTTTTTTTTTTTCTTTTTCTTTTCTTTTTTTATGAATAGATCAACCTTAAGGAGAGTTGCATTGTAAGAACCATGTGATCCGCTGATCTATAATTACGTGCAAAGAATCGTCCTCCATTTTTCTACACAGTTTCTTGGTTAATTAATTAGTGAGAATTAACAAGACAACAATGAATGTCACTGTTGGGATTTCATCTTCACAGAATTTTCCTCCTCTTCAATATAACACTTTATTCGATTCTTTGTTGAACATAACAGTTATTAGAGTCTTCTGTTCGATCCCACAATAAAACCATATAATAATGTTCACATTTAGCTTTTTGGTCCATTGTATTTGACCTAATTTTATCTTAGCACAAATAAAATTAATTATATGGGTAGTTAATTAGAAAAGAATTAAAATTTACCAATGGTCACTTGTCTTAGTGGCTAGAGAACCCCTCCTCTGGAGTGAGAATTACCTGCAGGCTGCAGAGTCTAATCACACCATGTCTGAACAGACCTCCGTCAACATACAATAATGTTAGTTTTTGTTTTTAAAAGAAGATTGAAATCCATTAATTTTACTGGGGTTCATTTTTGGAGTTGCTTGTTTAAATAGAAATGTAAATATAAATATATTTTTGTTTTTTAGAAAATAAAAGAAATAAATCATTTATCTAGTGCATGCTTTGCAAATTAAATTAATTTTAATCAATTATCAGAACACAACATTAAGAGGAATTCCTATCATTGACATTGATGTGCAGTAAGTCACGACTCACGAATAACGTGTTAGACTACTACACGTCAATGACTAAAATGACTTCCAAAAGCAAAAGCTTTTCTTCACAATTCTTTGAATTTCATTAATTTATTAATAAACAAAGCCCCTAGATTGAAGTAATAAAATATTTTGAACTTGTGCTTCACGATGGCCTACATAGTGCATGCGTGGGCAAATTGATTGCACCTAATTCCAAGGGTGGTCCGGAGGCGAAGCGGACTCGACTAATTTGAAATTAGTAATGCTACACATCCCACCTATAATCCCACCATTTTTATCCTAACACACGTGGTAGTTGAGGTGTCCCTTGGTGAGTGGACACACATTAATTGATACTTATCTCTCTTACCCATGTATTCACTCACCAATTAATGTTTGTCCACTCATCAAGTGATACCTCAGCTGCCACGTGTGTTGAGATGGAAATTGTGGAATTGTAGGTGGGATGTTTAGCATTATTGATTTGAAAAACTGTTAAAAGTTTAATGACAAAAAATATAAACAAACAAAATAATTAGAGTACAATTTTAACTAATTTAAAAAAAATAAAAATAAAAATAAAAATAAAAATTGAGAGCCCGAATGCCATTAACATGGCTTCGCCAACACGTACTATGCTGCATACAAGCTGTTTTATGAGGGTACCACCGTACCAATAGCAAAAAAAAAAAATGATAAATACATAAATCGAACTACATAGAAAGTAAAAACATTCAAAATTATTGTAGAATTGTGGCTTATGAGTGGTTGCAAATATCCAGAATTATTGAGTTAACCCCATTTTTAAAAATAAAAATAAAAATTGAAAGTTGACATTAAAATCAGATCATAAATTTATGGGAATTGACACGTTGAAATCAAACACTATTTTACCTTGAAAAAAAGCGGTGGATACTATGGAGTACTAGTAAAATTATCACCTTAATTATTAAAAACATGTCATAAGTTAATTTTATGGTGTGAGAGATTTATCATCAGACCAACCTTATTTTATCTATAAATATATATATATATATATATATATATATATATATATTTGATTAATAGGCTTGACTGATGAGATTTTATTCCTAACTGATGGGAACATGATGAGTTATTGAAGGAATTTTAAGATATAAAACAGACGTAAAGGGTAAAAAAAATAATATAAAAATTATAGTTGTTTATCAAAACAATCATGGTTCAAATTTGGAGGAAATAGAAAGTGAAAAAACCACCAAAACAACACGTTAGAAATCAAGGTCCGTGTTTCACATGGTGTCCTTAAGACAAATGTGTAACATTGTATGTGTATAGCGATTGTCTCCCAGGATACAACGATTCAACAGTGACAAACCACTCTCAGCAAACTCAAATTAAGTTCGAACTTACCAAGCACAGAAAGAGAAGAATGAGAAGAGAGAATATTGTACTCTGTAATTTTGTGGTTTCAGAATGTATGTTTTCTATGTAGAGAAGACTAGGGTCTTATAAAACCGAATTAAGAGGATTATTTGGAAATACTTGATAATCACATTTTAATGAAAAATAAATTTAAGATAGTAGCAAATTAAAAAGTCAGTTGTACTCTCACTGTCCAGTCAGTGTGACATCTGTGCCTACACACGAGTCGTCCATCCGAAGGTCAAGCTGCATCATATCGCATATAGATTGTCAATGAAGTCATTCGTGGGGTCCAAGTCAACAGCTCGAATCCTACCAATGGCGAAAGCTATCAAAAAATACTTGGTCCCGGATTAATAAATAGGCTAATTGGCAAGAATACCCCCTGAACTATACCTGAATGTACACCTTGCCCCCTATACTTTTTTTTTTTGACACTAAACCCCATGAACTATCATAAATTTGCAATGGCTAACATAAACCTAACGGAACCCTGATTCCGTCTAGGGAAAATTACACTAAGTTCCCATGATTATTTATATAATTGCATTAAACCGGAAAAATATAATAATATAACACGAATACCCCTTTGACCAATTTTTTTTAAAATTAAATTTAAAATTGAAATAATGGTTAAATAATAATAAAATTTAAAATTTTATTATAAAGACAATTAAATAAATATAGAAATGAAAAAATTAAATTGATTTAACAATTATTTAAATTATCTTTTTATTTAAATATCCCTAAATATAAAACCCATATAAATATTTAAATTATTTAAGAAAAATAAAAATAATGGTTAAATAATAATACAATTCCCTTCCAATAATAATAATAATAATAATACAATTCTGATTTTTTTTTTATAAAGAAAAATAAAATCTTTACAAAATTAAAACATCTTTAAAATTTCTATCATCCATCTCAGAGATGGACGGTGGAGAAATTTATTAAAACAAATTCAATAAAAAAAAAAAGCATTTTTTAAATAGACTGATTGATCTTAATTACAAAAAAATAAAATAATAAGTTTCCCCATTAATGAAGATCCATCAATGTTCTTTATTATTATTATTATTATTATTATTATTATTATTATTATTATTATTAATTTTTTTTAATTGGATTTTGTTTATTGGTTTGTGAATTGTGTTTTTTAAATTAATTTTTTAACTTAATGAACATAAAGAAGAGAAATCCTTAAAATAAAAAATTTCAAATAAATATTTTTAAATGAACATTGATCCATCTAATTAAATGAACATCTATTTCTTCATCCAATCCTTAAAAATTTCCCTTCTCCAAAGAAATAAAAATATTTAAATTTGTAACACCCAGAAACCAGAAATTAAAAAATTTAATTTTTAATTTTTCTATATGTGTTTTTAATTTGAGCGATGTTGAATTTTTTAAAATTTGTATTTGTATTATTATTATTATTATTATTTTGTAATTGAGATAAATCAATCTATTTCAAAAAAAAAAAAAAAAAAAAAAAAAAAAAAAAAAAAAAGATAAATCAATCAATTTAAAAAAAATGCTTTTTTTTTATTTGAATTTTTTTTAATAAATATTTCTCCACCGTCCATCTATGAGATTGATGGTAGTGATTTTAAAAGTGTTTTAATTTTTTAAAGATTTTATTTTCTTTATAAAAAAAAATCAGAATTGTATTATTATTTTTTTTGAAAGGGAATTGTATTATTATTTAACCATTATTTTTATTTTTCTTAAATAATTTAAATATTTATCTGGGTTTTATATTTAGGGATATTTAAATAAAAAGATAATTTAAATAATTGTTATATCAATTTACTTTTTTCATTTCTCTATTTATTTAATTGTCTTTATAATAAAATTCAGAATTTAATTATTATTTAACCATTATTTCAATTTTAAATTTAATTTTTGTTAAAAAAAAATTTGGTCAAAGGGGTATTCGTGTCATATTATTATATTTTTCCGGTATAATGCTATTATATAAATAATCAGGGGAACTTAGTGTAATTTTTCCTAGACGGAATTAGGGTTCCATTAGCCATTGCAAATTTATGATAGTTCAGGGGGTTTAGTGCGGAAAAAAAAAGTATAGGGGGCAAGGTGTACATTTGGGTATAGTTCAGGGGATATTCTTGCCAATTAGCCTAATAAATATTGTCAAAAAAAAAAAAAGAAAAAAAAAAAAAAAGGGTCATCCACGGGGAGAAGATATGTTGAAGCAGCAAATAATTCCAAGGCCATTAGGGTTTTACTTAATTTCCCCAATCTTCGGGACGCTATGTAGTGCTGGAACCTATTCTGCTGTCAAGCTGCCAGAGGAAGACAGTTTCAGTCAAGGACTTACAAAACTATGGACAACGAGGAATTAGAGGCAAATTACATCGAATATTATGTGAGATATATCAATTAATTACCTGTTCAATAATCTTATTATTTGTCAAGGGAAGTGCTAAGACTGCTAGGACAATTAATTTATGTAATGTTCTCATAAAGACATAAACAACAACGAAAGAGCGTCAGGCGAAAATGTGCTAAGACTGCTAGGACTCGATCAATCTCTTTGACATCAACTAAAGTCTACACAATCCTCAACCGCTCAACGTGACAATGGACATGCTGCATTCTCTTTCAGCAAATTAAAGAAAACAACTTCATATGATTTCCAATGCATTCATGTCCACACAGGCTGCAGGGGTTATGTTAGCAACATCAACAGAAACAACTAACTAAGCGTAACATTTCAGAGCAAAAGTTCAAACTCTGTAAACAGCAGCACAATAAATTAAAATTAAAATGGTACTTCAAATATGCTTACAAATATATAACAATCAAAACACATTTTGGGACAGAGATGTGTTTGTTACACATTACACAGAAATGCCATCAGCAACATAAAAATCAAAACTTGAAAGTAAAAATACTCAAAATTAGCAGCTACGAATAAAAAAATTAAAAAAAATGTCTAAGTAATAGCATAAAAAGACAAACAATTTGCAAGTGTACCCAACAAAACTCAGTCGATTAGCTTGTGTTATTTGAATGTGGGGAGTCTTCAAATATGAGTAGGATCAATCTAGGACTACATTGTTAGGGTTTTTGAAGGTTTGATTGAGAAAAAACAGAGAAACTCGGGCTGGGTTGGTTATAGTAGCTGAACCCAGGTACCGAAATTGCCGCCGGTTCTTCCAAGACGACACGTCGTTTTGAGTGAGCCATCTTCCTTGTTCAATCTTCTTGGCTGCACCAAATTTTCACAGAGAGAAAGCGAAGAAAACAGAGACATCGAAGAGCTGGTTTTTTTTATGTGATGTGGTCGGCCACGTATACTTTATTTTAATGACGTGAGTGAGCACGTCATGACCTTTTCAGGTTCCATGTGTTGACGTGTTTAACCAAATCATCACACATTCGATGACGTGCCATTACTTGATTGGATAACTATGTGATGATGAGATCAGACCTGACAATCACCACGTGTTCGATCACGTGCCCGCACGTGAATATTTATTCCCTTACAACGTGATGACGTGCTAAGACACATCAACATTTCCCCTATTTTCTTTCCTTCTCTATCTCTTTTCCGCCACCCAAACAAACTTTTTTTCTTCCTTTTTCTCACTCCAACCAATCACGACCCCTCCACTCCTACTCTTAAATTGCAAAACCCCAGAAACCATTCAGCCCCAAAACGGAACTCAAACCGCCAGAACCAGTCGGGCATGACCGGGATCGACGGTGCCAAAACGCTGTCGCTGATGGAGGCGCCGGTGGAGGAGAAACTGGTGCCACCGAACAAGCTAAAGGTCAGGTATAATAAGCTTATAAAACTTGTTTTGCTTAACTTGAAAAGTTAATTAATTTCTCTTTTAATGGAGTGATGCAGACTTAACTTGATAATAATGAATGGGATTTGAGTGGTATTGCATTTTTGACATGTCTATATGATTCCAGTAGCCAGCATCTAATTATTAGAATTCTGCCATCTTAATAATATTATGTCAATCTTAGTTAGAATTCTGTTATTAGCCAATCCCTTGTAATATAAATAGGTAATCTTAGCTAGAGAATCATTTTGTACAAAATAGATTTCAATAATAGAAACTGAGAGCCTCGTGAATGGTTTCTCCAATATATTTCTCTCTATAGCATTTTGTCAAACACCTTGGGCAAGTGTATCAAATTTCTCTGGTTCCTTTGTTTTCTCACACTACTGTCTTTACATTCCTGAAGAAAAATTGTGAATTAAATTCTCTTTACATTTACAACATCAAACACTAAATATGCAATGGTTATGGTTGTAGATGCTGGAAAGCAAACAAACTTATTTGTCTCTTCTTAATTTGCAGCTTCTCCTGGACTTGTGGAACACTCAAATCTTCCAACTTTCCTCCCATTCCTCTCAATTGTCCTGGAAAATATCAATTTCTCTAGCAACCCACCTGAAAAATTGAGTCAAGTTTTGGTACGGACACTCTCTGTAGTTGATTATGGAGGAAGAAATAGAGAATCTGGTGGACATGAAGAAGGGAGCATGAAATATTGTGTTTGGCAAGTACGAAATGGGGGGGATTTTGGGACTAGGCACCTTCGCCAAGGTATATTACCTGAAAAATCTTGCAACCCAAGAAAGTGTAGCAGTCAAAGTCATGAAAAAAGATGAGGTGAAGGAACAACGGTTGATGGAGCAAATCGAGTGAGAAATCTCAGTCGTGCAGTTGGTGAGACACCCCAACATAGTTGAACTTAAACAAGTCATGGCCACCAAGACAAAGATCTTCTTTGTAATGGAGTACATTAAAGGAGGAGAGCTCTTCACCAAAATTATTGCTAAAGGCTGACTCAACGAAGATTTGGACAAAATGTACTTTCAACAGCTGCTTAGCACGGTGGATTTTTGTCACAGTCACTGTGTTTATCACCTAACTTGAAGTTGGGAAATCTTCTTCTGGACGAAAACGATGACTTGAAAATTTCAGATTTTGGCTTGACTTTCTGCTTTGCCGGAGCAGGTGTGGAACGAAGGCTTGCCGCACATGCAATGCGGGACTCCAGCATATGTTGCACTGGAGATCTTAAGGAAAAAAAAGGTACGATGGAGCCAATCAACTCAAAACCAATGGACTTGTAACGTGTTCCTTCGGACATATCTTAATGTTTGGAATTGGATAGGTCACTTTGAATGTGATTTTAATGATATTGAAGCTTCAATTATTCTACCCTACCAGGTTGCCCTTTAGTTGTGCAAATTCATGAAGCTAGCCATGGCTATTAGCTATATTACTTCTGTTGGTTTGCAGTTTGTTAATAGTACAAAATTCTGCACCGGCCATCCATTAATTCTTTGAATTCTTTCCAAATTAATCTTACAGTATGAGATTATCGTAGTAACTGTCTATATCATTCCATGATCCTAACTAGTGACTCTGGATATTAATAGGATATGTTTCCAGAATTTATTAATCGGATATGTTAAATATGAACTATTAGGTTTTAAAGGTCTACTTGATGATCATGCCATTTGCTTGCCTCCACCGTAACCAATTCAAGCACAATTTTACAATTCAAACGGTAACTTTTAAACATAGCTCTGCAATCAGAGCACATCACACATGAACATCAAATTTCTAGATAAAGCAAAACCCATCGCTCTTTACATCCAAACTGCACCCGGTTTCTCGAATCACAACCAGAAATTGTGTCTCGGAGATCCAATACGAGCTTAAACACTTTCCTTCTAATCAGGTTCTTATTTCTTCACTATTTTATTATTATTATTATTATTGTTGTTACTGTCTCTGTTTTAATTTTTAGCTTAGTTTTGATATGTTTTTATAATTCCATTTTCTTTCAAATGAGACTCTGGTTTGTTTTTGAATACAAAGTTTCCATTTTGGTTCTGAAGGATGATTATTTGATTGGGTGTTTTGAAGTGGGTCTATGTATGTGCTCAGCAAATGACATTTTGTTCTGTTTCTGTGATATATATTTTTTTTTCAATGAGAGTCTGGTTGGTTGGTGAGATAATGTTTTTCAAGGTTCTGAGAAAATGCAAAGGAGGTTTGAATTGATTGCTTTGGTATGCAAGAAAATGAAATGAAATCCTAACACAATTCAGTTGATTTAGTTACTTAATCATTTAGATTTTAATTCATGTGTCATTGAGTTTCCTTTGAAATTGAATGAAGAATCTTCATAATGTTGATTGATTGATAGTTTACATGGAAGCTTGTGGTGCTCATATGAGCTTATGTTTTTGAAAGCGTAACTTTGATGTGTTTTCTTGGCCAAGTTGTTTACTTTGGCTGAAAAACCGTAATGACCCGGAACATATTTTTCGTTTTAATATATATTTTTTTTCTTATGAAATCATTTTGCATATAAATGGATTATTGGGTGATTTAAATTTCGTTACGTTACCATTTTAGATTCTAACCGGAATTTATTTTGCAGCTGGCTACCAAATCCAGCTAGTTCACAGTCGATGAGCGACCTGGAGTATTAAGGTTGAAGCAACCGTGTTTGATGGGTCGATTCCTGTTTCGAAAGCTGGTGGCCCGGGTCAAGTTGTTAAACTTCACATTAGTTTGCTTGTTAATATCCATAAGGGTGATGGTGAAGTGTTGGAGTTCTTGTGCTCTTATTGCAAGCTTGTTTTTATTCTTGTAATAGTAATGACACCATCCGCAGCGAAAGAGAGTTCGACCAAAATGTAAAGCCATATGGGGAGGCCTGGAGAGTGGAGACGCCATCGCCCCAAGGGCCTAGACCCAAACTTTTTAAAAGGGTTTCTATAATTTTGAGATAAAATTAAAATTTATAATTTTCAAGACCAGTGAATATATTTGATAAGTGATAAGTGGCCTGGAGGGGCCATGGCCCAGACCAATTTTTTGAAATAAGGTTTCTTGCCTATTTTGATATATGGTAACATATATGTATGCATATAAATAAGGATATAACTAGGATTGAATGTCAGGGTGAGCTATAATAAATTTCCTTCAACCATGACACATGATGAAATTTTATTAATAGAAAAACAAAACTACACCTAATGAAGGAGGACATGGTGAGCCTTAACCCTCAAAATGCATATTTCTAAATAGATAGATCAACTAAAAAAAAATCATTGTTATTTTTTAGGTTAATTGGCACTGATGCCCCCTAAACTCTTCCAGAATTTGCACTATGCCCCCTATACTTTTTTTTTAGCCACTAAATCCTCTGAACTCTCACAAATTAACAAAAGCCGACTGTAGATACCCCTCACAGGGAGCAATAAACCCACGTGTTTACCAAAAAAACGAGAGTTTGAGGGGTTTACTAGCTAAAAAAAAGTATAGGGGGCAAAGTGTAAATTTTGGAAGAGTTTAAGGGGAATCAATGCTAATTAACCTTTTTATTTTATTTTATTATTTTATTTTTTTATTGAAATGATGACGGAATATATTTTTTCTTTGAATTATGTCTTGTATATAAAAATAAATAGAAAATAAAGTCATACAAGACACCCAAAGATGTTAAACATTATATGGTTAAATTTTTACTCATCTACGTTTCACTTAATTTTTGTATCATAATTTTATAAGGGGAATGCTATCTACCTTTCCCATTTGCCTTTCCCATTTACCTTTCCCACTCATTGTTTGACACGTGTACATTTTTTCATTTAATAAAAAGCTCTTACTTTTTGCTACAAAACTTGTTTACATATTTACCCCTTATTAATGAAATGATAAAAGCAACCATCAAGGGTAAATATGTAAACAAGCTTTGTAGCAAAAAGTGAGAGCTTTTATTAAATGAAAAAGTGTACACGTGTCAAACAATGAGTGGGAAAGGTAAATGGAAAAGGCAAATGGGAAAGGTAGATAGCATTCCCCATTTTATAATTAGATTGACAAAAACAGATATATTGAAATTCATATAATGTCCAAAAGTATACCTAATTTGAAGGCTAATTGTTTATATTGATTCGAACCTCAAACATTATAAGTAGGGGCGAATGATATTGTGGGCTACACGGGCTGTAGCCCCATCTAACATAAAAGAAAAAAGTTTTTAATAGTATGCCAAATTTATACAAGTCCAACACAAGTTTTTAAGTACTAATCCACATTATCATGTAGCCCAATATAAGATCAAATCAATAGAGAATCATCATCTTGCAACTTCTTCGCCACTTTTTAATGATGTCTGATGACACAGTCCAATATAAGATCAAATCAATAGAGAATCATCATCTTGCAACTTCTTCACTAGAAGTTGGACACCATGTTCTGGCTCAATAACCAATCGAAGAGTAGGCGAGTGATCATATTTCGGAGAGAGAGAGAAAGAGAAGTTGGACAGAAGAAGAGCCATTAGCATGTTGGACAGAAGAAGAGCCATTAGCATCTTGAGTTCAACCATAGCCAAATTCTGTCCAAGACAAATCCTAGGACCAACTCCAAATGGCATGTATAAATGGGTTGAACTCCCATTTGAAAATCTCTGAGGGTTGAACTTGTATGCATCTGGTCCCCATATTTTTGGGTCTGTATGCAATGTTAACACCAAGGTCCAAACGTTGACACCCTTTGGAATGTTAATGCCTCCGAATATCATGTCTTCAAAGGCCTCCCTAGACACCACAGCCACCGGAGGGTATAAACGTAATGTTTCTTGAATTACCATGGTTAACTGCAATTACAATAAAAATATCTCGTTAGTCACAATTTTTTTGTCTCCGTATGTCAATTTTCTTGTAGTACTATACTTAAAAGTCATTTAAAATGGATACCTGTTTCATCTTATTAAGCATTTCATAATCTGGAGTTCGATCACCGCAAATTTCAAAAACTTCTGCTCGAACACGATCTTGCCATTCTTGATTAGAAGCCAAAAGCATTAAGCACCAAGTGGATGAAACTGCTGTAGTTTCAAACCCAGCCAGATATATATTCTTGCAATTGTCAACAATGAATTGGTCAGTTTCTTGTTGGCTAAAATTGCTGCTTTGTGCACCTTCAAGGATCATTTGCAATAAGTCCTTCTCATAAGCTGCTTCTTGCTTCCTCTCCTTGACCGCTTTCAGAATCAAATTGTGGATCTCCTTTTCTAATTCCCAAGCATTTCTATTACTCTTTGTGGGAAGATACCTGTTAATTAATAATTAGTTATCAAAATTATGGATTATTTTCACAAGCAATTAATTTTTACTACAGTTATAATATTACAATTTAGAAAATAAATCATTTTTCTTGGGAAATTAAAAACAAAAGAAAATTGGTTGGCTCAGTGGTAAGACCTTTACACCTACATACAAAAGGTTACGGGTTCGAGTCGTACTCCTCCCTAAATCCCGAAATAGTGTAGTAGTTCCAACACCAAAAAAAAAAAAAAAAAAAAAAAATCTCTACCTCATGCCTGGAATGCCCATGGAGAGACTTTTCTTGGACATAATCTCCTGAAGAGCTCTTAGTTTCAGGAAAATATCTTCTCCTTTTGAATAATTGCTTCCAAAACAGGCTCTTGAGATAAAATCTCCAGAGAAACTTCTCATGTCCCCATCAATTTTGATGTCTGCAATTCCACCCTCTTTTTCAATCCTACCATTCCATGATGTTAATAACATCATTGTTGATTCTGTAATTAGGTTCATCATTCCCTACAATAAAGGATTTGATCAGGTTAGTACGACTCGAACCTAAGACTTGGGACATTATTAGGCTGAATGAGGGTCATTATTTACCTTAACCTTGGTCATGTAAAATTCAGGTGCAAGGATGTTCCTCTGATGAGACCAAGCATCCCCATTTGAAGTTAAAATGCCTCGGCCAAGCAGAGGACCTAGCTCTTCGTGTTGATATGAAGGTTTCCCCAAGTCCAAGGATGTGCATGTTGTGATCTCTCTCACCACATCAGGTTGGGTCACATGTAATATTTGTGTGTTTCCAAGAGAAAACACAAACACCTCACCTATATAATAAAAAAAAAAAATTTAAAAAAAAAAACTTAGTATTTAGTGTATATTAATGTCAATTATCATAATTTATATATATACTAATAAATTTTTTTTTTTTAAAACGATATGGACTATTTCCATAGAAAACAGAGAGCCAAAACAGAGCCACGCAAAAGCCCAGACACCAAACAAAAAGAAACAAAACAGCCCCGAAGAACAGAAAACAAACAGTAACGAAGCACCCAAAGAAAACAGGGGAAAACAACAACGCAGCAACAGCCAAGCCAAGAAAAACAAATCAATCTAAACTCCACTCCAGGATATCCATATATATATATATATATATAATCCAAGCTTTGAATTTCAAACCATGAATAGATCTAACTATCCTGCCTAATATTGCTCAGTACTAAAGCATTCATTCAGTCCGACAATATATCAGATTCGAATTGACGCTACAGCATGAAGTAAATATAAAAAAAGACCTAACTAATTAAAAAAAAATGAACGGGTGCATACATAATTAATTAGTTAAGCGAAATTGATTATATATATATATATATATATATATATATCATACCATACTGTTTTCTCCATTGCTCAAAAAATGGAAAGAGAGAAGCATCAACATGGTGGGAGATACTAGTAGTAGTTGCAGCAGCAGCTGGTTCATCATCATCATTAATGGTGGATATTAACGGAGCTTTAATTTTGCTTAGTGCTTGAGCCTTCTTGATCTCCCTTATATTTCCAAGCAACAGAGTTGGTGGTGGTCCACTGATTCCTTGTTTCCTCAACATCTCTCGAAGCCTCTCAGGCTTCACTACCAACCTCTTATACAAACTCACCAACACTTCAACAAACCCAATCAGCAGTACTGCAAAAGAAAGCAAAATCTTCACATTTCCAAACTGAAGATCAAGAACCTTCATGATCCAAGCTTTGCGAAACTCGAACGTTTCGTTAATAGTTATCAATTTTCAATCTCTCTCTCTCTCTCTGTGATTTCTCTCTTTGGTTTGCTGATGTTCAAGGTGGCTTGCTATGAGTTTATTTAGAACGAGGATGTCACTAAAAGTGAGAAAAGAAAAGAAGAGGATTTTGAAAAGTTGTTTGAAGGAGTTTGAAGGAATTTTGCTTTCCAAAAAAGAAGAAAAGACCCAGAAAGATGAACACTTTAAGCGACTACATAATACTATATTTGAAAATAGGACCCGGCTACTATGCAGGGACTAAAAATCCCTGCATCATGCCAAAAAAATGAGCTTATGCTTTTATATTTGACTGCCATGTGGCAGCCAAACGTGAAGTCTTCAGTTGGAAAAGCTGGTTTCAAACCAGCTACTCCCTACTTCCTAATAAAAAAATAATTTTTATATATTATATTAATTTTATTAATTATAAAATAATAAAAAATAAGATAAAATAATAATACAAAATTATTTAATCTTAAAAAACAATATAGAAAAATAATGTTGCGAGTCAAATTGACCTTTTAAAATTTACAATTTGAAATTTATCTCAAAAGATATGGTTTTCGTTTTCCAAATACACGTGCATAAAAATAGACATAGTAAAATTTCACACGACCCATTAACACAACCCAAACCTATTCAAAAATAATGGTTGATAAATCTAGTTTATCGGATCGGGTTGTTAATGAGTCAACCTATTAAAACCCATAATATAATAGGTCGGTTTTTGATTCACCTTTAAAAAACCATTAATTCGTTATAACCCATTAATATAAAATTATATATATATATATATATATATATATATATGTATATGTTTATGAAATTTATTAAAAAAAATCTTTGTATTTATTGACTCAATAGTAAATAAATATATTAAAGTTGTTTAATTTATAAAAAAATATCTTTATAATTACATTTAGGATACATTTTATTAATTAATTAAAAAAAAATTAATCAAGTCCATTTTATAATGCAAAACATCATTAATATATTTTCAATTGAATTATCAAATTGGCAACAACCCACTTAATAAACAAGTCATATTTTATCATTATTATTATTTTTGACAATATCTATTAATCTGGGACCAGTTTTTTTTTTTTTTTTTTTTTTTTTTTTTTTTTTTTTTTTGAAAGCTTTCACCATTGGTAGGATTCGAGCCGCTAACCTGGGAGTCATTTGCCTAAACCCTAAGTTCATCTATCTACCAGTTAAGCTACGCCGTTGTTGGCCATATTTTATCATTTAATTGTTATTAATCTAACATAATTTTCCTTGTCATAGATGTAGTCAATAACTTGTTAAACGAGATGATGAATAATGGACTTGAAAAGCAAGCTTATCGTCGCAGTTCATTGAATTTTATTAATTTAACAAAAAATTGAAGTAATAAAATATTTGAACTAGTGCTTCATGATGCCCAACAAATGTGTGTGGAAATTTTTATTTAAATAAAATTTTCAATGATCACCTTAATTATTAAATGATATCATAAACCTTTTTGTAAATTATAAATGGATTAGGCTAAACCAACTTAAATTTATAACTTAATAATTTGATTTCAGTGTCCCACCCTGTGTCGGACTAATGTGATGGGATTATTGTAATTACCAGTGAAGAAATCTTTTTGACTAATAGGTTTGAGTGCTCGACTAATGTGAGTTTTGTCTAGTGTAATGGGATTATATGAGGAGTCAATTGAAGGAATTATAAGATACAAGCAGACACCAAGAGGCGTTCATGAAGTGGTCTCTATTGATATAATTCTATATATGTTTAATTAATTAATTATATATTTATAATAATGCTATATAATTTAAAAAAGTAGTCCGAAAATCAAAATGTGGAAATTGGTTGCATTATTTGCATACCAATACCCCGCATGGCCTAGTGGACCAAGGAGAGAACTCGAGATGAATTGTTAATTCAGACATCTTATATTCAAATTTATCCTATGTATAATGTATATTGTTTGCTTGTGGACCTTGTGGTTACAGGTATCTAAAATTTACCGTAAATCCTTATATCTGAAGAAAGAGTAAAGAAAGAGTGGGTTGTGGACTTGTGGGGTTGTCTTTGTAACAAAATAATAATAATAATAATAATAATTACACTTTTTTTTCTTTCAATTATTACAAATTTGAAAAAAATGAGAGAATATGACATTATTTGGACAGTATACTGGGACATATTATTGGCTTAGATTGTACGGATACATTTCAAGATCCCGCAAGAAAAAAAAATATTATGGTACTTGTATTTTTATGTAGAAGAGGCTTTTTATTTTTTTTATTTTTAACTATAACTATTACAGTAGGATTGTCGAGAGAAAACTCTTCACACATGTTTGTAAAATGTGTATGGTGTGACTCGAACCCTTGACCACCAGGTGTGGAAGGTAAATGCAATATCATCTCTGCTAAGGGGTGATATACTCTATGTAGAAGAGTATGTCAAGTATAAGTGTTAATTCTGATCGATATCGAAAATTATTCCAAAAATCCATACGAAACATCACAAAGTATGTGAAAATGACTAATGTTTTAGCCATTATCTACTACATATGATAAATAAAAAAATTTAAAATGGAGTGTAGAAAATGGATTGTTAATAGTATCACTCTAACATCAAATTCAATTAATGAGCGGTTCAAATATCAGCAAATGTTTTGCTCTTTTAGTGGTTCATCAATTTAAACCTACGATATATCCATTTAACACATATGAAATTACGTGCCAAAATACTAGCAATAATGTATCAGATTGTGAGTTTGCCATTGTAATCATATTGTAAATTTAACCCCAAAGCTATTTACCAATGTCATATTTACAATAAGAATAATAAATAAAGTCTTCAGAATTCTTGATTATATATCATAGACTTGTTTCACAGAAAACATCAAGGTAAAAAAGACTCCATAATTTGATAAGACAAGATTTGTTTTTCTCTAAAGATATATGGTTTGGATAATTCCTGCTTTGTAGTTTAAAGAATTACAACCATCAATATTATAACTAGTTATTGGAATACTTTAAGAGTGCCGGTAAAATACTGACTAAAAAATAAAAATGTGATGTTCAGTCTACTTGAAATAAGATATAGTTCTACCACTAACAGGGGCGTAGCTTAACTGGTAAATAGATGAGCTTGGGGTTTGGGTAAATGACTCTTAAGTCAAAGGCTTGAATCCTACCAATAGCGAACGCTTTAAAAAAAATACCTGATCTCTAAAAAGAAACTAAAATTTAGAGGAAATTGAGAGGAAATATTTTCTTCAGACTGATTCTCAATAATAGATTACAATGTATAAGAGAAATATATATATAGTGGTATCTGCATTCACTACACTAAACCGACTCTAACATAATCTCCTAAAATTCAAGGATCAATGCTGACGTGGTAGAATCCTAAGCTATCCGGCCTGTCAAGAATAATCATCTTTGCTGACGTGGCTAACAGACTGAGATTTAGAGCTGTGACGGATTGACCACCAGACTCTGCTCTTGTGTTAGGTCGTTGATATGGAGTGCTATGTGTTTGATAAAAGGCTTGAGTAACATGAGCCTGCTGTTGTGCACTTAAACTAACAGTACTGTTAACGGGTAGAATTTGTTGTTGCTAAGATCAAAGATTCATCACCACAACGTGGGCAATCGTTGAATAGTCAATAAAAAAGAAAAGGATATATGTGTTAGGACGAGGTAGTCCCGAGTGAAATTGTTTGGTTTCGAGAATAGGAAAAAGAAGCGGAGCGCCGTCTATGGACAGCGTTTATACTCCGTTTTGCTAGGGTTAATCTTGATCTAGAGGGATGTTAGATTCCTCCAAAAATTAACTCTCTTGTTTTTTTTATCCCCATTTTATGAGTTTCATTTATCTATTTATAGGTCAGGTTGCGTGAATGCCAACCAGTACTCAAGTAGAAATCATGTTTGCCATTAGTTTTGACAGACATGACATAAGCCCACTTGATGCATTGGTCCAGGTTCATACTCTTACATTGAGTGTCAAAGTAGGTAACCCTATATATGTTTCCCATGTGACTTTATAGCCAGCGGTGCTGACACGGTCTAGGTACACATATTTCAAGGTGGTACGAACCGTTCTCCTTAATACCCGTTTACTTAGATGAGAAGTGATGGGATTTATATGTCCCGAGTGACCTGAGTGGACTGTAATGAGCCCGAGGTAACATTGGGGCATGCATCATGGTTTTTGGGTCTACAACTCGCTGATCCACGACTAAAACCGTTTTCAGCGGCTCATAAGATGGCCCAGCAACCCAGTGGTTTTGATTATGGAAACCCTTGACTTGTCAACGTTGTTGACATGGTGCATATAAAAAAAAAAAAAAAAAAAAAAAAAAAAAAGAGGTTAGTTCTACCTTGAATTGGATTGAAAGTATACTGCGTGAGATAGTGTATCATCTATTCTTTATTTGTAAATAATACAAATTACACGCGTACGTTATTGGTCAATCATTAATATTATAATAAATATAATCCCTAACTTAACGGTTTATCTTAATGGTCATTACTTTATGGGTACCATTTTACATAAATAATTATAAACCCCCATACATCTTATGAGTTTTGGTCGTAACAATACTTTATCAGTTGGAAATTTATGAACTGATAAACAGGAAAACAAGCTCGAATGTGTTACCTACGATAATAATTATTTGGGTATTCACAACTTTGTAATATCTATGGCTCTTAACAATGTCTAGTTTAAATTTGAAGGGTATATGCCATTTACAAAGACATCATAGTTGTTAAATCATAGTACTATTTAATATCTTAATATATTTTCGTAGGTTTTGAATTTAATTGAGGAAAAATCATTTGAACGGTCCTAATTCCGAATTTTACAGCAATACTCCTAGGTTTGGAAAAAATCATCGAAAATTTTGTTAGTCTTTTATGGAGAAGCAAATAGTCGTGGAGTTATTTTTTTATTATATAGAAAATATTTATTTATTACCGTTTATAAAAAACAAATATGAGTGAATTTTATATATTTAAAAAAAAGAATCTGTTGAATTGAATGCAATAATTAATGTTTTAATGTGTTGCATTTGATTAAAAATTATTATTTTAATTTTTTGTATATTATCATTAATATATTACCATTGATATGTTTTTAAAATTTACCATTAATTTCATATAAAAAAAAATGGATTACCATTGATTTGGCATTACATTTGATATTTTAATTTGTTTTGAAAAATATTTATTTATTACCATTTATAAGAATAATTAAAATTCAAAAATATTTAATTTTGGAAATAATTATAGTGTATTTAATGCATATTTAATACATTTTTAAAAACACAATAAGAAGGTATTTAAAATTTATATATATTACACTTGGTGGGACTTGAATCTCTCACACCATTGTAAAACAACGAAATAAAAAAGGTTAAAAGTAGGAAGAAAGAAAAATCAATAAAAAAATTTGGGTAAACTTCCTTAAAAAGGGTATATTGCAGTAAAGTACAAGGTCCTTTATCATATGGTTTCTATAAAGTGGAAACACATTTATTGCTAGTACAAGGTCCTCTCATTGAGGTTTTAGGATATAATTTTACATACTTGGTAATTCTCAAAAGATTATTGAATAATACAACATTTGAAATCCCAAAACCATTTAAATTCCACTCGTGAGAGCGTAGCTTAGCTCAGCTCAGCTGATAGATGAACGACTTTACAAAATTTAATTATATATTTAATTTAATTGATACAATAAATATACAGACCTGTGGTGTGCGTGTGGTAGGGACTAGGGAGAGCATGTGATGTGCGTGTGAGTGAGGAAGCTTACAGTGAGAGACTAATGGCCGCACCGCCATGATCGTCAACTTTAGAGCAGCTCTGATCCATCTGCAAATCAACACAAAAAAAAGTGAACATTAATTAAAAAATTACGTAAAATATCTACTTTTATATATATATTTTAAAGATAATTACTGATTAAAAAAAATTGATGGTCAGAAAAGCCTGGAAATATGTTTTTTGCGTGTATATTTAATTATCTATAGTAAAATAATTTAAAGTATTACGGCTGTGTAAGAAAAAGATTGAAGAGATAAAATGGAAAACGAGAGAAATTTGAAATAAAAATGAGTAGATAGCAATTAATGAGAGTTGCAGAGCTTGTCTATGATGTGATTTTTACTGCATGGAATATGGTATGATTTAATATGGTATATTTCCTAAACGGTATTCATTGTTTATTTCTTATGTGGTCTATTTCCTTTATGTCATATTTTTTTATTATATAGAAAATATTTATTTATTACCATTTATAAAAAAAACATTTATGAGTGAATTATATATATATATATTTATAAAAAGAATCTATTGAATTGAATGTAATAATTAATGTTTTAAATTTGTTACCATTTATATTTGATTAAAAATTATTATTATTATTTTTTGTATATTATTATTAATATATTACCAATGATACGTTTTTAAAATTTATCATTAATTCCATAAAAAAACGGATTACGATTTGGTATTACATTTGATATTTTAATTTGTTTAGAAAAATATTTATTTATACCATTTATTTTTGAAATAATTATAGTGAATTTAATGAATATTTAATACATTTAAAAAAATAAAATATTTTTTTTGGAGTATTACAAGAATTATTACAATAGGACTGCTAGGACTTGCCGAGATCATTTTACCCTTACACCGTTAAGTCTAATGGTGATCAAAGTAGTCGAGGGTAGCTTTTCGTAATTAAAGTAAAAATTCGATCTGTAGTAGTATGGCTGTATGGGTATGTTATTGCAATTTATCTTTAAAAAAAAAAAAAAAAAAAAAAAAAAAATCAGATGGATACGGTCCTACGGATATAGTGTTAAGACTTTTTTTTTTTTTTTTTGAGAGAATATTGTTAGAAGAAATAACCCTAAATACGTTTTAAAAAATAATAATACTATAACCCTAAATAATATATATACTCGATTTCAAGTATATGTGATAAATAAAATTTTATATATTTATCTCTACTCTCTCTTTCGCTCGGAAAATCTCTTATCCATCATCACAAGTCTCAACCGCTCCATTTCTTTTCTGCTTTCATGGTGATGACTGGGATGCTAGCGTTACCGGAGGGTTGTATAGCCGCCGTCATTGCCTTCACCACCCCTCGCGACGCCTGCCGCTTGGCTTGTGTGTCAACGACTTTTAGATCCGCTGCCGATTCCGACATCGTCTGGAACCGCTTCCTATGTCCTGAATACTTGTCTAAGATCTCGGACCCTGGATCCGTCTCCAGTTTGTCAAAGAAGGAGCTCTACCTCTGCACCTGTCACAATCCCATTCACAATGGCAAATTGGTTATTTCAAAGTTTTAGGGTTTTGTGTTTGTATGTTATGTGATTGATATTTGGTTTATGGTGTGATTGGAATTTCGGATTTACAGGGTTTTCATGTTATTTTCTTACATCTTTTACAAATTGTGAGTTTGGTTGGGTGTGCACAGATCTGATTAGCTCCTTGAAATATTGAATACAACTTCTAATTATTCTTCTTCTTATTCTTATTTGATATATTTTGTTTTCTATCTTATTATTCTCTCTTCTCTTTCACTATTTTCTTTCACATTTCTCTCTCGGGGTCTCATCTAGAAAACAAAACAAACCCTCAAATTTACTCCCATCTCTTTATGGGGAAAAAGAAGAAAAGAAAAAGGTTTTTGAAGATTGTTCAGTCTTTTTTTATTTAGATTTTTTTTTGTGCTTACTCTTTATATATTTGGTCTATGGTGTGATCGGAATTTCTGATTTCACATTTCGTATTTGTAAATTGATTGAGTGTTGTTTGTTTTCGTTTTTATTTTTTTTGACGAATTTCTAATCATTTAATTGTCTTGTTGTGAACAGTGTTTTTGGATTGACATCTCAAGTGGGAAGAAATGTTACATGATATCGCCTAAGGGACTTTATATTCAGGATATTGATGATATTGAATATGATGATGTTATTGCTTGGTCATGGTGGTCATTACCCGACTTACAGAAATTTTTTGATTACATACCCTTTGGCAGGTACGTTTTCCTCCCTAATTCTTTGTATTCTTATTGTTGTATTTATTTCTAATATTGATTGCCTACGCATTTTAAAAAAGGTTCCCCGAGGTGGTCATGCGTAGCGAGCCGGAAGATTTTGAAATTCGTGGCAAGATTAGTACTTCACTTCTATCCCCGATGACAACCTACGTAGCTTACCTTGTGTTTTCCATAGCTTCTTTTGTGCACATCGAAGATGTTACATCTTACATAATATATAGTCCGATAAAAGTCTTTGCTGGACTTGTTGAGAGTAATAATGGCCAAAGAAGAACCGTTTATTTTCATCGGGAGCATCAATACGGAGACGATAATGGCTTATTCCCGAAAAAGTGGGCATGGTTGTTGGAAAATGAATTCAATGAGAGATATGGGTGGTTGGAAAGTGAATTTGGTGAATTTTTCAACCGAGGTGACGTAGAGGGTGAATTGTTAATGACCGTTGAAACTACATATAAGGTTGGCCTTATTGTCCAAGGGATCGAAATCAGGCCCAAAAAAGAGTAAATAAATAACTAGAAGGAGGTTTGAGGTTTAGTTAGGTTGGTTTTTCTATAAAAGCTTGTGTGCAAATTAATTTTATTTATATGTTAGCATATTTTGCTTTAAGAAAAAGAAAGAAAAGAAAGATTATCGTGTTATTATTAGGGCTCTTTTGATTGTAATGTTTTGCCATAGTTCAAATCTCATCTTAATAATATATTCAATATTAGTATTCTTCCAGAAGAACTTGAAAAAAAAAAAAAAAGTTCAAAACAATGATTGCAAACAATACAATTCATTAATGTCTAGAGTTTAGACTCCAAAAAGTAAATTAGTAATTGAAAAGCTAAAACACATCAAATGGGGTTCCATGGTTAATTCAATCCACATGCTGATATATAAATTAACATCTAAAAAAAATCAATTAACAGCTGCATGAGAAATTCATTGTAGAAACAAAAAATTCATAGTTTTCAATTAGAAAACAGGATACAAACATAATATCCATAAAACATCCATTGAATTCAAAGCATGGTTTTGTTGGTTCCAAGAGGGCCATAGAGTAAAACACCTCGCAGAGGATCTATCCCGATTTGCTTGTATAGCTCATGGTGAGTCAGTGGTATCTCTATCGCCTCATGAATTTCTTGTTTCTGAATGTCACATCCTCCAATATCCTAACACAAAGTTTGGTTCAAACAATCAGATATACAAAAGCAACACAGGAGCACCAAAAAGCCAATCTTTTTCTCTTGAACATGTCCTTCTATAATCTAACATGTTAAAAAAAAAAAAAAACCAAGGAAAAGAAAATCCCGAACTAACTAAACTAACATAAATTAGTTTCTGTATTCTATATTAAATTGGAGATACGAAAGACGTTGCTTGGAACCTTTGATTTCATGTGATAATGTGTACTATTTTAATGATGGCTAATGGATGAAAATGATTGTGAGTTTGATTTAAACTTAATTTGGTATCTCTACAACTTGTTACTGCAGATATTAGTGTGATTGCTTTGGCAAATAGGTGTCCCCATCTGAGATCTCTTGAGCTGTACTATTGTCGCAACATCACGGACAGAGCTATATATTCACTGGCCCAGAGCCGAGTGAAGAACAAACCTGGAATGTGGGAGTCTATGAAAGATCAGTATGATGAAGAAGGGCTTAAGAGTCTGAATATAAGCCGGTGCACGGTACTGACCCTCCTGCTGTTCAGGCATTATGTGATACATTTCCTGCACTTCACACTTGCTCTTAGTGGATGTCTAAATTTAACATCTGTGCATTGTGTTTGTGCCATCCAGGCACATCGCACAACTACCTCAATTCCTCACTCAGCTCACTGAAAGGTTCTTTGAGACCAATTCAAGTTGTTTGTTTGAGGACCCCAGATAAAAGGAGAGTATTGTTCCTTTATACAACACATTTTTGAATACAACATTAGCAACACCTACCCGATACAAACCGATCAAAAGAATGTTTACAAATTCGATTCATAAATTAACTTATGGTCAGTATAAATTTTTCCACAGAATAGTTTACATAAGCTAAACATAATCAAAATAGTTCAATGAAACTATAGATGTGGTTAGGTAAACATAATTAAATCCTGGTGAATTTCTGAAGAGGTTTTAAAAATCAGAATTTAGAATCATGATAAGTCAGTGTCACCCTCTATAAACATTATTTCAAGACTAAATTGATGTGCCTTATAATACATCCAACCAACCAGCTTGTTAACTAACAAAAAGAAGACATCGCAAAGTGTCAAAGAAACAATCTTTATTCAAAGTTCAAACAACATCACATATTGGTGAGTGAATTTTATATATTTAAAAAAAAAAATCTATTGAATTGAATATAATAATTAATGTTGTTAATGTGTTACCATTAATATTTGATTAAAAATTATTATTTTAATTTGGTCTCAATCTAATTGGGAAACATCATCACCTTTTTACTTGTTAATTCAAAATACAACAAATTGGTCTTAGTGCTTGTTTGGTTGGGCTTTCTACTGGCTCAAAAGGTCTACGAACCTCTACTTGAGTTTTTTAGAATTGTTTGGTTAGGCTTTTGAAATTGTCTATTTTAAATTCAGTATAGGCTAGTAGAGTTTAAACCTCTACTAGGCAAAAGCTCCTCCATATGAGCTTTTCGAAATAGACCTTTTAAAAAAAGAAGTATATGACCTATATATCCCTAATTTATTATTATTGACATGGAATACCCTTATTAAAATAAAACCCTGGAACCTTTTTATATTTTTTATTCTTCGCTCTCTACAGATATGCTATTTCTTTGCTCTACACATACTGGAAGAATGGTATGTATAATTTTTCTTCATTATTATTTTTATTGTTTATTTGTTTATCTTTATGTTTGTTCTACTGGCTTTGATTCAAAAATTTTTTTCTCCTTAATGCTTTTGATTACTTTATTTTTTGTCAAAAGTTTTGCAATACTGTCATGTTTTTGTATATTCATTACCAAGTTGTTTGATTATTGTCCCATGAAGTTTTGAGCTTTGAATTTCCTTTCCAGTTTTTTTTTTTTTTTTTTGATTATTTTATTAGGGTTTATCACATAGGAGCTTGAGTTTTTGAGACTTGTGTTTCTTCTATACTTAAAACTAACATGAAAATAGCAAAAAATTCGGTGAGCTTGTAAAGAGATATGGGGAATTTAGGGAATTTTAAAGTAAGAGATGTAGGGAATAGGGATGGCAATGGATCGGATTGGGTATGGATACCCCAATATCCGTCCCCGTATCTGTTTGAGATATATAGCTCCATCCCCGCATCCATCCCCATTTCTAAGTGAGCGGGGCAGATTCGGATAATCCGCTAATTAAGATAGAGATATCCATCCCCGCTCCGTTTATATCCGTATCCGATGAAAAAACTTTAAATTTTTATAGTTTACGGGAGAAAAATGTAACTAACATATGTAATTGTACATTTTATCCAATTTAAAGAGAAACAAATACATCTAATAAAATTCAATATAAAAATTAATAATAACTTATATAATTATAATTAATAATTACATAATTAATTTTTATATTTTTAAAATATTATAATCTACATTGGATCCGGATGAGGATGGATATCTATAGACGATATCCATCCCCATCCTCGAAAATAAAATGGATATTAGAATGACATCCATCCCCGCTTCGTCCCCGAAATAATAGTATCCATCCCCATTTTAAATGGAGCGGATTCTTACAGATATCCGTATCCGTAGATAATTTTGCCATCCCTAGTAGGGAATCATATAACAATGAAATAGTGAGGGGTCTTTGGTTTGGTTTGGTTTGGTTTGGTTTTAGTTTTTGTTTCGTTTTGGTTTGGCTTTGTTGTAGCTGGTGGTTTGTTGTTTTTGCTTCAGTCCCCTTCTTTGTTGTCGTGCTTTTGTGTGTTTTGGTGCCTCTGCTGTGTGTGGTTTGCTGTGGTGCCTTCTTGTTGTTGTCTGTTCTATGTTTTGGTTCCTGCTGGCCTTTTGAATTTAACATTTTCTAGTATTTTTTTTTTTAATCCTTTAAGTTTATATGGTGAAAGTTTTGAATTTTATTATTATTGTGCAATAGAAAATGTAGTTAGCATGTAGAAAATCTTTCAAGTTCAATTTTTTATAGAATGAATAAATAATATGTCATTTTTAGTAATTTAATATCTCAGTAGACTTTTTGAGATTTTATAACCAAACGGTCTACTGCTATAAAAATGCTTTTTTAATTACCAACCAAACAACTATAATTTATTTTTCAAAAGCTCTATTTAAATTAGATGTACTACAAGTAGACCTTTTACGAATAGAGGTTTTCAAAAGCTCAACCAAACAAGCCCTTAATATAATTCAAAATACATCAAACTGGTCCTAAGGTTAGTCAAACTAACGGTCAACCTTTATTATTATTATTTTTTTTATAACAAGGACAAAGCCTTAGAAAGGAACAAACTGGGTAGTAATACAGTCAGGCTTATCAGCCTCCACTAGGGATTTAATACAGGTTGGTAAGTCCTCTTTCCAAAAGGAAACGTCTCCAGTAGCCAGGGCGTTCTTTGCTAGACCGTGAGCAACACGATTAGCTCCTTTAGGAATGTGAGCAATGCTCAGACCTGAAGAGTTGTTGAGGAAGCCAGCGATGTTATCAAGCATGATGCCAGTCGTGGCTTCCCGAAAACTTCCATCCATTATCCTCTTAACAACCACTCCCTCATCGGCCTTCAAAACACAGGGATTTAGTCCGCAGGTACTACTGAAGATGATTCCCCGAAGAATGGCCTAGGTTTTAGCCATTTGGTTGGTAAACTTTGCTTCAACAACCTGAGTACACGAAGCTTGGACTATACCAGAAGCATCACGGATCACCAAACCAATACCCACTTTTCTACCGCCGACTAGGGAGACAGCATCACAGTTGATCTTGAAGGAACCTGGATTTGGCAGCCGCCAAGTAGCCTGGGGGGGCTCAGGATCAGCAGCAGCAGAGCCATTATTTAAGCTGTGGCTATCAATCTCAGCAATCAGATTCTTGCTCCACCACAAAACCTCTGAAGAGTTCTGCTTGGTACCATTGTGGATGAGGGAATTACACATGCACCAGTTTTTCCAGAGGATAACACAAAACAACTTCAGGTCATAGCTGCTAATTTTCGAGGCACAATGTCTGATTAAATCAAAAAAATTTACAAAGTTACCTCTTCCCACCACATTTCTGGGCAGCCAATGTTGGCGGAAGTACTTGAAATTGCTGCAGGCCCACAAGGCATGAATGGTGGTTTCCTTGTCCTTTTTGCAGATAGGGCAAGTGCTATCCACAACAACTTTCCTTTTCGCAAGGTTGGCCATAGTTGGGATCCAGTCAAAGCAGGCTCTCCAGATGAAAGTCTTAATTTTCAGAGGGATCCCCAACTTCCAGAGAGAGTTCCACCAATGTTGATCCGAGTGGGCAGAGGGACTTGGGGAGGGTGAGGGAATTAAGTTTCTGCCCACCCAATAGCCACTCTTGACCGAGTAATTCCCATTCCCCTCAAAGTTCCAGATGTTCCTGTCACTGGCTGGGCCAAGACCAACAGGAATTTGGAGGATGCGGTCCACTTCTTTAGGCGAGAAATTAGAGGTCAGTTTTTGCATGTTCCAACCACCTGAAGCAGTCAAGAGGCAGTCCACATGAGCATCCAATCCAAGGTTGGCCGGGGGGGGGGGGGAGTGAATTCTGAAGGAGGTTGAGCCAGGGACCCAATTGTCTTTGTAGATGCGTATGGAAGCCCCATTCCCCACCTGCTTCCTTGTACCTAGCTCAAGAATTTCCTTCCCCCAGACTAGGCTGTTCCAAACGAAGGATCCAGTAGTTTTTTTTGGTATGTCCAGCAGGTTGCAATTGGGGAAATAACAACCTTTGAGGATTCTAGAGGCAAGAGAGTTCAAAAATTGGATGATACGCCAACATTGTTTCGCCAAGAGAGACCTGTTGAAGGCTTCAAGATCACGAAAACCTAACCCTCCATTGACTTTAGGGCTACAGAGGCGAGACCACGTGCACCAATGTATTTTTCGAGAGTTATTGTCCCCACCCCACCAAAAACGAGCAGTTAACCTCTGGATTTCTGAAATGAGGCTTTTAGGGAGGCGGAAGAGGCTCATGGCATAAGTTGGAATAGACTGAACCACAGCTTTAATTAGGATCTCCTTGCCACCAATTGAGAGGAATTTCTCACCCCAGCCTTTGATTCTGCCCCATACTTTGTCAACTATATTTGAGAATAATTTCCTTTTACTTCTTCCGGTGAAGCAGGGGAGGCTGAGGTAGCGTTCGTGGCATTCCACCAGATTCATTCCCACTATCGAAGCCAACCTGTTGCTATCTAAGATGTTTACGGAGGGACTAACGCAAATAGCTGATTTGCTGAAGTTTACCAGCTGGCCAGAGGCCTTTGCGTAGTCATCGAGGACAGCTCTAACAGTCATGCAATTCTGGTCGTTGGCTCTTGTGAATAAGAGGCTGTCGTCCGTAAAGAAGAGGTGGGAGACAGTCGGCCCATTTCTGCTGCACTTAAAGCCGGTAAGATCACCTCTGTCATGAGCTTGGCGAATAAGACTAGAGAAGCCTTCCGCGCAAATCAGGAAGAGGTACGGAGACAACTGGTCTCCCTGCATGAGGCCTCTTAAGGGCTTGATGTTACCAAAGACTTCACCATTCAGAATAAAGGAGTATGTTACCGACAAGATGCACCCCATGATCAGCTTCACCCACTTAACTGAGAATCCCATCTTCAACATTAGCTTCTCAATGTAGACCCATTCAACTCTATCGAAGGCCTTTGACATGTCTAGCTTTAGAGCCATGGATCCTTTTTTCCTTTTCCTACGCTTAAGCCTATGAAGGCATTCGAAGCCGACGATGGTGTTGTCCGAGATTAGCCTTCCAGGGATGAAAGTCGACTGAGTTTCTGAAATAACACTGCCCAAAGCACTTCTGAAACGGTTTGTGATAGCCTTAGCAATGATTTTGTAGAGGACATTGCAAAGGCTAATAGGGCGGAAGTCCATCATGGCCATAGGAGTTTGAATCTTTGGGATTAGGGTGATCAAAGTTGTGTTAAGGTCATTCACCGATTTCCCCTTGTTGAGCACATCAAGGCAGGCTTCAGTGACTGAACTACCAATGACGTCCCAGAATTTGTGGTAGAAAACTGCCGGGAAGCCGTCTTTCCCCGGAGCTTTTAGGGGACTCATATCGAACACCGCTCTCTTAATCTCATCCTCGCTGAACTCAGAATCCAGGTACCGGGAAACATTTTGAGGGAGAGTTTGGTCCATTCCAGTAAGAATTTTCTCAATCGCCTCCTGATTAGGACTAGAAGAAGTGAACAAGTTATTGAAATAAGTAGAGATGATACCTTCTAGATCAGCTTGAGAGTCTTTCCATAGCCCTGTGTCGTCCCTGAGACCCTTAATTTTGTTTCTTGAATTTCTGGCAGAAGCTTTGGCGTGGAAGAAGCGGGAGTTTTTGTCCCCATTTTTGAGCCAGTCCACTCTAGCCCTCTGCTTCCAGTACCTTTCTTCAGTGTCTAGGGAAGAATCTAACCTTTCTTTAAGAACGGCAAGCTTCTTCCAAGAGTCTGGAATATCGGCTCTGTTAGCCTTTTTCAAGGCTTCTCTGTTCATACGGATATTCTTCCTGTGATCAGCACGCTTGGTGTTGTTACAATTTCTAAGCATCCTACAACACTTTCCAATTTTGCTTGTAATAGAATTCGAGTTCCTGCTTGGACCACCTCTGTCTTCGTTCGACCAAGTGGCAAAAACGATATCTTTGCACTCTTTTTCGTCACTCCAACATTCCTCAAAGAAGAAGCGCCTGTTTATCCTACCCGAGTCAGTGACTGCTGTACTGGCTAATTCAGAGAACTCCAGCAGTAGTGGGCGGTGATCCGAGCCCCAAAAGTCCAGGTGGCTAATCTGAAAATTTTGGAACATGGCCTTCCATTGGTTGTTGCAGAGACCCCTGTCCAACCTTTCCATTATGTTAGACTTTCCTTCTCTCTTATTACTATAAGTGAATTTGGGACTAGTAAACCCCATGTCTTCAAGGTTGCAAGAGTCCACTGACTCTCTAAAATCCGAAATAGCCCGCCAATGCTTCTTGAGACCACCAATCTTCTCCGAGTCATACATGACTTCATTAAAATCTCCTATGCAAACCCAAGGGAGATCGAACATACCAGCAAGCCGTCGGAGAAGAGTCCAAGAGTGGGATCTTTGAGACTGATTTGGGTGCCCATTGAACCCGGTGAATCTCCAGCTATGGCTGTTATCATGATTAATTCTGACATCAATATGACCGGGGGAGTAGGATAGGAGGCTGATATCCACATTCTTGTTCCAAAACAGACAAAGACCTCCAGATTTCCCCACACTATTTACAACTAATTTCCCAGCATATCCAAGCTGGGCGCGCCATCTTTCCATTTTCTCCTGACCACATCTAGTTTCAAGTAAGAACATTACATCAGCTTTTGATTCCTGCTTGTGGGAACGCAGGATGTTGAATGCCCTTGAGCTTCCCAGCCCCCGGGTATTCCATACAAGGATCTTCATTGGACCCGGCGGGCCGATTGAGATCGGCCGACTGATACTTCAGTTGTTGGGGATGCTGCCGAGACCAAAACCCCATGATGGGTAATGCTGCTCGCAGAGGTGGTGCCATCAGAGACCTGATTAGTGACGTCTTTCAGGATGCTTCGGGGAGGCTCGTTGGGGGGTGAGTCATTGTTGGCATTCTTGGTCGCCTGAGGGTTCTGTGTTTCCTTGAAGTCGGAAGTAGACTCACCGCTGACTCTTCTGCACTTTTTTGTTTCAGAACCTCCCTCAATCTTTCCATCTTCATCTTCACGCTTTCGAGGTGGGGCTCTGGTTTGAGCTGTTGGTTTCCCTAAATAGCTATCCTTGTGTTGACCCCTGTTTTTCCTGATCCAAACTTTTTTAGGAGGTTTGGTTGTTGGGCGCTTGCTTGTCTGAGGTGGAGTTTGGGTTTTAATGGTTCGTGTTGGGCCTGTCATGTTGTTGTGAGGACTGATGATCTCAATTGGCTCACTGAGGCCCAAAGCTTGGATCTGAAGTTAGGGGCTTGTTTTAGTCTCACGGGTTGCTGGATCTGTTGGGCCAGGCCCAATATTAATAATGATCCCCGAATTTGGTTTCCCGCTGAGAGGGGTCATTTCTTCCGCTTTGAAAATCAAATTGGGTTTTCCTTTGCTGGCATCGTGGTTCCCGCTGGTATTAGGCGAAACCACCTTAGTCTTTCCACTCACCAACCTTGTAATAACCTCTGGATTGTCACACATCAACCCTGTTTTGATCTCCTTGTCCAGGTCCCTAGGCTTCTAAGAGACAGCCTCCTCTGTCAGAGGTTTCAAAGTCTCCGCCTGCAAAACCATTTTTGAGCTAGTACTCACCAACCTGGTATCATCATGTGTTCCTATTGCCTGAAGCTTACCACTAGTGGTTTCTTCAAGTTGTCCGGTGGCCGCCGTTGATGTGTCCATCATCTCACATCTCCTATCTGTTTCCTTCTCTGTTGTTCTTCTGTTAGCCGGAGGAGGGGGTCCCCATTTCCCTCTATGGTTAACTTTCCTAAGAGGAGCTGAGGCCGTTAGCCAGACATCGAAGAGTGGCTTTTGCACTCCATTGATAACTGGGATGTCTTCCTTGATCTCACATTCGCTGGTTCTGTGGCAAATCATTCCACATTTGAGGTAGTGGTTCGGGAGTCTCTCGTACCTGAGGATCATAACTGTTTCTATTCCATCACCTAGAATGTCAACCCGTAAGCATCTCTTTAGTGGTTTGTCAATCTCCATTCTTACTCTGACTCTCAGAAATTTCCCCACGCAGTCACCTGCGTCGCCCCCATCTACATTGATGACCTCTCCGATCATTCCTCCAAGGAACCAGCCTATCTCTTTGGTCATACAGAGCAGCGGTACTTGGTGGATTTGGACCCAGAAGTCTGCAAATTTGAAGGCCATTTTCTCAATGCTCCCTCTTCCTGTTGGTTTCTCAAGAGCAATTAGGGCCTCGTCAAAGCTCCAAGGAGCTCCAGCAAGTATCTTTTGTCTGTCTTCTTCCTTTTTGAAGTGGAAGGTGAAAATGTTCCCTGTGACTGATTCTATATCTACGCTTTTCTTGGTGTGCCAGATCTTCTGCATGACTCTGATAAAAACTTCTCTATTGATTGGCTTAACCGATAGAACCTTTCTTACCAAATAGAGAGACATTCTCTCTATAGCCGCCGTTTTAAGTTTCTCATCTAACCTTCTAACTGGTCCCTCCCTGTCGATGAGGGACAGAGAACCACACATGCGAGCTATCTCTTCTGTATTCATGGTACCTCTACGCTGAAACTGGACTTGAACGTACTGATCAGGAACTGAACTGAGATGAGAAGAAACTGACTACTTTCACTTTATTCTACAGAGAGAATAAAGGAAAGACTGGTTTAGTTGTTGATGCAAATCTTTGGTGTTTTGAATAACGGTCAACCTTTATAATATCAATGGAAAGATAATTTTGCCCTCTAATTAAACCATCTCTCTCTCACGCGTTTATCATCACCAAACCCTATTAATTTTTTTTCTCTATCTCTCTCACTCAATCATCAACCAATCCTTACCACCACCGATCCACACTGATCCACACTAATATCTTCGTCTTCAACCCAGTTCGTCTTGAGGTGGAGTGACGACGGCGACGAGGCTTAGAGGTGGAGCTATCGGAGTTTCTTACCTTCAACTGTGGGTCTCTAATCCCAATCAAGCCGATCTCCTCCCAGCAGCCGCCGCGTCTTCCCAATCAAACCCAGTTTTGCTTCAATTTCTTTTCTGGGTCGAACCGAGCTGTGTCTTTGTGTGTGAGAGTGATGATGGTGGTGGTGTGTTGGTCCGATTCTAGGTTTTAGGTTTGGTAGGGATGATGATGGTGGTTAGGTTGTGCTTGGTGGTGGTTTGTGGGTTCTGTGTGATCAATTGGTTGAAGGTTCGATTAACGGTTTGGTTGAGAAGGTGAATAAGATGGTGGATTTGGTTGGGGTTTCTTTTGGGTTGGGGTTTCAGCACCGATTACAATTTTTTTTTAGGTGATGGTGGTTTTGAAGATGATGGACGAAGATGGTGGTTTTGTTCGAATTTTTATTTTCTAGATCTTGTTTTATTAAAAAAAAAATTGATGGGAGATTTTTGGTTTAATTTCTGGGTATGGGGGTGATGGTGAGATCCAGTTCAATTTTTTTTTTCTTTTTCAGACTGGAACTGTTGTATTTGGCTTTGATGATGTTGGGTGATGAGGTTTGGGTTCTAGTGGGGTGGTAGTACGTGGTGGTAATGTATGGGAGATAGTAGGGATTAGGTTTGGGTTCTAGTGGGGTGGTAGTACGTGGTGGTGATGTATGGGAGATAGTAAGGAGTTGGGTGAAGATGATGACTCGATCATTTTTTTGGGAATTTTTTTTGATTGATTTTGTTATTTGTTCTTTGATGGAGATCCAATTTGGATCTCCACCGAAATCAAAGTTTGAATTTTTTATTTTATTTTATTATTATTTTATTTCTATTTTTTAATTGGAAACAAACGTAATGACTTTTCTACCCTCCTAAATGTTAGTTGATGGTTAGTTTGACTAACCTTAGGACCAATTTGATGTATTTTGAATTATATTAGGACCAATTTGTTGTATTTTGAATTAACAAGTAAAAAAGTGATGTTTTCCAATTAGATTGGGACCAAATTGTAAAAACCTCTTTGTTTTGAAAAATATTTATTTATTACCATTTATAAGAATAATTAAAATTCAAAAATATTTAATTTTGGAAATAATTATAGTGTATTTAATGCATATTTAATACATTTTTAAAAACAAAATAATAAGGCATATAAAAAAAAAATTACACATGGTGGGACTTGAATCTCTCACACCATTGTGAAACAACGAAATAAAAAGGTTTAAAGTAGAAAGAAAGAAAAAATAAAATAAAAAATTTGGGTAAACTTCCTTAAAATAGGATAAATTGTAGTAAATTACTCTAACATTTGATGAAAGTGCAATGAGACTGTACTTTTATCAAAATTACAAGAAAGTACGCAAAACTAACCCTTTGACCGTTAGAATTAACAGTTGACCTATCAAATAGTAGGAAATGTCTAAATGACCCCTAACTGCAATAAAACAAATTCTACGTCCATGGAAAAATGCCACGCAATTAATATTTTAAGAAAATAAAAAAAAATATTTAAAAAAAAAAAAAAAAAGAAGCTAGTACCTCCATGATGGAGGAGATCTTGAGATATCTAATGAAGGAAAAAAAAATGTTGATGATGGTTTGGAAGAAGAAAATAAACAGAGATCTGGAAAAGTACTTTAATTGATGATTATGAGTGAGAAGAAAATTGAAGAAGAAGAAAATGCCTAGATTTGCCAAAGTAGAAAAATTCTTTATTTTTATTTATTTTTTTATTCTTTAAATTGGTGTGTTTTTACTTGTGTTCTTTAGATTGATGATTGAGGAAGAAAAAAAATGGTTTAGAAGAAAATTAAAGAAGAAGAAGATGCACAGACCTGTCAAAAAAGAAAAAAAAAAAAACTATTATCTGTTTTATGATGTTTTTAAATTTTGTGTTCTTTAAATTGATGATAGAGATGACCGGAAAAGGAAAAAAATGATTGTTGATAATTAAAGAAGTGATCTGTGTACGTTCCCCAAATCTCCTAAGAAAATTCTAATTTTTTCCTTTAATTCAATTTCTTTGATTGGAATTGGTGGAAGAAGAAAATTTTATTTATTTATTTATTTATTTTTAAATTGTGAACCGGAATGGTGGTGAAAGGACCATTTTGCCATTGCACCGTTAAGTCTAATGGTGGTCAAAGTGGTTAAGGGTATTTTTCTGTAATTAAAGTAAAAATTCGACCTGGGAGTAGTATGGGTAAACATGAGGGTATGTAATTGCAATTTATCCTAAAGAAAATCAGATGGATACGGATATGGTGACTTTTTTTTTTTATTTTTTATTTTTTTTTTATAGAGAATAGTAGAAAACCGGAAATTATCCTATCAGTGCATCCTGATAAAATTATATAAGGATATTGAATGTGAGCCACTCGTTTTACATACTTTGACTTGGTATGTATGCACTTATCAAATTACTGTTATAAATGAGTGGCTCACATTCAATATCCTGATAAAGTTATATCAGTGCATCCTGATAGGATCGGGACCGAGTAGAAAACCACTAAAAAAAAAAAAAAAAAAAGAAAAAAAAAAAAAAAAAAAAGAGACTATAACCCTAAATAATATATATACAGTACTCGATTTCAAGTATATGTGATAAATAAAATTTTATATATTTATCTCTAGTCTTTCTTTCACCGGAAAATCTCCTATCATCATCACAAGGCTCAACCGCTCCATTCCTTTTCTGCTTTCATGGTGATGACTGGGATACTAGCGTTACCGGAGGGTTGCATTGCCGCCATCATCGCTTTCACCACCCCTCGCGACGCTTGCCGCTTGGCTTGTGTGTCAACGACCTTCAGATCCGCTGCCAATTCCGACGTCGTCTGGAACCGCTTCCTCCGTCCTGAATACTTGTCTAAGATCTCGGACCTTGGATCCGTCTCCAGTTTGCCGAAGAAGGAGCTCTACCTCCGCACCTGTCGCAATCTCGTTCAGAATGGAAAATTGGTAATTTCAAAGTTTTAGGGTTTTGTGTTTCTATGTTATGTGATTGATATTATTATTTTTTTTTGAAAAGTTTATGTGATTGATATTTGGTTTATGGTGTGATCGGAATTTCGGATTTCACATGTCGTATTTGTAAATTGATTGAGGGTAATTGTTTGTTTTCGTTTTTATTTTTTTGACGAATTTCTGATCATTTAATTGTCTTATTGAACAGTGTTTTTGGATTGACCTTCCAAGTGGGAAGAAACATTACATGATATCACCTAAGGAACTCTATATTCAGGATGTTGAAGATATTGAATTTGATAATGTTGTTGAAGTATTAGTTTCAACACATGCCCATTTGAAGGTACGTTTTCCTCCCTAATTCTTTGTTATTCGTATTGTTGTATTTTTTTTTTTTTCTAATATTGATTGCCTACGCATTTTGAAATAGCTTCCCCGAGGTCGGGGGGGTTATGCACGACGAGTCAGATGAACTGGAAATTCGTGGCAAGATTAGTACTACCCCTTTTATCACCGATGACAACCTACGTAGTTTACCTTGTGTTTTCCACAAGTGTGCACATCGAAGATGTTACATCTTACATAATATATAGTCCGATAGAAGTCTTCGCTGGACTTGCTGGGAGTAATAATGGCCAAAGAAGAACCGTTTATTTTCATCGGGAGCATCAAGACAGAGACGATAATGGCTTCTTCCCGAAAAAGTGGGCAGGGTAGTTAAATAACTAGAAGAAGGTTTGAGGTTTAGTTAGGTTGGTTTTTCTATAAAAGCTTGTGTTCAAATTAATTTTATTTATATGTTAGCATATTTTGCTTTAAGAAAAAGAAAAAAAGAAAGATTATCGTGTTATTATTAGGGCTCTTTTGATTGTAATGTTTTGCCATAGATGGTTCAAATCCCATCTTAATAATATATTTATTCCATATTAGTATTCTTCCGGAAGAACTTGCAACATTGTTCTGAAATCACAAAAAAATAAAAGGTTCAAAACAATGATTTCAACCAATACAATTCATTAATGTCTTGAGTTTAGACCCCAAAAAGTAAATTAGTAATTGAAAAGCTAAAACACATCAAATGGGGTTCCATGGCTAATTCAATCCATATGCTGATATATAAATTAATATCTAAAAAAAATCAATTAACAGCTACATGAGAAATTCATTGTAAAAACCAAAAATTCATAGAATTCAATTAGAAAACAGGATACAAACATAATATCTATAAAACATCCATTGGATTCCATTAGTAACCGCCTTGGCAAGCATGGTTTTGTTGGTTCCAGGAGGGCCACAGAGTAAAACACCTCAGAGAGGATCTATCCCGATTTGCTTGTATAGCTCATGGTGAGTCAGTGATATCTCTATCACCTCACGAATTTCTTGTTTTTGAATGTCACATCCTCCAATATCCTAACACAAAGTTAGGTTCAAACAATCAGATATACAAAAGCAACATAGAAGCACCAAAAAGCCAATCTTTTTCTCTTGAACATGTTGATTATTTAAAGACTAAATTGATATGCCTTATAAATCCAACCAACCAGCTAGTTAACTAATAAAAAGAAGACATTGCAAAGTGTCAAAGCAACAAAATTTATTCAAACAGCATCACACAGATTGGTTCTACTTCTACAACCAAAATGCAAACTCAGGAATACCCATTACAAGTAGTCCAAAAACAATGCATAATAATACTAGCTCTGAACCCAAAGACCATGAATGATATTAGGGTGGCATAATTAAGGTTAAACATAATTAATTATTGTTCATTGTTATTCTCAATAAACAAACTTTGAGAACGTTCATGATCGATTAAATCTCTATCACGTGAACAAAAAATAGTATGTAATTTGAACCGATCGTTTCACATTTATACAAGTTATAAATCCATTGGTTAAACCAACTTGGTATCACAGTCAAGTCATAAAACGCTTGAATAAATGCGTCTAAAGTGTTCCCTCATCAGTTTGAAAGGAAGATTGTTCTAGCGGGCACATAGTAAGATTGTCCAACTTGATGTGCGATTGTCCAATTATATATATAGAACGTTATTACAACTGGTTTTAAAATGGTGATTTCACCTCATTAAATTGGACAATCTTACTATCCCTAGTCCCTACTATTCTGCTCGTATTTCCTTACATATGTGCATTATTTCAACTAACTATTAACACAATTATAACACATCATTTTGACAAAACACAATTCACATAACCTAAAAATTTAGGTTTAAAAGAAAGAAAATTTTGTTTTTCTTTCTTTTTGTGCACATGTAATATATTATAACAGGTTGATCATATTAAAAATAATCATGGAATTCTATTACAATAATCCATCGTAAGTAAATCTATAACAATTTTATTAAGCTTGAAGAAAACTCACTCCTAGATGCCAAATTTGTAATACTGTAACTGTTACCAGATTTACAAGAAAAAGGTATCTTAACATACCCATTTGAAGTTTTGAACCCATCACCTTGGTATCTCCTTCCATCAATTCCACACGATTATTAGCTTATAATCATGTTGACAAGAAGATCATTAAACTCCAAAACCTACAATTCAAAAAAGTTGAAGATTATGATTTTCTGGTGTTGGCAAAACAGAGTAAAATTCAATTTAATTCATAGTCACAGAGACAAATTGAGATTGCAATCCTCTTCTATGCTATCTAACCACATGAGAGTGCAATCCCATCACACCTGTATAAAAATCAAACAATGCCAATCAATGTAGCTTAAAATTCATCATTCATATTTCAATCAGTGAGAGAATGCAGGTTCCATAGACATTACACAGAAACGCCATCAGCAACAAAGAAACCGACAACAAAAAATAATAATCAAAACTTGAAGTATAAATACTCAAAATTACCAGCTACAAATACAAAACAGAGTGTCTCAATAGAGCATAAAAAGACAAACATTTACCCATCAGAACTCACTCGATTAGCCATTGTTAGGGTTTTTGAAGGTTTTGTTGCCTGCCTCTCATATCGGAAAAAAAAAAATACATTGAAGCTCGGTTAGCAGCCGAACCCAGATAGAGAATGATACGACACGTAGTTTTGAGTTTGGGATCCATCTTCCTTCTTCATTCTTCATCGCTGCACCAATTTTTCAGAGAGAGAGAGAGAGTCGTGAGAAAACAGAGACATTTCAGAGGACGAAACCAGATGATGACATGTCCGGTCAAAATCAAACCTTTTTTAATGGCGTTTGTGAGCACGTCACTACATTTCCAGGTACGATATGTTGACGTGCTCAGCCACGTGCCCAGTTATTCAATCACATGCCGAGCATCTTGTTCAATAACCATGTGATGATGTGTTCTGGCACAACCCCACATATGTGATGACGTGGCCCGATACGTCAGTATTTATTAGTTATTATGTGATGACGTGCTCTGACACGTCAACATGTATTGACTTGTTTGGAAACGTCAGTGCTGAGTAATTAGTAAAGCAGAATATCCATTTGGTCCTTCATCTTTTCGTATTTTACGGCTGAGGGTTATGGGGATATCTCGTAATTTTGGAACTTCAATGGATTTCATTCAAACTCTGTCCTATAATTTTATTTATTTGTTTTTAATCTCATACACATTTCATTTTAATTTGACTTATAAACTAAAAACTGTTCATATCATCCTCATTTTTTTTTTTTAGTTTTTATTAAATTCAAGATGATATATATTTTTTATTTTGATAATTAGGATGATTTTTTTTTATTATAAAAAAAAAAAAACTAATAAATTAAGACTCATATTGGGTCACATATTATGTTTGGTATTATTTTTTAAATAGTGTTTTACAAAATCATTAAAGAAAATAAAAATGATCATTTGCTGCCAACAATATTCTAAAAATAAAAATAATTAAAACTTATCTGGGAGAGATAATTGAAAATGGAACCAAAAAAAAGAAAAAAAAAAGTCTTCTTTATATATAAACACACTTTTTCATAGTTTTTAAAACACTTCTATAATTATTAATTAGTTTTCAATAATTTTTTAAAAATCATGCTGAGGATCTTACTCCGAATATTAAAATACAATTATAAGATTTGAATATTGATTAAATATATACCTACGCTGCGTTTCACACTCTCTATGCTGGAATTAAATATTGGAATTCAAGCTCTTGTTCTTGCCATCGCCTTCCCTAATATAAATATGGATAATGGATTAAAGCTTATCACCATGAATGCTATTTCCCCATTAATTATTAACATGTTTTTTTAAATTTTTTTTTTTTTTTTTTTTTTTTTTTTTTAATACAAGTTTATATTGAATGATCCTATGGGTAATTCATAATCATTTGATAGAAAAACAGGGTGTACATAAAATTTCAACTTTAACTATTTAGTATATACATATTTTAATTATGAGCAAGGAATATCCTATTACTCAACTTTACCATTTGATTTACCTATTACTCAACTATTATACTTTGATGTGTGTTAATGGTAATTCATAAGCATGGAATATCCTTATAATGTTTTAACATTATGTCTCAGATTTTTGGGAATAATTTGTTAGCCATATATAACTACTCCAATGACACACATCATTAACTAGACGTTACAATCTCCCTACTATAGCCCCAGAGCAAGGCCGGCCCATAAGGGCAGCCAACCCAGCAAAATGCTGGGGCCCCCAACTAATGCAATTTTTTTCTTCTTCTTTGGGGCCTCATGATCCAATATTTGTTAATGATCTTTGGGGCCTCAATTAATAAAAAAAAAAAAAACTTTAAAGACCCAATATGATTCTAAGAACATGACATCACTGTGGCACAATAATTGTTAATGATCTTTAGGGCCTCAATTAATAAAAAAAAACTTTAAAGGCTCAATATGATTCTGAGACCATGACATCACTACACTATTAAATATATATATATATATATATATATATATATATATATATATATAACCCCTGCTAAACGAATTACGAATCAAAATTCAAAACCTTCACTTTGCTCTCTCTTTTCTTCTCTCGGCTTCTCTGTTTTCTTCTTGAAGTTGTTGCCGTTTGAAGAATCGAACTTATCGAAGGTATGATTTTTGTTTTCAATTAATTTCTACATGCTGATTTTGACTCGAATTATTATTAATATTATTTTATGTTAATGATAATAATTTTATATAGGGTCCTGAATTTTGTTAATGTCATAAAATCGTTCGAGCCCCAAAATGTCTGGAGACGGCCCTGCCCCAGAGTGCATGGATCTTAGTTTCAAGACTCTTACAACACACGGGGCATTGAATGTCCACCGGAACCCCTCTGTTTTCCGGGTTAACCATAATAGGTATCCATTGCTATTTATTGGGTTTTTTTTTTTTTAATATACTTTTATCTAATGAATTTAAATTTTCATTCTAAACTTCCTCAATATTTTTACGCGTTACTGCGTTAGCATGGACAATGACTGTATTGATTATTAATCTATTTACTAAAATTTTTGATACCATTATTATCCCAACCTAATTAAACAATAGATAGTAATCATTCATAAGGCTTTATATTAATTTTATTTCAAAAAAAAAGAAAAAAAAAAGGCTTTATATTAATTTTAGAGCACATCTATAACTTGTTGGGGTACCGTTAAATAAATATTAACTTAGTTGAACAAACAAACTATTCTACTGTGTCATTTTTAAGGTTGTTTATGAATATATAATATGCGTGTTATACCCTTTTTTTTGTTGTTGAGAAAAACAAATCATTAAACCAGCAAGAAACAATTACAAAGAAATAGGGCAATCACCCAAAACCAGACTCTCCACACTCAGAGGACAATCCTCCAACCAAATAGACTCACCCTCATGATTGAGCTCAATTTTGGCCAAAGCATGAGCCACACTGTTAGCTATCCTAGGGACAAAGCTAATAGGGGAGATATTAACCAGCTGAAGCATACACAAAATGTCATTAACAACAACACCTATGTCAGCGCAAGAAGCCTCATTCGCACAAATCATCTCCACCACTCCAAGAGCATCAAACTCCAAAGTAGCTGGCAACAGGCCTGAGCTTGTAAGTTAACATAACTGAACAATCTATGTAACCTTGGTAAACATAATTTTGTCTGAATAATTTAAATACGTTTAATTGATGAAGTGCTAATAACTGGTTTTTTGGATTTAGGATTATAAGAAGGTAATTAAATTATAGAGTGACATGAGATTTTTTAGACTACACACGTTTAACCTTATAGATAAGATAAGCATACTGGTCTTCTTATAAACTTAATCACATAACTGAAATATTAACAAGACTAATTATATACGTTTATGTAAAACAGGTTTAGGCATCTATATCGTTTAACTTACCAGTATGTATTATGTATTTTTGGTACATAGCTGAGAGACATTTGCACTCGTTTATACCCTAGAATAAAGGGATAATTTGACAAGAAAATGGTATAACTATATAGCTAGGTTTTTATCATTATAGTTATATATAGAACGTTAAAAACGAGACTCCCAAATTTAATGTTGATATTAACTATATGGCTATTTACGTAAATTAAAACTTCTGGTTAATTACCCAAATAATGCATTGACAGATGCCTTTATTAAATATTGATTAAGAATACTTGTACATCATCCGTTTAATTGAACACAAAATATATGTTTAAACAGTCTTTCTATTATCAGTTCGAACTGATAAAAGTTATATCAGTTCCTTGTATGTGGGCCACTGGATTTAAATACTTTGACTAACAAGTGCATATCAAAGTATTTAAATCCAGTGGCCCACATGCAAGAAACTGATATAACTTTTGTCAGTTCGAACTGATAATAGAAATTCTGTATGTTTAAATGCTCACGTTTAGGGTAAATATCACCCATGCACGCAATCTTAATTCTTTCATTTTACCCATGATCTTGGACATGAACATTGTGATTAAATACCCAAGGTGGTTGCCTTGGTGGTCCAAGGCTTGGGATTAAATACCTAAGTCCTTAGCTCTACTCCTGACAATTACATTGTGGCCAGCCCTTAGGGCGTTTAGCTCTACTGGTGGAAGGACGGACATAGGGCTAATGTCAGCAGTTCGGAACCTACCCAGGCGGAGGCGAGTTCTGATTTACCCGCTTGCATTCTTGTGAGGCCAGGGGTGTGGGCCAGAGTTTCCTATTTGTCCTACTCCACGATCCAATATACAAGCCATGACGAGTCACGCAATTGGAGAGGACAGGCTGATGGGTGCCTAGATCATGAAGTCCGAGATCCTCAATACCACAAAAAAAAAAAAAAAAAAAAAAAAAAAAAAGAACATGATATCAAAATTAGTTAACAACATTATAGTCCAAAATTTTGTTAATTTAAATGCTATTTGGACATGAACATTCGCTTTATGTCCATTTTGTTGTGAGAACTTAAATTAATGTTCACGAGAATTTTATCTTCAGGCAATATTCATAATAATGACATGTAGACAGAGGAAAGGATGGGTTAAGTTCAAAATGTGCTAATGTTCAATTGAAATGGCGGGTATTAATTGCCACCTATAAATATTATAAATACACCCATATTTATAAGTATTACCATGTTTAAAATTTAAAATTAAATCATTACTATAAACATCAATCTTAATGTCAATAGTACTCTTATTTAAATGAATGTATTCATTTTAATAAAATTTATTATTTTTTGTTTTTGAATAATAGTTAGCTAACAAGTTAGATTAACAACCATATTATCATAGATATATTTACCATAGCACTACAAAAGAGGCATTTAAACGTTTTTGAAGCATCATTCATTTTCGTTATTTGTGTTGGTATATTTAAATTAAAACGTAAATAATGTAAAATTTTCAATTAAGTGGCATATATGGACTCAATGATAATTTTGCGCCTAAATGAAACCATCTGTATGATATCGGTTATTTATAGAGATAAAAGACATTACATCACAAAGTTCATAATTAATCAACATTAAATTAGTAAAACATTTAATAAGAAAAAAGTACTAAAACACTCCATGAGAAGTACCGAACTTTTTTTTTTTTTTTTTAAAAAAGGCCAAATTTATTCACGAAGAAGGAGCACACCGAAACAAACAAGAAACAAACAACAGACACCAAACAAACCAGCACCAGCACCAGCCGCCCAGAAGACAAGGAACAAAACACAAAACAGAGCAACTCATCAACAGAGAAAAAACACAAAACAGGGGACAAAAACATAGCCCCAAGCAAGAAAATCTAAAACTCTATCCGGACAATGTCTTCCCCATCCATAGAAGAACCCCTCTTAGCCATACTATCAGCCATCGAGTTCGTAACTCTGGAATTGTGACAAACTTAAGGTTAGGACTTTAAGTAGTAAGTCCCAATTATTTAATGATATGTAATAACATCAAAATGATGCCCAAACCTACTTGTGAATCTTCTTCACCAAGAGATTGACTCCATCTTTCGGCTCAATAGTCAACCGGCGAGTAGGGGAGTGAACATATTTCGGAGAGATGGACAAAGAGAAGTTGGACAAAATGAGAGACAATAGTATCTTGAGTTCAATCATGGCCAAGTGTTGTCCAACACAAACCCTAGGACCCATCCCAAATGGCATGTATACATAGGGAAGCTTGCAAGAGCTTGAAATCCCATTTGCAAATCTTTCCGGATTGAATTCGTAGGCATCTGGTCCCCAAATTTCTGGGTTTGTATGCATAAATAACACCATTGTCCTAATGGTCACATCTTTTGGAATGTTGATATCTTGAAATTTCATGTCTTTATAGGTTTGCCTTGATAACTCAGTTGCTGGGGGGTATAAACGCAAAGTTTCTTGAATTACCATCGTTAACTGAAATAACAAAAAAAATAGAGAAATCTATTTTCAGTGGGAGAAAAAAAAGTACTTGGAGCTTTTATTGATGGAAAAACACTTAATAATTCATACCAGTTTCATTTTTTTAAGCATTTCATAATCTGGAGTTCGATCTCCGCAAATTTCAACTACTTCTGCTCGAACACGATCTTGCCATTCTTGATTAGAAGCCAAAAGCATTAAGCACCAAGTAGCTGAAATTGCTAGAGCTTCAAAGGCAGCCACATATATATTCTTGCAATTATCAACTATGAATTGGTCAGTTTCTTCTTGGTTGAATGTACTGCTTTCAGCTCCTTCAATAATCATTTGCAATAAATCCTTCTCATGAGCTGCCTTCTGCTTCCTCTCCTTCACTACTTCTAGAATCAAATTTCGAATCTCTTTTTGTAATTTCCATGCACTTCTGTTACTCTTTGTGGGAAGATACCTATAATTTTTAAATTAAATTAGAATATATTTATCTAACAAGTGACGAAGCAACTCGAAGGCCTGGAGGGACCATGGCCTCATACCCAATTTTTTTTTTTAAAAGAGAGTCTATCATTTTGAAATGAAATTAAAATTTATAATTTCCAAGATCAGGGAATATATCTGATAAGTGGCAAGTGGCCTGGAGGGGCCCCGAACAAGGTTTCTACTTTCCTGTCATGGTCCTTCGGTCTCTCCAAATTTAAAGAAGCTGACTTCGCTTCTGCTGACGACTAATAACATATATGTATGCATGCAATAATATTTAATAAAAAAAAATTCTTCTTGACAGTTTTTAATACTTTATAAAAAATGTTATTTTCTTCCAAATATAGATATTTTTCTGGTGTAAGAAAAATAAGAATAAGAAGAAAGAAAGCACTTCACCTCATGCCTGGAATTCCCAATAATTCAGCTATCTTGCCCATAAGTTCCTGAAGAGCTGTTAATTTCAGGAAAATCTTTTCCCCTTTAGAGTAATTGCTTCCAAAAGAGGCTCTTGAGATCACATCTCCAGAGAAACTTCTCATGTAATCATCAATTTTGATGTCTGCAATTCCACCCTCTTTCTCAACTCTGCTTTTCAATGATTTTATTATAATCATTGTTGATTCTGTAATCAGGTTAATCATACCCTACAAGAATTAATTATAAAAATTAAAAAAAAAAAAAAAACAATTCTTGTCAGTAAAAGTTATATAAAGTACATAATTTTATATGTTTACACACCATTTCTAAAATATTGATTTTGACTAAATATGATTACAACGTACTCAGGAGCACATGTTAAGAACAGTACGTTAAATTGATCTTTAGAGCATGTGTTAACAGAATATCAGAATATCAGTATAAATTAATGAAATCATACCTAAACTCCTTTTTTTTTTTTTTTTTAATTTATTTTTTTTATTTTATTTTTAAATATTACAATAGTGTAGGTGTGAGGGGCTTAACTACCGGACCAACCTTATCTTGTCGAAATCGTACCTTAACTTTGACCATGTATAATTCAGGAGCAATAGTTTTGTTCTGATGTGCCCAAACAGTCCCATTTGTAGTTAAAATGCCTCTGCCAAGAAAAGGACCAAGCTCATTTTGTAGATATGATGGTTTTCCCAAGTCTAACGATGTGCATGTCACAATCTCTCTCACCATCTCAGGTTTCGAAACATGTAATATTTGTTTGTTTCCAAGAGAAAACGAAAACACTTCACCTGTTTTTTGAAACAACAACAAAAAATATATTAATTAAAAACGATGGCAAAAGTTTTAACAATTTTTTTTAACGGTAAAATTTTATTTAAAGAGCCCAAAAAAGCCACAGGGAGCAAAAAAAAAAAAAAAAAAACAAATATTGACAATTTAAATGGAACTTGATTTTACACTAATACATGATAAACAAATATCGACAAACATACTTTACACGACTTGTTTGTAAAAAGATTGTCTAACATGAAGGAGCAGCCAAAAATTCAAGTTTTGGTATTATTATACAAACTAAAATAAAAAATTAGGGAGAGCTAAAGTAAAAAAGGTTCAAAATTTATAATCATTTTGTGATTTTTTAAAAGATATTTTAAAGCTTTTATGATCCAGCCCTGGTAACATTCCAGGCCCTTCACGGCTTCACCATTAGCTCAAAACGTGTCTATTTAGTTAGGAGAGAAATGCTTATATATAAGTTTTGGACTTCAATCGCTAGCAATGTGAGATGTGACAGGTTGCATGCTTAAGGCTTAAGGATTTCATGCTTTTGACGTAAAAAAAAAAAAAAAAAAAAAAAAAAAAAAAAAAATCATATCGTGTATGGATTAGAACTGACCACGGTTCCGGTTTCGGTTCCGAACCGAAACCGAAACCGAAACCGAAACCGAAACCGGGGTGGTCCGGTTCCTGTTTCGATTCACTAGGTTCCAGTTCCGGCCGGTTCTGTTCTTTAAAAACAAATTAAAATAATTATTAGAAATATTAAAAAACATATTAAATTTGAAAAAAAAAAAATTGTTGGAAATAAAAATAAAAATTTTGTTAGAAATAAATTTGAAAATTTTGTTGGAAATAAATTTGAAAAAATTGTTGAAAATGAATTTCAATTGAGTAAACAAAAAATGTAATTGCGATTTAAATATTTAATTGCAATAAAAAAAATATTGAATAATTGAGAGAGAATTGAGTAATTGAGAATTTGAGAGAGAATTGAAGTGGGGAGAGAAATAAAATGGGAGGGGGTATTTATAGGGAATTAGGAAAAGGGAGAATTTGAATATATATATATATATATATATATATATCATCTCTAGTACGGAATGACACAGTTTTAGTTCAACATGATCAATTAAACGAGCCATAAAATTCGGATTGCGTACCATATTGTTTTCGGCATTCCTCGTTATAGGGAAAGATAGCAGCAGCAACATTGTAGGAGGCGATGGTGGGTTGATGTTGAGAGTTCTGGTAAGCTTTCTTCATGTCCATGATGTTACCAAGCAACCAGCTGGTTGCTTGGTAACATCATGGACATGAAGAAAGCTTACCAGAACTCTCAACATCAACCCACCGGTTGGCAACGGTCCGACGATGCCTTGTTTCCTCAACATTCCCCGAATCCTCTCCGGCTTCGCCACCAGTTTCATGTACAAACTTATCAACAACCAAAGAAAACCAATCACTGCCACCGAAACCAAAACTTTCACATACTCAAACTGAAGAAACTCCATAGCTAGCTAGCCAAGCTCCCTTTTCTCTCCTGTGAATGATTTAGTATGACAAGTGTATATATATATATATATATATATATATTGATGAGGAATAAAATATAATTTTTGTCATGTGTACGTCCTGCATAAACCATACGTGAAATCTCGAGATGTAATAAATAAAATATTTGACCTTGTGCTTCACGTACGAATGTACGATCGATGTGAAGGCCAACCAAGTGTGTGGAAAGGAGTTGCACACGTGTCGATGACTGACAAATCCCCTCAATTGAATCGAAGTAATAAAATAAATGAATTTGTGTCTCTCACAATGGCCAACAAATCCCCTAGAATCTAGATGGAGGTAATAAATATACCAAATTGTGTTTCGCAAGAGCATAGTGTTGAAATTTTCATAAATTGGGATCCTCTCCTTGCTCCTTATTTTTCCTTGATATTTTTTAAATATAATTTAAATATCAATTTGTATGAGAAAGAAAAAAATGAACCAATCTTGACCATATATTTTATATTTTGCTTATGTGTTATTGGATTATGGAAAGTTAATAAAAGGATCTTGATCCAATTTTTATATACTTGTAAATATCCATTTTCGTGAAAATATCGGGATCCGAATTTTTGGAAATTTCGATAGAAATATGGAAATTATCACAGATATCTTGAAATTTCGGGGATATTTAAAGATATTTTTTATATTGATCCTTTTAAAATATGAAAATTACAGGAATATCCAGATTAAAGTATCTATATTTACTTCATTGGCTGCATCAAATCCAAAGGATAATGACCCATTGACCACTGTTCAAGGGGAGGAAAGAAGCTACATAGACTTCCATATTTTTTTTTTTCTTTTTTCTTTTGTCATTTCCTGAATATATATGTATATATCCTTTCAAAAAAAAAATGTACGTATATATATATATATATTTTAAGTATTACATAAATTCGAGGTTTTTTTTTTTTTTTTTTTTTAAGAGGGGAAGAATTCAAACCCACAACCTTATGGACAGGGATGGCAAAATTATCCATGAATATAGATATCCATAAGAGTCCACTCCATTTAAAATGAAGATGGATACTATTATTTCAGGGACGGAGCGGGGATGGATGTCATTTTAATATCCATTTTATTTTGGAGGATGGGATGAATATCATCTATGGATATCCATCCCATCCGGATCCATTATAGATTTTAATATTTTAAAAATATAAAAATTTATTATGTAATTATTAATTCTAATTATATAAGTTATTATTAATTTTTATATTTAAAATTTATTGGATGTATTTGTTACTCTTTAAATAGGATAAATGTACCATTACATATGTTAGTTATATTTTTCTCTTGTAAAATATAAAAATTTAATTTTTTTTTCATCGGATACGAATATAAACGGAGCGGGGATGAATATCTCTATCTTAATTAGCAGATTATCCGAATCCGCCTCGCTCACTTAGAAATGGGGATAGATGCGGGGATGGAGATATATATCTCAAATGGATATGGGGATAGATATTGGGATATCCATACCCAATTTGATCCATTGCCATCCCTACTTGTGGTGTAGGTATGAGAGGTATACCACCGGACCAACCTCATCTCGTGTATATATTTGAATCAAAAATACAAACAACTTAAGGGGTCGTTTGTTTTTTCCACTTAAAACTTAATAGGTCTTAATTGAACTCATTAAATTCGTCAAACAACTTATATATATATATATACAACTTAAAAAATAAAGTAAGAAATCACGACTTTTAACTTAATTTCAAATCACTGAATTACAATTAAAATATTTTCTTCTAAGGGTCTGTTTGATTTTTGTACTTAATACTTAATGGCACTTAATGTGTTCTATTAAGTTGTTTTGTTTGATTTTTTAAGTGACAAGCATTTAAATATCTCTGAAAATCACTTGTTTATAAAAGTGAAAATTTTTCACGTTTCACTTAATAAAAAACCACTAAACTATATATCAATTAATTACTTCCAAAACTATCCTCACAAATCTAACTTATTTCCTATTTTGTCTTCTCTCACAACCTAACCATTTTTTTTTTGACACTACAACCTTACCATAGTAATATTTCCGATTAACTTCAAATTCTAAAAAATAAACAAGCATATACATAGGTTAGAGTACGTAGTTCATGAATCATGATGAATAGGAAACCAAATCCTAAAATGAATATATTTTCTCTTCCGAGTTAAAAAGGATAAAATTGGACTTTTAATTATTTATTATAATAATAATAATTTTAATTTAAAACTAACCTATTTACATAGGTTTCTATATATAATAATAATAATTCTCTAGTCAGGACGTTCTGACTTTATAATTTTAGGACGTTCAACAACAGCCACACATTCATATTCGATCCACAGCCTCACATTAACAAACACCCACACATTTATGACGATGTTTCGGGCCTCGTCATGGCCTCTTGCTGTCAAATTTTGGATGGTTCTTTTGACTCCAATGTCGCTGGAATTATGGCCATCTTCAGAGGCATCTCTTTTTGTAATGATTGTGGTATGAAGCCTTGTGTGCTGGAATCTGACAAGGTTGTCGCTGTTGAACGGGTTTTGAATAACAATTTTTTGAATGCCAGTTGTGGCTCCATCCTTTCTGACATTGCTGATCTTAGATCCCAAGTGATGGTTTTGAAGGTTTGTGCCATCCCGTTCCCGGCTAACCGTGTTGCTAATCGCCTTGCTATGTTTGCTTTGGATACCTCAGCGAGCTCTTTTTGGATGGAGGACTCCCCTGCTTGTATTAGGGGCCTAATTGAAGCTGAAATGCCTAGTTAATTTCATGTTTTGTTCCTTATTGTTTCTTTTTTCCTTTGGTTTTTGTTTCTGTTTTTGTTATAGGTAAAAATCGTCACAAAAGGCATGTCACCACCATAAGAGGCCACGTAAGCAGAAGTGAAAGGAAATCAACCTGAGTAGCAAAAACCCAAGGCAACCCAACCAGACCAAGGAAATTGGCTCGGGCAACATAGCCTACTCGGGCATACTCGGGGTTCAACTAGAAAGATAGTCGCGGAAACTCACTCCCCAAACACGTGGGTAGAATCAGCAACTAGCACCTCTACAATAAGCTACGATGCAGCTACTCAGAATCCAGCAAGGAAACAAGTAGGTTTCCCGTAAATAAAGGAATAAGAATCCTGTCCAAAATCGGACTCAGCCAAACCAGAAAATATGCTATACCCAAATAGGAAAGCAAGTCCTTTTAGGACTGAGAAAACTCCCAGAACTTGGGCACCACGACACAAAACCCTAGTGATACCCACATACCCTAATGACTATGTATAAATACCCTTGTAAAACACAAATATGGGGGTACGAAAAAAGATTAGAGAGAGAGAGAGGTCAGAGTGTGTATCTATTCAATAAATATTCATAGTGGATTCGACTGTGTTGCAAAAAAGCAACAACCCGTGGATGTTTCTCCAAATTCTGGAGTTTTACCACGTATCTTTCTCTCATTGTTAATCATCTTGTTCTATTTTCAATTACTTTCATCCATAAACACAGGTCTTCTTTAAGATCAAATCGTTGATTGAGTGACTACGAAAAATCACCGTCAACAGTTTTCTTGGTTGTTTTTGCTGCCTGTTTGGTCTGCTTGCTGCTGGTGTGCAGCCTGTCAAAAAAACAAAAAACAAACAAACAAACAAACAAACACCCACACCTAATGTTAATGTGTGGTTGTAGTTGGACGTCCTGACTTTATAATTTCAGGACGTCCTTACTAGAAAACCACTATATTTATATATATATAAACGGATTTTCTATTATCAGTTCGTCCTGACAATAAATATATCAGGACAAAGAATGTGGACCACTAGAATTACATACTTTGACTCAAAGTATATGCACTTGTCAAAACTTCTCCATAATCTATGGTCCACATTCTTCGTTCTGATATATTTATTATCATGATGAACTGACAATTAAAAGACTGTATATATATATATATATATATATATATACCTTCTTTTGTTATATGTTTTTTAACGTGAGATTCATCTATCTTGTTAAGCTTTACATGTAGGTTTTCTAACAATATATTAATGTAGCGTAGAATTTTCCATTAAAGTTTACCAAAATTTTCCGCTGAAATTATATTAATTATTCAATAGTGCATGCACTGCTAATTTACAAACCAAATAAATTGAATATATATAGTGACTTGAAAAGCTTCGGTTCACAATGTGTTAGCTAGTTTCATGCATGTTACATATAAATTATGTATTTGAACTCGTGCTGCCGCGATGCACAATAAAGTGTGGAAACTGGTTGCACACCCACCCGGCACCGGTGGCCTTGTGAGTTGTGGCTGTTGAGTTGTGGACCAACAAGGACAGAAACCAAATAAATTGAATATATATAGTGACTTGAAAAGCTTCGGTTCACAGTGTGTTAGCTAGTTTCATGCATGTTACATATAAATTATATATTTGAACTCGTGCTGCACGATGCACAATAAAGTGTGGAAACTGGTTGCACACCCACCCGGCACCGGTGGCCTTGTGAGTTGTGGCTGTTGAGTTCTCTCAACCTAACACAAACTTCACCGCCTCAGTCCGTCGCCCGACGTAAGGATATCATACATACCAGATTTTATGGGAGCAGAATTCAAGATATATAATAAAGTATTGAAGTATAAGAATATTCTATTTTTTGATGCAATATTTGCGATCATCAAGTTCACCCGATTGCTCATGTTTTTTTCTCATAATATTGTGGGAATAGATTTCTCATTGTGAGAGTTTATCACAAAGTTATATTATTAATTAATTATAAAAGAAATTACAATACAAATTTCATAAAAAACACATTAAAGTAGAACATAAAATACGAAAACAACTAAAACAATAAATGAGAAGTAAGGGTTCGGACTTTAAGTTGTTTGAATTGCCCCAATTATTTAGTGATATAGAAAATCAAATCTACTTGTGAATCTTCTTCACCAAAAGATTGACTCCATGTTCTGGTTCGATCGTCAACCGACAAATAGGTGAGTGAACATATTTCGGGGACATGGAGAAAGAGAAGTTGGATACAATGAGAGACACTAGTATCTTGAGTTCAACCATGGCCAAATGTTGTCCAATACAAACCCTAGGACCCATCCCAAATGGCATGTATACATGGGGAAGCTTGCAAGAGCCTGAAATCCCATCTGCAAATCTCTCCGGATTGAATTTGAAGGCATCTGGTCCCCATATTTCTGGGTTTGTATGTATATTTAAAACCATTGTCTTAATGGTCACATCTTTTGGAATGTTAATGCCTTGAAATTTCATGTCTTTAAAGGTTTGTCTTGATAACTCAGCTGCTGGGGGTATAAACGCAAAGTTTCTTGAATTACCATTGTTAACTGCAATAACAAAAGAAATAAAGAAAGTTTCAATGAAAAAAAAAAAGCACGCGTAGCTTTTACTGATGGAAGAAAGTCAGAAACACTTGAGTCACGTTTACTAAGCGATAATAAAATGAAAAGGGAACTTGATAATTCAAGCAATAACTTAATTTTTGATTTATGCGTGAGACCCACCAATTTTAGTAAATAATATAATCACAAATTATGAATTAAGTTGTCTTTCCCTCATCAGAATTCCTAATCATTAGTAAATGCGTAGCTAGGATGAGAATTTTAACAGTAAGTTGATAAAAATCATACCAGTTTCATTTTTTTAAGCATTTCATAATCTGGAGTTCGATCCCCACAGATTTCAAGAACTTCTGCTCGAACACGATCTTGCCATTCTTGATTAGAAGCCAAAAGCATTAAGCACCAAGTGGATGAAATTGCTATAGCTTCAAAGGCAGCCACATATATATTCTTGCAATTATCAACTATGAATTGGTCAATTTCTTCTTGGTTGAAGTTACGGCTTTCAGCTCCTTCAATAATCATTTGTAATAAGTCCTTCTCATGAGCTGCTTTCTGCTTCCTCTCATTCACTACTTCTAGAATCAAATTTCGAATCTCCTTTTGTAATTTCCATGAACTTCTATTACTCTTTGTAGGAAGATATCTATAATAATTTTGAAATGAAATTAAAATTTATAATTTTCAAGATTGGAGAATATATATATAACTGTTAAAATATGTACATATATGAAATGCCCAATGTGGATTGGTGGTTAAGATCTCACATTCAACCTGATAATGTCTCAGGTTCAAGCCGTCATAAATCATACCCACAAGTTGTATATCTAAAAAAATATATATGTATATATGCAATACTATTTAATAAAAAAAGAAAATCACCTTATGCCTGGAATTCCCAATAATTCAGCCATCTTGCCCATGATTTCTTGAAGAGCTCTTAGTTTAAGAAAAATTTCTTCTCCTTTAGAGTAATTGCTTCCAAAACAGGCTTTTGAGATCACATCTCCAGAGAAACTTCTCATGTCATCATCAATTTGGATGTCTGCAATTCCACCCTCTCTCTCAATTCTGCTTTTAAATTTTTTTAATATAATCATTGTTGATTCGGTAATCAGATTAATCATGCCCTACAAGAATTAATTCAAAGAAAAGATTATTGTCAATAAAAGTTACGTTGTTAAAGTGCATAATTTTAAGCTAGCTAGTATTTTGGAAAGTGTTTGTGATGTTCACACCATATTTTTCAACAATAATATTGAACATATTCTTTACGTTGAAAAAGTTATAAAACAAATTAAGATGACTGCATGCCAAAGAAATTAAAGGACATTTATTTATACACCAAAAAAAAAGTACATTTATATATCTTGAGGGTAAATGATGTCGGATTTGGGCCATAATATACCGTGTAATTGCCTTGACTAGCCCTACAACAATCACCGGGTGAACCCCATATCGATTTGTTGTACTTTCCTCAAATTCCCTAGTTTTCCAGTTTTTTTTTTTTTTTTTCCTTTTTGAGTAGTATATTCGGATCTTAATAACTTTTAATAGAGATTTATATTTTCAGTACCTTTTTTTTGTTATATTCTTATAGAAATAGTCAATAACTCAAATTATCCTTTTATTTTGGTAAATTTTGTGATATCCCTATTTTGGTCAATTTAGGAGTACTCCTAGTCCTTGTTAGATTGATTTTTCTTATAAAAATTTCCTTTGGAGGAAATTTTGTCATAGATTCAACTTTATTTATCGTTTTTGCTCCGTCAAGTCTATTAAAATTAATTTCTTTCGAACACTTGTTAACCGAATATCTGTTATTAATTAATGAAATCATACCTTAACTTTGGCCAGGTACAACTCAGGAGCAATAGTTTTGTTCTGATGTGCCCAAACTGCCCCATTTGTAGTTAAAATTCCTCTGCCAAGAAACGGACCAAGCTCGTTTTGTAGATATAATGGTTTTCCCAAGTCTAATGATGTGCATGTCACTATCTCTCTCACCATCTCAGGTTTCGATACATGTAATATTTCTGTGTTTCCAAGAGAAAACGAAAACAAAGCTCCTGTTTTTCCGCAACAAAAAAAATATACATTTATTAAAAACATTGGTAAAAGCTTTGACAATTGAAAATAAAAGAGTGTGATCAAATTAACATCTGAAAAAACAAATATTAATTAATGTCAATGACTATCGCACAAAGAGAAGGCCTTTAAATGAGAGTGTAACATTGTGACAATATGAAGCTTTTGAGAGAGAGCCGATGAACGGGCAGTGATGAAGTAACTTCATCAAATTTGGATTGGAGGGTCTGAGGGATCATGACATTTTTTTTATAGAAAAAACATGTAAATATAGAAGGAAAAAAATTGAGGTAAAAGTTAAATAAAATTTAACTATATTTTTTAAAAAGATTTAGGCCTAGAGGGAGATACGTGTACATTACGAGTAGGAGTTTTTTTTGTACTTGTGTTATTCTCGACTCTAGTGAAATTTATAGCCTCCATGGATGTTAACAAAGAGTCGTAAAATTTGAATTGCATACCATATTTTTTTCTACATTGCTCATCATAGGGAAAGATAGCAGCAGCAACGTTATGGGAGGTGATGTTGGGTTGATGTTGAGAGCTCTGTTGAGCTTTCTTCATGTCCATGAGGTTCCCAAGCAACCAGCTGGTTGGCTGCGGTCCATCGACGCCTTGTTTCCTCAACATTCCTCGAACCTTCTCCGGCTTCACCACTAGTTTCTTGTACAAACTTATCAACAACCAAAGCAAACCAATCATTGCCACAGAAACCAAAACTTTCACATACTCAATTTGAAGAATCTCCATAACTAGCAAGATAGCCAAGCTCTCTCTGGTAATGTTTCTGTATTATTCACTCTCTATTCTCTCTTGTGAATGATTTAGTATAACAAGTATATTATATATATAATGAAGAATCGAGAAGAAGCATGTAATGCATGGTTGTATTTTTTATTTTTTTTTTAATGGCAAAGTTTACTCAAAGCTGCAAAGCCGAAGAGCTGCGCACACAATCAACAAGCCCACAACCCAACAAAACCTGCAACCGCACAGCTATATATGAATCTCAATCAATTAAAAAATATATTTTCGGATCTCAAAATGTGGCATCAATAAATAGGATAAGAGACCTCTGGAGTCTGGAGGTGTCAAAATCAGTAAAACTTGTAGGATGTGTCATGTTGGATTTAGTCTTCATGTATCATGATCAATACTCGATGTATATTATTATTTTTTAAATTTTATAGAAACTTAATTTGTCATGCAAAATTCACAAAAAGGAATAATAATAATAATAAAGGTATATCTTATTTATTATCGGATGCAGGATTTTTTGTATGTAGTTATTTAATTGTTACAAGTGGTAATTCAATAGATACAGGTAATAACATAAAAATGATGATTATGTATTCCATACGAAAAATCCTTAACTACTTATATATGCCAAGCATCTAATTTGACAAGTGTCTTCTTCTTCCATATTGTGTTATGGGAACTACTACGTGAATAATTGACAAGTAATTGGATAGAACTGATAACCGTGCTGGGATTTGCATAGAAAAATATAATTCGAATTTACGATTTCAATGACATATGTATTAAATTATTTATTTATATTTTATATTTTGATGGACGGTGGTTGCATGTGGGTTACATAAAAGGATCCCATATCCCCATGCATCCATTGATCTGTACGAAATTTCGTTAGAGCAGATCTCTAGTCTTAATTATTTTCCTTGTTGGAAACTCCCATTAAGAGAATGGAGATAGTAAAGTAGTATTTAAGCAATAATATATAACTAATTGTAGTATTAGAAAATTCTATATATTTTTTTTGGTAGTATTAACCTATATTTTTAGGGCATAGGATAACAACTACTTTATTTTTATTTATAGAAATAAAAACAGGTTAACACTACTTTTTTTTATTTTATTTTATATATATATATATACAATTGCAATCACCAAGAAGTTGACCAGAAATCCAGAATCCAGAAGTTGAATATATTATATATTTAATAATATAAATAAATTTAAATTTCTATAGATTTTTTTCATTCTTTCTCGGTTATTATTATCTATGTATATTTTTTCTATTTTACTTGTTATCATATTTATAATGTATGTTAATTTTTTCTTCCTTTTATTAAAATAATATTATTTTGTATGAAAATTTTATTATTAATGAATCCTAAAATCCCATATTCTATTTTTTTTTTTATCAAAATTGTCCACTTATAATCTAAATTTATTGCATCAAAACTCAAGGAAACACAAATATGAATTAATATCATTTTGAGTTATTTTGTATTATCGAAGATATGTAATTTCTGAAATTGAATCATTATATTATATGTGACTTGTTTTAACTTTGTATGAAATTCCTTAGCTTTATAATCAATTTTCTTTCGTAGACAAATAGAAATAGTTTCGACAACATAATCAAATTAAAGATTAGTGGATGAATGACAACTCGTTACACACGTAGAGAAAACTAATTTCAATAAAATTGATAGAATTCGGATCATGATATTAAAAAAAAAAAAATAGTACTTATTACATGTAATTGTAGTTATTATTAAAAAATTAAAAATTAAAAATGTCTCATTTCATATAAATTTACAGGTCTGTCACTGTATGTACCTCGTTTAATGTTTATGGTAAATGGTTCAAAACTTCAAATCTTACCATGCATATTCACCAGTATCTTTGAAAACATTTTTTATTGTGGGAGTAGACATCTAGATTGTAAATTTATTATTATTATTATTATTTTTTAACAGCCAAACTTTATAGAAGCCAGTAGGAGGGTATATTTAATACTTGACTCCTAGTTTATCCCGACGAAATAAATATATCTAGATTATGAGAGTGAAAATTTAGGTCATATATATGTAGTACTTGAACCTTAGTCTGTCCTAGCAAACCTCTAACAGTCTAACAGGTTCGGTGTCAAAATTAAGAAATAAAAAAGGTTTACCGGGATCTATAGATTTATTGATGGAACTAATATACATACATGTCTTCTTCTTTTCTTTTTGCTTTTTTGAAGAAGAAAATATACATACATGTCTTAGTATTTTATCAAGACAAAAAATCTCTTGCTTGAATTACACAAATCATAATAAAACAACATACAATAACCATTGAAAGAATTAAAGATAAGCCAACAAGGGCGTAGCTTACCATTATCATATAAATTCAGGGTTTTTTAGGGAGGACTCGAATATGCAAACTCGTGGTGCAGGTGTGACTTGTGAAGGGTTTACCACTTGACCAACCTCATCTCGATTTTGACTATTGTGTTGGTTTTAAATATTAATATTATTAATATTATTATGAATTATTAAAATTTATTTCACCTTTTATTTTGTTGATTGAAAGTAAATAATTGATATATACATATTATATAAATATTGGAAACCGAAAATATAAATCCTATCTCAATTATATCATTTAACTTACCGATATGTATTATGTATTTTTGGTTCATATATAACTGAGAGACAATTGCACTCGTTTATACCGTAGAACAAATATTATTTAAAGGGATAATTTGACAAGAAAATGGTATAACTACAGTATATAGGTTTTTATCATTATAAGTATACAGCGTTAAAAACGAGACTCCCAAATTTAATGTTGACATTAACTACATGGCTATTCACGTACGTTAAAACTTTTGGTTAATTACCCAAATAATGCATTGATAGATGCCTTTATTAAATATTGATTTATTTTTTTTTTTTTGAAGAAGAAGGTGTAATTTATTCAAAGGACAAAGAGTCCAAAACAGAGCAACCAGAAACAGGAACACAGCAACCGTATCTATGCCTGGAGTAGAAGCCTGCTTTGCCAACCTATCTGCGAACGAGTTGGTGGCTCTCGAATTGAAGATGACAGAAACCTTAGATAAAACTTTCAGTTTTTCTCTTATGTCATAGATAGAAGAGAGGTTGTCCAAGTTACCAAAACCATCGATATGCACTCACGACACCGCCACTTTAGAATCGCTTACAATAACTATCTCCTTACCATTCGTTTAATTGAACACATAATATATGTTTAAATACTTACGTTTAGGGTAAATATCACCCATGACCCATGCACGCAATCTTAATTCTTTCATTTTACCCATGATGTTGGACATGAATATGATATCATAATTAGTAAACAACATTACAGTCCAACATTTGGTTAATTTAAATGCTATTTGGACATGAACATTCGCTTTATGTCCATTTTGTTGTGCGAACTTAAATTAATGTTCATGAGGATTTTTATCTTAATTAGGCAATATTCATAATAATGACATGTAGATAAGAGGAAAGGATGGGTTAAGTTCTAAGAGCATCTCCAATGCAAGCGTGGCTTGTGAAAAAAAGAGATACCATGTAGGATAAATAGACGTTATGTTAATAATTATGTCTCCAATGCAACCGTGCATATTCAACCTCAAGCTGACGTGGCAAAAAAAAATGTTAGACATTGTCAACATGACCATCCACTTTCAGACGGTCTGTTGCACAACTATTTTTTAGGTTGACTCAGCAAATATTTAAAACTGACATTAATTTTTCATATATTTTTGGTAAGGAAATAAAATAAAAAATAAAATAGGAAAAAAAGATGGACACGTTATTAAAAAAAATTGTGTTTTAGATGGAAGCATTGGGGACCAAATTTTGAATTCATTGTCTATCAAGTCTATTTTTATGCCACATAGGAAGAAAGTCTCTTGATATTGTTGTCATGTCAACAATTATTGGTATGCAAGCCACTTTTACATTGGAGATGCTCTAAATGTGCTAATGTTCAATAATTGAAATGATATTTGTTCTATTATATTTCAAAAGGGTGCGGATATTAATTGCCACCCATAAATATTATAAGTACACCTATATTTATAAGTATACTCATGTCTAAAATTTAAAATTAAATCATTACTATAAGCATCCATCTTAATGTCTATAGTACCCTTATTTAAATGAATGTATTCATTTTAGTACAATTTATTTATATACCCTTATAAGTTATTAATACATCAAATTTTACAAATGATAAATTCTAAAATTCTCTAGACTCGAAAACACAGTACAGTCGTAGTAAAACATGTAATACGAAAAAAGTACTAAAACCCTCCATGAGAAGTACAAAACTTAAGGTTAGGACTTTAAGTAGTTCGTCCCAATTATTTAATGATATGTAATAACATCAAAATGAAGCCCAAACCTACTTGTGAATCTTCTTCACCAAGAGATTGACTCCATCTTTCGGCTCAATTGTCAACCGGCGAGTAGGGGAGTGAACGTATTTCGGAGAGATGGACAAAGAGAAGTTGGACACAATGAGAGACAATAGTATCTTGAGTTCAATCATGGCCAAGTGTTGTCCAACACAAACCCTAGGACCCATCCCAAATGGCATGTATACATAGGGAAGCTTGCAAGAGCTTGAAATCCCATTTGCAAATCTCTCCGGATTGAATTTGTAGGAATCTGCTCCCCAAATTTCTGGGTTTGTATGCATAAATAACACCATTGTCCTAATGGTCACACCTTTTGGAATGTTGATATCGTGAAATTTCATGTCTTTATAGGTTTGCCTTGATATCTCAGTTGCTGGGGGGTATAAACGTAAAGTTTCTTGAATTACCATCGTTAACTGCAATAACAAAAGAAATTAAGAAAACTATTTTCATTGGAAAAAAAAAAAAAAAAGCACGTGGAGCTTTTATCGATGGAAAAACACTTGATAATTCATACCAGTTTCATTTTTTTAAGCATTTCATAATCTGGAGTTCGATCTCCGCAAATTTCAACAACTTCTGCTCGAACACGATCTTGCCATTCTTGATTAGAAGCCAAAAGCATTAAGCACCAAGTAGCTGAAACTGCTAGAGCTTCAAAGGCAGCCACATATATATTCTTGCAATTATCAACTATGAATTGGTCAGTTTCTTCTTGGTTGAATTTACTACTTTCAGCTCCTTCAATAATCATTTGCAATAAGTCCTTCTCATGAGCTGCTTTCTGCTTCCTCTCCTCCACTACTTCTAGAATTAAATTTCGAATCTCCTTTTGTAATTTCCATGCACTTCTGTTACTCTTCGTGGGAAGATACCTATAATTTTTAAATGAAATAAAAATTTATAATTTTCAATATCATAGAATATATCTGGTAAGTGACGAAGCCACTCAAAGGCCTAGAGGGGCCGGGTCATGGCCTCAGACCCAATTTTTTTTAAAAAGGAGTCGATAATTTTGAAATGAAATTAAAATTTATGATTTCTAAGATCAGAGAATATATTTGATAAGTGGCAAGTGGCCTGGAGGGGCATGGCCTCAAGTCCTAAATTGATTTAAAAAGTTTCTTGCCATAGTCCTACGGTCTCTTCAAATTTTAGGAAGTTGGCTTCGTTTCCAACTGCTAATAACATATATGTATGCAAGCAATATTGTTTAATATAAAAAAGTTCTTCTTGACAGTTTTTAATACTTCTTAAATAATGTTATTTTCTTCCGAATATAGATATTTTTCTGGTGTAAAAAAAATAAGAATAAGAAGAAAGAAAGCACTTCACCTCAGGCCTGGAAATCCCAATAGTTCAGCTATCTTGCCCATAAGTCCCTGAAGAGCTGTTAGTTTCAGGAAAATCTCTTCCCCTGTAGAGTAATTGCTTCCAAAACAGGCTCTTGAGATCACATCTCCAGAGAAACTTCTCATGTCATCATCAATTTTGATGTCTGCAATTCCACCCCCTTTCTCAATTCTGCTTTTCAATGATTTTATTGTAATCATTGTTGATTCTGTAATCAGATTAATCATACCCTACAAGAATTAATTAAAAAAAAAAAAAAACAATTCTTGTCAGTAAAAGTTATATAAAGTATATAATTTTATATGTTCACACATTATTTCTAAAATATAGATTTTGACCGAATATGATTACAACGTACTCAAGAGCACGTGTTAAGAATTATACGTTAAATCGATCTTTAGTGCATGTGTTAATGAAATCGTACCTTAACTTTAACCATGTACAACTCAGGAGCAATGATTTTGTTCTGATGTGCCCAAACAGTCCCATTTGTAGTTAAAATGCCTCTACCAAGATAGGGACCAAGCTCGTTTTGTAGATATGATGCTTTTCCCAAGTCTAAGGATGTGCATGTTACGATCTCTCTCACCATCTCAGGTTTCGATACATGTAATATTTGTTTGTTTCCAAGAGAAAACGAAAACACTTCACCTGTTTTTTTGAAAAACAACAACAAAAAATATATTAAAGCCAATGGCAAAAGTTTTGACAATTTAAATGGATCGTATTTAACTATACACAAATATTGGCAATCATACTTTACACTACTTGTTTATAAAAAGATTGTTGGGCTTGGGCTGCTTTGCCTTTGGGCCATTGATAGGCTGGTTGGCCTGTTTCTTTATTTCGTTCTGTTTGACTTTCTTTAGTCTCGTTGAATAAAATTTACCGTTAAAAAAAAAGATATTAGGGTGGCAAAAAAATTCAAGTTTGGGGTGTTATAATATACAAAATCCAAAAATATTTTAAGACGGCAAAGTGAAAAAGGTTCAAAATTTTGTAATTTTTTAAAAGAGAATTTTAAGTTCTTTTTTTAAAGAACCCCTCATAACATCCCAGGCCCACTGCAATCTTGCATTAGAAATAACTCAAAATGCATCTATCTACCTAAGAAAGACCAATATTTATATACAAATTTTGGATTTAAATTGCTAGCAATGTGAGATGTGACAAATTGCTCTGTAAAATTCGAATTGCATACCATATTGTTTTCGACATTCCTCATTATAGGGAAAGATAGCAGCAGCAAGATTGTGGGAGGTGATGGTGGGTTGATGTTGAGAGTTCTGATAAGCTTTCTTCATGTCCATGATGTTCCCAAGCAACCAGCTGGTTGGCGGCGGTCCAACGACACCTTGTTTCCTCAACATTCTTCGAATCCTCTCCGGCTTCGCCACCAGTTTCATGTACAAACTTATCAACAACCAAAGAAAACCAACCACTGCCACCGAAACTGAAACTTTCACATACTCAAACTGAAGAAACTCCATAATTAGCTAGCCAAGCTCTCTTTTCTCTCCTGTGATTGATTTAGTATATATGAAAATTATATACTAAATCATAATTGTATACATGACAAAGATTATAATTGATTCCTCATTCTTATATTTACAAAATGAGGAATCAATTATAATCTTTGTCATGTATCCATGCACCATGAAATCTAGATCGAAAGTTGTCTTTCATGTAATAAAATATTTGAGTTTGAGCTTCACCATCAATTATATATTTCTGAGTTTCCAAGAGAAAACGAAAACAAATCACCTGTTTTTTGCAACAACAACAACAACAAAAATATATATATTAAAAATAATTAAAAGCATTGACAATTGAAAATAAAAGAGTGTTCAAATTAACATATGAAAACAAATTAAATATTGATTATATAATGTCAATAATTATCGACTATCCTGTTAGGATTTAGGTCACAAAAATACAAAATGAGAAAATGAAGCTTTTGAGAGAATTGTGAGAGAAACTGATAAACAAGTAAAGATGCAGCTAGGCTAGCTTCATTAAATTTGGAGGATTTGGAGGTTTATGACAAAAGAATTAGAAAAAAACATGTAAATATAGAAACAAATGAGGTAAAATTTATATAAAATTCAACTATATTTTTTAAAAAGATTTGGGCGGAGCCTGCGAACGAGTAAGATATTTTTTGTACTTTTGTTATTCTTGACTCTAGTGAAATTTATAGCCTCCGTGGACGTTAACAAAGAGGTGTAAAATTCGAATTGCATACCATATTGTTTTCTACATTGCTCATCATAGGGAAAGATAGCAGCAGCAACGTTGTGGGAGGTGATGTTGGGTTGATGTTGAGAGCTCTGTTGAGCTTTCTTCATGTCCATGAGGTTCCCAAGCAACCAGCTGGTTGGTGGCGGTCCATCGACGCCTTGTTTCCTCAGCATTCCTCAGAACCTTCTCCGTCTTCGCCATCAGTTTCGTGTACAAACTTATCAACAACCAAAGAAAACCAATCATTGCCACCGAAACCAAGACTTTCACATACTCAATTTGAAGAACCTCCATAACTAGCTAGATAACCAAGCTCCCTCTAGTAATGTTTCTGTATTCACTCTCTATTCTCTCTTGTGAATGATTTAGTATATATATATTGAGGAATCGAGAAGAATTAAGCATGTAATGCATGGTCACACTTAAGTTGTCTATATATGAATCTCAATCAATTAAACATATATGTTCGTATCTCAAAGTTTGCATCAATCAAGAGGAGAGGAGCATCCGATACGACTTCTGGAGGTGTCAAAATCAGTAAACTTGTAGGATGTGTGTCATGTTGGATTTAGTCAGTTAGTCTTCATGAATCCTTGACGTATATTAATATTTTTTATATTTTATAGAAACTTAATATGTACGTCATGCAAAATTCACAAAAAAGAACAAAAAAAAAAGGTAAATCTTATTCATTATAATATATATATAGGATGGTTCTTTAGTAAGAATGTCTTAAAACGTCTTGAAATTATAAGTTAAGGATCTTCAACCACAGCCACACATTCATATTGGGTGTGGGTATTTGTTAATGTAGGGTTGTGAGTCCACTGTGAATGTGTGACTGTGGTTGTACGTCCTGAAATTATAAAGTCAAGTCAGTCCTGATTGGAGAAGTATTATATATATATATATATATATATATATATATATATAGTTTTTCTATTGTCGGTTCGAACTGATATAAAATATATCGGTTCTTTGCATGTGGACCATTGGATTTAAAAGATGCTTCTTTGACAAGTGCATGAAACCAAGTCAAAGCATTTAAATCCAATGACTCACATGCAAGGAACTGATATATTTTATATATATCAGTTCGAACTGACAATAGAAAAACTGATATACACTAAATGATAGGTGGTGCAATTATGTATTATAATTTTTTTTTTTTTTAAATTCACCTTAAAGTTTTATAATCCTTAAAAGGACACACTTTAAAAGGATTTATAAATGGATCCTATATCCTCTCGGAAGCAATTTGAAAAGTTTTAAATTATAATTTATTAATTTGTCAAGTCACGTGAAACTCCTATTCTTGTTTCGATTTTTATTTTATTTTAAAAATAAAAATAATAATAATAACAACATTTTCAAGTATATAAAATTTGGTCAAATGGTAAGTATTCTCATAATTAATCTAATTATGTCCCTAATCTTCAATTCTAGTATTTATAATAATAACAATAAACAACTTCAAGTCTCCTCATAATAATATATAAATGAAAGATTCTATTGTGTTTCACGTTGACATAAAGAACAAGAAGTTGATTTCGAATGAGAATATTTGAATGATTTGATTTTTACTTGAAATTGAAGTTATTAGGCTCTATAAATAGTTATTTCAACAATTAAACAACAAAAGCAGAACCCAACATTTAAATTAATTAAATTATGTTTGTTGAGTTTATATCAATTATTCTTGTTCGGCATCAAATAAAAGATAGTACTAGGAGTCTAGGATAATACAAAATCGATATCTATCGTGCACCACATTCAATTTTGAATATTTTTTTAGAATAATACTATATAATTCAAAAAATTAATTAAAATTATATGATTGTGATTAAACAAAACTTATTTTAGTTAGATTTGAAGTATTTTTCTTTCTTTGTTTTCAAAAGTTAAACTTATAATTAAACATATTTTATTAATTAAATAAGGCTTTGGCATTACACCTACGTTTTTAATATAGAAAATCGTATTATACTATAAAAAATTTACAAATTAATGTTACCATCGAATTGAATACTTTTTTTTATTTTATTTTTTTTGATAAGAAAGAGATTATTATGTGAAGTCCAACTTTTGAATGGAGAACTAGAAACATAACAATAAATAAAGAACATATTTTAGATAATGAGATGAGGTTGGTCCAGTGATAAACCTCTCACCCCCTGCACTGCTACTTAAAAAAAAAAAATTAAAAAAAAAAAAAAAGAGTCTTAAAGTGAAAATTACTAGTCAGTTTTAAAAATAATAAATAATTTAATAACTAACCCATAGTGCCCAATGAAATCCATTTACATTCGTATCTTAAATTCTCAATTCATTCTCATTAGAATTGTTGAGTTCCTCACTTAAAACATGTATGTACTTTCAACCATTTTGTTCCATGTGATTATTATTATTATTGAAAAAAATAAAAAATAAAAATAAAAATTCAACATTCTTATTATTTTACAAATAAAACATGACTCGATTATATTATTAATTAGTTTCGAGCAAATGCATACTCCTCAAAATCATAATTTAGAATAAGTAATAATGATCAAAGAATGCAAAATACAAATCGCTCTTTCACTAAAAAAATGTTGGTGTATCAAATTGTCAATAGATAATTATCGTCACACTTACCACTACTCGGTGTAGTTTTGATGGTAAAAACGTTCATTCAACAAATAATATAAAATAAATAAGTCACTCTTTTAAATAGTATTGGGCCGGAAAGGCCCATTTAGTTTTTTTTTTTATGAAAACAAGGCCCATTTAGTTTCTCTTTTTCAACATCAAACATTTTAAAAAAAATTAAAAAGAAAAAAGAAAAAAAAAACCAACGGCGGTGGCGGAGTGGCTGTGGGGTCTGGCGGACCACCACGAGAAGTCTGGAGAGATCGGGAAAGCAGTGAAGTGCCTGGAAGCGATATGCCAGAGCCACGTGTCGTTCCTGCCGATAATCGAAGTCAAGACTCGTCTCCGAGTCGCGACTCTGCTGCTCAAACACACACAACGTCAATCACGCGAAGAACTACCTGGAGCGGTCGCAGCTGCTCCTCAGAACGACGCCGTCTTGCTTCGAACTCAAGTGCAAGACCTTTAGTTTACTCAGTCAGTGCTACCACCTCGTCGGAGCCATCCCTCCCCAGAAAAACATCCTCTTCAAAGCTCTCGAGCTCACCGCCTCAGCTTCGCAAGAGTACGATTTTTTTTTTCTGTTTCTATTTTCTTTGTTTTTCGTAGCTGCAATTTTCTTTGTTCGTAGTTGCAATTTCGTTTTTCATTGTTTCTGGTAGCCTCAATTTCGTTTTTGCTTCGATTTTATTCGATTTTTGTAGTTGCTATTTCGTTTTTGCTTGTATATATATTCTTTGTTGTTTTTCGTTGATGGGATTGTTTTTATTTTGATTTTTGTTTGAAGGGTTGCTGTCAAGTTGTGGTCTTGCAATTTCAATTCTCCGCTTGCGAATGTTTTGATTATCGAAGGAGATTATCCGAGCTCAATCTCTGCGTTGCAGGCCGGATATGTTTCCGCAACTGAGATTTCTTATCCTGACTTACAGGTTAATTTTGGTTTTTGTGTTTACCAGGCGATGCGATACAATTCATTCCAGCATGTTATTTATTACAGGTGCGATTTGGGATTAGTTTTGTAGGGATTGTGTTTTAAGTAGAAGCTATTGCTGTTAAGTTCTCTTTTAGAAAGCACTTCAAGTGTTTTTATGATCCAAAATGCATTTTGGTTTTAACCGTTAACTATTAAGTACTTCTCCCAAAACTCCACAAGTGTTATTTATGTTATAATTACTTTTATTTAATTTCAAGCAGTGTTCTATTAGGCACTAGTCAGGCGGTGGCCTGGTGTCTAGGCGGCAGCCCTTAATTTTTTATTAAATTGCAGCTAGACTACGACGATGTTGTTTTGCTCTTAGGGTTTTTGAAAGAAAAAAAGTGATGTCGATTCTGCTTAGGCGGCTGCTGGTGCCAATTATGTGCCCAGCCGCCTAGGCTGGCCGATTAGGCCATAGTCGGCATGGCCAGGGCCGCCTAGACCGAAATTTCGAACACTAATTTCAAGTAGTATGAAGTGGGCCTAGAAGTGATTTTGACTGTTTGAACGTGTTATGGCAATAGCAAGAGCATTCCCAAATGCGCTGCATATATCTCAATATATATTGCGTCTGTAGTACACTTTTGAGTAGAAGCTGTTTCTAAGAAATACTTAAAAGCGCTTGCTGTTGAGTGCTCTTTTAGCAAAAGCACTTCCCAAATGCACTAAACATGTATCAATGTTAATTGTTTTCCTTGCCTGTTCATTTATCAGATGTTCTTCGCAACTTCTATACTGCATGTGCACCTGATGCAATGGGAGGATGAGAATTTGATTGCACAAGCTATCAACCAATGCAATGTGATATGGGAGTCTATTGATCCAAATCGAGTAAATGCAGCAGTCTTGAACTTTTGTTTCTAAATTTTGTTGTGGTTTAATTCTTCATATCCAATTACAGAAATTGAGTATATGCTGCTATACTTGATCATAGACTTTCTTCTTGTATTATTGACATATGAAACTCTTGACTCCCACAAAGAGAGGGCAACTTCTTGGTTTGCTCTTTTACAATGAGTTGCTGCACATCTTCTTCCGACTTCGGATATGCGATTACAAGAATGCCACACAACATAAAGACAAATTGGATGCAGCTATGAAGGCTGACTTGCAGAAAATGCAACAAGTTCAGCAGCTGACTAGTAAACTTAATGCCTTAAATCAGAGTCTCTCTCACCCCGACCTACCCTCCAGGGAGAGGTTAGCCCTCTCTGGAAAACAAGCATAGCTTCAAGAGCGGCTTAAAAGGATGACCGAATTGAGCTTTACTAGCAAAGATTCTCTTGAACCTGCATATTTCGGAAATGAAAGAAGGGCGTTGGGAGATAAGCTTTTCCTGGCACCACCCCCTATTGATGGGGAATGGCTACCAAAAAGTGCTGTCTATGCATTGGTTGATCTTATGGCGGTCATATTTGGGCTTCCGAAAGGACTTTTTAAGGACTGTGCAAAGCAGATTCAATCTGGAATGCAAATCATCCAAGGTTAGTTTTTTTGTCTATGAGATGGTTATTTTTCTATCTTTCTCATTACTAGTCACTGTATGTTGATGTTGGTTGCATCACTTAATTTTCTTGCATTTGAATATCCCTTCCCTATACAGCTTTTTAACATACACAGGCACTCAATAATTTGTTGAAGGTTTTGAATATGATAAATATCATATCTTTATTTTAGGCTGCGTTTTTCTGAACAGCTCACAAGCCAAGAGCTTTCCACTGTAAATAATGTTGAAACTAGGAAATTAGCATTAGTTGCATTTACTGCCAAGAAACCTGAGCAAATTATATTTCTTGCAGATGAACTAGAGAAGCTTGGAATAACTGATGGTGCGACAGGTGTGAGTTTTGTTTTCTGTTTGTCTCAAACATAAGGTTTCAATTTCTGCACTTTTAAGGTATTTTATGTATAATTCTGAATTTTTCTTTGAGCAGAAGTGGATTTGAAACACTCAGCCATCTGGATGGCTGGTGTATATTTAATGATACTAATGCAGTTCCTTGAAAACAAAGTAGCTGTGGAGCCCACACGATCCGAATTTGTTGAAGCACAAGAGGTAGGTGTTATGCCTAAACTATTGCCTGGCTTAATCATTTCTTTGTTTCTCTTTCTTAGGGAACAGCATGCAGCTTTCTTTGTTTCTCCCCCTGCCCATTGTTATTATTATTATGGTGTAAAAAGTTTCCCAAGTCTTCCTAGTTCTCGATTTTTGTTGTTACTATTCATAATATTAAAAAAAAAAAAAAAATCAATGCTAGAGATGATTTATGCTTAATGCTAGGCATACTACTCGTCGATTCAGATAAAACTCTCATTACTGCAAGTGTTCTAACATGTATATGCCTAGATTATTCTAGAAATTTGTTTCGGTTGAGAAAATGATGAATGATTCACCTTAATATTGTTATGATGTAGCCTAAGTAGTAGTATCCATCCCACATTAACCTCAACATATTTTGACAACTTGTGTTTAGTGTGATTACTTTTGCTATTGGTATAAAATATAAATTAAACATCTGACTGTCACTAGGTTGTTCAGTGTTTTATCTTTTTGCTCATTCAGCTTATATATTTGCAGCTCATAAAGTTAAGACACTAAAGATTCATCTATTTGCAGGCATTGATGCAATTGAAAAGTTGGTTCGTTCGCTTTTCAACTATTTTACAGGCTAGTGAGAGCATCATTGAGATGCTCCGTGGACAGTATGCTCATTCTGTTGGCTGTTACAGTGAAGCAGCTTTTCATTATGTTGAAGCAGCAAAGGTATACTATTTTGTTTCTAGCTCTTAGCTCCGAAAAAATTCTTTATTGCCAGTTAATTTGCAAGTTCAGACTTTATAATGATTAGGTGTAATATCTAATATGCCTGTAACATGCATGTGCCACATTAGTTTTTATTTTTCTGTTTAGCAAATATCAGTTCTCTCTTTGTTTCACAAGTGAAGTTTTCTTTTATTTTGATCAACTTTTTTGAAATTCAAATGTGTTTTGTATGTTCAGCTAACAGTGAGCAAACCAATGCAAGCTATGTGCCACGCTTATGCAGCTGAAATAGTAAAAGTAGACTATTTGTTTCAATTTTGTATTAAAAATCTAACAAGCATGGAATCTTACCCAATTAAAGTCTTCTCTCGTTTCACGGTTGAATTGGGCCTTTTGCCAGCGGTGGTTGAATCAAATGCTTTGGGTGTGGTTAATCTTATGAAGTCCGGCTGCCCAAATTTTGCAGTAATAAGCATGGTCTGTAAAGATATTGCTAGGTGAATCCATGATGGGTTGGTTACGGGGGTTCGAGGCGTTCCTAGGAAAGCGAATGTGATCGTTCATACTTTTACCAATATGGCTTTGTCAATTGACTTAGATAGGTTGTGGTTAGAGATTTTCCCTTCTTGTGTGGAAAGATGTATTCCGTAAGATTTTCCAGACTAATTGTTCTGCCTCTTTTGGTTTTAATAAACGTTTATTTCAAAGAAAAAAAAAAAAAAAAATTGAAGTCTTCTCAAAACGCTTTTCAAATCACTTAAGAAAACCAATACGCCTACTAGAATAACATCGAAAACTTCATCATCAATTAAAACTATTTGAAAGCACAAAAAGCAACTCTTTAATCTTTTGAATAATTAAAGTATTAAAGTTGCAAAAGAGAAAGGTATAACTTATTCAACAATTTGCTACTGATTTCTAAATCATAAAAAAAAATAATCTAAATATTGATTCTTTTCTTTACTTGTTAATAGGCATACTGTAACACAAGTAAAGTTATACTTTACTTCAATATATAAATATTAGAAATTGTCAAGTGCAAGATCCCGTAAATTTTTCGTATGAGATCATCGTTTACCTAATGTGACTAACAATCAAGATTCTTGACTTTCGTTTCACTTATACTCATGTAGAGGATTATCAACTTGGAATATTAAGAGTTCTATAAATTGTTAATAAATTCACTTCTATGAACCCTTTCAAAAAAAAAAAAAAAAAAAAATCACTTGTATGAAGAATCAGCACTTTTGGAGCGATATCTTGTCAATTTCTCTAGCATTCATTAATATTGAAACATTGCCTTCGAATTAGTCAACAGGTATGAAATTCTCTTTTTATTTAGGATATAATTTCATTTTAATTAATATATCAAAACTCTCGTTATCTTCTTCTCATCAATTTAATTCATGTATGTCATTGACTAATTGTCACACATCTCATGTTGTTAATTAGATTATAATTTATAATTTCTTATCAATCATATACATCATCATCACAAATCTTGCGTTGCTTAAACTATATTATTATAAAAAACAGTTATTGTTAAAATAGCAAGAGATATTATAATAATTACCTTTTTCCTTTCTTAATACTATATATAGCTCACTTAGGCCACCTTAGAGATTAGATTAAAAAAATTATAAATAAAAAAAGTCAAATGTAATTAATAATGCTTTTGTATTTAAAGATAACAAGGTTTCACATTTAAAATAAAATATAAAAAATTAACAAATATAAGTTGATTATGATAAATAATTTTAATATAAAGGGTTAATACTATAACTTTGAGGTTTAATGAAAATTAAAGTGAACTCTCATGATATCCCTTGCTTGATCATCTTGCTTACTATAATTATTTCATTCAATATATTAAAAAAAAAAAAAGTAAAAAATAATTGTTAATATAATTTGTGTCCCCCACCGCCCAAATGTAGCTCAATGGTTAGAGCGATCATTCAGTCTGACAATGTCCCAGGTTCGAGTTGCCGCCAAGTGATATATATATATATATATATATATGTTAAGCTAAACCAACTTAAATTTATGACATAATTCGTTGACTTCAACATCTCAACCATCCATATACTTTTAATATAAAAGTTGTAAATGCATTCAAATCTAAGGTGGTACACTTTAACAAAATAACAATTATATAAAAAAAAAAATGAAAAATTAAGGTAATAGTAAAATGAGTTTTTTTAGAACACTTACTCAAGATAAACTTAATAATCTTATATTCAAAAAGAAATAAAAACAAAAAACAGATATTAAAAAATAAATAATAACAAGAAAAACAACATAAACAATTAAAAATTACATATTTATTCTTAAAATAATAAATTACAATCTAATCTTGTAATAAGAAATTTTGTTTTGTATTTATAATGAATTCACTTTAAATTTATACAAAAATTATTGATTAATAAATATTACTAAACATGTTTTTGATTTTTTGATTATTCTAATTATTGGTAAATTATTGATTTATTTGTTATGAAAACATTAAAATTATAAAATAAAGATAAAGACTAAGGATAAAATAAAATGAATTATAATAATAGATGGACTATTTAATACAGTAAATTAAAATTTGAGATTTTAGAGTTTATTGATTGGATGTGTTAGGTATGTCAAACTAAAATTATTAGAAATAATAAAAGTTTAAAATAATAATAGATAATTTAATATAAAATAAAATTGAATTAAGTAGCCACAAATTAAAGATAGTTAAGAAGTTGACAATGTCGAAGAATAGAAAGTGAATTGTTTTTTTTTTTAAGAAAAGATGAAAATTTGAGAAAGGAAATGGGAAAGAATGAAAGATGGTAAAATACAAAAGACATAAAAAATAATAATATTAAAATTAAGATGGTGGGAGTAGTGCCCCTCACCATCAATATAGAAGAGGGACACACTACCGTGTTATGAGTTAATATTTTGTATCTAGTGTTAATTAATATATATATCATGAAAAGAAAATCAATTTTTTTTTTTTTTAAAAAAAATTGAGGTAGGGCACGAGCCTCACTTGACCTTAAGGTGGATCCGCCCCTGGGGGCACATGAGTGGTTGGGATGTTGAAGTTAAAAAATTAAGTCACAAATTTAAGTTGATTTAAATTGACCCCGTATATGAGAAATTTTTCTATAAGGACTTATTATAATGCACACTTTAAGCACATTTGCTGAAATTTAATGGAATTTATTGAATCTTGATGCAATTTTTTACATGGATGATAAAAAGAATGAGCACCTTTTGATGTTTTTGAGATTTATTTTGGAGTTTTTGAGACTTATTTTATACTTCCGAGACTTATTTTCTAATTTTTAAGACTTATTTTGTAGTTTTTGAGACTTATTAGATATATTTACAATTTCCAAGACTTATTGGGCAAAAATGAAATTTTCCCAAAAATTTTTTTGGTCATCTTCTCCATTTCGACCTCCATTGGAGGTCGAACTGACCTCCAATAGAGGTCTTTCATCTCCATTGATGGAGGACCTCCATTGGCCCTCCATTCCATCAATAGAAGTTTTTGAAGGGAAAAAAAAAAAAAAAAAAAAAACCTAAAATGGCACAAACATAATAAAAGAAGGAGATAGGGTATTTTTGTCCATTGGTGCCATTTCCACTTTGCTTTATTATGTTTATTTGGTTTCAATACATAATGTTGTATTGATGCATTTTTTGTAATTAAAATTTGTATATGGTATGTATTATTTTATGTGCATATTAATTATATGTATGTCTGTATCAAGAGCATTTTTTTTTTTCCTTATTTACAAAAAATATCAAAATTCTTGACTTTATTTTACTCATAGGAATAAAGTTTTGTATATTTTTATAAATAAATTCATTTTCAATGTTCAAGTTTCTTGGACAGGCTATATCTAACTACAAGTTTGTTTGTTTTTTTTAAGACTCGGACCGGGAATATTGTCAGGCTATAACTAGCCACAAGTATTTGAAGCATCTGTAATCAGGTATGACATTCTCGTTACTAGGTTACTAGGTTAATATCATTCAATGTATCAATTTCTTTTTTTAAAACATGATTTTTATGTACAAGTTATATTAGGTGGATGGATGCTTATTCAATATTGAGATATTTATTGTATGTGTTATTTTCTATTCATGTTAGGATCAAGCATGACAAATCCATTTAAGTAACATTAATTTTGAAATTTGTCAAAAACCTAGTGTTGTTAATTTAATTCTATAAAATTGATTGTTATAATGAGAATATATAATACTTATATATTTCTAAAGAAAACATTAATAAAAAAGAGAGAATTTGTGTTTTAGGGTGAAAATTTAAAGAAATAAATTTACCCAAATAAATAAATAACATCATAAAACATTTTAAGATAAATAATTAATATCATCCACCTCAAAATCATGGTTCCAAGAACCTTGAAAAAAATAAAATTAAGGACATATTTGGTCATGTTTTATGTTGTTATCATCTATTTTATCCATTTTCCTTTGAAAATAAGAAATTGATTTTTATATTTCTAGAATTTAAAAACGTGTCTGATAACAATAACTGAAAACAATATATATATATATATATATATATATATATATATATGAAGTAATAATATTATAAATTGCATTCAATGTAATTGTTTTGAAAATAATTTTTTTTTTTTTTTTGAAAATATTATAAGAGTAAAGACGTAAAGTGCCTATATTTAAATTAACTTAATTAATTAAAAAATAATACAAGTTAAAATTGATTAATGATGTCTTTTCAGGTTTTGTTTTTTAATAAAATAAATTATGCTAAAAACTATATTTTATTTACCTTAAGAAAATATATGTGTTATTAATTAAAAAATTAATTCAATCCATTTAATAGGATTCAAATACCACTTAACCAATTGGTAATTTATTTATTTATTTATTTTATTTTTTGCAAAATAGTGAAAACGTCAAAATGTCTTTTTCCAGTTTTTCTTTAATAAAAGTTTAAAATGTGTTTTTTTTCACTGTTTTTCGTTTTTTTTTTTTTTTTTAAATAAAAAACGCATTTATAAAACATTAAAGAATATGCCCTTATATACTTATGCATGTAGAATTAGACAAATTAAATTTCCTAGAAATTTACTCAATTATGATCGATTCTCTATAAATAACACTAATTCTTGAATTTTTCACAAACCTCACGTCATTCATTAAATTCTAAAAACAAAATGAGAATATATGATATTTTTATATCTAAAAAATACAAAAATAAATAGATTTGTTTTTTTAGGTTAACAAAATTTAAAAATTTAAAATAAATAAATTTAATGTTAACATTATTTTAAGATAAAGGGATATTTCATCCACCTGGTTTAACAAAATAAATAAATAAATTTAACTCTAATAAGTGGTTTTAAAAACTACAAGAAAAGCTCCCTTAACTGATTTTGAAAAAAAAAAAAAAAAAAACATCCAAACAATAGACTTCGAAATCCTTGAAGATTTAATGAAATATAAAAAAATAAAATAAAAAACTTTACACTATGTTTGGATTGACGGAAGAGAAAAGAAAACATCCTAATTCATGGTTTTTGAAAGCCATCAAACAAAATAATTATTAGACATATTATATTGGATTGAATATAACTTAATTTGTCTTTAATTTGGATTATATACAATTTAATTATGTAGGGGACTGCTGATGGAGTTTTTAGGGCCAATCATTGAAATTTTAAAGTGCATAGGGCCTCGATTCTGCAAATATATTGAATATCATAGAAAGCTTGAAGAATATAAGAAGAATCTTAAAAGAATATTGGATGAATTACAAGGTCAGAAGGATGGAATGGAATTGAGGTTGAAAGCAGAGTGTGGTTTTGGTAAATTAACAAAGCCTGAAGTCAATAACTGGTTGATAAATGTACGAAAGATCATTGATGAGGCAAAAAATATTGAAGACACATTTAAGAAAGTGAAATGTTTCTCACGTGTCCTTGGAGCAGAACTTGTTGATAAGAAAATTCAAGAGGCCAAAGAATATTATGAAAAGGGTACTTCATTGTCTTCATTTAATAGTTTGGTGATTGATGCACCTCCACCCGTTGGAATAACTTTGCCAACGACGAGATTAGCAGGCGAAACAACAGCGAAGAAAAATATGGAAGAGATTTGGGGACACTTGATGGGTAATGACATAAAAAAGATTGGAGTTTGTGGGATGGGTGGAGCCGGTAAAACAACTATCGTGACTCATCTAAACAATAGACTCATTGAAGAAAATAAGTTCGATCATGTTATTTGGGTCACTGTATCACAAACGCTTGATCTTATTAAAATACAAAATGGAATTGCAATTGCATTGAAACAAAGTCTTTCTGGTATAGAAGATCAGAAAATACGCATCGGGACACTATTAAGTATGTTCAAAGGAAAAAGATTTGTGTTAATATTGGACGATATGTGGAAAGCAATTCATCTTGAGGAAATAGGAATCCCTGAACCAACCGAAGAGAATGGGTGCAAATTGGTTATAACAACTCGTTCCTTGGAAGTTTGTCGTTCCATGGGCTGTAAAACAGTCCAAGTGAAGCCTCTTTTAGAAAAGGAGGCATTGGAGTTATTTTTTGAAAAAGCGGAACTTGATATTTCTAAAGTTCCAACTTTAAAAGAAAGTGTGGAACTTGTTGTCAAGCAATGTGCCGGTTTACCCCTCGCAATTGTGACAATAGCGAGAAGCATGAAGGGAGAAGAGGACATACGTGAATGGAGGAATGCATTACGTGAATTGTCTAACAATATAAGGAGTATTAAAGACTGGGACGATGAGGTTTTTGTACGGTTAAAATTCAGTTATGATCGATTGAAAGAAGAAAGTATTCAGCGATGCTTCTTGTATTGCGCATTATATCCTGAAGACCATGGCATTCCAAAGAATGAACTTGTGGATTGTTGGATTGCAGAAGGACTTGTAGATGAAAGGGATAATTTGCAAGTAACAGAGGAGAGGGCTCATATTATAATAAAAAGTCTTGTAAGCAATTGCTTGTTGTTGGAGAGTATTGATTATAAAGGGAGAAGCTGTGTAAAGCTACATGATATTGTAAGAGACATGACGATAAGGTACATTACAAGCAAAAGTCCTCTGTTCATGGTAAAAGCTGGCTTGAAGTTGGATGAGTTACCGAGCGAACGAGAGTGGAAAGAAAATCTTGACAAGGTTTCCTTGATGAAAAATCGTGTAAGAGAAATTCCTTCAAGTTTGTCACCAAATTGTCGAATTCTTTCAACCTTGTTTCTACAAGACAATCCTCTAGAAAGTATTCCAGAATCTTTCTTCACCCACATGCACGGATTAAAGATTCTTAATCTTTCGGAGACCGAGATTGAGATCTTGCCAAACTCTATCTCTGAGTTGACAAATCTCACAGCATTGTTGCTTCAAAAGTGCGGGAGATTAAAACGTGTTCCTTCTTTAGCAAGGCTTCGGGCACTTGTGAAATTGGAGCTTGGATATACATCAATAAATGAAGTGCCAGCGGGAATGGAGATGTTAGCAAACCTAACAAGTCTTGATCTTTTGTGCTCGGAGTTACACATGATACCAGCTGGGATATTTTCTAAACTATGTCGTCTCCAAAAACTTCGGGTAAATTGGGGATTGGAAACTCTAAAAGTGGCAGTAGAGGAGGCAGCTACATTGAAGAAATTGGACCGTCTTTTGGCACAAGTTCATAATTTACAAGACTTTAATTGCTATGCAAAATCCTTAAATAGTCAGGGAGGACCTAATGAGTATCGTCTTTTCTTCATCCCATTGGAAATCAACATCGGCTTTCACTACCAAGATCAGCTCGAATGGAACAAACTATGTGATTGGACATTACCATATGAGTTGAATAAGGAGGTAATTCTACGAGGAGTTAATATTTGTGGAAGAGAAGAAGAAGATATTATTTTTCTCCCAAAAGAAGTTGAGAAACTATTAATAAGAGATTGCCACGATGTAAGAAATTTGAGCAGTATTCCAACATTCAACACACTTGAAAAACTTGAGACCCTAGAGGTTCAACATCTTTCCAATTTGAGTGGTATATTATTGAATGTGTCATCAGAATCATCACCAGTTGGTCAATATTCACATCTCAAAGTTGTTGGCATATATGGCTGTCATAAAGTGATGAAATTGATCTCATCTAAGCTGATGTCAGAACTGAAGAACTTGGAGCAGATTGATGTACAAAATTGTGGAGAAATGGAGGAGCTAATAGCAGTAGATGATGATGATGACAATGAAGAAAGAAGCCCGAAGGAATTCCTTCACCCCAAATTGAGAAAGTTGACTTTATATCACATGCGAGAATTGAAGAGCATTTGTAGTTGCAATGGATTAGTGATGGTTTGTGATTCTCTCCAAGTTATTAATTTATGGGATTGCCCGAAATTGAAGAAAATTCTCTCATCATCATCCAAGTTGCAGCTGGGAGTACTAAAAAACTTGAAAGTGATTGATGTTTATACTTGTGGTGAAATGGAGGAGATAATAGCAATAGATGATGTTGATTGTAAGAAAGAATTGATGATTAGTCTTCCAAAATTGAGAAAGTTGACTTTAGTTGGCATGCCAGAATTGAAGAGCATTATAAATGTTTGTGGGAGTACTAATGGAGTATTAATGGTTTGTGATTCTCTCCAAGAAATTGTTATATTGAACTGCCCTCAACTGAAACGCTTCCCTATTTATCTTCCAATAGATGAGAAAGGAGAGCCATCTCCACCGCCTGCACTTAACAAAATCGAGGTTTACAGAGGATGGTGGGAAGCATTGGAGTGGGACAATCCAAATGCTCAAACTCTCCTACTCCCCTTTTGTAAGTTCTGAGATTAATCAAGCCAGGTAATAAATTCATTGCCCATTAATGATTAGTTTAATGTTGATTTTACATTATATAAATACAATTTAGCTCTCTTAAATAAATTTATATTCCGACTACTTTTTACAAAGATATAAACCAACTCAATTCTTCCCAAATTGATTTCCAAATCAAAATCTTCAGTCTTCACAATGCAAATGTAGGATTTTCTTATTATTAATAATGTTCATTATGTATTTGTTGATTTTGATATATGATATTTCTTTTGTTTTCTAATATGATTTTTTTTTTTTCCTAATGTTATTCAAGTCAGGTCATGATTGAATTGCACTTGCTTGCCAATTGGAGATCAAACCCCTTCAAAAAAAAAAAAGACGTTGATACTGATATTTTAATTATTTGATTGATTATTGTACATATTGATGTAAATATTGTTTTAATGTTGAACCTAAGTGGTATGATATACTGGATGTGAAGACATATGATCCATGTATGTGCTGTAAATTGTAAATTGTAAATTTGTGCTGTAAAAAATAAGTTGCAAATAAAGTTTGGATTTTTTTTCATATATCCATGTATGATATATTGTTTCTACAATGTGTTCTACTGCCAAATTACAAAATTCCAGCTACGATTTGCATTAGAAGCCATAAATTAATCACAAAAGACTGCGTACTCCATTGCCTGCTGCTTGCAGTCCAAACTCATCTTCTGCTATTCCGAAGAGCTCTATAAGGGAATCACAACAAAATGACCCTTCTCAGTCGTTGATGATGTGCTGCATCGATGACCCCTCTAGTTCTTTGGACTGATCATGTTGTATATATCTTTGTTTCAGTGTAAAATACGTTGAAAAGTATTGGATCTTAACAACACTGAAATGCAATGTTATTGTCCAGCCAATGTTGCTTCCTTTATGCAGGGGACTCATCGGAAGCAAAACCGTGTGATTTCAACTTGAAATTGACATGTTCTGATAGGTTACCTGGATGTCTACTCATAAAAGAAGAAAAAACCAAGCATGATGGACCCAATTAAGTTGAATTGCAAATACCTGACAGATGATTTCTGTGGCTCAATCTAGCATACTTGAAGAGGTCCTGATTTTGCAATATTCATTAGAAATACAATTTCATTTGCCGTGCGTGTCATCTAAAAGCAGCTCAATAATGGAACAAAACAAGCATGCATATATGAGTGTTATTCAACTAACTAGTTTCTGGCTCTTAGCTAATTGTTTTATTCAATATTTGTCAAACTTTTATAATTTTAAATTGGTGGAAGAAATCTTTTATAATTTTCATTTGATATCTACAAAACCGAAGAAAGTATACCACATCGAAACTGTAATTTCTATACAACTAAGAATGGAAAACTGTGACTTATCATGATTTCTTCAATGGCTGCAAATACGTGTCTGTTGATGGTTGCTCAGTGATTGACCAAGTGAAGACACATAGAAATGGTACGTTTCCAGGGAAGTTAGTAGACTTCTCGAGACCCTCAGATATTTCTCCTCTAACCAATGCTTAACAGCTCTCGGAAGACACTTTTGCCGAGATACTTCAAGGGTACGTACGTATTGTGAACCTTGCATCATCTTTGGTGTACACAACAAAAAAGGCCTTTATTAGCAACTGATATTGATAAGTTCTGGCCATGATCACCATTAATTCCTGTAAATGAGATTCTCTGGCACTTCATTGCAGCCTTTTTCTGCCACTTCCTGGCTAATTTGATTAGCCTTCTTGAACTAATCATGGTTATAGAATGGGGTCGTAAGATCCTCTTCGCTGTGCAGAAGGCAATAGGAGCATAGTCTATATATATGTGTGATGTCTGGCTATATATGTGATCATCGAAACAAGAAGATTGCAGGACTTGTGATGTTGTTTGGTTAGAAATCATCACTTCAGGACAAGCCATTGTTTCTTGTTAGTTATGCATTTGAATTTTTCTCTCCGGGCTTCACAACAACCAAAGCATAAACATTATGCTGAGTCATCTGCAATGACATAATGCGATTCATTTAACTCCACATACATCAACAGCTACATAACTTGTCACAGTCCAAGAAATGCTTACCGACTTGACATCATCATAAACAGAGTCATCTGTAGTGCACCAGAGCCAGGACCCATCAGCACCTTTACCTTTAGCTTTCAAGACATCAGCAAGCTGGGTGCCCTTCCATACGAGCTGACAAAGTAGACTGAAGCTGCGAAAACACAACGGGCCACCCAGAATCTATCCAAGACCACGGTTTTCACCACGTCCCCATTGGACAACAAAGATCGAACTGTCCTTTGCATATTTTTTCCTATAAAACAAAATTCAATACACGTTTGATCTTCACATCCACCAAAAATATAACAAACAGAGAAAAATTGACACCATCAAAGCAAAAACCTGATCTTTACAAGCAAAAATCTGATCTTTAAAAGTAAGCTCACCAAATTAACAACTACCCAGAAACCATATCACAAAGTAAAAATACTAACAAGTCATAAACACTAAAATCAAGCAAAAAATCCATGGAAGTTTCAGTTTTTTTAATTACAAATAGAACCAGAACAAGACCATTCATTGAATGAAGAAATCAAACAGAAAATCCATTATGTAAGAGATAAGTGGTTGGAGGAGGAGATATCATTATGTAAGAGATTTTACCTGAACCATAGCGCCTTCCATGAAAATCCAGACCAAGCTTGACCGCAAGTCCCACTAACTATATAGAATAAATGAGAGAGATCTTGAGTGAGCTGGTTGGTCGTCAATGTCCTTCCATCAGATGTATTGGAAATGGAAACAGATTCAGATTTCGGCTTCTTTTCTTCTTCTTCGTCTTCTTCTTAGGGTTTATAATTCGATTACTGGCCATGTATCAAGCAATCGATGATGTGTAAGTACACGTCAGCCAATTTCGTGACGTGCTCATGGAGATTACTTTTGCTCACCCCCCTTGAAGGGAGCTGAGCATTAACCCACTCCCCAACACTTGATATGTGTTAAGAGAGGGGTATTTTTGTCCAAAAACTGTCATGTGTTTAGATAAAAATACCCTCTCCCTGGACACATGTCATGTGTTGGGGAGGCGGGTAATGCTTCAGGGGAGGTCAGTAAAAATGGACTCCGTGCTCACGTCACGCCAATTGGCTGATGTGTTTGGACACGTAAGCAGAGAGTGGCTCACGTGACTAGTCACAGCAGCCAGCCTAATTAATGGGGTCAGACACGTCATCACATAAGCTGACATGTTTGTCCATGCGAGCAACTCAAGGATGATGTTTGATAAGACCAATAAGGTGTTCGTTCAAAAGCCTAAGAGAAGAAGTTGAAAATAGAAAACCGGAGAAAATAGATGATTGATCCAATGTAGAGGCATTATGATTCATTCCTTAATCCATATATTGCCGATTAATGAATTTAAATCTACAAATTATATACGTTTTAACTTAATTATCTTTAATTTGTATATGATCAGGCCAAAGCACAGGAGTTAAAATAAATTTCTTGACTTAAGATGTTGATCTATTTTTATTTTTTGATTGCTTATTGTATTGATTGATGTAAATATTGTTTTAATGTTGAACCTTTTGTTACATACTTAAAAGCACAGGAGTTAAAAAAAACGTATTCATATGAGATGCAAATAAGTATAAATAAAAGTTACAAAACCCCACGAGAAATATGGATTTGACTTTTATTGAATATATGGGTTGGTTTGGGTTGCATGAATTTTATTTGACTTAAAGGTACTAATGCCCCCTGGATTATACCCGAATTGCTCATTTGCCCCGTATATTCGAAAAATGGTCACTAAACCTCCTAAACTATCGGAAATTGGCAATATGTGACGGAATAGTAATGTCATCCATTTTTCTGCCATGATAAATTGCAATAAGTTCCCTTGATTATATGGATAATAGCATCAAATCAGAAACAATATAATTATATGACCTAAATACCCTTTTGACCAAAATTTTAAAATAAAAAATTTCCTGTTAAAAAATAAAAAATAATAATAATAAAATAAAAAATAATCATCATCATCATCATCATCATCATCATCCATTATCATGATCATCATTCACCAACTAAAAAAAAATCAAAAATCATCACCCAAATCAAACCTAATCACCCAAACCTAACTTCATCAGATTTCAAATAATTGTCATGATACCCAAAAACCGAATTACAAACACCATCAATCATGATTTTCTTCTAGTGGAGGAACTCAATTCTTGTCAATTCTTTACTCAATTAAGCAGTTACTGATAAATATACTCTTGAACATCCTACAGACAACTTCATAGTTAAATTCTTTTTGAAAAGTTTTAAAATTTTCAGAACTATTAAACCTGATAGGGCAGATTAAAGCTATACTAACCATTGTATCATCTCATCAGTTAAGTCACCGTGCTAACTTGATATCACTGTTAAATTAACTTGTGAACTTGACCATTCAGTTCTTATCTATTTATCCAAATCGGCGTTCCTCCACCAGAATGACGAGTTCCAACTACATCATCAACCACCCAACAAAAAAACCTAGATTTTCATCAAACACCACCAATTACAAACACCATTTCAGAGAAAAACACAAAGCAATCACGACAAGTAGAGCATCGGCGGCAATAAATGGCTTACGACGACCAAATCAGGGCGTACAGAAGCTTCTTGCAAGAAATCTCAGCTTCACCCAACCCAACTTCATCAAACCCAGAAATCTCATTGTCTTCATCATCGAACCCCACCGACTCAAAATCGAACCTAGAAACCTCCCCAAAAATCTCCATCAACATCATCGAGGGTTTGTGGGGTTCGATTTGGTGATGGGAGGGGCAGCTAGGGTTCGCTGGTTTTGCGGTGGCCGAGATATTGTTGGTGATGAGGGTTTGGTTCCTGCATCGAGGGTTTCACGGCAGCTATGGATTTTGTTGGTGGCTGGGTTTGGTTCATGAGGGATTCGAGTGGGAGAGGGATTTGTCGAGTTAGGGTTTGGTTGAGGAGGGATGAGAGAGAGAGAGAGAGAGAATTTGTTTGAGAGGTTTCTAGGTTTTATGAAGAAGATGAAGAAGATTATCAGTTTATCACTATTATTATTATTATTATCATCCTTTTATTATTATTAAATATTTAGGGATACTTAAATGAAAAAGATAATTTAATTATTCAGATAATTAAATTCAGATTTTTATTATTATTTAACCATTATTTCAATTTTAAATTTCCAAATTTTATTTTAAAATTTTGGTCAGAAGGGTATTTAGGTCATATAATTATATTGTTTCTGATTTGATGCTATTGTCCATATAATTAGGGGAACTTATTGCAATTTGTCATGACAGAAAAATGGATGGTATTACTATTCTGTCACATATTGCCAATTTCCGATAGTTCAGGGGGTTTAGTGACCATTTTTCGAATTCAGGGGGCAAATGAGCAATTCGAGTATAATCCAGGGGGCATCAGTACCTTTAAGTCATTTTATTTTTAGCAACCCAAACCAAACCAATCTTTGATCGGTTTGTTAAATGACAAACCGATTAATGATTTGTTTATATTTGAAACCGAACCAACCCATAAAGTTTGAGTTAGGTTAGACGGGTTGGTTCGGTTTAGCGGTTTTTTGCACATTCATACACACAACACACCATATTTACACGCTCCTGTATTAGTAGTCTACATAATCATGGGTTCAAGCTTAGCTCATCTCAATAAGAAAATGAGTAATACAATACGAACTAAAAATTTAACCCAAATGATGTGATAGATAAGTTGTCATCATCACACAAATCATAGGATGATGTGATGAATGATATGGCAAGGACAAATCATTTGCCATATCATTTGGGTTGCTTAACGCTTGCCATAACATTTGGGATGGTTTTTTGGTTAAATTTTTGGGTTAACTAGCATTAGTGTAATAAAATATCTAAGAACAAGTAGAGATGCAAATGTCTAAAGAAGTTAGCAGAATGTAACCGGATTGTTTTTCATGTAAAAAACATTTAAAATTCTTAACCAATAGTCTACTGGATAGTTTAAGTTTTCAAAACCATTAGTTTTAATTTCTTCAAGTGATATTAGATATTTATTTTTGATCCTAAAGTGGTATCAGAGATTTCTTTCCAATCCTACAGGAATCCTGAAGACAACTGTGCATACTGCAGAGGACAATGCAAATATGGGTAGATACTAAGGCAAAGAAACATAAAATCATATTACAATTTACAATAATCCAAATTACTGTATACTAATTAATGAATCATATGAACCATTCTGTACCCAAAAGCTTTGCATAACCAAACAGAGCAAAAAGAGAGAAGTTGTTCTGAATCCTCTGTTCAGAGTATTAAAATTTTCTGTTTGAATAAAAAGAAGAAAAAAAAAAATCATTGGAATAATGAAATAAAAATATTGATTCTTTTCTTTACTTATTAAAGCATATATATACCTTACTTCAATATCTATTCTTGGCTTTGGTTTTACTTATACTCACAAAAAAGATTATAATTATATTTGGAGTTATATATATATATATATCCTCTAAACTTCTATGGGATTTTATTTTCTTGGCACCTCTACCTTACCAAATATTTGAAGCACCACCTACTTCGAATCAATCCAGGTATAATATCATCTTTTCTAGGTTCATTTTGTTCGATATATATAATTTGAATTCTTTATTAAAAAAAAAAAAAATTATGTCACGATTTATATAATGTTGGATTGATGCATTTTCGATAATTAAGATTACATTTGATATGTGTTTAATTATTTATGTCAGACTTAATTTTGATCATTGAATATGTACCGAAGAACATTTATGCTACAATTAGTCTACAAAGTCGATGGATTGTTTAATTTTATTTTGGATTCATATTTTCTATTACATGTAAAGAATACAAGTGAATGAAATTAAGCTGATTTTCTGTTTGGTTAATGAAAAAAAAAAAAAAAAAAAAAAAAGGAATAAAAACTAAGAAAACAAAATCAACTTTTCTTAATAGTTGATTTTATGGTTGCAATAATTGCAAATACATTTTTTGTGACAAAATTTTAAGATTTCATTTCTTATGAATAATTACCATTAATTTTGTAGTAATATCTTATCAATTTCTCCAGCGCTCGAGCTTCTTGGCACGGCTACATTAACCAATATCTAAACCACAACTACAGATCAAATTCAGGTATGACATTCTCTTTCACAAAGTTTATTTTATTCAATATATCAAAAATTAAATTTAATGTAATACATTAATTTACTATAAATGTTAATATCATCACTTACAAATTCATTTTTTATGAAAAATATATTGCAATTTTTTTCAATGTTTAGGTTTCTTGGAATGACTAGCTTACCGAATACTTGAAGCTACAATCAGGTATGACATCCTCTTTATCAGGTTTCACTTCGTTCAATATATCAAAATCGTTTTATTTTACATGATTTATGTCACAACTTATATGATGTTGGATTGATGCTTATATATATATATACAGATTTTCTATTATCAGTTCGAACTGACAATAAATATATTAGGACGAAAAATATGGACCACTCGATTTACATACTTTGACTCAAAGTGTATGCACTTGTCAAAACTTCTCCATAATCTATGGTCCACATTCTTCGTCATGATATATTTATTGTCAGTTCGAACTGATAATAGAAAGACTGTATATATATATATATTCTCTAGTTAGTGTTGGGAATTTGAACGATGAACGCGGAAGCAACATGCCTAATATTCACATACATAACAAATAAACGTCTATAGCTAAAAATTAAAAATAAAAAAAAATAAAAAAAAAAAGATGAGAGAAAATAAAAACCAATCACACAACACAAGATATACATGGAAACCCTAAATCAGGGAAAAAAACCACAGGCCGTCAGGACGAAAATTCCACTATATGATAAATTGTTACAACCATATAATCCAGGATTCTCCCTCTCACAACCCAAACCCCAAACTACCGAGCCTTACCAATCCCCTAAGCTCACAACCGAGCTTTACATCATGGCTCTCAGCTCACAACGCTCATAGGGTCCTCCTTTGAGTACACCCCTCCCGAATATCCCCCTAGGTCTCCCCTGAACATCACCCACAAATCTCCCTCTTAATCCCCAGATATTCCCCGGATCCCTCCCCAGATATTCCTTAGGGAGGATGGTTTAACTTTAACTTCCCTAATTTATATATTTCCTCGCTTATATATATATTATATTAATAAAGATTGCCTCAACTTTAACTTCCCTAATTTAACTTCCCTAATTTGTATCCTCGCTTATATATATATTATATTAATAAAGATTGCCTCAATAATGCCCAAATTATCTACCTTAAAGCTAGATTTACAATCTTCTCAAAGCTATATTATTAGGTGGTAGCAACTTGAATTCGGGATATTATCAAGCTGAAAACTGTCATTTTCACCAAGTCACAAATCACAAATTCACAATAGTTTATTATTAGTTTCTTAATACCGTAAATTTACTAGTACAACCCAGGTATAACAGTATAATTAATCCAAGAGACACAACTATATTATTTTTGGAATAATATAGAAAAGTTGCATAAGAGAAAGGTATATTTAGAATGTTTTATTCTTTTCTTTGCTTCAATGTTTATTGTTGTCTTTTATTCTATTAAGATTCTTGACTTTGGTTTTACTTGTATTCACAAAGAAGAATATCAAACTAGGAATTAATAATAAGAATGAACAAAGAAACCCATGAGCAAGTATGAGCAAATGCTAAAAAAAAAAACCCATTAATGAACAAAGACACTACATACAAGTATTAGCAAAGCAAAGCAAACTCATATTAGGGGCGGTGACTTGAATTCGGGATATTATCAAGCTGAAAATCGTCATTTTCACCAAGTCACGGTGGTTTATTATTAGTTTCTTATTACCATAAATTTACTAGTACAACCCATGTATAATTAATTCAAGAGATATGACTATATTATTTTTTGAATGATATAGAAAAGTTGCATTAGAGAAAGGTATATTTAGAATGTTTTATTCTTTTCTTTGCTTTCAAAATTTATTGTTGTCTTTATTCTATCAAGATTCTTGACTTTGGTTTTACTTGTATTCACAAAGAAGATTATCAAACTAGGAATTAATAATAAGAGTTAACATTTTGAGTGATTATCTTGTAAATTTTCTCTTGCATTTCAGAATTTCTTGGCATATCTACGGATCTACCTTACCAAATAATTGAAGAAACATTTACAAATCGTTCCAGGTATGGCATCTTTGTTATTAGGCTTATTTTCATTCAATATTTAAAAAGAAAATTATTTTTCAGAATTTACATGTAACAAGTTTTATATGTCAGAATTTCAATGTTTTACACACAATTTTATGACATTATGCGTTGTTTTAGCAGAGTATTCAAAGCCTTGTTTGAAGAAGACGAAGAAGTCCCCTGTTTCAGCAGAGAAGCAATCCAGGTATAAAATTATCTTTTTCTAAGTTCATTTCATTCAATTTATCTAAAACGTTTTATTTTAAAAAAAATTAATAATTTGTCACAACTTATACAATATTGGATTGATGCGTTTTAAGTAATTAAAATTATGAGTAATTGTCACCAATATGCCTTGTGTACGTGAATTCATAGGTTGCCCCATAAACTTTTTTTTTAGGCATTAAACCCCCCGAACTATCGTTTATTGGCAAATTAGGTTTATTCCCCCCTGAGAGGGGGCATCTACAGTCCGGTTTTGTCAATAAATGATAGTTCGGGGGGTTTAATGTCTAAAAAAAAAAAGTTTAGAGGCAATATGTAAATTCACGTATACTCCAGGTGGTATTGGTGTCAATTACTATAAAATTATATATTGTTTATGCCTATTTTAAATGTATATTATTGGCCATATTTTATCAAAATTCTTGACTTTATTTTACTCTAATACGCATAGGAATAAAAGTTTTGTATATTGTTATAAATTCATATTCAATGTTTAGGTTTCTTGGACAGCTATAGCTAACCATAATTTTTTTTGTCTTTTATTATGTACCATCTGTGATGGCGAAAAATCAAACATAAGATACTCTCAGACTATAACTAACCACAAGTATTTAAAGCTTCTACAATCAGGTATGGCGTTCTCTTTACTTGGTTCATTTCATTTGTTGTATCAATTTATATATATATATATATATATATACATGATTTCTATGTCACAAGTTATATTTTGTGGATGGATGCATATTTGGTATTCATATATATATATAAATTGTATGTGTTATTTTCGATGCATGTTAGGATCAAACATGACAAACCCATTTAAAAAACATTAATTTTAAAATTTGTCAAAAACCTAGTGTTTTTAATTAAATTCTATAAAATTGACTGTTATAATGGGAACATATAATACATATTATATTTCTAAAGAAAACGTTAAGAGAGAATTTGTGTTTTAACTTTTAAGGTGAAAATTTAAAGCCTTTTTTTAGTATGAAAAATTAAAGCCTTTAATGAAATAAATTTACGAAAATGAATAACTAACATCATAAAACATTTAAAGATAAATAATTAATATAATCCACCTTTTTTGAGGTTTAGAAAAAATACAATCAGACAAGCTTTGTTCCATTTTTCTTTAACGGTTTCGAGGGTAATTTTGTCTTTAAATCAAAACGAAAGCCACGTGTCAACACGAACCCAGCCGCTAGATCTTCGATTCCTCTTCTTCGTTTTCAAGATTTGTGGGTGGTGGTGATTATTATTGTTGCTAGGTTCTGTTTCCAAGCTCAGGTGCTGAATTCTCAGAATCTGTCTCAATTACTTTATCTGGTCCAATCCATATGATTTATCACCTTGACATCTCAGAATCGGTTTCAATTACTTTATCTGGTCCAATCCACAAACCATCAACCTAACTTCAATCCAACAACTTGACATTTCTTCCAATTTCTTCCATCTCCACAAACCAAATGCATAATCAAAAGCTCCTTAACAAAAAACCATCTTCTTCAATAAAATTTAAAAAACCACAAAATCATCCCAAAAAAAAAAACCGTAACATAACAAAACAAAAATAAAAAATAACCACGACGGGTGTGCTTCTCATCATCAGCTTGAGCCGAACCATGAACAGCTCCTCCTTCACTTTTACACCATCACCCAGACCCAATTCCTCGCCATCATCCACTACGCCACGTCACACAACATCCCGGAGATGACCCATCCGGAGATCCGCTCTGCTTTCGACGTCGTAAATCTGTCCTTGGATGGCCATGAGAATCGACTTTTTAATTGGAATCGGAGTCGTAGTACTACTTCAGCTCCACCTCTGTGATCTCGCCGAGCTGGACAAGCGGGTGCAGAGATCCATCTATGGAGATCTCCATGACGCCGACGATGGGTATCTAGACCAGATCTGGTTCCAGATCTCTTCAAAAGCTTTTCATTTTTTTATTTCTGTAGAGATTTCCAAATCATTTTCGTTTTATTTCATTTCATTTTCGTTTTAAAAAAATCAGATTTATTTATTTATTTATCATTTTCCTTTTATTTATTATTTTAAGTTTTTTTAAGGGTAAAAAAGTTATTTTACCTTTTCTGTGAGAGTTACCCATTAAAAATCTTATCAGAGGGGTCAAATTGAGTAGTTTTTGAACACATAGGGACCAATCTAGTAAAAATAAATGAGTAAAAAATAGACATTTTAAAAAAACATATGGACTAAATGAATTCAGGACATTCTCTTTCACAAAGTTTATTTTATTCAATATATCAAAAATTAAATTTAATGTAATACATTAATTTACTATAAATGTTAATATCATCACTTACAAATTCATTTTTTATGAAAAATATATTGCAATTTTTTTCAATGTTTAGGTTTCTTGGAATGACTAGCTTACCGAATACTTGAAGCTACAATCAGGTATGACATCCTCTTTTTCAGGTTTTACTTCGTTCAATATATCGATCAAAATCGTTTTATTTTACATGATTTATGTCACAACTTATGTGACTTTGGATTGATGCTTATTATTATTATTATTATTATTATTATTATTATTATTATTATATATTTCTTCTCTAGTTAGAATGGTCTTGCACTCCAGCGGGCTGCAGGAAAAAAAATCGAACTGTCATTTTTTGTAACATTACAAAAGAAGGGTCCCCTCACACCTGTCATAAGAAAAGTCGCACACACAAACATATAATATGAAAACAATAAGAAGAGATAAGACGACACTAAAGATTTTACGTGGTTTAGCAATTTGTCTACGTTCACGGAGCGAACCGCACTCAATCCATTACTTTCAGAGTTGATTACAATTTATTTGTCTCTCTTTCAGTCTCTCTACAATTTGCTCTTTATCTCTCTAACAACTTTTTCTCACACACATTAGGGCATACATAATGGTGGTATTTATATGGGAGCACTAGGGTTGGCCAAATAATAATTTGAGTCTATTTCCTTTTTCTCTTTCTTTTCTACGCAAGATTTCCTATTTTCGCTTGAACCTGCCAAACCGTTGTCTGTAGCACAACGTTTCCCACAGCGGAAAACTCTGGACTTGTATTGTTGTTAATGCCGCTGTCGAAATTAAACAGCACTTCCCACAACGTAAACCTCTGGAGACAAGTCGTTGTCCCACCACTGTTGAAATTCCACAGCGCTTCGCAAAGCATTTCTTATTGATGGTGGACCGCTGTCCTTACCGCTGTGCAGGGCACAACGGTGAGCTTCCTTTGACCGCTGTCCCTTAGTTCAATTGACGTTGTCCCTTATATCAAAGCACTCATTAGCTTCTTTTGTTGACCAATCATTAAAGTCTTCGCACTTCCCTAACTATCTCCCACTTGAAGACTAAATACTCAATAAACGTTCTCCATCCTTCCTCGATGACTTAGTGGATAAATAACAGTGTGCTCTTCCCTATCGTCTTCATTTTTTAAGACCCACTAAAGCTGAGCACAACTCCAGTTTCTCAATAGTGACTGTCTTGGTTAACATGTCACCTGGATTCTTAGTTCCTACAATCTTCACTAACTTCACTAACTTCAACACTCCTTGTTCGATTAACGACTGAATGAAATGGTAGCGCATATCTATATGCTTGGTCCTAGAATGGAACACTGAATTCTTAGCCAAATGTATTGCACTCTGACTGTCACTATGCTACAGTTCATCACTTGATCGAATCCCAACTCAGCTAACAACCTTTGTAACCATATCAGCTCCTTGCTCGATTATATCATAGCCACATACTCTGCTTCTGTTGTAGAGATTGTCATTATCTTCTGCAATTGGGACACCCAACTAATCGCGGTACTAGCCATCGTGAACACATATCTGGTGATATTTCTTCTATGATCCACCTTTCCAGCAAAGTCTGAATCCACATAGCCTTCCAACTTAAGTTCATTTCTTTTGAAGGTTAAGACATCTCTCTATCGTACCCCACAAGTATTTTAGGATCCACTTCATGGCCTCTCAGTGAGGCTTGCTTGGATTGGACATGTATCGGCTCACAACTCCCACTGCATGGGAGATATCTAGTCTCGTGCAAGTCATGGCATACATTATACTTCCAATGGTTGAAGCATAAGGAACTCAAGTCATGAAGTCCTTCTCCTCTTTCGTCTTTAGGCTCTGATCCTTGGACAACCTGAAATAACTAGCCAAAGGTGTTCTCACCAGTTTCACATCACCCATGCGGAATCTTTGTAACACTTTCCGAACGTACTCTGCTTAAGAAAGCTTTAAGGTACCTTCATGTTCATTTCTGCTAATCCTCATTCCAAGAATCTACTTTGGTGCACCTAAGTCCTTCATCTCGAACTCACTTGAGAGTTGCTTCTTCAAATTGTTAATCTCCTCTAAATCTACACCAGCTACTAACATGTCATCAACATAAAGTAACAAAATAATAAAACTTAACTTAACCTTTTTGAAGTAGCAGCAGTGGTCAGCATTGCATCTCAAGTAGTCATTCCCTTACATAAACCCATCAAGCTTCTTGTACCACTGTCGGGGAGCTTATTTTAAACCATACAAGCTCTTCTTCAACCTACACACCAACTCTTCATTGCCTACTTCTGTAAACCCCTCTAGTTGCTTCATATATATCTCCTCCTCCAAATCTCCATGAAGAAAGGCAGTCGTCACATTTAACTACTCCAGATATAACCCTTTCATTGTGACAATATTCAACACTAACCGGATCGTAGTTAGTTTAACGACATGAGAGAAAATTTTACAATAGTCAATACCTTATGTTAACCAAAAAAGTTGGCAACTTCTCCAAAGAAGAACTTTCCCCGCTGCAAAGACTTGACACCATGAGGAACCCGGTCCATCAGGGACCTGGTCCACCATAAGGACCTGGCACCATGAAGGACCCGGTCCGGTAGGGACCCAATCCACCATTAGGACCGGACATCAAGAAAGACCCAGTCTATCAGGGACCCAGTCCTCAACAGCGCTCGCCCCCCCAAAGGTACCGGGTCGAGATCATTGGGTACAATCTACTACTTCTGGAACCGTGATGGACAGGCTAAGACCGACGAGTCATGCCCACCAGTTTAGTACCAGTGAGCGCAAACGACCCAGACTAGACCTTCAAGCACACCGAAGAACATTCTGGAATGACCCGACCACTTCCAGCAAGCACCAATTCCCGCTTAGGGCACAAAGTCACATGGGAATGAAGAAAGAGTCGGGGTAACCTGCAAGGATCCGGTAGTGAACAATTAATGCTGGACAACAAGCATGAAGAAGGAAAGAAGGGGACTAACGGTTGAGATCCCTCCTCAATCGCGCCCCATCAACAGCCGGATCTCATCCTACCAAAACCCCTACTTAATGTTAACTATCCCATACATGAAGAGGGAAGCTATGCTTTCCTAGCAAATCGCTTGTAGAGCACCTCTAAGCTAAAGAAAAAAAATGTTGGGTAAGGGCATCTAATAGTATGCAGCGGGACAAGCGCTGACTCTGTCCCCTGCCAACCTAAATCGTGACAGCGACATCCCACGATAGCTGAAAGCGTTTTCGACCAATCCAAGCATCCCAAATCACCACCAAAGTGCCATGTCAACCATATTAAAGAGCCTAAAGTAACCTAAGGCATGGGTGGAGCAATCACGGCCCTTCAAGGCATATGCTAACCGTTGACCCGGTCCAAAACAACGGTAAGGATCCATTCTTCACATTTCAACTTTGGGACTAGGGCCCCTACCTACCCAGGCCAGAACCACACCAAGGGACACGTCTCGGTGGCATCATCTAAGCCCTTCAACTCCTACCACCTCAACGCCTGGTTCAAAGGAACAGTGATGATCGGGTCTAGGCATTCCCGCCTAAATAAACGTCCCTCACCTACCCCTCCAAAGACCCACTATAAATATCCCAACTCACAAAGAGTAAAGGTTTGACCTTCGGAACCTTAAGCCAGCTCCTAAATCAAGCTCCATAATGTTCCCTCTACTTGGCTACTACCCTTCCTAAACCAAGCTCCATAGTGCTCCCTCTATTTGGCTACTACCCCTTCCAAATCAAACTCCATAGAGTCCCTCATTTTTCATTTTGCGCATCTTGTTGTAATATTGATAATCCACTTAGAGGCCATGTATAACATACCCCTTTAGCAATTAATAAAGAGTGCCCGATTCTCACTAGAATCTTACCAACCCACGATCCATAGAACCCCCTCAACCTCATTTATCTCCCCTCAAGACTGACCCTGAACCTCAGTGTCGATTCCTGGTAACCGGGCTAAGAACCTTCCCCGATACCCCTCCCATTCGAACTGGGACGACGCTATACCCAGTCCAGGCCAACCGTGGTGCACTAGTACACCGAGGTCAACTGTTATTCCAGAGGTATTCAAAGGATTTTTTAGGTTAACACCTTCTATTTATTAGAAGCCTTTGACTACTAGTCGGGCCTTATATATCTTGAAACCATCATGTTCTTCTTTAATTCTGTTAACCCCCAAAAATGTCCCAAAGAATCAAAGGAGAACTTTCCCCGATATACCGTAGCAGGACTTGAACTGGATCAGGTCACGCTTAGATCGCTAACGTATGATCCGGTCTTGATGCAACTGGGCCTAGCACCAACCCCCATTTTTACCTTCAAAACCTACCATTTGGAGATCCCAATCCCCGATACAGTCGTGCCCACCTGGGTGCCATAACGGTGGGGTCTAGCGTGACATTACTTTACAGTCCCGCCCCCTAAATGACATCGGGACTCACCGGCGTTACCGGGGGAAACCATTGTGGCGATGCGTCCCGACCCACCAAGTCAAACCAAAGGAGGGGATACTTGAGCTTCCTAAGTCCCCTATTGTCACAAGATTACCCTAAACGTACAAGAACCATCTAAAACCCTCACTAATGTCACCAAGTGAACCCATGAAGGGCAAATGCAAGCCCTAGCAGAAGGACCAGCTCAAATAAGGAAGGAACCCAACAGAGAACAAGGGGTAGATGAGCATTAATTTTGCCCAGTTAACAATGGAAAAAAAAAAAAAAAAAAAGATAAGGAATGAAGGGCCCTAATGACACCGCATCAACCAATGTCATTGACCCGATGGTGGTCCAACTTAGCCTTACAAAGGGTCAACCCTAATCATCATCAAAGAGAGAATATGAGTTCCAACAGCCATGGAGGATACAAAAAACGCCTAGGCAGAAAGGGGAAACTGTGGGAAGAAGAGATTGATAGTGGCAACGTGACAGATGCTGCCATTGTTCCCCAGCAGACCAAAAGTGTGAAAGTGACTTGTGGGCACAACTTAAACAACCTCAACCTTAAATTCAGGGAAAGCGCCACCTAGCAACCTACGAGGCACCCACGTGGACATTAGGGCATATGTGGGACCATCCCGACCGTCCGTGGCATGTGTACAGCCTATGCCCGATAGGAATCAACAGTGGAGATCTCCTAATGATTATCCCGCCTAAAAGGAGGTCTCCCACCGGACAGCCAGGTCAGCCCTAGAGCCTAGCTGGAGAAATCCCAACCCTCCAAGGCGTGTGCTACCGTGGGCCCAGAATAAAGGAGCGATGAGGATCATGCCAAGGACTCCTGATGTAGTAAAATATGTGTTCAATTTACTAAGAAAGTTCGTTCATTGGGATCGACGATTCTATTGGTCGAAAGCCAATTAATCTAGCAAGGTTACTCTAAATGCGAAAAACTAAATTGCATAATGCTATTCTTTGGAAGTTTGATTAATTCTAAAATTAACCTAAATTATGACTATTTGAACTAAAGAATAAAATCAAATCAAATCAAAGATCACACAAGGGATGAATATATGGAGAGAAATACTAGGGAATCGATGCACCTTTCTTAGACACTCAATGCTCACAATCAGTCTTGTTAAACACTTCAATCTAGTTTACGGGCTTGTTTTCAAGATAATTCAATTAGGTTCGAAGATCCTTTCCAATACTCGCACACGGTCATGCAACGAATACGGAATAATGATCTAGGGTTCTTCTTATTACTCACACACGGTCATACACTCATCCGAGAAGTGGCCCTTCTTACCACAATTCTAGCACTCTATATCCTTCTTGCTTCGTTGCTAATTTCCCGAATAGTTGACCTAATTCCTGGATTTAGACTTTCCTCTTGACTTTGATCTTCCTTGTTGATTCGTGTTTCGATTTCCGTTTCTGCCTTCTCTACCTTACATATTAATTGGTAAAGATATAGATGCCCATAATTCCTCTTCATGCAACTTGATCTCTTCAGTCATGATCATATTCACAACCTATCGAATGTTTAATTTTTCCTTTTCGAACGAGTTGCCAATTGACTAACTTGTCATCTTCCAACTTTCTGGCAATTGGGTAAGTATAAACACCACCAATAACTCCTCATCGAAACCCATAGACACAGGACTTAACCCATCCTTCACTTCGTTGAACTGATTCAGAAACTCTTTAAAGCTCTAACCTTCCATTATCTTTAAATTTGACAATTTCTTGACAAGATGGACCTTCCTTACAGCAAAAGGTTGTTCATATAGATTTGATAGAGTCTTCATAAGATCTTTAGCAGTTTGTTGATCCTTTATGTTGAAAGCGATCTGCTTCATCAAACTGAGACTAATTGCTCACAATGCTCTCCGGTCCAAGAGTCCCCAATCATCTTCATCCATGTTCTTTGGCTTCCGCTTCACTAACCAATCTGCGTCGGTCATAGTCTCCGGCTTCTCTTTTATCTCCAGTGCAAGTCCTTCTGGTACAAATAAACCTCCATCTACATATTCCAAAAACTGAAATTCGACCTATCAAATTTCTCAATCCTTTGCGAATCCTTCTCTGATCCCATCTCTACTCGAATCGATGACCTCGATAAAAACTAGATTTGTATAAAACCTAATATGTCCCAACCAAGGGCTCTGATACAAATTGTTGTAAGAAAAGTTGCACACACAAATCTAAACACACAAACAGATGATATGAAAACAATAAGAAGAGATAAGACGATACCAAAGATTTTACGTGGTTCAGCAATTTGCCTACGTCCATAGAGCGCACTGCACTCAATCCACTACTTTCAGAATTGATTATAATCTCTCTATCTCTCTACAATTTGCTCTCTATCTCTCTAGCAACTTTTTCTCACACACATTAGAGCATACATAATGATGGTATTTATATGGGAGCACTAACCAAATCCTAATTGGAGTCTATTTCCTTTTTCTCTTTCTTTTCTGCGCAAGATTTCCTATTTTCGCTTGAACCCGCCAAACAGCTGTGGGTATTGCTATCTGTAGCACAATGTTTCCCACAGCGAAAAACTCTGGACTTGTATCACTGTCAATGCCGCTGTCGAAATTGCAAAGCGCTTCCCACCGTGTAAACCTCTAGTGACAGACCGTTGTCCCACTTTTGTCGAAATTCCACAGCGCTTCGCAAAGCATTTCTCACTGATGGTGGACCACTGTGCAAGCCACAGCGCAAGGCACATCGGTGAGCTTCCTTTGACCACTATCCCTTAGTTCAATTGACGATGTCCCTTATATCAAAGCACTCATCGGCTTTTTTTGTTGACCAATCATTAAAGTCTTCACACTTTCCTAAAAACACCTACATTATCAGGTTGTGAGTTCGAGTCTACCCCCCTCCTCTAAACCCCAAATTATTATTATATTTAAAATAAAAAAAAATCAAAAGAACGGTCCTAAATAAATTTTGCAGGTACATCCTAACTAGAGAATTAATTATATATATAATATATTTATTTTTTTATTGTATTTTTTTTTAATTTTCTATACGTATTAAATTATTTTGTATGTTAGATTCAAGAACCATCTTAATATGCTTTCTTTAACAGAAATTAATTTATATTTCAAAAAAAAAAACAGAAATTAATTTATATTGATTTACTCTAAATTCTTTGAACTATTATAATATTTCGGGATTTCGGGAAGGGATATGACTCGAACCCGCAACCTCATTGAGGTAGATGTGAGGTACTTACCATATGAGTCAACCTCATCTTGTCAATGGGCCAATTTGTAAATGTTATCTACAATAAGCATGTTTGATTGAAAATTCTAAGAAAAAAAACTAGAGATTTGTGTTTTAATAAATTTAAAATTCTAAAATAAATAAATGTAAGAAAAAAGTACTATAAATTCAACGTCATAAAACATTTTAAGATTATTTAATCACACTATAATAATCCAATTCCAGACCACCTTCTAACGTAGGTTAGCATTAGTTGTAGTTAATAGGTCAAGCTATATTAACTGAAAAATTTTGACTTAAATTTTTAACTTCAACATCCATCCATTCATTTCCACTCAATAACAAGTAGATTTTTTTAGAAAAAAATAATTACATTTATCATCTAATTTAATTTACTTGCAACGTACAATATTTCTGTATTTGTTATTACGTAGCAAACATTTATTATTTTTATACAAATATCTTGTCATTTGGTATATAATTTTTAGAAATCATTCAATAAGAGAGTCTCATAAAATTAATTTGAGAGTTGAAGAATTTTTTCTTTGTAAGAGATAATAAAAATATATATTAAAGAGTTTAAATAATAAATTGAGAGAGAGAGAGAGAGCTGTGAAGACACCGGAAATAAAGAAGTACAACAGACTGACAGAGGGTGAGGGAAATTCTATCTAATTCAATAATGACGTAGTAATATTTCAAAAAAAATCAATAATGACGTCAAATAGTATTACATGTAATACTATTACCATGTAGGGAAGTATCGATGGAATCTGTCATCGGGCCCATCTTTGAAATTTTAAAGTGCATTGGACCTCCATTATGTAAATATATTGAATATCATAGAAAGCTCGATGAATATAAGAAAATTCTCAAAAGAATATTGGGTGAATTAAATAGTCAGAGAGAGGAAATAGAGACGAGGTTGAAGGTAGAGTGTGGTTTTGGTAAATCACCAAAATACGAAGTCAAGAATTGGTTGGAAAATATACAAATGATCATTCATGATGCTGAAAATATTGAATGCACATTTGAGAACGGGAAATGTTTCTCACGTACACGTCTAGCAAAACTTATTGACAAGAAAATTCAAGAAGTGAAAGAATACCAACAAAAGGGTAATTCATTTAATAGTTTGGTGATTGATGCTCCTCCGACCGGTGGAATAGTTTTGCCAACAACGGCATTAGCGGGAGAAACTACTGCAAAAAAAGATATGGATGAGATTTGGGGATACTTGATGGGAAATGAGGTAAAAAAGATTGGAGTTTGTGGGATGGGTGGAGCCGGTAAAACAACCATCATGACACATGTTAACAATAGACTCGTAAAGGAACATGTTAAGTTCGATAATGTTATATGGGTCACTGTATCCCAAACGTTTGATCTTGTTAAATTACAAAAAGAAATTGTAGTTGCTTTGAATGAAAAATATGAAAAATTTCAAGAAACGGAAGATGGAAAGAGACGGGCTGGGATGCTATCAGAAATGTTGAGCAAAAGAAGATTTGCATTAATTTTAGACGATGTGTGGGAAAAAATTTCCCTCGAAGAACTTGGAATCCCGGAGCCTACTGAAGAGAATGGATGTAAATTGGTAATAACAACTCGTTCATCGGATGTTTGTCGCCTCATGGGTTGCAAATTAGTCCGAGTCAAGTCTCTTTCAGAAAAAGAGGCTTTAGAGTTATTCTTTGAGAAAGCAGAACTTGACATTTTAAAAGTTCCAACTTTAAGAGATATCGTGGAACTTATGGTCAAGCAATGTGCCGGTTTACCACTTGCAATTGTGACAGTGGCAAGTAGCATGAAAGGAGAAGATGATATACATGAATGGAGGAATGCACTACGTGAATTGTCTAACAATGTAAGGAGTATCAGAGTCAATGAAGAGGATGTTTTTGGGCGATTAAAATTCAGTTATGATCGATTGAAAGATGAAATGATTCAACGATGCTTCTTGTATTGTGCATTATATCCTGAAGATCATGACATTCCAAAAAATGAACTTGTGGATTGTTGGATTGCAGAAGGACTTGTAGATAAGATGGTTAATTTGCAAGAAACAGAGGAAAGGGCTCGTATTATAATAAAAAGTCTTGTAAACAATTGCTTGTTGTTGGATAGTCTTGACAATGAAGGGAGAAGTTGTGTAAAGCTACATGATGTTGTAAGAGACATGACGATCAAGTACATTACAAGCAAAAGTCCTCTGTTCATGGTAAAAGCTGGCTTGAATTTGGATGAGTTACCGAGCGAACAAGAGTGGAAAGAAAATCTTGACAAGGTTTCCTTAATGAAAAATCGTGTAAGAGAAATTCCTTCAAGTATGTCACCAAATTGTCAAATTCTTTCAACTTTGTTTTTACAAGACAATCCTTTACTAGAAAGTATTCCAGAATCTTTCTTCTTCCACATGCACGGATTGAAGATTCTTAATCTTTCTAGAACCGGGATTGAGAGCTTGCCAAACTCCATCTCTGAGTTGACAAATCTCACAGCATTGTTGCTTCAAAATTGTGGGAGTTTAAAACATGTTCCTTCTTTAGCAAGGCTTCGGGCACTTGTGAAATTGGAGCTCGGATATACAGCAATAAATGAAGTGCCAGCGGGAATGGAGATGTTAGCAAACCTAACAAGTCTCGATCTTTTGTGTTCGGAGTTACACATGATACCAGCTGGGATATTTTCTAAACTATGTCGTCTCCAAAAACTTCGGGTTTATTGGGGACTGGAAACTCTAAAAGTGGCAGTAGAGGAGGCAGCTACATTGAAGAAATTGGACCGTCTTTTGGCACAATTTCATAATTTACAAGACTTTAATTGCTATGCAAAATCCTTAAATAGTCAGGGAGGACCTAATGAGTATCGTCTTTTCTTCATCCCATTGGAAATCAAGTTTACCCCTTACGCAGATCAGTACGAATGGAACCAACTATTTGATTGGACATTACCATATGAGTTGAATAAGGCGGTAATTCTACGAGGAGTTAATATTTGTGGAAGAGAAAAAGAAGATATTATTTTTCTCCCAAAAGAAGTTGAGAAACTATTAATAAGAGATTGCCACGATGTAAGAAATTTGAGCAGTATTCCAACATTCAACACACTTGAAAAACTTGAGACCCTAGAGGTTCAAGATCTTTCCAATTTGAGTGGTATATTATTGAATGTGTCATCAGAATCATCACCAGTTGGTCAATATTCACATCTCAAAGTTGTTCGCATATATGGATGTCATAAAGTGATGAAATTGATCTCATCTAAGCTGATGTCAGAACTGAAGAACTTGGAGCAGATTCGTGTATATGATTGTGGAGAAATTGAGGAGCTAATAGCAGTAGATGATGATGTTGATGACAATGAAGAAAGAAGCCCGAAGGAATTCCTTCTTCCCAAATTGAAAAAGTTGTCATTGCAATGGATGCCAAAATTGAAGAGCATTTGTAGTTGCAATGGATTAGTGATGGTTTGTGATTCTCTCCAAGTTATATCTTTATGGGTTTGCCCGAAATTGAAGAAAATTCTCTCATCATCATCCAAGTTGCAGCTGGGAGTACTAAAAAACTTGGAAGAGATTAATGTAGGAGGATGTGGTGAAATGGAGGAGATAATAGCAGTAGACGATGTTGATTGTAAGGAAGAATTGATGATTAGTCTTCCCAAATTGAGAAAGTTGACTTTAGGATTCATGCCAGAATTGAAGAGCATTATAAATGTTTGTGGGAGTACTAATGGAGTATTAATGGTTTGTGATTCCCTCCAAGAAATTACTATATGGGATTGCCCTCAACTGAAACGCTTCCCTATTTATCTTCCAATAGATGAGAAAGGAGAGCCATCTCCACCGCCTGCACTTAACAAAATTGACGTTACCAGAGAATGGTGGGAAGCATTGGAGTGGGACAATCCAAATGCTCAAACTCTCCTACTCCCCTTTTGTAAGTTCGATTAATCAAGCCAGGTAATAAATTCATTGCCCATTAATGATTAGTTTAATGTTGATTTTACATTATATAAATACAATTTAGCTCTCTTAAATAAATTTATATTCCGACTACTTTTTACAAAGATATAAACCAACTCAATTCTTCCCAAATTGATTTCCAAATCAAAATCTTCACAATGCAAATGTAGGATTTTCTTATTATTAATAATGTTCATTATGTATTCGTTGATTTTGATATATGATATTTCTTTTGTTTTCTAATATGAATTTTTTTTTTCCTAATGTTATTCAAGTCAGGTCATGATTGAATTGCACTTGCTTGCCAATTGGAGATCAAACCCCTTCAAAAAAAAAAAAGACGTTGATACTGATATTTTAATTATTTGATTGATTATTGTACATATTGATGTAAATATTGTTTTAATGTTGAACCTAAGTGGTATGATATACTGGATGTGAAGACATATGATCCATGTATGTGCTGTAAATTGTAAATTGTAAATTTGTGCTGTAAAAAATAAGTTGCAAATAAAGTTTGGATTTTTTTTCATATATCCATGTATGATATATTGTTTCTACAATGTGTTCTACTGCCAAATTACAAAATTCCAGCTACGATTTGCATTAGAAGCCATAAATTAATCACAAAGTACTGCGTACTCCATTGCCTGCTGCTTGCAGTCCAAACACTCATCTTCTGCTATTCCGAAGAGCTCTATAAGGGAATCACGCGGAGAACACAACAAAATGACCCTTCTCAGTCATTGATGATGTGCTGCATCGACGACCCCTCTAGTTCTTGGGAATGAGAGCCAGCTTCTGCCAATTGTTTGCCATTTTGATCAGCTTCTTTGGACTGATCATGTTGTATCTTTGTTTCAGTGTAAAATATGTTGTAAAAGTATTGGATCTTAACAACACTGAAATGCAATGTTATTGTCAAGCCAATGTTGCTTCCTTTCTGCAGGGGTCTCATCGGAAGCAAAACCGTGTGATTTCAACTTGAAATTGGCATGTTCTGATAGGTTACCTGGATGTCTACTCATACGAGACGAAAAAACCAAGCATATGGACCCAATTAAGTTGAATTGCAAATACCTGACAGATGATTTCTGTGGCTCAATCTGGCATACTTGAAGAGGTCCTGATTTTGCAATATTCATTAGAAATACAATTTGATTTGCCTTACATATAAAAGCAGCTCAATAATGGAACAAAACAAGCATGCATATATGAGTGTTATACTTCACAATCTGAACAAACTCATAGGAGTACTCCATTAGCAAATCTGAATAAACTCAGAGGATCAACTGATATGATTAGCAAACTATGCACTCCATTTGTAACATTTGAGCAGTTCTGTTGTGCTATTTGTAACGAAAACAAAAGTGGGATCGTTATATATGTAACATGATGCCCGGAAAATACACTTTCATTTGTTATAGATTTGATCTACAAGAAATCATTTCAAACAAAGTAACTTAATATGTCTTATTTTGTTGTATCTCCTGGAAAATGTCTAAGTCAAATGAATGGCTAACAAAAGTATACTATTTCCTGACATGAAATGGCTAGTCAATCGAATTTTCACTGATTTACACAAAGTGCAGCACAAAACAAGAGAACAACAAAGTTACACTAACAACTTGAAGAAAACTAACTACTTTCTGGCTCTTAGCTAATGGTTTTATTCAGTATTTGTCAAACTTTTATAATTTTAAATTGGTGGAAGAAATCTTTTATAATTTTCATTTGATATCTACAAAACCGAAGAAAGTATACTACATCAAAACTGTAATTTGTGTACAACCAAGTATGGAAAACTGTGACTTATCATGATTTCTTCAATGGCTGCAAATACGTGTTTGTTGATGGTTGCTCAGTGACTGACCAAGTGAAGACACATAGAAATGGCACATTGCCAGGGAAGTTAGCAGACTTCTCGAGACCCTCGGATATGTCTCCTCTAACCAATGCTTAACAGCTCTCGGAAGACACTTTTACCGAGATACTTCAAGGGTACGTATTGTGAACCTTGCATCATATTTGGTATACACAACAAAAAAGGCCTTTATTAGCAACTGATATTGATTAGTTCTGGTCATGATCACCATTATTTCCTGCAAACGAGATTCTCTAGCGCTTCATCGCAGCCTTTTTCTGTCACTTCCTGGCTAATTTGATTAGCCTTCTTGAACTAATCATGGTTATAGAATGGGGTCGTAAGATCCTCTTCGCTGTGCAGAAGGAAATAGGAGCATAGTCTATATATATTTGTGATGTCTGGCTAGATATGTGATCATTGAAACAAGAATATTGCAGGACTTGTGATGTTGTTTGGTTAGAAATAATCGCAACAACAAAACTTGTCACGGTCCAAGAAACGCTTACCGACTTGACAGCATCATAAACAGAGTCATCTGTAGTGCACCAGAGCCAGGACCCATCAGCACCTTCACCTTTAGCTTTCAAGACATCAGCAATCTGGGTGATCTCGAAACCATGCTCTTCCATACGAGCTGACAAAGTAGACTGAAACTGCGAAAACACAACAGACCACGGTTTTTACCGCGTTCCCATTGGACAACAAAGATCGAACTGCCCTTTGCATAATTTTTCCTATAAAACAAAATTCAATACACGTTTGATCTTCACATCCACCAAAAATTTAACAAACAGAGAAAAATTGACACCATCAAAGCAACAACCTGATCTTTACAAGCAAAAATCTGATCTTTAAAAGTAAGCTCACCAAATTAACAATTACCCAGAAACCATATCACAAAGAAAATGATACTAACAAGTTATAAACACTAAAATAAAGCAAAAAATCCATGGAAGTTTCAGTTTTTTTAACTACAAACAGAACCAGAACAAGATCATTCATTGAATGAAGAAATCAAACAGAAAATCCATAGCGCCATAGCGCCTTCCATGAAAATCCAGAAAATCATTGAATTGAAAGATAAGTGGTTGGAGGAGGAGATCATTATATAAGAGATTTTACCTGAACCATAGCGCCTTCCATGAAAATCCAGACCAAGCTTGACCGCAAGTCCCACTAACTATATACAATATACGCGAGAGATCTTGAGTAAGCTGGTTGGTCGTCATTGTCCTTCATGTATTGGAAATGGAAACAGATTCAGATTTCTGCTTCTTTTCTTCTTCTTCGTCTTCTTCTTAGGGTTTATAATTCGATTACAAGCCATGTATCCAGCAATCTGATGTGTAAGTACACGTCAGCCACTTTCCTGACATGTCTGAGCACATCACACCAAATGGCTGATGTGTTTGGACACGTAAGCACGAAGTGGCTAACGTTACTAGCTACGGCAGCCAGCCTAACTAATGGGGTCGGACAGGTCATAACATAAGCTGACATGTTTGTCCATGCAAGCAACTCAAGGATGATGTTTGATAAGAACACTAATGCTACGTTTGGTAGGGAGGAAAGAAAATAGGAAGGATGGAAAGATTTGAAGGGATAGAAAACATGAGGGAAGGAAAAAGAAGGAAAGGAAAAATGATTTTCCCTCGTGTTGTTTGGTAAACAGAAAGGAAAGAAAAGATCATTTTATCAATTTTACTATTTTACCCTTGTATTATATTTTATATATTAAATTTTTTTGGTTAAAATTGTAATTTTCCAAATGGTGGCCCCCATTTCTTTTTTTCCCTTTTCTTTCCCTCCCATTTCCTCCCACTTTTGGGAGGAAAGAAAATGGTGGGCCCCACACCCATTTTTCTCTCCACTTTTCCTTCCACTTTTCTTTTCCCTCCATTTTTCCCTCCATACCAAACACACACTTTTCCCTTTTCCCTCCACTTTTCCCTCCACCCCTTTCTTTCCTCTCCCTTTTCCTCCCTACCAAACATAGCATAAGGTGTTCGTTCAAAAGCCTAAGAGAAGAAGTTGAAAATAGAAGACAGGAGAAAACTCCATTGACAGAGAAGATTCCTCACATGCTAAAAGCTTGTACTTGAAATCAGGAAATCTTAGCCAATAACATTCATCAGAACAGCCACGTCAGCTTAACGGTTGGCAACCATCCTCTGTTTAATCACTTGATGATCAACAGATGATTGATCCAATGTAGAGGCATTATGATTCATTCCTTAATCCATATATTGCCCATTAATGAATTTAAATCTACAAATTATATTCGTTTTAACTTAATTATCTTTAATTTGTATATGATCAAGCCAAAGCACAGTAGTTAAATTAAACTTCTCAACTTAAGACGTTGATACGGGTATTTTATTATTTGATTACTTATTGTATGGATCGATGTAATTCAAGAAGTTGATTTCAAATCAGAATATTTGAATGATTTAATTTTTACTTCAAATTGAAGTTATTAGGCTCTATATAATAGTTATTTCAACAACAAATGCAGAACCCAACATGTAAATTAAATTATGTTTGTTAATAATACACAATATCGATATCTCGTGCACCACATTCAACTTTTAATAATCTTTTTTAGATAATATTATAAAATCTAAAAAATTAACTAAGATTATGTGATTATGATTAAACAAAACTTATTTGACTTAGATTTGAAATATTTTTCTTTCTTTGTTTTCAAAAGTTAAACTTATAATTAAACATATTTTATTATTTAAATACGGAAATCGTATTTTACTAAAAAAAAATTACAAATTAATATTACCATCGAAGTGAATACTTCTTTTTTTTTTTTTTTTTTTTTGATAAGAAAGAGAATATTATGTGAAGTCCAACTTTTAAACCATGGAGAACTATAAACATAGCAATAAATAAAGAGCATATTTGAGTATTGAAGTGAAAATTACTAGTGATCACTTTTATAAATAATAAATAATTTAATAATTAACCCATAGTGCCCAATGAAATCCATTTACAAATAAAATATTTATGTACGTTGAACCATTTTATTCCATGTGATTATTATTATTATTGACAAAAAAAATAATTCAACATTCTTATTATTTCACAAATAAAACATCACTCGATTACATTATTAATTAGTTTCGAGCAAATGCATACTCCTCAAAATCATAATTTAGAATAAGTAATAATGGTCAAAGAATGCAATAAATTAACTGAATTATTAGAATTAATAAAAGGAAAAGATAACAAAATATAAATCGCTCTTTCACTAAAAAATGTTAGTGTATCAAGTTGTCAATAGATAATTATCGTCACTCTTATCGCCGCTCAGTGTAGTTTTGAAGGTAAAAATGTTTATTTCAGCTGATAACGTAAATATATATATATATACAGTGGTTCTCTCATAAGGGATCCCTTATTTTAATTTCGGTAAGGACCACCATGAAATCATATCGATTTGAATGAATTTTAACCTGAATTTTTTTGTGAATGATAAGTTCGTTGAAATTTACCTATGAATAAAATTTGAGAATTTTTCAAGCACGAAAACTATTTTTCTTGAATTTCCTATATTTCGCCTATTTTTCTAATGCCTTCGTATTTAAACAAAATCGGTAAAAATAGTTTTCGTGCTTGAAAAATTCTCAAATTTTATTCATAGGTAGATTTCAACGAACTTATCATTCACAAAAAAATTCAGATTAAAATTCATTCAAATCGATATGATTTCATGGTGGTCCTTACCGAAATTAAAATAAGGGATCCCTTATGAGAGAACCACTGTATATATATAATCTCTCTTTTAAGAAGGATTGGACCGGCGAGGCCCATTTAGTTTTTTTATTTTATGAAAGCAAGGCCCATTTAGTTTCTTTTAGTCTTTTTCAACATCAAACATTTTCAACAAAAAAAAAATTCAAAAGAAAAAAAAAAAACCCAACGGCGGCGACGGCGGCTTCGATGGAGGCGGTGGCGGAGGGGCTGTGGGGTTTGGCGGACCACCACGAGAAGTCTGGAGAGATCGGGAAAGCAGTGAAGTGCCTGGAAGCTATATGCCAGAGCCACGTGTCGTTCCTGCCGATAATCGAAGTCAAGACTCGTCTCCGAGTCGCGACTCTGCTGCTCAAACACACACACAACGTCAATCACGCGAAGAACCACCTAGAGCGGTCGCAGCTGCTCCTCAAAACGACGCCTTCTTGCTTCGAGCTAAAGTGCAGGACCTTTAGTTTACTCAGTCAGTGCTACCACCTCGTCGGAGCCATCCCTCCTCAGAAAAACATCCTCTTCAAAGCTCTCGAGCTCACCGCTTCAGCTTCGCAAGAGTACGATTTGTTTCTGTTTCTATTTTCTTTTTTTTTTGTAGCTACAATTTTCTTTGTTCGTAGTTGCAATTTAGTTTTTCATTGTTTCTGGTATCCTCATTTTCGTTTTTGCTTCGATTTTGTTCGATTTTTGTAGTTGCAATTTCGTTTTTGCTGGTATATATATTCTTTGTTGTTTTTCGTTGATGGGGTTGTTTTTATTTTGATTTTTGTTTGAAGGGTTGCTGTCAAGTTGTGGTCTTGCAATTTCAATTCTCAGCTTGCGAATGTTTTGATTATCGAAGGAGATTATCCGAGCTCAATCTCGGCGTTGCAGGCTGGATATGTTTCCGCAACTGAGATTTCTTATCCTGACTTACAGGTTAATTTTGGTTTTTCTGTTTACTAGGTGATACAATTCATTCCAGCATGTTATTTATTACATGTTTGATTTGGGATTAGTGTTGTAAGGATTGTGTTTTAAGTAGAAGCTATTGCTGTTAAGTTCTCTTTTAGAAAACACTTCAAGTGTTTTTATGATCCAAAATGCATTTTGGTTTTAACTGTTAACTATCAAGTACTTCTCCCAAAACTCCAAGTGTTATCTATGTTATAATTACTTTTATTTAATTTCAAGCAGTGTTCTATTAGGTGCTAGCCGGGCGATGGCATGGTGTCTAGTCAGCAGCCCTTAATTTTTTTTTTTAAATTGCAGCTAGACGATGACAACGTCGTTTTGCTCTCAGGGTTTTTGAAAGAAAAAAGTGACGTCGATTCTGCTTAGGCGGCTGCTGGCGCTGATTATGTGCCCGGCCGCCTAGGCTGGCTGATTAGGCCATAGTCGGCACGGCTAGGGCTGCCTAGACCGATTTTTCAAACCCTAATTTCAAGTATTATGAAGTGGGCCTAGAAGTGATTTTGACTGTTTGAAAGTGTTATGGCAATAGCAAGAGCATTCCCAAATGCGCTACATATATCTCAATATAGATTGCGTCCGTAGTACACTTTTGAGTAGAAGCGGTTTCTAAGAAATACTTAAAAGCGTTGCTATTGAGTGCTCTTTTCGGAAGCACTTCAACTTCAAGTGTTTTTTCTGATCTAAAATGTATTTCTGCTTTAACTATAAGTGATTCTCCCAAAGCTCTAAGTGATTTTTTATGCAATCACTTTCATGTAATTCCAAATAGTATAAAGTATACCTAGAAGCTCTTCTGACTGTTTAAAAGTGCTGTTGGCAATAGCAAAAGCATTCCCAAATGCACTAAACATATATCAATGTTAATTGTTTCCTTGTCTGTTCGTTTATCAGATGTTCTTCGCAACTTCTATACTGCATGTGCACCTAATGAAATGGGAGGATGAGAATTTGATTGCGCAAGCTATCCACCAATGCAATGTGATATGGGAGTGTATTGATCCAAATCGAGTAAGAGCAGCAGTCTTTAACTTTCGTTTCTAAATTTTGTCGCAGTTTTAGTAAATTCTTCATATCCAGTTACAGAAATTGAGTATATGCTGCTTTACTTGATCATAGACTTTCTTCTTATATTACTGACATATGAAACTCTTGACTCCCACAAAGAGAGGGCAACTTCTTGGTTTGCTCTTTTACAATGAGTTGCTGCACATGTTCTACCGACTTCGGATATGCGATTACAAGAATGCTGCACAACATGTAGACAAATTGGATGCGGTTATGAAGGCTGACTTGCAGAAAATGCAACAAGTTCAGCAGCTGACTAGTGAACTTAATGCCTTAAGTCAGAGTCTCTCTCGCCCCGACCTACCCTCCAGGGAGAGGTCAGCCCTCTCTGGAAGACAAGCACAGCTTCAAGAGCGGCTTAAAAGGATGACCGAATCGAGCTTTACTAGCAAAGATTCTCTTGAACCTGCATATTTCGGAAATGAAAGACGGGCGTTGGGAGATAAGCTTTTCCTGGCACCACCCCCTATTGATGGGGAATGGCTACCAAAAAGTGCTGTCTATGCATTGGTTGATCTAATGGCAGTCATATTTGGGCGTCCAAAAGGACTTTTTAAGGACTGTGCAAAGCGGATTCAATCTGGAATGCAAATCATCCAAGGTTAGTTTTTTTTGTCTATGAGATGGTTATTTTTCTATCTTTTTCATTACTAGTCACTGTATGTTGATGTTGGTTGCATCACTTAATTTTCTTGCATTTGAATATCCCTTCCCTACACAGCTTTTTAACATACACAGGCACTCGATAATTTGTTGAAAGTTTTGAATATGATAAATATCATATCTTTATTTTAGGCTGCATTTTTCTGAACAGCTTGCAAGCCAAGAGTTTTCCACTGTAAATAATGTTGAAACTAGGAAATTAGCATTAGTTGCATTTACTGCCAAGAAACCTTAGCAAATTATATTTCTTGCAGATGAACTAGAGAAGCTTGGAATAACTGATGGTTCGACAGGTGTGAGTTTTGTTTTCTGTTTGTCTCAAACATAAGGTTTCAATCTCTGCACTTTTAAGGTATTTTATGTATAATTCTGAATTTTTCTTTGAGCAGAAGTGGATTTGAAACACTCAGCCATCTGGATGGCTGGTGTATATTTAATGCTACTAATGCAGTTCCTTGAAAACAAAGTAGCTGTGGAGCTCACACGATCCGAATTTGTTGAAGCACAAGAGGTAGTTGTTATGCCTAAACTATTGCCTTGCTTAATCATTTCTTTGTTTCTCTTTCTTAGGGAACGGCATGCTGCTTTCTTTGTTTCTCCCCCTGCCCATTGTTATTATTATTATTATGGTGTAAAAAATTTCCCAAGTCTTCCTAGTTCTCGATTTTTGTTGGTACTATTCATAATAGTAAAAAATAAAAAAATCAATGCTAGAGATGATTTATGCTTAAAGCTAGGCATGCTACTCGTCGATTTAGATAAAACTCTCATTACCGCAAGTGTTCTAACATGCATATGCCTAGATTATTCTAGAAATTTGTTTCGGTTGAGAAAATGATGAATGATTCACCTTAATATTGTTATGATGTAGCCTAAGTAGTAGTATCCATCCCACATTAACCCCTTCAACATATTTTGACAACTTGTGTTTAGTGTGATTACTTTTGCTATTGGTATAAATTAAACATTTGACTGTCACTAGGTTGTTCAGTGTTTTATCTTTTTGCGCATTCAGCTTATATATTTGCAGCTCATAAAGTTAAGACACTATTGATTTATCTATTTGCAGGCATTGATGCATATGAAAAGTTGGTTCGTTCGCTTTCCAACTATTTTACAAGCCAGTGAGAGCATCATTGAGATGCTCCGTGGACAGTATGCTCATTCTGTTGGCTGTTACAGTGAAGCAGCTTTTCATTATGTTGAAGCAGCAAAGGTATACTATTTTGTTTCTAGCTCTTAGCTCCAAAAAATTTCTTTATTGGCATTCAATTTGCAAGTTCAGACTTTATAATGATTAGGTGTAATATCTAATATGCCTGTAACATGCATGTGCCACATTAGTTTTTTATTTTTCTGTTTAGCAAATGCTGAAAATCAATACAAGTTATTTGCTGTCTATATCAGTTCTCTCTTTGTTTCACAAATGAAGGTTTCTTTTATTTTGATTTACATTTTTGAAATTCAAATGTGTTTTGTATGTTCAGCTAACAGTGAGCAAACCAATGCAAGCTATGTGCCATGCTTATGCAGCTGTCTCTTACTTCTGCATTGGTGATGCTGAATCGTCGTCGCAGGTTGAATCTTTCCTGTAGTTAGAGCAAGTTTGTATATAGTACCAGCAATTGTTTTTGGTTGTTCAGTTTATATACTAATAAGTAGTTTGTTTGCAGGCGCTTGATTTAATTGGACCAATTTACCTAATGAAGGATTCATTTATTGGAGTTCGAGAGGAAGCTGGTCTCCATTTTGCTTATGGCCTCTTATTGATGAGGCAGCAAGATTTCCAAGACGCTAGGTAGATGCTTGAATTCTTGTTAACTTCTGCTACATTTGGGATATTTTGATGCTAACTTTGAAGAAATTTTCGATCAGTCCCTTATGTTTTCTGTTGAATTCAAGACGAGTTCACTTTAAATCCTAAAGCATTGGCAACTAGTCTAGGAAGCGATGTGATACCTAGTTTGTGGAAGGCATTTTCCTCATTTCTTGACTATGTTTCTTTCATTCTCTTACCTCACCTCTTTGTCCAGGGCATAGGTTTTACACCTACAAATGCCATGAACAACCATAATGAAATTTTTTCTTTAGAATGCAACCTCTAAATTTTACATAAACTACAAACTTACAAAGTGATTATAAGACATTTGAAAATCTGCAGTGGAGACTCTCTCTCTCTCTCTCTATATATATATATATATATATATATATCTATCTATCTATCTATCTCCATTCTAATGCTGAAACAACTACTATGATGCAGAAATCGATTGGCTAAAGGTTTGCAGATCGCTCATAATCAAATGGGGAACCTTCAACTAGTTTCACAGTATTTAACAATCCTTGGGAATTTGGCACTTGCTCTGCATGACACAGTACAAGCTAGAGAGATCTTGAGATCCTCTCTTACATTGGCAAAGAAGCTTTCTGATATACCTACTCAGATCTGGGTGCTATCTGTTTTGACAGGTATGCTTAACTTCCAAGTTCCAACAAAATTCAACATTCTTCATAACCCTGAAACACTAATTGTTTCTGAGTTTCTGGTGTTCCTTTTTTTTTTTTTTTTTTTTTTTTTTTTTTTGTACTCTCATGATACTTCTAGATGTTTTTATGGTGGCAATCACATAAACCACCTTTGCTCCATCGAGTATTAATTATATTGGGACCGGAGGTTGGGACCAATGGCTGATTGTTGAACCTAAAACATAACATGGATTATAATTAGCATCCTGAGAGTCCGGTTGTTCTTTATAAAATTTCAGTTTTATCTAATGTCTATAACTAAACCTTCGAGAATAATTCTATAAGATTGTTTAACTGGTTAATTTGGCCATGCATCGTTGGAGTCCTATTCGTCTTTTAGTTGCCAGATTTCTCAAAAGGATTTGTTATTGGTCCAAATGTTGCAAATGAATCACAGGTTTCAATTGTCATTTTCCCAAAGCATTTTCCATTTCTGTTTGATAGAAAAAATGTCTTGTAAATTGTAATGTGTATACAGGATGGCTTAACTGCAAATCATTCTTCCATTGACAGAATGCATTATGTAATTTACAAAGTAATTTAGATGCTAAATTCTATCTAAATTATCACCCGTAGCTTTAGAAGTATCTTGCATATGAGCATATCTTTATTACAGTAATTTTTTTTCAAGAATTATCAGATTGATGCACTTATCTCACCCTGACTATTGTGCTTGTAGCTCTTTATCAACAGTTAGGAGAGAAGGGAAATGAAATGGAGAATGATGAATATCGAAAAAAGAAGTTAGATGAACTGGAAAAGAGACTCGCTGATGCATATTCATCCATACATCACATTGAATTAGTAAGGGCACTTTTGTTTTTCAGTCTTATGGTAAGAATAGACATAACAAAGCAAAATTTGAGATCTGCAGGCACTAATTGATTGCTCCTTCTGTGTATTTCTTCGGCAGATTGACAAAGCAAAACTTGAAGTCCAGCAGTTTCATGAGGCTGACATCTTGCGGGCAACAGCAGGCCAATCCATGACAGTCAATCTTGACATTCCAGAGTCTATTGGTCTATCAACACCATTACCGCATCCTTCATCAGCAAGGCTAGTTGATTTAGACATTGGAAGACGTGGGAAGAAAAAAGTCTAGTTTCAGCTTCTTTTTTATTTTATTTTTGGGGGTTCTGTAAATTTATGAACATGTCAGAAATACAAGCTTCAATACAACATATAGGCTATATAGCTATATAGAGAAGGCAATTTGGGCAACAATATTGTTATTTCTGTATATATTTAAATATAGTGATTCCCTTTTCTTCAATTGCTTCGACTCTTTTTTTTCCTTAATTCATTTTCGTTATTTTAATTTTTATTGCTCGGTCATGATAGTTGAGAGTTTTAGTTGGTTGCAGATGCTGACTGAATCGGTTATTCATGGCAATCGGTTGCTGACTGAATCAGTTATTCACGGCAAGTAGTTGCATGGTTAAAGTATGTTTAGCTTTGGCCTTTCATGCTTATTTTTGTTATTAGGTATTCTGATTTGTGGTGTAGCAACTTCCCCTGGAGGGATTATCAATTGTATAGGAATTGATAGGCAGTGTCGCAGTGAATGACAAGTAAAAATGTTTGACAATAATGTGTAACTAGACAGGTATCGAATCAAGACCACCGAACAAAAGGAGTTAGTGGTTGATTAACCAAGATGAAACATGTTTGTGCCTTCATCAAATTTCACAAAATTTACATGTGGAAGTTCTGGTAGTTGTTTTCCATGTATCAGCTTTCTTCATTTCATGACTGCAGTACAGCTTGGAAGATTTGGAGCCTCCAGGTATCTTGATGTCTGCTACAATGTTGTTGCTCGGTTTCACCATGCTCATTATTCAGTAGCTAGTCCTGAAATTTCTTTGAGTGGTTTCCACATGAACTTTCTCCTGTACATTCATTAAGTTTTTGACAAAAAAATTCAGTTACAGTTTTGCTTGAATTTGCAGGAAATGATGCAGAACAAAGACTTCAGAAAACAGCCTTACCAGTTTCCACATTCTGCGATGACCCTGACTTTTGGTCGGAGTTCTGGAAGCAAAGCAAGAAACTGCAATTCCGCCTTCGACAGAACCTATGCAAAGGTGACACGGTTGATTACAGATAGTTTTTTACTGAATCAAATAAATACTTTGGTGATGTTACCTTGGCTTCAATTATCCAGACAACAAGACCTTTAGCATGTGGAGGCAATGCTTCGAGTCTGTAATCGACTTCTGGTGGGAAATACCATCTCGCTATGGGCTGTTTTCCTACATGAGCCTACAATTCACTCATTGGACAGAAAACAGCAGTATCAGAATAAGTTTATGCCATTGCATTTTGATCATTTGATGGAAGCAGGATCAGGATGCACAAAACTTACAGGGCAAACAGGGTGAATCTTAGTGAGGGTAGTTTCAGGATCGCCAAGTCCTCGAGCACTGAGGTCGAGGAAGTAATACCCTTGGCGAACGAGCCTATTAAGGTATCGACCCTCGTAACCTCCCTCATGCGGTGTATAAATGGCAATCGCCTTGTGCTCCTCCACGTCTGAAAGCCACTTACCCAGATCAGGTTTCACCAAATCTCCTCCAATGAAATCACCAATTCCTATTCCACTACTACACTTTACCACTCTCAGTCCGATCCTTTTAGACCTCTTCCCATTTACCATGTTCATCATACAGCTTCTTGTGGGCTGCTGATTTTGTTGGAGACTGAGGGAAGAGGATGAGGACGAGGAGGCGGCTGGTGCTCCATGGCGGAAGCAGGCGGCTGCCGGAGCTGCCATATTCTTTTCGTGGACCTGAATGCCTGTGGTTTTGAAATGTGGGTGGTGAGTTTCAAGAGGACCATAATGTGGTGGGGAAGAAGATTGGAAGAAATGTAAAAACCAAACCAAAGCCAAAGTTTGTATGGTGGAGATTGGAGAAACAAGATAAGAAACTAATGTCACCGCTCGTATTGTCATTCTCACGATTCACAAACAAATCTAAAAGGGCTGGGAAATAAAATCATCAACAATTATTATATCAATTGTTACATTTTTTATATTAAAATAAAACCAAAAATCACGTATATAGTTGTTCTATGCAAAAATAAACAGTTATAATTTTAACAATTAATAACAAATAATATTATATACTTCAAAAAAAAAAAACAAATAGTATTATCAAAATATTATGCAAAAATACATGAACCATGATCAGTAATTTATGTTGTAGATCTTCATGTAATAAACCAAACCTGTAGCAGCTTTTGCTGTTCATAACTTTACATTTTCCCAACTAAATATAAAGTTAACACAAGATTCTTACAACATTGAACTTCATAAACATAATCCAATGCCTCATTAATATATTCAAGAAAAACACCAATCTAGATGAAATCGAATAGTTCCTGCTCTAAGTTCAGGCAACACAGTGATCAAATTATCTATATGATGAGGCTTTGGATCTTCAAATGGTATGAAGCTTTCAATCTTAAAATCTCTCAGGTAATACTGCCAGCACTTGATTCCGTGACGATTACAACATTCTGCATCTCTGTTAGTCATTTTCTTGTAAAACCACTGTAAATTAATCAAGAAAACTAGGAATTACTACACAATTAAACACCCATTTCAAGAAGAGAAAAAAAAAAAAAAAAAAAAAAAAAAGCATCCATTACATCATTTAAATCCAACACATTTTGTGAGAGATTACTTTACCTCAATTTCAAGACAAAAACTAAAACTTTTCCTTCCTTCATAATAATCTATGTACAGTACTTGCACAAGAAAATAAATGGATATATGAATTTCACAATTAGTGTTTATATGTGCTTGTGAGAAGTGATATATATAATGATAGTTAGCGTTACAACACAAAATATTAGTCTATTGGGTTGTGACATTCGTTAGCATATATACCATTCTCTTGCATTTATTTTTTCAATGTGATATTCATCTCATCTTCTTGAGTTTCACATGTAGAATCTCTAACAATATGTTAATCATACAACATATTCAAGGTTACAAAAAAAAAAAAATGCAGAATTAATGACAAAATGGCATACCTTAATGAATTTTTTTGTTGCTGACGATTTGCTTCTGTATTTTATAGACAATATCCTTGGATGACAAATCCAGAGTAAGCAATCCAACAAAGCTGCATATTTTGAAGATGGTACACCTAGTAACTCTATAATTAAATTTCCAACTTCACGATGAGGGAGTGAGGACGAACGCTTTTTGAATCCTTCTAAAGTAAATGAATCCTTCATAAAACATAACTATAAAGAAAGATAGATGCAAGTAAGATAAAAGAAAGAAGCAAAAACCGATAGAAGAATGAAACAATTAACGAACATAAATGGCATATTAATTTACACAATTTATAGACATACCTCGACACAGATAGATATGCTTAGCTCTTCAATTTCAAAGGGCACTTCCAGAAGTTCTTTTATACTATTGAACCAAATAAGAGTGTCAACGTTAACAACAAATTGAAAATGGGCTTTCCATGAGCATGTACGTGGGATATTTATTGAAGCAGGAGAAGAAATACACTCATAGGAAAAGGTAAGTAAACTTGGAGCATCAACATCAATGGAGATTAACGATTCACAATAAAGAACCTTCAACTCCCTTAGTCTATTATTTGAAAAGGCAATTCTTCCAACTGTACAATCACATAAAATCAGTTTCTCAAGCAAAGGAAATTTCAAGATAAGGTTGTGAAAATCTTCATCTGAGATTTCGGCATCAGTTAAATTGAGATACTTTAAATCATAACACCCAGCCATGTCAATCACACAATCGCTTAAATCAGATATAATGGTGCATTGTTGGAGACTTGGGGAAACAATCTCAATAACGTCAACATCACTAAGGCTTGAAGATGAATCAATTGTAAGAATCTTCAGTTTGGGTGCAGGAGAAACACAAACACTGTCAGAATGCCTAATAGGGGATAAAAACAAATCTTCAAGCAAAGGGCATCCTCTAATAAAATTCTGAACCATTTGTTCATCTATACAAACCTTGTCTAGTAAAAGCTTTTTGAGAGACTGGAACCTTATAGTACCGGAGAACTGCTCCAAGTTACAATTTCTTAGGTTCAAAGTTGTAAAAAATTTAGTAGAAAATATCGATTCAGGCAGACTGTACATACTATCGCCATTTCCATTGCCATCACCATCACCATCACCGCCATCCCCATCCATTTCAACATCGCCATCGCTATCCGTTTTAACATTGAAATCTAACTCTTTTACCTCAAGGGCCACAGCTAGTTCTATCCACTTGTCAAGAAGAGAAGTGACTCTTTCAACATCATGAACTGTCATGCATACTCTAAATTTCTGCAAACGAACCTGAAGCTCACAAAAACGTAGTATGGAAGCATCCACAAATCTTATGAATTCATCTGTACGCTCACGAGAACTTTTCATTTTCCACCTGTTAAAAACCAAGATGGGAAACGATATCCACAAATAATTCCATCTCTTTGACAATGCACTCATTTGAGCCACCTCTCCTGAGGAGAGGTAAGACATTATATGATGAATTATAAAATCCGGCAACTCCGAGATTCGATCCACAACACCAATCCGGTCCCCCATAATCTTTAAATCTGTAACATTTAAGTCATATATTCATATATATATATATATATATATATATTTATATATTTATATATATATATATATCGCAATCATATTTAACTTTTAAGATTGTACAAAACCAGTACACAATTCATGTTTATTGGATGGCCTAATTTCTCAACAATAAGTCAATAATAAGTAATGAGAGCTTCTCCTTACAATCCACAAATTATCTATTCATAGTTCAATTTAATTTTTTTTATTAATGACAATTTTAACCTAAATTAAAATGACTAAACAAGACAAAAAAATTTAAAAAATTCCAAAATAATTAAATTATTAAAAAAAAAAAATCTCTCTCTTAAATCATTAGATTAAATATTATGTATTAAACTCTTTCTCCTAAATCTATTATTACCATATTAAACACTCTCTCCTAATTAATTTCTCTCCATTTTTCAAAAAATAAAAATAAAAAAAATCATATTTCATACTTTCTAATTAATAGTTAAAGAAAAAAAAAAAACTTATGAATATTTTAGTTTTTTACTAACAGTATATGTGTGTGTGTATATATATATTAAAAAGTCAATTTTCAAAAAAAAAAAAAATGATATATGAAAGTTTGAATTGTTTCAACTAGACGATTAAACGTAGGATTTCTAAGATTAATAAAAGAATTAAAGTTCTCTAGGCAATCACATACCTACAAGAGTAACAAAAAGCATTTTCATATTTCGATTTAAAAAAAAAAAAAAAAAAAAAAAAAAAAAAAAAAAAAAAAAAACATTTTTTGAGTTTTTTTTTTTTTTTTTTTTAAAGTATATACATACATATGGTTCCTAAAAATCAAGTTTATTAGTAAGTTTTTTTTTTTTTCTTAACCGTTAGTCTTACTTAAGAAAGAATAGAGATAGGAAATTTGAAATATGTATTGGAAGAGAGAGAGTTTAATATAGTAATTAAAATGGAGAGAGTATTTAATTGTAATAATTATTCTAATGATCTAGGAGATATAATTTCTTTTTTAATAATTTAATTCAAAAAAAGATAAAAAATGATAATCTTTTAACAAAATGAAGTGTCTTTAGAATTTTTTAAAATTTAAATTTTGAGAATGAAGTGTTTTTAGAAAAGAAGTGTAAAAAGAAAAATTTGGATTGTCAAAAGATGCTCTCATAAATAATTTATCATTACGTATAACAGAGTCATAGACAAACCCTAGATTTTTTTTAAAAGCAATAAAATTTTAGATTTCACGCAGAGGAAGTTGTATGAATAACAGTAAAATATTTCGAATAAACAGGTGGTGAGCAATCAAAAGAAATAAAGGAAAAAATTTTACCTCTATTGGGAGAGAAACTAAACGCTAGAAGACTCTAGAGCAGCAGCAGCAGAGTGGGCTGTGAACAAAAATGAAATGGAAGTGAGAAAGTTGAACCTCCACCAAATCAAAACAATCCCGAAATGTAAAGAACAAAAAAAAATTCAAAAAAAAAAAAAAACAGTGGAGATTGATAAGGCACTTGTCCAATGAGTATGCTGATCATCAATACAGGTGTTGGCAAGACAAAGCCGAATACAGAGTATCGAACGAAAGTGAAGCTCAATGTAATTAATGTTTGATACATGAATATCCCAAGAGGTATTTATGTAGATATAAAAAGGTAGTGACCTTAGAATTCCTCTTGGGGTACGGTGGAGTCCGGAAGTGGAAGGGTTGTTTTTAAGTTTTTTTTTTTTTTTTTTTTTTTTAGAAAAAATTGTAAGCATTTACTTTGAGATAAAGGTACGGTTGAACTTGGAGGTGGAATGGTGGTTTTGAAGTTATTTTTTTAAATTTTAAACATTAATTTTTGCCGGAAGTGGAAGGGTTGTTTTCAAGTTGTTGTTGTTTTTTTTTTTTTTTTTTTTTTTTTTTTTAATTAATTTTAAACATTAATTTTTGCCTCAAATTCTATATAACAGCTTTTACATTAAATTCTCTTATTGTTGGTCCACATATTTAATCGAATTTAAATGAAAGGCTATTTTATTTAGGAAATTTATTATTCGCCCCCTGTAGTTTGCCGTATTCTTCAGTCTCCCCCCTCTAGTTTTAAAATTCTTCAATTTCCACCCTCCCATGTACAAATACAACCAATCTCACCATATACAATAGGCATGAGAGGGGGGAAATTAGAGAATTGTAAAACTAGAGGGGGGAGACTGTAGAATACTGCACACTATAGGGGGAGAATAATAATCTCTTTTATTTATCCATTGAACTTCTCCTAATTAATGAGTAATGACCCACTTATTTAATTGCATGATGGTATTAATAATCCACCTAAATAATAGAAGTAAAATGAAAGGTCTATATTATATTATTATATATATATATATATATATATCAAACCCTCTCTGCTTCTCTTTCCCTCTCTGCTTCTCTTTCATTTTTGTTTTATCAAGAGGACCATAATGTGGTGCGGAAGAGGATTGGAAGAATTGTAAAAACCAAACCAAAGCCAAAGTTTGTATGGTGGAGATCGGAGAAAAAAGATAAGAAACTAATGTCACTGCTCATATTGTCATTCTCACAATTCACAAACAAGATTGGAGGATGCTTTAAGCTTATTTTCTCAAAGGGATGAGAAATAAAATTATCAACAATTATTAATTTCCAAATTACTGTTATTTTGATTGTTTCAAATATTTGTATTCATCACTATAGGTCGATGAATACTTGGTAGTGAACTTTTTTAATATCAATTGTTACATTTTATATATTAAAATAAAACAAAAATTACGTGTGTATAGTTGTTCTATGCAAAAATAATTTTAACAATTAATATTATCTACTTAAAAAAGACAAATAATATTATCAAAATTATATGCAAAAATACATGAACCATGATCATTAATTTATGTTGTTGATCTTCATGTAATAAACCAAACCTGTAGCAGCTTTTGCTGTTCATAACTTTACATTTTCCCAACTAAATATAAAGTTAGACACACGATTCTTACAGCATTGAACATCATAAACATAATCCTAAACCTCATTAATATATTCAAGAAAAACACCAATCCAAATGAAATCGAATAGTTCCTATTTTAAGTTCAGGCCACACAGCCATCAAATTATCTATATGACGAGGCTCTGGATCTTTCAATGGTATGAAGCTTTCGATCTTAAAATCTATGAAGCTCTCAATCTTAAAATCTTTCAAGTAATACTGCCAACACTTGATTCCATGACAATTACAACAATCTGCATCTCTGTTCGTCATTTTCTTATAAAACCACTGTAAATTAATCAAGAAAACTTGGAATTACTGCACAATTAAACACGTATTTCAAAAAAAAAAAAAAAAAAAAAAGCAGCCATTACCCTTATGAATATAATAATAGTCTTTGATAATGAATGGGAAACAAGTGAGAAAATGCAAGGAGCATTCAAGAAAAGAACCAGAATTTGCATTTTTTTATTTTCTTTTTTGGCTATTTATCTCCCAGCGTTTAAGTTTTCAATGAAAACTTGCTACTAGATGATGCTAAACTCAATTTGTAATCGTAACTAGAATCATTTAAATGCAACATATTTTGTGAGAGATTAATTTACCTCAATTTCAAGACAAAAACTAAAACTTTTCCTTTCTTCATAATAATCTATGTACAGTACTTGCACAAGAATATATGAATTTCACAATTAGTGTTTTTATGTGCTTGTGAGAAGTGATATATATTTATAATGATAGTTAGCCTTACAACACAAAAGATTAGTCTATTGTGTTGTGACATTCGTTAGTATCTTCTTGAGTTTCACATGAGGAATCTCTAACAATATGTTGATCATACAACATATTCAAGGTTACAAACAAAAAAAAAATAAAAAAATGCTAAATTAATGACAAGATGGCATACCTCAATGAATTTTTTGGTTGCCGAAAATTCGCTTTTGTATTTTATAGACAATATCCTTGGATGACAAATCCAGAGTAAGCAATCCAACAAAGCTGCATATTTTGAAGGTGGTACACATAGTACACCTTGGAAATCTATAGTCAAATTCCCAACTTCACGATGAGGGAGTGAGGGCGAACGTTTTTTGAATTCTTCAAAAGTAAATGGATCCTTCATAAAACATAACCAAATGAAAATATATATATAAAAAGAAAGATAGATGCAAGTAAGATAAAAGAAAGAAGCAAAAACCGATAGAAGAATGAAACAATTAACAAACATAAATAGAATATTAATTTACACAATTTATATACATACCTCGACATAGATAGATATTCTTAGCTCTTCAATTTCATAGGGCACTTCCAGAAGTTCTTTTATCCTATTGAACGAATAAAGAGTGTCATTGTAACTTTTAATTTGAAAACGGGCTTTCCTTGAGCATGAACGTGGGATGTTTATTGAAGCAGGACGTGTGAAACAGTCATAGGAAAAGGTAAGTAAACTTGGAGCATCAATATCAATAGAGATTAACTCACGACAATTACGAACCTCCAGCTCCCTTAGTCTATTACTTGAAAATGCAATTTTTTCAACCGTACAATTACATAAAATCAGTTTCTCAAGCAAAGGAAATTTCAAGATAAGGTTGTGAAAATCTTCATCTGAGATAACGGCATCAGTTAAATCGAAATACTTTAAATCATAACACCCTGCCATGTCAATCACACATCCACGACGTAAAGCAGATAGGGTGCATTGTTGGAGACTTGGGGAAACAATCTCAATAATTTCAGCACCACTATGGCTTAAGGATAAATCAATTGTAAGAATCTTCAGTTTGGGTGCAGGAGAAACACAAATACGATCAGAATGCCAAATAGGGGATAAAAACAAATCTTCAAGCAAAGGGCATCCACTAATAAACTTCTGAACCATTTCTTCATATATTTGTACCTTGTCTAGTGCTAGCTTTTTGAGAGACTGGAGCATTATAGTACCGGAGGACTGCTCCAAATAACAATTTGTTAGGTTCAAAGTTGTAACAAATTTAGCAGAAAATATCGTTTCAGGCAGAGTATAAATTTCGCCATTGACATCACCATTACTGTCACTGTCACCGCCATCGCCATCCCCATCCGTTTCAACATCGCCATCGCTATCCGTTTCACCATAACCATTGCTATCCATTCTAAAATTGAAATCTAACTCTTTTACCTCACGCGCCACAGCCAATTCTATCCACTTGTCAAGAAGAGAAATGAGTCCTTCAACATCATGTAGTGGCATGCATAGTCTAAATTTCTGCAAAGGAACCTGAAGCTCACAAAAACGTAGTATGGAAGCATCCACAAATCTCATGAATTCAACTGTATGCTCACGAGAACTTTTCTTTCTCGACATGTTAAAAACCAAGATGGGAAACGATATCTGCAAATAATTCCATCTCTTTGACAACACACTCATTTGAGCCACCTTTTTTGAGGAGAGGTAAGACATTATATGATGAATTATAAAATCCGGTAACTCTGAGATTCGATCCACAACACCAATCCGGTCCCCCATAATCTTTAAATCTGTAACATTCAAATCATTTATTCATATATATCGCAATCATATATAACTTTTAAGACTGTACAAAACCAGTATACAATTCATGTTTATTGGATGGCTTAATTTCTCAACAATAAGTCAATAATAAGTAATTTATCATTACGTATAACAGGGTCATAGACAAACCCTAGATTTTTTTTAAAAGCAATAAAATTTTAGATTTCACGCAGAGGAAGTTGTATGAATAACAGTTAAATATTTCGAATAAACAGGTGATAAGCAATCAAAAGAAAATAAAGGAAAAAAATTTACCTCTATTGGGAGAGAAACTAAACGCTAGAAGACTCTAGAGCAGCAGCAGCAGAGTTGGCTGTGAACAAAAATGAAATGGAAGTGAGAAAGTTGAATCTCCACCAAATCAAAACAATCCCGAAATGTAAGGAACAAAAAAAAAAAACAAAAAAACAGTGGAGATTGATAAGTGATGTAGTGGAAGCTTCTTAAAAAAAAGACTCACACGAAAATTGATCACAACCTTCTTAATATCCGTTGGTTCTCAAAGAATACAGGAAATTAAGGTATCAAAGTGTTGTTGATTCCCTCAGAATACCAAGAACAATGGAAAGAATTTGAAAAAAAACTCAAAATCTAATAATCTGATTTCAAATGGAGGAAATACAAGTCTATTTATAGGCCAAACACAATGATAAATACATGTATCAATAATAAATAAAACTTTTAAGTTCTCCATGTTCATTTATGATTCCTAGGTTCATTTATTAAAATTAACTAAATAATTTTGAAAACAATGAACCTATATAAATAAATGCATGTATTCTAATTATTGTTCTTAATATCTCCTGTATCATTATTGTTCAGGCACTTGTACAATGAGTATGCTGATCATCAATACAGGTGTTGGCAATACAAAGCCGAATACAGAGTATCGAACGAAAGTGAAGCTCAATGTAATTAATGTTTGATACATGAATATCCCAAGAGGTATTTATGTAGATATAAAAGGTAGTGACCTTAGAATTCCTCTTGGGGTACGGTGGAGTCCGGAAGTGGAAGGGTTGTTTTTAAGTTTTTTTTTTTTTTTTTTTAAAGAAAAAATTGTAAGCATTTACTTTGAGATAAAGGTACGGTTGAACTTGGAGGTGGAATGGTGGTTTTGAAGTTATTTTTTTAAATTTTAAACATTAATTTTTGCCGGAAGTGGAAGGGTTGTTTTTAAGTTGTTTTTAAAAATAAAAAAAAATAAACAAAATAAATAAAATAAAAAATTGTAAGCATTTACTTTGGGCTTAAAGGTACGGTTGGACTTGGAGGTGGAAGGTTTTTTTTTTTTTTTTTTTTTTTTTTTTAATTAATTATTATTATTTATTTATTTTATTAACATTAATTTTTGCCTTAAATTCTAAATAACAGCTTTTACATTAAATTCTCTTATTGTTGGTCCACATATTTAATCGAAGATAAATAAAAAGATATCTTATTTATCCATTGAACTCCTTCTAATTAATGACCCACTTATTTAATTAATTAATTGCATGATGGTATTAATAATCCACCTAAATAATAGAAGTAAACTGAAAGGTTTTTATATTCTATAAATACATTGAACCCTCTCTGCTTCTCTTTTATTTTTGTTTTATTAATGATCAAGAATGTATATGTTTAATGGGTTTGAAGTTTGATATCACATTTTTTTAATTTTCTCATGTCAATTTTGCGGGCATTTTCTAATACTTTCTTCAGGGAAGTAGGTGACAAGAGCCATGGAAAGTATCGATAATAGAGTTCATATATCTGTGTGTATTACTTAATCAATTAATTATAAACTTATTATGTAGATCAATTACTTAATCTTTGTTTTGTTTTTTTTTTTTTCAATAATGATTAGAAATGTATATATTTATTGGTTTGAAGTTTGAAATCGGATTGTTGAATTTTTATTAATTCATAGGTAATTTTTTAGTCCGGAAAATATATATTTCAAGGAGAATTTGAAGACTTGGATCATGAAAATGACGAACGTCATCTTTTGTGGATATTCGTGATTTTTTTTTTCTGAAAAAAAATTATTTAAACTAATATCACTGCTCATATTGTCATTCTCACAATTCACAAACAAGATTGGAGGATGTTTAAAGCTTATTTTCTAAAAGGGATGGGAAATAAAATAAAATTATCAACAATTATTAATTTCCAAATTACTGTTATTTTGATTGTTTCAAATATTTGTATTCATCACTATAGGTCGATGAATACTTGGTAGTGAACTTTTTTAATATCAATTGTTACATTTTATATATTAAAATAAAACAAAAATTACGTGTGTATAGTTGTTCTATGCAAAAATAAAAAGTTATAATTTTAACAATTAATAACAAATAATATTATCTACTTAAAAAGACATGATATTATCAAAATTATATGCAAAAATACATGGAACCATGATCATTAGTTTATGTTGTCGATTTTCATGTAATAAACCGAACCTGTAGCAGCTTTTGCTGTTCGTAACTTCACATTTTCCCAACTAAATATAAAGTTAGACACACGATTCTTACAACATTGAACTTCATAAACATAATCCTAAGCCTCATTAATATATTCAAGAAAAACACCAATCTAGATGAAATCGAATAGTTCCTGTTTCAAGTTCAGGCAGCACAACCATCAAATTATCTATATGATCTTCAAATGGTATGAAGCTTTAAATCTTAAAATCTCTCAGGTAATATTGCCAACACTTGATTTTGTGACGATTACAACATTCTGCATCTCTGTTCGTCATTTTCTTGTACCATCACTGTAAATTAATCAAGAAAACTTGGAATTACTACACAATTAAACACCTATTTCATTAAAAATAAAAAATAAAATAAAAAGAGGAAAAAGCAGCCATTACCCTTATCAATATATAACTGTTATCTCACAATAATAGTCTCTGATAATGAATGGGAAACAAGAGAGAAAAAGCAAGGATCGTTCAAGAAAAGAACCAGAATTTGCATTCATCATTTTTTTTTTTTTTTGTTGCTATTTATATCTCCCAGAGTTGTTGAACTTTTCAATGAAAACTTGTATTACTCTTAGATGATGCTAAACTCAATTTGTAACCGTAACTAGAATCATTTAAATCCAAGTATCCAACACATTTTGTAAAAGATTACTTTACCTCAATTTCAAGACAAAACCTAAAACTTTTCCTTCCATCATAATAATCTATGTACATTGTACAGTACTTGCACAAGAATATATGAATTTCACAATTAGTGTTTTTATGTGCTTGTGAGAAGTGATATATATAATGATAGTTAGCCTTACAACACAAAAGATTAGTGTATTGGGTTGTGACATTCGTTAGCATATATACCATTCTCTTGCGTTTATTTTTTCAATGTGAGATTCATCTCATCTTCTTGAATCTCTAACAATATGTTGATCATGCAACATATTCAAGGTTACAAAAAAAAAATGCAGAATTAGTGACAAAGTAGCATACCTCAATGAATTTTTTGGTTGGCGACGATTTGCTTCTGTATTTTATAGACAATATCCTTGGATGACAAATCCAGAGTAAGCAATCCAACAAAGCTGCATATTTCGAAGGTGGTACACCTAGGAAATTTATAGTCAAATTCCCAACTTCACGATGAGGGAGTGAGGGCGAACGTTTTTTGAATTCTTCTAAAGTAAATGAATCCTTCATAAAACATAACCAAATGAATATATATATATATATATATATATATATAAAGAAAGATAGATGCAAGTAAGATAAAAGAAAGAAACAAAAACCGATAGAATAAAGAAACAATTAACAAACATAAATGGAATATTAATAATACACAATTTATAGACATACCTCAACCTCAACATAGATAGATATGCTTAGCTTTTCAATTTCATAAGGCACTTCCAGAAGTTCTTTTATACTATCGAATGAAACAAGAGTGTCAAGGTGACCATCAATTTGAAAACAGGCTTTCCATTAGCACGTACGTGGGATATTTATTGATGCAGGATAAGAAATACACTTGTAGGAAAAGGTAAGTAAACTTGGAGCATCAATATCAATGGAGATTAACGAATCACAATCAAGAACCTTCAACTCCGTCAATCTATTACTTGAATATGCAATTTTTTCAACTGTACAATCACATAAAATCAGTTCCTCAAGCAAAGGAAATTTCAAGATAAGGTTGTGAAAATCTTCATCTGAGATAGCGGCATCAGTTAAGTCAAGACACTTTAAATCATAACACCCAGCCATGTCAATCACACATCCGCTTAAAACAGATATAATGGTGCATTGTTGGAGACTTGGGGAAACAATCTCAATAATGTCAACATTACTAAAGCTTGAGGATAAATCAATTGTAAGAATCTTCAGTTTGGGTGCAGGAGAAACACAAACACTGTCAGAATGCCAAATAGGGGATAAAAACAAATCTTGAAGCAAAGGGCATCCTCTAATAAACTTCTAAACCATTTGTTCATCTATACGAACCTTGTTTAGTACTAGCTTTTTGAGAGACTGGAACCTTATAGTGCCGGAGGACTGCTCCAAGTTACAATTTCTTAGTTTCAAAGTTGTAACAAATTTAGCAGAAAATACCGTTTCAGGCAGACTGTACATACTATTGCCATTGCCATCACCGCCACCACCACCACCATTGCCATCGCCATCCCCATCCCCATCCCCATCCCCATCACTATCTGTTTCAACATCACCATCACTATCCATTTCGCCATCCCCATCACTATCTGTTTCAACATCGCCATCACTATCCGTTTTGCCATCCCCATCCCCATCCGTTTCAACATCGCCATTGCCATCCGTTTCGTCATCGCCATCACTATCGCTATCCATTTTAACATTGAAATCTAACTCTTTTACCTCATGTGCCACAGCCAATTCTATCCACTTGTCAAGAAGAGAAGTGACTCCTTCAACATCATGAAGTGTCATGCATAGTCTAAATTTCTGCAAAGGAACCTGAAGCTCACAAAAACGTAGTATGGAAGCATCCACGAATCTTATGAATTCATTTGTACGCTCACGAGAACTTTTCTTTTTCCACCGATTAAAAACCAAGACGGGAAATGATATCTGCAAATAATTCCATCTCCTTGACAATACACTCATTTGAGCCACTTTTTCTGAGGAGAGGTAAGACATTATATGATGAATTATAAAATCCGGCAACTCCGAGATTCGATCCACAACACCAATGCCGTCCTCCATAATCTTTAAATCTGTAACATTCAATTCATATATTCATATATATATATATATATATATATATATATATATATCGCAATCATATTTAACTTTTAAGACTGCACAAAACCTAATTTTTCAACAATAAGTCAACAACCACAAATAAAAGATAAGTAATTTATTATTACGTATAACATATTACGTATAACAGAGTTATAGACAAATCCTAGATTTTTTTTTAAAAAAACCAATACAATTTAGATTTCACGCAGAGGAAGTTGTATGAATAACAGTAAATAATTCGAATAAACAGGTGATAAGCAATCAAAAGAAAATAAACGAAAAAATTTTACCTCTATTGGGAGAGAAACTAAACACTAGAAGAATCTAGAGCAGCAGTGAATAAAAATGAAATGGAAGTGAGAGAGTTGAATCTCCACCAAATCAAAACAATCCCAAAATGTAAAGAAACAAAAATTCAAAAAAAAAAAAAAAAAAAAACTGTGGAGATTGATAAGGCTGTATCCATTGCAGATGCTTCAGGAACTTGTCCAATGAGTATGCTGAGCATCAAATACAGGTGTTGGCAATACAAAGCCGAATACGGAGTATCGAACGAAAGTGAAGCTCAAACAATATATATCAGATAACAAAGCCGAATGATATTGTTTAAGACTAGTTAGTTAGGAATTAGTTAACTACTGTTAATCTCTGTTAGTTGGAGTTAGCTGATGTGGCTACTCAACTTTGCGAATCAGAGCACACGTTAAGTGTGTGAGTCCTCTTTGTATAAATACGATCAAGTAGTTATCATTTTTCTAATCAATAAAAAAAAACAGAGCTTTAGACTCTGATATCCACCATTAATGATGATTCTTAAAGCTTCAGCTTAGTTTCTTCTTTTAGTACTTTTCACAAACACTTGTGGGGTTGTTTTAGAGATCACCACATATTGCCACAACAAAATAAAAAAAAACTCACCAAATCCAAACAAATCGCAGAGGAAGTATGAATAAAATATTTCAAATAAACAGGCCGGTGATAAGCAATCAAAAGAAAATAAAGGAAAATTTTTACCTGAGAGAAACTAAACACTAGAGGACTCTGGAGCAGCAGCAGCAGATAACCCAACCCTAACCACCACACAAAAATACTTTAACAGCAACCCACAAACAACAAGCTACTGCGAGAGAGGCGGTAGCGAGATAGAGAGAGAGGCGGTGGTGACTGGTGAGAGAAAGAAAATCTCCGGTGGCTTCTAGTGAGTGACTTCTACTGAGTGAAAATGTGTACTGATGAAAAAGAGAGGGAAATGGTGACCGGTAAGAGAGAGAGAGAGGAAATGGTTTTTTTAAATTTTTTTAATATTAGCATTCAAATATCTTTTAATAATGGGAAATTATCATTCTTCCCTATAGTTTTCCATATTCTCCAGTCTCCCCCATCTAGTTTCAAAATTCTCCAATTTCCCCCCTCCCATGCCTATTTTTATACAATAATACTAGAGGACCCAAAAAAGTGACCCAAATTTTGGACCCAAACCTATGTGGTAACATTACACACAACATGGGCTCACGTCACTCTTCCCAAAAATCCCATATGATGTTGCCACATAGGTTTGGGTCTAAAATTTGGGTCACTTTTTTAGGTCCTCTAGCATTATTGATTTTCCTATATGGTGAGATTGGTTGTATTTGTGCATGGGAGGGAGGAAATTGGAGAATTTTGAAATTAGAGGAGGGAGACTGGAGAATACGGTAAACTACAGGGGAGAAAATAATAATTTCCCTTTAATAATTATTAACTTTGTCTGTTGAGTTACGATTATACATTTACTTACATAACATAACGGAAGTGTAACAAAAGGGGTATATTTTTACTATTAATTGAAATGTAGGGTGGAAAATGACCAATACCGAAACAAGAAGATACAAAATGTCATGGTGTTCTCTCTTGTGTGGAGTTTGGACTTAATAAAAATTTGGATTTCAAATCTCATTCGGAATTATAGAAAGATAGTCACTTATGCAATTTCGAAAATAAGTACTAATATCATATGCAATGACGGTGATTTGAATTTGTAATATTGTTAAATTGAATAGATGTTGTTGACTACTAAACTACGATTTTGGATGATGGTAACGGAATTCAAATTTATAGAATATTTGCCTACATTGCATCAATTATCATGGTCTTGATTCTTGAAAAAGAAAAGTAAAAAATGTTTTTATTCATGTCAAATTCATAGGAAATGCATTAATAAATAAATAAATAAAATAAAGAGATCATAACGCAGCGGTTGAACCAGGTCAAAACAAGCGACCCAATTCACAAATTTGTAATTAAAAAAAAATTCAATTTTTAGGGTTCATCTTTTTCGATTTACTCTTCTCTGTAACTCGAATTCGACGACGACGACGACAAAATCTTTCGAAACAATTGGATTTGATTGGATTGGATTAGAGGGGTTTCCGTCAACGAACCATGCTGGGCGGCGCCGCCTTGACGTCGCGCACGTGCTTCATGGCACGTGACCTGATGATTTTCGGCAGAGGTCTCGCACAACGTCGTTTCCTCACCAGCACGAACGATTCTGTTTTCCTGTTGAGAAACGGAGGACATTGTAGCTCACACTCTCAGTCGCATCCATGGAAGCGCTTTTCTCACATAAGCGCTTTTCTCTCGGATTCTGCTTCTGCTTCCAGACCTCCCCATCAAGCTATTCGTTCAACACTGAACGGTCGCTTATTGTACTCGACAAGCTCCAACAAAGACGAAAATGCTTCTGCAAAAAGCGCTTCTGTGAAGATCGCTTCTGAGATTAGCGCTTCCGAGCAAGCTGCGGACATGAAAATACTGAGGACCCTCGCGAGCTATCTGTGGATGAAAGACAATTTTGAATTCCGGTACCGGGTTATCGCAGCTCTCGGGTTCTTGGTTGGCGCCAAAATCTTGAATGTTCAGGTACCATTTCTCTTCAAGCTCGCCGTCGATTGGCTGACCACCGCAACCACCACCAATGCTGGTGCTTTCGCATCCTTCTCCGCAGCCAACTCCACTGCACTAGCAGTTTTCGCCACCCCGGCTGCTGTTCTGATCGGTTATGGGATTGCCCGCACCACGGCCTCTGCTTTCAACGGTATACTTTCCTCCGCAAGTATCATGTAATATGCTGCTGTTACAAAACTTCATTTCATCATTTTCTCATAAAGTTTAAACCTTTTGGTTTGTTTGCTCACGTGTTCATTTCTTCCTAATTGAAAGTTAACTCTTGTATTGCCAGAATTGCGAACGGCTGTGTTCTCTAAGGTAGCATTGAGAACAATTCGATCCGTTTCTAGGAAGGTATAGCTATCTTTTCACTTTTGTTAGTGATGCATACTTAGATGCATAGAATTAATTATCAGTTATGATGGATACATTGAGGGTCCAAATTTTTGGAAATATTGGTGAAAATAAAAAACAAATCCTCAGAGAATTTCAATAATTTCGGGGATATTTTCGATATTTACATCATTGTTTGCATGTTGATGATGCAATGTTGTACATTTGCAAGATATCGTTGAACTTGTACATTTTGCTGTCCTATTCTAATGCAACAATTTCGAGTTACTTGTATCAATGTTGTATGCTATAAATCCTGGTTTGTTTCATGTGATTTAAAGTGAAAATATCTAATTTTTGCAGGTGTTTTCACATTTGCATGACCTTGATCTTCGCTATCATCTTAGGTAATGCTGCGCTTCTAGTCACATTCTGTTGCTGCATATTGTTTGTAATTTTCGATTATGGTTGTTTATAATTATATAACAGTACCTTTATGAATAATTTAGTGTATATATGCTGTATTTCATCTTCTTATTTTCCTCTCAGAAACTAAGTTATGTTTAGATTTTCCATTTCGCATAATAGAATATACCACTTGTAATTCTTACGCATAGATATTAACTGCTCTCATAGGCTCCATCCTTCTTACTGAAATAATAGAGAAATAGATTACATCACCAAGTAAAAATTATTTGGTTGGACTGAATTCCTAAAGGTTCTATCCAAGTTATAAGACGGGCACTATAACTGGACTGTGGGGCATAGACAAAGTCTGCCAGCATTATTGATCAAATAACCTCATTCAAAACTTTGGTATGCCAAACTTCATCTAATTGGGGTAATTCTGACAATCGCGTCCAAAGATTCGCTTTTGATGCTTTTTGAGGTGAATAAGCTTATGATAGAAGAGCTAGTTAAAAGTTCATGATCCATGTAGGATCAGAGTGTAACTTCAAACATTACCAGCCATCTTAGAATGAATTGACACATCGAGGGAAGATTATTAAATGATTTAAATCTACAATTGAATAACATATGGAAAGTATGGCGTAACTGTAACACATCAATCTATTTGGTATTGATGAAACATTCTGTGATTACAATGTTCTAATTCATATAAACCTTTTTCTTATATTATTTACTTTGAACAATTCTGTTGTATATTTGTCTCATGTTTCTTACTTTGTCATTATACTTTCAGTCGAGAAACAGGTGCTTTAAATAGAATAATCGATCGTGGTAGCCGGGCAATAAATTTTATACTCTCGGCTATGGTTTTCAATGTTGTACCCACAATTTTAGAGGTATGACAATGCTTTAAATATCATTCAGCAACTTAAAATTATAGTGATTATTAGTACCTGTACTTTTGCTTGCTGTTGTCCATAATAGATAGTATTATGTATATACCGGAGTATTCAAAATTTAGTCATAATCTGTTAAAAATTGCACCGTTACCAATGTGTTTTCTTCTCTATATCTTAATAATTCTACAGATTTAATGTGTATCCTTCCAGATAACTATGGTATCAGGAATACTGGCATACAAATTTGGAGCACCTTTTGCGTTGATCACTTCACTTTCTGTTGCTGCATATGTTATTTTCACATTGACAGTGACACAGGTAATGTTTTTCTTGCCAATTCTGTATGAATATCATGCAGAGCAACCTTAGGATTGAAATGGTCTACCTTTTTTTTTTTTTTTTTTTTTGGAAGCTTGAAATAGTGTACTTCATTTCCTCATTTATGTCACTTTACCTATTACATGTTTTGTTCCGACCTAGTGCTCTTTGGGCTAAAATTTATTAACTTTATATTGAGAAGTTATGCTATTTTTTCTATAGGCATCTTTCATTTTCCATGCTGATAGGGGTGGGGGGTGGATAGCAACATAGGTGTACTTATAATTTTTGGTCTTCATGTTTTTTATTGAAGCTTCTGTTCATTTTCTGCAGTGGCGGACCAAGTTTAGGAAGGCCATGAATAAGGCTGATAATGATGCAAGTACAAGGGCAATTGATTCACTAATCAATTATGAGGTGAGGTTACGGTGTATAAGTTATGAATTTTTTTTTATGGTTTTACACTTTTACTTTAATGCTATGGTTTTCTTCTATTGCAAACTGTTAAATATTTATACAATGAAGCTTTTGAAGCTGAAAAATATGATGGTTTGGATAATTTAATTTAATGCTTTCTTTTTGCTCTATTGCAGACTGTTAAATATTTCAACAATGAAGCTTTTGAAGCTGAACAATATGATGAGTTTCTAAAGAGTAAGTTCCTTAGTTATATAATTGATCTTTGCTTAATGCATAGATATCGTACATGAACTGAACAGCTAGTCAAACTGATGTTGGGCAGGTTAGAGATAAAACCTATTTTATGAATTAGATTCAGGTGCACATAGGAAATAAAACAATCAATAGAAAGTTAAGTTTGCTGTAGAACAGCAAGTTTACTGGCAATTCAAATTGGATTTAACACCAGATAATACAAACCTATATGCATGTTTCTAACACTTGGCCTCCGGGTTTTTTTTTTTCCTGAATGACTTATACAGAGGGTGGTGATGTTGTTAAAGTCAAGTAGGATAGTTTGTAGATGTAGCCTCTGTAACATCTGAAAACATGTATTTGCGTGTATCTGCGTGATTTTTTGATATTGCTTCGATCTTACCATTTATAATTGATGCATATCTTCTTCATTCTGTGATGTTCCTGTCCTAATGTGTGTCATTGCACTTCCTACTGGGAACTTTGCAAAACCTGCGATTTTCTTGCACCTGAATTGTAATTTGTCATGAGTCATGACAGGGTCTTATACATATTACAAAAAAGGTGGACTTCAGGAAAAAAAAAAAAGTCATGTTGTAGGACTTATTTATTATACTGTGCTATTTCAGTGTACTGCAGGGATCTTTCTTAGTATGCATTTCCTGGTTTAAAAAAGGAAAAAGAACTGTAAACATTTGTGGTATTATTTTGGACTCCTTTTGTTTTACTTTGTTTAAATTTGACATTGCTGCTGTCCTCATGATGTTTTCTTTCAGGGTATGAAGATGCTGCCTTAAAAACACAAAGAAGTCTGGCCTCTCTTAATTTTGGTCAAAATGTGATATTTAGCACAGCTCTATCTGCAGCTATGGTTCTCTGTTCAAATGGGATTATGAAGGGCGAGATGACAGTTGGTGATTTGGTAAACTTCTTAGTCGTATACTTGCTCTTCAATTCAGATGCTTGCAAAGTGATTGATTAATGGTTTCACACATTGAGCATATCTCTGGGACACAGGTTATGGTAAATGGGCTCCTCTTCCAGCTCTCCCTTCCACTCAATTTTCTTGGCAGTGTTTATCGTGAGACTGTACAGAGCCTTATTGACATGAAATCGTTGTTTCAGTTACTGGAGGTTGGACTTTATTGCAATTTCCTTTCATTTTAGGGTTCAATGTTTCTAGTAATTTCTATGTTTCGTTTTTCAGCTGCCTATTCTCTTGCATATGTACATAATAAATTTTTCTTTGATGATTGCTGCAGGAGAAGGCTGAGATTCATGATAAAGATAATGCAAAGCCTCTAAAATTGAATGGGGGGAGCATTCATTTTGACAACGTGCATTTCAGGTAATTAATGGTCTGCACTATACGTAATTTAATTGGTTTCTCTGTTTAGGCAAATTCCATATGTATGTTGTGTAAGAAATAGCCATAGCAGTCATGCAGTCATTAGTTGCTAGTTGGAATATACCTTGATAAAAGCCATCCTGGTCTTCTCAGTCTTCTGAAATTTAGCTGTCATTGGAGTATTGGACTCATAAATAAATTTTAGCTGTCGTCTTGGTATTTCTTTCCTTTGCTTTTTAATTGTTTGCTGTCTGCTGATACTGCTCCCGTGAGTATGTTCTTCCAATTTTGAAGCTTAAATAGTAATTGCATGTATAAATATTTGGGTAGTGATGTGTACTTCACAACCTCTTCTGCCTATACCTGGATAAGTGATCTGTTATTCCTTACCCTGTAAATCCATTGAAATTTCACATTACATGGTATTGGTAGTTCTTTTTATCCGTTGGCTGCTAAATGTTTTAATTTGTCAATGCTTATTTCCCTACCTTTTCCATCTTTGTTAACGAGATGATTGCTGATGTGTCCTACTTTAAACTTATAACAGTTACCTGACAGAAAGAAAGATTCTTGATGGGATATCTTTTGTTGTACCGGCTGGAAAAAGTGTGGCTATTGTTGGAACTAGTGGCAGTGGTAAGTTTTTTATATGTCCAGTAGTTTTACTCTCACTGGCTATTTGCATTTGAATCACATTCCTTCCGATCTTTAGATGGTTTTGATAGTCATATCATAGGCCAGTGGTTTGTGCAGCCATTTATTATTATTATTATTATTTTGGTTTTTACTAGGCCTATCCAATTTTTCTTTTGTTCATCACTCTCAAATAACATTCTCCTCTACGGTAATGCTATTTTTGTTGTTTTTGGTATCTTGCATTTAAAGTTCTTAAAGGGTCACATCATGTGATTTATGTGAGGAGATGCATGACAGTTATGAATAATAGTTTCCGCTTCCTAGTTTAAGAACTTCAATTCTGAGGAAAAGTCGGTTTATCTCTTAAGCTTTACATAGCAAGTATCCAATAAATATGACATAATGAAATTCATTTGTTTTTTGCACTTCCTTGTGGCTATATTAATCAATATTGTGGATCTTAATTTTGCTCAAATAGTTAGCATCACTGATTAATCTGAATTCCTTACCCTTGCAGGCAAGTCAACTGTTCTTAGATTGCTCTTCAGGTTTTTTGAAACCGATTCTGGAAGTGTAAGAGCTTTCACTTTTTTTTCCTTGGTTGGATATATCACTGAAAATGAGAAAACTTATGTCCATCTCTATGTAAATATTATATTATTAGAACTTAAGCTGACACTTTTTTAGTCTCAATTTTGTAACTGTCAATAAGTAATCTAATTTATGCCTGGATGTAGTCATGCTTATGATAGGAAACTTTACAACACATGAAGTTTTCTGAGAGCCATTTCCTGTCTACCTTATTTTTATTTTTCTCCTATATGTAGCTTTTCTACTCCCATCAGGCCATCATCTCTCTCTGTCCCTCTATCTCAATTACTTTACCAACCGTTGTATATAAGTATTTAAAGCCTGCTCTTGAGTGTTGTATGCTAGATAAGGTTTATAATCCTATGCTCCTAGACCACAACTTATGTATCTTACATGTAGTGAGTATAAAGGTTTTCAGTTTGACTTTAGCAATTTCCTCTTTGACAGATAAAAATTGATGGTCAAGACATACGGGAGGTGACACTGGAAAGCTTACGAAAGTCTATTGGGGTTGTACCACAAGATACAGTAAGTTTATCATGGAAATTTGTCAACGTCTCCATCATTGTGTGGATGTGGGTGTGTAGTGTGCGTCCACTTTTTGTCTATTTAATGTAACATGATGTGTTTCCCCCATGTGATATCTGGTAATTTTTATGAGGTCAGCTAACTTCTGCACAATGGCAGGTGCTTTTTAATGATACAATCTTTCACAACATTCACTATGGTCGTCTTTCAGCAACAGAAGAAGAGGTGTGTGCTAGACTGTTACTGCTGTCTCTATTTTTTGTGTTTCATATCTTAAATTTTCAGCCTAACGCTGCCATTCCATTCAGGTGTATGATGCTGCCCGCCGTGCAGCAATTCATGATACGATCCTGAAATTCCCTAGCAAATATTCTACCGTTGTAGGGGAACGAGGCCTCAAGGTGAGAATCATATTGCTATAAACAAAGTAATACTTTTTTCATGGATGCCTTTCTTCGAGGCTATAGGCAGGGTATGGTTTTAGGTTGAATGAGGCCTAACTCTTAGGGAAGAGCAACCACCCGCTGAAGATAAGGAAAGGAATTTAAAACGAAGAAAATGCTACGGAATCTATCCATATTTTATGGGGAGCAAATAGTGCAAATTTTTTTAATCAATTACAAAGGATGACTCTTTTTATATCCTTGAATTTTTCTCATTTGTATGAAAACTAAATAAACAGTGCTTTTGCTCCTTTTTTTGGTTCAAATTCTGAGCTTTAATGGCTAGGTTGTGATCTATTTTGTCCGAAGTGGTTGGGTTGTTCCATTATGGTCAAGTCTATTCCCTTGAATTTTTTAACCAAAACTTGTGTGGATGATTTTGTGACCAAATAGCTTTAAAGCAGAAGCAAATAATGTTTCAGTTAACTTTTTTTTGGTTAGTTAACTCTTGAATTTATATTGATTGGTTGGCTTTTCTGTCCAGTTGAGTGGCGGCGAGAAGCAGCGAGTGGCCTTAGCTCGTGCCTTTTTGAAAGCGCCTGCGATTATGTAAGCGTTTACCCTTATTAATTTGACCAGTGTTCCCATGCATATCATGTTTATATTTCAAGGTTAAAAGTCGACTGTTTTCATTTCCTACCCAAAAGATATAGCATAGGTGGGAAATTATTGCTTAGAAGCGAAAATAAATATCATTTCTGAATTCATTCGGTTAAAGTTATCTTATGTAAATGCAGTTTTTGACATGTTATTTCATTCAATCTACTCAGGCTATGCGATGAAGCTACAAGTGCACTTGACAGCACCACAGAAGCAGAGATATTAAGCGCATTGAAATCGCTAGCAACTAATAGAACTTCAGTCTTCATAGCTCACAGGCTTACAACTGCAATGCAGTGTGATGAGGTAAGCATTCTCTACTCCACAAATACAGCTTACTCGTAGTCAATCACGATTCACAAAAATGTTCTACTGTATCACCATAAGTATTAGATTCACTCGTGTTGTTAATACCCTTTACGACTGTAAATCTCCTAGGTTCTTATTTTTGGAAACATGGTTTTCAGATAATAGTTCTGGAGAATGGAAAAGTAGTCGAACAAGGTCCCCATGAAGTTCTGTTGACAAAAGCAGGGAGATATGCTCAGCTATGGACACAGCAAAACACGGTGGATTCCACCGACACAGCTGTTAAATTAGAGGCATGAAACCAAAACCTAGTAGTAATATATTACAGTATACATCGCAAAATCGATCAACTGTATACATTGAAATTCATGCGAACTTATACGGATGCAGGCCATTTCCCAAATTTTTGGTTTCTTCTCTTTTTACGATCATATTTCATAGTTGATAATCCAATATAGAGGTGAACATTTGGTCGATTCATTGTATATTAGTCATGTGGTGTTGTACTATAGATTATTTAAGCATGTGATTTTGAAAGAACCGGTTTACATACAAAATAAAATAAATTACTGTGTCAATTCATTCATTGCTACTTTTCTTTTTTTCGTTTTTTGATTCAATTGAATTTCTTCCAAATTGGTGTGAGAGAGATCGATCTTTAAACCTCTTCCGTTCGATTTCGATTACAAAAGTTCGATTGTTATAAGAATTAATGCAATAGATTTAGGTTAATGTTTAGGTACTGACTGGTTAGTATTCAAAATACTAACCGATTAATTGAAGTGTAGCACGTTGTCTTTTTTCTTTTACTTTTTACATTTATCCCTTGCATTCTTTACAAATTGAGTCACGTGCTACACTTAAATTGGTGGGTCAGTATTTTGGTTGCTAATCGGTCAGCAGTCAAGCATTATCCTTAACGAGATATTTGAAACATTATTGTTTCTCTAGCCAGAGAGAATCTGTTCTGTGACGGTGGAATTCGTATTATATATTTATATTACATAAATTTAACGTTAAACTTGATAAATATAAATAAAACACAATTTCAGAGATTAACGCTAACGATACAAATGCATATTTTGTATATATATAATATCACAATATCTTAAGGTTAATATCGGGTCAATATCCAAACTCTATGGTTAGGTGGGTCGAGCTTAACTATCGGGTCGTCCTGAGATTGCTTTGGAAAGGACTTATGGGTATAGCCACGTACCCGATTCTCAAGCCCGATTGGGTCTCAAAATTAAATCCTAGCCTGCCAGGTCCTTCTTCTAAACACCTCAAAATAAAATGACCAAGCTAGAACAAACAGCTCAGTTTAAATTTTTTTAATGAAAAGCAAGTGGAGGTCCAGTTGAATAGTTGATGATGCTTTTACTTCCATTTGCCACTCAACTATTCTGATAGAGTTGTAAGAAAGAGCGTGACTCCCGACAGGAACGGAGCGAAAAATTGTTTACGGGCGGAAGCGTCATAAAATAATAAGTTATATTAACATGTATCTTAAAGGGTATATTAAAAGAAAAAAAAAATAATAAAAAATAATGTTAATGTGTATCATTTGATACATTAGTAGATGGAATACAAATTGAGATCTAGAGTTGAAATGTCTAAAATTACTCTAAAAATAATATATAAAAACATTATGGCTTTTAATTCATGATTCAATAATAAAGTTTAAGAGATAGAAATTAAACTAATTAAAATTTAAATTCAAAAAGTATTTTTATAACATCCAAAAAGACAAAAACTAGTTTAATCCTTAAAAATGATACAAGTTTGTTTTGGTAAAATATGTTAATAGTTAAATATAAATTATATATGTTTGGCTGACATATTTTAATTATATAAAGTAACACATATTTGTTATATTAAAATAAATTACATATTATAAGTATGACATGATATTAGGGTGAGATAAGTAAGATTGGAAAATAGAACAAAATTATTTGAATGAGAAAATAATATTAATTAAGATAGAACATATATGATTTAATTAGATTTTCATTTATATTTAGGATGCATAGAAAGAAATTCCATGTATAGAATCAAAGATATTTTTATGTGAATTGAGTGAAAAATGTTAAGACTTCAGACATTAAAAACAAGCTCTAAATGTCTTGTTTATAGAAACATTAGAAAATTGCTTTAAAAAAATAACATTAAAAAATAAAAAATAAAATAGGGGTAAAAGCATAAATATTTGAAATTTAAGAATTTTACAAAAATTGACAGGGTCAAATAAAATTTTGAAAACTTCAGAGGTGGAAGTGGCCCTCTCTAGCTATATGCTGCCTCCTTCCCCGACTCCCAACCTCAATCCACTTATATTGTGTCATATCGTATATATCTTTCAAGTGATTGACAATATATTTATGTCACTTGACATAATTTGATTGAACTAGACGTATACTTCGTACAGTATATATCTTTCAAGATTGTCTATATATATAGATATTCATGTCATATGACATAGTGTCTGTTTGGAAGAGTTTCTCTATTGGCTAAAGAGCTTTTTAAATTAAAAAAGCTATTTTAAAAAAAATTTGTATCGTTTGATTGTCACTTAGTAAAGCTTTTGGATAACTAAAAAAACAGTTTTACGTCTATTTGGAGAAACTTAAATTTTAAGTTTTTCTAAGTAGATATTTTTGAGCTTTGTTAATAACACAAGAATGTCTAATATAATCATATCATTTAAAATAGTTCTTGAATATTTTGGTAATCATACCATTTTAAAAAGTTTTTTCTAATTGACAACCAAACAACCAATAATTTCCCATTAAAAGTTCTACTTGTAGAATGTCTACTTTAAAAGATCTACTACTAAAAGATCTATTTGAAGAAGCTCTTCCCAAACGGACTCATTAATTTGATTGAACTTGAGATATGCTTCAGGTGAATTAAACAGTTTTCTGCACAGAGAGTTTGATGGACAAAACTTGTAGTGGGGCAATGGAATATCCAGCGTATATAAGAAAGCAAAACATAAAAGGACATGTTTATCAGAAGATGGAACCAGCAAAAAACATGGTGGAACCAGCAAAAACAGTATATATATTTATATCTATCGGTTCTGTTCACATGAGTGCATTAAATACGAGCCATTTGATTTAATTACTTTGATTTAGTCTAAGTTAAAGTAGTTGAATCCAATTACTCACATTCAATGCACTAATATAAAATACATGAGTGTGCACTCATGTGAAAATTTCTATATATATATATATACACTTTTATATGTACAAAGTCATATTCTAATTTTAATTTCATCCGAATCTAGATCAAAGGTCAATTATTCAAATAGCTTGATCTACGTCAGAGACGAGTTATTTATGTAGCAGAAATAGTTGTTTGTATATTCTGATTTTAATTTCATCCGAATATAGATAGAGAACGTGAACAGTACATTGTCCAAGTTAGAAATTAAATTTAGTTGATATATACATCTTCTTGTTTGCTTAAAAATAAAATACCTTGGCAGTATATAATTAAGAGTAATTGGCACAAATCCCCCCCAGACTATACCAGCTTTTGTATGTTGCCCCCTAAACTATTTTATTAGGCACTAAACCCCCTGAACTATCACTTATTAGCAGACCAAGACTAAAGATGCCCCCTCAGGGGGGAAAAAACCCAAAGGATTGCCAATAAGTGAAAAAACCCAAAAGATTGCCAATAAGTGATAGTTTATGGGGTTTAGTGCCTAATAAAATAGTTTATGGGGCAACATGCAAAAGCTGGTATAGTCTGGAGGGATTTGTGCCAATTACTTTATAATTAAAAATGTGAAGAATTGTCGGTAGTAGTGTTGAGAGAACATAACACAGAAGTGGAATATATAAGCTTTTATCAGTATGAATTTTTTTTTTTCAACAAGAAATCATGATTAACAATGCAGATCTCCTCAATCTTCATCATGAGATTTCAATGTCTTTTGTTTTGTAACACTTTGTGAGTCATTAGATTCTGCTAGTGTTTTTTTTTTCCAGCTAATTCGGTAAAAGCTGGACCTTTATTTTGTTTTTTTTTGGAAGGGTCCTTTTTGGAATCATACGTCAAAACTGTACATTGATGATTTGATGTACATTGATATATAGAAAAAAAAAAAAAAAAAAAAAAATTAGGTTTACATGTTCGCCGAGATATATAAGATCGAGCACAAGTCCTCGAGAGGGCTTAGTTGATTCATGATTTCTATTTCATCTTTCATTTCCTTTTTATTTGTTTCGAAAAATATATCAATTAATTTTGATTCTTTTTTTATTGAGATATATGGATCAATGTGTCTATTCTCTATATAGACCTTGTTTATGGATTAATGCAAAAGCTCTATTAAGAGGAGGTCCTAAACCATGTATACATATACTACATTCAAAATGTTGTAGTTGTTAACATATATAAATTATTATCATTTTTTATCATTATAAAAATATAAAAAAAAATTCCTTGCTAGGTTCTTATATGATTTTTATTGTATATACAAGTTCAAATTTATTGCACAAGAGTTTAATCTATTAAAAAAAAAAAAAAAAACATAATTTTTTTTTTTTTTTGAATGAACCCATGGTGAATCAATTTTCGTAAAAAGTAAAAACATTATTTTTTATTATCCATTTAATTTAGAGCAAATATTGAAGATTAATAAGAAAAAGAAAAAAGACAAGAACAGCAGGACTCAAGCTTTACGATGATATGAGAATTAAAACATAATTTAATTACTTTTTAAATTAATTAAATAAATAAATAATTCCACTAATTACATGACCACAGAGTATAGATTTGGCACAACCGTCCATAATTTTATTATAATGTAGTGGGATGATATTGAATGCCTCCCATAGTCCCATAGTCCCATTACTTACAAAAAAAAATTATATATATTAAAAATCAAGTTCAGTTGTACTTGCATTATCGAAGAGTGCATCAAGGAACTGCTTATTTTATAAGTGATTAAATTCAAAAGTACTTCTCATGAGGTCAGGTACTTCAGTACTTGTTCTTTTTTCTTTTCTTTTTTATGGTACCATTAAGAAAAGAAGTGAAAGCAAATTGATGACTTATTTTATAAGTGATTAATTCATTGTGACTTGGCTGCACCTCATAAATCGAGGTATATATTTTGGCTTCTAAATTCTAATTAAGTTGATAAATATATTGGTAAAGCCCTCCTCAGCCACCCTATTTATATAGTTCGAGCATTCTATATTATATTAGGTCCGGTATATATATATATATATATATATATCATCTTAATATTAAATTTCAAAATGGTAAAATGGTATCAAAAAATTAATAGAAAAATATATTATTTTGTCCTTTTAGGATTTTAAAATCGACTTTTTATGAAAAGAGTTCACAACCATGTGCCTAAGAATTACTAACCCTAATACCGTGATTCACTTTTAACTATATATATCATCTATTGTTATCCAGGATCGTATTGCATGTTATCATCTTATCATCATCGTTGTAAAAAGTTACATTGCAGTATTGCACATTGATATTGTTATGACTTATATATGATCATACTATTTGTATTTTAACAAAATGGATGATCAAATAACATGATAATTTATAATATATTGATAAGAAGTAATTAGAACTTCTATGGTGAACTTGATTTGAATCTAGAATATTGTGGAATTCTGATAAATCAACCAAAAGATAAGAAGAGAATATTAAATTAAAATCAAAGGATAGAACTTAGAAGTTGAGTGGCATACAATAAAAAAATGTGATCAAGTGGTGTCACGAATGTGAACAAAACCCAAGAAGGGGAATTAAGTAGCTTAAATTAGCTCCAAGTTCCAACAGATTCATAGACTAGACAAGGGAGTTACAGAGACACTGGTGGGGCATGCAATTGTGGACAATAACTTCTTATTTTTAATTTTTTTTATATATTTTTTTAATAATAATAATGCAAGAGATACCAAAGAACTGAGAAATGAGGAACTGAGAAGTGAGACCTGACCTGATAACCCAAAAGAATAAACACGATTCATAATTTTACACAGTTGTTATTTTATAAGTGATTAATTCAATGTGTTTGGTATCGGAATCAAAATTTTCCTCGGAATCTAACTAAATCAAACACTAATGAATATCCATACATACAAAATAAGACTCAAACCCCTCACCTATAGGAAGAGGGTGAGGAACTTGATCCCATCTATATATGAACATCATGATGTACATGCAATATGCTTGTGCTATTCCAACCCTAATTTTCTATGTTATCCATCTATTCCAAACCCTAGTTTTCTAACCCATTTCGTGAATTCGAATTTGAAACCAACCCCAATTTGACCCCCACAATCTTTAGAAAACAAGAAGCTCATGAGATTATACTAGGTATGTGGTCCTGAGGAATCAATTCAAACCCTAGTTTCCTATTTAATATCATGTTGTATGTCTTTTTTTTTTCTTTTTTTTTAAAGACTTATCATGTTATATGTCGGGTCAAGCATATAGTATTAAAGTTTGAACATTAATAGGACCTTCTTCTTCTTCTTTTTTACCTTAACGACACTACAATTTTACAACCTATATTTGATCTCTCAATTACTTGCATGTGATTATATACAATTTCAACGATCCCTAATATATCTAGCGTTGCATATAAACAAATAATCCGGAATAATTTTCAAAAATAAATAAATAAATTTCTTTACTTTCAATGATATATTGTTGATTCGAATTATCCTTTCCTCTTTACTTTCAAATCCGGAATAATTTTCAAAAATAAATAAATAAATTTCTTATTATGCTTTATAAGACTTCAACCTTTTCTCATTGTGCTTCTTGACAGTTCATAGAAAATGAATAAAATTTTCTTTATGTTTACAATTAAGATCTACATTTATTTTAATCTTCTCCAGCTAATTAATAAATACAAATCTTCATACAACAAATTTAAATGTGACATTTCTCTCAAGATAAAGAAAAAAACCAAATTGAATTATTTGATGAAATATTAATTATACAACCACAATAATTGTGTGAGGTCCTAAATTATTTTATGAAAAGAAAGAAGCGAAGTGATGTAAGTGCAGAGAGAAAGGACAACAAAAGATGAGAAAAAGACAATGGAATATCATTATTGGTGGTTGCCATATTTCAGCTAAAATCTAACACATATCTCTGCATTGCCATTACAAATATACATATATAGCTAGGCAGCATCCCCAAATGATGACATTATTTCCTTCAAAAAAAAAAAAAAAAAAGAAAATGATGACATTATTTTAAACAATACCAAGCATCATTTTTTTCCAATAAATGGAAAAAGAATTTACAGGAATTAATGGCTATAAATAAATAATATAAAAATGGTTAGACAGACTTTATCACCAATCATATAAAATTTGATTCCTTCATCATGCTAGATAGAGCTTCAAGAAAACCATATATACATACAATAATAAAGATAAAAATGTACCATATATTATTGTGAAGCAACTTGTGAGTCCAAAAAGAAATAATTGAGTCAAGAAACAATGAGAGCAAATGTATGATTAGATTTGACTAACATGCATAAGTCTTCAAAAATTATTATTTTTCTGTCATGTTAAACTTTTATTAATAAGGATATTAAAGAAAGATTTGCTCTTAAATTACACATGACCAAGTTTAATTTTTGATACAAAAAATTAAAATGAAATTAAAAAGAGTGTATAGAGCAAGTATAGGAGCATTTAAAAATTTAACTCTATCTGAATTATCTTTACAAACAATTAATTACCCCCACCAACATAATTTTTTTTGCTTATTATGTATAATCACAAATAATGGCATCCAAACTTAAAAATGTAAAATTAATAACAAGTATTATCTCCATTGCCAAGAAGTGCAATCTTTAAAAACCACCATTAATTCTTGCAATTGAATAAGAAAAAATTGAAATTGGAGTGAAAAATAAAAAATAAAAATGAAAAGTAAAAATTGTAGACCAAGAGATCATCATCATATGAACTCTATTTTTTTTTTCCATACCCATATATGAGAAATCTTCCAACATTTCAAAAATCATATATATAAAGGAATGCATGCACTTGCACAAAACTAGCTATAGAAAATTAGAAACCATTATCGAATTAACAAGTAATAATATCTATGTATGTATCGAAAATATTCAAATTGGAGCAAATAAATAAATGATTAGGTCTAAAGGAATAGCAAAAGGGAGCTCCCTTCAGTCCAAGCACAGAGAAGAAAGGATGAATTTTATCTCCCGCATCATTCACACATTCACAGTAGCAACCAATTAATTCACTTCACTCCTTAATTTTCTTCGATCTACCGTGTTTGAATGAATGAGTCGGCAGCTAATCCAAACCCTTAACTCGCCCGTGAGTGGACTGAAGGAAGCTCTCTTAAACTACTTCATTAATTTATCATAATATATACACTTGAATGATTAATTATAATCTAAATCATATATGCTTTCATTTGTGAGAGAATGGAATGTACAAAGAAAAAAAAAACTATTTAGCAATGCAAATATCTGTATCACAATGAAGGATGTGAATAATCAACTATAAATGGTAGCACATTAAGCTAATAATACTCTAACATATGCATAGAACAATAAATTTGGGTAAAAACTTTATATGTAATACAAAATTTACCACATTATTCAAAAGAGCACAAAAATTACAGCTTTTGAAAGGGATTTATAACATCATTATAAACTATAATTACGATAATTCATGTAGATTTACAAGATCTAACAGAAATCAATCACTATCTATAAAGGATTATTAGGGGCATTATTATTACATGATATGACAAGTTGGGTGGTGCATATCAGTGAAAACATATTAAATAGTTGTTATACAAGCCAACCAGAAAGAAGAAAAAAACACACATCAATTTATGGAAGTTCACAATTTTGAAGCACGAGAGAGATAATTAAGTTTCCAAAGATGGAAAAAATGCCTTCCTTGCTTCAAAGTTCAAACCCTAACCCTAAGTAAAAGCTTTTTATTACTTGTACAGAAAAGAACAACGACTAGATGTTTGATTAGACAGCACATAAAATTAAAAATAAAATTGGTAAAAAAAAGAAAATAAATACAAATGAATGAAAACCCATTAATGCACACTCAAATCAGATCAGAAAATACAAAAATCAAACCAACCCCATCTACATTCAACAACTCCAATCTATATTGCAGAAGAAACTAACATATCAATAGTATTTAAGACAATAATATATAATAATTAACCTAGTTTAGAAGAAGAAGAACATACCATATACTTGTTAAAAAATGGCACACCAACGTAGAGAGAACTTAATAGACATTTGAGTTTATTACAAGTTTATGTGTATAGAGAGAGAGAGAGAGAGAGAGAGAGAGAATAACTTCACTTACAGAGATTTTTTCTTCTGGTCAAAGAAGACACCAAGTAGAAGTAGCTTTACTTCTCTGCATATATATCATGTCATCTTCAACAATACAAAACCCTAAACGATGATGCTGATCAGTTGAACTGTTATATGGGAAAGAACTGAAGAATAGAAGAAGAAGAAGAACACACACAAAAAAAAATTATTAAATAAGAAAAAGGAAAAGAAGGAAATAAAAATGGAAAGTAAGGAAAAGAATTTGCAGAAATCACGGAAGAGAAGTGGGAGGAAATGTCGCTTTCTTCATGAGAGTCAGAGTAAGAATTAATAGGAATAGGAAGAAAAAAAAAAGCTTTGATTCACAGAGATTTATTAAAATCTCTACAAATCTGGCAAAGCAAATCACAGTTTGATAAAAATAAAAATAAAATGAAAAAATAAATTATAAAAGTGATTGTGATCCTTTTTCAGGAGAGAAATGTTTATATGATATTATGATTAAAAGAAAAAGAAACCCCCTGTAACTCTGTAAGGCTGTAACCAGGAGGGCAGGAGGAGATGGAAGTGTATATATAATAAAAATAATATTAATAATAATATGGGATGGTAAAAAGCACACCACACAAGTATCCAATAAGTTTACAGTAGAAAAAACATGTGGTGGGGTTTTGTTTCTTTGACCATTGATCTTTTCTTCCTTGTTTGTGCTAAGTCTATATGATGCTGTACTACTAGTATACTATTACACCACCAAACTCTACTTCTTCAAAGTATTTGTGTGTGTGTAACAGTGTATATATATGTATAGGCTACTCATGAGTCATGATAACTAGGGTGGACAGGGAAGACATGGTGCTTATATTGTGGGTTGAAATGACATTCATGCCCCTAATGTAAGGTTATAGTTTATAGGCCATTTGATTCCTATTATAACATTTGGATCATATGGTATGAAAATCACAATTAATTCTAATTTCTAGTTGCAAATTTTAACATGAAAAATATGAGTTTGCATGAAAAATTAAAAGGTTTATGTTCACGTTTAGGGGCAAAGCCAAAAATTTATTCTTGGAGGGGTTAATATATAAATACCAAAAAAAAAAAAAAAACACTTAAAGATAAGACATATAGCTGTCACATAAAAATATCTTATTCAAATGCAATACTACTCAATAATACACACTGTACATTGAAGATTTTCCATCTAGTGATAATATATATCTAGTAGCTATTTTCAGTGTACGTTCATCGTTTAATACCGTTATGATAACCTTATCTTTTTATAAATAAGAGAGAGAAAGAAATTACAAATAATCAACTTTATGTTTAGTTTTTCTCTTTTAAGAAGAAAATATTGTTTGAGAATTAATCTTTTTATATATCTATGCTTATTTATGAGTGTGTTGAAAAATTAAGTATTTGATATAGAATTCAAATATAATAAAGAATAAATAAACTAAGAAAAAAGGTCCATTAATCAAAAACTCAAATTAAAATAGAAAAATAATGAAAAGTTATTCTTAATTATGAGTTTTTTGTATTTAAAAGATTAAAAAAAAAAAAATCATACACATATCAAATGTGTCTATTGATATTATGATAAAAATATAATTAGAGTTTTTAGATTATAACATAATTTGCAAAAAAAAAAAAATTGGACTTATTAGCGCTTGACCCCCTGAATTGTATGCGAATTTGCAATGTGCCCCTGGATACTTTTTTTTAGGTGTTAAACCCTCTAAACTCTCTTTTTTTTGCAAATAGTTTGTTTTTTTGTCTCCCTTACTGCTTATTTGAGGGGGCATCTACGTAAAGGTTTTGTTAAAAAAAATAATAATGAAAGTTTAAGGGGTTTAATGCCTAAAAAAACATTTAGATGACACATTGCAAATTCACGTACAATTCATGGAGGTGTATTGTGCCAATAAGTCAAAATATTGTTGTAAAGTGTATTGAAAAAAACAATATAAATATCGAATAATACTAGATATCACAACCACTATCACAACTTTTCAATTACAACGCATGTGGCAGTTAAGATGTCAATTGGTGAGTGGATACATGATAATACTAGACATCACAACCACTATCACAACTTTTCAATCATAATGCATGTGGCAACTGATATGTCAATTGGTGAGCGAATACATATGTCACATGCATTGTGATTGAAAAGTTGTGATAGTGGTTGTGATGTCTAGCATTACTCGTAAATATTATTCATCTTTTAATACATGTGCATTGTATGCTCTCTGGGACACACATGCATGTTTAAATGTTCATGGTGTTTAAAATTATTATATATTTATATATATAATGAAGGAAATTATTATTCTCTCTCCATAAATAATGAAGACAATATATATTTTTTAAATACTTTCAATGTAATATTTGCACTAATTTATTTGTGGTTATGGATGATCACTAATAGAAGTGTATATAGAGATGCATAATGTGATCATCATGTATTATCCTTTCATGTCCTCCTCTCTCTTTAAGTTATCTTCTTTGCCCACCTCAACCTCCATTCCATCTCATACACAAACACAAATTATTATATAACATGATAATTATCATTACTATTATTATTATCATCACCCGACATAATTCCCACAACAAGTGCATGGAAAGTGAAGTATCTATAGTGTTTATGTTATTGATTGGACGAATGGTCATAATAATAAGAAGAAGGAATCTAATTGTCTCGTGTAGGTGGAAAGAGAATATTGATTCCAAAGAAAACATATCATGTGTGTTGATGTCTTTGTGTACATACAAATACCAACATTTGTGTTCTATTTGTTTTGTTGTACGTATTATTTACAAATTAGCTTTTTCTCTGTAAATAATTTTTTGATACATCTATCTAAAATAATTGACTTTGCAATTTGCATACCGCCGTCAGAGCTACCCCATGTCCGTTTGTCCCATAAAAAGTTGGTCCAAAAAAAACACAATTGGGTGGAAAAAATTATTATTTTAAAATATTATATTAAAATTAAAGATAAAAGGTGGATGTAAGTGTAAGCAATGTTTCTTGCTTGACATGATTCACGACTTGTAAAGGAGTAATAGTTTGATTAATTATTAAATTATTAAACAAAATGTTTTTTTTTTTTTAGAATGATTCATGAATCATGCATTAACATATTTTTGTTTTTTGAAATTTTGAGATTTTCATGGTGATATAACCAGTAGTTAACATGTATCATGTAAGACGTATAAACAAAAAAGTCTTTTAGAATGGTTCATGCATTAACATTTTTGTTTTTTTTGAAATTTAGAGATATTCACGGTGATCTAACTTGTAATCAGCGTGTATCATGTGAGACATATAGTCAAATTAATGGGGCTTCTTTTTACAAATTTTGTCTTTTTAATTTCTATTTATCACACAATTTCAAATTGGTATCTCAAACACATGTTTCACATGCCATTTTATTTTCTTATTAAATAATAATAATAATAACTTGTTCTTAAGGAATTAGCATGTCATGCCCTATGATGAGAATCAAGAAGCAACACCAAATGATCCATTGCTTGTTCCAGTTGGGCTAATTACAAAGGCAAGGGCCAAGAAGTTCAAATAAGCACTTAATGGGTTGATTCAAGAGATTTTGGCTGATTCTAAAAAGGTGCATTTCAAATTGAACCCAAAAGAAGATCAATGCTTAATCAATGTAATAAAAGCAATTGGGGAGGCTGATTAGCTTGTTGTGGGCGTCCAAATAAAGACCTTTCAAGAATAGACTGATCACTTGCCTAATTTTAGAGCATTAATGGGCGTGTTGATTTGCCTAATTTTTTAGACTTAATTAGTTGTTTCTTTTGTCCTTAATTTCCTGATTGTAGACCTTTTACTTTCCTTACCCTACAAGTGGCTTTAATTGCCTTAGGATTTTTATGTTTTATTTTTCCTGATTTTATGTTTTATCTTTAGCCTTTATAAAGAAGGCATGAGTAGCTTTGTAAGCACGGATTTGATTAATAAAAATTATTGTGAGGTTGCTTCCTCTTGGTTCTTCAAAGAACTTGTGAACTTATCAAGGTTTCTCCCTTGTGGCGTTCAAATCACATACCTTCGGTTCTTGATTCCAATAATCAGTGGGTCGGGGTTTTCCTTTTTCAAAAAAAATCTGAATTTTAGCTTTCTAGGGCAAGTATTCCAAATTGCTTGTTGGGTTTCAAGGCAAGTCCATTGAGGTTCACATCACCCTAAATATATAAATTTAAATTTACATATAGTATAATTAATTGCTGATTAACATATTGTTTTGTCTTAACTATTAAGAGTGAAAATTTTACTTGTTATAGAAAAATTGGAAATGAATGTGTTGGTGCACTACTGTATTTGTGCCTTTACAACTACTATGGCATGAAACTTGTTTTCTTGTATGTAACTAAGTAAGAGCATCCACAACGGTTACACCCAAAAACAAGACCCATTTGTTGCCATATCATCAAAAATAGGTCTTGCCATTTGGATCCACTTAATTTGGGTCTATTTTCCCCACAATGGGGGTAAATTGTAAATGTAAAAGTGGATCCACTTTTTTAACTTTTTTTCAAATAATCATTACTCTTCTTTAAAATATTATATATATATATATATATATATATATATATATATATTAATAAATAAATTTTTTAATATATTTAAAATATCAACACTATCAATAATTATTTAACAAATTATAATTAATTTAAAATAAAAACAATTTATTAATTTAAAATTATCACAACCGAATTACATTAACAATAAAAATAAATATTTAAAACAAAATATTGTCTACAATTAGACATGGCGTCGGTTCCGGTTCGGTTATTATTTCGTTTCGTTTCGAAAGTGGCGGTTCTAGAACTGGAACCTCCCTCGGAGAGTTTTTGATTCCGGTTACCCGGTTCCTCGATTCTGGTTCGGTTATGGCGGTTCTGATTGTTTGGTTTCGGTTCTAGTCCGGTTTTGATTCCAAACCTTCAAAACCGGTTTTGATTCTGATTTTGAAGGTTCGGTTCTGATTCCGGTTTTGAAGGTTTGGTTCTGGTTTCGGTTCCAAACCTTCAAAAAATTAATATTTTCATTCAAATTATTTTAATTTCATTAAAATAAAATTTTTAAATTAAAATTAATATTATTTATATTTTTTCATTATATATATAATTATATTTCAATAATTATATATTTTAATTTAAATTAGATATATATACACATATATATACAATTTTTCTATTATCAGTTCGAATTGACAAAAGATATATCAGTTCCTTGTATGTGGGCCATTGGATTTAAATACTTTGACTTGGTTGTATGCACTTGTCAAAGCATCTTTTAAAGGGGAATGCTATCTACCTTTCCCATTTGCCTTTCTCATTTACCTTTCCCACTCATTGTTTGACACGTGTACACTTTTTCATTTAATAAAAAGTTCTTACTTTTTGCTACAAAGTTTGTTTACGCATTTACCCTTGATGGTTGCTTTTATCATTTCATTAATAAGGGATAAATACGTAAACAAGCTTTGTAGCAAAAAGTGAGAGCTTTTTATTAAATGAAAAGATATATTAGTTCGAATTGACACGTGTACACTTTGACTTGACAAAAGATATATCAGTTCGAATTTTTCTATTATCAGTTCGAATTGACAAAAGATATATCAGTTCCTTGTATGTGGGCCATTGGATTTAAATACTTTGACTTGGTTGTATGCACTTGTCAAAGCATCTTTTAAAGGGGAATGCTATCTACCTTTCCCATTTGCCTTTCTCATTTACCTTTCCCACTCATTGTTTGACACGTATACACTTTTTCATTTAATAAAAAGTTCTTACTTTTTGCTACAAAGTTTGTTTACGCATTTACCCTTGATGGTTGCTTTTATCATTTCATTAATAAGGGGTAAATACGTAAACAAGCTTTGTAGCAAAAAGTGAGAGCTTTGTAGCAAAAAGTGAGAGCTTTTTATTAAATGAAAAAGTGTACATGTGTCAAACAATGAGTGAGAAAGGTAAATGTGAAAGACAAATGGGAAAGGTAGATAGCATTCCCTTCTTTTAAATCCAATGGCCCACATGCAAGGAACTGATATATATTTTTTCAGTTCGAACCGATAATAGAAAGACTGTATATATATATATATATTCTTTATATTATCAGTTCGAACTGACAAAAGTTATATCAGTTCCTTGTATGTGGGCCACTGGATTTAAATACTTTAACTGACAAGTGCATACAGCCAAGTCAAAGTATTTAAATCTAGTGGCCCACATACAAGGAACTAATATAACTTTTGTCAGTTCGAACTAATAATAAAATTTATGTATATGTATACATATATATATATATAAGCCCAACCCAATGATTGAGAGGTGTTGGGAACCCAATCCCAATCATTGGGCAAGAGTAGTGTAAGACCCAAATTGAGTTCCAAATGTGAAACTCCATTTGGATCTAGTTAGGTGAAACCCACAAATGGGTCTTATTTTTTTGATCCACTTTTCTACCATTGTGGCACCATTGGATCCAAATAAAAATGGGTCTCCTAAAAGTGGGTCTCTTTTATCCACGTTGTGGATACTCTAAGTAAAGTGATGTGTTTGTCTATAGTTAGAAGGCATTAGGGGCACATTTTATATTTTTGAGAGAGCAAAAAAATAAAGTTTTGTTATGAGACTTATATGGGTTTTTGCCAAGTTTTGGATGATGAGATCAACATTATAATACCAATGTTAGCTAAATGAAAATGAAATTCAACATTAGATTTATGATAATATTTTATAAAGTTTGTAAAATTCCGATACAACATGAGAAATTGCATATTAATTTTAACATGCAAAGTTGAACGATACATTTATGATACTGATCATAAAATATGTCTACATTTGTAAATCTCATTATGAATTAAAATTCATCACACCTTATATTTTCCCCCACATTCTACGTTGAATATGCACTTCATAATTTTCCCATAAATATCCCCTTATCATCCTTTATCCTAAGACCAGCTTATGTGGATTTTTACAGTCCTAATTGATCAATTAATGAACTTGATTTTTTTATTTCAACTATCTTGAGTTGATTATACATTGAACTTAGAGAGATTTAGGCAAGTATGGTAAATAATAATACATTTTAAGTTTCATAAAATTTATCGAAACCCTTTTTTTTTCTATCGGAAATCTATACACTTTACTTATTTTCCTAATAAGGTAAAATCCACTTTAGATAGTGAAATCATGACGAAGACATTTTTATTAATAAATCAACTTTTAACCCCAAAATTGAAGGGAAAAAAAAAAAAAACTTATTTACAATAAATCATTCCTACTTCTTTACAAATAAGAAGCTAATGCAAATTTGAAAACATCAAACAGAATTTCATAATTTTCATTGATGTGTTCATTGTTTCAAGGATTGTCCAAAGTCCAACATTGAAAGAAACCTAATTTGTAGTAAAATCATGAGAGCCCAAAAGAAATCAAAAAATGGGCCAACAAATGTATTTGAAAAAACATAGAACCAATGTTGTGGGTATGGTCCATGACAAGTAACAAGTAGCCCAATAATGAAATATTAAAGAGACTAAACACACACCAAAATTATTTTTTAATTACACAATTACCAAACAAGATGATATGTCTTATAAGTTATAAATTATAGTACATTATTAACAAAATATAGTCAATAAACACACACACATATTATATATATATATTTGAAAAAAAAAACTTGGATTATCCTTTATAGATTAACAAAACTAATATAGGAAATTACTTACTATCATTCTGGTATATCCTGATATTCAAATACACTATAACTCTTCCATTCAAATCATAATATACCGAACAAAAATATATACGATTGGAGGCTACCATATTACATCATACAATGTGGTTTGGGTATAAAAACATATGGTGCATAAAATACATTCAAAACCCTTTTCAAATCAAATACATAGTACACAGGGTCGTGTTCAGATTAAGAGATTAGACTCGATTCGATAATTTAATCATGTCGAGTTTGGATAGAACAAAATTGAATAGATTATTTTCGGGTTAGGATGTCAGGTACGATCCGGCCCAACCCGACCTGACAACCCGAATTGTCACAACCTAAGTTGGTGTACTTAGAAATATCAAGTTGTGTACTTGGACAATTGAAATTCACATTTTACACGCCCAACAACAAAATCGTAGTTGGCACAAGCACAACAATTGGTAAACGGATCTGAACCAGAGCGTTGACAAATCAGGAAATCCACAAAAACACACACACAGAGAGAGACTGATTAGGGTCTGAATTTGTTGTCGAAGTGAGAAAAAAAAAAAAAGTGCTTTTGGAGTCAGCTGAAAAAAACAAACAAAAACACCAACAGGTGGTGTTTTTGTTTTTTTGTCTTCGTGTTCGTGATTTTGTTTTGAGAAATCTGGATGGCTTACAGGAGGAGACCGCCTGGATTTTATGACGATTACAGCACTCAAGTTGGAGATGATCTTGACCGTTCAATCTCAAATTCATCATCATCTTCTTCTTCATCATCTTGGTTGGCTGCACAAGCCATTAGAGCTTCTTCAGCTCACAGAGACTCTTCTCTCTCCTCTGCTTACTCTTCTCCACTCTCCAACCCCACCACCACCACTGCCGCCGCTACCGCCGCCGCCGCCAATTCTCCATCCCAATCTCCAACTCTGCCAAAGGTACTTCCTTTTTTGACTTTTGTGATTTATTATTACAATTTATGAGTTCTATGCGTTTATATACTATCTGGGGTGTTTGTTGTTGATTGAATATTCGAATTTAATTGAGTTTGTGTTGAAAAATCATCTGGGTTGGTTTTATTTTTTGTATTTATCATTTAGGGGAGCTGAGCAGCACCTGATGTGGATTTTTGTGTTTTATCACTTTTATGTTTTAGTGAATTCTGAAAATTGGTTGATAAAAATCCAGTGCATTTCCAAATGTTTGGAGTTTACTAAAAAGATGAAATTTTGTACCAGGACTGTCAGCAAGAGAGAATTTTTGTATAATGTAGTGTTACAATATATTATTTTGTTGTTAGTCACCAATTTAGGTACATTTATGAGTTTATTGACGGTCCGCTAGAGAGAATTTTCATATAATGTAGTGTTACAATTTATTATTTCCTTAGCAGTCACCAATTTACTTGAGTTTATGAGCTTTTTGTGTTTTCTTTTTTGTTAATTAGGATTCCAAGCCTCATCAGTACACATCGATGAAGAATTTGAATGAATCCAAATCTGGGTTTTGGGGTAATCTGGCTAGAAAAGCTAAAGCAATATTGGATGATGATGACTATGGTGGCTCCCCACAGGTTGAAACACCTGAAAAGAAGACTCAGCAAATGCCTAGTACTACCGACTCAGGAGGCAAGGTGAGAGAGTTCAGGAGTTCATGTTAATTGGTGTCGAAAGATCTTATTAGGTGCTCAAGTTTGGAAAAAAAGTGATTGCAAATTGACTTGTATAATGTATATTGTCTCTCATTATATTTGTGATTCTTATTGGCAGTACCGTAATACTTATCGGTCATCTGAGGGCCATCGAAAATCAGACAGTCCTTCATTACAGAAGGGACTTGGTGCAATTACATCTTCTCTGAATTATATTGGCGATACAATTGGTAAATCTGTTGAGGTGAGCTTTTGTAGGACCTTTTCTTTTTCCATTGTGTATCAATTTTTAGCTTGCATTATGAAAGGATTGTAACGCTTTTCCTTCTTTAATATTATCTGGAAACACATCGTGATCAACCAAATTCCAAATATATCTCTTTGGCACTGTTCACTCTTTCTCTGGACATACTTCTATCATTTATTGTTTGTTCTCCTTATGTGCACATTGTTCATTAATCTATTTATGTAACATCTTTCTCAATTTTCACCTTTGCTGCTTCTCTGTTTTCAGGAGGGCATATCAATTGTGGAGAATCGAACGGCAGGTATCATTCAAGAAACCCGTAAGCATATTAGGAAAAATTCCGGCAGTTCTGTGCCACAGAATCAGGCAACCAAACAACCGCATATGCAGGCCCAAGTCCAACAGCCTCTGATGCAAAATGATCAAGATCTTCAACTCAAGGCATCTCGCGACGTAAGGTGGCAACTTTATGTCACTGGTTCATGTGATAGAAGTATAGTGCATGATTGGGTAGCACCACTGTCATAGTACATGTCACTAGGTGTCAATAGAAAAAATCAACAGCATTAAGTTTTTTGTACATTTCCTGCTTTACACTTCTAGACTAAAAATTGAGTCCATCCGGACACTCCAAGATGTTGCATGGTTAATGGTCTACAAAATCTAAATTAGTGTCAATACAAACACTAGACTGGGAACTAGAGGAAAATAAAGAATGGATTTCATAAGGAATCAAATTTGTAGAATTATAATTAGGTTCCTGATTTATCCTCTTTTGTTTTTTTTTCTTTTACGTCTTCCTTGATTCCTTTTTTCCTTATTGTTATATATTGTACTTCAAGGTGAGGTTAATTGTCCCCTGACTGTGCAACAGGTCGCAATGGCAATGGCTGCAAAGGCAAAGCTTCTTCTTCGAGAGTTGAAAACTGTCAAAGCAGATCTGGCTTTTGCTAAAGAGCGCTGTGCCCAGCTGGAGGACGAAAATAGAATTCTTCGGGAGAGTCGTGAGAGAGGAGATAGTCCAGAAGATGATGATTTGGTACACCTATTTCCTACTTTTGCTACTTTCTTTCTTGTATGTATCATATTTTGTTTAGACAACCTGGATGATTATGATCATCATCTTGTAGAGAGAGATGAACTAAGCCGAACATTTAAATTCAACTGTTAGTCTGTTACAATGAACTCTAAAATTTTCTTTCCTAGATAGAGGTCTTGCACTCTTGCCAGTCATACTTGTTGACATGCTTAAACTCAATTGTCGCTATTAACAGTTAAACACTAAAAGGAAAAAAAAAGTTTTGCTCTCCTAGCTAGGGTTCTTGTAGTGTGCAGCTCTAATGGGCTCCCTACTTTCTGTTACTTCTAAAAAACTCAGATCTGCTGCCACGTTATGATTTCTGTAAGGATGAAGCCATATCTAAGGTAGGTCCTTTTGTAGATTTCCCCTTGTTGGATAATGAAAGAAACGAAACTAAAACATTATGGGTATTAAAAAAATTAAAAGGATGACATACTTGGGTGCCATGTTTTAAAAAACGCATTGAGGCTAGCCTTGAGGCGCGCCTCTGAGGCTAAATGGGAAAAATCGCACTGAGGCTTAAGCCTCAATGCTTGGTTGTGAGGCTTACGCCTCAATTTACGCCTCAATACGCCTCGCCTCTACGCCTCAAGGCTTAATGAGGCTATACGCCTCAATGACAGGCTATTTTCAATTGGGTTTTAATAGTTTTGAAGGCCCAATTTGACAATTTTGATTAGCCCATTGAAAATTATAAATTGATGGGTTTTAAATTGTATTTAAAGACCAAAAAAGAGGCCCATCGGTCAAAAAAAAAAAAAAAAAAAAAAAAGAAAAGAAAAGAAAAGAAACCCATTGTGTTAGGGTTTGTTAAGTTACTATTGGTCTTCACTAAGTCACTAATTCGTATTTTTCTCTTCTGCTCTGCTACCTGCTGCTGCTCTTCTTCTTTCTTCTTTCTTCCTCGTTTTTTTTTTGCTTATTTTTTTTTTTCTGATTTGCCTATGTTTTGTTCTTTCTTCTCTCTTCGTTTTTTTTTGCCTATTTTTTCTGATTTGCCTATTTTTTGTTCTTTCTTCTTTCTTTGTTTTTTTTGCCTATTTTTTCTGATTTGTTTTTGTTCTTCTGATTTGCTACTGTTTTTTTGTATTTAGTATGTTAATAACTTAATATATATGGAGTATGGAGTCTATGGACTGCTATGGACTGTTAATAAATAATAAGTTAAATAGTTAATAACTTAATATATATGGTAATATTATGTACAATGTACTAATATGGACCGAGGACTGTTAATATATGGACTGCTATGGACTTTTTTTTTTGTATATTTAATATTTGTATGCAGTAAGCCAGTAATCAATAATGCAATATGTATATATGTTAAATTATTATGCTTATGCTCTGATGAGTGATGAATTATGAACTTATGGGTTGTTTTATGAATTATGAATTTTATGTGCTTTATTTCTTTACATACATATATTTTTACGTATATTTTACTCTCACTAGTGAGACTTACGCCTCGTTATGCCTTGAGGCTTACGCCTCGCCTCAATAGAGGAAAATGCCTCAATGCTAAAAACGCCTTTTAGAACATTGCTTGGGTGAAAAGAGTTTGGTTGCATACTTGAGTGAAAAGAGTGATTCCTTGATTTAATTTTGTGGGCTTGTGTCATTCATGGAGGTTTTTTTTTTTTTTTTTTTTGTTTTTTTTTTGTTTTTTTTTTGGAGAGAATGTCATTCATGGAGTTACCTGGCATAATCTTGTGCAATATTTAGGCAGCCCTACAGAACCGAAAACAATTTGTGAGCAACATTCCTAGTTTGGAATGAAGAGTAACGTCTCTAATATTGCTGCTCTATTTCTTTGATTGAAGTTGTGTTTTTGGTCCAATTAAAACCCTTTTCTTTTTGTATCCAAACTGAATTTAACTAATTGAACCCAGGTTTTGGCGGTTTCGGCTAAGTCAGTAGCCAAACAAAATCTAAAACCACCAATTTGGGTTCGTGTTTGTAATAACTGTAAACATTGTTTGTTATTATCACTTTTATTTTTTGTTTATAACTAGATTGAAGTTGTGTTTTTGGTTCAATTAACAAACTGAATTTAACTAGTTGAACCAAGGTCTTGGTTGTTTCGGTTGCCAACCGAAATCACCGAAACTGCCGATTTGGGTTCGTGTTTGTAATACGGTAATACCTGTAAGCATTGTTGTCCAAGTAGCCTGAACTTAGCATGTCAATTTACCAATTATAGCATTTGGTTTCTAGATTTCAAAGTTTAATAGGATTAATAGTATTTAAATAATTTGCAAAACTTTCTTAATCAGATTGCCATTTCTATTGACATGCATTTTGTTATCTTATTTCCGGATAAATAGCAAATATTAATGATCGAATTGAGTTATCATATTTTTGATTAAATCGAAAATATTAATGACCGAATTGAATTCATCTCCATGCGTCAAGCAAATACAGAATCTGATATACATGTTTCTATTTCAGATACGACTTCAACTTGAATCACTTTTAGCCGAGAAGGCTCGACTGGCTCACGAAAACTCAGTCTATGCACGTGAGAATCGCTTCCTGAGGGAAGTCGTTGAGTATCACCAGCTCACCATGCAGGATGTTGTATACTTGGACGAGGGCACTGAAGAAGTCACTGAAGTTTACCCCATTAAGGTGGTTTCCAATCCGAACTCTGCCCCTTCTACACCAACCTTTCCACCCTCACCAGTGCCTCCTGAGGGCGCCATCCTTCACACAAGCCCGCAAGTCACTCGGGATGTCTTTCCTTGCCCTGCACCACCACCAGAATTTGCAATGGTCTCCCAAAGTGCCGCGGCTCCACCAAGCTCCGTTTCTCCACAATGATGGGAGAGGGATGTAGAATGGAACTCCAATCAAAGTCCTTTTTTTGAATGTTACTTATGGAATCTGGATTCAGTCTTTTTCTACAAAAAAAAGTTTGAAATTGTAACAATATATACTGTATTCTGTTTTTTTTCCTTCCTCATTTAAATTGGTGTTGATGTTTTCCCCGTGTTTGGATCTCAAATTGATTTATTCTTTGGGTGATACTGATCTATTATATATCTTTGATTATGTATTTTATAAAATTTATGGTTAGTTTTATTGGAATTTATTTTCAGCTTTCAAATAGATCAGTTGATATTGATGCACAGGAATTTTGGTCTCGGAATGTAGTTGTGATGTGTTTGTCGGACAGGATCTTCTGTTGATCTGAACTTTGAATCATCCTATGGCATGTGTGTTTTTGTTAGTTTCCTTTTCATTTCTTTCAACTACTAATCACTTACCTTATATAGTACAATGTCACGGTTTTACGCTAGAGTTGCGGATTTCAATTATGGAAACGTGTCGTTTTATACACCGTAATTGGACCATAACAGCATAAACTTTGTACTCTTAATTGGGTTACATGGTAAAGTTAATCTGAATGTATATAGTGTAGAAGATGTAGGGCATATGCAAATTATACAGAAGTAAAATTAATAAATATCAAGGCAGATGTGAACCCGAGACATCGATAGGTCTTAATGAGCATCCTTACCAACAAGCCATAATTGGGCGGTGATTCCGGTTTGAATTAAAATAACTGGAAATATAGACAAGTTGATCCATCGCTGTATGATGCGATACCTGCTGGTTTCACCATGGCCCTGCACAATGGGCATGTCCTCTCTCTCTCAAACCATTCGGATACACAATCTTCGCAAAAAATGTGTTTACAGCGAAGCAAAACTGGAGCATGTGTCTTCTCTTGGCAAATGGCACACAAATCTCCAGCTGCATTGACCTACATTTGTTTCCCGAAGATTCAGAACTCGTATATATGCAGGAATACAACACAGAAGTTCAGCACATGCTTCGCTTCCCAGTCCGGGGAATAAGCTATAGACTAACCTGTTCGGATGTGGCATATGACCCGTAATGCATCTCCTTGCACGATAAGGCCCTCATTGCAGCTAAGAATAATTGAACCTAGTAGAAATTCAAGTCGCGTAGAGATGGTAAGTTAATGGAAAAAACTATGTTTCTTCGAGATGCTCGAGACTAAAGAGCATATACCTTCTCTATTACTGATGTAAGCTTTACGGTTAAATACAATCCTGTTATTAACGATGAAAAGAATCTTCCATATTCTTTGTTTAGAAAGAACCGATACCAGACTGGCGTTGGCAACAAGCCGCGATATAGCAACAATGAATACTCGAAAACATTTAGCATCTGACCCTGAAAAAAAAACACACCCATTGAACTGTCTGCTCACAACATAAGAACATTGCAAGCATATGAATGTGATAATAATTTTGACATTCATTATCTAACCTGCTTACGAAAATCATAGCCTCTGCTATTGTTCTTGTAATACATCAGAATCATACATTTCAATACCATTGCTGCCTGCCTAACCATAGTATCTGTAACCGAAAAATCGTTCATGAAACTATAACATCAGCATATCAAGTCCTGACTGTTTTCGACTACATAATTGCATTTCATCGAGACAAACGATGTCCCTCGTGACATATCGAGCAAGTTACATGATTACCATTCACTGCAATGACAAATATGGCATGGGAGAAGGGAGGTATTTTCTTCGGAGGAAGTAGAATCAACGGGTACAGAAGTTCTTCGCTGCGATACAACCAATAAAAAGACATCACCTGAAGAATCAACACAGTAGAAACACCTACTAGAACACAAATTTTTCTCTCCCCCTGCATAAAACCAACAATTAGTACCAAGAAATTAAAACCAGTCAAATAGTTGTTTTCGACTTTTCGGTTATCAAAATGTAAGTTGGAGCACCTTTAGAGCTGTCTGTTGTTGTAGAATATCATTGGATTTGAACATCACAGCAGTAACCCAAACTGTAACAAGAAAACCTGAAGATTCAAGGAAGAAAAACAAAATTTCCAGCTCAATCATTCAAAGGGTAGTAAATTTTTATGAAATCGCCATCAATTGGGATATATCTATGTACAATCACATGAGAAAATATGTACTAATGTAACAAAATTGAAAAGATAAAAAAAAATGGTACCTTGAAAATGTTGTCTAATAAAAACCAGCAAGAGAAACAGAGAAAAAGGCAAAATCTGCTCAAGCCAACCAGTCCAGAGCTGAACATCATATCTCTGATAAGAAGAAGAAGACGACGAAGATGAGGACGATGATGATGAAGAAGAAGAAGCTGGCCCAATTAAACCCACCTCCCCAACTCCTTGATGATCATCATTTTCAACGATCCTGATTGAAAGTTCCTCCTGATGATGATGATCATAATCATCATCATCAGAAGTACTAGTTGAATATCCCAAAAGGGTTGTCAATGGTGCTTGGAACAAACCAGACCCTGAAATTTCAACCCTGGATTCGGTTGCTGAACTTGCAGACACCTCCATTGTTGATTCATTCAAGTGGGGTTGTGTCGTATATAGTAATTATATATTATACTATATATACCAAACACATCATTTTGTGGTGCAGAGAACAAACACATCTACATACACACAGCTGCTAGTGAGCTGCCATCTGCATTGCAATTAGCTTTCATGAGCAAGATGATCATCATCATTTAGCTAGCTATCTACATCCATGATCCATCCATCGTTTTCATCGGTCAATGTCATAGTTTTTGGGTTCGTGTCTTCCAGATCAAGATCATATTGAAGTGTATATATGTATATACCTTGCAAAATTTATATGTTTTCGTATTGAAATTGATCAAGGACTTGGATTTGTTCAAGTGAATTCAAGTACTAATGACAATTGAAAGTTGAAGAAGCAAAGAATCAGATACATTATTATTATTCTATGCTTATAAGTTATAACATCAACATCTTTTTCCCGTGTCACTCACTCATATAATTACTATTACATTATCTCCAGGTTATGAAAGTAGACATCTGGACCGTACTTGTAGTGTTTGATTTCGGTAGGTCGTAAAAAAAAAAAAATACACAGACAAGAAGCTTATTGCATATTATAAACTAGTTTAGGTACATAAATAGAGATGATTAATCAATAAAACATTTTAGTTGTATTGGATACATTTAATGTGTTTCAATCATAATAAAGTAATTAGAGATATTGAAAGAAACAATCATGTGGTATCATTTATTATGTTCAAATGCAACACACAAACATATATATATATATATTATTCTATAATATGATATTTTAATTACGATTTTTCTATTATCAGTTCGAACTGATATAAAATATATCAGTTCCTTGCATGTGGACCACTGGATTTAAATGATTTGACTTGACTGTATACACTTGTCAAAGCATCTTTTAAATCCAATAATCCACATACAAGAAACTGATATCTTTTATATCAGTTCGAACTTACAATAGAATGATTGATTTTAATTATATATGTATATAAATATATAGGTTTGGTAAACTTCACATGGAACTCAACATCAAGTAATTAATTAAAGAAGACACATTGGTCCCATTCCTTTTGTTACTTGGAACCTTGTTTGAAATTGATACCATACCTATCTTCACTGAAAATTGTTCATGAAATATCTTTAGAGACATTATATATATCAATATCATTCACCTCCTTTTCGTTTTCGGGTTAAACACTGACATATCCGATTAATTTCAAAAAAATAATAATTATTAGAAGTTAATAAGTGATAAAAAAAAAAAAATCAAAACAACTAGTAAAATATTGAAGTAATTCTTAAAAACAAACTAAAGTGAAATCCTCAACCAGTATTCGATATGAAACAAAACAGAACATAGAACATAAGCAGTTCATTAACACTACATTAACAAAACACATAATAATAAACTTGGATGGATGAAGTTTTTCAAAGAAAGCAAAATCTTGGCCAACATAACATCCTAAGATGTTGCATCAATGAATGCTCTTCCGGGTTGACGGTTGGACAAGGGACCATGGCATCCAAGAAGCTGCAACATAAAAAACAGAGTTCTCTTCATCAGTTTCATGCTCATATAATTGAATTCAAACTAGCAAAAATAAGCAAACAGTACGGATGAACGAGAACAGACCTTAGCATTCACACCATCAGGCATAATACGGTTCTCTGACTTGAACCTGATGTAATCTGTCCGGTTGAACTTGGTGAAACCCCTGGATTCGATACAGATTAAGTCATTAGTTGTTGATATGAGGAGAACAAGAGTACAAGACCATCTAAGAGTTTAAGCAGAGGAAACAGACAGCGAATACACAAAATATATCCCAGGTTTCATGGCAATCAAGAATAGTTAAGTACTATGATACGTACCACTTCCTGCTGACAATGATCTTTTGACGACCTGGAAACTTGAATTTTGCACGGCGAAGAGCCTCCTGGGCATGATGACTGTTGCTGTCCTTGCAGCGAACAGACAGGAGAACCTGACCGATGGCAACTCTAGCACAAGTACCTTGTGGCTTACCGAAAGCACCCCTCATACCGGTTTGAAGCCTATCAGCTCCAGCACATGAAAGCATCTTGTTGATACGCAAGACATGAAATGGGTGAACACGGACACGCAAGTGGAAAGCATCCTTCCCAGCAAACTTGGCCATATACTTGTTGCAAGCAATACGGGCAGCCTCAAGAGCTTCACTTGAGACATTTTCCTTCTCCCATGACACCAAATGCACACAGAAGGGGAACTCATCAACACCTTTCTTCTTCATACCCACATCATAGATCCTAATCTTGGGGTCAGGCACACCACGACAATAACGTGACTTTGGGTAAGGCTTATTCTTGATCTGGCGATAACACCTTGCAGGTCCTACAAAACCAAAATAATCGAACATTAAAACAATATCATGACAACCCCACTTCTACATCATTGTTCATACAACACCGCGATCAATAAAACTCACTATATCTTATCTGCAGATCTGGCATTAAAACTTAAACTTACGAAGTTACATAACCTATATCGTAAAACAAAAATATCACAAGATCCAAGGTATCATATCAAGCCTAATAAACATATTCGATAACCAAATTCCCCATTGATCCTGCTGAGAATATCTAAGTAATCAAAACAAAAAGGTACTTGCTACGGGAAAGCTAACAATGTAAATAAGTTCCTACAAACAAAATAAAGGGCAAACAAAATATTTCAACATAACATTTTATTGACTATTCAGAATACAACTATATCTTCGTGCCACAACGTACCAGGAAGGAACTACTTAGAAACACAAACCAATTTACAAATCAACAGGCAGTGACAGCAACTAACTCCATCATAACATTTTATTGACTATTCAGAATATGACTATATCTTCGGGCAGCAACATACAAGGACGCAACAACTCAGAAACACGATCCAATTTACAAATTATCATGTAGGGACAGGCTGACAGCAACTAACTCATCATCACTATAGCACAAACTAGATGTAATTAGATACCATACTATAAATCATTGCAGGAAGCAATAACTTTTGCAATAACAGGTCACAATAAAATGTACAAAACGACGGTAAAAATGAAGAAACTTATCAGATAACGCGGCGTAAAATCATGAAATTAAAATGAGCGTATCAGACAACCCTCATACGACTTTTCAATAAGCTTTTGCACATATTACAAATTTATAATACACGAAACAACAAAAAGGGATCCGAAACCATTAAAGCTGCTTATATTAACACAACCAAAGCCATGGAACAAAATAACCCAATCAAAACCTTTTCAAATATTAAACGTATCATCTTTCCAAAAATAAAAATAAAAATAAAAAAATTAAACGTATCACAATTTAAATCACATCTTGAGATACGAATAAATTCCAGCAATGAAACAAACAACAAACAAAAGAAAATGGGTCATGAACAATCAACACACAACAATACAAATATAAACACAAAAAACCCAGAAAAATTCCAGCACAAAACAAACAAATTATCGAGAACCCATTTCGGGTATTCAATGAAAATACAAGATCCATTGTCAAAAAGGGTACTTACTTCTCCCCATCGCGAGAACTCTGTTGGATATACGCGGCAGATAACAGAAACCCTAGAAAATGAGAGAGTGGTGTCGATTTTTGTATATATATAGAGGTGGAAATCCAAAACCCTAAAACACGCTTTGGGCGGTTGTACTTAAAAGTACACGCATGTGCTTCCGTCATTTTCTTATGGGCTTCTAGATTTCGGTCCATAACTTGGCCCATAAGAAAAAAATGTGTGTTACTTCTTGGACTTGAATTCTTTTGGTCTTAAGTTAGAAAATTTTCGTTTGCCGCTACTATTATTATTATTATTATTTGAACTATAAAATATTTTTTTTAAAAAAATATTATATAAATTTGGGTATTTTTGGGGAAGGGGAGGACTTGAACCCGAAACCCAAACCTCGTGGCGTAGGTATGAGGGTTTTTTTTTTTTTTTTTTTTTTTTTTTTTTCAAAAAAAAATAAAAATTTAATTTATTAAATATTACAATAATTCGGTGTTTTATGAAAGAGGAGAGACTCGAACCTACAACCTCTTAGTGTGGGTGTGAAGGACTTTACAGGTGTGAGGGGTTTTACCACTTAACCAACCTCATTTTATCCCAACTATACAATATTATTATTATTGTTTTAGATTGGGGGAAGGGTATGACTCGAATCCACTGGGCCAACAACATCTTGTCAACGTTTGCCGTTATGGGTATGAAAATACGTTCGATAGCTAATTTATAACTTTACAAATCCATTAAAAGGTTGAGTGAATTTTTGTGTTTTAGTGAATTAAAAATGTTTCAAATTGATTCCTTAGAATTGAAAAACAACTCTATGATTTTAGTGGGATTTCTATCTAATCTTGACATTACAGGCTTTTTTTTTTTTTTGTTAAAATTTGGTGAGTTGTTGGAGATCTCCCTTAACAATTTTAATATATAAATATGGCCCACTTATGTTAGTTTTTTATAATACACCTACATAAACATTTGACTTTTTTGATTGTCTTTCTTTTTTGATTTGTCTTTCTTTTTCGATTGTCAATTTTGTTTATTTTCAAGTTTCAACCAATCACCATAAGATAGACCTCAATTTTGCTTATTTTCAACTAAACACTATAGGAGATAGACCTCAAAGAGCTTTCAATAATTTATTTATTTTTATTTTTTGATAGTATCTATCTAGACTAGAATTTTTTTTATTTTTTATTTTGAAGCTTTTTCCAATTGGTAGGATTCGAACTGCTGACTTCAGAGTCATTTACCCAAACCCCAAGTTCGTCAATCTACCAACTGAGTTACGTCTCCGGTGGCAGCTTTTAACAATTTAAAAGCACTTTGCACAAAACTGATAATACTCAAAAAGAAAGATTTTACTTTTCTAATAATTAAAATGCATCATGATTCCATTAGATATGTATGTGATTTCTCTCATTCACAAACTGTATTTGTATTACAACTACATCACATACCACATAGGTGTTCCCACCTATTTTTACAACCAAATCAAAGTAACAAAACTCTATACAAAAATAAAAAAAAAAGTGAGTAATAAGTATCAAATTAAAAAATTTCTAGGATCAAAGTGACCTTAAAAGCATGTATACAATTTTCAGAGTGTATTGTTATCTAGGTGTGATGGTAGGGATGACTCCACTAACGAGGTTGCTACCGGAGACATCGGATGAGACGAATGGATTCTTTGTCATGGAGGATGAAGATGCAGATGGTGATGTGTCTAGTAATTTTGTCGCAGGGTCTTTGGTTACCTTTTCTGTGGGGGTTTTGGTATCGGATTCCGGCATCATCAACCATATGTTTTCAAGCTCTCTGACAACCTCTGCCATTGAAGGTCTTGCATCGGTATCATCTTTGCAACATTTGAGGGCCAAAGTCACAAACTTCTCCACACATTCAGAAGGGTAAGATCCCATTTTCTCATCAATGACTGAGAAGATCATGCCGGATTGATATGCCACATTAACCTGATGTGGACGAAAATATGTAAGACGATAAATAGTAAGAGACTAACATGAATATAAAGATCTTCAGATCTTTATATTTTTCTTGAATAGAACTGTAATGCATTTATAATGAAGGCTGAACTTCAACTAAGAGATGGAAGTAAGAGGATACCTCTCTAACGATGTTTTTTCCGTGTGAGATTGGCTGCATACCGGTCAAGAGTTCCAAGAATACCACACCAAGGCTATAAACATCACTCTTGTCCGTTAATTTATGAGTTAAGAAGTATTCCGGATCAAGGTAACCCTGCAAATAATAGAAGAATATTAGAAGTATAGCCTTCAGTTTGCTAAATACATTCCAAATAGTTTTGTTATATTACAAATTAGCTATGCATTTCCATGAAATTTTCTGGAATTTATCGTGTACTGCTTAAATGTCCAAGGTTGATATGTAAGATCATGAGCTACATTACACGAATCTCTAGAACTGTTGATAGTAATTCTTACCGGTGTTCCCTTTACAACTGTGGATACATGAGCTGGCACAATCCCTTCAAGATCTGGAACAGGTGCAAGTCTTGAAAGTCCAAAATCGGCAACTTTGGCTGTTAACTTGCTATCCAATAATATGTTGCTGGCCTTTATATCTCGGTGGAATATCGGAGGATCAGCTTCTGTATGTAGGTAGAGGATGCCCTTGGATGAACCCAGGGAAATCAACATTCTCGTTGCAAAACTAAGAGGTTCTTTAGACTTAGCTGCGATATCATATGCATCAACATTAAACCATACGTTAGACCTCACATATTGTCGTACTCAGCTCCAAAAATGGAACAAAAAGAAATGAGGAAAAAGTTATATGTTCTATTTGATTCTTTTCATAATAATTTGACATTGCATCAATGTATAGAAAACCGAGGTAAGATTTATAAAAACACAAATTCGGTGAAAAATTATAAGTAACATACCAGAAAGTTGATCCCTTAGAGTGCCATTGGACATAAACTCATACACCAACATCTGTGAGTACAATATTAAGACATAATTTAGTTTTCCCAAATGATGATCTTTGCCATGCAATAGCAAGCCAAGTAATTTTCTTGAAGTATGGTGCAGTTAATAAATAAGGGAAACGGAGATTGTATTCAACCAAGTTCACCATTAACGGGGTAGAAATCTACCAAATTTTAATCTTCTACGTAGTGTGTTTTTATCAAAGCTTGCAGAAAGTGATACTTCAAACAAAAAAAAAAAAAAAAAGCTTGCAGAAAGTGTAGTATATGTATTGATGGAAAGTTGAGTGTGATTAAAAGTTTTCATAGCTGCGAGGAAATACCTGTTCGCCTTCTTCATCGCAATATCCAACCAAAGATACCAGGTTCCTGTGATGCATTCTTGACAGAAATTGTATTTCTGTTAAGAACTCTTTTTCACCTTGCAATGATCCCTCTTGTGCACGTTTTATGGCCACTACCATGCCATCGGCTAGAATTCCTTGATAAACCTTTCCATACCCCCCTTGGCCAACTTGAGCAGAGCTGCTAAAATTGTTTGTCGCTAAGGCCATTTCTTCATAAGTGAAACTTTTCACACCATCAATTTTCATGGAGATCTTAGATGCTGCATATGTGACAGTACCAGCATTAAAATTATATCATTTCCACAGAAAGATGCATTGCAGATTAATAGTTATAATAAACAGAGATACTCACAGTGTCGTCTTTTTGAAATTGCCTGGTAACGCTTCATATGCAACCTGACAATAAAAAGTGCAATAATAGCAGATAATGTAACTGCAACTGCAATGCCCCCCAGGATTGCGCCAATCAGAACACCCTTGCTTATACCAGACTTGGGAGAGGTGGGAAACACTGTTACAAAGACAAGAGTAATGAGCACAATCATAGTCATGAAGTAATTTTCATCACATTTGTGGATACATAGAAAAAGGTGACATGCTTGCTCTGAAGTTCATCTATGCATAGGTCAATCAAGAAAGTAATATTAATTTTGAGCTCTCGTTTCAGATAAATTAGCACACAACATAATCACTAGACAAACCAAAAACATCTAGCACCGTGCCTTGACAACCTGTCATACATACTAAAATTGGAATAAGAAAAGGAAAAACTTTGAAGTTTAAAAGAAAACTCATACTCTTCAACCAGCTTAAGGAATTCAAAAGCAATGCATAAGTATATGACTTGAGCAAAATATATCAGACAAGGTTTATGAGACGAACCATGCTGGTATGGTTCCAATAGAATGAAGTCGAGAAGTTCATAAGGGCCAAATAGGTCACTATCAGGAATAAGCCATCCTGTGAACATGGATCTGATCCGACGAACCTCACTATCATTGAAGACATTAGTAGTTTTGTTATCAACCCCATACACAGGAAAAAGCTTCAAGTACATTCTCAGCCGAGGTCCTTTTTGCCACGTAAATGAGTCAAGGTCCAGCTGAGAAGTATTCAACTTGAGACCTTCGGTGATGTACTCTTCAAATGTAGTCAAATATTGACGGAAATATGAAAATCCAGGACTTTTCAACCGATATTCAACAAGCAGAGGAGCAGCACAGAAACAACGAACGGGTGATGATCGTGAATATTCATAAGGGCTTGGGCATGATTGAGGTGGACACTCAGGAGGGGAGTATGTTGATACTTGCATGTTACTCTCTTCGTCATTTTTTGATCCACATGAATTGGGTAGGTTGTTGTTTGTGCATAAGGGATTTCCTCGAAGCCTGTAGATTATTGAAATGAAATAGTGTGTTAGACCTTCGAGATGCAAACTAAACAAACAGGTTCTGATCCTATCACTGTTATTATTATAAGAAGTTGTTGCTTTTCTTGTTATCTAGGCCAATCTTTATTACGTAGTCACATGATTGCAAAATACATTTCATCACAGATTCAGGTGTATTAAAAGAGACCTACATAAAATCGTATAGAAAAAAAAAAACAGGACAGAGACAAAGGCAAACCAGAGAGTGACATTCGGAGGGAGGCTTGGACTGCCCGAAATATTTGTAAGATTATTGTTCTCGAAATCCCTGCAATTCCAAAGAGCCACATAACACAATTTAGCAAAAACAAGGACAATATGCTAAAGCAATTGTCAAATATTATGCAGAAAGAAGTTAGTTTTAAAGTTAACTTTTTAAGGGTAAAGTTAGTCTTACAAGGTAAGTGTCTCATTTGCATTTAAAGTCCTGTTCTGCCAAAGGGTGGATGGAACGGAACCATCCAATGAATTATTTGCTATCAACCTGCCATGAGGAAAGACAATTAATAAACAATGTGTCGTTGGATTTATTGGCATCATAACTAGAGATTTCCAATATTTATGGTGACACAGTTAGAGAGTTAACTCAATTTTCTCAGTGTAACTTAATTTACAACAATATTTCGGAAATCTTATAACTAGATGGAAAATAGGGCAGAGCAAGTTGAGAAATGCTCACAATCTCTGAAGCTTAGGAAGACTCGTAAAGGTGGCAGGAATAGTTCCTGTGAGATTGTTGTTGGATAAATTGCTGCACATATTGTTCAGATGACAGATATCAAAATTTTTGTAACTCATCATACTATATTAATAGGTTTTCCAAAACTTAAAGACGGTTATTAGCGAATATCTTACATAAAACAACAAAATTCATATTCTATCAAAATGCCAAGAACATGTAGATTGAATATTTTTTGCAAGATGAAGAAGCTTACATGGTTGTGATATTTGAAGAAAGCTGGCCTTGAGGTAGAGACCCATTTAGCTGGTTTGAACTTAAGTCTCTGACGTTAAAGATAAAGTGTAAATAGAAAATAAATCACCAACATGAAGAAAATGACTATAGAAGGGACATCCAAATTATGACTTACAAATAACCAAGTTGTGGTATCTTGCTCAGGTCTGGGATCTGTCCTTGCAATCTGCAATTCCTGAGACTCCTGATAAAGCCAAACAAGAGAAATAACAAATTTGAAGGGTTAAATTTTATAACATGAAGTCTCTGGAACATCTATTTGACAAATATAACTTCATTGGCCTACAGTAGATTATTTACAATAAAATTAAAAGATGATTAATGAGTAGAAACTTGCTTCAACACATATACATATATCATCTCTATTTAATATGTGTCTTAATTTTGCATTTTAAGAAATAGTGAGGTCCTGATACTTTCAGCCTCACACCTTGACACTTTTAGATCTTACACATAAATGAAACAGAGAAATTGGCATAGTGCTCAATGCCTTCATTTTACTTAAAAAAGAAGGGAAAATAATTAGAACTTACAGTTTCAACAATTTCGACATGTTGCTATACGAATCTGGAATAGTAGTCCCTTCAAAGTTGTTGTTATCAAGTTGTCTGCAAAACAAAGAAAACAAAGCTGTTAAGAAACCCAACAAAAGGTTGCTTAAACCTCAAAATGAAAACCAGTAATTCCAGTAAAGTTAGAAACCATACATGATAAGCAAATCTGGCAGGTTAGAGAACTCCGGCGGAAGATGCCCTGATAAGTTGTTATTGTCAAGCAGGCTGCAAATAAAATCAGGCTATTAACAATGGACGTAGTATAACAGCGATACGAAAAAAACTAGCATAAAACTAAACTGAAGATTGTTGACAATTGATCAATGGTACAAATAAATCAAAACTCCACAAAGTAGCCAACAATCAACTTACAAGTGAACAAGCTTTGGTAATCTTGAGAGTTCAGGCGGGATTTGCCCACTGATTGAATTGTTGTTCATGTGACTGCTCAGAAAGTGGCAAAGGCAAAAGAATAAGAAACATAAAGATAAAGAAAGGTAAAAGAAACCAGATACATTAGTACTAGTTTTAGCCCATATAGCATCAGAAAAAACCCTCACAAATGCTTTGTTTTGTTCAAGTTTGCAAAAGAACTAGGTAGCGGTCCTGATATATTGTTCTGGTCAATTTGTATTCTGTCCAAGTTTGGAAGATAACCGAGCTCTTCGGGCAAGGAACCTGTCAACTGGTTTCCATTCAGAAGCCTAAAAACAAACAACATTACATAGTAAATAAGAAACCAAGCAAACAGAATTATACAAATGTCTGCAAAGTCAAAAGATGAGCAAAATCTACATAAAAATTAAACCAGATCATAGACATACAGAGACATTACACAAATTCAGAAACCAGGAACTTTTAAACTTACAAGAGAAATAAAGATTTAATGTTTCCTATCTCCTTTGGTATAGGCCCAGTAATGTTGTTCCACATAAAATCCCTTTAGAAACAAAGATAGAAAAATCATATTAGTACGAAAGGAGACAGTATGGAGAATATTGAGAAAATAAGAGCAACAAATTCAAATTGTAGCATAAAGGTAGCCTCCATAATCTATTGTGCCTTACAATATTTCTAGATAAGATAAGCGGCCAAGCTCTGGTGATAACTGTCCCGACAGATTCATATTCAGTAGTTGCCTGCAAAGAACACAACAATTACTGGGCATATATTACAAATTCAAAAAGCTCAGCTGCTAGTTGATCCAGCTAGCAACTACTATTCATGGACTTAATTCTCTAAGAAAATGAAAAGATCATATCGGTGTCTTTAAAATTCATCAAGAACAACCATGTTATCGTTCCTCCCAAGTTAAAAAGGTAAGAGGCAGGAAAGGCGGAAATCATACAATTCTCTAACATGTAGATAGCCATCGTCGTTTGTTGCATTGAAGCACAAAACTCCAGTCCAGTTCGATGTACACGGGTCACCTCGATTCCAATTACTCAAATTCTTATTGATATCAATCAAACTGTTCTTGATATCCTGCAATGCCTTCACTGAAAATCGATGCAACAACAATCAAAACAAACAGTCAAAAACTACATAAATTTCACTAGTTCTCTTGTCCACATCATTCAACACATCCAACTTTAGTGGTGGTCTCAATCAAACAATCAAAATGCAAGCATCCATCTACAAAGCAGAACAAAAATCTATCTTATATGTTATAAACAATCTCCAAAATTTCTGGAGAGGAACAAACTTATAAACTAAATCCCATAGTCAAATTACCATAATTCACTTACTAAGTAATCTAAAACACACTAATGTGAACTCAAACATAAGAGCACAATTGCTGGAGACATCTTATAGAAAAAAAAATTTGTTAAAAAGAAATTCAAACAAAATTACCTTCAGCTGGGTCAGTTATGTTGTTATCAACTCCAACAACAACTGAAGTCCAACAACAAAACCCCACCAGCAAAACAGCTAGATATGTCCAATTTTGAAACATCTTTGATCACCCAAAAACATCTAGATCCCAGAATCACCCAAATTCTCTCTCTGCCTGAAAAAATTAGGAAACAGGTAAGAATATACCCACATCACAAGTTAAATCTATACCCAAAAACAAACAAAAACAACAACCTCCAAGCACTTCCAAAAAAAATGAATGAAGACAAAAAAATTTCTACTTTCAAGCATAAGTAGATTAAAGAAGTGCTTACTAGAGATAAAATTTGATTCTTGAACAGGGGTTGTTCTTTTTTTTTTCTTTTTTATGAAGAAGTAGAAGAAATGAATCTTTAACAGTTTTAATAATACAGAGCTTGAGCTTGAAAAGATGGAGAGAAACCAAACAGGGTGGTTGTTGTTGTATTTTTCTGACCAATTCTGCATGATATTGATGATTCAGATGGTGATGACAGCCACCTCTTTTCATTTACTATATAAAAATATTATTAAAAAAAAAAAAAATTAATGGAAAAAAACAAAACAAAAAATCAATAAAACTCGATGTGGGGTTTGTAGCAAGTTTTGACTTTCTGGGGAGGATTAGGAATTTTAATAAACAGAGACAGAGACAGAGAGCCAACTACTCTCAATGACTGCTAGGGACATTTGAAATAAAAAACAAAAAAATTGGGAAACAATCGAAAATAAAAATCGAAACTTTAGATTTGATCTGAACATAAGAACATTCCTTTGATGCCATGGTGGTCAACATGGCCTGCTTTTTTTTTTTACACGTGTTAGAAAATAATCATAATCATAAAGTGTTTTATGAAAAATAATTGTTTTATTGGGTGACTACATTTTGTTTTAAAGATTTTATGTTCTAGCTATGATTTTCAATTTATATATATATTTTTATCCGTAGGTGTCCGGGCTCAACTAATCCCACGAGGCCTTGAAAAACACTTCGAAATCTGATAATCAAAGTGCTCTAATTGGTGATGATGAGAGATTTGAAGAAAATTAAAAAATAAAAAAAGATTTCAAAGACATTTTTTTTTTTTTTTTTTACAATAGGATTGCCGAGACTTTCATGATCAAACAATATATGTGCGGTTTGGATATCTACTCCTATAATTCGAAAAGAAAACTCCATACACGTATTTGTAAATACGCACGGTAAGACTTGATCTTATTGAGATAGAATAATATTAAAGTAAGAGTGAAAACGATTAACACTTTCAAAATTGATTTTGTCAAAGAGTAATGAGGTGGTAATATGAAGTATTTGGACGAAAGGGTCATGCTAATTTATAGATTTATTGATCATGTTATTAATCAATTGATACCCATATTAATTTCTTGTTTCAAACAAAAAAAGTTTTAGATTTATAATCTAAAACTTCAAAAACAACTTAAAATTTTGAAAATAAAAGAAATTTAAAATAAAAATGAAAATAAGTTGTGAATTTTCTAATAAATATTAAAAAATTAATAGTGTTTGATATTGATCTAACATATTGTCTGAATGTCAGTTTCAAAAACAAAATGGAAAATAAAAACAGTTGGGTGAAAATTTAGGGTAAAATTAGTTTAATAAATATTATAATGGCAAACATGGTCTTAGTCTAACCCTAATTTTAACTTGTAAACAAATGATTTTAGTAAAAGTAGCTGGTTAACTAACCTAATTAAAGAAAAGTCATAGTCAAATAAATGAATTGGTAAAAAAAAAAATAATAATAAACTAACAACTTGTATTTCAATCCAAAATGAAAAATAAAAGATAAAAGGTTTGTCATATATAGTGATCGAAGCATTGGACTAATCAAGATTGTTGACCCAAAGATAGTCTATGATTAGAATGATTAATTATAATGATTTTGGAATCTTTTTGTTGATTTGCGTTTACATGAAATTTTAAAGTTTTTGTGACATAGTTAAAATCTATTTTCTTGTTACAATTTTTATTTTTATTTTATTTACTACTAATTTTAAATTTTATTTACAAACTTGAATTAATTAACTACTATTAATAGTGTAAAAATAAATTAAAAGCTCTTATTAATTTATACATAATAAACACGGTCCAATGTGACTCGATGTTAAAGTATGTTAATTGAAACTAACAATATTTGGGTTTGAGTCGGTGCACCGTAGATGGTATAAGAAAAAAAAAATGTAAATATTAATTATCACACCATAGCTTAGAAAACGCCCTTTTCAATGCAATATCAAGCGTTTTGGGACTTGGGTAAATGACACTAAAGTCAATGGCTCAAATTCTATCAATAGTAAAAAGTTTCAAAAAAATACCTGGTCTAAATAGATAGATAAATAAATAAATACTGTAAAAAAACTGAAAATGTCAAGCATTAATTATTGACTAAGATATAAACCACCTCTTTTAAATGAGAGGCTGAAAAATTAGGTTTTTGTTTTGTGTTGTCTTTTTTGTATGAAAGAGAAAAAAAAAAAAAAAAAAAAAAAAAAAAAAAAAAAAAAAAAAAACCTAAAATATCAAGCATTAATTATTAACCACATCTTTTAGATGAGATGCTGAAAAATTAGGTATTTGGTCTCTATATATTACCAAACATCTCAACATCCCAAATAAATAGATAGACAATGTTGTCTTGATCAATTCAATTATTGATAAATTCAAGAATTTTAACTTATTTTTCAAATCTCAGGTTGTATAATATTATCAATTGGTGACCTAACCAAACAACAAATGTAAAATACAAGTTAATTAACAAGACAAGTAATCCAGTAATTTCTTTTCACATGTTTTGACTATGAATGCATGTTGTTCACATAATCACATACTTGATTTCTTTCAAGAGGCAGCTGAGAAGTCTTTTTCAAAATTCTCTATTATTTTTAGCCAAATCAAATCCCATATAAATTACATCAATATGAGAGTGTTTGATAGGTGATTTGAAATTAAATTTTATAAATTATGATATAATAATACTTAGCTTTCAGAAGAAAAAAAAAGAAAAAAAGAATGATCTAGCGTAGTTGAAATTAAAATAATCAATGACATATCAATTACAAATAACTTCCGTCATTGACTAAAATTTCATATCAATAAATGATCACAACCCGTTAAAATAATATGATACATCCATTGTTAACGCAGAATTCAGGAACCCACGCCGCCTAAAAATGACTATACAAGTTACAACGACTTCATAAACCTAGTTTGTTGTACATATTTCATTAGCTAAATCAAATTAAGAAGGCTATAGAGAGAATCAGATATGTCTAGGATCAAATGAACCTTAAAAATCAATTTTTATCTAGGTGTGATTGTAGAAATGTCTCCACTTATAACATGGTTACTAGGGAGACATTACTTATCTGTGTAGAAGATGATGACGAAGATGGTGGATCTACAACTCTTGTATGGTCACTGCAGGTTACCAATTCCGTGATTCGGATATCGGATTCCGGCATCGAAAGCCATATGTTTTCAAGTTCTCTAACAACTTCTGCCACGGAAGGTCTTGATTCTGTCTCATCTTGGCTACATTTGAGGGCCAAAGTCACAAACTTTTCTACACATGCAGGAGGGTAAGAATTCATTCTTCTGTCGATCATGGAGAAGATCATACCGGATTGATACGCAATTGTCACCTGTTTCGGATAGATGTACAAATTATAAGTAACAAAATATACATGTGAAGCATAAGAACTAGTATTTCATTCACGAAAACATGTTTCTTGAGTATTAGCTAACCGCTAAACTCATAAACATAAACTTGTAAATTAAGATCAGAATAGAAGTACGATGAGGTGTGTTAACCAAAAAGTGTTACCATTACCCATTCCCTCATATGCAAGACCAATGGGTTAGAGCTTTTTAATAATAGTCACAGTTGTAAAATATATTACCTCTCTAACAATGTTTTTTCCATGTGAGATTGGTGGCATACCGGTCACGAGTTCCAGGAATACCACACCAAGACTATAAACATCACTCTTATCCGTCAATTGATGAGTTAGAAAGTACTTAGGATCAAGGTAACCCTACAAAGAATACACAGAAATTAAAAGTGTAGCCATAGGTTCGCTAAATGAATTCCTAAGTAGAACTTGTTATACTCAAAAGCTTAAACTCAATCGTGAGAGTAAAAAGTACTAATGAAATCACAGAGAGACTCGAATCCAGACACTCCCGATAAAACTGGTAAAAAAAAAAAAGTCTTACCGGAGTCCCCTTGACAACTGTGGATACATGAGTAGGCACAATCCCTTCAGTGTTTGGAACTGGAGCAAGTTTTGAAAGTCCAAAATCAGCAACCTTGGCTGTGAACTTGTGGTCCAACAATATGTTGGTGGATTTGATATCTCTATGAATTACTGGAGGGTCAGCTTCTGTGTGTAGATACAATATTCCCTTAGCTGAAGCCAATGCAATTGACATTCTCATTGCAAATCCAAGAGGTTCTTGAGATTTTCTAGCTGAAAATACCATATTCATCAACCTATAATGAGTCTAGTGAAATGTAATTTTGTATAGGGATATTTCGGAAAATCCCTGAGGTTTGATCAAAATCGAAAAACAATCATGTGATTTTAGAATCCGGTAGGATTTTGGTTAAAGGCAGAAGTTGACGTGGAGATTTTTATCTGATTCTGAAACCACAGAGTTGTTTTTCGAAGTTGGTTAAACCTCGGGAAGGGTTTCGTTGCAATTTTTGTAACAATTTTAACTTGCATACCTGAAAGTTGATCTCCCAGAGTGCCTCTAGACATAAACTCATACACCAACATCTGTGTGCAAAAACAGTAAGACATAATAAGTTTTGCAGATGGCATAAATATGGATTTGATTGGAAATTTTAAAAGTAAACAAACCTTGTCCTGGAAGCTAAGAAGAAACTAATACCTGTTCACCTTCTTCATTACAATATCCGACTAAAGACACCAGGTTCCGGTGATGTAACCTTGACAGGAAATCTATTTCGGTTAAGAACTCCCTCTGGCCCTGCAACGATCCCTCTTGCGCACGTTTTATAGCAACAACCGCACCATCCTCCAGAATGCCCTTATAAACTTTCCCATAACCGCCTTGGCCTACTTGAGAGGAGCTGCTAAAATTGTTTGTAGCCAAGGCCATCTCACTGTAAGTGAAGCTTTTCACACCGTTGATTTTTATCAAGTTCATAGAATATGCTGCGCGCGTAAACAAACAATAAGAGTCTGAGAATACGTTCGAAGAGACTAGCTCATCAGGCATGACATGATCAGATACTCACAACGTTGTCTTTTTGAGAGGGGATGGTATCTCCTCAAATTAGCCCTGACAATAACAAGTGAAACGATTGCTGATAATGTCACCGCAGCTGCAATGCCGCCCAAAATTATTCCAATCAATGCACCCTTGCTTATAGCACCCTTCGGGGAGGCGGGGAACACTGTTTACAGAGATGAGTACGATGAGCATAGCGCTCGTCATGCATTAATATTCATCGGATAACACACAAAAATAATTCACTGCAATCAATACTATGATAAACATGAGACACTATCCGCGGCAAATATTAAATTTTCTTGTAGTGACTCGAACTTGAACTTGAACATACGAATATTGAAATTCTTCAGAAAGTGAAAGTTTTACCTTCGTCTGGGTGGGTTTTGAGATGATCGTCTGCTCCAACAAGTAATGAAGACCAGCTTGACCACACAAGCAACAAAACAGCAACAAAGCTCCAAGCTCTTGAAGGAAACATTTTGCTGCAACATGCAAATATGTATATCATGACTCTAGAGCTCTAAATTAAAACATCTGTAGAGTGAAAGTTCTGTAGAGTGACAAAGATTGAAGCCAACATTCAATTGTTCAAGGAAATGGTAGGGAAGATTTTATATTTAAAAATAATATATTCCTGAAATGAATTGAAAATATATTATGAGTCAATATGGCCAGCTTTATATGTGTTATAATTTATAAAATAATTTTATTTATATTTTTTAACGAAAAAACATATAACTTTTTAGAAAAACTCAAAATTTATATACTACCGGAAGAGAATCAACGATAAAACGCTGTCTACAAATATGAGATTTTCATGTGTTTAGTTGAAATTAAGGTGTATGATCAAAACCAATCTATCCAGGTCTCAAAACAAGTTGTTTAAGTTGCACAGGACGGTGTAAAATTATGTGCACCCGAAGTAACTTGTGATTATTGTTGATTTAAATGACTCACAGGTCAGCGGCTCGAATCTTGCCAATGATAAAAACTTTCAAAAAAATATTTTGTCCCAGATTAATAGATATCGTTTGATTTAACACCATAATTTCGATGTTGATTAATAAATATTATTAAGTATTAGTTAATTAGCAAATAGGAGATATATCAACTGTGCTATCAATTTAGTAAACTATCCTTATCGAAGAACTTGTATTTCAATTTGCAAGCCTAACAGTCTAATGTTTTTTAGTCAAATAATATTATAATATACATAGTTTTTATATTCCATCTATTAAATGATTTATCTCATGATAGTTGTCAAATAATATTATAATATACATAGTTTTTATGACAAATTGGCAAGGTTGGTTGAACATTTGATGATCAACTTAAAAGATTTAGTTATTAAATGATACTACTTATTTTCGTAATAAATTAAATGAAAATAACTTATATACATCTACATGAGTTTTGTCACGATATGATAATAAAGATTCATATTTAGGTTAAGTATGTTAAAGTTAAACGTTAAATTTACTATACTAATCACAAATTCTGTCAAACAACCTTAGCAAACCCTATTTGCTCAACATGAAATTGTGTCAATTTGCAAATTGGCATGTAATGAGCAGTAGCTTTTGATTATAGATAAGCCCAACAGCCCAAGACTCCAAAACAAGAAAAAAAAAAAAACCTAATAGATGAAGAAAAATTGGAGAGCACGTCTTACAAGTCTAGCTATTATTCACATTATTGAGGTGACATTATATTAAAGTTTGAAGTTGCCTTGTGTGGAATTTCGTCCACAATTTTTTATTTTTTTTTTGTCCACAAATTTTAATTTTTAGAAAGAAAAATCAAAAGGGGCTCAAGAATTTTTTTTAGTCCCCTAAACCAAAATTTCTTGGTCCCCAAAGACAAAATAAGTGCAAGTTGCAGTTTCAACCTAACTTTATGTCTATTGAGAAAATATTCAATGTACTGGAAATCCAAAATACAAGCACCATAATCATGAATGATATCATATACCAAATGATATAGATGATCAATCAAATACTTTTTCATGACGTGCACATAACATGTTTCTCCTCTCAAAGATTTACCTATCTCCCTCTCACTTTTTTGTATCAAAAATTCATTTGGTTTTCTAGGAATATATCCATTTTTTTTTCCTAGGTAGCTTTGATTAATTATGTCATATATATATATATATATATATATATATATTTATATATATCCAAACTCACTATAAATAGATTTTAAATTTTAGATTTTAGTGGATATATGGATGCTACAAATTATTTATTATTATAAGTTGAGGATCACAAGTTATATATCAATATTTGTTGGCCAAAATGAACTTATATCCACATATACCATTTTCTAGTCGATCATTTTCTTCTTCCTTTGAGTGGCTGGGGAGATGAACTTTACACTTTGTCATATCCATGAGAGTAACTTCATGAAATAGGTGCACCATCAATTTAAGCTATAATTGATAGATAATATAATCTATTGAAGAAGTTATCTAATTCGAGATTCGAGATTCTTTAATCTTTTGTTTATCTACTTTTTATCCTTTTTTAAACTACTTATTCAAGAAAAAAGATTTTGTACGTCATGTTTATGTAAATTTAAATAAAGATTTGGATAATGCTACAAGTCCCAAAAAAAAAAAACATCCCAAACCCATGCACATGGGTTTGGGATGTTTTTTTGGGACATGTAGCATTACCCTAAAGATTTTGATATTGTGATTCACAAAACTCATATTAAAATACATAAACTTTATTTATTGGGATCATTCATATAAAAATTCACTTTACAAATTATCATGCATATAAGCATCACCATATGCCACATAATTCATATTATCCATCTATATCTTGACTATTCTATTTAGTTTTACATACGATAACATGGATATATATTAATCTCAAAATAGATTTGTATTGAAATTTTCAATCTTCACAAGTCATAAGATTTCTTGTAACAAGCTTTATTTAATTTATTGACATAATAATACGACCAAGACAACCGGTGATCATCAATTTGTATTCGTGAATACATTCTAATGTTATATAAAATAAAATTAATACCGTATTTCTAACATAGTAAGACCCGACCCAACAAAGAAATTAAAGTACTATTAAGTAACTAGTACGAATCGGAAACCATGCAACGTCGGTCAAGCATGCTTCCACGATCATAGACCATATATATAAGGGGTAATTACCCTAGTGGTCATCAACTCTTGCCATCACTATCAAAATGGCCATTAGATGGGGAAATGGATGGGAAGTGACCATTTTTGGCAAACACTGTTACACTAATGGCTATTCTATCCAATTCCATCCATTTTCATCCAATTCCATCCAATAAATGGCATTTTGGTAAATATAAGGATGACATTAATTTATTTTAGATGTTTTTTGGAAATCAATTTTTTCTTTTGTTTTTTGAAACAAATAATTATATTTAGTGTATATATACGTATAACATATCTCAAACATATATATATATATATATATATATATATATATTGAGAAGATTAAGGCTATAAAATCAAAAAATTCTAAAAAACATATTTGAGATAAGTTGAAAAGATATATATATATATATATATATATATATATTCTTTTTTGAAAAGATTAAGGTTACAAAATCTAAAAATTCTAAAAAATATATTTGAGATAAATTGAAAAGAAATATATATATATATATATATATATATAAAGAAATATATATATATATATATATATATATGTTTGAGATATGCTATATGTATATGTACACACTAAATATAATTATTTGTTTCAAAAAACAAAAGAAAAAATTGATTTCCGAAAAATATCTAAAATAAATTAATGCCATCCTTATATTTACCAAAATGCCATTTATTGGATGGAATTGGATGGAATGGCCATTAGTGTAACAATGTTTGCCAAAAATGGTCATTTTCCATCAATTTCTCCATCTAATGGCCATTTTGATAGTGGTGGCAAGAGTTGATGGCCACTAGGGTAATTACCCCTATATATAATTCTCATTCTCGATACTATATACTGTACTATAAGCCCACCACTGGTCAACCAGATGGGTGAATCGATCCAAGTGGGACCCCAATCCTCCTATCATGTCTGCCCTTATGTTGTGCACCCCAGTACATGTGTGTGTGGGGACTTCACTTGTCCGGTTGGTGTGGAAATTAGGCTGAAACCGGATGACGTGGCAGCACAGCAGCCAAAACTTTTTTCGCTCTTTGGCAAATCTTGGTTGGAGAAGTCCTGACCATTTGTTTGAGTGGCAGAGACATCTCCTTTGAATGAGTTTTCAGGAAACCCTAGAAATTAGAAAAGCACTTCACATACGTACATTCTTGTTTTCATTGATTGAAATTATAAATATTCATACGGTGTTGATAAGTATTGTATCGTTTTCTTTAGGGAATTATATTATAGTATGAATGATTCTTCAATTTCTTCTAGTGAATTGACTGAATTATCCTTATAAGTCGAATTAGTTGCAACTCGAACTCTTAGTTAAATGATTATATAACTCTTAATTCTCCATATGAGATTTTTCGAGTCTTACCATATTCATAAAAAGACTAACGTGAAGAGATCTCTCTTTAGTGTCATTTTCATGCATGTTCTTTAAAACCTTTAGAGTAATTGGCACAAATCCCCCCTCGAGTGTATATAAATTTGCATGTTGCCCCATAAACTTTTTTTTTAGGCATGTTACCCCCTGAACTATCACTTTATTAGCAATCTTTTGGTTTTTTTCCCCCCTGAGGGGGCATTTTTACTCTTGTTCTGCCAATAAGTGATAGTTCAGGGGGCAACATGCCTAAAAAAAAAGTTTAGGGGGCAACATGCAAATTTATATACACTTGAGGGGAGATTTGTGCCAATTACTCAAACCTTTATACTCAATTAAATGTTATAGGTTGAACATTTGATGATCAACTTAAAAGATTCAGTTATTAAATGATACTACTTATTTTCGTAATAAATTAAATGAAAATAACTTATATACATCTACATGAGTTTTGTCACGATATGATAATAAAGATTCATATTCAGGTTAAGTATGTTAAAGTTAAACGTTAAATTTACTTTACTAATCACAAATTCTGTCAAACTACCTTAGCAAACCCTATTTGCCCAACATGAAATTGTGTCAATTTGCAAATTGGCATGTAATGAGCAGTAGCTTTTGATTATAGATAAGCCCAACTGCCCAAGACTCCAAAACAAGAAAAAAAAAAAACCTAATAGATGAAGAGAAATTGGAGAGCACGTCTTACAAGTCAAGCTATAATTGACATTATTGAGGTGACATTATATTAAAGTTTGAAGTTGCCTTGTGTGGAATTTTGTCCACAATTTTTTTTTTTTTTTTTTTGTCCACAAATTTTAATTTTTAGAAAGAAAAATCAAAAGGGGCTCAAGAATTTTTTTTAGTCCCCTAAACCAAAATTTCTTGGTCCCCAAAGATAAAATAAGTGCAAGTTGCAGTTTCAACCTAACTTTATGTCTATTGAGAAAATATTTAGTGTACTGGAAATCATGAATGAAATCATATACCAAATGATATAGATGATCAATAAAATACTTTTTCATGACGTGCACATAACATGTTTCTCCTCTCAAAGATTTACCTATCTCCCTCTCACTTTTTTGTATCAAAAATTCATTTGGTTTTCTAGGAATATATCCATTTTTTTTTTTCCTAGGTAGCTTTGATTAATTATGTCATATATATATATATATATACGGTCCCGATCCTATCAGGATGTACTGATATAACTTTATCAGGATATTGAATGTGAGCCACTCATTTATAACAGTGATTTGACAAATGCATACATACTAAGTCAAAGTATGTAAAACGAGTGGCTCACATTCAATATCCTTATATAATTCTATCAGGATGCACTGATAGGATAATTTTCGTATAGGGCTCGAAATTTAAATAGCACTTAATGGGGTGCCTTTTGGGGAAAAGTCACCAACTTATTAACTTAAGTTTAAAAGGCACCATTTACGGTCACCAGACAAAAATACCCTTCATTTGTCGCTTTGTGAGATTTTTCAAACGTTCAAAGAAAAAGCTTTGACCGAGAAACCGACGGCCACGGGAACCAAAATCCGACGGTGACCACCGGAACAGTAGCGATGTCGACGAGGGTTGAACGGCGAAGCAGAAGGAGTGAGGTAAGCCTATTCATTCTCTTTTTCGAATAAGATCAGGTTAGGGTTAGGGTTTTATTTTTGGAAAAAAATTTGTTTGAAAACGATGAAGATCTAGGTTTTTGCAGTTGAATCGAGCCTTTCTGTAGTTGAATCGTGCCTTTTTGTAGTTGAATCGTGCATTTTTGTAGTTGAATCGTGCCTTTTTGTAGTTGAATCGTGCCTTTTTTGTAGTTGAATCGTGCCTTTTTGAACTGTGTATTGTAATCGTGCCTTTTTGTGATGTAATCGTGCCTTTTTGTGATATAATCGAGCCTTTTTGTGATGTAATCGTGCCTTTTTGAACTATGTTTTGTAATCGAGCCTTTTGGTATAGTAATCGAGCCTTTTTGTGTTGTAATCGTGCCTTTATAAACTGTGTATTGTAATCGAGCGTTTGTGTATTGAGATCGTGCCTTTTTGTTTTGTAATCGTGCCTTTTTGTATTGTAATCGTGCCTTTTTGTATTGTAATCGTGCCTTTTTGTTTTGTAATCGAGCCTTTTTGAACTTTGCACTGTGATCGTGCCTTTTTGCACTGTGATCGTGCCTTTTTGCACTGTGATCGTGCCTTTTTGTGTAGTGATCGTGCCTTTTTCCCTGTGATCGTGCCTTTTTGCACTGTGATCGTGCCTTTTTGCACTGTGATCGTGCCTTTTTGTATAGTCATCGTGCCTGTTTGTATAGTGATCGTGCCTTTTTGTATAGTGATCGTGCCTTTTTGTAGTGTGATCGTGCCTTTTTGTAGTGTGATCGTGCCTTTTTGTAGTGTGATCGTGCCTTTTTGTTGTGTGATCGTGCCTTTTTGTAGTGTGATCGTGCCTTTTTGTAGTGTGATCGTGCATTTTTGCACTGTGATCGTGCCTTTTTGCACTGTGATCGTGCCTTTTTGTATAGTGATCGTGCCTTTTTATAGTGTGATCGTGCCTTTTTGTATAGTGATCGTGCCTTTTTGTACTGTGATCGTGCCTTTTTGTACTGTGATCGTGCCTTTTTGTACTGTATTCGAGCCTTTCTGAACTATGATCGTGCCTTTTTGTACTTATGTTTTTTTTTTTTTTTGTGAATATGCAGAGGGTGAATCTGAAGGATTTCCTGAAAATCCCTGTGGGAGAATGGTTCCAGGGAAAAATTACTCGGCATGACCATGTGAATGACATTAAAGATGTCCACAACGCACTTGAAAGTGTACCTGAACTTCTTCGGATGGAAGACCGTCGTCGGTTTACTGAGTCTTGCTTCGGTCATTTACTTGACATGCATCAGGAGATGAATTTTTCAGCTGGAATTGTCCATCGGATGCTGTTGCGCGAGTTGAATCACGACGGCCCGGAAGATGAGATGAGATTTTTGTTGGGTAAGCATATGGTCCGGTTCTCGAAGGTTGAGTTTTGTGTAATCACCGGATTGAAGTTCGGAATCATTCCCGACCCAGCAAGTTATGAGATGGTACAAAATGACATACACGACCGATACTTTCAGGGTCGAGTCGTAGAGAATGAAGACCTGAAAGCAGTGCTGCGGAGTGGTGTTTTTGAGCAGCAGTACGATGCGGTGAAGCTGTCATTATTGTTTTTGCTGAACTGGATACTGATGGGGGTGGACGAGAGATATAAAATTCCATTATGGCAGTTTCAGCTAGTTGAGGACTTGGACGCTTTTGATGCGTTCCCGTGGGGCGCATACGTGTATAGGCGGACCATATCTTGTTTGAAGCATGCTTTGGATGGTCCACGGCAGCGGTCCGAACAACGACAGCAAGAACAGGCCACGGATAACACCACTGAGACGTATAACATATACGGTCTAGTGCACGCATTATTGGTGAGAATTTATAATTTGCAGCCGTACTTTAATAGAAAATATTTTATTTCACTAATGTGTTATCTATTATGCAGATATTTGCTTTTGAGGTTATCCCGGATCTTAACAGCAATAAGCACAAATGTGGGGAACGCAGGGTAATCGAGCTACCCCCTCCACGTATTCTGAAATGGGAGTTGGCTGCGCGACCGCGGGGGAAAACGCTGGATAAGATTTTCACTGAAAGGGTAAGTATTGATGTTGTTAATGTTTATTATTTTCAGTATGTTTGCAATTACAATGATATAACTCCGATTGCAGATGTTTGCTCGGGCTGAATTGGTGCCTACGGAGGCTGAGAGGCGTCAACGGTACTACGAAGGCATAGACCTGGGAGGCAGTCTATATGATGACGATGCCGCAGATTTACCTCGTGACCGCCCGGTTCCCGATCGACATAGGACTGCCGGACCCAGTGATACAGAGGATTCATATTACGGACCTAGTGATATGGATCCTCAGTATTCTGCACCTTCTGATCTGGAGGGCTCAGAGCCGGAGGTTGACAGAGGTAGTGAGAGTCCCACGAGGTCTAGGCGGATACCTTTCAGTCAACTCAGACAACCACGACCTAGACCTAGTGATTCAGACCCGGAGGCTCGCAGTCCTATTCCCGTGAGGCGTAGGCGGGTACGATTCACATTGCCCAGACGGCCTGCACCTGAAGGTCAGCAACCTGAAGGCGTTGAAGAGCATCCACAGGTACATAAGCCGTTTTTTTAACCGCATGATTTACTTTCCATTGACTTAATAGTTTTAGTACTGACAGAGTCTGCAATCCTTTCAGGGCTGGGAGCAGAAATTAGCAGAAGTGATGGATGCTGTCCGAACATTACGGACGGATGTCATGGATGCTATCCAGAAGAATGAAGAGAAAAGAAATTCACAGCATGAGGAGTTGGTGGCTATGATTCGGACGCTACAGGGTCCGACTTCTCAGGGTCCGTCGTCGCAGGATCCGACGTCGCATGGCCCGTCATCGCAGGGTCCCCCGTCGCAGGGGCGTGTGGAGGAGGATCCACCGTTCGATGACCTACCACCTCATGACTATGATGGAGCATTCAGTACAGGCAGGACAGGTACTGATCATGATGAGACAGGGTCAGGGACCAGACATAGGGAGGCCCATACTACAGACACGGTACCTGAGCAGCAGGCTCCAGATGCTCCAGATGCACTTGGACAACCGGCGGTCCCCGGCGATACAGAGATAGCATTATTGGAGCATAGGCCGTCGCAGGCAGTCACCCCAGACCGCTCATCACAGCTGCTGCATGATCTTGTCGATATCCAGGAGCTATCCATTGACCGCACGTCGCAGCGTACCCATCCAGTCAATCCCAGCGAGCGGCGACCTCCGATAGACCAGAGCACAGTCGACCCCTCTGGGCGTTCGTCGAGGAGAGATTTCATTATTCGGATTCCACGGTCACAGGTCGATGAACGGGGACCGAGTTCCTCCTCAGCCCGTACCGATCACCATGTTCCGGAACAGACGCCCCCACCCCTAAGGCATGGAGACCGGATTCCACGGTCACAGGTTGATGAACGGGGACCGAGTTCCTCTTCAGCCCGCACCGATCCCCATGTTCCGGAACAGACTCCCCCACCCCTAAGGCGTGGAGACCGGATTCGACGTCGAGGTTGGATGGAACGGAGCCCATACACAGACCCCTGTCAACCAAAGAGGGCACGGGTGATGCCGCCGCCGGAACATGTATGGAATCCACATGGACTGGTACATCCTGAACAGCTTGCGGCGTACGAAGACTACAAGAGGAGCACGTCGGGGGAATTGTAAGTATTACATTCTGTTTATAGTTTTTTTCGACAAATATGTAAGTCAGTATTATGTAACTTTTTCCCTACTTATGCAGACGTGATGTGGATCTGCACGACCCAGTTGGTGTTCCTATCACTTGGTTCCACCGGTTGCAAACCAACTTAATGGAGTTGGAGGATACGGTATGTTCCTTCGTTGAACTGTCTTTATAAAACTCAGTTGTTAATGGTTGAATCCTAACAATACAAGTTCAAATTTTCAGCACATTGACGCATACTTGAAGATTATCCGGAGGCGTCAGCGATTGCACCCCACTGTATACGGTTCGAGGATCAACATACTGGATTCCCAATTCTTTGTAAGTGGTTATATTATACGGTTTTCGCTTCAACATTGATGTGTTCATACATCTTCTGCCTAACGTTTCGGTTAATTTTCTTTCAGACATTGTTAGATCACCAATGGGACAGAATCGGCACTGGTCCGGAGAGGAAACCCCCAGCAGGTTGGTCCGTGTTTGGGCAGACATGGTCCCATGATGAGCTTGCGGTGGTCCGTGGGGAGCTCCCGTTAGGGATACGGCCTTGGCACGATGTTGACCTTGTGAGTGTTTATTCGAGTTTTGCATCCATGTTTATTCGAGTTTTGATAACACCTTGGAGAAACACCTGCAGGTTCTGATTCCTTGCAACGTTGGAGGTATGCATTGGGTCATGGCCAGCATCGATCTGCAGTGGGGTCACATTCTTGTGTTTGACTCGTTCAGACGAGAGGTCCCATTTAGGCACAGGAATGCCCAGTTTGCATGTCTGCGCTATTTGCTACCCTCGCAGCTCTATACGGTGCACTTTCACAGGAACAGACAACCGGGTGACAAGAGTTACAGAAAGAAGGATGGGCCGTTCCGGATGTTATTCGTGTCAGCCGACCGGGTGCCCCAACAGGAATTGGGGTATGACTATTTCAAGTTGTTATTCTATCCCAATCCGTTTTGAAATGTATCAATGCTAATGGTTGTTCATGTGGTTAATTGCAGGGGAAACTGTGGTGCCCATACGTTGAGAATGATTGAGTACCTGACGGCGAACAGGGATACGTTCGATTGGACGGAAGCCGATATGCCCATCATCCGGCAAAAGATGGCCATCGAGGTTTATTGTAACTCCAGGATATTGTAGTTGTTGTACAAAACAGAGCTGTTGTTAATGAAATTATTATTTTTTTATTTCAAGTTGTTTGCAGTTCAAAGTTCAACTAAATTAACAAAAAATTGCGAACATAAAAAATTTCTAAAATATGAACATATATCAAAGCATACACAAAGTTAAAAAATACCATATATGAGTATATCAACTGGTATGGTGACTTGAGGAAATAAACAAAATACAGCAGCTAAAATCTAAAACACATGTCTAAAACATAAGCCCTAACATGATTGCATCGTTCGTCTTTTTGTCCTCTCTAGCTGAAACTCGTTGCACTCAAATAAACATCACTAACTCTGGCCTACTGTATATGTTATTATGCTTGTCGTCTAGTGTTGGATAAGCAGTCACAACAGCATCTTGAGCGCCAATATATAGGGACCAGGATGGAAAAGCCACTACAGACAGCTAGTTTAGCACAACAGCAGCACCCAATGCAACTCTCATCCCTTCAATCGCTTCCATGACAGCATTTATGACGTGGGGTCAAGTCTCCTCTTATAAGACTCCATTCATTCCACGATAGAGTCCTTCAGAGGGCACGTTTGTTTGTTGTGTCCAGTTGAATGACAGATGCTACACTTGCGACGGTATTGTTCGGGTACAATAGTACTGGGACCTTCATTAACCATAGGCGGGTTGGAACACTTCCTGCTGTTATGTCCTGGTTGTCCACATCTTCTACACGACTGTGTGGTTATCCTCTCCGAAGACGAGACATGTCGACCCTCCATCGGGCGACCGGATTGTCTCTTCGCCCTTGGATTTAAAACCACCCGTGATGTGATGTCGGATGGCACTACCCATGAAGAAGGATGACCAACAGGCATGATAGGAACCGAGTATGCATCAATTAGTGTCTCCCTTTTGTAGTAGTCCGCACATAGAGATGTGAAATCCACGTTCCGCTCCCTACAACAATGAACACAGTTAGATTCACGTTTGGGTACTATAAAGCAATAAATGGACGGAGTCATGTACCTTGCCGCTGCGAGTGCATGTGAACATGGTAAAAAGTCCATTTGGAATTTGTTGCATGTGCATGTCTTCCGGGCTAAGTCAACCGTCCACTGTTTTCCCTTGTGTCTGACGGAAAATATGTTCCAGTCAACTGCATTTACGGTCATATAACCGCATTTCTCGACACGTTTAAGGATCACAAGATGTGCTGCGTCGGTCAATCGATGACGCATTGATCGTGCATTTGTATGACGATCGTGGAACCACTTTTGTAGCATATTCCGAATGAACTCTGCCAGTGTCATCAACGGCAGTTGCCGTGCAAATTTTAGGCATGAGTTTATGCACTCTGCAACATTTGTGGTCATCAACCTGTACCTTCTTTGGGGGCAATGAACACGGGACCACTTGTGTGGACCGGCATCAATGGCATAATCGTATGCACCTTTGTGCAACCTACGTAACTCCTCCATGTGGCGATCGTATTGGATTTCACAGTACGACCTAGCAGCGTTATCCATTATGTCGGCAACATCTTTTCTGTGGAATCGCTTCTTCATATTTTCACCAAAATGCCAGCAACATATGGTATGGGTTGCATAAGGGAACACTTTAGAAATCCCTGCTTCAATGCTTGCATGACGATCGGAAATGAAAACCAGATCATCTATATGACCAAGGGCACCTCTCAAGCACTCCAAAAACCACTCCCATGAAAGGTTGTTTTCTGAGTCACCGTACCCAAAAGCAATTGGATACACCTGTTCGTTTCCATCTTGTGCAGTTGCCACAAACATTGTACCCCCGAATCTTCCCTTCAAATGGGTACCATCAACTGCAATCACAGGACGCATACACCTCCGAAAACCTCTAATTGAGGACCCTAACGACATAAAAAAGTAAAGGAATTTACCATCATCTGCGCACTGTAAGTCTGTGATTGTGCCTGGATTTTGTTGTTCCAGAACGTATGCAAAAGATGGCAGCAGTTGGAAACTTTCTTCATGCGTTCCATAGGTCAATGACAATGCATATTGCAGGGCATCATGTGCCTTACTGTACATGATTTGGATGCCATACATTGTTTTCATATCGGCGATTATGTCCTTCGGACGCATCAGACGATCATCGGCTTGTTGAAGTCTAGGTGCAACAACTTCTGCGATTGTGACTGCACTAGCTTGTCGATGGCGACGGTGAATCTCCTCCAAGGGACAGGTGTGTTCGTTGACAAAACTTCTGACTTGAAAGTAAGTCCCTTCTTCTCTCCTCACCGTTCTTAATTTCCACGTACAGTCGTCAATGATGCAAACCAGATGTAAAGTTGTCTTATTGGACCTTTTCACCTTCCATTCGAAGTTCTTACGCATCGCAAAATCGCCAACTAGCCTCTTCAAATCCTTTTTACTCGGGAAAAATTGACCCTTATATATCATTGTTCTCGGTTCTTGAGCTTCCAAGGTGCTGCTTCTACTAGTACCAAACGAGTATGAATTTGCTCCCGGAATAACCCAAGTTGTCGCATTAACAGAATCAGATGTTGTCACATTATAACGGACCTCGGAAGTCCCAGGCATATCTGCTGGTGCAGTGCCACTAATTCCTTCTACACGTCTACCATGTGTTTGCATATGTGCATGCTCTTCATCCGCATTTTGCAAATCATCAACATGTTCATTATTTGCGTCATTATCCACCTCATGGTTCGGGTAATTGTCATTGTTCTGCTCATTGTACTGCGCATCATACTGCTCAATTCGACAACCAAACACATTACCAAATTGAGTCTCAGTCGCATCTGCATGGTCGACCACAACTTGTGGTACACCAAACATGTTTGTCCCACCTTCGTTGCCACTCCTTTGGGTGAACGCTTGGTTGCTACCACTAAAGGATCCAAATTGTAGGGTATTTTCAGGAGGAGGAATATCATTCCCTAACACATCTCCAGCTGTCCGCTCAATAAGACTGACACATACTTGAGGGATCACTCGATCTTCCCCTAGCATAAACTGGACATCGTCGTCATTGCTTATAAATGTGCGACACGTACTGCCAGGAACCATTGATATTGATGACAAATCAACGTTGTATTTGCTTACATCATAGTTCACAATAGTATGCACGATCGACACCAATTCATCGTAAGTCAAATTCTTTGACACATACATTCCTCGGTTATCAGATCCAACGAACCTCTGACTTCCGTCGAGTAACTGCTCCCATCGACCGTTGTAAGATATTACTATTCTAACCCGATTCATGAGGCTGTCAAATTAATAATCACAAACCATTAAAAATGACACGATTTCAGTTCAAAAAGGCACGATTTTCTTTCAAAAAGGCACGATTTTTTTCAAAAAGGCACGATTTTCTTTCAAAAAGGCACGATTCATGACCAAAAAGGCACGATTTTCTTTCAAAAAGGCACGATTTTGTTTCAAAAAGGCACGAAAGATTTTTCAAAAAGGCACGATTTGTTAGCAAAAAGGCACGATTCATGACCAAAAAGGCACGATTTCTTAGCAAAAAGGCACGATTCATGAGCAAAAAGGCACGAAAGGTTTTTCCAAAAGGCACGATTTGTTAGCAAAAAGGCACGATTCATGACCAAAAAGGCACGATTTCTTAGCAAAAAGGCACGATTCATGAGCAAAAAGGCACGAAAGGTTTTTCCAAAAGGCACGATTCATGACCAAAAAGGCACGATTTCTTAGCAAAAAGGCACGATTCATGACCAAAAAGGCACGATTCATGAGCCAAAAGGCACGATTCCTTAGCCAAAAGGCACGATTCCTTATCCAAAAGGCACGATTTTGTTTCAGAAAGGCACCACAGGTTTTTCAAAAAGGCACGATTCATGACCAAAAAGGCACGATTCATGAGCCAAAAGGCACGATTCATGAGCCAAAAGGCACGATTCCTTAGCCAAAAGGCACGATTTTTTTTCAGAAAGGCACGAAAATAAAATGAAAAGTTCTTACATTATAACAATGGCTTCAGTTTAACAAAATACTAAAATGCTCGAAATATTCAAACAAACAGGATCAAGAAATATTACCTTATTTTACTGAAGAAGAAAGTCGGGGCAACACCTTGAACTTTTATTTGTAGAGAGACGAGAGTTGAACTGAGTTAAATCTTACTGACGTTTTTCTTGCAAGTGTGGACAGAGACAAGACCAAACAGAATAACATAAATCATTAACTAAGGGCAATTTTGGTAGTTCACCATAATAGGTGCCTTTTAAACTTAACTTATTAAACCACTGACATTCTCACCAAATCAGTTTAAAATAGTGACAGATTCCACCATTTCCACTTTTGGTATATATATATATATTTATATATATCCAAACTCACTATAAATAGATTTTAGATTTTAGTGGATATATGCATGCTACAAATTATTTATTATTATAAGTTGAGGATCACAAGTTATATATCTATATTTGTTGGCCAAAATGAACTTATATCCACACATACCATTTTCTAGTCGATTATTTTCTTCTTCCTTTGAGTGGCTGGGGAGATGAACTTTACACTTTGTCATATCCATGAGAGTAACTTCATGAAATAGATGCACCATCGATTTAAGCTATAATTGATAGATAATATAATCCATTGAAGAAGCTATCTGATTCGAGATTCGAGATTCTTTAATCTTTTGTTTATCTACTTTTTATCCTTTTTTAAACCACTTATTCAAGAAAAAGGATTTTATATGTCATGTTGATGTAAATTTAAATAAAGATTTGGAAAATGCTACAAGTCCCAAAAAAAAAATCCCAAAAAAACATCCTAAACCCATGTGGCACAGTGCCACATGGGTTTAGGATGTTTTTTTGGGACATGTAGCATTACCCTAAAGATTTTGATATTATGATTCACAAAACTCATATTAAAATACATAAACTTTATTTATTGGGATCATTCATATAACAATTCACTTTACAAATTATCGTGCATATAAGCATCACCATATGCCACAGAATTCATATTATCCATCTATATCTTGACTATTCTATTTAGTTTTACATACGATAACATGGATATATATTAATCTCAAAATAGATTTGTATTGAAATTTTCAATCTTCACAAGTCATAAGATTTCTTGTAACAAGCTTTATTTAATTTATTGACATAATAATACGACCAAGATAACCGGTGATCATCAATTTGTATTCGTGAATACATTCTAATGTTATATAACATAAAATTAATACCGTATTTCTAACATAGTAAGACCCGACCCAACAAAGAAATTAAAGTACTATTAAGTAACTAGTACGAATCGGAAACCATGCAACGTACGGTCAAGCATGCTTCCACGATCATAGACCATATATATAATTCTCATTCTCGATACTATATACTATACTGTACTATTCTGTCCTTTTGCTTTAATCATATCACAGGCCATTAAAAATTTAAAATACATTAATAATCTATTGCTTAAACCGTAGGGGATATTTGTAATGACACTTGCCACGTGTAATCCCACCACTGGTCAACCAGATGTGTGTGTGGGGACTTGACTTGTCCGGTTGGTGTGGAAATTAGGCTGAAACCGGATGACGTGGCAGCACAGCAGCCAAAACTTTTTTCGCTCTTTGGTAAATCTTGGTTGGAGAAGTCCTGACCACTTGTTTGAGTGGCAGAGACATCTCCTTTGAATGAGTTTTCAGGAAACCCTAGAAATTAGAAAAGCACTTCACATACGTACATTCTTGTTTTCATTGATTGAAATTATAAATATTCATTCAATGCATGTGATTGATGATACAGTGTTGATAAGTATTGTATCGTTTTCTTTAGGGAATTATATTATAGTTTGAATGGTTCTTCAATTTCTTCTAGTGAATTGACTGAATTATCCTTATAAGTCGAATTAGTTGCAACTCGAACTCTTAGTTAAATGATTATATAACTCTTAATTCTCCATATGAGATTTTTCGAGTCTTACCATATTCATAAAAAGACTAACGTGAAGAGATCTCTCTTTAGTGTCATTTTCATGCATGTTCTTTAAAACCTTTAAAGTAATTGGCACAAATCCCCCTTCAAGTGTATATAAATTTGCATGTTGCCCCCTAAACTTTTTTTTTAGGCATGTTACCCCCTGAACTATCACTTTATTTTTACTCTTGTTCTGCCAATAAGTGATAGTTCAGGGGGCAACATGCCTAAAAAAAAAGTTTAGGGGGCAACATGCAAATTTATATACACTTGAGGGGGGATTTGTGCCAATTACTCAAACCTTTATACTCAATTACATGCATGACTCTTTTTCCGCACGGGGTTTTCGAGTCTTACTGTACTCGTAAAAAAGACAAGTGTTGAAAGATCTCTTCCATCCATGTATTGTGAGGGTAGCTACTTGGATTGCGCAAACGGTGTTTAATCAATCTCCAAAAATATCGACAAACCTATAACTCGATCTCATTTTTATTTACGTACTCAATTATACATCGGTAATTAATTAATTAAGCTCCCCAATGTTTGGTTTTCAAAGACTTTAAATTAATGTTATTGTAATGTTTTGGGTTAACTCATCTCATTACTTATTAGGCCCAATCAAGAAGCCCATTTGAAGCCTGACCCGGAAACCCAATTCTAGAACCTTTTCAGCAGTTGTAACAATCTGATATGTTGACAGCTGGTACTCTAATCCAAACGGTGCATTTTCTGATGCAGTTAGCAGAATCACGTGGGCAATCCTACTTGGGAGTCTCTGATTGGCCGAGAGACAGATGATAAGGACTATATAAAGAATAAGATAAGGAGAGAGAACGGATCAGAATTCATCTTAGGGTTTCATTTAGTTTTCAAAATATCTTTCTCTCTCTCACGAAAAGGCTCTCGTTCTTCTCTCTTAAAATCTCTGTGTAACTTGGTGAATCCAAGTGATTCTTGTGTAATACTTGTGAGATTGTGATGTATAGAGTGTGATCTTTGTTCTTGATCATTTAGAAGAGAGGTTGTGTGACTTGTGAGTTCACTGGGGTGTGTAATGAGATGGGTTTTGTAAAGGCTGATCTGCTTTTGTCAAAGCTGATCTAGTGACTGGGGTGTGTTTTCTGGGTTGTGCAAGGTTTCAGTTGGTGTGTTCTTGATTGTAAGACTTTCATATAGTGAAGAGAGCCTTTCTTGCAAAGGCTCAACGTGGATGTAGGCTCGGTTTGATCTGAACCACGATAAGTTCTGTGTGTTGATTCCTTCTTACCTCTCATCTATTATTCTCTTTATTTTCGGTTCAGATCTACTTTTATTGAACCTTACTTGTTATAGAGATAGATTGGGAAAGCTTCATCGTCTCAGATCCTGTCTTTGATGACAGTTACAATATTTCTGTATGCTTCATTCTTTGTTGCCGATTTGTGAATATTATTGCTGCTTATGTTCTTATAAGTGAATCTTATAAGTTTTCTTAGTGATAACAGCAGGTGTTTATTTTTCGATAAAACGTGCTGAACATTTTTCGATCAATATTTGGTATCCGATCCCAGAAATTGATTCGGTTCTTTGGGATATTTTCGATATTTCTACATTATTTCCTGTTTTAGATTTTCGTTTTATTTATAGACGCTAACTTGACAGGTCATTGGTTAGCTTAGCTTGTTAAATTTGTTTAGAACGATATCTATAATGATTTGTAATTCACTATTGTTTTATTGATCTCTTAAAAAAAACGTAATAAATAATAAAATGGTAGATATTTTCCAATAATTGATGGATAGAGTATCACTAAAGTGTCACAAGATTATTCAAAATTTTGGATTGGATCATCAATGATCTTGATTTCAATTGTATACCTTAGCTAGGCACTTTGGTTGGAAGAGAAACAAGAGTCTAGTCGTCTACCGATGAAAAAGAAAACAATTAAGTGACACGAGAAGATCTTTTTCTAGTTTTAGTTGAGATGTTGCAAGTTTTTACACTAGATTATTTAATAAATTGCATATGATGCTATTGCTACGCAAGTAAACGGGGAAGTGACCTGCGTGGTGACCATTTCAATGAACCCGTGACCTTTTCTGTTCCATCAATACATGTGGCTATTGCTAGATACAGATTACAGAGTATGTATATGCAAATGTTGAAACTCTGTTCCTTTTTATCATTTGATTTGGCTTTCGATTTCCACGCACAAAATCCGTGAGTGATAAAAGAATACAACACATATACCGTGAATATCATGAAAAAGTAGGGATGGTAAAATAATCCACGGATATAAGATACTATGAGGAACCGCACTTATGGGATGGGGATGGGGTGGGGATGAGTTTTATAATCCTCGGCCCGCCCTGTTTAAAATATAATATTTATTTTATTATTATATAGTTTTTATCTTTTATGTTTAATTTTTTTTTAAATTTATTTGTTTAGTTTTGAGAATTATATTTATTTATAATGTTTATAAGATGATTTTTAATAATTTTTTGAAATTACTTTATATATCATATCATATTCATTAGGTTATATATTTATTATTTTAATAAATAATTTTGATAAATGTGTTAAATGGGGTAAATGGATAAGAGAGAAAACCAAAACTAACCATTGGAAATATCAAATATTAAACTTTTATTGGTAATCACTTTTGAAACTTTAATTGTTAATAACCATCTTTTAAAAAAAAATTCAGTGTATGTCCGTAAATTACAAGAGTACCTTTGAAATTATTATTATTATTTTTTTAAAAAAAAATCTCAAACTTGAAATCATGGTTAAAAACTAAATAAAAAAAATCTCAAACTTGAAATTATGGCTAAAAACTTGAATGGTAAAACTTGAAATCATGACTAAAATGCAATTTGAAACTTGAAATCATGCCTAAAATGCAATATGTGAAACTTGAAATCATGACTAAAATGCAGAATGTGAAACTTGAAACATTTCTTCCCTAAATTTCTAAAATTCACAAATTAGGTTTTTTTTTGTTTCCCCTTTTTGGCAGATCACATCGTTGGCGGAGGGGGGCTCTGATAGCCGTGAATCTCAGGCGAACAACACACCAAGTTCAATCCCAGGCGAACGGTGCACGAAGTTTCATTCATTTGCCTAGCAGGCCAGCAGCAGCACGACAGCGCCACCCCTTCGTTTGCGTAGCAACAGTGTGACAGCGCCGTCGTCGTGTAGCCTAGACGCTCGGCGACGAGGTCCAGCGATGGCGCGACGACTTCTGGCGGTGTTTGACGGCGATGGCGTGACGACTTCTAGGAAAAAGAGAGAGAGATCGGGGAGAGAGAGCAGAGGAGAGAGAAGAAAGAGAGGAAAAGAGAGAGAGTGGGTTTGGGGATGGTTTTTATATGAGGGCTTTTCAGTAATTTCTCAAAAAAGTGGTTATTAACAATTAAAATTTCGTTTGTGGTTAAAAACGAATTTCCCATGATATATATTGTCATTTTTAGCAATTTCCACAATGGATAAAGCATACCCTGTCTGCCCCATACATTGTGGGGTTTTATGTGAGGATAAGGTTTTAAAAAATAAATAGGGTGGGTGTTGGGAGGGCTTTTTTTTTCCTGGGCCAATTTCTTCGTATCATATATTTTCCTTGAACTTTATGCAACAGTTTGGAATATATATATATATATATGTATATATATATTTCATAAGATTTAGAAGATTTGGAGGGTCGGCCATAGAGAGCCAACCCTAGGAGGGTTACAGAAATTATGTTGGCCATATATCTTGATATCCATACGGTACTCACCATGCTAGGGTGAGAGTGGTATACTTAGCCAACTGACCCTTATAAATTTTAAGAGGTTTCTATAAAGTTCTATTTATAAGCACCACTATACATTAAGAGGTTTCTATTTATAAGCACCACTATGAAATTTTAAAGTTTTTGTGACAGTTAAAATATATTTTCTTGTTACAATTTTTTTTTATTAACTACTAATTTTAAGTTTTATTTACAAACTTGAATTAATTAACTACTAGTAATAGTGTAAAAATAAATTAAAAGCTCTTATTAATTTATACATAATAAACACGGTCCAATGTGACTTGATGTTAAAGTATGTTAATTGAAACTATCAATATTTGGGTTTGAGTCGATGCACCGTAGATGGTATAAGAAAAAAAAAATGTAAATATTAATTATCACACCATCACTTAGAACAAGCCTTTTTCAATACAATATCAAGCGTTCTGGGACTTGGGTAAGTGACACCCAAGTCAGTGACTCAAATACTATCAATAGTAAAAAAATTTAAAACAATACCTGATCTAGATAGACGGATAAATAAATACCGTTAAAAAAATAAAAATAAAAATAAATATCAAGCATTAACTATTGACTAAGATATAAACCACCTCTTTTAAATGAGATGCTGAAAAATTAGGTTTTTGTTTTGTTTTGGGTTTTTTTTTTTTGTATGAAAGACAAAAAAAAAAAAAAAAACCTAAAATATCAAGCATTAATTATTGACTAAGATATAAACCACATCTTTTAAATGAGATACTGAAACATTAGGTATTTGGTCTCTACATTACGAAACATCTCAATCCCACAATTAAATAGGTAGACAATGTTGTCTTGATCAATTCAATTATTCATAAATTCAAGAGTTTTAACTTATTTGTCAAATCTCAGGTTGTATAATATTATCAATTGGTGACCTAACCAAACAAAAAATGTAAAATATAAGTTAATTAACAAGACAAGTAATCCAGTAATTTCTTTTCACATGTTTTGACTATGAATACATGTTGTTCATATAATCACATACTTGATTAGTTGATTTCTTTCAAGAGGCAGCTGAGAAGTCTTTTTCAAAAATCTCTATTATTTTTAGCCAAATCAAATCCCATATAAATTACATCAATATGAGAGTGTTTGATAGGTTATTTGAAATTTAATTTTATAAATTATGATATAATAATACTTAGCTTTCAAGAAGGAAAAAAAAAAGAATGATTCAACGTAGTTGAAATTAAATTAATCAATGACATATCAATTACAAATAACTTCCGTCATTGACTAAAATTTCATATGAATAAATGATCACAACCCGTTAAAATAATATGATTCATCCATTGTTAACGCAGAATTCAGGAACCCACGCCGCCTAAAAATGACTATATAAGTTACAACAACTTCATAAACCTACTTCGTTGTACATATTTTACTAGCTAAATCAAATTAAGAAGGCTATAGAGAAAATCAGATATGTCTAGGATCAAATGAACCTTAAAATCAATTTTTATCTAGGTGTGATTGTAGAAATGACTCCACTTATAACATGGTTAGATGGTGGATCTACAACTCTTGTATGGTCACTGCAGGTTACCAATTCCGTGATTCGGATATCGGATTCCTGCATCGAAAGCCATATGTTTTCAAGTTCTCTAACAACTTCTGCCATGGAAGGTCTTGATTCTGTCTCATCTTGGCTACATTTGAGGGCCAAAGTCACAAACTTTTCTACACATGCAGGAGGGTAAGAATTCATTCTTCTGTCGATCATGGAGAAGATCATACCGGATTGATACGCAATTGTCACCTGTTTCGGATAGATGTACGAATTATAAGTAACAAAATATACATGTAAAGCATAAGAATTAGTATTTCATTCACGAAAACATGTTTCTTGAGTATTAGGTAACCGCTAAACTCATAAACATAAACTTGTAAATTAAGATCAGAATAGAAGTACGATGAGGTGTGTTAACCAAAAAGTGTTACCATTACTCATATGCAAGACCAATGGGTAAGAGCTTTTTAACAATAGTCACGGTTGTAAAATATATTACCTCTCTAACAATGTTTTTTCCATGTGAGATTGGCGGCATACCGGTCACGAGTTCCAGGAATACCACACCAAGACTATAAACATCACTCTTATCCGTCAATTGATGAGTTTGAAAGTACTTAGGATCAAGGTAACCCTGTAAAGAATACATGGAAATTAAAAGTGTAGTCATAGTAGAACCTGTTATACTCAAAAGCTTAAACTCAATCGTGAGAGTAAAAAGTACTAATGAAATCACAGAGAGACTCGAATCCAGACACTCCTGATAAAATTGGTAAAAAAAAAAAAGTCTTACCGGAGTCCCCTTGACAACTGTGGATACATGAGTAGGCACAATCCCTTCGGTGTTTGGAACTGGAGCAAGTTTTGAAAGTCCAAAATCAGCAACCTTGGCTGTGAACTTGTGGTCCAACAATATGTTGGTGGATTTGATATCTCGATGAATTACTGGAGGGTCAGCTTCTGTGTGTAGATACAATATTCCCTTAGCTGAAGCCAATGCAATTGACATTCTCATTGCAAATCCAAGAGGCTCTTGAGATTTTCTAGCTGAAAATACCATATTCATCAACCATATAATGAGTCTAGCGAAACGTAAATTTGTATAGGGATATTTCGGAAAATCCCTGAGGTTTGATCAAAATCTAAAAACAATCATGTGATTTCAGAATCCGGTAGGATTTTGGTTAAAGGCAGAAGTGGACGTGGAGATTTTTACCTTATTCTGAAACCACGGAGTTGGTTTTCGAAGTTGGTTAAACCTCGGTTTCGTTGCAATTTTTGTAACAATTTTAACTTGCATACCTGAAAGTTGATCTCTCACAGTGCCTCTAGACATAAACTCATACACCAACATCTGTGTGCAAAAACAGTAAGACATAATAAGTTTTGCAGATGGCATAAATATGGATTTGATTGGAATTTTAAAAGTAAACAAACTTGTCATGGAAGCTAAGAAGAAACTAATACCTGTTCACCTTCTTCATTACAATATCCGACTAAAGACACCAGGTTCCGATGATGTAACCTTGACAGGAAATCTATTTCGGTTAAGAACTCCCTCTGGCCCTGCAACGATCCCTCTTGCGCACGTTTTATAGCGAACACCGCGCCATCCTCCAGAATTCCCTTATAAACTTTCCCATAACCGCCTTGGCCTACTTGAGAGGAGCTGCTAAAATTGTTTGTAGCCAAGGCCATCTCACTGTAAGTGAAGCTTTTCACACCGTTGATTTTATCAAGTTCATAGAATATGCTGCGCGCGTAAACAAACAATAAGAGTCTGAGAATAAGTTTGAAGAGACTAGCTCATCAGGCGTGACATGATCAGATACTCACAACGTTGTCTTTTTGAGAGGAGATGGTATCTCCTCAAATTAGCCCTGACAATAACAAGTGAAACGATTGCTGATAATGTCACCGCAGCTGCAATGCCGCCCAAAATTATTCCAATCAATGCACCCATGGTTATAGCACCCTTCGGGGCAGGGAACCCTGTTTACAGAGATGAGTACGATGAGCATAGCACTCGTCGTGAATTAATATTCATCGGATAATGCACAAAAATGTTACATGTCTGCTATATGGTTCATATATGCATATGTGATAAAGAAAAAGGTTGATGAGACAAACCATAAGGAGTGGAGTATAGAAGTTCATGAGGACCAAAAAATGGATTGTCGTTAATAATCCAATTCATGAACATCTTTTCGATCCTTTCAACCTCACTAACATTGAAGATGTTAGAATCCGAGTTAATAGAATTATGTGCAGGGAATATCTTCAAGAACATTCTAAGTCGAGGTCCATTTAGCCATTCAAATAACTCGATTTCCAGCTGATAAGGTTCCAGGCTGAGACTTTTGGTCAGGTATTCTTTAAATTCACTAGTGTAGGAAAAAAATAGGAGAATCCAGGACTTTTTAATCGGTATCCAATACGAAGAGGAACAGCACAGGAGCACAAAGAGGGCAGTGTTCGTGGAACCTCAAAAGGGCTTCGACATTGAGGACATCCGGGAGTACTAGAGTTTGTTGATGGGTTCATGTGAATCTCATCATCATTATCCTGTCCTTGTGATCCACAAAAATTGGCTAGGCTGGTGTTCGAGCATAAAGGATTTCCTCGAAGCCTGTAACATAATCGAAAGCAATATAAGATAGGGAGATCCAGTTAATTGCGCCAATTTGAAAATGAGATAGGGAGCAAAGACAAAGGAAAACCTGAGAGTGACATTCAAAGGGAGGTCAAAACTGCCCGAAATATTCAAAAGCTGATTGCTCTCAAAATCTCTGCAATACCAAAAAGGCCATGTAATCAACACAAACCGACATGTTTTTTTTAACAGAACAAGTTCAAGCATGAAGACTACACCAGTTCTGATTGTGGTCTTACATTTCAAGTCTCTTAATTAAAATCCTGTTCTGCCAAATGGAGGATGGAATTGAACCTCTCAACGAATTATTCGCTAGGATCCTGCCACAGCAAAATCACATTTATGATTTTTGAGTGACTTTGGCAACCAATTAGGCTCATTAACTAGATTTTAAAGACTGAAATGCTCACAGTTTTTGAAGTATAGGAAGATCCGAAAAGCTGACAGCAGGAATAGTTCCCGTTAGATTGTTGTTGGATAAATCGCTGCACATGTACGTTGTTCATATGATTAAAAGAATTTTACAAAACTTAAATGGCTACCTGTGGGATCACTTACGAATTTACGATTATATAAAAGGTCTTGCCATCAAATCATAATCAAGGTACGATGAGACTTACATAGTTGTGCTATTTGGAGAAAGCTTGTTTGGAGGTATGATTCCATCAAGATGATTTGAACTCAAGTCTCTGACATATATGAACAAAAATCACCAAACATCAGTTGAATGAATTGGTTAATTGGAAAGCCGAAAACAAAAAATGACCATAGAAAAAGAAAACCAAGTTAAGAACTTACACATAATAAAGGTTTGGTATCCTGCTCAGATCAGGAATTGGCCCTTGCAAATTGCAGTTTCTAAGGCTCCTGAATTGATCAAGTTAACAAACACTTCAACGCGAAAATACGTACGTATGCATATGTTATCTCTATTTACGTAGTTCTATTTCCTACATGTTCTAAATTTGCATTCCAGGACACTTACAGTTTTAGCAGTTTCGACATGTTGCTATAAGAATCCGGAATTGTAGTCCCTCCAAAGTTGTTATTATCAAGTTGTCTGCAAAATATATACAATTTTCATTTGAACAAAACCATTCAACTATATATGATACTAATTCCAGGGAAGTAAGAACCTTACAGGATAGTCAAATTCTGCATTTTCGAGAATTCTGGTGGAAGAGATCCTGATAGATTGTTATTGTCAAGAAGGCTGCAGAGGTTCATATTTAGTACAAGTGATTGAAATACTTGAAATTTTAAGACTTATAGCCATAGATGATCAACTTACAAGTGCTTAAGATTCGGTAATGTGAACAGCTCAGGCGGAATTTGCCCGTTGATCAGATTGTTGTTCATGTGACTGTTGAGAAAAGAGTAAAATGAAATGGACCGACAAATTGAGTGACGCTCAAGTACGAGATCTTGCATGTTTTTTCGTGCGGGATTCCCATTAGCTACCGGTATTATTGAATTAACACCGGTAGTTATTGGGAATCCCACACGAAAAGATGCGCAGCATCCCGCACCTGACAAACATATGTATGAAGTCAGGTAATAATTAGAAACCAGAGAGATCCTCACAAGTGCTTTGTTTTGTTCAAGTTGGAAAAAGATTCAGGTATTGATCCTGAAATCTGATTATCATTAATTTGCATTATGTCCAAGTTTGGAAGATAACCAAGCTTTTCAGGCAAACTACCCGTCAGCCGGTTTCCGCTTAGGAGCCTGGAACGAAGAAATTATCAGGTCAGTATCGTCTAGATTTTTATTATAGATCCGAAGAAACATACATCGAGCATCACATCTTCCACTTACAAGAGTTTTAGTGACTTAATATTTCCTATCTCCTCTGGTATGCTCCCACTTATTTTGTTCCACATAAAATCCCTTTACAAACACAAATAAAAGAACCATGTTAGTAAACAAGAGATACAGAAATACAGAATCAGACTCTGAAACCATGTTAGTAACCAGCAGGTCTCACAATATTTTCAGATAAGATAAGCGACCAAGCGTTGGAGATAGATTCCCCGACAAATTCATGTTTAGTAGATGCCTGCAAATTAGAACACCACAACAGCGGATTCAAATAACAATTATGAATTAAAATTTATAAGAGATGATCATATGCTGCTGGTTGAAATCATACAATTCAGTAACATGTAGATGTCCATCCTCCTTTGCTGCAATGGAACACGAAACTCCAATCCACTTCGACTTGCATGGGTCCCAACCGCGGTTCCAGCTACTCAAATTATTGTTGACATCAATCAAACTTCGTTTGATCTCCAGCAATGCATTCACTGCAAAATTAAACATACTATGATACAGGATCCACGGCAAAAGGGTGTTGCAAATAAATCAGGATCTGCTGCAAATAACTTATTTGTAACGAACTGTATGAAAAATAGTCGCGATGAATGTTAAATTTTCTTGTAGTGACACGGACTTGATCATACAAGTATTGAAATTTTTCGTAAAGTGAAAGTTTTACCTTCGTCTGGGTGTGTTTTGAGATGATCGTCTGCTCCAACAAGTAAAGAAGACCAGCTTGACCACACAAGCAACAAAACAGCAACAAAGCTCCAAGCTCTTGAAGGAAACATTTTGCTGCAACATGCAAATATATATCATGACTCTAGAGCTCTAAATTAAAACATCTTTGATCTACATTAATGTAACATTTTCAATCTACAAACTCGTGAATGCATATACGATAATAATGAGATATACATGCATAGAAATTATCAAGTGCGGACTGTCCGGAAACATTTATCAACTTACTCTTCTTAAATTTATCCCCTCTTAGTGGTTTAATTTACAGTGTATTTCAATACATGATAGATCCTTTAATTCTTTGAAAATATTAACAAATTCTGAGAAATATATACTAAGAAGTAATTGATGAATACTTACCAAAGACAATATTGTGAATCTTAAAAGAGCTTTTATTTCATGTGTTTCTTTTTGAAAACAAAAAAGACTCCAAACTCCAAAGTTTGAGCTTCAAAATGGAGAGTCAGGAGAGAAATAGAATTTATATATCATTGGTAACCTTCTGGCCAAGTACTAGAAATATTGACCTTATAACTGATCATCAAAAGTTTATAAAAATTAAAAGTTTATTAAAACAAAAGTAAAAGTTTCTGTAGAGTGAAATAAGGTGTATGATCAAAACTAGTACTATCCAGATCTCAAAACAAGTTGTCTAAGTTGCACGGGACGGGGTAAAATTATGTGCACCCGAAGTAACTTGTGATTATTCTTATTTAACACCATAATTTCGATGTTGATTAATAAATATTATTAAGTATTAGTTAATTAGCAAACAGGAGAAATATTCAACTGTGTTATCAATCTAGTAAACTATCCTTATCGAAGAACTTGTATTTCAATTTGCAAGCCCAACAGTCTAATGTTTTCTAGTCAAATAATATTATAATATACATAGTTTTTATATCCTATTAAAAAATAAAAAAATATTGGGTATAGTTAACCGTTGACCGTTGACTGTTGACTGGAGTATTAAACCGATCGGGTAGTGACACATTTTGTCATTTGTAAACTAGCTTGTATAAATACAATTGTTTACATAATCAGAGAAATATTTTTGTAATAAAATGATGAGATTTATTAATAATTTGGGTATAGTGTGTTAATTTGAGAAGAACAAAATAATAAATAAATCTCATCCGTCAAATCATCCGACGGTTAGAAATTATTGGTATAAGATTGTTTAAATAAAAAATCTTATAATTTTTTTTTAAATAAAAATAAAAATTCCTTATATCACAACACTTTTATAAGATTGTTTTGCTAATGCCAAACTATTCTTTATTTTATTTTTAGTTGAAATTATATCTTGACTTCTTGTTATTTCTTCTTCTTTGACTATGTATATAGTTTCCACCATCCAATTATAAATTCGAAAAAAATATATTCTGTTTATATGTATTCCAAAAAAAAACATATGTTAAAATTTAAGAATATTATCATGCAGATATAATTTTTTTTTTTTTTCTTTTACGATATAAAATTCAGTGTATATTTATGTATTGAAAAATAAATATAAATGTTGTAATTTTTTTTATTTTTTTTTTAATCTATTTAAGTAGATAGAAAGTCACATCACTTGCCGGCTTCAATGAAGAGAGGATCAGATGGAGGAGGAATTGAAGTCAAAGATACTTGTGATTGGATTACATTCTATAAAGAAACCATCAAGACTCTTAATTTAAATAACTTTTTCTATGAGAAATGTAGCTTTCAAAATATATAAAAAGTAAAATATTAACTAGGATAATTGAACAAGGAAGATGTGAGCTTGTATCAAAGATAAGGTTTTGTCATCAATCTCATCGAATCTTCATCTCCGATCCCCGAAATTGATTTGGTTCTTTGGAATATTTTTCAATATTTCTGCTTTATTTCCTGTTTTAGATTTTCGTTTTATTTATAGACTCTAACTTTGTAGGTAATTGGTTAGCTTAGCTTACAAGTAAAAGATGAAAAAAGAGGGCAATTTGTACTGCACCTCTTGAGATTTGGGCAATGTACACTTAATTAGAAAAGTTTTGGTATTATACACTAACACTCCCAAGACTTAAATTTGACTTTTAAAATGCTTAAAATACCCCTAGTTGTATTATTTTATACTTTATTTTTTTTTACCTTTTAACCAAAAAATTTATACAGTTTAATAAAATAAAAAATTAAATAAAAAATATGATTCATTAAATAAATAAATAGTTAAATAAATAACTAGTTAAAAAAATTAAAAAAATAAATAAATAGTTTTAAAAAATTAAAAAAATAAATAGTTTTAAAAAATAGTGTTAAAAAAATTAAATAAATAAATAGTTTTTCAAAAAAAAAAATAAATAAATAGTTTTAAAAAATTAAATAAATAAATGAAAAAAATTAAAAACATTAATTTTTTTTAAAGGATATCCATTAATAGGGACAATAAAAGTTTTAAATATCCAAACTTTTAAGGTAAGGATGATAATTAGAGAAGCTTCAAGGTTTCTAACACTGAAGTAAATGGTTGAACTTGAAAAAGGCAAGAAGACTCCCGGTGTTTAATTTTTTAAAACTATTTATTTATTTAATGAATCATATCTTTTATTTAATTTTTTTATTTATTAAAGTTTATAAAATTTTTGGTTAAAGGGTAAAAAAATAAAGTATAAAATAATACAACTAGGGGCATTTTAGGAATTTTCAAAGTCAAATTTAATTCTTGGGGGTGTTAGTATATAATACCAAAACTTTTCCAACTAAGTGTACATTTCCCAAACCTCAAGGGGTGCAATGAAATTTGCGCAAAAAAAATAAATAAATAATGGGGAAGATCGAAGTTACAGTGAGGCCACCTGCCGGCTTCTATGTACTGTGTACATGACAGGAGAGGAAGTTGAAGTCAAGAGGTGTGAATTTCATCGTGTTACATTTTTTTTTAATGATTTGGAAATTCATAGTCAAATAAAAAATAAAATTAGCAAACAACACATCTCCACCATACATACATTAATAATTATAGTTGTGTCACAAATTCACTTAGAACTTTACAATACGGATCCGGAAACGGGTATATATACACATGTCTTGATATCTTATGCTGTAGGTTGAACGTTTGATGATCAACACAAAAGATTCACTTATTAAACGATACTACTTATTTTTCGTAATAAATTAAATGAACGACTCGATATACATCTACTTGAGTTTTGTCACAATATGACAATAAAGATTCGTATTTACATTAAGTATATAAAGTTAAACGTTAAATTTACTATACTAATCACAAAATCTGAAGACTAAATATGTATGCATATTCTGTCAAACAACCTTAGCAAACCCTATTTGCTCAACATGAAATTGAGTCAATTTGCAGATTGGCATGTAATGATCAGTAGCTTTTGATTATAGATAAGCCCAACTGCCCAAGACTCCAAAAAAAAAAAAAAAAAAAAAAAAAAAAAAAAAAAAAAAAAAAAAAAAAAAAAAACCTAATAAATGTAGTAGCCAAAAATGGTCCAATGGGCCCAACCTGCCAAAGCCCAATCTTTACTAGCCCATCCCGGGCCCATTATGTTTGGTCGACCCATCATAGCTGCCAGCAACATCTGACTAATTCAAAGCATCAGTTACGAATGGACTTGTAACTGCAGATAACAGTCCACTTATGGAGAGGATATCACTCCACAAATCTCGCCCACAATCAAGTCTCTGAAAAGTGGACGTTGGAGCTATACCTCCTCCTATAAAAAGAAGGGCTCGTTCATTTGAAAGCTCTCTGATTTTTCTCTCAACTAAAGCCTATAAATAGCGTACTGAAATTCTGTCCCTGAGAAGATTCCGACTACCGGCGATCACCAGACTACTACGTCCACAATAAATTGCTCAGCCCAAGCACACCTAAGGCAAAACGATCCAGACACACCACCTTTGTTTTAACTGTGCTTTGTTTATCTTATAACTTTTCTTGCAGGTTCTTGAGGAGACGACCTCCGTTCATTCGGCAGACTAACTCTTCTTGCAGGTTCTGGAGCAGACGACATCCCCTCATACGACAAGCTCAACCAAGTTGCCTTGGGCCTAGCACATATCCGACCCGATCCACATCGACCGTAGGTCGACCCCCTACAGACGACCTCCGTTCATTCGGCAGACTAACTCTTCTTGCAGGTTCTGGAGCAGACGACATCCCCTCATACGACAAGCTCAACCAAGTTGCCTTGGGCCTAGCACATATCCGACCCGATCCACATCGACCGTAGGTCGACCCCCTACAATAAACGAAGAAAATTTGGAGAATACATCTTACAAGTCTAGCGATTATTGACATTATTTAGATGACATTATATTAAATTTTGAAGTTGCCTTGTGTGGAATTTCGTCCACAAAATTTAATTTTAGAAAGAGAAATCAAAAGGGGACCAAGAATTTGGTCCCCCAAACCAAAATTTCTTGGTCCCCAAAGCCAAAATAAGTGCAAGTTGCAGTTTCAACCTAACTTCATGTCTATGGAGAAAATATTCAGTGTACTGGAAATCCAAAATACATACACCATAATCATGAATGATATCATATACCAAATGATATAGATGATCAATCAAATACTTTTTCATGACGTGCACATAACATGTTTCTCCTCTCAAACATTTACCTATCTCCCTCTCACTTTTTTGTATCCAAAATTCATTTGGTTTTCTAGGAATATATCCATTTTTTTTTCCTAGGTACCAAACTCACTATTATAAATAGATTTTAGATTTTAGTGGATATATGCATGCTACAAATGATTTATTATTATAAGTTGAGGATCACAAGTTATAATATATCTATATTTGTTGGCCAGAATAAACTTATATCCACATATATCAATTTCTAGTCGATCATTTTCTTCTTCCTTTGAGTGGCTGGGGAGATGAACTTTACAATTTGTCATATCCATGAGAGTAACTTCATGAAATAGATGCACCATCAATTTAAGCAATAATTGATAGATAATATAATCCATTGAAGAAGCTATCTGATTCGAGATTGGAGATTCTTTTGTTTATCTACTTTTTTTCCTTTTTTAAACCACTTATTCAAACAAAAAGGATTTTGTACGTCATGTTTATGTAAATTTAAATAAAGGTTTTGATATTGTGATTCGCATAACTCATATTAAACTACATAAACTTTATTTATTGGAATCATTCTTCATATAACAATATTTCACTTTACAAATTATCGTGCATATATGCATCACCATATGCCACATAATTCATATTATCAATCTATATTGACCAACTTTACATACGTTAACATGGATATTAATCTCAAAATAAATTTGTATTAAAATTTTCAATCTTCACAAGTCATAAGATTTCTTATGACGAGTATTTATTTAATTTATTGACACAATAATACGACCAAAACAACCGGTGGATATCAATTTGTATTCGTGAATACATTCTAATGGTATATAACATAAAATTAATACCGTATTTCTAACATAGCAAGACCCGACCCAACAAAGAAATTAAAGTACTATTAAGTAACTAGTACGAATTGGAAACCATGCAACGTACGGTCAAGCATGCTTCCACGATCATAGACCATATATATAATTCTCATTCTCGATACTATATAGTATAGTATAGTGTAGTATACTATTCTATGATTACAGGCCATTAAAATACATAAATAATCTATTGCTTAAACCGTAGGGGATATTGTAATGACACTTGCCACGTGTAAGCCCATCACTGGTGAGCCAGATGGTGAATTGATCCAAGTGGGACCCCAATCTTCCTATCATGTCTGCCCTTATGTTGTGCACCCCAGTACATGTGTGTGTGGGGACTTGACTTGTCCGGTTGGTGTGGAAATTTGGCTGCAACCGGATGACGTGGCAGCACAACAGCCAAAACTTTTTTCGCTCTTTGACAAATCTTGGTTGGAGAAGTCCTGACCACTTGTTTGAGTGGCAGAGACATATCCTTTGAATGAGTTTCCAAGAAACCCTAGAAATTAGAAAAGCCCTTCACATACGTACATTCTTGTTTTCATTGATTGAAATTATAAATATTCATTCAATGCATGTGATTGATGATACGGTGTTGATAAGTATTGTATCGTTTTCTTTAGGGAATTATATTATAGTTTGAATGGTTCTTCAATTTCTTCTAGTGAATTTATTGAATTATCCTTATAAGTCGAATTAACTGCATCTCGAACTCTTAGTTAAATGATTATATAACTCTTAATTCTCCATATGAGATTTTCGAGTCTTACCATGTTCATAAAAAGACTAACGTGAAGAGATCTATGTTTATGCTACGTTTGGTAGGGAGGAAAGAAAATAGGAAGGATGGAAAGATTTGAAGGGATAGAAAACATGAGGGAAGGAAAAAGAAGGAAAGGAAAAATGATTTTCCCTCGTGTTGTTTGGTAAACAGAAAGGAAAGAAAAGATCATTTTATCAATTTTACTATTTTACCCTTGTATTATATTTTATATATTAAATTTTTTGGTTAAAATTGTAATTTTCCAAATGGTGGCCCCCATTTCTTTTTTTCCCTTTTCTTTCCCTCACATTTCCTCCCACTTTTGGGAGGAAAGAAAATGGTGGGCCCCACACCCATTTTTCTCTCCACTTTTCCTTCCACTTTTCTTTTCCCTCCATTTTTCCCTCCATACCAAGCACACACTTTTCCCTTTTCCCTCCACTTTTCCCTCCACCCCTTTCTTTCCTCTCCCTTTTCCTCCCTACCAAACATAGCATTAGTGTCATTTTCATGCATGTTCAATGAGACTTACATATATTGTGAGGGTAGCTACTTGGATTGCGCAAACGGTGTCTAATCAATTTCCAAAATCTCAACAAACCTATAACTCGATCTCATTTTTATTTACATACTCAATTATACATTGGTAATTAATTAAGCTCCCCAATGTTTGGTTTTCAAAGACTTTAAGTTAATGTTATTATATCTCTAAACAAATACAAACCTTAATAATTTTACTTAAGGATATATTATGAAAAGAAATAAACATATGAACATGAACCAAAATCTCAATATTAGAGAAACAAGAGCCAAGATCAATTGATGCAAATCAAACATTAATGCTTCTAATTAAAGGTGACAATCAGTCCAAACGAACACGAATTCGTATTCGTGTTCGATCTGAACAATAAATAATCCGATCCGATCATGAAGGGAATGAAATTATAACGGATAGGTGTCTTATTCAAGCCAGCCATGCATGAAGCAGCTAAATACCGGTAGTGAAGTTGACATGACTGATGAGACTACATATAATTAATTTCTTGGTGTTCTCTTTATCTACAAGTGAAAAACTGGGGTAGAATGGTCCAATGAAACACCAATGAAAACTATCAGTCAAAAAAGTTCAATTTTCAGATTAAAAAAAATAAATAATAATAAAAGGCAAACTAGTAAAGATAACATAAAATCTCTCTCTATATAACACAAAATCAGATAATTATATTCTTCATCTGAAAACTCTCTTTCTCTCTCTCTCTCTCTCAAACCAAAACCAGAAGCAAAAGCAAACCAACCATGGCTAGTAGTAGTACTCCTCTCAATAATAGACTCTCCATGGCCATGGAAAGAACTGGCCAATGGTAAGTATTCATCATCATCTTCAACAACAACAACAACAAAACCCCATTTTTATGTGCTTGTTTTTAATTATATGCTAAATTTTGAAACTTGTGATGTGTTTTCAGGGTTTTCTCTCAAGAAATTCCAACTGATGTTGTAGTTGTAGTTGGAGAAGCCAATTTCTCTCTTCACAAGGTACATATTTCGTATTATATATATGCGTTTATTTGATTAACGTTATTTGATTCGTAATCCGAATACAATTTCATGTTTGTTGCTTGATGTTTAATTATAGTGATTTTTAGAAAAACTGTTTTCGAATCACGAACAATATGTAAGTTTCTGATGCAAATTTTGATTACAATTTACGAGTCATGATTCGAATACATAATTCTAAATTGTTTTCAGGTCACAAACATATATAATCTCTATGTTTTCGAATATAAAAACAGTTTTCGGATCGAAAAATATTAATTATCATGATCGTATATGATCAGTTCATGCTGGTAGCTAAGAGCAACTACATAAGGAAGCTGATTATGGAGTCAAAAGAGACTGAACTGACAAGGATCGATCTCTCTGACATTCCGGGAGGCCCGGAGATCTTTGAGAAGGCGGCAAAGTTCTGTTACGGAGTCAACTTCGAGATCACCGTCCACAATGTGGCGGCTCTCCATTGCGCCGCTGAGTACTTGCAGATGACGGACAAGTACTGTGACAACAACCTCGTCGGACGGACAGAGGACTTCCTCTCTCAGGTGGCTCTTTCGAGCCTCTCCAGCGCCGTTGTGGTTCTCAAGTCTTGTGAGGATCTTCTTCCGTTGGCTGACGAGCTCCAGATTGTTCAGAGATGCGTGGAGGTTGCCACTGTTAAGGTGTGTTTATGTGTTTGTGTTCTACTTGTTTAATTAGCTTCTATGAAAAGTGCTTTTTGTAGAAGCAGCTTATTTCAAAGTGCTTTTTAAAGGGCTTCCAAAGCATGAGAGAAATTTGGGTGCAGTAGATCCTTTGACGAAATTTTCCTAAGTGATAGGATTGCAATGAAAGATGAACGGTGCATTGTTATTGAGAATTTTACGTGATGTAATTTGTCACGTGATAGGATTACAGCGGGTGATACATGGCCGTCGAGATCTTTTCACGTGACGAAATTTTCCACGAGATTAGATGCATTGTACATACCGCTACACCCAACATTTTTCTTTTTTCTTCAAAGTGCTTTTGATAAAAGCACTTTTTTTGTACCATCTTCATGTGACTAAATTAAGTCGATTACTAATTCAGGCATGTTACGAGGCAAATTTCCCCTGCCGTTCGCCACCGAACTGGTGGACGGAGGAGCTATCGATCCTTGACATCGAGTTCTTCGGAAGAATTCTGATCCAGATGAAACAGCGCGGCGCTAAATCCCTAACCCTATCGAGCGCCTTGATCACCTACACCGAGAGATCGCTCCGCGACCTCGTCCGTGACCACTCCGGCAGCGGCGTCAAATCCTCAGACTCCGCCGTCTCCAGCGGCGCCGGTTCCGAACTGAGAGTCCAGCAGCGCGAGCTTCTCGAGTCGATCATCTCCCTCATGCCGTCGGAAAAAGCCGCTTTCCCGATCAACTTCCTCTGCTGCCTCCTCCGATCTGCGATCTTCCTCAAAGCCTCCACGTCCTGCAAGAACGAACTCGAGAAACGGATCTCAGCGATACTCGAGCACGTGACGGTCGACGACCTCCTGGTTCTGTCGTTCACGTACGACGGCGAGAGGCTGTTTGATCTGGAGAGCGTGAGGAAGATCGTCGGCGGATTCGTGGAGAAGGAGAAGAGCATGGCGGTGTTTAGCGGGGGCGATTTCAGGGAGGCGTGCTCGCCGGCGATGCACCGGGTCGCGAAGACCGTCGACGCGTATCTCGGAGAGATCGCGACGTACGGCGAACTCAGCATCTCGAAATTCAACGGCATCGCAAATCTGGTCCCCAAAGGTTCGCGAAAGGTTGATGACGATCTCTATCGCGCCGTTGATATCTTTTTGAAGGTAAAATTCTCTAAAACGCTGTCTATCATGTTTATGTTTAATTAATTTCAAATTAATACTAATGAGATTCATTTTTTTACCATATATTCACAAATAGCTTTATTAAATAATTAAAAAATATAAAAAAAAATTATTGAAATTTTAGAATTTATTCCGTTATATTTCATTACAAAAAGAATATTAAAGTGTTTTTTTTTTAGATTAAAAAAAAAAAATCCTTGAAAGTTGAGACCATAATCTAATATTACGTGCGAGATTTGGATTTGCACCGATATAAAATAGATTCCGGATACATTTTGCACCGTTACGTGTGAGATCTAGATTTACATTGATACAAAATGGATTCGGAATATATTTTGCATCGATACAAGAGAAAATCTTGTGTTTGGTAGTGAGACCATCCCATATAAGTTTCTCACTCAATACAAATTGGAATCCGACAAGAAAAAATGTATGAAATTTTAGCCCTTGATAATATATATATATATATATATATACAATTTTTCTATTGTCAGTTTGTTCTGATAATAAATATATCAGGGTGAAGAATGTAAACCATAGATTATAGAGAAGTTTTGACAAGTACATACACTTTGAGTCAAATCATGTAAATTTAGTGGTCCACATTCTTCGTCCTAGTTTATTTATTATCAGGACGAACTGATAATAGAAAATCTGTATATCTATATGAAAATTTTCAAGTGCAGAATTTTTCGTACGGAATTGTCGATTGCTACAATAACTATCAATGGCAATCGACGATTCCGTACGGAAAATCCTGCACTGGAAAATTACTATATATATATATATATACGGTTTCGTTCACATCAGTGCGCACTGATATAACTAAATCAATATCAATGCATGTAGACCACTGATTATGGAGAAGTTTTGACAAATGTATACACTTTAAGTTAAAGTATGTAAATGTAATGGTCCATACCCCCTTATTTTAATACAATGAGCACCTTTTATTAAATTTCATGCAATTAAATGTTTTTCTATTATGTTTTTGTACGATTAATATATACATTTGGTAAAATTTGGAATTTTTTTGGATTTGAGAACTATTTTTTCTTATATTTTCTTATTTTTAAATGTTTTATCTTCAAAAAAAGTTGGAAAAAATTAGTTCTTGCACTCGAAAAGTTTTAAATTTTTTTCCACAAATGTATTTATCATCTATACAAAAAATCAAATCAATATTCAATATATTCTATTAAATTTCATCAAAAGTGTTTAAAGTGTACATCATAGAAAGTCCCTTATTAGAAAATTTATATATAGATTAGAGGTAATAATTTTTTTTTATATATAATTTGTGTATTATGATGATCATCTATATAATTTTTATTATCTCACCAGACACATTCAAATTTGGACGAAATAGAGCGGGAAAAAGTGTGTAGTTCAATGGACCCATTAAAGCTCTCCTACGAAGCTCGAGTCCATGCTTCACAGAACAAGCGCCTACCCGTACAAATTGTCCTTCATGCCCTCTACTACGACCAGCTAAAGCTTCGTAGCGGCACCGGCATCGACGACAGGACCATTCCGGAAGCTGCTGCAACAAGGAACCAGCTGCAAGCCGACGTGTCGTTGGTTAAGGAGAACGAGGCTCTGCGGTCGGAGCTCATGAAGATGAAGTTGTACATCAATGATATCAAGAAGAGCAATAGCAGCAGTAGCCATGGAAACACGTCGACTAAGGTCAGTTCGAGTGGGCAACGAAAGCATACGTTTTTCTCGTCCATGTCGAAGACGTTAGGGAAGCTGAATCCGTTCAAGCAAGGGTCGAAGGACACTTTGAACTTGGACGATGGTGTCGATATCACAAAGCCGAGAAGGAGAAGGTTTTCGATTTCATAAGAGAATTAATTGATTGAATAATTGAATGAACTGAGGTGATAAAAGATTGTTTGAATTAAATTTGTATAATATGTAGGTGACAATTTTTGTTTTTTCTTTTTCTTTTTTGTGTTATTATGTATTGTGGATTTTTTTAGATTGATTTTTGATGATTAAATTTGGGTTTGTTTGGGAATGATGATGGATTTTGGTAGATTATCTATCGAGTTGTTTTGTCCGATTGGTCACTCTAGACTTGTGGTTTGTACCCCTATAAGAGCTCAAAGAAAAAAGGGATCACTTTTTCTAAACTCGTTTGGAATGTTTATGATATAGTTCATATCTTATTAGAAGTAGAAATCGCTATAGTGAGATCCTTACTAATAGAAATTTATTACAATCGATTTTAAAAATTATATAATTTCTAATGCACTCACAGAATTTTTAAAAATTGCTCTCAATCTCTTACCTTCCTATTTGGGATGTTCATATATTTTTAATTCGTTATCCACATTGTTGCTTTGTCAACTCATTTATTATAGTTTAATTAATCGTATCAAATCCCATAACTCTAATTTGTTAATTTCGTTTTGTGCTTATGTTGATAAGTATTATAGATCGAGTCAAAATTATCCTTATTAATCATGTTTAGGACCTTAGGTTAACCCAAACATGACACATTTAATTAATCGTGTCAAAATTTAAAATTTATCACCTTAACAAGTTTAAATCACTTTGTATCTTATCCGATGGCCGTGTTAAAGATTTTCAAACTTTAGATTTGTGTTATGTAAAAATGAATAATAATAGTAATAAAAAATAAATAAATTTAATATAAATATAAAAATATAATAATAATAAAATAATAAATATGACAAAAGAAAGAGATGTGCAAAATAAGTAGGGTGGATTTATAAGGAAACGGGGTAAAGTCCGTAACGGGTACGGGCTGACTCGGCTCTTTTGACATCTCTACCGTAAGCCAATTGAGCCTTAAAATTGTGGCCCAGCCCGGCCCATTTGGTCTCAACACAGCAGTGTTTAAAACGACGTCGCGTAGAGGACAGTATATATAAATATATAAAGCATAAAAAATTTCTTGCTTCTTACTCCAAAATTTTCTCTATCGAAAAATCTCTCAAACAACATCAATGGCAGCCTCAGCGATGGTTCTCGATCCAAAACCCCCTTGCGAGCCGCCACCGTCGCTTCCGTCGACGAGATCTGATCTCAACAGCGGCTGGTTGGAGCAGTCGTCTTCGGACGACGACGACCTCTACAGCCGCCTCAAGTCCCTCCAGCGCCAGCTAGAGTTCATCGACATCCAAGAAGAGTATGTCAAGGATGAGTTGAAAAATCTGAAGCGCGAGCTTCTCCGTGCGCAGGAGGAGGTCAAGCGGATCCAGTCGGTGCCGCTGGTAATCGGACAGTTCATGGAGATGGTGGACCAGAACAACGGCATCGTCGGGTCGACGACCGGGTCGAACTACTATGTTCGGATCCTAAGTACTATTAACCGGGAGCTGTTGAAGCCGTCCGCCTCAGTCGCGCTCCACCGCCACTCGAACGCTCTCGTTGATGTGCTCCCGCCCGAGGCTGATTCGAGCATCTCTCTGCTCAGCCAGTCTGAGAAGCCCGACGTTACTTATAATGTGAGTTGAGTTGAGTGAGTGAGTCAGTGAGTCTCTCTAATGTTTTTACTTTGGGATTAGGTTATGATAATTCGTGAAAAGACTCTTCCTTTTTTGAACTGTGTTAGGGTTTTTAGGGGAAATTATGTTAGTTTTGTTGGTTATTTGAATGATTTGAAGAAAAATTGGGTATTTTTGTTTGAAGTGTTAAAGAATTTTAAAAATTGTTTGTTTGTGTTGTTAGGGTTTTAGGAGCAATTATACTAGAATTGTTAGTTGTTTAATGATTGAAGAAAAAATTCTCCAAATGTTTTCGGTTTTGATAATTCAAGAAAAAGCTATGTTTTTTTTGTTTTAACTGTATTGGGGTTTTTAGGGGCAGTTTGTTAATTTTGTTAGTTCTTGAATGATTGAAGAAAAAAATTGGGTTTTTGCTTAATATGTCAACGAATATTGTTTGTGTTGATCCGGTTTAGGGAAAATGTATGTTGGTCTGGTTAATTTTATTGGATAGTTGAAGAAAACATTGGGGCTTTTCTTTAAATTTGTGTTCTATAATTTTTGTTGAAACTTTTTCACATGTTAGATTCCATATATCAATGATTGTTATAGATGTATTTGTTCAAAACAAACGTTTTGGCTTTCAAGTCCTTCCGTTTTGCTTTGGTACATGTCATGTTAGTCTAGATGTTCACTTGGATAATTCTAGAAAAAAACTGGGTATTATTTAGCAATTCAAGTAATTAGAATCATTTGTTTGTATTGATAGGGTTTAGGGTCAATTGTGTTAGTTTATCAGTTAATTCTTGAATTATTGTAGAAAATTTGAGCTTTTGCTTAACATATCAAAGAATTTCAATTATCTGGTTGTGTTGATAGGGTTCAGAGCTAATTTATGCAAGTTTAATAAGTTGGGGATTTTCGTTTCCTTATTTTTTTACATGTTAGATTATAGAAGAACATGTTCGAGAGAAAAAGATTGGCTTTTTTTGGTGCTTCTGTGTTGCTTTTGTGTATCTGATTGTTTGAACCAAACTTTGTGTTAGGATATTGGAGGATGTGACATTCAGAAACAGGAAATTCGTGAGGCAGTGGAGTTACCACTGACTCACCATGAGCTGTACAAGCAAATCGGGATAGATCCTCCACGAGGTGTTTTACTCTATGGCCCTCCTGGAACCGGCAAAACCATGCTTGCCAAGGCAGTTGCAAACCACACAACTGCAGCTTTCATTAGAGTAGTTGGCTCTGAATTTGTTCAGAAGTATTTGGGAGAGGTATGGTTTGAAGCTCATTACTTATCATATATTCTTAAAGATTATCACTTGGTGAATATCTGTGAAACCTGTGTTAGTTTATGGAAAATAGTAACCTCCCACACCCCCGTTGCATCCTTTTTATCATCTGGATTGTCAATGATGATTGCCTATTAACTTGTGGGTTATCTTTTTGTTTCGTATGCTTCAGGGACCACGGATGGTTCGTGACGTTTTCCGTCTTGCAAAAGAGAATGCCCCTGCAATTATCTTCATTGACGAGGTCGATGCTATTGCTACTGCTAGGTTTGATGCTCAAACTGGAGCTGATAGAGAAGTTCAGCGAATTCTCATGGAACTCCTAAATCAGGTTGGAGTAAATTACAGTCATTACTAATGGATTTCAATGAATATTTTATGGTTTATTGATACTATGTTATTTAGTGGGTATCCTGTTTTCTAATTGAATTCTATTCTTAGATGGATGGATTCGACCAGACAGTGAATGTTAAGGTTATTATGGCAACTAATCGGGCAGACACGTTGGATCCTGCACTTCTGCGTCCTGGAAGGCTTGACCGAAAAATTGAATTCCCTTTGCCTGATAGACGGCAAAAGAGGCTTGTTTTCCAGGTAGGTCTTGCCCTCAGCTCCATGCCTTATATCGTATTTGTTATAAATGGCTGTGTCCGTTCCAAGGTTTTAATAATGTCTTTGTCTTTTAACTCTTTCTAAGTATAATTCATTTGGTGCTGGCCTATTTTGTTGCAGGTTTGCACTGCTAAAATGAATTTAAGTGATGAGGTGGACTTGGAGGATTATGTTTCTCGGCCAGATAAAATTAGTGCTGCTGAGGTAATTTTATTTTGCTTTTCTTTATAAAAATAGCCCTATTTGTTGGAATAAAACTTAAGTTACGGTACCAGTTCTATTGTTATCTAATTGCAAATGTTCTTTTTCACTTTTGCATATATTATTATTTGGGAATATCCCTCAATGTGACATTATAGAACTACTGTTAAAAGCTAAATGATGCTCCTCTCTCAGTGCACAAAGAGCATACATGAGAAGATCCCAAAAATAAATTTCTGTTAGAAAACAAGAATTTGAAAAACTAATTGCGAGATCCACTACAATTATGTCTTCACTACTACGTTAGTCTTTCGAGAATAACTGCTCTTTTCATCTTGCTGTTTTTTGTTGCTTCTGGCATGAGAACTATATATTTTTCTTAAATAAGTAGTTAGTCATGGAATTAGGGCCACTCCTTCTGTGATATTATCTATTGAATAAAGTGTTTATCATTGCTGACATTAAAACTTTGAGAATTGTACAAGAGATCTGATGTTTAAACAATAACTTTACAATGAGTGTGGCAATGTGGCATGGCCCAAAATATTTGGATCGGGCTGTTATACTTCGTGTATAACTGTGGACTTCAGTTCAGATGTTTGCCTATGCTTCAACAGTTCAACTTGACTAGTCTGTCAAAATAGATGCAGAAAGAGTTTGTGTGTGGGTGGGAGAGGTTTAATTCCAAGGTTATATGGATATTTTATGTCAGAGATGTTCACAAACTTCACATGGTTATTTTTGCTCTATATTTGAGATTTTTGACTGTTTATCTTTGTTTCCACTGATATTTGTAACTTGATGCTGGTATGCAGATATCAGCTATCTGTCAAGAAGCTGGAATGCACGCCGTAAGGAAGAATAGGTACGTCATTCTCCCCAAAGATTTTGAGAAGGGTTATCGAACCAACGTGAAGAAGCCTGACACCGATTTCGAGTTCTACAAATGAGAGTGCTGGAGATTCTTAGAAACACATCAATCGCTCATGTTTGTGAAAACTGTTTTAACCTTGTTGTCATTATCTTACATTTACACAACTAGCGATATGGGCCATCTTGTAGACTTTGTTTGAACATTTCATCTATTTCGCAGAAGAAGAAGTAGAAGTGTTAATTTGCCAAAACGCATGTATGGCCATGAACTCGACCCTCTGTAGTCATCGCCCAAACAAATAGGTCTATGATGCAAAATTGGAATTTTTTTATTTTATTTTTTTTAAAATGGAATTAAACTTTCAAGATTAGTATTCTGGTTGATCTTTTGCCTTGATTATATGTTGCTGGTATTTTAGTTTGATTGGTCTTCTGGCAATAGTGAAAATGTTTTTGATAGAGCAAGAAGATTCTTCAAATGAAAAATGTGAGATCATATCAAAGAATTTTTTTGTACATAATAAGCAGCTTCTCACGATCTCAAACGCATTTACATAGTGAACTTGATCAGATGCATGGTTGTGAATTCTATGATTTACTCCAGCAAATGTTAATGGTAGGGACCACCGACTTTGATTTATTACAATAAAGTTGATTAGGATGATGGAATATCACCTATGTAATACAAATACGATAGGATACGGGGATACGGGATATGTCAATTAAAATAATATATATTTATATTTTAAAAATAATAATAATATTTAAAAACATATTTGATAATTCATTCAAAATCAAAACATATTCATAATTCAAATAAAATATGTCACATAACTACATAAAGTCATAACAATGTAACATATTATAAGATCCAAATAAAACATGTCACATAAGTCGAACATATTACAAAATTCAAATAAAGTATACGTCACATAAGCCACAACATATTATAAAATCTAAATAATACATTAAAAAAAACTCATAAAACATATTTTAAATTTCTAATTAACTTCATTATCATCATTCACATTGTTAAAGGATCTAAATAATTCGGCATCTAACTTTGGTTCATTTAGAGAAAGGTTTACAATCTCAAGTATCATGGTATTCTCTATGTCAATGGAATCAAAGACAAAATTTCTTTACAATTTCATTTTGACCCATAATATTTTGAAATTATAATTTGACCCCGTTTTATACTAAAATAATTATAATATTGCCCCAAACGTATCCTCTAAGTATCCCCCAAGTATCCCTCAGGTATCCTTTAGTCAAACTTGTGAAAAAGTCAACGGATATACCATTTTGATGTATCGTATACGTATCTTGGAGTATCCAGGGAGTATCCGAACTGGATACGAGTTACCTCCACCAAATGGAGAATCTGTGCTTCCTAGAATATCACTAATTATTGGAACTTTAATAAAGTTGACTACTCCAGCAAAAGTCTGGCACAGCATGTGAACCTGACTACCTTCATTGTCGATGGACCACTTTAATTATTGTAACTTTGTTGAATTTTCGGTTGAATTTCATATCACTGTTTTAAGAATAGATTTATTTATTTATTTATTTATTTATTTATTTTTGACATAGTTCTAAGAATAGATTTTTGATCATAGCAAATATATTGATTTATCTCGACTTTGATTTATTCTATGATTACTTGATTAGTATTTACGGTGAAATTTCATAGGATGCAAAGTATTAGCTTTAGCTAACAACTCAACCAGTTTATTTCAAAAATTCAAAAAAAAAAAAAAAAAAAAAAAAAAAAAAAAAACTCAACCAGCAAATGTTAGTGGCAGGGACCACCGACTTTAATTTGTTACAATAAAGTTGATTGAGACTACTCCGACACAGCATGTGAATCTGTCTAAGATGATGAATCGCTTTAATTATTGAAACTTTGTTGAATTTTCTACCGTGTGGGAATTCAATATCAATCTTAGGATTTAGGAAGTTAAAAATAAATTTAATTTATCTATAAAAAATTTAATTAAACTTTTTTAATGTAAACAAGTGTTTGTTTAAAATAAGATTAGATATGTTTTCCTTTATGAATTTTGTGTTTTAAAAAAAACAACTTCAGTTTTAAATGATGATTAAAGTTAACAATCCCGTTAATATAAACATTAGAAATGCCATTAGTTCAAGCTTAAATGCTCAATGGTGAGCAAATCATCACTCTTATGTATTTTAAAAAATGTGAAATAGTTTTTTTTCCGAATAAATTTACGGTTTATGTATATAGTACTTGATCTTCTAATGTTGTTCTAGTGTACATGTCTTGATCTCCTAATAGCTCAAGTGGATGTGTATGCATGTTTCACTTTACTTATTTAGTTATTTTATAAAACCTGTGGTAGACTTTTATAGGAGTAGATTTACGGCTCGTAAATGTAATACTTGATCTCAGCAAGATTCCGACTGGTCCACTTTGAACCGGTTACGCATAAAGAACCGGTTCCTACATTATTTTATATCTTACATTAGCTTACACTTAGAAAGGTTACCTTATCCATATCCGAGAGTAAACCAGTTCCTTCTCTGTTTCTCAAATCATATCAATCCTCTTGATCTCGTTCTCTCTGTTCTCACAGACAAAACCATGGTTGTTATCGGAGAGCTATTTCTTTCTGCCTTCCTTCAAGCGTTGTTTCAAACATTAATGTCCCCGGATCTTCTGCAGTTTGCACGTCGAGAAGGGCTGCATCCAACCTTGAAACAGTGGGAGAGAAAGCTGAAGACTATTGAGTCAGTGCTCAATGATGCGGAGGAGAAGCAGCTGACAGACAACGACGTGAAGATGTGGCTCGATGATCTTCGAGATTTGTCTTATGATGTGGAGGACATACTTGATGAGTTTTCAACTGAAGCACTAAGACGCAAGCTGATCATGCCAACACATGATCATCATCATCAGGGTGCTAGCAGTAGCACTAGCAAGGTACGAGGTGTTTTCACTGCTTGTTGTTTCAGTACTAGTAATTGGAGTCCAACTGCTATTAAGTTTAATATTAGTATGAGTTCCAAGATAAAAGATATCACTGGTAGAATGGAAAAGCTTTGCAATCAAAAAGCTGATTTTGGGTTGAAAGATATTGGTGGAAAGTTATCGAGTACAAGCTCTGCTGCTGCTGCTGTGTATCAGAGACCACCCACCACTTGTTTGCCAACTGAGCTTGCTGTTTATGGGAGAGATAAAGAGAAAGCCAAAGTGCTTGAAATGGTGCTTAGTCATGAAGGAGCAATTGATGCCAACTTTGGTGTGGTATCTATTGTGGGTATGGGTGGGCTTGGGAAAACTACGCTTGCTCGAGAGGTGTACAATGATAAAGAGGTGAAAGATTTTGAGCCTAAAGCATGGGTTTGTGTTTCAGATAACTTTAATGTTTTGGGAATTTCGAAAGCAATTCTTGAGTCAATCACTTCCAAGTCTTGTGATCTAAAAGATCTGAATCAGGTGCAGCTTCAATTGAAAGATGCATTATTTGGGAGAAAATTCTTGCTTGTCTTGGATGATGTTTGGAGCAAGAACTATAATTTGTGGGAATCCTTGAGGTCACCCTTTATGGTGGGAGCACAGGGAAGTAAGGTTATTGTGACAACACGTAGCGAAGAAGTTGCTTTAATAATGGGACCGAGACCCGTTGGTTACTATATGTTGAAGCTTCTATCAGATGATGACTGTTGGTCTGTGTTTCAAAAGCATGCATTTCAAAACGGAGATATCAATAAACATCGTAACATGGAACGAATTCGTGATAAAGTTGTTAAAAAATGTAGAGGTTTGCCTCTAGCAGCAAGTACTCTTGGTGGCCTTCTATGTTCTAAGCAAGGAGCTGATGAATGGGATGAAATATTGAACAATGCAATATGGGATTTATCAGATGAAAATGGGATTCTTCCGGTGCTAAAGTTAAGCTACCACCATCTTCCTTCATATCTTAAAAGATGTTTTGCATACTGTGCAATTTTGCCGAAGGATTATGAGTTCAACAAGAAAGATCTTGTGCTTTTATGGATGGCAGAAGGTCTTATTTTGAAACGAAAAGACAATAAGCAACTTGAAGATATAGGCAATGGGTATTTTAATGAGTTATTGTCGAGGTCAATTTTTCAACAATCAGACAATAATGAATCCACATATGTAATGCATGACCTTATAAATGATCTAGCTCAATGGGCTTCTGGAGAAACAAGTTTTAGATTGGAGGAAGAAGATGAAGAAAATAAGCAATCAAAAATGTTTGAAAGGGCTCGACATTTTTCTTTCATATCTGCACATCATAATCACAAAGCAAAATTTGAAGTCTTACACAAAGTTGAGCGGCTACGGACATTCTTGGCAGTACCCCCAAGTAATATTGTTTATCCTCATTATTTTTGCATGTCTGTTGTGGTTGTACCTGATTTTTTGTCGAGGTTTAAAAAGTTGAGGGCACTATCTTTAGAAAGGTATCATATGGTTGAATTACCAGATACAATTGGAGGTTTAATCCATTTAAGGTATCTCAACCTTTCTCACACTATGATTCGAACTTTGCCTGAGTCTGTAAGTTCACTATTTAACTTGCAAACTTTAATATTAAATAATTGTTCTCGTCTTGTGAAGTTACCTTCTAAAATGGAGAATATGTTCAATCTGCAACATCTTGATATTAGAGGCACAAGATTAATAAGAGAGATGATGCCGCCAGGAATAAAAGAATTAAAAGACCTCCAAATATTGTCTGCTTTTATTGTGGGGAAAGACAGGGCTAGTTGTGCTTTGGAAGATTTGATAAACTTAAAGTTTCTGGAGCTATATATTTCAGGATTAGAGAATGTCATTGGTGCTCAAGGCACAAGAGAAGCCATACTGAGTAATAGTAAAGGCTTAAAAGTGTTAGAGCTTGAATGGGGTTCTGAATTTGATGACTCCCGCAATGAGGTGGAAGAAGAAACTGTGGTAGAGAGTCTACAACCTCATACAAATCTAAGAAGTCTCACACTCAAATGCTATGGTGGCATAAGATTTCCATCTTGGCTTGGAGATGCATCGTTCTCCAACATGATAGTCCTAAGGTTGGAAAGAAGTCAGAATTGCACAACTTTGCCTTCTCTCGGGTTGTTAAGCTCGCTCAAAGATCTCACCATCGAAGGCATGAAGAGGGTAAAAACTTTAGCTTCTGAATTCTACGGAGCTGGTTGTTTAAGGCCTTTTCCAGCACTCGAGATTCTTAGATTTGAGGATTTGCAAGAATGGGACTGTTGGGTGACTACGGAAAAAAATGAGCATTTTGAAACATTTCCTCGTCTCCGTGAGCTTTCAATTAAAAAATGCCCCAAACTCTCTGGAAAGTTACCCGACCATCTTCCTTCACTGAAAAAGCTTGCGATTAGTGAATGTGCACAGCTTGTGGTTTCACTGTCTAGCCTTCCGGTGCTTTGCGAATTGGAAGTAAATGGATGCAAACGTGTAGTGGGGTGTAGTCCACGTGACTCCCAATCACTAAACTCCATGACTCTTTCAAATATTTCAGAGTTGGGAAACTGGTCATTGCAAGGGTTTCAGAAAGTGGAAAGCCTGGAGATCGATGGTTGTGAAGAGTTCCTTCATTTGTGGCAGAATGAAATTTCTCTTGAGAAGACACCAAAAGAATTTCATGCCTTCAACTCCCTCAAAAACCTCTGTATTAGAGATTGCCCGAATCTTGTTTTGTTTCCAGAGATTTGTTTTCTTCCCCTTCTGACTGAACTCATAATTGTAAATTGCTATGCTTTAATGTCCTTACCTGAGGGAATTAAGCAGAAGAATGTACACCTGGAACGCTTGGTTATTAATGGCAATCATTCACTATCGTTCGTGACAAGAGGACAGCTACCTTCATCACTGAAACAACTTCGATTAAAGGAATGTGAGAAACTGCAGTATGTGTTTGGTGATGCAGATGATACACATACTTCTTCTTCTTCTTATTCGGTGATACATGAGGAGAACATCAACACATTTCTTGAAAGCTTGACTGTGGAATCCTGTCCATCTCTCACGTGCTTGTCAACAAGAGATCAGTTACCAGCCACACTCAGATATCTTCACATACAACACTGCTCAAAGATTAAAACTTTATCGAGAGGCCAGCTACCGGACTCGCTTCAAGACCTCTACATTTGGTATTGTCCAAAAATAGAGTCGATAACAGAGAGGTTCCATAATAGCATGCTTCTCGAAACAATTTGGATTATTACTTGTGCAAATTTTGAATCCATACCTGAGGGTATACACAAACTTAGCCGTCTTCGTCGAATTCGTATAGATGGATGTCCAAGTCTTGTTTGCTTCCCAGAAGAAGGGCTTCCTAGCACCAATTTAAGGGAGTTTACCATCTCTGATTGCGAGAACCTCAAAGCCCTGCCCAGAGGCATGCAAACCCTTGCTTCCTTTAGCATATGGCGATGTCCAAATATGTCCAACATCAAATCCTTTCCAGAAGAATGTTTTCACACCAAGCTAACGACACTTACAATTGGAATTGGAAATGTCGATATGTATGAGCAACTAATTCAGTGGGTCCTGCCTAAGCTTACCTCTCTCACATCACTCGATGTTGGTGAATGCCCAGATGTAGAGTCTTTTGAGATAGGAATGTTGTTGCCCACTTCTTTAACTCATCTGACCATTTACGAGTTCCCTAAATTGAAATACCTATCTTCAGATGGTTTTCAAAACCTCACCTCTCTTGTATATTTGTATATCCAAGATTGCCCAAGTCTCATATCATTTCCGAAAATAGGCCTGCCATCCTCACTGATGCAATTGTACATTTATGATTGTCCTATGCTGCGAAAACGGTGCATAAGGGATAAAGGTGAAGAGTGGTCCAAGATAGCCCACATCCCTCGCGTGAAGATAGATCTCAAATTCGTCGATGAGCTAGAGGAGGAAGAATAAAGTCATTCCAGCCTTATACTGTTTCCAAGGTGGTGCCAATTTATATTCTTTTGTAATTTGTCCATCGTTTGTAATCAAGAGTTTCACTGATCCATTTTCATATTCATCATACCATATAGTCTGTCATGGCAACTGGACAAGATTTACTGCACCACACTATTGACAGGAAGCTCATAGCAGTTCACAGGTAACTAATTGCTACCTCGATTGTTGCTACACTTTGCATCTGAAATTTAATTCACTAGAATTGTTTTTCTATTTCTACTGTTTGGATTACAGATGCATACTTTTCGTTTAAAGAATCTTTTTGCTTGATATTGAATCAATTAATTAGTGATTTGGTACTAATTAATTGATTCAATATCAAGGCCATATATTTGTAAGTCTGGAAACCATTTATTGCTTCATTTTTAGTGCTTAAAAAATCTCTACAACTCTTTGATCTCAAACTTCTCGTTTCAAGAATCTTTTTACTTGATCTTGAATTAATTAATTAAGCATTGATTTTATGGGTTTAATTAAGTTAGTGATATGGTACTGTTATAGGGACAGCTAGTAATAACCGATGATTGTATTGATACAATTGACTGTTATTTAATGGGCTCTAACATCCACCATTGAAATGTTTTGATAAATTTTATTTGGTATGCTACTATGCTCTATCAAAAACAATTTTACTATTTTTCAGCTTCAATTTGATGAACAATATATCTCAGTTGATGTCTGTTTCACAAATCTAATAGATGTTATTGCTAATTTTCTAATTTCAAAACTAGAATTTATTGGGAAATGATATTTAGCTACATTTTATCTTGTAGGTACTTATCTGCACTTCATGTTTTGTAAATTGAATTTAACAGGAATTTACTATTTTTATTAGAAAGAATTTACTAGTAAATGAATTGGCTTATCTTCCCGTAGATCTTGTGATAAATGACAGTCACTATTATTAATTATTTCATTGTTAGTGTTTACAAGTGTCATTGATTTATAACACTTTCAAGTATAATTCATTTGGTCCTGGGCCTCCTGGCTTATTTTTCTGCAGGTTTGCTTGGACACATAGTGTCTCATGGGCCCTCCCCCTTTGGTGTTCAAAAACTCACAGGAGTTTTACCAATCGAAACATTTTGTCCCATTGTAAATATATCGTCTGCTTTTGGACACACAAGTTCCTCACGGGTTTCATTTTGTGTTTGCAACCCCCTGAAGAAGCTCACTAGGTATTTAAACTAGTCAAGACCCCCTCTCGTTAGTGATGTGAAATTTATTGGCTCGCACTAATCCCGATAGGGTTCCCATAGGTGCACTTGGACAATTATGTTTGCTTAGGTAAGTTGTTTTTGTTGTTACTGGCAATAAATTAATAAGTTTTCTTGTAAGGAGTAATTAGTCTTGGAATTTATATTAATCTTTCTATCATGTAATATTGCTTTTGCACATATAGCTAAATTTTTGGACAAAAACTTTCTTGTCAAGGATATGGGAGGTTGTGAGACATTCAAGAGCTGAGGCAGTGGAATTAGCACTGAATCACCACGAGCTGTACTTTCAAGATAACCAAGCTATAAAGAAGGGCGGCGCACCACGTAATTTGTAGAAGTTCAGGCTCTGCAGATTGTGGAGCTAGCAATCTTTAGGGCATCCAGTAATGGTGAGTTCCTCGATTGGTTGTTCTGCTCTCAATCTTAGTTACAACACTGCTTTTGTTGTTGAATTCTTTGTTGTGGTTCATGTTATTGAAACTGCTTATACTCAAGGTTGCTTCCATTTATGGCTTGAATACAGACTCTTTGCCTGTTCTCACCTTCATCAACATTAAAGGTTTTTGTTCTCCTTGGAGGTTGCAGAGTCATTGGCTTAACTGTCTGGAGCACATGCATTCTATTAGAATTCACTTTTCGAGAAGGAAATTGTTCTGCTGATTAACTTGCTAATATTGGTTTTGGTCTCCATAGTTACATTTGGTGGAATTCTTTCAACCGGATCAAATTCAAGGTTTGTTGCTTGGAGAAGATTGGAGTCTACAAAACTTTAGATTTTCTTAGATTATTTTGTATTATTTCTGTTGACAGAGTTATGTATGTATTGGATTTTGTATCTTTTTCTCTAGTGAGCATGCATTGCATTTGTCTTATGGTCTAGATTTTGTGTTTTTGTAGATATGTTTTCATCAATCTTTTGTTATAGATCTTTTTTCCGAGGGTAAGGCTCATTACGTCCCCCCTTAATAGGTGTAATCTTATAATTTGTTTTAATAAATTTCCCTCGTACTGTCGAGGTTCTACTAAAAAAAGCTATATTAAATGAAAGGCGTTGAGGTCTTTGATGAAACAAATAAGTACTAGATTAGTAGTTTGATCTATGTCTATTTTTATTCAATTTATTTGTCGATATAAACATGTAATCTAATTTTTCATATCAAATTTTATTGACAACTCATCTCCCCTTCCATGTTTGCGATGGAGGATTCAAGTCCTTCCTAACGTATTTACGATAATTGTGGGGAGATATCTCCTTGTGTCATGGGAGTTTATCATGTCTACGTATATTTGGTTATACTCCTAATCTCTCAGTGTCAAATGAAGGAAGGAATGTTAAAAAAATAAATAAAAATAAAAAGGGAAATTACACTAAAGTGCCATGAGATTTGTTAAAATGACACATAATGCCACTTTAGGGTTAATTATAGAAAAAATACCTTTGACTGATTTGACCAGACGGCTGCTTAACGGTGCCGTTAACTTGGTAAGGGCATAAACGTCTTTTCATGATTAAAATAATTTAACAATAAAACCTACGTGTATCATCAGTCGATAGACATAAAGGTTTGGGCGCACTTTCATCTGGCGCCAGACCAGAGAACCGTAGCTTGATTTCTCAATCAGGCAGTTTGGGTTTTGGGTTGTGAGAGTTGAATGAAGTGAAGAGCTTTGCTCGTAAAGGTATGTATTTTGAACCTGATTTCTAGTGTATTTCATATTTGCTTGGTTTAGGGTTTTTTTTTCTCGATTTTTTGTTTTGTTTTAAAACATGTTTCATTTTTGAAAGTTTAGGGGTTTTATTTGGAGTTTCTTCTTGGGGCTTTTGATTATGGGATATTATTAAGAGTTTATGCGGGTTAATGATGGATTAGGTTTCTCCTAAACTCATGGTTTTCTTTATTTATTCAGTTTTAGTTTTCTGAGAGCAATATTGAATTGTTTGTTTATGGAGATTTTTTCTTTTTAAAAATGCGATTGTAAACGTGTTTGCATATTCTTGAAAATTGATTCTGAAAATATGCAAAAATTCAAGCTATGGTCACTTATTTTTTTGATATGTTGCACAGATAATTAGGTTCCTTTCTCAAATAATTGTTATTATGTGCAAGGTCAAGAAACCTTTCTTGTACACATTCAGCATATATATGGATGTTGATTTTAGATGTTTAATGATAACAACCATATACTGCTTATTCTTCATTGTGTTGATTTCATATGTTGAATGATAACAGCCATGTACAGCTGTTACTACTATTTGAATGCACTTATGGAATGTATGTAATAGATGTGTGAAAACTGTGCAAGTAGATATCATTTATTCATTTTCCACCAGAATTAACTGTTTCAAGTTGTAAATAAGCTGCCTTCACTTTTGGTGTTGCAGTTGTCCAGCTTTGGACTTCAAAACATCTTGTATTCTCTTCCATTTATAAACTTTACTTCACTTTCAATCCTCGATCTCTCTTGTAACCACTTCAACTTTTCAGTGACTCAATGGTTGTTCAATATAAGTACATATTCTCAATACCTTGTGTTCCCAGTAAACCCAAGTTTGTCCTTTCTAACAAATGAATGATCAGGCAGTTGACATTTTATACGAGTTGGCCAAGTGTTTGAACACTGATATGGGGCTCCTGATAGTAAAATCGCTACAAAAAGTGCTTGCTTTTACCCTTCATCAATCAGATGAGCGAGATTTACTCTCAGCTTTGAACTTTTACTCTGCACATACTGGTTCAGACAATTGAGAAATCTTTGTAGCTGTATTACCTGCACTTCTAGATGAACTTGTATGTTTTCTTGATGGTGGCAATTCAGATGAGATAAGCAAAGGGTATAAATTTTTTCTCGTGTTAACAAAAAATCTTGGTAGATCAAATTCTTTTCTTAGTGTCTCTAATTATTTTCCTTATCATTTGGAAGTTAAATGCTTGTAGTATTTTCTTCTTGCTGTCAGGTTCTAGGGTCAGAATTTACTTGTATCTTGTTATGTGTGTGTGTGTGTGTGTGTGTGTTCACTTAACCATCACTCTGTGGGCAAGAGAGCTACTTTTGGCTATCCGGAGACTGGTATTTGGTGCCATTGGTCTTGGTGCTCAAGTTGGGAATTGCTGGATTCAGTATGCAAAGCTCTGTCGAATGTCTGGTCATTACGAGACTGCAAACTGAGCAATTCTAGAAGCTCAGGCTTTCAGTGCTCCTAATGTTCACGTGGAAAAGGTTAAGCTCCATTGGAGTTCTAAGAGATCTGATGGTGCCTAGCCAAGCTGCAACAATGTCTCCTGAATATGCCTGTCGAAGTTGTAGGGTATGCCACAATATCATCAATTTCTAGCCTTTCACTTTTTCCACTGAAATTACCACCTGTACTTTGTGATACTCAAGCATTGAACGAGAAACGAGATATTGCGAGGACCCTCCTCCTTTATTCCAGGGTAAGGGAACTGCAGCCCACATGGGAAAAAGGATATTTCTACATGGCTAAGTATTGAGATGAAGTACTTGTTGAGGTCAGGAAACGTCAAGAAGATAATTCAGAACTAGGTTGCAGGGTAATGCCATCAACTTCTGTTATTGTTGCTTCTTCAGATTCCAACACTGAGAAGCATTGGTGGTTTAATCTACCTTTTATTCCAGCCAAAATCAAGGATGATCAATATCTCAACAGAATTTAGTGCTTTGAAAAGGATGATGCCGCTAGGAATAATTATGCCAACTCAACAATCACTGACTGTTAGTCTACCAATGTATGATGCAAATCTCCCTGAATCACCTTCATCCAATATCTTTTCTGCCTCAGATCTTCCTACAATATCAGGAATAGCTGATGAGGCTGAGATCCTTTCATCGCTTCAGTGACCTAAGAAAGTATGTTCCTCAAGGTTACTGGTTTTAATTGCTTGAATGTGCTTTCTTGGAGTATTTTTTCTGAATTCATTTACTATTTACTGTCATCCCCTTTTCATGTTCTTTGTAGACTTTCCTGTTAGTGTACCTGGATGGTATGCAATCAACATCTTCATAACTTAAAGTGCCTGTTTTTCTTTCCAGATTGTTCTGCTAGGCAATGATGGCATTGAACGTCCATTCCTCTGTAAACCCAAGGATGATCTCCGAAAAGATGCCCCATATGATGTAGGTCACTGCAATGATAAATCGTTTGTTATCCAAGTATCCCGAAAGCCGTTGAAGGAAGCTCTATATTCGCACCTTTGCAATAATCCCTCTGACAGAGGATTGTGGTATGGTGGAGTGGGTTCCCCATACTCGTGGACTCCGGCATATACTTCAAGACATTTATATTGGAAAAATTGATAGGCAGAAGACAAATCCTCAAGTAAAACGGACTTATGATCAATGCAAAGGTAAAATGCTAGAAGATGTGATGTTGAAGACCAAGATCCTCCCGATGTTCCCCCCAGTATTCCATAAATGGTTCTTGACCACTTTTTCTGAGCTTGCTGCTTGGTTTAGGGCTCGGATTGCCTTTGCTCATACTACTGCAGTTCGGTCCATTGTGGGGTTGGGTGAATGACATGGTGAAAACATTCTCTTTTATTCTACCACAGGGGACTGCGTTCATGTTGATTTCAGTAGCTTATTCGATAAAGGTTTGCTGCTGGAGAAGCCTGAGCTGGTGCCCTTCAGTAATAGAGTTTGTGTCTGGAGACCTTAAAGTTGAGTTTGAATAAAGTCACTAGTAATTTATCTGATCACAATATTCCATGGGGAAATTGTCTAAATTGCATACTTTAGATCTTTCAAATAATGAATTTGGTGGTGAATCAAAAGAGTTCATTAAGGCTTGTCAGGATGTAATAGCTGTAACCTGCTGCATTTGTACATGAATTTACTTGATCTCCAGGTTCAATGGGGTAGCCTCTGTAACTTGCGTACTTTGGATCTTTCGAACAATGATATTACTGGTGAAATTAAAGAGTTCATGGAAGGTTTGTCTGGATGCAATAACGACGCCCTATGGTCTTTAGATCATGAACAATACAAGCTTAGCAAATGATTTTTTTTCTCCAGTTGATTTTCCAAAAAACTTTGATTTCACATCTTGGGATTTGTTCTATTCTATGATTGATGTAGAGGTCGAAACAGAGCAGCACAACATAGGTCCCAGCAGACCCTAACTCTATTGATGTCGGATTTAAAATAAAAAAATAAAATTATCTATATATATATACGTTCACATTGGTATTGTGTCTAGCTGTATCTTGAAAACAGAAATGGCTAGCAATAACCTTCTTGTTCTTCTCTTCTTTCTTTTGTTAACTAAATCTTTCAATTCCAATGCTGTGAATTTCAACTTGGGTTGTATTTATAAGGAGAGGGAAGGTCTTAGAGATCCTACAGGTCGGCTTTCTTCTTGGGAAGTTGGTGTTGATTGCTGCAACTGGTTTGGTGTAGGCTGTGACAATGATACGTGCCATGTTTCGACACTTGACCTCAGAGGTCAGTATTTCTGTTATGGTCGTGAAGAAAATCAAGCAGCAGATTACAATTTGTCGTGCACGTTTGGTACGTTAAATCCTTCTTTGCTTAACTTGACACATTTAAATTATTTGGACCTTAGCAACAACAATTTCCGAGAAATTGCAATACTGGAGTTTATAGGTTTACTCAGAAATTTGAGGTACCTTAACCTCTCCTTTACGTCGTTCAACGGAATGGTTCCTTCTGATCTTAGTCTCGGTATGTACCCGTACCCGGGCTTATGAGTCTTAGATTTAAACTAACTGTCTAGTCTCTTTTCCTTGCCATATCAGCTTGTAAGTTGTAAATATGCTTCCTTCACTTAGGGAATTGCATTTGTTTTTTTGTAAACTGAGTACCTTCCATCAATCTGTTCCATTTGTTAATTTTACATCACTTTCAGTCTCTGATCTCTCTGATAACAACTTCAACTCTCCAATACCTAAATGGTTATTCAATATAAGTATCGCCATGACCATTCAGCTTTCTTGCTATGAACTTTCAGGTTCCATTCCCAGGGTTAGGCAGGAAAACCTATGCATTTTGCGTAATTTAGATCTTTCGGAATTTGGTATTAGTGGTGAAATAACAGAGTTCATAGAGGCATTGTCAGGATGCAATAACAGTACTTTATGACTTTACTGTTCTCTTCAAATATTTGGAACAACTTGGACTTGCCTTAAACTCATGTATCGGTGTACTTCCGACCTCTATAGGAAATTCGTGTCGTAGTTGGAATCACTCAACCTACCATTTACAGAAACACAACTTACAGAGTTAAAGGTGTTGTATCTATCTGGGAACTCATGGGAAGGTGTGGTCACTGAAAATCATTTACATAATCTCACAAGCAAATCTTTGGTTTTCTAATTGTCATTTCAATTAGAGATTGCCAATTGGGTCTTGCATTTCCGTCATGGCTTAGAACTCAAATAGATATTGATACATTAATACTCTCAAACATTTCTATTTCAGATGAAATACTTGATTGGTTTTGGAGATCACGATTATCATCGAGTTTATTCTGGTTGGATCTTTCTAATAATCAATTGAGAGGAAAACTTCCCAGGTCAATAAATGTTCACTATGTTGAGATCTAATCTTTTGAAGGGTTCAATTCCACTCTGGAAAATATGTAAATAGACTATCATTGAAGAACAATTCACTTAAGCATTGGCCATGAAATGTCTTTTTTGTTGTTAAATCTAGATCTTTCAAGAAACCTAGTAACTGGTAACATTCCTGGGTGAATTAAGATATCTGATCAAGATTTCTCGACTTATCACACAATTATCTATCTGAATAAATCCCTTCAAATTGGCACAATCTAGAACAACTAAGGGATGCAGACCTGTTGAGCAACAATTTGAATGATAGTTATGTACAACTGCATAAATTGGGGGTTTTTTCGGGAGGGGGAGGACTCGGACCCGCAACCTCATGGTGCAGGTGTGATGGGTTTTACCACCAAATTAACCTCATCTCGTCTAGATAGTTATGTACTGCTGTTACTACTGTTTGAATGCACAATCTATCTGCTGTTTAAATGATAGTTATACTATGTAATAGATGTAAGAAAACTGTGCATAGTTGTTCAGTTATTCATTTTCCACCAGAATATATAACTGTCCAAATTTGTTCAGCAAACAAATATCAGTTGACACAATACCCGCCAGAATAATTGTGCTGGGTAGTTATGTGTATGGTTGTCGGAGGCTTTAGGCGCCTCATGGCCCAGAATAAACGTCCGATCTTGCCAGTGTCCAGTCAACAGCCGTTCGATTTTGCCGGCAAAATTTGTACAAGCGTACTATTGTTGATTTTATTGTGAAGTTTTCATATTTATTTCTGTATTTTACTATATGGTCGGACTATATTAACTTATACATGTATCTACAACAATGTAATTGATAATTATTTCCATTTTTTTTTTTTTTGTTTAATATATTTGTACTTCGCTATTTTTATCTAACTTGAAAGTGACGAAAATGCCCCTACAATTTTTTTTCTTCTCTTTCTTTCTTCTCTCTTGGTTCTTCACTTTCTCTCTCCAAAATCTCTTTTTCTTCCTTCTGGTCACCATATGGTGAGTTTTTAATGTTTTAAATAGCTAACAATTGTTTGAATTTGTATATATTTCATGGGTTTTGACTTTTGATACTATGTTAGATTATATCATGGTTTTCAAAATTAATTTTGAAGTTTTCCAAAATGTTGGGTTTCTGATGAACGTTACACGATAGTCAGCCATGTAATATTTTATAGTTTGTCATATAACATATTTCTTCAATTTTTGGATTTCTGATAACCACTACATGATAACTTGCCATATAATATATTTTCAGTTCCTTGTAGTATATATGACATATAATTCATTAAAGGGCAACATAGTCTTTTTTACTAGCAATGTTGGTTAAAAACAAAATTTTACTACAGTCCGAATAAAATTGAATTTGACGAATTTCATTTGTATTATGTGTATGTTATTTGAATTTTGTATTTACTAAGTTTCGAGTTGAATTTGTCTTTCCAAGTTTTAAGCACGTGTATTAAGTGTGGTTGTAACTACAAATGATATTGGGTTTTGAATGCATTTGAAGCCCAAATGTTTATGTGCTTAATAAAAGATCCAGCTTTCTTTTGCTAACATTAAAAATCAGATTGGATCAGATGGGCCGGGATTAGCTTAAATGATAATATAAGGTCAAGCCTCATAAGTCATAATAAATACTCTCTTATTCTTAACAATTAAAATCAGATTTTTTCATTGCTGCAAAGTAATTCATTTGATTTATTGTTTTCTATTTATTCTTTCTTATTAATTTGATTTGAGATTTTTTATTAACTATTTTTTAAATTTTGGTGGAGATCCAATCTGATCTCCATCCCTTATTATTATTATTTTAAAAAAATTCTTTTAATTTTTTTTTTCAAATGGAACTTTCCATTTTTTTTTAAAAACAATTAACATTTTTATTTGCATAAATTATATGTATTTTTTATTTTATATTAAAAAAAGTATTTTCAAGGTGGAGAAACCATTTCCATTTTTTAAATTTTTAAATAAATAAATAAATAGTTTTTATTAATATGCTATATATATATATATATATATATAATTTACAGTTTAGATTATATTGTAAGTTTATATTTATTTATTTAATCTTGATATTATATTTGAGGGCAAAAACGTATTTTTATGGATTGAGCTATTTTGAATACTTTAGTAGTAGGGACCTTGCGAACAAAAAATGCAAAGATGAGTAAAAACGTAATGTTCACAGAAAAATGAGGTACTAAATTGAAGTTTCCCATTATTTTAATTTAATGATAGAGTGATTCTTAAGCAACAAAAGTGGGTGGCTTTGCACGGATGGTTCGTGATGTTTTCCGTCATCACTACTGTTATAAGCTAAATGTTGCGCCTCTCAAAGAGCATACAGAAGAAGATCCCAAAAATAAATTTATATTAGAAAACAAGAATTTGAAAAACTAATGGCGAGAGCAACTACAATTATGTCTTCAAAACTCTCATTTGAGCTACCACTTTAGTCTTTCTGGAATGACTGCTCTTTTCATCTCGCTGTTTTTTGTTGTTTCTGGCATGAGAACTACATATTTTTCTTAAATAAGTAGTTAGTCATGGAATTAGGGCCACTCCTTCTGTGATATTATCTATTGAATAAAGTGTTTATCATTGCTGACATTACAACTTTGAGAATTGTACAAGAGATCTGATGTTTAAACAATAACTTCACAATGAGTGTGGCATGGCCCAAAATATTTGGGTCGGGCTGTTATATACTTCATGCATAATTGTGGACATCGGTTCAGATGTTTGCCTATGCTTCAACAGTTCAAATTGACTAGTCTGTCCAAATAGATGCAGAAAGAGTTTGTGTGTGGGTGGGAGAGGTTTACTTCCAAGGTTATTTGGATATTTTATGTCAGAGATATGTTCACAAACTTCATATAGTTATTTTCGCTCTATAAATGAGAGTTCTATAAATGAGAGTGCCGGAGATTCATAGAAACACATCAATCGCTTATGTTTGTGAAAAACAGTTAACCCTGTGTTGTCATTATCTTACATTTACACAACTAGCGATATGGGCCACCTTATAGACTTTGTTTGAACAGTTCATATATTTCACGGAAGAAGAAGTGTTAATTTGCCAAAACTCATGTGTGGCCATGAAACCGACCCTCTGTACTCGTCGCCCAAACAAATAGGTCTATGATGCAAAATTGGAATATTTTTATTTTTATTTTAAATGGAATCAAACTTTCAAGATTAGTAGTTTGATTGATCTTTTGCCTTGATTATATGTTGCTGGTATTTTAGTTTGATTGGTCTTCTGGCAATAGTGAAAATGTTTTTGATAGAGCAAGAAGATTCTTCAAATGAAAAATGTGAGATCATATCAAAGATTTTTTTGTACATAATAAGCAGCTTCTCACAATCTCAAATGCATTTCAGAGTGAAATCCATCGGATGCAAAGTATTAGCTACAACTTGATCAGATGCATGGATGTGAATTCTATGATTTACTCCAGCAAATGTTAATGGTAGATTGGTAGGGACCACCGACTTTGATTTATTACAATAAAGTTGATTAGGATGATGGAATATCACTAATTATTGGAACTTTAATAAAGTTGATCACTACTCCAGCAAAAGTCTGTGGCACAGCATGTGAACCTGACTACTTCATGGTCGATGGATCACTTTAATTATTGGAACTTTCTTGAATTTATCGGTTGAATTTCATATCACTGTTCTACGGGCTCCGATATTTTTCTGTGCAAGGAGGAGCTTTTTTGTCAACTAAAAGAACTTTTTTAATAAAAAAGTTCCGAGAAGATGAGGTTGACCTAATAACATGTCTCTCACACATACATCATGAGTTTGTAGATTCGAGTTGTCGGTTCAAATTTTGAGTTTTTTTAAAGCGGATCTTTTAAAGTTTTTTTTTTTTTTTTTTTAATAATATTAAAATGTCTAATATAATTTAATATTGCTTTTGAGTATTTTGATAATCCTATAATTTTGGATTTTGGGCTTTTTCAAATTAACGATCGTGTTTTGTATAAACATTAGAAATCCAGCTTAAGTGAGATTTTACGAATTCTATTCAGATAATATATATAGTGGTTGATCTTTTGTTAACTCAAGTGGTGTACATATCCTATATTACATATTTTACAAATACCTGGGAAAGCTTTCTAAGAGTAGATTTTTGATCATCGCAAATGTATTGATTTATCTCGACTTTGATTTATTCTATGATTACTTGATTAGTATTTACAGTGAAATTTCATCGGATGCAAAGTATTAGCTTTAGCTAACAACTCAACCAGCAAATGTTAGTGGCAGGGACCACTGACTTTGATTTATTACAATAAAATTGATTGAGACTACTCCGACACAGCATGTGAATCTGTCTAGGATGATGAATCGCTTTAATTATTGAAACTTTGTTGAATTTTCTACCGTGTGGGAATTCAATATCAATCTTAGGATTTAGGAAGTTAAAAAGAAATTCAATTTATCTATAAAAAAAATTTAATTAAACTTTTTTAATGTCGACAGGTGTTTGTTTAAAATAAGATTAGATAAGTTTTCTTTTATGATTTTTGTGTTTAAAAAAATAAAATAAAAACTTAAGTATTAAATGATGTTTAAAGTAAACAATTCCGTTAATATAAACATTAGAAATGCCATTAGCTCAAGCTCAAATGCTCAATGGTGTGCAAACCATCACTTTTATGTATTTTTAAAAATATGAAATAGTAATACTTGATCTTCTAATGTTGTTTTAGTGTATGTGCATGTCTTGATCTCCTAATAGCTCAAGTGGGTGTGTACGCATGTCTCAATTTACTTATTTTATAAAACCCATGGGAGATTTTTATAGGAATATATTTTCAGATCGTAAATGTAATGATTGATCTTAGCAAGATTCCGACCGGTCCAATTTGAACCGGTTTCGCATAAAGAACCAGTTCCTACTTTATTTTATATCTTACATTAGTTTACACTTTGAAAGGTTACCTTATCAATATCCGAGAGTAAACCAGTTTCTTCTCTGTTTCTCAAATCATATCAATCCTCTTGATCTCGTTCTCTCTGTTCTCACAGACAAAACCATGGTTGTTATCGGAGAGCTATTTCTTTCTGCCTTCCTTCAAGCGTTGTTTCAAACATTAATGTCCCCGGATCTTCTGCAGTTTGCACGTCGAGAAGGGCTGCATCCAACCTTGAAAAAGTGGGAGAAAAAGCTGAAGACTATTGAGTTAGCGCTCAATGATGCGGAGGAGAAGCAGCTGACAGACAACGACGTGAAGATGTGGCTCGATGATCTTCGAGACTTGTCTTATGATGTGGAGGACATACTTGATGAGTTTGCAACTGAAGCACTAAGACGCAAGCTGGTCATGCCAACACATGATGATCATCATCAGGGTGCTAGCAGTAGCACTAGCAAGGTACGAGGTGTTTTCACTGCTTGTTGTTTCAATACTAGTAATTGGAGTCCAACTGCTATTAAGTTTAATATTAGTATGAGTTCCAAGATCAAATCTATCACTAGTAGAATGGAAGAGCTTTGCAATCAAAAAGCTGATTTTGGGTTGAAAGATATTGGTGGAAAGGCATCGAGTACAAGCTCTGCTGCTACTGCTGTGTATCAGAGACCACCCACCACTTGTTTGCCAACTGAGTTTGCTGTTTATGGGAGAGATGAAGAGAAAGCCAAAGTGCTTGAGATGGTGTTGAGGGAAGAAGGAACAAGTGATGCCAACTTTGGTGTAGTGCCCATTGTGGGTATGGGTGGACTTGGGAAAACTACGCTTGCTCGAGAGGTGTACAATGATAAAGCGGTGAAAGATTTTGAGCCAAAAGCATGGGTTTGCGTTTCCGATGACTTTGATGTTATGGGGATTTCGAAAGCAATTCTTGAGTCGATCACTTCCAAGTCTTGTGATCTAAAAGATCTGAATCAGGTGCAGCTTCAATTGAAAGATGTATTAGTTGGGAGAAAATTCTTGCTTGTCTTGGATGATGTTTGGAGCAAGGATTATAGTTTGTGGGAAACCTTGAGGTCACCTTTTAAGGTCGGAGCACCTGGAAGTAAGGTTATTGTGACAACACGCAGTGCAAAAGTTGCGTTGACAATGGGACCGGGACCCATTGGTTATTATAACTTGAAGCTTCTTTCAGATGAGGATTGCTGGTCTGTGTTTAGGAAGCATGCATTTCAAAACAAAGATATCAATGCAATTCGTAACGTGGAGCTAATTCGTGATAGAGTTGTTCAAAAATGTAAAGGTTTGCCTCTAGCGGCAAGGACTCTTGGTGGCCTTCTATGTTCTATTCAAGGAGATGATGAATGGGAAGATATATTGAACAGTGCAATATGGGATTTATCAGATGAAAATGGGATTCTTTCGGTGCTAAAGTTAAGCTACCACCATCTTCCTTCATATCTTAAAAGATGTTTTGCATTTTGTGCAATTTTGCCGAAGGATTATGAGTTCAACAAGAAAGATCTTGTGCTTTTATGGATGGCAGAAGGTCTTATTCAGAACCGAAAAGACAATCTAGGTGGTGAGTATTTTAATGAGCTATTGTCAAGGTCGATTTTTCAACAATCAGTTAGCAATGAATCCAAGTTTGTAATGCATGACCTTGTTAATGATTTGGCTCAGTGTGTTTCTGGAGAAACAAGTTTTAGGTTGGAGGAAAATAAGGAAGAAAATAAGCAACCGAAAATGTCTAAAAGGGCTCGACATTTTTCTTTCATAACAACACTTTACAATGCAAAAGAAAAATTTGAAGTCTTACACAAAGTTGAGCGGCTACGGACATTCTTGGCAATACCCCCAAGTAATCGGTATTTTAACGATTGTTTTATATCTGTTATGGTTTTATCCGATTTGTTGTTGAGGTTTAAGAAATTGAGGGCACTATCTTTAGAAAACTATCATATAGTTGAATTACCCGATACAATCGGAGGTTTAATCCATTTAAGGTATCTCAACCTTTCTCACACTATGATTCAAACTTTGCCGAGTCTGTAAGTTCACTATTTAACTTGCAAACTTTAATATTAAGTAATTGTTCTCGACTCGTGGAGTTACCTTCTAAAATGGAGAATATGTGCAATCTACAACATCTTGATATTAGAGGCACAACATTAATAAGAGAGATGCCATTGGGGATTAAAGAATTAAAAGACCTCCAAATATTGACCAATTTTACTGTAGGAAAAGATGGTGCCGGCTGTGCTTTGGAAGATTTGAAAAACTTAAAGTTTCTTCAAGGGGACCTTTGTATTTCAAGATTAGACAATGTGGTTGGTGTTGATCAGGTGACAGGAGAAGCCATACTGAGTAATAAGAAAGGCTTAAAAGTGATAGAGCTAGAATGGGGTTCTCAATTTGATGACTCGCGCAATGAGGTGGAAGAAAAAAATGTGCTTGAGATGCTACAACCTCATACAAATCTAAGAAATCTCACACTCAAATGCTATGGTGGCATAAGATTTCCATCTTGGCTTGGAGATGCATCATTCTCCAACATGACAGTCCTAAGGTTGGAAAGATGTGAGAATTGCACATCTTTGCCTTCTCTCGGGTTGTTAAGCTCGCTCAAAGATCTCACCATCGTAGGCATGAAGAGGTTAAAAACTTTAGCTTCCGAATTCTACGGATCAGGTTGTTTAAGGCCTTTTCAATCACTGGAGATCCTTAGATTTGAGGATTTGCAAGAATGGGACAGTTGGGAGACTACTGAAAAAATTGAGCATTTTGAAACATTTCCTCGTCTTCGTGAGCTTTCAATTAAAAAATGCTCCAAACTCTCTGGAAAGTTACCTGACCATCTTCCTTTACTGGAAAAGCTTGCGATTAGTGAATGTGCACAACTTGTAGTTTCATTATCTAGCCTTCCGGTGCTTTGCAAATTGGAAGTAAATGGATGCAAACGCGTAGTGTGGTGTAGTCCAAGTGACTCCCAGTCAATGCAAGGGTTTCAGAGAGTGGAAAGCCTGGAGATCGTTGGTTGTGAAGAGCTCCTTCATTTGTGGCAGAATGAAATATCTCTTGAGAAGACACCAAAAGCCTTCAACTCCCTCAAAAACCTTTGCATTCAAGATTGCCAAAATCTTGTTTTGTTTCCAGAGGTTTGTTTTCTTCCCCTTCTGACTGAACTCAAAATTATAAATTGCTATGCTTTAATGTCCTTACCTGAGGGAATTAAGCAGAAGAATGTACACCTGAAAAGCTTGGAAATTGATGGCAATCATTCACTATCATTCGTGACAAGAGGACAGCTACCTTCATCACTGAAACAACTTGAGTTAAGAAGCTGTGAGAAACTGCAGTATGTGTTTGGTGATGCAGATGAAACACATACTTCTTCTTCTTATTCGGTGATACATGAGGAGAATATCAACACATTTCTTGAACGCTTGAGAGTGGAATCCTGTCCATCTCTCACGTGCTTGTCAACCAGAGATCAGTTACCAGCCACACTCAGATATCTTTACATAAGTAACTGCTCAATGATTACGACTTTATCGAGAGGCCAGCTACCGGACTCGCTTCAAGACCTCTACATTTGGTATTGTCCAAAAATAGAGTCGATAACAGAGAGGTTCCATAATAGCATGCTTCTTGAAAGAATTAGCATCAGTTGTGCAAATTTGGAATCCATACCTGTGGGTATACACAAACTTAGCCGTCTTCATCAAATTTATATATATAGATGTCCAAGTCTTGTTTGCTTCCCAGAAGAAGGGCTTCCTAGCACCAATTTAAGGTCGTTTACCATCAATGTTTGCGAGAACCTCAAAGCCCTACCCAGAGGCATGCAAACCCTTGCTTCCTTTAGCATATGGCAATGTCCAAGTATGTCCAACATCAAATCCTTTCCAGAAGAATGTTTTCACACCAAGCTAACGACACTTCATATTGGAATTGGAAATGTCGATATGTATGAGCAACTAATTCAGTGGGTCCTGCCTAAGCTTACCTCTCTCACATCACTCTCCATTAGTGATTGCCCAGATGTAGAGTCTTTTGAGATAGGAATGATGTTGCCCACTTCTTTAACTAAATTATTCTTTTACACGTTCCCAAAATTGAAATACCTAACTTCAGATGGTTTCCAAAACCTCACCTCTCTTGTATCTTTGTATATCCGAGGTTGTCCAAGTCTCATATCATTTCCGAAAATAGGCCTGCCGTCCTCAGTAATGAAATTGTATATTTCTGACTGTCCTATGCTGCGAAAACGGTGTAGAAGGGATAAAGGTCAAGAGTGGTCCAAGATAGCCCACATCCCTTCCGTGGAGATAGATCACAAATTCGTCGATGAGATCTAGAGGAGGAAGAATAAAGTCATTCCAGCCTTATAGTCTTTCCAAGGTGGTGCCAATTTATATTCTTTTGTAATTTGTCCATCATTTGTAATCAAGAGTTTCACTGATCCATTTTCATATTCATCATACCATATAGTCTGTCATGGCAACTGGACAAGATTTACTGCACCACACTATTGACAGGAAGCTCATAGCAGTTCACAGGTAACTAATTGCTACCTCGATTGTTGCTACACTTTGCATCTGAAATTTAATTGACTAGAATTGTTTTTCTATTTCTACTGTTTGGATTACAGATGCATACTTTTCGTTTAAAGAATCTTTTTGCTTGATATTGAATCAATTAATTAGTGATTTGGTACTAATTAATTGATTCAATATCAAGGCCATATATTTGTAAGTCTGGAAACCATTTATTGCTTCATTTTTAGTGCTTAAAAAATCTCTACAACTCTTTGATCTCAAACTTCTCGTTTCAAGAATCTTTTTACTTGATCTTGAATTAATTAATTAAGCATTGATTTTATGGGTTTAATTAAGTTAGTGATATGGTACTGTTATAGGGACAGCTAGTAATAACCGATGATTGTAACATCCACCATTGGATGGTTCCAATTAAGTTATCGAAATGTTTTGATAAATTTTAATTTGGTATGCTACTATGCTCTATCAAAAACAATTTTACTATTTTTCAGCTTCAATATGGCATTGAGAATTGATGAACAATATATCATTATTAATTATTTCATTGTTAGTGTTTACAAGTGTCATTGATTTATAACACTTTCAAGTATAATTCATTTGGTCCTGGGCCTCCTGGCTTATTTTTCTGCAGGTTTGCTTGGACACATAGTATCTCATGGGCCCTCCCCCTTTGGTGTTCAAAAACTCACAGGAGTTTTACCAATCGAAACATTTTGTCCCAGTGTAAATATATCGTCGGCTTTTGGACACACAAGTTCCTCACGGGTTTCATTTTGTGTTTGCAACCCCCTGAAGAAGCTCACGAGGTATTTAAACTAGTCAAGACCCCCTCTCGTTAGTGATGTGAAATTTATTGGCTCGCACTAATTTCGATAGGGTTCCCATAGGTGCACTTGGACAATTATGTTTGCTTAGGTAAGTTGTTTTTGTTGTTACTGGCAATAAATTAATAAGTTTTCTTGTAAGGAGTAATTAGTCTTGGAATTTCTATTAATCTTTCTATCATGTAATATTGCTTTTGCACATATAGCTAAATTTTTGGACAAAAACTTTCTTGTCAAGGATATGGGAGGTTGTGTGACATTCAAGAGCTGAGGCAGTGGAATTAGCACTGAATCACCACGGCAGTGGCGCACCGCGTAATTTGTAGAAGTTCAGGCTCTGCAGATTGTGGAGCTAGCAATCTTTAGGACATCCAGTAATGGTGAGTTCCTCGATTGGTTGTTCTGCTCTCAATCTTGGTTACAACACTGCTTTTGTTGTTGAATTCTTTGTTGTGGTTCATGTTATTGAAACTGCTTATACTCAAGGTTGCTTCCATTTATGGCTTGAATACAGACTCTTTGCCTGTTCTCACCTTCATCAACATTAAAGGTTTTTGTTCTCCTTGGAGGTTGCAGAGTCATTGGCTTAACTGTCTGGAGCACATGCATTCTATTAGAATTCACTTTTCGAGAAGGAAATTGTTCTGCTGATTAACTTGCTAATATTGGTTTTGGTCTCCATAGTTACATTTGGTGGAATTCTTTCAACCGGATCAAATTCAAGGTTTGTTGCTTGGAGAAGATTGGAGTCTACAAAACTGTAGATTTTCTTAGATTATTTTGTATTATTTCTGTTGACAGAGTTATGTATGTATTGGATTTTGTATCTTTTTCTCTAGTGAGCTTGCATTGCATTTGTCTTATGGTCTAGATTTTGTGTTTTTGTAGATATTTTTTCATCAATCTTTTGTTATAGATCTTTTCTCCGAGGGTAAGGCTCATTACGTCCCCCCTTAATAGGTGTAATCTTATAATTTGTTTTAATAAATTTCCCTCGTACCGTCGAGGTTCTACTAAAAAAAGCTATATTAAATGAAAGGCGTTGAGGTCTTTGATGAAACAAATAAGTACTAGATTAGTAGTTTGATCTATGTCTATTTTTATTCAATTTATTTGTTGACATAAACATGTAATCTAATTTTTCATATCAAATTTTATTGACAACTCATCTCCCCTTCCATGTTTGCGATGGAGGATTCAAGTCCTTCCTAACGTATTTACGATAATTGTGGGGAGATATCTCCTCGTGTCATGGGAGTTTATCATGTCTACGTATATTTGGTTATACTCCTAATCTCTCAGTGTCAAATGAAGGAAGGAATGTTAAAAAAAAAATAAAAATAAAAAAATAAAAAAAAGGGAAATTACACTAAAGTGCCATGAGATTTGTTAAAATGACACATAATGCCACTTTAGGGTTAATTATAGAAAAAATACCTTTGACTGATTTGACCAGACGGCTTCTTAACGGTGCCGTTAACTTGATAAGGGCATAAACGTCTTTTCTTGATTAAAATAATTTAACAATAAAACCTACGTGTATCATCAGTCGATAGGCATAAAGGTTTGGGCGCACTTTCATCTGGCGCCAGACCAGAGAACCGTAGCTTGATTTCTTACGCATTTTTCTCAATCAGGCAGTTTGGGTTTTGGGTTGTGAGTGTTGAATGAAGTGAAGAGCTTTGCTCGTAAAGGTATGTATTTTGAACCTGATTTCATATTTGCTTGGTTTAGGGTTTTTTTTTCTCGATTTTTTGTTTTGTTTTAAAACATGTTTCATTTTTGAAAGTTTAGGGGTTTTATTTGGAGTTTCTTCTTGGGGCTTTTGATTATGGGATATTATTAAGAGTTTATGCGGGTTAATGATGGATTAGGTTTCTCCTAAACTCTTGGTTTTCTTTATTTATTCAGTTTTAGTTTTCTGAGAGCAATATTGAATTGTTTGTTTATGGAGATTTTTTCTTTTTAAAAACGCGATTGTAAACGTGTTTGCATATTCTTGAAAATTGATTCTGAAAATATGCAAAAATTCAAGTTATGGTCACTTATTTTTTTGATATGTTGCACAGATAATTAGGTTCCTTTCTCAAATAATTGGTATTATGTGCAAGGTCAAGAAACCTTTCTTGTACACATTCAGCATATATATGGATGTTGATTTTAGATGTTTAATGATAATAACCATGTACTGCTTATTCTTCATTGTGTTGATTTCATATGTTTAATGATAACAGCCATGTACTGCTGTTACTACTATTTGAATGCACTTATGGAATGTATGTAATAGATGTGAGAAAACTGTGCAAGTAGATATCATTTTTTCATTTTCCACCAGAATTAACTGTTTCAAGTCGTAAATAAGCTGCCTTCACTTTTGGTGTTGCTGTTGTCGAGCTGTGGACTTCAAAACATCTCGTAATCTCTTCCATTTATAAACTTTACTTCGCTTTCAATCCTCGATCTCTCTTATAACCACTTCAACTTGTCAGTAACCAATGGTTGTTCAATATAAGTACATATTCTCAACACCTTGTGTTCCCAGTAAACCCAAGTTTGTCCTTTCTATATAAATGAATGATCAAGCATTTGACATTTTATACGAGTTGGCCAAGTGTTTGAACACTGATATGGGGCTTCTGATAGTAAGATTGCTACCGAAAGTGCTTGCTTTTGCCCTTCATCAATCAGATGAGCGAGATTTACTCTCAGCTTTGAACATTTACTCTGCACATACTGGTTCAGACAATCGAGAAATCTTTGCAGCTGTATTACCTGCACTTCTAGATGAACTTGTATGTTTTCTTGATGGTAGCAATTCAGATGAGATAAGCAAAGGGTATAAATTTTTTCTTGTGTTAACAAAAAATCTTGGTAGATCAAATTCTTTTCTTAGTGTCTCTAATTATTTTCCTTATCATTTGGAAGTTAAATGCTTGTAGATTTTTCTTCTTGCTGTCAGGTTCTAGGGTCAGAATTTACTTGTATCTTGTTATGTGTGTGTATGTGTGTATGTGTGTTCATATCATTAGAGATCTTGTCAATGAGTTTTGCGGATCTTAATTCTTTCCTTGAGCTATTATGCACAAAGTTTCTTTTGTTTATTTTGATTGACAGGGCTTTCACTATTGAGTCAAATTGTGATTATGTTTAACCTAGTACTTATGTTTGTAAAATATTGCAAAGTTGTTATTCTGACTGGCATTGTGGTATGGATTCTATTTATAGGTTAGTTCGAGTACCACAGATAATAAAGAAAATCGCTGTAGTTCTTACCGGTTCTGAAGATCTTCCAAGCTTTTTGAAGAACCATTTTTTTGGTCTTCTCAATGGTATTGATAGAAAAATGCTCCACTCAGACGATTTTTCACAGCAGAAACAACCTTTGAAAAGAATCGAGATGCTGATCAAAACGATGGGTTTCGCACCTTAATTAATACTTATGTGCCAAAAGTGATGGTTCTTCTCATGCATTCAATTGGTAAAGAATCACTTTAGTGTGAGGATCTATCCGTCTTGCACTTTTTCATTTAGCAACTTGCAAGAGTATCTCCATCTAATTTCTTAAGTTTTTGCACTTTTTGAATTTATGTGAAGTCATGGAAAATTAGGAAAATCAACTCAGATTCACTTAACCATCACGCTGTGGGCAAGAGAGCTACTTTTGGTTACTGGTATTTGGTGGCAGTGGTATTGTTGCTCAAGTTGGGAATTGCTGGATTCAGTATGCAAAGCTTTGTCGAATGTCTGGTCATTACGAGACTGCAAAGCGAGCAATTCTAGAAGCTCAGGCTTTCGGTGCTCGTAATGTTCACATGGAAAAGGTTAAGCTATCTGATGGTGCCTAGCCGAGCTGTAACAATGTCTCCTGAATATGCCTGTCGAAGTTGTAGGGTATGCCAAAATATCATCAATTTCTAGCCTTTCACTTTTTCCACTGAAATTACCACCTATACTTTGTGATACTCAAGCATTGAATGAGAAATGAGATATTGCGAGGACCCTCCTCCTTTTACCGCCTATACTTTGTGATACTCAAGCATTGAATGAGAAACGAGATATTCCGAGGACCCTCCTCCTTTATTCCAGGGTAAGGGAACTGCAGCCCACATGGAAGAAAGGATATTTCTACATGGCTAAATATTGAGATGAAGTACTTGTTGATGCCAGGAAACTTCAAGAAGATAATTCAGAACTACGATGCAGGGTAATGCCGTCAATTTCTGTTATTGTTGCTTCTTCAAATTCCAACACTGAGAAGCATTGGTGGTGTAATCTACCTTTTATTCTATGCAAAGGGGATTCATAGGGGCCATAAGAACCTCTTTCAATCTCTTTGAAGGTTGCTAACTTTGTGGTTTGACTTTGGGAGCATTTATGAAAGAAGTGGCCATATCTCTAATAAAGATTTGAAAAATATCAATGGAAAGGTATTTAAATACTTCAAGATCAGTGTTGAATTTTTCATAGCATTAATTTTTCCTCAAGTCATTGAAGCCATGTTTCTTTAAATACTCAATACAACAATACATTAATACCGCTGTCTCTTTCTTCTTGTACTTGGCAGGTAACGACCTAAGAAAGAATGTTCCTCAAGGTTACTGGTTTTAAATTTTTATAGTAAACAATTGCTTGAATGTTCTTTCTTGGAGTATTTTTCTGAATTCATTTACTATTTACTGTCATCCTGTTTTCATGTTCTTTGTAGACTTTCCTGTTAGTCTGCCTGGATGGTATGCAATCAACATCTTCATAACTTAAGTGCCTGTTTTTCTTTCCAGATTGGTCTGCTAGGTAATGATGGCATTGAATGTCCATTCCTCTGCAAACCCAAGGATGATCTCCGAAAAGTTGCCCGTATGATGGAGTTCACTGCAATGATAAATTGTTTGTTATCCAAGAATCCTGAAAGCCGTTGAAGGAAGCTCTATATTCGCACCTTTGCAGTAATCCCTCTAACAGAGGATTGTGGTATGGTGGAGTGGGTTCTCCATACTTGTGGACTCTGGCATATACTTCAAGATGTTTATATATAATGTGGAAAATTTGATAGGCAGAAGACAAATCCTCAAATAAAACGGACTTATGATCAATGCAAAGGTAAAATGCCAGAAGATGTGATGTTGAAGACCAAGATCCTCCCGATGTTCCCCCCAGTATTCCATAAATGGTTCTTGACCACTTTTTCTGAGCTTGCTGCTTGGTTTAGTGCTCGGATTGCCTTTGCTCATATTACTGCAGTTTGGTCCATTGTGGGGTTGGGCGAACGACATGGGGAAAACATTCTCTTTGATTCTACCACGGGACTGCGTTCATGTTGATTTCAGTAGCTTATTCGATAAAGGTTTGCTGCTGGAGAAGCCCGAGCTGGTGCCCTTCAGTAATAGAGTTTGTGTCTGGAGACCTTAAAGTTGAGTTTGAATAAACTCACTAGTAATTTACCTGATCCCAAGATTCCATGGGGAAAATTGTCTAAATTGCATACTTTAGATCTTTCAAATAATGAATTTGGTGGTGAATCAAAAGTGTTCATTAAGGCTTTGTCAGGATGTAATAGCTGTAACCTGCTGCATTTATACATGGAATTTACCTGATCTCAAGGTTCAATGGGGTAGCCTCTGTAACTTGGGTACTTTGGATCTTTCAAACAATGATATTACCAGTGAAATTAAAGAGTTCATGGAGGCTTTGTCTGGATGCAATAACAATGCCCTATGGTCTTTAGATCATGAACAATAAAAGCTTAGCAAATGATTTTTTTCCCCTGTTGGTTGCCCAAAAACTTTGATTTCACATCTTCTGATTTGTTATATTCTATGATTGATGTAGAGGTCGAAACAGAGCAGCACAACATAGGTCCCAGCAGACATTAACTGTATTGATGTCGGATTTTAAATAAAAAATAAAATTAACATCTATATTTATATACGTTCACATTGGTATTGTGTCTAGCTATATCTTGAAAACAGAAAAGGCTAGCAATAACCTTCTTGTTCTTCTCTTCCTTCTTTTGGTAACTAAATCTTTCAATTCCAATGCTGTGAATTTCAACTTGGGTTGTATTTATGAGGGGGAAGGTCTTAGAGATCCCACAGGTCGGCTTTCTTCTTGGGAAGTTGGTGTTGATTGCTGCAACTGGTTTGGTGTAGGTTGTGACAACTAGACGGGCCATGTTTCGATGCTTGACCTCAGAAGTCGGTATTTCTGTTTTGGTCGTGAAGAAAATCAAGCAGCAGATTACAATTTGTCGTGCTTGTTTGGTACGTTAAATCCTTCTTTGCTAAACTTGACACGTTTAAATTATTTGGATCTTAGCAACAACAATTTTCAATAAATTGCAATACCGGAGTTTATAGGTTTACTCAGAAATTTGAGGTACCTTAACCTCTCCATTACGTCATTCACCAGAATGGTTCCTTCTAATCTTAGTCTCAGCATGTACTCGTACCCGGGCTTATGAGTCTCAGATTTAAACTGGCTGTCTAGTCTCTCTTCCTTGCCATATCGGCTTGCAAGTTTTAAATATGCTTCCTTCACTTAAGGGAATTGTGTTTGTCTTTTTGTAAACCAAGTACCTTCCTTCAATCTGTTCCAATTGTTAATTTTAAATCACTTTCGGTCTCTGATCTATCTGATAACAACTTCAACTCCCCGAGATACCTAAATGGTTATTCAATATAAGTACCGTCACGACCATTCAGCTTTCTTGCTATGAACTTTAAGGTTCCATTCCCAGGGTTAGGCAGGAAAACCTATGCAATTTGCATAATTTAGATCTTTCAGATAATGGCATCAGTGGTGAAATAACAGAGTTCATAGAGGCATTGTCAGGATGCAATAACAGTACTTTATGACCTTACTGTTTTCTTCAAATATTTGGAACAACTTGGACTTGCCTTAAACTCAGGTACCGGTGTACTTCCGACATCTATAGGAAATTTGTGTTGCACTTGGAATCACTCAACCTACCATTTAACAAGATGAAAGGGACGATTCCTGAAACTGTATCTGTCTAGGAACTCATGGGAAGGTGTGGTCACTAAAAATCATTTATAGAATCTCACAAGCAAATCTTTGGTTTTCTAATTGTCATTTCAATTAGAGATTGCCAGTCGGGTCTTGCATTTCCGTCATGGCTTAGAACTCAAATAGATGTTGATACATTAATACTCTCGAACATTTCCATTTCAGATGAAATACCTGTTTGGTTTTGGAGATCATGATTATCATCGAGTTTATTCTGGTTGGATCTTTCTAATAATCAATTGAGAGGAAAACTTCCCAGGTCAATAAATGTTCAATATGTTGAGATCTAATCTTTTGAAGGGTTCAATTCCACTCTGGAAAATATGTAAATATTCTATCATTGAGGAACAATTCACTTAAGCATTGGCCACGAAATGTCTTTTTTGTTGTTAAATCTAGATCTTTCAAGAAAACTGGTAACTGGTAACATTCCTGGGTGAATGAAGATATCTGATCAAGATTTCTCGACTTATCACACAATTATCTATCTGAATAAATCCCTTCAAATTGGCACAATCTAGAACAACTAAGGGATGCAGACCTGTTGAGCAACAATTAGAATGATAGTTATGTACTGCTGCATAAATTGGGGTTTTTTTGGGGAGGGGGAGGGGACTCGGACCCGCAACCTCATGGTGCAGGTGTGACGGGTTTTACCACCGAACTAACCTCATTTCGTCTAGATAGTTATATGTACTGCTGTTATTACTGTTTGAATGCACAATCTATCTGCTGTTTAAATGATAGTTATACTACGTAATAGATGTTAGAAAACTGTGCATAGTTGTTCAGTTATTCATTTTCCACCAGAATATATAACTGTCGAAATTTGTTCAGCAAACAAATATCAGTTGACACAATACCCGCCAGAATAATTGTGCTGGGTAGTTATGTGTATGGTTGTCGGAGGCTTTAGGCGCCTCATGGCCCAGAATAAACGTCCGATCTTGCCAGTGTCCAGTCAACAGCCGTTCGATTTTGCCGGCAAATTTTGTACAAGCGTACTATTGTTGATTTTATTGTGAAGTTTTCATATTTATTTCTGTATTTTACTATATGGTCGGACTATATTAACTTATACATGTATCTACAACAATGTAATTGATAATTATTTCCATTTTTTTTTTTTTTTGTTTAATATATTTGTACTTCGCTATTTTTATCTAACTTGAAAGTGACGAAAATGCCCCTACAATTTTTTTTCTTCTCTTTCTTTCTTCTCTCTTGGTTCTTCACTTTCTCTCTCCAAAATCTCTTTTTCTTCCTTCTGGTCACCATATGGTGAGTTTTTAATGTTTTAAATAGCTAACAATTGTTTGAATTTGTATATATTTCATGGGTTTTGACTTTTGATACTATGTTAGATTATATCATGGTTTTCAAAATTAATTTTGAAGTTTTCCAAAATGTTGGGTTTCTGATGAACGTTACACGATAGTCAGCCATGTAATATTTTATAGTTTGTCATATAACATATTTCTTCAATTTTTGGATTTCTGATAACCACTACATGATAACTTGCCATATAATATATTTTCAGTTCCTTGTAGTATATATGACATATAATTCATTAAAGGGCAACATAGTCTTTTTTACTAGCAATGTTGGTTAAAAACAAAATTTTACTACAGTCCGAATAAAATTGAATTTGACGAATTTCATTTGTATTATGTGTATGTTATTTGAATTTTGTATTTACTAAGTTTCGAGTTGAATTTGTCTTTCCAGGTTTTAAGCACGTGTATTAAGTGTGGTTGTAACTACAAATGATGTTGGGTTTTGAATGCATTTGAAGCCCAAATGTTTATGTGCTTAATAAAAGATCCAGCTTTCTTTTGCTAACATTAAAAATCAGATTGGATCAGATGGGCCGGGATTAGCTTAAATGATAATATAAGGTCAAGCCTCATAAGTCATAATAAATACTCTCTTATTCTTAACAATTAAAATCAGATTTTTTCATTGCTGCAAAGTAATTCATTTGTTTTATTGTTTTCTATTTATTCTTTCTTATTAATTTAATTTGAGATTTTTTATTAACTATTTTTAAATTTTGGTGGAGATCCAATCTGATCTCCATCCCTTATTATTATTATTTTAAAAAAATTCTTTTAATTTTTTTTTTTCAAATGGAACTTTCTATTTTTTAAAAAAAAACAATTAACATTTTTATTTGCATAAATTATATGTATTTTTTATTTTATGTTAAAAAAAGTATTTTCAAGGTGGAGATACCATTTCCATTTTTTTAATTTTTAAATAAATAAATAAATAGTTTTTATTTATATTATAAGTTTATATTTATTTATTTAATGTTGATATTATATTTGAGGGCAAAAACGTATTTTTATGGATTGAGCTATTTTGAATACTTTAGTAGTAGGGACCTTGCGAACAAAAAATGCAAAGATGAGTAAAAACGTAATGTTTACAGAAAAATGAGGTACTAAATTGAAGTTTCCCATTATTTTAATTTAATGATACAGTGATTCTTAAGCAACAAAAGTGGGTGGCTTTGCACGGATGGTTCGTGATGTTTTCCGTCATCACTACTGTTATAAGCCAAATGTTGCGCCTCTCTCAGTGCTCAAAGAGCATACAGAAGAAGATCCCAAAAACAAATTTATATTAGAAAACAAGAATTTGAAAAACTAATGGCGAGAGCAACTACAATTATGTCTTCAAAACTCTCATTTGAGCTACCACTTTAGTCTTTCGGGAATGACTGCTCTTTTCATCTCGCTGTTTTTTGTTGTTTCTGGGATGTGAACTATATATTTTTCTTAAATAAGTAGTTAGTCATTGAATTAGGGCCACTCCTTCTGTGATATTATCTATTGAATAAAGTGTTTATCATTGCTGACATTACATCTTTGAGAATTGTACAAGAGATCTGATGTTTAAACAATAACTTCACAATGAGTGTGGCATGGCCCAAAATATATATTTGGGTCGGGCTGTTATATACTTCATGCATAATTGTGGACATCGGTTCAGATGTTTGCCTATGCTTCAACAGTTCAAATTGACTAGTCTGTCCAAATAGATGCAGAAAGAGTTTGTGTGTGGGTGGGAGAGGTTTACTTCCAAGGTTATTTGGATATTTTATGTCAGAGATATGCTCACAAACTTCATATAGTTATTTTCGCTCTATATTTGAGATTTTTGACTGTTTTTCATAGTTTCCACTGATGTTTGTAACTTGATGCTGGTAATGTAGATATCAGCTATCTGTCAAGAAGCTGGAATGCACGCCGTAAGAAAGAACAGGTACGTCATTCTCCCCAAAGATTTTGAGAAGGGTTATCGAACCAACGTGAAGAAGCCTGACACTGATTTTGAGTTCTATAAATGAGAGTGCCGGAGATTCATAGAAACACATCAATCGCTTATGTTTGTGAAAAACAGTTAACCCTGTGTTGTCATTATCTTACATTTACACAACTAGCGATATGGGCCACCTTATAGACTTTGTTTGAACAGTTCATATATTTCACGGAAGAAGAAGTGTTAATTTGCCAAAACTCATGTGTGGCCATGAAACCGACCCTCTGTACTCGTCGCCCAAACAAATAGGTCTATGATGCAAAATTGGAATATTTTTATTTTTATTTTAAATGGAATCAAACTTTCAAGATTAGTAGTTTGATTGATCTTTTGCCTTGATTATATGTTGCTGGTATTTTAGTTTGATTGGTCTTCTGGCAATAGTGAAAATGTTTTTGATAGAGCAAGAAGATTCTTCAAATGAAAAATGTGAGATCATATCAAAGATTTTTTTGTACATAATAAGCAGCTTCTCACAATCTCAAATGCATTTCAGAGTGAAATCCATCGGATGCAAAGTATTAGCTACAACTTGATCAGATGCATGGATGTGAATTCTATGATTTACTCCAGCAAATGTTAATGGTAGGGACCACCGACTTTGATTTATTACAATAAAGTTGATTAGGATGATGGAATATCACTAATTATTGGAACATTAATAATGGATCACTTTAATTAAGATGACTACTCCAGCAAAAGTCTGTGGCACAGCATGTGAACCTGACTACTTCATGGTCGATGGATCACTTTAATTATTGGAACTTTCTTGAATTTATCGGTTGAATTTCATATCACTGTTCTACTGGCTCCGATATTTTTCTGTGCAAGGAGGAGCTTTTTTATCAACTAAAAGAACTTTTTTAATAAAAAAGTTCCGAGAAGATGAGGTTGACCTAATGACATGTCTCTCACACATACATCATGAGTTTGTAGATTTGAGTCGTTGGTTCAAATTTTGAGTTTTTTTAAAGCGGATCTTTTGAAGTTTTTTTTTTTTTTTTTTTTTTTTTTAATAATATTAAAATGTCTAATATAATTTAATATTGCTTTTGAGTATTTCGATAATCCTATAATTTTGGATTTTGGGCTTTTTCAAATTAACGATCATGTTTTGTATAAACATTAGAAATCCAGCTTAAGTGAGATTTTACGAATTCTATTCGGATAACATATATAGTGGTTGATCTTTTGTTAACTCAAGTGGTGTACATATCCTATATTACATATTTTACAAATACCTGGGAAAGCTTTCTAAGAGTAGATTTTTGATCATCGCAAATGTATTGATTTATCTCGACTTTGATTTATTCTATGATTACTTGATTAGTATTTACAGTGAAATTTCATCGGATGCAAAGTATTAGCTTTAGCTAACAACTCAACCAGCAAATGTTAGTGGCAGGGACCACTGACTTTGATTTATTACAATAAAATTGATTGAGACTACTCCGACACAGCATGTGAATCTGTCTAGGATGATGAATCGCTTTAATTATTGAAACTTTGTTGAATTTTCTACCGTGTGGGAATTCAATATCAATCTTAGGATTTAGGAAGTTAAAAAGAAATTCAATTTATCTATAAAAAAAATTTAATTAAACTTTTTTAATGTCGACAGGTGTTTGTTTAAAATAAGATTAGATAGGTTTTCTTTTATGATTTTTGTGTTTAAAAAAATAAAATAAAAACTTAAGTATTAAATGATGCTTAAAGTAAACAATCCCGTTAATATAAACATTAGAAATGCCATTAGTGCAAACCATCACTTTTATGTATTTTAAAAAATATGAAATAGTAATACTTGATCTTCTAATGTTGTTTTAGTGTATGTGCATTTCTTGATCTCCTAATAGCTCAAGTGGGTGTGTACGCATGTCTCACTTTACTTATTTTATAAAACCCATGGGAGACTTTTATAGGAGTATATTTTCAGATCGTAAATGTAATGATTGATCTTAGCAAGATTCCGACCGGTCCAATTTGAACCGGTTTCGCATAAAGAACCAGTGCCTACTTTATTTTATATCTTACATTAGTTTACACTTTGAAAGGTTACCTTATCAATATCCGAGAGTAAAGCAGTTTCTTCTCTGTTTCTCAAATCATATCAATCCTCTAGATTTCTTCTTTCTCTGTTCTCACAGACAAGACCATGGCTATCGGAGAGCTCTTTCTTTCTGCCTTCCTTCAAGTGCTATTCGAAAGATTAATGTCCCCGGATCTTCTGCAGTTTGCACGTCGAGAAGGGCTGCATCCAACCTTGAAAAAGTGGGAGAGAAAGCTGAAGACTATTGAGTCAGTGCTCAATGATGCGGAGGAGAAGCAGCTGACAGACAACGATGTAAAGATGTGGCTCGATGATCTTCGAGACTTGGCTTATGATGTGGAGGACATACTTGATGAGTTTGCAACTGAAGCACTAAGACGCAAGCTGATCATGCCAACACATGATCATCATCATCAGGGTGCTAGCAGTAGCACTAGCAAGGTACGAGGTGTTTTCACTGCTTGTTGTTTCAATACTAGTAACTGGAGTCCAACTGCTATTAAGTTTAATATTAGTACGGGTTCCAAGATAAAAGCTATCACTAGTAGAATGGAAGAGCTTTGCAATCAGAAATCTGATTTTGGGTTGAAAGATATTGGTGGAAAGGCATCGAGTACAAGCTCTGCTGCTGCTGCTGTGTATCAGAGACCACCCACCACTTGTTTGCCAACTGAGTTTGCTGTTTATGGGAGAGATGAAGAGAAAGCCAAAGTGCTTGAGATGGTGTTGAGGGAAGAAGGAACAAGTGATGCCAACTTTGGTGTAGTGCCCATTGTGGGTATGGGTGGACTTGGGAAAACTACGCTTGCTCGAGAGGTGTACAATGATAAAGCGGTGAAAGATTTTGAGCCAAAAGCATGGGTTTGCGTTTCCGATGACTTTGATGTTATGGGGATTTCGAAAGCAATTCTTGAGTCGATCACTTCCAAGTCTTGTGATCTAAAAGATCTGAATCAGGTGCAGCTTCAATTGAAAGATGTATTAGTTGGGAGAAAATTCTTGCTTGTCTTGGACGATGTTTGGAGCAAGGATTATAGTTTGTGGGAAACCTTGAGGTCACCTTTTAAGGTCGGAGCACCTGGAAGTAAGGTTATTGTGACAACACGCAGTGCAAAAGTTGCGTTGACAATGGGACCGGGACCCGTTGGTTATTATAACTTGAAGCTTCTTTCAGATGAGGATTGCTGGTCTGTGTTTAGGAAGCATGCATTTCAAAACAAAGATATCAATGCAATTCGTAATGTGGAGCTAATTCGTGATAGAGTTGTTCAAAAATGTAAAGGTTTGCCTCTAGCGGCAAGGACTCTTGGTGGCCTTCTATGTTCTACGCAAGGAGATGATGAATGGGAAGATATATTGAACAGTGCAATATGGGATTTATCAGATGAAAATGGGATTCTTCCGGTGCTAAAGTTAAGCTACCACCATCTTCCTTCATATCTTAAAAGATGTTTTGCATTTTGTGCAATTTTGCCGAAGGATTATGAGTTCAACAAGAAAGATCTTGTGCTTTTATGGATGGCAGAAGGTCTTATTCAGAACCGAAAAGACAATCTAGGTGGTGAGTATTTTAATGAGCTATTGTCAAGGTCGATTTTTCAACAATCAGTTAGCAATGAATCCAAGTTTGTAATGCACGACCTTGTTAATGATTTGGCTCAGTGTGTTTCTGGAGAAACAAGTTTTAGGTTGGAGGAAAATGATGAAGAAAACAAGCAACCAAAAATGTCTGAAAGGGTTCGACATTTTTCTTTCATATCAACACGTTACAATGGAAAAGCTAAATTTGAAGTCTTACGCAAAGTTGAGCGGCTACAGACACTCTTGGCAATACCCCCAAGTAATCCGTATTTTAACGATTGTTTTATATCTGTTATGGTTTTATCCGATTTGTTGTTGAGGTTTAAGAAATTGAGGGCACTATCTTTAGAAAAGTATCAAATAGTTGAATTACCCGATACAATTGGAGGTTTAATCCATTTAAGGTATCTCAACCTTTCTCACACTAAGATTCGAACTTTGCCTGAGTCTGCAAGTTCATTATTTAACTTGCAAACTTTAATATTAAGTAATTGTTCTCAACTCGTGGAGTTGCCTTCTAAAATGGAGAATATGTGCAATCTACAACATCTTGATATTAGAGGCACAAGATTAATAAGAGAGATGCCATTGGGGATAAAAGAATTAAAAGACCTCCAAATATTGACCAATTTTACTGTAGGAAAAGATGGTGCCGGCTGTGCTTTGGAAGATTTGAAAAACTTAAAGTTTCTTCAAGGGGACCTTTGTATTTCAAGATTAGACAATGTGGTTGGTGTTGATCAGGTGACAGGAGAAGCCATACTGAGTAATAAGAAAGGCTTAAAAGTGATAGAGCTAGAATGGGGTTCTCAATTTGATGACTCGCGCAATGAGGTGGAAGAAGAAACTGTGCTGGAGATGCTACAACCTCATACAAATCTAAGAAGTCTCACACTCAAATGCTATGGTGGCATAAGATTTCCATCTTGGCTTGGAGATGCATCCTTCTCCAACATGACAGTCCTAAGGTTGGAAAGATGTGAGAGTTGCACATCTTTGCCTTCTCTCGGGTTGTTAAGCTCGCTCAAAGTTCTCACCATCGTAGGCATGAAGAGGATAAAAAGTTTAGCTTCCGAATTCTACGGACTAGGTTGTTTAAGGCCTTTTCAATCACTGGAGATCCTTAGATTTGAGGATTTGCAAGAATGGGACAGTTGGGAGACTACCGAAAAAAATGAGCATTTTGAAACATTTCCTCGTCTTCGTGAGCTTTCAATTAAAAAATGCCCCAAACTCTCCGGAAAGTTACCTGACCATCTTCCTTTACTGGAAAAGCTTGCAATTAGTGAATGTGCACAACTTGTGGCTTCATTATCTAGCCTTCCGGCGCTTTGCAAATTGGAAGTAAATGGATGCACACGCGTAGTGTGGTGTAGTCCAAGTGACTCCCAGTCAATGCAAGGGTTTCAGAGAGTGGAAAGCCTGGAGATCGTTGGTTGTGAAGAGCTCCTTCATTTGTGGCAGAATGAAATATCTCTTGAGAAGACACCAAAAGCCTTCAACTCCCTCAAAAACCTTTGTATTCAAGATTGCCAAAATCTTGTTTTGTTTCCAGAGGTTTGTTTTCTTCCCCTTCTGACTGAACTCAAAATTAAAAATTGCTATGCTTTAATGTCCTTACCTGAGGGAATTAAGCAGAAGAATGTACACCTGAAAAGCTTGGAAATTGATGGCAATCATTCACTAGCATTCGTGACAAGAGGACAGCTACCTTCATCACTGAAACAACTTCGATTAAAGAAATGTGAGAAACTGCAGTATGTGTTTGGTGATGCAGATGAAACACATACTTCTTCTTCTTCTTCTTCTTATTCAGTGATACATGAGGAGAATATCAACACATTTCTTGAAAGCTTGACAGTGGAATCCTGTCCATCTCTCACGTGCCTGTCAACAAGAGACCAGTTACCAGCCACACTCAGATTTCTTTACTTAGAAGGCTGCTCAAAGATTACCACTTTATCGAGAGGCCAGCTACCGGACGTGCTTCAATACCTCAGCATTCGTTATTGTCCAAAACTAGAGTCGATAACAGAGAGGTTCCATAATAGCATGCTTCTCGAAACAATTTGCATCAGTACTTGTGCAAATTTTGAATCCATACCTGAGGGTATACACAAACTTAGCCGTCTTCGTCAAATTTATATATATGCATGTCCAAGTCTTGTTTGCTTCCCAGAAGAAGGGCTTCCAAACACCAATTTAAGGTCGTTTGACATCTCTGGTTGCGAGAACCTCAAAGCCCTGCCCAGAGGCATGCAAACCCTTGCTTCCTTTAGCATATGGCGATGTCCAAGTATGTCCAACATCAAATCCTTTCCAGAAGAATGTTTTCACACCAAGCTAACGACACTTGAAATTGGAATTGGAAATCTCGATATGTATGAGCAACTAATTCAGTGGGTCCTGCCTAAGCTTACCTCTCTCACATCACTCGAAATTGTTGAATGCCCAGATGTAGAGTCTTTTGAGATAGGAATGATGTTGCCCATTTCTTTAACACATCTGACCATTTCACAGTTCTCGAAATTGAAATACATAACTTCAGATGGTTTCCAAAACCTCACCTCTCTTGTATATTTGTATATCCACACTTGCCCAAGTCTCATATCATTTCCGAAAATAGGCCTGCCGTCCTCACTAATGGAATTGTATATTTATGACTGTCCTATGCTGCGAAAACGTTGTAGAAGGGATAAAGGTCAAGAGTGGTCTAAGATAGCCCACATCCCTTTCGTGAAGATAGATTTCAAACTCATCGATGATCTAGAGGAGGAAGAATAAAGTCATTCCAGCCTTATACTCTTTCCAAGGTGGTGCCAATTTATATTCTTTTCTAATTTGTCCATCATTTGTAATCAAGAGTTTTACTGATCCATTTTCATATTCATCATACCAGATAGTCTGTCATGGCAACTGGACAAGATTTACTGCACCACACTATTGACAGGAAGCTCATAGCAGTTCACAGGTAACTAATTGCTACCTCGATTGTTGCTACACTTTGCATCTGAAATTTAATTGACTAGAATTGTTTTTCTATTTCTACTGTTTGGATTACAGATGCATACTTTTCGTTTAAAGAATCTTTTTGCTTGATATTGAATCAATTAATTAGTGATTTGGTACTAATTAATTGATTCAATATCAAGGCCATATATTTGTAAGTCTGGAAACCATTTATTGCTTCATTTTTAGTGCTTAAAAAATCTCTACAACTCTTTGATCTCAAACTTCTCGTTTCAAGAATCTTTTTACTTGATCTTGAATTAATTAATTAAGCATTGATTTTATGGGTTTAATTAAGTTAGTGATATGGTACTGTTATAGGGACAGCTAGTAATAACCGATGATTGTATTGATACAGTTGACTGTTATTTAATGGTCTCTAACATCCACCATTGGATGGTTCAAAAACAATTGAGAATTGTTATCTATCAAAAACAATTTTACTATTTTATTTGATAAATAGAATTAAGTTATCGAAATGTTAATTGGAATGGACAGTGTCTGAAGCTTGTGGAGCTAGCAATCTTTAGAACATCCAGTGACGGTGAGTTCCTCGATCGCTTGTTTTGCTCTCAATCTTGGTTACAACACTGCTTTTGTTTGTTGAATTCTTTGTTGTGGTTCATGTTATTGAAATTGCTTATACTCAAGGTTGCTTCCATTTATGGCTTGAATGCAGAAATAAAGATCTATCAAGGTTGTCCTTGGTGGTGGCTTGACTGTCTGGAGCAGTACACTTGGTGGCATTCTTTCAAAATTTCACTTTTGGGGTAGGAAATTGTGTCGCTGATTATCTTGCTAATATTGGTTGGGTCTCCATGGTTACACTTGGAATTCTTTCAACCAAATCAAATTCAAGGTTTGTCGCTCAGAGAAGCTTGGAGTCCACAAAAGTGTAGATTTTTTTTAAATTGCTTTGTATTATTTATGTTGACAGAGTTATGTCTATACTAGATTTTGTATCTTTTTTCTAGTGAGCATGCATTGCATTTTTCTAGATTTTTTTTTTTTTTTTTTAATTTTGTTATAGATCTTTTCTCCAAGGGTAAGGCTCAATACGTCCCCCCTAACTAGGTGTACTTTATTATTTGTTTTAATAAATTTCCCTCGTACCGTCGAGGTTCTACTAAAAAAAAAAAAAGAGGTATATATCTAACAAAGGGTTTGATCTTTATCTATTTTGAGTCATGTTATGACCTCTCCTTATTTCATTTTCTTTCATTGTGCATTCTTTTAATGGTTTAGTTTGATTGCTGGTTATATATTTAGTTTGATTGATCTAGAAATAGTGTTATTTTTTTTAGCTTCAAACTTCAATGACATTTCTCTAATTCATGAGAAAAACTTACATGCACCTGGTGCAACACTCACCACATGCTGAGTGTTGCACCCCAACCAATCAAAACTTGACACCTCATCCAACTCATCCAACTCAACCAACTCTGCCATCCAACTCACCCTCCAACTCAGCAGACCACCCACCTCAACAGGAGCAGAGGAGGACGACGGCGGCAGGAAGCGACGGCGGCGACGCGGTCGGGAGGGTGCAGCGACGACGGCGACGACACGGCGACGGCGACGAGGGACGAGCAGCGACGACGGCGACGGGATCTGGAGGGTTTCAGCCGTCCTCCTCCACTCTCACCACCGCCACACCCTCCAGCTCCTCGGCGGCTCTTCGCGTCGCCGTCGTCGCAGCGACGACGGCGACGCGAAGAGCCGCCGAGGAGCTGGAGGGTGTGGCGGTGGTGAGAGTGGAGGAGGACGGCTGAAACCCTCCAGATCCCGTCGCCGTCGTCGCTGCTCGTCCCTCGTCGCCGTCGCCGTGTCGTCGCTGCACCCTTCCGATCGCGTCGCTGCCGTCGCTTCCTGCCGCCGTCGTCCTCTGCTCCTGTTGAGTTGGGTGGTCTGCTGAGTTGGAGGGTGAGTTGGATGGCTGAGTTGGATGATTGGATGAGGTGTCAAGTTTTGATTGGTTAGGGTGCAACACTCAGCATGTGGTGAGTGTTGCACCAGGTGCATGTAAGTTTTTCTCCTAATTCATTTATTGATATAAACATGTAATAATTCCATTTCCTGACCAAATACTCGAATTTTTCAATAGTTTAATCACACTAACAAGACCAATCAAGACCCATCCCCTAGAAGAAAACTACAAGTACACTACTACATTACAAATTCAATAATTCAAACTAGGAGTACGGATATGTACATTTCTATGAATTAATTGGAATCATAAACCGAAAAAGTCAGATACTCTAATTTAATCGGAATGGCTCTAAGAATACTACAACACATAAATTTTCTCAAGTAACTAACTTTTATCTCTTCGCTGGCTATTTTTTACATGTCAAAGAGTAAAAAGGGTATGCTAGGATCAGCTTTGTAATTGATGACCAACAAATTCTGTGACCTTTTGATAATTCTGTAAATCTGTAATGCAAACAGAACTTGAAACTATAAGCCTATCCACATGTAAAATTCAATCATTCCAAGGCCATGAACCTTTTTCTCATCAATCGTGTACACAACAAAGTGGCCTATATCAGGAACTGATCCATCCAGACTCTCATTAGTTCCTGGATATAAGACTCTCCTACGACTTCGCAGCAGCCATTCTCTGCCACTTTCCTTACCAATTCAACAAGTCTTTTTGGGCTGATTTTGATCACTATTGAAATTAGAATGATGCTTTGAACAAGCTTAAAACTATAAGCTTAAAAATCAAGTTGGAAACTATGTTCTAAACAAATTATGCTAATAATTGTCTTATGCCAAGCTTTTGTCTTTGTTAGAGTTCATTAATTCACACAAACTGTTCATCAGTAACGCAAATAGAAAAGCAAAGCTTGTGTGAATGATAAATATTAGAAATTAGAAAAAACTAAATAAATATTCTAAACGTTTACAAACTTCTCGATAAAGGCTTCTCTGAAATGTAAAAGATTGATTTACATAATGCACTATAGGATCAATTGATTCACAAAATGTAGGAGTTGCTCACTAGCTGCAAACAACTGATTGTTGTTCCTGAGGGAAGGCAGCAGAAAATGTGCAGGACGAGTATTAATATAATCGAGAAATGCCTTGTCCAAACCTTTAGTTGTCATTAGAGAAACTATGCAAGTCATGAAGGCTGGCTTTTGGTAATGAAATTCTATCAACTCTCCCCATGGCAGCCTGCCTCTGCTGCTTCCTCACCATCCAGATGAGCTTCTTTGCACTGACCATGCTGCCTGACAAAGTATGTTAAGTATGTTAAGTATGTTAAGTAACAATTAATGATTTAGATCAAGAAGAGTAAAAGATAATATATATTAGGATTCTAAGCCTTGAAATAGTGCTTTCAATGCTGATTAGAAGTAACAGAGAGAGGTATTTATACATGCTAAAAGGGTTGAGAATCTAAGAAAAACCTTTGATGTCTTGATTTTCGATGAGTTATGGATGGAAGTTATAGAAACAAGAAACAATGGCATTGATAGCAACTATTTACGATAATCTAACTACCCAAACAAGAATATTATATCACAGAGATGACAATGATCAACATAAGAGTAATTTCACTCTCAAGTTTCATTCTTCAACTCTGCAGTCTGTATATAAGTTGTTAGACATATTAATCATCTCTTTTCATTGAAACATTAAATCATGGAAACACATTACATCAAAACATGACAGAAAACAAACTTTATAAACTTGGAAAAACATTTGACATATGTGGTTGTAATCTCTTGGTTAAATGAATTGAATAAGATGACATTTTCTTTTCATCAATAATGTTTCTTTGTTGTTATAAAGGGAAAAATTCATAAATAACCTAACACCGCAGGTAGGCTACTGTGGTTATTATTTGTTTCCATCCTACCAGAGCAACGAATAAAACGGTAAACGTTTAAATTTGTTGCAAACGTCACAATAAAAGATTCTTTGAGATGTAGATAATGGATTCACATATATAGTATAGTAGTTTCAAACATTCACAAAATGCAAGAGTTGTGTGTGATACATATTCACAAAGATAGACAAAACCACTAAGTGGTGTCTTCTTTGTGTAGTGCTGATGGGCAGTAATGCCATGCAGTCATCAGATCAGATTGGTGGTTGGGATATTGGGCAGATGTTTAGATTTCTCATTTCTGTTAAGCAATCATGACTATAGGTAGGCTGGTGTCAATTGTTTGGTATGCATTTCTTTTCTTCTGCAAAAGTGCAAAACCAATGCAATGACACTCTTGAGCCCAGTTAAGGGAGGATGTCTACAAACTCTTTGTAATTCCAACAAAATTATATGGTTTAGCAAACAATGTTCTTATGTGGGGAACCATTATAAACTATCTCAAATTCTCAATCAATTTTAGCAGAATATTATATGTAAAATATTTAACAGAATCAACAAACCAAACCAGAGGCAGGTATGACAATCTTCTTCTTCGTCTTCTCATCCTCTCTCTTGGAATCCCCTCTCATGCATCCCCAAGGATAGCCCAGCCAGACCCAACTATGACAATCTTCTTCCTCTTCTTCTCCTCCTCCTCCACTACATTGTTGTTCTGAATCTGATCCCCATTTACATGGCTCTGAACAGAAGCTGCTCCGCAATCGAACCCACTTATATGTCTGGTTGATAAGCAAAAAGCGGGAGTCAATCTCCAACAAGCCAACATTTTTTCATTACACAAACTGTTACAACTCCTCCCAACAGCTATTCTTTTTTTTTGATAATATCAAATGCTATCTCAGCCACAAAAAGCCAAATCAAGCTCTATATATCATAATATCAGCTAACTTTGCATTAATTTTTCCAAAGATTTTTCTTTCTTCCAATCTATTAGTGGTTGTCAAAGTGTCAAGAAGACAGATGCAATTACAAGTTACAGTTTATTTTCTAGTTTCTACACTGAATTATGGCTTGCACGAATGGGGATGTGAATTGGGTCAGAATAAAGATTACTAGTAGAACTGTAGTGTAGTTATTTTTATAAATGTGAGAATATCAATGAAACAAGAAAAAAAAATTAAGCTTCAAAAATGAATCCTCTTAATCTGCATTTGCATAATCAGTTGTTTGCTATACAATACTAGAGACATCATGAACTATCTCAATCAAGCTTAGCTAGTGCCTTATATTTAACAGAATCAACAAAATGAAGAAACTAAGACAGACAAGGAACAGCAAATCAAAGCAAAACATGGAAATCATAAACCCAAATGCAGTAATTTGAAGAAATCTGGAAAAGATTCAATAAAAGGACAAAACTTTTTGGTTGCATTGGAGTAATTTGAAGCTAAAAAGTCTTGAAAGACATACCTCAAATAATTACTTCCATGTAAACACATTATTACTTTGAAAATCGATAACAGATACTTGTGCCCAGAAATCGACGCTAATAATCACAAGATTGGTGCTTTTACAGAGAAAGAGAACCTGGGTTGCATCACCCAATTTTCATACTCCATCGTCGCTGGATCGCTGTCAATTTTTGGCTTTTTGCACAGCTACGAGAGAGCCTCCATTTTTTTTTTTATTAGTTTCTTCACCGACCAAAACGAATGTCCAGGTCAGGAAACAAATTTTTTTAAAAACAAAAAAATTTATGACGTGTGTGAACACGTCATCACGAATGGTCGTGTGTAGGCACGTCATTAAGTTTAGCTGACGAGTTCGGCAACTCAACGAATGGTTATTCACATAGATCAACATGTCAGCCAATATGATGACGTGTCCGATCATGTGAATGAGATTGAATGACGTGACTAGACACGTGAGCCACTCAACGTTTAAGTGTATAGATACATCAGCCAATTGGCGTGACGTGCCCAGACACGTCAGAAAAGTGGCTAGAATAAAAAAACCCTAAAAATGGAGAAAATTACAGAGAAGAAGAAAGAAGACGATCACCTGCTAAAATGAAGAAGAACAATGGAGAGGTCTGACTAAAAGCTTAAACTTGCATCAGCATTGTCGGACATGACAAAATCACAGAGAAGAAGAAGAAGAAGCCTTCGAATTCTATCATACTAATCTCATCATCTCCCAATTTCGCTCTCTATTAATTTACTGGTAACTTTTTCTACTCTTATTCACTTATTACATACAGATTTTTTAGGGCTTTTTTTTTAATATTAATTTATTATATACACCATTTCTCATCATCTCCCAGTTTAATTCTATAATTTGGGAAATGGTGTTCAGTTAGGGAAGTCTAACATGTGCAACGTTTAAACGACATGTGACCACTTCGATTCTAGCAGATGTTGCTAAAGATTTTATGGTAGCTTCAACCTATGTATTAACTTCTTTGAATTGGAAAATTTAGTTTTATAATCCCCTCATGATAATTTTCTTCATGTGTTCCACTATTTAGTACTTTTCCTTGAATTCTGTCCATATATGAACTTGTGTATGCAGACTTTTCAAGCCCAAATGTTTACAAAACCAGAAGCAGACCCCAAGACTGTGGCCTCCATCATATTAGGTGGTGGAGGAGGGACACGACTTTTTCCCCTTACCGGAAGAAGAGCTAAGCCAGTTGTAAGCTAATTCTTTGTCTTAAATAGAATTGAATCTAAATCTGAATTATTTTTTAACAATTTCATTAGGTTGTGTTGGATTGTTGACTTTACTTGATCTTTTAGGTGCCAATTGGGGATGTTATAGACTGATTGATGTCCCAATGAGTAATTGCATCAACAATGGAATAAACAAAATTTACATCCTCACACAATTTAATTCTCAATCTCTCAACCGTCACATTGCTAGAACCTATAATTTGGGAAATGGTGTGAACTTCGGTGACGGGTTTGTTGAGGTATGTGGAATAAGTACATAGTTATTGTTAGGCAATGATATACACATACACACCATTGATTAGCTGCCTATACTTATATTAATTTCATAGTGCAATCTGTCTTGACCAATGGTATATGGTGCCAATTGTGATATTAGGCATGTGGTAAATCATTAGGATGTTAGAACTGGGAAGTTTTTTGGGTACCGTTGTAAACTGTTGATGATTTGTGTGGGTTGTCCATACTCAAAAAGTCTATATATATGATGCATGAATCACATTGAATGTACTGAACTTACATTTACTGGTCTCACACAAAAGCAGCAGGCTTAAGTAGCATCTCTGTTCTGTAACTCACGGGTGGTACAATTTCACAGCAAGCCATTTGCTGTCGTTTAAATACTTGTTTTCAGTTTTAAAAAACTTTTGCAGGCGAAGTTGTCTGCTAGTGGTGATGAATCCTGGAAAGACAGGGAAGCTGATGTTTTGGCTCTTGGTGCCATAGCCGAGGATTGCATTAGTGTCCTTTATCCTCATTTGTCTGAGGTAATCCTTTGTTGTATGATCTTGATTAGCAAGTTTTTTATTATATTACAATTAGATTGTTGAATACTGGGTGTGACAATATAATTATGATGCTCAAGTCTTCTCTTGAAATCAACTTAAGTTATATCCAAATTGGTTTATCCATATTCCTCTTTTTGACATTGCTTCTGCTGTATTCTTTATTGTCTTGGTTTTTTTCCTCCCCTAACTAGTAGTGACTGTACCTTCATGCGCAAATCATGTCAAATTAATGGGGGATTTATATTCTTTGGATTTGCTTATGTTTTTTGCTAATTCAGAATGTTGAATTTATCAAAAACAATGGTACAGATCGTGGTATTTCTTTTTACTCATTTAGATGATAAATTCTCTCTGATACCTGGACGCTTTCTGAATTCAGCAAATACGTTGTTCAGGTATGTCAGCTGCTTGTCCTCTCCAGCCTTCAGGCTTGTTTGCTTCTGTTTGATGCCTTTTCATTGTTAATGCCTTATTTAGGATGGTCAGGATAAACTAAATTTGGAGTCATAGAGATATGTTTGTATAAGCGGTTCTCGGATATGTAAGAGTTAGAATACTTGGATATTATTTTTCTGAAGTAGGAGTAAGAATGCAGAAATGGTGAATATTGATGGGTTAGAGAAACTCAATCGTTATCCTACTTCCCTATGACCAGATAAAACATTCCAACAAGGAATGTTTTGTAAATTGGCTTCTTTATTTGTGAAATTTTGAGAAGTTAGAAGGGCAATTCAAGGATGGTTTTTGCATATCCTCTAGCAAATTGGTGCATATTTGCACCCGCTTGACTATTATCACACAATTAAAATTTTATCCCACTCATCAAATGTCAAATTCAGTGAGGTGCTCCAGATTCATTTATTATTTTTGTCATTGTGTGTATTCTGCACTTTTTTATACTGCTCAAAATTCTCACTTTCTCTGAATTTTTGCTCCTCAAAGAAGCTTACGTTTCTCTGTTTCTCTCTGTGTGTGTATATACATGTAAGGTTAACTCATGACTGGTTTTTTTACTTCAACAATTCTTATGTGTTTGTTAACTAGTTTGTAAATTGGCTAGATAATTGATGAATTAGAAATGCTTGATTTGTGATGTTTCTATATCATAAACTTGGTCTGATGGATCTGAGATTGGTCCTAGTCTCTAGACATAGTTTCAACATAGACTCCTCTGGTTTCTATTCTTGATTTGACAGTGAAATTGTTTTCCTAAAAATGGAAAATATTTTTAATTAATGGTTTGTACATTTTCATCAACTTTGAACATTAATGGAAGACTCTATTTCTTTCAATTCCAAGCAAAAACTTCCTCAAATGATAATTTATTTATGAGTTATATGATGGTATGTAATAGAATTTTGTTTATGAAAATAGTCTTTCGTTTTCGAAATTCCGGATTCATGCCTAATTTTTTTTTTTGGCTTGCAGGCAGTGTCAAGGCTTAAGGTGAAAGCTTAATCTTAACTTGACTGACTACATCATCAACATATCTGGAAGAAAATGGAGATTGGATCAACTGTCAAGGTTCAATTAGTTAGGTGTCCTAATTGTCGGTTGCTTCTTCCTGAGGCAGCTGATGTTCCTGTGTACAAGTGTGGAGGATGTAGCACAGATCTCCAAGGTAATGACACTCTAAGAAGCTACTGAGGACACTGATTTAATCATGTTTGTTCTTATCACTTGCAGAGATTTCTAACATTTTAGAACTGTGAATGATTTTGATTCTAAAATTGTTGCTATAACTTTCCATTGTTTTGTATAAATTCAATGGCATAAGTCCTGGCTACTGATGTTATCTTTCATTACATATATTAGCTGATTATCTTGTTAGAGGAAGCTTGGTTATTAACTTCTATCAAATCTTTTACTGCCTATAGTGAAAAATAGATTGAATGATGTGTCATGAGAGTTTATCGAGGGTATGTGCCGATAGACTCCGAAGCAGTGTCAAATGAAAAAGGGTAAATTACACTAAAGTACCTTGAGATTTGGTAAAATGACACATAATACCACTTTAGGGTTAATTACAGAAAAAATACCTTTGACTGATTTGACCAGATGGCTGCTTAATGGTGCGGTTGACTTGATAAGGGCATAAACGTCTTTTTGTGATTAAAGTAATTTAACAATAAAACCTACCTATAACATCAATCAATAGACATAAGATTTTAGCGCCAAACCAGAGAACAGTTGCTTGATTCCATACCCATACATAAGTCATTTTTTCTCAAACCCTCATCAGAGTCAATTTGGGTTTTGGGTTGTGAGAGTTAAATGAAGTGAACAACTTTGCTCATAAAGGTATGTATTTTGAACCTGATTGCTTGTGTAATTTCACATTTGCTTGGTTTAGGGTTTTTCTTCTCGATTTTTTGTTTGAAAACATGTTTGAATTTTGAAAGTTTAGGGCTTTTATTTGGAGTTTCTTGTTGGGGCTTTTGATTATGGGATGTTATTACGAGTTTATGTGGGTTAGTGATGGGGTAATTTTTACCCGATTTCTTGTGTATTTTTTAATACTTGGTTTAAGTTTTTTTTTTTTTCCTTAAATCATATGATATGAAGAGTTTTTTGGGAAAATGTTTCAGTAAGTTTCTCCTAAACTCTTAGTTTTCTTTATTAACGTCCTCCATTGGATGGTTCCAATTAAGTTATCATATCTATACTGTACTAAGACCCTTGTTTTCCATTTTAGATAATGGAAAACCTTCTGCATTTGCATATTGCAGCTTTAAAGTCATGAGACTTATTTGGTATGCATCTAAACAAGTTTGTTCGTTCTATCAAAAACATTTTTACTTTGTTTTCAGTTTCAGTAAGACTGAAAGAATTGATGTACAGTATTTCTCAATTGATTTCTGTTTCACTTTGAATCTAGTAGATGTTGTTGCTAATTTTTCTTTTCAAAACTATTTCTTTTCGTAATTGATTTATTGTTTTTGTTAGAGAGAATTTACCAGGAAATAATCTTTAGCTGGATTGTTTCTTGTGGATACTTATCTGCACTTGTTTTGTTCATTGAATTTACCAGGAAATTACGGTTTTTGTTAGAGAGAATTTACCAGGAAATCAATTGGCTTGGCAAGTCATATTTGTCATAAATGACAGTCACTGTTACTAATTGTTAGTGTTTAAAGTGTCTTTGATTTATAACTCTTCCCAAGTATAATTCATTCTGTGTTGGCTTATTTTTCTGCAGGTTTGCATGGACACACAGTGTTTCTCACGGGCTCTCCCCCTTAGGTGTTCAAAACTCATGGAGTTCACAATTCGATCAGCTCTGTACCAATTGGAACATTTTGGTCCGGTGTAATTATTGAATGCTTTTGGACACACAAGTCCCTCAGGTTTGATTTTGGGTTTGCAACCCAAAACGTGTCTACACCTGAAGAAGCTCACAAGGTATTTAAACTAGTCAAGACCCCCTCTCGTTAGCTGACTTGGGATTTGGTGGTTCAAACTAATCCGACAGGGTTCCCATAGGTGCACTTGGACAATTATGTTTGCTTACGTAATTTGTTTTTGTTGTTTCTGGCATTAGATTGATAAGTTTTCTTGTAAGGAGTAATTAGTCTTGGAATTGGATTAATCCTTCTATCATGTTATAAATAAATAAGTTTTCTTGAATGATTGAAGAAAAATTGGGGTTTTTGCTTAATATGTCAATGAATATTGTTTGTGTTGATCCGGTTTAGGGCTAATGTATGTCAGTTTAGTTAATTTTATTGGATAGTTGAAGAAAACGTTGGGGCTGTTCTTTAAATTTGTGTTCTATAATTTCTGTTGAAACGTTTTTACATGTTAGATTCTATATATCAATGATTGTTATAGATGTATTTGTTAAAAACAAACGTTTTGGCTTTCAAGTGCTTCCATGTTGCTTTTGTATATGTAATGTTAGTCTATATGTTCACTTGGATAATTCTAGGAAAAACTAGGTATTATTTAGCAATTCAAGTAATCAAAATCATTTGTTTGTGTTGATTTGGTTTAGGGTCAATTTTGTTAGTTTATTAGTTAATTCTTGAATTACTGTAGGAAATTAGGGTATTTGCTTAACATGTCAAAGAATTTCAATTATTTGTTTATGTTGATAGGGTTCAAAGTTAATTTATGTTAGTTTAGATAGTTTTTGAATTAGTTGGGGATTTTCTTTTCTTGGTTATTTATTTACATGTTAGAATTATAGAAGAACATGTTTCAAGAGAAAAGATTGGCTTTTTGGTGCTTCTGTGTTGCTTTTGTATATCTGATTGTTTGGACAGAACTTTGTGTTAGGATATTGGAGGATGTGACATTCAGAAGCAGGAAATTCGTTAGGCTGTGGAGTTACCACTGACTCACCATGAGCTGTACAAGCAAATCAGGATAGATCCTCCATGAGGGGTCTCTATGGCCCTTCTGGAACCGGCAAAACCATGCTTGCCAAGGCGGTTGCTAACCACACAACTGCAGCTTTCTTGGAGTTGTTGACTCTGAATTTGTTCTGAAGTATTTGGGAGAGGTATGGGTTTGAAGCTCATTACATATCATGTATTCTTAAAGATTATATGTGCACTTGGTGAATATCTGCAAAACTCATGTTTATTGATGGAAAATAGTATCTCCCTGTGGGGACATTTGCATCCTTTTTATCATCTGGATTGGCAACGATTGCCTATTAATTTGAGGGTTATCTTTTTGTTTCGTATGCTTCAGGGCCTGAGGATGGATCGTGATGTTTTTCTTCTTGCAAAAGAGAATGCCCTTGCAATTATCTTCATTGACGAGGTCGATGCTATCACTACTGCTAGGTTTGATGCTCAAACTGGAGCTGTTAGAGAAGTTCAGCGAATTCTCATGGAACTCCTGAATCAGGTTGGAGTAAATTCCAGTCATTATTAATGGAATTCAATGAATGTTTTATGGATATGATGTTGGTATCCTGTTTTCTAACTGAATTCTATGAATTTAGATGGATGGATTTGAGCAGATAGTGAATGTTAAGGTTATTATGGCAACGAATTGGGCAGACACTTTGGACCCTGCATTTGTGTCCTGGAAGGATTGACCAAAAAATCGAATTCCCTTTGCTTGATAGACGACAAAAGAGGCTTGTTTTCCAGGTATGTCTTGTTCTGGGCCTCATGTCTTATATCGTAATAAATGGCTGTCTCCGTTCCTAATTATGTAATTGTTAGGATTTATTAGTGTCTCTGTCTTTATAACTCATCCTAAGTATAATTCATTTGGTGCTGGTCTATTTTTGTGCAGGTTTGCACTGCTAAAATGAATTTAAGTGATGAGGTGGACTTGGAGGATTATGTTTCTTGGCCGGATAAAATTAGTGCATCTGAGGTAATTTTATTTTGCTCTTCTTTATAATAGCCTATTAACATTTGTTGGAATAAAACTTTAGTTATGATAAAATTAGGCAAATGTTTTTATGTTGCTACTGCATTAGTCTCTGTGGAAATCTCCACTCACTCGAACTATTCTCTACCCAAAAACACCACATAAGAATGACTGCTCTTTTTGCCTAACCTTTTTTGTTTTTTTTTTTGTTTTTTTTTTGTTTTTTTTTTTTGTTTTGATTCTCTGGCATGAAAATTACATAGTTTTTCTGAAAGAAGTATTAGTCATGAAATCAGGAGTCAGGACCACTTCTTTTGTGATATTATCGTTGCTGAGATTGCAACTTTGAGAATTGTACAAGAAATCTGATGTTTAAACAATAAACATTTTACAATGAACTTTGATTCAGATGAGAGAGAGAGGTAGAGAGAGAGTAAGAGAGTTATACTTCATGTATAATTATTGACTGTTATATGATCAATTTTAAAAATACAAAAAAAATGAGAGAGAGAGGTAGAGAGAGAGTGAGAGAGTTCAGAGAGGAAGGGTTATGGAACAAAACAAATAGGCCTAATCAAGCATTTCCAAAGAGGAAAGATTTCAGGGATGGCATGTTATCAGTTTTCGTGGACAATCTGAATCCAGTGGTGGATTCGAATGGATTATGGGGGATACTGAAACCATTCGGCAGAGTCAGAGACAGTATCTCTCCTCGATTAAGAGCTCCTGGAAAAGTCTCTTTGCTTTCATAAGATTTCAGACGATGGAAGAGGCTATTAAGGTGGCTAACATGGTAAATGGAATGCATATCTACGGGTGGCCAATTAGCGCTAAAGTGACAGAATCTGACTGGAAGAGGAAGGATGGCTTCTCATTCGAGTTCAAGTTTTGAGCCTGTTGGAATGTTTTGGGAGAATCAGAGGACAGACAGAAGTAAAGGCCATAACCCAGTGAACAAAGAGAATAGATCATTTGCAGAGGTGGTAAACGAGGATCTCAGAAAGAAGGTGAAAGAGGCCTACAAAGGGGAGGATGAGAAAGAATCAGAAATGCCCACTATGGTGTGGAATAGTCAGAATAATGTGGACACATGGTTAACAAGGTGTGCCGTGGGGACCTTAAAAGATTTCCGTAATGTTGACAGTGTTAACTATCGCCTTAGATCGAGAGGTTTTGTGTTCTCATCAGCATATTTCGGAGACAAACTCATTCTGTGGTCATTTGAGACAGAGAATGAGAAGGATGGATTTGCTAGAAACAAATTCTTTTGGGTCGATAGATTCACTGAGATGAGGAAATGGTCAAAGTGGTGCTCGCTGACGGCAAGACTGGTATGGATCAACTTCAAAGGAGTCCCCTTGAGATACTGGAAAGAAGATTTCTTCAACAATCTGGGACAGGTAATAGGAGAAACTCTTCTTGTGGAGGAAGACACAATTCGGAGAAGAAGAGTGGACAGAGGGAGAGTTTTGACTCTTATTCCTGAAAAATGAAAATCAGTTGTGCCCTATCAATGTGAAGGTGGAGACTGAAAGAGAATCATTCGTTGTTAAAGTTTCAGAGGAATCGTCGCCGGTAGACTACAACTGGACGGAAAACCACTTGGGGTTGGTAAAGGAAGAAGACAAATCTGGTTTGAAAAACTTTCCAGTTATGGAAAGTTTCGATATGGGTGACACCAGATATCCCTACTATCAAGATGATAGAGATAGGAGAAGGAAAACAACAGGGCCATACCATCATTCGGCGGCAAAGGAGGACAGGCAGAAAGCTAGCTTCCAGTCGCATCACAAGAATGGAAAGAAAAATGAGGCTAGTTGATGAAGATCAAGTTATATGATATTTGCATAAATCATGGTGTTGACTATAACTTGATTTATGCAATTTCATCAGTCACCTAATATGAAGATAATTGCTTGATTTATGGGATTTGATGATGGAGGCATATTTTTAGGATTCAAATTATGATTTCATTTGTTTCCTTTTATTTGTTTTTTCTACTCGTATATAATGGAGTTTTGTAACCACTTGAGAGTAGAGACTTGATTTGATTAATAAAATTTCAGTTATGAAATTTTGTGTGTTTGCTCTCTTGATATTCATATGAATCAACGAGTTAGCAATGTGTTCATAGTCATGAGTATTCCCAAAATCAACAGGGCTTGATCACCTACCTGCGCTGCATCACTAGTGCAACAGAGGCTAGAGCCCTCTTCTTGATAAAGGCAAATCAGAGTGGCGTAAGATCATAAAAGACAGACCTAAGTCAAGCTTCTGTGGAAATGCTAAGTTAGTCATTGACAAAAGAAGGATCCCAGCTGGACGCATAGAGAGTGAAGTAGAATCTAGTTCCTCTTCATTAGATGACTCCCTCATGATGGGGTCTTTTCAAAAGTTTGAGGGGGAATGCTCCCAAAGGCATCACGCCTGGGCCTCTAATAAGGCCCATCAGAGTGCCCAAGAGATCCAGTTAAGAAACGTTTTTCCAGAAGCTAGTGGGACTATTCAGGTGTATCACTTGGGCCCCCATTTTAGTGGAGTGGACCTCAATCAAGGAAGAGAGTTTCTACATCCTGAGCTAGCAACCCACGCCAATCAGCCCAGCCCAAATGATAATTTCTTATCTAGTCCGGATTCTGAATTTACGGTGAGAAAGGAGATGGGTTTCCTCTGAGATCTCAATCTTCAAATCTAAGTGATTCAGAAGAGGAACAAGGTGAAATTAGAAGCTTGACAGAGTAGGAGAAAAATTCATCAGGGATAGACATCGGAGTGTATCTTCAAGCAGACGGCGATGACAGAGCTATCAAAGAGGCGCAACACAAGATGAATCAAGAGAGGGAAGAGGATTCTGGCTTGCATGTTTCCCCTGTTCCGTTAACTAGAAGCAAAGGTAGGAAAAAATGCTACTCTCATAAGATACACAGTATGAGGACAAGACATTCGATACGGCTTTGTCGTGTGCTCTGCTTGTTTTTCTGTTTTGTGCCCTGGCCAGGGCTCTTCTGCTTTTTTGGCTCTTCTTGTTTGCTCTGTGGGCCTGTCCTGGCTCCCTAATAATACTCCTGCTGTTCAAAAAAATAAAAAAATAAAAAATTATCGACTGTTATACTTCCATGTATAATTATGGACTTTGATTCAGATGTTTGCCAATTCTTCGAATAGATGCATAAAGCGTTGGTTGGTGGGAGGGATTTACTTCCAAGGTTATTCGGATATTTTATGTCAGAGATATGTTCGCATCATTATTTCTTCTATATTTGAGACTTTTGACTATTTTTCTTAGTTTCCATTGATGTTTGTAACTTGATGCCCGTATGCAGATATCAGCTATCTATCAAGAGGCTGAATGCATGCTGTAAGGAAGAACAGGAATGTCATTCACCCCAAAGATTTTGAGAAGGGTTATCGAACCAACGTGAAGAAGCCTGACACCGATTTCGAGTTCTACAATTGAGAGTGCTGGAAGTGCATAGAAAAACATCAATCGCTTATGTTTGTGAAACCATTTAACCTTGTTGTCATTGTCTTACATTTACACAACTAGCGATTTGGCCTCCTTGTGTAGACTTTGTTTAAACAGTTCATCTATTTCACGGAAGAAGAAGTTTGTTAAATCGCTAAAATTCATGTACGCCAATGAAACCCAACCCTCTGTAAGCTATCGAGACCAAGCTATGCCCAAACAAATAGGTCTATGATGTAAATTGAAATGTCTTTATTATTATTTTTTTTTTTTTTTAAATGGAAATGAACTTTCAAGATTAGTAGTTTGATCTTTTGTCTTTGTTTTTATGTTGCTGGTATTTTAGTTTGGTTGATCTGATTCTGGCAATAGTGAAAATGTTTGGTAGGGCAAGAAGTTTCTTGAAACGAAAAATGTGAGATTATGTACAAAAGAGTTTTTGTACATAATAAGCAGCTTCTCACAATCTCAAATGCATTTACAGTGAAATTTCATCGGATGCAATTATGCAAAGTATTAGCTACAACTTAATCGGATGCATCATGCATGGTTGTCAATTCTGTCAAGTTACTACAACTAACATTAATAGTGACACAGTCAAGCTTTAATTATTACAATCAAGTTGATTGGGACTACTCGAGCAAAAGTCAAGTGGCACAGCATGTGAACCAGAATAGGATGTTGAATCAATTTAGTTATTGGAACTTTGTTGAATTTTCAACTTGTGGAATTTCAGATCACCGTCATCCAATCTTTTTCTGTATAATATTCCAAAAAATGATAAAGTTTTCAAACGAGTGGTGCATTCAGCCACTGAGAATAAGATGTTGGAAGGAAAAGTTTATATGACACATATGTGGCAGCCACATTTCTCATCTTTAATGATTAGGTACACTAAGTGTGCTGCAAATTTTCTTAGCAATCCCATCACCTCAAGTGGGATTTTACTAATACTATCTGAATCACATATGTAGTACTTGTTCTCCCATTAGCAAGTGTTGTACAGGTCATACTTTGCATATTTTTCAAACATGGTAGAGAGTTTTCTAACATTAGATTTCAGATGCGGTCTACTTGAACATAAATGAGCCTTATTTTATACCTTACATTAACTTACACTTTGAAAGGTTACCTTATCCATATCTGAGAGTAAACCAGTTTCTTCTCTGTTTCTCAAATCATATCAATCCTCTTGATTTCTTTCTCTGTTCTCACAGACAAGACCATGCCTATCGGTGAGCTCTTACTTTCTGCCTTCCTTCAAGCGTTGTTTGAAAGATTAATGTCCCCGGATCTTCTGCAGTTTGCACGTCGAGAAGGGCTGCAGCCAACCTTGAAAAAGTGGGAGAGAAAGCTGAAGACTATTGAGTCAGTGCTGAATGATGCGGAGGAGAAGCAACTGGCAGACAACGACGTGAAGATGTGGCTCGATGATCTTCGAGACTTGGCTTATGATGTGGAGGACATACTTGATGAGTTTGCAACTGAAGCACTAAGACGCAAGCTGGTCATGCCAACACATGATGATCATCATCAGGGTGCTAGCAGTAGCACTGGCAAGGTACGAGGTGTTTTCACTTCTTGTTGTTTCAATACTAGTAATTGGAGTCCAACTGCTATTAAGTTTAATATTAGTATGAGTTCCAAGATCAAATCTATCACTAGTAGAATGGAAGAGCTTCGCAATCAAAAATCTGATTTTGGGTTGAAAGATATTGGTGGAAAGGCATCGAGTACAAGCTCTGCTGCTGCTGCTGTGTATCAGAGACCACCCACCACTTGTTTGCCAACTGAGCTTGCTGTTTATGGGAGAGATGAAGAGAAAGCCAAAGTGCTGGATATGGTGCTAAGTGGTGAAGAACCAAGTGATGCCAACTTTGGTGTAGTACCCATTGTGGGAATGGGTGGACTTGGGAAAACTACACTTGCTCGACAGGTGTACAATGACAAGGCGGTGATAGATTTTGAACCAAAAGCATGGGTTTGTGTTTCGGATGACTTTGATGTTTTGAGGATTTCCAAAGCAATTCTTGAGTCGATCAATTCCAACCCTTGCGGTCTACAAGATCTGAATCAGGTGCAGCTTCAATTGAAAGATGCACTCGCTGGGAGAAAATTCTTGCTTGTGCTAGATGATGTTTGGAGCAAGAATTATACTTTATGGGAAATCTTGAGGTCACCTTTTATGGTAGGAGCACCTGGAAGTAAGGTTATTGTGACAACACGAAGTGCAGAAGTTGCATTGACAATGGAACCCGTTGGTTATTATAGCTTGAAGCTTCTATCGGATGATGATTGTTGGTCTGTTTTTAAGAAGCATGCATTTCAGAACAAACATATCAATGCACATCGTAACTTCGAAATAATTCGTGACAAAGTTGTTCAAAAATGTAGAGGTTTGCCTCTAGCAGCGAGGACTCTTGGTGGCCTTCTACGTTGTAAACAGAGTGATGATGAATGGGAAGACATATTAAACAGTAGAATATGGGATTTACCATATGAAAATGAGATTCTCCCCGTGTTAAAGTTAAGCTACTACCATCTTCCTTCACATCTTAAAAGATGTTTTTCTTATTGTGCAATTTTACCGAAGGGTTATGAGTTTAACAAAAAAGATCTTGTGCTTTTATGGATGGCAGAAGGTCTTATTCAACAGCAAAATGACAGTAAGCAACTTGAAGATCTAGGTGGTAGGTATTTTAATGAGCTATTGTCAAGGTCGATTTTTCAACAATCAGTCAGAAATGTATCCAATTTCGTAATGCACGACCTTGTTAATGATTTGGCTCAATGGGTTTCTGGAGAAACAAGTTTTTGGTTGGAGGAAAATAAGGAAGAAAATAAGCAACCGAAAATGTCTAAAAGGGCTCGACATTTTTCTTTCATAACAACACTTTACAATGAAAAAGAAAAATTTGAAGTCTTACACAAAGTTGAGCGGCTACGGACATTCTTGGCAATACCCCCAAGTATTAGTTATTATGATAATTTTTACATATCTATCTGATCTATTGTTGAAATTTAAAAAATTGAGGGCACTATCTTTCAAAAAATATTATATAGTTGAACTACCCGATTCAATTAGAGGTTTAATCCATTTAAGGTATCTCAACCTTTCTAACACTATGATTAGAACTCTTCCCGAGTCAGCAAGTTCATTATTTAACTTGCAAACTTTAATATTAAGTTATTGTTCTCGTCTCGTGAAGTTGCCTTCTAAAATGGAGAATATGTCCGCTCTACAACATCTTGATATTAGAGGCTCAAAATTAATAAGAGAGATGCCGTTGGGGATAAAAGAATTAAAAGACCTCCAAACATTGTCTGATTTTATTGTGGGGAAAGATGGGGCCGGTTGTGCTTTGGAAGATTTGAAAAACTTAAGGTTTCTTCAAGGGGAGCTTTGTATTTCAAAATTACAGAATTTGGTTGGTGTTGATCAAGACACAATAGAAGCCATACTGAGTAATAAGGAAGGCTTAAAAGTGTTAGAGCTAGAATGGGGTATTCAATTTGATGACTCGCGAAAAGATGTGGAAGAAAAAAATGTGCTTGAGATGCTACAACCTCATACAAATCTAAGAAATCTCATACTCAGATGCTATGGTGGCATAAGATTTCCATCTTGGCTTGGAGATGCATCATTCTCCAACATGACAGTCCTAAGATTGGAAAGATGTGAGAATTGCACATCTTTTCCTTCTCTCGGGTTGTTAAGCTCGCTCAAAGATCTCACCGTCGTAGGCATGAAGAGGTTAAAAGGTTTAGCTTCGGAATTCTACGGACCTGGTTGTTCAAGGCCTTTTCAATCACTGGAGATTCTTAGATTTGAGGATTTGCAAGAATGGGACTGTTGGGAGACTACGGGAAAAAATGAGCATTTTGAAACATTTCCTCGTCTTTGTGAGCTTTCAATTAGAAAATGCCCCAAACTCTCTGGAAAGTTACCTGACCATCTTCCTTTACTGGAAAAGCTAGTGATAAGTGAATGTGCCCAACTTGTGGTTTCATTGTCTAGCCTTCCGGTGCTTTGCAAATTGGAAGTAAATGGATGCAAACGTGTATTGGGGTGTGGTCCAAGTGACTCTCATTCACTAAACTCCATGAATCTTTCAAATATTTCAGAGTTGGGAAACTGGTCAATGCAAGGGTTTCAGAAAGTGGAAAGCCTGGAGATCGTTGGCTGTGAAGAGCTCATTCATTTGTGGCAGACTGAAATTTCTCTTGAGAAGACACCAAAAGAGTTGCATACCTTCAACTCCCTTAAAGAACTCTGTATTGGAGATTGCCCAAATCTTGTTTTGTTTCCAGAGATTTGTTTTCTTCCCCTTTTGACTGACCTCAGAATTGAAAACTGCTATGCTTTAATGTCCTTACCTGAGGGAATGAAGCAGAAGAATGTACACCTGGAAAGCTTGGAAATTGAAGGCAATCATTCACTATCATTCATGACAAGAGGACAGCTACCTTCATCATTGAAACAACTTCGGTTAATTGAATGTGAGAAACTGCAGTATGTGTTTGCTGATGCAGATGAAACACATACTTCTTCTTCTTATTCGGTGATACATGAGAAGAATATCAGTGATTTCAACACATTTCTTGAAAGCTTGTCTGTGATATCCTGTCCATCTCTCACTTACTTGTCAACCAGAGATCAGTTACCAGCCACACTCAGATATCTTTACATAAATAACTGCTCAATGATTACGACTTTATCGAGAGGCCAGCTACCGGACTCACTTCAAGACCTCAGCATTTATAGTTGTCCGAAACTAGAGTCAATAACAGAGAGATTCCATAATAGCATGCTTCTCGAAACAATTACATTCAGTAATTGTGAAAATTTTGAATCCATACCTGAGGGTATACACAAACTGAGGCGTCTTCATGAAATTCGTATATATGGATGTCCAAGTCTTGTTTGCTTCCCAGAAGAAGGGCTTACCAACACCAATTTAAGGGAGTTTATCATCATTGGTTGCAAGAACCTCAATTCCCTTTGCATACGGGGCTGTCCAAGTATCAAATCCTTTCCAGAAGAATGTTTTCACACCAAGCTAACGACACTTGAAATTGGAAATCTCGATATGTATGAGCAACTAATTCAGTGGGGGCTGCCTAAACTTACCTCTCTCACATCACTCCAAATTCATGAATGCCCAGATGTAGAGTCTTTTGAGATAGTGAAGGTGTTGCCCACTTCTTTAACTCATCTGATCATTTCACAGTTCCCGAAATTGAAATACATTTCTTCAGAGGGTTTCCGAAACCTCACCTCTCTGGTATCTTTTTATATCGAAGATTGCCCAAATCTCATATCATTTCCGAAAATAGGCCTGCCGTCCTCACTAATGGAATTGCATATTTATGATTGTCCTATGCTGCAAAAACGGTGCAGAAGGGATAAAGGTCAAGAGTGGTCCAAGATAGCCCACGTCCCTTGTGTGACGATAGATTACGAATTCATCGATCAGCTAGAGGAGGAAGAATGAAGATTACCTCATTCCAGCACTGTACTCTTTCCTAGGTCAGCCAATTTCCAACGCCTGAGTTTATAGTCTTTTGTGATTATTCCATTGTTCGTGTTGAAACTTTTACCAATCCTTTTTAATATTTCATCTTACCAGATAATCGGTCAAGGAAATTTGTCAAAACAATGCTGACTTAACACTATCGAGAAGAAGCTCATGTACAGAATTTGGAAGTAAGCTAAAAAATTGCTGTCTCGAAGTTGCTTTATTGCATTTGATTAAGTTGTAGCTAAATAGCAGCCAATACTTTGCATCTGAAATTTCATTGGAATCGTTGTTTCATGTTACTGTTTTGATTGCAGATGCATTTGTGAGAAGCTGCTTATGTGATCTCTGTGAAAATGGGCATGACACCATGCAAATTAAAGGCCATATATTTGTAAGTCAGGAAACCATTCATTGCTTCATTTTAGTACATAAAAATCTGTACAACTCTTTGATCTCATACTTTTAGAGAGAATTTACTAATAAATGAATCGGCTTGTCTTCCAGGTAGATCTTGTGATCAGTCTCATGTCTAAATCGTGTTTGTCACAATCACAAATAACAGATACTGTTATTGTTAGTGTTTACAAGTATAATTCATTCGGTCCTGGCTTATTTTTCTGCAGGTTTGCATGGACACATAGTGTTTCTCACGTGCTCTCCCTCTTTGGTGTTCAAAACTCATGGGGGTCACAATTCAGCTCTGTACCAATCGAATCATTTTGGCCCATTGAAAATTGGAATAGATCGTGTGCTTTCAAGATGACCAAGCTATAAAGAAGGGCACGCACCGCGTAATTTGGAGAAGTCCCCCTGCTCCTTGGATTAAAGCCAATTCTGATGGTTTATTGAAAGGCAAAACCAGGCTCTGCAGCTTGTGGAGCTAGCCATCTTTAGAAACTCCAGTAACAGTGAGTTCCTCGATCGCTTGTTTTACAACACTGCTTTTGTTTGTTGAATTCGTTGTTGTGGTCCATATTATTGAAACTGCTTATGCACAAGGTTGCTTCCATTTATGGCTTGAATGCAGAAATAAAGATCTCTGTTGTCCTTGGTGGTGGCTTAATTGTCTGGAGCAGCACACTTGGTGGCATTCTTTCAAAATTCACTTTTGGGGAAGGAAATTGTGTTGTTGATTATATTGCTAATATTGGTTTGGGTCTCCATAGTTACACTTGGTGGAATTCTTTCAACTGAATCAAATTCAAGGTTTGTCGCTCAGAGAAGCTAAGGAGTCTACAGAATTGTAGATTTTCTTAGATTGTTTTGTATTATTTCTGTTGACAGGGTTATGTCTTTACTGGATTTTGTATCTTTTTTTTAGTGAGCATGCATTGCATTTTTCTTTCGGTTTAGATATTGTATTATTTTTTTCTTCGATATTTTGTTATAGATCTTTTCTTCGAGGGTAAGGCTCAATACGTCCCCCCTAACTAGGTGTAATTTATTATTTGTTTTAATAGATTTCCCTCGTACCGTCGAGGTTCTACTAAAAAAAAAGGTATATATCTAATGAAGGGTTTGATCTTTGTCTATTCTGAGTCATGTTACGACCTCTCCTTATCTCATTTTCTTTCATTGTGCATTCTTTTAATCACATATTGCTGGTTATATATTTAGTTTGATTGATCTAGAAATAGTGTTACTTTTTTAGCTTCAAACTTCAATGGGATTAGAATCAGAAACATTTCTCTAATTCATTTGTTGATATAAGCATGCAGTCAATTTTTTCTTATCAAACTTTATTGCCATCTTACCTCACCTCCCCTCTCCACGTTTGTGGTAGAGGATTCAAATCATACCTTACATGAGTGTGGGGAGATCTCTCCCTTATGTCGTGTGAGTTTATTGGGGCTACAAGTGTCCCCATAGACCCCTAATCCATGTAAAATAAAGAATGAATGACAATATATATATATATATTTATATATAAAAGAAATGTAGGGGCATGCAAAATTAAAGGTGGGAGAAATGTTGCTGTCTTCTAAGAAGGTAAGAGGAGAAGACTCAATTTGTGAGCATGCAACGGAATATTCTTAGTCCAGTACTCAAAGACAATAATATATAAACTGTTACCATCATTAAAATTATTAATTCTAGACAATTATTTGACTTTTTTCTTTCTATCAAATAAATCAAAATTTGGCTGTTATCTTTGTCACTTGCTTTGTATTTTTTCTGTCTCCTTTCTTATTTTATAATTCTTTTGTTATTCCTTTGTACAACCTTTTCCTCTTTATATGTCTACATGTATAGATAGAGACACATACATATAAATTCTTATATCAGGGTGTTGTGATTTTAACAAAAATCGAACTTCCAAAGTTTAATCTTTTTATTTCGAGACAAATTGATTTGAGAGTCCTTAAAATTTCTAGCACTATTTCCAAAGCCATTTGTGGAAAAGTCATCCAATTAATAAGTTTTGTAGAAATAGCACCAATTAAGGTGATCTGCCAAAATTGCCCCTAATCTCTCTTTATCTCTCTCTTCCTTCCTTTCTCTCTTTCTTCTTCTTTCCTCTTTTTTTTTTTTTTCAAAAACCTTCATTGATCCATCAATGGAGGTCGGACAGACCTCAAATTGAGGTCGAATGGAGGGCAAAAGACCTCCAATGGAGTCGAAATGACCTCGACTTCCATTGGTGGTCGATGAAGAAGAAGATTAAAAAAAAAAAATCTGGAAATAAGTCTCGAGTATTTTGAAATAAGTCTCGGGTATCTGAAATAAATCTCGGGTAGTTGGAAATAGCTTAAAATAAGTCTCGGGTGACCTACCCGAGACTTATTTCCAGATTTTTTTTTTTTTTTTTAATCTTCTTCTTCATCAACCACCAATGAAGGTCGAGGTCATTTCGACTCCAATGGAGGTCTTTCGCCCTCCATTCGACCTCCATTGATGGATCAATGGAGTTCTTTGAAAAAAAAAAAAAACAAAGGAGAGAGGAAGAAAGAATAAGTGAGGGCAATTTGGGCAGATCACATACTTTGATGCTATTTCTATAAAACTTATTAAGTTGGTGATATTACCACAAAACCAATCCAATTTGGTGCTATTTATCTCTATTTCCTCTTGATTTTATTAATGTTAATTCTGATCCTCAGCTACGAGATGTTAGATTATCAACTTCAATTTAGTCTGCATTTCAAAGTCATATTAGATTATTTATTTTTGGTTGAGTGGTTATACATTCACTTCGTATTTATGATGAAATAAATGTAGGAAAGTAATTGTTCGAGTCATACTATTAAAATTAGACTAGTAGTGTTTGATTTTTGCAAGTTGCGGGCTGACGGCAGACCTTTCATTATCAATTTTGAGAAAAAGAAAAACTATTCATATATAAGATAGAAACAATGAGAATGAATTCTTTCAAAAATCAAAACCATCCCCACCACAAAAATAAAAAAGAATTGAGGGGTCCTACACTATCTAATATGTGGGTCCAAATTTGTAGGCTTGACCTAATTGATTCAAAAACTATGAATTCAAAGACTCTTGAGTATTTTTAATGGGCCTACCATGTGGATTTATTTTCCTTTAGACAGAAAGCTTAATTTTTTAAAGTAATAACCCACAAAACAAAAAAGTCATATGAGAAAATGATTGAGAGAAATTCTTGACTTTCAATACAAAATTCAAATTCGTCATAATTATGTCATACACGCAACGGTATAAAACCATGCCATATACAAGATTAATAATAATAATAATATAATAGGTTTTGGAAGCAGGATTATACATGTGTGATTCATTCGTTCGTTGGAATGTGAACCATTAGATTTACATAATTTGACTCTAAATGACACTTGTCAAAGCTTCTTCATAATCAATGACCTACATGCATTGGTACTGATGTAATTACATCAGTGCGCACTGACCAGAACGGAACCGTATATATATATAGTATTTCTACTGTCAGTTCGTCCTGATATAAAATATATTTGGACGAATAATGTAGACTATAGATTATGGAGAAGTTTTGACAAGTGCATACATTTTGAGTCAAGGTATATAAATCTAATGATCCACATTCTTCGTCCTGATATATTTTATATCAGGACAAACTAACAATAGAAAAACTATATATATATATATATATATATGCACTTGTCAAAACTTCTCCATAATCTATGATCCACATTCTTCATCTTGATATATTTTATATCAGGACGAACTGACAGTAGAAAAACTATATATATATATATATTAACAACTAGTAAAGTTTAACAGTAAAATTTTTGGTACAATCTCAGAGCCTTTAGCATTGTTTTCCCCTAAAAACTTTATACTATCAGTCTATTACACAAGTATAGTAATATCACTACACACAAGCCCTTTGTCTTGGTGGCCAGAGTCTGGCTAAGACTCTCTCCCACCAAGGTTCAATCCATGGCCCAAGTGTGTATTTAGGGAATGGTGTTCCCTCCATTGTGTGGGTCTTGTCCCACCTTGTTGTGTGGGTAGTCTCTCCCCTCTAGTGGGAGTCGCGTTCCGGGCTACTCTTGTAGAGCCTTATCTCGCCGGTCCCGGTAGTTGTATGTAATAAAAAAAAAAAAAAGTATAGTAATATCACTAGACAATTAATAAACAATTGGAAAAATATAATATAATTTTTTTTGAAAAAAAAAATTTACAAGAAACAAATTTTACAAATTGAAAAAAGAATTTAATAGACTTTCATGGAATTAAAATTTTCTCCTCGATGTCTTGCATGTGGACCATTAGATTCAATTGCTTTGAATTGGTCTGTATGTACTTGTCAATGCTTATCCATAATCTATGGTCCACATACAATGCACCGATGGATTTTATATCAATACGCACTTAAGAGAAAAGGACTATATATATAGTATGAGAAGAAAAAAAAAAATTGAAATGGTTTAATTGGGACCATGCATCCAATCAAAAGCCAGGATAACTTCTTCGATTTCATTTTTCTTTCATTTATTCACACCTAATCTTTTTATCATAACGTGTTTAGATTGGGTGGGTGCAAAAATACGTGGTAAGACTATCTCATCGGAAGTTTTCCCATAACTTGTAATATTGGAATTCTATAAACCCATATCATCTATTTTAATTTTTTTTTTTTTAAGTATTAAATACAATGTACATCTTCTATTACAATCGACCAATCGTATTACAATCAACTCGATGACAACTGATGGGTGCATTGTAGACTCTCTCCAAGAGTCGATGTCTTGGACTTTTTGATGTTTACAAGTCTAATAGCTAATTAATTAGCCTACTATAAAGTCAAACGCATGATCCAAGATAAATGAAAACTTATTCATTACTCTATTTTGTTAATTTATTAAGGTTTCAATATTTTATTTCACTAATTAACATTAAAAGAAAAATGATTACATTTATATGCTTCTTTATTTCGCTTCCTTCCAACTAATCAAGAATATTAATAGATTGATTTCAAAGCATCCAAATAGCATTTTTCATATAAAATAATAACATTAGCTAGCTAATTAATTCAATAAATCCACTGGTATCTTGTTTGTACCTATCGAATTTAATAAATTTTTGAAGCAAATTGAAATCGATATGAGTCGACTTATCAGAAATCTCAGGTCTTATTTCAATTTCGTATAACTTAAATTATATTTAAATCACTTGTCATACTATCATTTCTTTTAATATATATGCAATTTATAATTATAAAATGATCAGATTTTGATAATTGAGATGAAAAGTTGGGATAAAAGACGAGAAGTCTAATATTTTATATATATATATACATGTAATGTGGCGACTCGAACACGTGATATTATTAGGCTGAATGAGTCTTTTACTACCAAGATACATTGGGTGGTGATCATGTGAAGTCTAGTATTATTGTTTAACTTTATATCAAGAAAAAAAAAAATGTATGAACTATATTAATGAAGATCTTGTCATATATGTTACCAACAATTAATGGTGATATTGAGCTTTAAAGAGTTAGAAAGCTGATTCATCATGAAAATAAAGAGTTGAAAGTTCCCATTCATGTATTTTCTAAATTAGGTTGGATATTGTTTTAGTAGTCAAATTAGCTTTGTTGGAAGATTTGAACAAGTATAATTTATGGTGGCAAAGATTGATCAATCTTAGTTATCACTTACCATTCAAAACTATATTTTTCTTTTTATGTGTTAATTGCAATTATAAGTTCATTAAGATGAGTTAATGACTGTGGTGGTAGACATAATTCAAGTAGTTTAGATTATTTTTGAAATTCAATAAAGACTACTTTGTGATTTATTTTGAAACCACAAAAATCTTCTTATATATATTTTTTTTTGTTGAGCAGAAATATCTTCTTATATTAAAGGGAAAGAAAAAAAAAAGGGATCAATAATACTAACCCTTCAATTATTTGTGATGATATTATCATCTACCAAAATATATAAGATTTCATAAATATATGAATCATTAGTAGAAAGAATCCACGTTGCATGGATACAAAGAAGAGAAAATTAAATAAAAATTTGGTGGGGGTGGTTGAGTAATTAAACAATAATGGGAGTAGTTGGATCAAGATGAAGAGTTCTTAATCTTCTTCTTTCTTTATAATGTCCCAATTATTATTTATTACATATGCATAAGCATGCCCTCATTTGAAAGCAAATTCAAATTCTTGTTCATCATTAATCATCTCTAGATGACATTGTTTTAATTTACACACACACATATATATATATATATATACATATATATATATAGTCTTTCTATTATCGGTTCGAACTGACAAAAGTTATATCAGTTCCTTGTATGTGAGCCATTGGATTTAAATACTTTGACTGACAAGTGCATACAGCCAAGTCAAAGTATTTAAATCCAGTGGCCCACATGCAAGAAACTGATATAACTTTTGTCAGTTCAAACTAATAATAGAATTTCTGTATATATATATATATATATATATATATATATATATATAAATGTTCAAGTCAGTGCGCACTAATATAACTTTATCGGTGCATTGGATGTGGACCATTAGATTTACATACTTTGACTCAAAGTATATGTACTTGTCAAAACTTCTCCATAATCAGTGGTCCACATGTATTGATACCGATGTAATTACATTAGTGCACACTGATAAGAATGGGACTGTATATATATATATATATATATATATATATATATATACAGTAATTCTCTATTTAGATGGATGAAACCGAAGTTACATAATATTGTAAAATTATATTACTAAATGTCTTTATCATTGTTCTAGTAATCGAACTAAGTGGCTGCCTAGGCCTTAGGCGAATCTAACTATACCGAGGAAGGCCTAATCGGCCTTTCTAGGCGGTCAGGCTCCTAGGTGGGCTAGTTGGAGTCAACTTCGTTGACTTTTACCATCATTTTTTTTTTCTTCCAAACACGTTGTCTTGACTCAAAACGGTGTCATTTGGCTTATTCGGCTTCACCGTCTAGGTGCTTAGCGCCTACTAAAACACCGGTCTTCATGTAACTTTAGTTTTAAAAAAATAATAAAATAAATCCAGAACTAACCCGAAGAAAAAATAACCTATATGTGTGTGTTAGACCATGCATTGAATATATTAAGACTTTTTTTTTTTTTTTTTTTTTTTTTTTTTTTTGAAGATAATATATTAAGACTTATTAGGTATACCTTGTACTAATTATTTATATTCTCTCTTTATCAAAGGAGATATAATAGAGGTTGTTCATGCATTAATTGATATAGAATGTTAATATGGGTCCCCTATTCATTAGGGTTTTTAATATCATTTGTTTCATTGAATATTGATTATATATTGATCTTCCTTATAGTGGGAGTTTCAAATAATTTTATGAAACTTTTTTTTTATTATTTTCTTTAACCTTTTAAAGAGATATTAATTTGAACTCAAATATCTTCTATACAATTATAAGTTGTCTAACCAAAATTAATTGCAACAGAGAGACGTTATCTATCATTATCATGTATATTGAAAACAGCTGGAAAATTAATTTCTGCAACCGAAGGGGAGACCACTTCATGACTTGCCAACATATCCATTCACACAAAGAAAGTGAAAAGAAAAAAAAAAAAAAAATAGTCTCATTTCTCTACTTGAAGCCAATTTTTATTGCCAACTACTTTCTCTCCATCCATTCATGATTTAATTGAATGTCATTCACTCATTCTCATTCACATGTTTGGTGAATGAATGCAATTAAATTCAGAGATTCTGGCTACCAAAATAAGAATTATTAAAATTCACAAGCTTTGTTTTATTAGTTGTCACAATTAAATTGACATCTTTATGTTCTCGTGAATATTTTTTACTTTAATCGAAATTATACCGACTCTTATGTTTCGTGGAAGTAATTAAAAGAAAAGTCTTGGTGATGATATTGTGTTCATACATCTAGATAAGTACGTAAACTATAGGGAGGTTCTCCCATCAGGTCGTCCTGAAACGACCAACCACAGTCACATGTTTAAATGTGTTCAAATGTGTTCAAATGTTTATTAATAAAATTAAAAAAAAAATCAACCTTTTATTTAAAAAGTGGCTGATGGGAAAATCTCCCAAAAAATATAATTATCATAGTGAAAGTAGCTTTAATGACAAGCCAATACTAATATATATAGTTGATTTGATTTTTTATTTTTATTTTATCTTATTATAATTGTTTTTCTTTATTTTATAAAAATATATTTCTAAAAATCATTATACTCAAGTATTATGACTTAACTAAACAGTTATACTAATAAATTCTTCGAATGAGACCGACATACCGTATAATCCGAAAACTCATCCAATATTAAACTACCACGTATACATTGTTTACCAAATTTGGTGGTATTTGAGATCATTAAGAAAGCATATTTTTAGTATAAATTCATGCGTGACAACTTCTTAAATAAGTAAATATTAATTACATTGCGTTCGTCCTATCAAAAATGTTCTCACATCCTCGGTGGATAAAAAGAACACAGCAACTCTTGGTTGAGTTTGTTGGATACCTCTATAGCTCTACCCCTAATCTTATGGGAGGCGATCAAGTCTCACCTCCCCGGTCTATTCCGTGTTGTATGAGTAGTTATTAGGATTACATTTGTAGTGTTCGATCTATACAAGTTTCAGCATAATCCGAACCAAACCAACCTAATTGTACGAGTAAAATCCACATTTATTTATTTATTTATTAATATATTTATTTTCTTTCAAAAATCAAAATAATAATAATAAGAAATAAAGTAGTTTTCAACTGAAGGTGGGCATCTTAAAGTGAAAGCCTTTCTCTCTCCATTCACTTCCAGTCAAAAGCCACTTTGCTTCTCTCTGTGTGTGTTTTCATTTCTTCTTCTTCTTCTTCTTCTTCTTCTTCTCTATTTATTTATTATTTATTTTTATTTTATTTTTTAAAATTCTTCTCTGTAATCTCCAGCTCAAAACATCTGCTTGAAAACATGCCAGACAAACCCACCACGTGTTTGGAATTTTCGTGCTTTTTATTGGAGGAGACAATAATTTAACTCACTCACTCACTCACTTGTAAGTAAACTAATTGTATTAATAAAAACCTAAAAAAAGCTCAAGCTGGGTTGTGTTTTCTTCGAGTCAGAGCTTCAATGCTGGATCTGGGTTCACCAATGCCGATGCAGAGAGTCAAGTCTCCCAGTTCTAGCTCACCTGGTTGCTTCTGAGTTGAGCTGAGCTGACCCGAGTTGAGTTTGTCAACTCATTTGCTGGATGAGAGGTTGGTTTTGGTTTTGGTTTTGGTTTTATAAAGTTTGAATCATTGAAGCTTGTACATTGTTTGCCCTGTGTGTAGATCTGAGTAACTGTGAAGCGTATTTGTGGGTTTTTAGTGTTTTTTGTTTCTTTTAAAGGTCACATTTTTAATTATTTATTATAATTTGGTTGAGAATTTGTGATGTGGGTTTCTTGGAGTGTGATTTTTAGATTTGATTAGAGTTTTTGTTGTTGTTGAATAAATGACTTTTACTTTTCTGGGGTTTCTATTTTCTTGTAAAATGCAGCAGTTTTCTTTGGGTTTGTTGAACTACTCCAGCTATGTCAACAATTAAGATTTGATTTTTATGTGGAAAACTTAATTTGAGGTGATATTTGGAAGTTCTTTTGATTATGGTTTTGTGAATACACTTAAGAGGGCCAATTTTACTGATTCAAGAAGCAATATATAGGACAGCTTCAATTAAGTGCTTCTCAGAAAAACACTCTAGAATGCTCTTTTAATCCCAGAAAGTGCTTTCATTTATTTTTCAGCCAAACACTAGGAATAAATCCAAATGTGCTTTCCAACTATTTAAAAAGAACTTTTTGGAATATTGATAGCAATCACCAAAACACCATTAGACAACATTTTTTTTTTTTACAGTTTAGCATTTAAGTATTGATTTGGTGTTGGAAGCTCATTGTTGGAGCAATTCTCGTGTTGCTTGCATTGTCACCTTTTTTGTGGTTTATACGCATCATTTTCCTTTTCGTATTGGAACTTTTTTTTCAGGTGCTTTAGTGTATAATTGATAAAGGTGAGTGTATTTCTGATGGGGCCTTATAAATTTCATAGATAAAATCTTATTCCTGTGCTTTATTCTCTCTATGATGTTCTTGCCTCATGCTTTTCGATAATGCTTACTTTTCGTATTTGTAAATGAACTTTCCTACAAATTTCTGGATTTCATAATAAGATCAAATCATCAAATTATATGGAATTAGCTTCTTTAATGGAAAAGTTGACAAAATACCAATTGAATCTGTTTGTTGTTACTGATGTATATTAAGCTCTCAATGTTTGGTATTATCTGTCATCGAAAAAATTGGCACCACTGCCCTTGTTTTGGTTGCCCCTTTTAGACAACAAGTATTGTCTTTTGTTGTTAACTTTTGAAAGAATGAACCTACTTCTGCTTTGAGTTTTCAAGTATTGATGAGTAAGATTAGATATAGGTGTCGTGGACTGTTAAAATGACGATTATAACCATTTATAGTGGCAGAAGTAGGTAGTGCTGAAATCACTTCCTCTCAGCATATAAATGCATGTAAATGAGATTTTTTTAAAGCATGTTGTCTCTCTTGCTGTTTGTTTAAGTTAAGCAGTTTGTTTGTTGGTCGACAACATTGGGCTGAAAATTCTTCTATACTGGTCTAAAATTCCATATTCATAACTTTATACTTTAAAGATAAAGTGAGAAATGGAAGGCAAGATTCTACTTTATAATTTCTGTTATCCATGAATTCTTTTCTATGAGAAGTTGCAATACCTTTTATTTTTCCTTCACATTTCTTTTGTGCTGCACTATCGCTATTATGTGCATAATGTTTGCTGTATTCCCTTCTAGAATTTTGAGTCTTGTTGTCGTTTTACCACAAATTTCACTTGCAAGTGGATGGATTTATTTTCCTTTATTTTAAAGATGACTGCTTATTGTTTTTTCACTCTTAGTGTTGTTGCTGTTGTGTTGCTAGTTGCCTAATGTTGTTTGTGGTCTTTTTTGGCTGAACCAGGAATACAAGAAGTTCTCAGAAGATTGCATTCCTGTCAGTACAGTCCCATACATATAACCTGTGTTGAAAAACTCCCCATGAAGTTCAACATCAATTCGGTGTTTGTCTTCCTATTCATCATAGTCACTCTGTTCTCTCTGGCCATTGCTGATCTCAGCTCAGATAGACAAGCCCTTCTTAACTTTGCAGCTGCTGTACCCCATCGCAGAAAGCTCAATTGGACCTCGACCAACCATGTCTGTAAATCTTGGGTGGGAGTCACTTGCACTAAAGATGGTACTCGTGTGTTTTCCCTCCGACTCCCTGGAGTTGGACTTGTAGGACCTATCCCAAACAACACCCTTGGTAAACTAGATGCCCTTACTACTCTCAGCCTTCGGTCCAATGCACTAACCGGAAACCTTCCTTCGGATATTGCCTCCCTGCCTTCTTTGCACTACCTCTACCTCCAACGTAATAACTTCTCTGGTGACATTCCTGCCTCCCTTTCTCCCAAATTCATTGTATTGGATTTATCATTCAATTCCTTCACTGGAAAAATTCCACCAAGTGTACAAAATTTGACACAACTCACCAGATTGAACCTCCAAAATAACAGCCTTTATGGACCTATACCAAATCTTAACAGCCCTAAGCTCAAGCATTTGAATATAAGCTACAACCATCTTAACGGTTCAATCCCGTCGTCCCTTCAAAATTTTTCCAGTTCTTCCTTTGTGGGAAACTCTTTCCTATGTGGACCACCGCTGCAACCTTGCTCTGTGCCTTCACCTTCTCCATCTCCTTTCTCTCCACCGGCAGTAATTCCCAAAAAACGAAGCCCCAAAAAGAAACTTACATTGGGAGCTATCATTGCCATTGCAGTAGGAGGGTCTGTGGCGCTATTGCTTGTAGCTCTACTTCTAGTGTGCTGCTGTTTGAAGAAAAAAGATAACGGAAGCAATGGAGTATCGAAAGGAAAGACTTCTGGTGGGGGTAGGAGTGAGAAACCCAAAGAGGAGTTTGGAAGTGGGGTGCAAGAACCTGAGAAAAACAAGCTGGTTTTCTTCGAAGGTTCTTCGTATAATTTTGACCTTGAGGATTTATTAAGGGCTTCTGCTGAAGTGCTTGGAAAGGGTAGTTATGGCACAGCATATAAAGCTGTATTGGAGGAGTCAACGACTGTGGTGGTGAAAAGGTTGAAGGAAGTGGTGGTGGGGAAGAGGGAGTTTGAACAACAGATGGAAATTGTGGGAAGAGTTGGGCAGCACCAAAATGTTGTTCCACTCCGTGCTTATTACTACTCGAAGGACGAAAAGCTCTTGGTGTGCGACTACTTTTCAAATGGCAGCTTATCCACACTCTTGCATGGTATGATTATTTATGCAACTCTATTTTCTTCTTTCTAATTTTTTTGGAACATGAATAGTGGATTATAGTGCCATTGTGACACCTTAAATTTTATTAATGTGGAAGTATTCCTACCATAACTAAATTATTCGAGAAATTAAGCTTGCAAATAAATGTTAAATTCCTCTAAAGGATTCACTTATGCAGGACACTTATTATTTTACTTGATAACAGGAAATAGAGGAGCTGGAAGAACTCCGCTTGACTGGGATTCCAGAGTAAAGATATCCCTCGGGACTGCAAGGGGAATCGCTCACATTCATTCAATGGGTGGTCCGAAATTCACTCATGGAAATATTAAGTCCTCAAATGTCCTCCTCAACCAAGATCTTGATGCTTGTATTTCTGATTTTGGCCTGACCCCTCTTATGAATGTACCCGCGACTCCATCTCGGAGTGCAGGCTACCGTGCTCCTGAGGTTATCGAAACACGTAAACACGGTCATAAATCAGATGTGTACAGTTTCGGTGTCCTCCTCCTTGAGATGCTGACTGGGAAAGCTCCACTCCAGTCACCAGGACGTGATGACCTGGTTGATCTCCCTAGATGGGTTCAATCTGTTGTAAGGGAAGAATGGACAGCTGAGGTTTTTGATGTCGAGTTGATGAGATTCCAGAACATAGAAGAAGAAATGGTGCAGATGCTGCAAATTGCCATGGCCTGTGTGGCAAAGGTGCCAGACTTGAGACCAAACATGGATGAAGTTGTTAGAATGATCGAAGAAATCCGGCAATCCGACTCAGAAAACCGGCCATCTTCAGAAGAGAATAAATCCAAAGATTCAAATGTGCAGACCCCATGATATTACTTCAAGTTGGTTGCTGTTTGATTTCCAAGTTTGAATACTAATAATGAACATTGTTTGCAACTTTGCATAGTAAGGTTTTCTTCCCAATCATCATTTTGAAATTTACATGCATTTGTTTCTCCATTTATTGTGATAATCTTTCAAACTTCTGTAATTTCTCTTAGGGATGTAGTAGTTCTATGATTTTAATTTTTTTTTTAATTTTTTTTTTTCCTCTAGGTGGGTTTTTCATTTTCATGATTTGTTGTAATAATATTTATTTCAATGTTATGAATCAATTCATGAGGTTCAAGCACCTCTTTTGTATGCATTTTTTGGTTGATGACTAGAGTTGTCAAGACTATTTTTAGTTGGGTTTGTTGAAATATTTATTGACCAACAGTTGGACCAATATTCTCATGTTATAATAACTGAATAGACTTATCTATATATAGAGAAGAGACCAATTAAAGTGTTGCTTGTGAAGATGCCAACCTTGATTTACCATGTATGTCTCTGGTTCTTTGTAACAACTTTTGACAGCTCAAAATATTCTGGCAGACATCTAACATCTGATATTTGATCACCATTTCAAGACCTCAGGTTATCAATGGCAGGTTTGCAGCTAAGCGAAAACGTAAATATAAACTCCTTGACATTGCCACCAGCAATTCGTCAAAGTTGCAGCAAGCAAAACAGGCGAAGTTTCAGCAACAAGAGAGTTGCTTTCTGTAATATCCCTACCAATCAAACCATGCCTGAGACCATGAGCGACCACGAAGGAAGAGGGTGCCGTTCACAGTGCTACGCTTGTTGCGCATGGACATGCTTCGCTGTATTCGTAGTCCTCGTGATTGCCGTAATTCTTGGACTATTTTCTATGTCGATGCTCCGTTCGACAGTGCCCAGAATTACAGTCATTGCCCTTTCCTTCCCTAGGCTGGAGATTTCCTCCTCTTCTGGACAAAAGCTCTTGACTGCTGATGTTAACATGACTTTTGAAGTCACCAACAAAAATGATAAGGTTGTCTTGAACATTCGCCCCTTGACGGTGGACGTCTCATCGGAAAAGGTTAACATTGGACGTGCAAAAACTCAAGGGTTTTCTCTTAACACCGGGAAGTCAAACATGATGAATGCAAACTATTCGGTTGTAAAAAAGAAAGTTGATCTTTCTAACACGGAGCAATTAGAAGCGAATATCCGACACAAACAGATGGTTGTTGATATCGAATTGCACGGATATGTGAAGATTAATTACGGAGGGTTGACGATAAACAGCTTGCCGATGACCGCAAAGTGTAAAGGTATCTGGGCAACTGTTTTTCAGTCTGTATATGCACCTAAATGTGATGTTAAACTCTTCTCTTTAGAATAAAATGTCCCTAGATAGACAAACCAACTCTGTATTCCATTTTTTCTTGATGTTTTGTATTTTTTTTCGTTGATGACTTCCCGTTCAAGAGAGGTTTCTACGAATTCTAATAAACTTCTAAGTAGATTTATAGTGAATCATACAAGAAGTTTATAAAGAATCTCAAAACTTTTAAAGGAAGTTATCAACGGAAAATGTAAACTTTAGGAGTCCTCTGATTGTATTTAAATCAAACCTCAAGGGACGTCTAAATTTTTCCGAGAGAGAAGTGCAACATGCATGAATATGGATTGCCCAATTTTATTTATTTATTTATTTTTATGTACTCTTTATCTATTCAAGCTTTATTGCTACAAATGTTGTATGATTCAAATCTTCATAGGACCATCCACGAGAGATAATTTTCTTAGAGTGATATAATTGTAAAAATTGTACCTTAAATTAGATTAAACAAGAGAGTTGTTATTAGGGTATTATGATAATTAATTATATTCTCATGAGAAGGTATATAGTTATATCACAAAGACATAAAATGTAGAGAGAAAAAAGTGAATTACACTAAATTAAAATGGCAGACATGCAAATACACAAAAGATAAAGGAGGGACGTAACTACAAAAGATTGGATATATTTAGTACGCTAGTGGTGTTATTGTTATGGATATTTGCAAAAAGTACCTTGACTTTTGACAATTATTCAAAAATAACTATTCAATATTGAATTTAGATGCAAGTTCTTTATTGTCCATAAAAAATACTTTGTAATTCCAAAATTTAGTTATAAAAAAAAAAAATGCTTTGATTTTGTACCATAAACCCTCTTATGAGGGATGTCAGACAAATCGAATGGATCCAGTTCCAATCTAATTATGTATAGCCTAATTCTGATTTAATCCAATTTAAAATTTTAGATATTCGATCTAACCTAATTTAAAATTTTAGATATTTGATCTTATTCAGACCACTTATTTCGAGGAATCAAATTCAGCTTATGACTTTATGATAAGCTATCCGAATCCAGTCCAATTCAATACAAATAGTAAATGTTTTACTAAAAATGAAATACAAAAATATAAAATATGAATAAACAAATATTTAGATCTTATCTAATCTGAATTCTGATATGATTATATCTGATTCTAGATCGAATTGAACATTTTGAAATTTATGAAACTTGATCCAAATTACTATTTAGGTCCCAATCAAACCGATCCAAACTATTATTTTCGACCACATTAACACATATAGTTTTACGGACACTTGCATTTTAAATTTGAAACTAGATTGTTATTTCCAAAAAACAAAAAGTTCAAAATCTGAGGGTAGTGTTTGGGAATCTCCCATTTATATATAATAATATATAATTAAAAAAAATACAAGGACGTAGATCTTACGCTAATGGAGAGAGAGAGAGAGTGAGAATTCTAGAAGCATCTCTCTCATCTATAATTAAACCATCGAATCCGCTCAATTTTCTCTCGTTTTCTCTCTCTATCCATCATCCAAGTTCCAAGGTAACCCTCCCTCTCTCTCTCTCTCTCTCTCTCTCTCTCTCTCTCGCTCTAATCTCTCTTCGTATCTTCACACGAATCGCACAGATCTGGTGTTTCTTTTTTCGCGGTTTTTTTTTTTGTTTTTTTTATTATTGTTTAATCGTTCAGATTCTGATCTGGTGTGTTTGTTTTGTTTTGTTTTGTTAGCAGTTTGAATTGTTTTTATTCCGGTTGATTTTCGAGGTCGTTTTTTTCAAATGGCGTCGAAACGTATCTTGAAGGAGCTCAAGGATCTGCAGAAGGATCCTCCTACCTCTTGCAGCGCCGGTATAATTTTTATTTTTACCTTTTTTTTTTTTTGTGATAATTAAAATTATTATTATAATTGTTATTATTTTGAAGGTTTTGTTGTTTTTTTATTTTTATTTTATATATTTTTGTTGTGTGATGAAAATTTTGTGTGGTTGGAAAATAATGTAGGTCCGGTTGCGGAGGACATGTTTCATTGGCAAGCGACGATAATGGGACCCACCGATAGCCCGTACGCTGGCGGTGTGTTTCTCGTTTCCATTCATTTCCCTCCGGATTATCCTTTTAAGCCTCCCAAGGTAAATTTCTTTTTGAAATCGAATAATGTGTTTTTTCATGATAGTTACAGTTGCCTAACCAGGAACTACTTTGTGGATGTTTGAAAATATTGATCAATTAATAACAAATATTTTAAAACAACTCAAATGCAACCATATACCTTAGAAGTTAGAATCCAAAATTAAGAGATAAAAATTAAAGAAGTTATCATATTGAATCCTTTGGAGAAGTAGCAGAGTCAACTTTCATAATTAATTAGATAATTAGAATCCAAAATTATGAGATAAAAATTAAAGAAGTTATCAAATTGAATCCTTTGGAGAAGTAGCAGAGTCAACTTTCATAATTAATTAGATAATTTTTTTCTTAGACTAAATGAAATCTAATAGTTAGATACAATATTGGTCTTGTTTATTTTTAATTATAAGTTTTTAGTCAAAACTAAGATGGAGAATGTGATTCAATGGGTCAGGACTTTGTGCTATTATTGTTTTTTTTTTTTTTTTTCAAAAATCTCGACTAGGCTATAGCACAGCACAGTCAGGTCTAAATCACTACTCATATAGTATCTGTATTTGTTGCTTGTTAGTGAAATTTGTTATATTTTGTTGAGTGTGAGTAGACGCCATTAATTTGTTATTGTTGTAAGCCACTAGATTTGTATGAGCAGTTGGTTTGTGACTGTTTTTGTTCAGTGGCGGATTTAGGCTCGGCTGGATTATATCTCAGTTGAATTTTTGAAAAAAAAAAACTAGTAGCCCAACGCAAAGGCCCACTGTACTGAACTTTATAAAGATCCATTAAAACACATTCTCATCTTTGTTATGATTAAAATTTATAAGGCTCATTTCGTATTTCTTTTGGACCTATATAAGGATTAGAAACTCTATTAGATCCATTTAGTCTAAAAAAATGTAATTAATTATTAAAGTTTGGGGGGAGGTATCTCCATCCTGACCTCATTTCCTCCAATCCACAATCCCATATTTGACTCTGTTTGACCCTATTTTCCTTGTAGTATGAGTAAATATGTGAAAAAACAACGACCAACAGCACATAGAGATGAGAGCGTATGTGAGAGATATAGACAATGAGAGCAGCTTGAAAGAGAGTGAATGGGTGAGTGAGAAAGAGAGTAATCATATTAGGATTTAGGAATATTTATAGTTGGGGTTAAAATGAGTAATATGGTATATACATTTAAAATTAAATATGTATATATTTTAGGGGGAAATGTGGAAACAAGGATGAGGGGACTTATCCCCAACCCCAACCCCATTTAGAAATGGGATAAAAATCATTACCATTTATGAAGGATTTTTTTTTCCTCAAATGGAGATGGGGATTAGGGGCCCCTTGGTGGAAATTGACATCCCTTCCCCATTTGAGGAAAAAATCGTCTATAAATGGGGATGATTTTCATCCTCATTTCTAAATGGGGATAGTGTGTGTGTTTTCATCTAAATGGGGATAGTGTTATATATATATATATGGGGGTTCCCCCATCCCCTCGTGTGTGTGTATGTGTTTTTTCCTCAAAATGGGGGATGGTGTGTGTGTTATATATATTGGTTCCCCCATCCCCATGCCCTAACCCCTTCCCCATTTGGATGAACCAGGGATGGGGGAGGTATCCCATACCCATTTGGAAAGAGAGTGAGTTACAAAATATAATAATTGGGTACCCTAACCACTTCCTCATTTAGGACTATTTATAATAATTGGGTACATCTAAAATATATCCCATCCTCGTTTCCTCCAAATGGGGAAGGGGCTAGGGCATGGTGATGGGGAACCCCCATATCCATCCCCATTTTTCCAATTGGCATCCTTAATTTTGATGTATGTTTCCCCGGGTGAATTACGTAATTACATTGGAGATCAAAACATGATAGCTAATGAGTTTTAAAAAAAAAACATGATAGCTAATGGAACTACCCCTTGTCGTTTTATTTAGGATTGTGAAATTAAAATTTGATTTTAGGTTTTATGACAGATAATTTTGATAAAACTACGTGCCATTGTATTGATTCATGAAGAAGTCATGAATCATTAGTTAATTTATGCCATTGTGGTTCGTCGGACATTGTTATCTTTTTAAGTCCTCTATTTTGTTATTTAAAATAGAATTATTATAATTGGGTTAACTTGTGTATGTAATTGTAGATTGTCCTAAGAAACGGCTGGAACATGTTTTCAAAACTAGATTAGTAGATTTTGAATTTGATACCTCATATATATCATGACAGAACACCACATACCTGTGTTTTCAAGTATTTGAAGTTAAAAGATGTCATTTGTAACATATGTTATGCCATGAGAGAGTTGGTGGATAGGGTTGAAGAGAGAACTTTCAGGAAGAAAAAGAAAAAGAAAAAAATTCTTTAATATTGTTTGATGGAGGGGGAAGGGAAAAAAAGCAGACGGGAAACATTTAAGTTCTTTTTTAACTAAAGCCTTTAAAATCGTATTTACTTGTTAGTCTTAAATTACTTGTTTGTCCTTTTTTTAACTATAGGAAGAATTTGTAAATTGAAAAGTGTTGTTAGGTGATGTTTCCTTCTCCAGGGAACCATTTTAATTTATATCGGAATAATTGTCAGTTCTCTTGGGAGTTGGGGATTCAACTCTCAAACTTTTGTTTTGGCAATTTAAAACTTAATTATGTTTCTTTACTTATTTATTTATTTTTTAAAAGTTTGCTGTTATCTTTCTGATCCATTGTTGTAACTTGTTGCAGTATTTAAATTTGTAGCCACAATCGTGGCTTGTTTTACATGTATAAAGTTCTGAAAAGGTTAGCCAAATTATCTTATCCAGGTTGCATTTAGGACCAAAGTCTTCCATCCAAATATTAACAGCAACGGGAGCATATGTCTGGATATTCTCAAGGAACAATGGAGCCCAGCACTTACCATTTCCAAGGTTTGGTTCAACTATTTACTTCTACCTTGTTCTTAATAGCCAATTATCGAAATTGAGTTGTTGAACTTGATTTTAGCTTTTTATCTTGGAAAATAGAGTAATGCTAGACTGTCCAAATGATGTGGTAAATAACTAATACATCCTCCACCACGTCATCTCATGATTTAGATGATGGTTACGACTCACATGCCCCATCTTTTGGACTAATAATTTTGACTGTAAAATATTTCTATGATGTTAGGGTCTTGAGCACTTCAAGACATTACAATTATTTTAACATCTCTTTAAAAGTTGAGGGTACTTAAAAGATAATTCTCTTTGGCTAGTGAGGAAGTTTACGCATAGAGTTGTATTTATTATCTTTCACTATTTTTGTTTCTTCACCAAGCTAACACACATCTCATTATAGTTAAAACATATGCTAATAATTCAAACACATATTCATGTTTGCATTCTCGACTATAATTTTGGTAGTTATTATGTCTACAGCCCAAAGTTTGTGTATGTGCATTATAATCGTATATGTCACGGGACAAATGCACATGATCATATATTCATATCTAAGAATGTTTGTTCGTTATTTACCCATAGAGGTGGGGATTTACCAGTCCAAAAGTTTGATATTATTTTGTAACAATTTAGTGTAATCAATGATGATAAAATGATGTTCGTAAAAAATATATTAAATCATATAAAACAAAATAACTTTTACATTTTAAGATTTTATCATTTTAACCTGAGCCAATCTATGTAAGGTCTGGTCTGGTTGGTCTGTAAAATTCCTCTGACAATTGATGTTAAAATGTATACAATTATTCCTTTTAGTTGGACAATGGTTCAAAAGTTTGAGCAAAACGCAGTAAAGGTGAATGGTCAAAGGAATATGCTCCAATATAAGCTACAAGTAAAATTTCTCAGTAGTTGGGGAGTAAAATATATTGGAGTCGGCTGTAAGGGTGCTTGAAATTTTACAGAATGATTTAAATTTATAGAAGTTTCCTTGCATAATGTTTTAGTTTGATGTTTCTTTCAGTGTTTCATATTAACTTAAATGTGTTATTTGGGTTGTAGGTGTTGCTGTCTATATGCTCTCTTTTGACGGACCCAAACCCTGATGATCCACTTGTTCCTGAAATTGCCCACATGTACAAGACTGATAGGGCCAAGTACGAGGCCACAGCTCGCAGCTGGACTCAGAAGTACGCAATGGGTTGACAGTGATATAATCCCCAGCGATTTGATAGTAATTGAGTCTCCATAATTCTCAGTACCACCTTTAGGTAAAAAAAAAAAAAAGAGTAAAAGAAATATCCAGATTGCTCCTCTTTTCTGTTTTGTCTTTTGTTGGTATTGATAATTGGTAACGAACTTGATCGTTCATTTTTGTGAATAGTTGTTTGAAGAAGACGCTAGAAAATTGGGGAAAATCAACTGTAATGTAATGTTTGCTATGTGGTTGTCAAGTGAATGATCTACCTTGTTTTTAAACCTCTTGTTTAATTTTGAGAACTTGAAAATGTGAAAATTATTGGTGACAACTATTGCTCAGGTTGCTGTTGTTAAACTACCTGTTGGTGAGAACAGCACAACTTCACGGTAAATTACGTCCTGCGATTTTTTACTACAGAGATTTTAGAGTATGGCAATAGTTTCTAGTTTAGTGTAGTGAACGATGGAATGTCGGGAAAGATTTTCTTCCGACCTAGTTGTTCCATGCCCCCCTGACAATCAATGGTGTTACCGTCTCAATCTAACCTATCTATAGGTTGTTAATTGATTTTCTCATTTTGGTTGTGTAGTTGTGATGCGTCTATTTTTTGTTGTAGTTTTGTGACCATTGAAAGTGTAATAGAGTTGGTAAAATATCGCAAGTTGCTGTGTTGTGTCAATTGTTGGCCGTATTTTAGTGACCATTGAATATAGAAAGTAGTTGTGTTGCGTCAATTTTGTTGGCCGTAGTTTTGTGACCATTGAATGTGTAATAGAGTTGCGTCAAATATCGAAAGTGTTTGAAATATATTCTTGCAGGTCAAGTGTTTGAAATCTTTTAAGCTTCTGGACTCACCAGTCCTCAAAATTGTATGCTCAGTTCGATATGTTCATATTTGAGATAAAAGATGCTTCGAAGGTTTCGAAATTAATTAGATGCAGCTTTCGAATTCCGAAACTTTAGTCGAAACGTTTCGATATCTACAGTATACCTTCACCTCCCTTGATTTTTGCTGGGGGGGGATGCATATGTTGGGATATGATTGGTCCAGTGTTAAAAGATGTTTGAAATGTAGTTTAATTTTTATACATTTATATATATTGAAAGTTAGGAGAAGATGAAAGGTGTGATAGAGATGGTGGAACTAAAATAGGACATAATTGGTTGGAAGACCTTTTTTTTTTTCAATGCGTGAGAATGAAGCATGAGGTCATTTATGCATATTCTAGACAATTTAAACATGGCATTTGGCTGTTGAAATTTGATATTTGTTATCTTTTAGTGGGGCGAATCTAGCCTTTTTACATCCTTCTTGGCTGGAAAGTGATGGGATCTACTTCCAAGTGCTTTGTGGTTGAAAAGGTGAACTTATGTTACTATGATTGAGGTTGGAAAGAAGATAATATTTTCCCTAAGAAGAGTCTCGGTTTCGTTCCGGTTCCATCGAAAATAGATCGCTCCCGGAGTTTTTTCGGTCATAATTACAAGTCTTCTCATTCCCATCAATTGTGCTAATCTAGGTTTATTAGATCGGTCTTGTTCATCAGAACGGGTATATCACGTTATTTGTATATTATTTCCACCTATTAAACTTGATCAAATGTGTATCAAATGTGTATAAACATATATTCGTTCTTTGAATGATTCACGGAAAACTTTTTTGTAGATGGGATTGTAAGTTTCAGGAGGATGTGTTTATACAATCAAAATACTAGTTCTACCTTGGTAAAGTTAGATTGAGATTGAATGGAAGTAATTGAAGAATTAGAATTACAATAAAGAAAGCATAAAAGTAATGGTAATAAGCATAGTAGGTCAAGATATTATGATATTCTTTTCAAATGAGAGGCCATTAATAATGTTAAGAGCCCTCAAATGTCATTAAATATTATATTTTTGTAATCAAATGAAAAGCAGAAGGAATTAAGTTGATCACTTGGTTGACAAGCAATGAATGGGCCATCTCTTCACTTACTCTAATCAATCAAATTTTATTGTATGATTGGTTGCTCACGTGCCACCTCCATCACCATTAGTAGCATAAGGTCCCCTTCTTGCCTTTGCTTCACGTTCAAGTTATACGTATATAATAATTCTCTGATCAGGATAATCTCGAAAAAAATAATAAAAAAATAAGGATTTTTATTTTATAACGTTACAGAATCATTTTTGTAAGTTACAAATTAAACTTCTAACAATCTTGTAATGTTACATAGTTGATTCTGTAATGTTACAAGACTAGAATCTTGAAATTTTTAATTTTTTTCAGGATCGTCATGATCAGAGAAATACCCGATGTACATATAGTTCAATAACACTTGTTCAACGTTTTTATGTTATTTTAGGCCCATCAAGATGCTACCTACTTCTATTTCTATGATTGATTGTATTGTCACTTATCAAATAACTAACAAATGACAGGTTGGATCAAACTTACTTTGTGATTTATATAATCATTATCGAGTATCGAGTATTTTGTTTCTCCGTCTAGAGATTTGATATTCAATTATAATATATAGATTCTATGTTTAAAGAAAGGGTTAATATTATAAACCTTCCCTCACCTTTGAACCATTATTGGATGTATAGTTATAAATACTTTTATTTTAGAAACCTCGCCTATGGATAAGCACCGTTAGCATTCCGTTTGTATTGACTGAGTTTGACCGTTAAAAAAGTCCAAAAATATCTCTATTTAAACTTCAATTGTATGAATTGACCATTATACCCTCATACTTTTACCAAATAAATTAGTTTATAGGGGAGGTTTCTAAAATAAAAGCATTTGTAACTATACATTCAATAATAGTTCAAAGGTAAGGGGAGGTTTTTAATATTAACCCTTAAAGAAATTGAGAAGCTGAAAGTCCTGAGAATCTTGGATCTTGCATATGAAAAAGTTTTTATCAATTTATAATCGAAGGAGATAGAATTGATTTTCTATAAAAATTGGTGTGGAATGATTGAATCTACATGAGTACTCTGAATTTTTTTTTTTTTTTTTTTTTTAAATGAGATTGCATATATGAATTGCTTTAATCAAGCATAAACTAGTTGAAATCTAATTGGAGCAATATTTATTTGTTGAACTTTGTTAATGTTATCTGAATTTTTACTCGAATATATATATTAAAGCTTGTAATTAGTTATTATCGAACTATGCAAATAAATCACCAATGACCGCCGTCCAATGTAATTTGATAGAATCGAGTCACAGACACCGCATGTGGTATATTAATAATATATTTATATATCACCGATGATCATGTAACATTGTGACAAACACATAACATTATTGATCTTATGATAACATATTTCATATAAAACTATACAGAATAAATGTTTAACTTCATATATACACTATCCGAGGACTTGAACCCATAACCTAGTGATGTAGGTGTGATGGATATACCATTTGACCAACCTTAACTTGTCGTAAGATATGATAATTTTAATATTCAACTATACGTATTTACTATAAAACGATTCTTAGAATGGACTCGGAGTTTAAATCAGCAGAGAATCATGATTCACCTTGTGTATTTCATAATAGAAAACCAATGAGTCAAACATGGAGGGTGAGTGAGTGGTTTGAACTTTGAAAGATTGTGATCACATATCTCAATTCACATGGAGAGAAGGAGTGTCACAACCAAAGACAGAACAACTACAACATCAACCAAAAAAACAATATTTTTTTTACAAGACAGTTGGTTGACACGACAGTAAAGGCAAAAAAAACATTAAAAAATTAAAAATCGACCATGCTTTGAGAATCGAATTATTTGGTCGGTTAATTTGAGTTTTTTGAGTTTTGATAAACTGTGTTTTCATGGGTAAAACAAACAGTACTTTTTTTCATTATTGAAGCTTTTAATTGTGTGTTGCATGATTATTACCACAATCAACTACAACACAATCAATTAATGTGACCCATGCATGTCCACTCCTCTTTGTTCCATAGTCATATTTATTGTGGTTAAATTCGTTGGTTTTCATACGGCGCACGTTAAACGAGACTTGAAATGTTTGATGTTTCGATAATATTATAATAAATCGTTGTTCTAAGGACATATGTTAACATGATTAACGTTTCTTGAATTCTACTGGATGTTTATATTTTATTTTTATCTAAATATTGATCAAATCTAATTTTGGATACAATTCAATAACGGGTAAATGATGTATCATTTTGTTAAGTAATAAAGAGAATTTAGTGTGTGTTTGATATGACTTTTAAAATGATAAAATCGTTTTTTTTAATACTAGAATCTATTTTGAAGTTTATTTTAGTCTTTTGATGAATCTAATAACATAGAATTAAGATTCTAATGAATATTAAAAATACAATAATGGAGATCCAAAACTTCTTATAAAATTGAGACTTACTTTACTTTTAATAACCTAGTTGAAACAAATGTTATAAAATATTACGACAATATTAATATCAACCAAATTAATTATTTTTCATCACAATATGGATTCGAGACCTTAATGGAATATCTCTTATATAAATCGATAAAAAAACCATACTAGATAATCTATCTAGTATCGATTAAACTTACTCTCACTTTATTCTTTATAAAGATAAATGAATGAAAATTCAAATCAGATAAACGATTAAAAATATATGAATTCCGAATAATCTTACCTTTATACCTTCACCAATGATGAGTAGTAATTTTCAACTTTAACAATCCGTGTAGAATATATATTGGCATGATTTCGAAGTAAAAGAGATAGAGATGTGAAACAAAACTCCAAAAAATCCGTATATTTTCGGAAGCTTCTGATATAATTTTTATTTATTTATTTATTTATTATTATTAATATTATTTACATGTCAAAAAGAGTCTCTCAACACTCAATACGACTACACAGTGTGTGGAGACGACTTGTAAAGAAATTGTAAATATATAAAATAATGTGGATATTTTGATAAATTGACAAAAATATATATATATTTAACCTTTTGACACGTCAATATTGGCAGCTGGATTCATTGCTCCCATTTCTTCTCTTCAATTGACAATGACTCCTCATCATGCCCACAACCAAGAAAAATTTTAATCTAACAGAGCTAACGGACTAATTACGTTACATTTTTGTAGAAAAATCAAACATCGAAAAACCGACGGATCAAAGCTCCTATATATATATACTATAAAAGTAAGATGATATTCGAACTCCTATCATAAATTTACCGATAAATCGTGTTGTGAGATCTTTAAGTAAACTATTGATGAATTATAAAATGTAATCGGAATCCTCTATCATTTACTATGTTTTTAAGTAAATCCGTTAACGACTACAATGATTAAGATTTAATTGAACGGACGTACGAATAACATGGAATAAAGGTTCAGGCTAAAGATTTTTATCGTCTCGGCCCACAACCCACGAGACAACACACTCACACTCATACACTCACATACTATATATTAACTCTCTTTCTCCCACTTTCCTGCCCATTTCCTTCCTCTTTTCATCTTAATTCTCTCTCTCCATCACTCTCACTTTCTCTCTCTAGCGGTGGAAAGTCAGTCATTTTCCCGCCAAAAGCTCTTTATGCTGCCTACAACTTGGTAAAAAATTGAGAAAAAGAAAATTCATAAATAAATAAGTTTTTTTTTTTTTTTTTTTTTTTCCCTCTTTGTCTCCCTTATCTTTCACTTTTTATCTCCTCACTTTCTATAAATTGCACACTCTTATCTTCGACACATACTGATCTCTTCACTCCCACTTTCTACTCATTTTTTTAATATACCCTCTCAAACCACCACCTCCAATCCTCCTCCTCCGGACTCCCGACCTTCCGTTTGCTCCGATCCCTTCGAAAACAACGAATTCGTTTTCGAAGAAAGTTCAGGAGGATTTTCGGGTATCTATTCGTAAAATTTTACACAAAGAAAGAAAGTTCGGAAGATTTTCAAGTATTCCTCCGGACAAATCCGTGAAAATAAGAAAGGTCGGGGGAGTTTTGGGTATATATTACAAAAATTGAAGTATAAAAGATAGTTCTTGAGATTTCTGGGTACTTATATGAAATATGACTAGATGACTTGATCCACCGGACCCGTACCCATATCGTGATGTCGGATCGATCACTGTCTTTTAGACCCGACTCCGCCTTCGCCTCCATCTCTTCTACCATGATCAAGTTCTCAGAGCATGTGGTCACAACAAATAAGCTAATGATCAATCCGGGTCACCCGACTCAGAAGCTTGTCCGGATCACACTCACAGACGCCGACGCGACGGACTCCTCCAGCGACGAGGACGAGGAGGAGCTGAGGCGGCAACGCAGCTTCGTACGGAGAGTGAAGCGGCACGTAAGGGAGATTAACCTCGAATCGCCGCCGTCGAAGGCGGCGGCGAAGGAGACGGCTGCTGCTGTTTGCAAGCAGGAACAGAGAAAAAAGAGACCGTTGAAGTCGACGGGAAGTGACGTCGCTCGCCGGAAGAAGTTCAGGGGGGTCCGACAGAGGCCGTGGGGACGATGGGCGGCAGAGATCCGTGACCCGACCCAAGGAAAAAGGGTCTGGCTTGGGACCTTTGACACACCAGAAGAAGCCGCCACCGTGTACGACAAAGCGGCAGTGAAACTTAAGGGAGCTAACGCCGTCACAAACTTCCCTAACCCCGTTATAACGAAGGAGGAAAAAGAGGCCGTCGTTGACAGTCAACGTGACGGCGTCGAGCCGTTTGACTCACCTGATAACAGCTCCTCGCAGTCTATGTCCTCGCCGACGTCAGTCCTCCGTCACAACGAGTCACCGGTTCAGTTTGATGATAACGGCTTGGGTTACGGAGACGTTGACGTCTTTGGTTTCGAGTTCGACGTGCCGTTAAGTCTGCCTGATTTTATGTTGTCTGGGATTTCCTTCGGCAAAGAAGACTTCAGCGAATTTGATGTTGGCGATTTTTTGGTGGAAGACTAGCATTTACACGTGTATCATTGATGATGTTTTTGTCGTATAGTGAGAACGGTTAAATTAACGGAACAGACATACAGCGTCATTCGTATAACCTACTACTACGTAAGTATATATACTTAATTGTTCGGATTTGAAATTGGCATTAAGGATTTCGTTGGACGAGTGCTCGAATGACGTGATACGTCGTTCGATTGAAACGTTTCCTACTTGTTTTGTTCGATGCTAAACAATATATCGTACGAGCGTATCGATTGTTCTATTGGGTGACTAAGCCGGAGTTGGAGCTAGTGATGTGGCCAAATGTGATGTTGCCACTACAAGAGGACAAAATAGGATGGTGAATTTCAAAAGTGCCCTTATAGCGAATTTTGTTTGATAAATGAATTCAACGGAGTGTAATTATACTATTATAGTGAGTTAGCCAATTTTGACAAATTATAAGGCAATTTTGTCTCCTCTAATGAGGATGTTCTCTGTAATTTTGTTTAAGGTTGTAATAATTATTATTTAAAATAATTGATGTTAATATTTAAGTTATTATAATTATATTGAACAAGAGAAGAGATTGAGATGAGTATAAACTATATAAACAATTGAATTGAATAATTCTCGTATTGAAAATTATAATTTATTGTAAAATTAAAATCAACCACACATAAATGAAGTGATTGTGCTAATATCTATGATATGGTATATTTATATTTATTTATCTAGATATTATAATATGGTATATTTGTTTATCTAGATTTTTCTTTTATATTAAAATAGTAAAGCTACATTGTCCAAATTTAGTGTCAAAATCTGGTGCCCAAATGATGTGGTAACACTCTAGTCCATTCATTTAAATCTTGTAAATCTAATATAATTTAAATGAATAGTCTACAGTGTTGTCACATCATTTGGACACTAGATTTAGACACTAAATTTGGACAATATAGCATTACTCATATTAAAAACATTGTTAACAACCGTAGTGACGATTATACAGAGCATATATGTAATTAATTGTATGTAAGCAATTCCTTGAACATCACGCATGGCGTTGAAAAAGCAAAGAGATTTTTTTAAAAGAAAAGTAGGCCAAAAATATAATACTAAATTACAAGTGATAATAAATAAATAAAATGTGTGTTTCTAATTCCTTCTATTTTTCTTGAACTTTGAATGAATCTTGTTTCCTTTGTCACTATTAATAGTGACAATCTTCAATTGGGTGAAATAAATAATAAATAAATACTTGGCGATTTCGATCAATCGACACATGGCAAAAAATTAGAACCCTAATGGGAAATCAATTGTCCATGTCATGGCCATTGTCGGATATTTTGGGCTCCACTAAAAATTCTTTAGTTGCTTTCCTTTTCATAAAAGAAGATCCAATTGAAATTATTTTGTTATTATTTTGTTTTAGATTTTTTGTTGGGTATAAAAATACAGTAGAACCTCTCTAAATTAATATTGTTGGGACTCATCATTGAGTATTAATTTAGAGGGGTTATTAATTTGAAAGATTTTACCTTGTAAAGTGTTATTTTATCTTAGAAAACATGTGGAAGTCGGTTTTCTTGTTTAGGAAAGGTTCATTTTCGGGATTCCTTATTTAGTCCGTTTTCTTTTTTAGGGAAAGTTCTTTTTTTTCAGAATTCCTTGTTTAAGATTTGTTACACTCCAACTGAAGAGGATATCATCAATGATATCACAATGCAGAATAATGATGGTGTGATTGAGATAGATGATGACGATGACGATAGTCATGAGGTACCTAAAATCTCTACAAGTAAGGTTGTTGAAATCCTAAATTTAGTTGAAACCTTTTGGCTACAACAAAAAGGTGATCACAATAACTTCTTAAGAACAATTCAAAAGATGAAGGATAAAGTAAAAAATATCAAACATGGTGACCTCGTGTAAACTAGCATTTTGAAGTACTTTTATAATTCTTGAATAATTTGTAATATATTTTATACTTTTATGAAATTATTAATTTATGCGACAGTCGTGACTAAAATTTTATACTAGGTTTCAAAAAGAAATTATTAATTATTACAATAGAGGGGTTTATTAATTTTTTACACTGGCCCGAGTTGGGACCGGGATTTTTTATTAATTTATAGAGAATATTAATTTATAGGAGATTAATTTACAGGGGTTCTACTGTATATTTTTTTAGGAAAAAAAAAAAAAAAAAAGAGGTTTATTGAATATTAACTAGTTGATGATTTTGTAAAAGAAAAGGCAAAATCACTCTTTGCTTAAAACGAATCCCCTATACCATAATATTCTGTAACCGTGTAACATTCAATCATAGTTTCTAAATATATTCAGATTAAAGTGTGTATCCGAAACAGAAGAATCAAGTTGTTGAAAACAAATAAATATGAGATTTTTTTGGATTCATTTTCAATTTTCCCTCCATCTGTCGAGGTTTTTTTTATAAATTTTTTTTAAAAAAAAGATCAAGAGTAGAAATATATGTTAGTGGGTGAGATCAGGCCCACCTTGCCGTCACCACCACCATCACCGGCCGTGGAGGTTAATAATAACAATAATAATAATAATAATAATAATAATAATTTCCAACACGCGCCTGAAATGCTTTCATAATTGAATTACAATTTTTTTTTTAATTTTTTTATTTTTAAAATAATAATAATTGAATTAACTATTAACTCGGCGGCCGCTGCTAGAAAAAAGCACTTATTTGAAAAGCAAAAGTGGTATAATTACCATAAATGTGGGATTTATAGAGTTAATTAGGAAGATGCTAAACAGGATTTTGGTGGGGCCTCAAAGTGGGTGACCAACCAAATTTTATACTTAAAAATATCAAACCGAAACTGATGATAATGAAATTTGGATACACCACCACCTCCAATACTAAAATTTAAAATGAAAAAGAAAAGAAAAGTCTTCAATGAAATAGAAATACCATGTGATTCTATGTTTATCTTCAAAGTATTGGTTTTACAATCATATTAATTATGATTATGATTCGATGAATTTAGGACCTCTTATTAATTGAACGGAAAGTTTTTAGATTATCTATAGCTGGAGTCGATTAATTTGTTAATCGGTCGAAAATGGTTGATTTAATTACCATTCAAGATACAGAATTGTATCCGTAAAGACATTTCGATGATTAAGTATTATTAATATTATATTCTATATATAACAAATACAAATCACCTATGAATGTCGACTTCCAAGTGGTCCAAGCATTACGATAACATTTGATATCTATCATGATGATTATCAAATAACATTACGATATTACACTATCATGTATTTATATCATGTCATGAAATATAAATAATTAACCGATAGTTTTCAATGTGGCTGTACGCTCTCTGGGAGCCTCCATCACCACCATTCAAAGCCATGTGTGTGCATATATTTGTATATATATTTTTTGTCCCACATTGACCTTTAAATCCTAAGTGTTGGTTGTTCTCTCCCGGTTATAGGAGCATTCCTCTCTCCAATTGTCAGAAAAGTTGTATTCCACCTATATACTCTCCCCGATAATGGGAGTAATATTCCGAGCTGTGTTTGTAGAGTCTATTCTCGCCGGGTGACGGTAATGGTTATACATAGAAAATAAATAATAATATTATTATTATTATTGGGTGTCTTCATATGCGACGATCTCACAATATTTGTGTCAAAATCTTATTAAACCATTAATCATATGTGTCACATCATATGCTAATACGATAAAATATTTGACTTTTCTTCGAGCTCCACCATAATATCTTCTACAGACCAAGAAGAAGCAGCCGCCTTCCACTATCACCAATTTCCTATTCGAAGAACAACAAAGAAGATAAGGCCTAAGGGTCCATCATCAAAATATATAATATTGTCAAATTACAATTTGTTGGTAAATGGTGACATGTTGTTTAGCCAATCAATTTGAGGCAACATGTATCTCTATTATTTATATTTAAACATACACAAATTCAACAAGTGTCCTACATATGTCCGGAATCACGGTCGTCTAAATTAAAATCGAATAATCAAATTTATAACTTTTCTATAACGTTAAAGAATCGTAATCCTATATACTATTATATTTGAGATTCTAAACTTGAAAATCGCTAAATCGATAGTATATCTTTTTAGTGTATAAATACACATGATTTTGTGCTGTTCATTGTTCGAAGAGTACGTACTCGAAGCTCATGACCTAATAAGCTATACCACCTTATTGCTTATTAATTTCGAAATTGCAGACTTGAAATCAATTAATTAATAAAAATTTGTTCTTGTTGAGAGCTGGGCCACAGATTATACAGTGAAGGTGCATGCATGCACTGTGAAACCAATCAATGCTTACGTTGTTTTAATATAATTTATTGAGCATACCATTTTTATTGTTTTTGGACATACTTTTCAGGCTATCACTATTAATAATTCGATTGTTTTATCAATGCTACATTTTGTATCCATCAAAAACAAAAAAATAAAAAAATGCTACATTTTGTAGCTGCTGTTCCAATAGTTTGGATTCATTGATAGAATGGAATCGTAGTTTTACGGGTAGAATTCAAAAATGTATCGGGAAATAGAGAATCCGGTGAAGTACTACGATTGAATGTCATAGTTTCGGTTTGATTTTTTATTTATTATTATTTAACTTTTCATAATCAAGTAACACCCGAGTATAAAATAACATTACATGGTCATTATATAGAATTCATCACAAAATGGGATCGTTGTTGTACGAGTCTTATTTAGACATAACGAGTATTATAGCTAGAAGCCTAGAATCGGATGAAGTACGGTTGAATGTTACTACTCACAATCCTACCTCGGATAAAAATAGGAATCACTGTCTAATTTTTAAATATTTAAAAAAAAAAAAGAACACCGCCGTCTAATCAATCGCTATAAAAATAGCAAGAATCCGTTTGTAATTAAGAAGTTATGAATGGAAAAAGAAAAAGAAAAGTAAAAAAGTAAAAAAGAAAGAAACAACTCGTGATTTCAAACAGGTTTGACAATGTCACTCTTCTTGAAGATCAGTTGGTTCAACATGTACAATTAGCCTTGTATGGGTAGCCATCCAGATAAATAAAAGCAAATTCTCATTAAACAATACCTTTTAATTTCACTAATCAGGATGGTGGTCAAGTGACTTTTTTTATTTATTTTTAATTTTTAATTTTTTTTTTATTTTTTTTTAATTTTTTTTTTTTTTATCCTTTTAGATTCGTGATTTAGACTAAAGTAATAGAACAACTAGCCTTTCATATTATCCTAAATAATTGATTTTACTATATAAGTTCGGACGAAATTAAAATCAGGACATTCACGAAATATGTATTAAAAACAAAATAGGAAAAACTAGTAGTGGTGAGTGATACTAGATGTCATAGTAGCTAGGGCCATCCACAATAGGAAAATGAAGATAAGATCAAGAGAAATTAATATAGATCATATTTATGTCATCAATATATCACACATTTTAGATGGCTATGATCATCACCAAGTACTTGATGAGGTGGTGATGGATAGTGGGTCTATTGAGCCCCACTTTGATAAGTGTTCTCTTACCAAATTTAAAGCCGCCATTATCATTGATGATTAATTTGTAGACAAATGGATGATAGTGTGCTTGAAAATTTGAATACAAACAAAAGAATTTACATTAGGAAAACATGTTTCATTGAGAAGAATTCAGATTCATCTAATGATATATATGTCACTCGTAATATGCATTACACTATTGAGGTTATGAGTTGAAATCATATAACCCTTTTACATTTATCAAATTAATAGTATAATTACCATAATGCTTTCGATTTTAATAATATTTATATATGTGGTATTTATAATAAAAGAAGTAGTTTTTGAATTTCATGAATCTCAAATCGTAAATTTTTTTAATGTTCTCTAATTACTTATTGACTTTAGTTAATATATATATATATATTCAAAAATATTATGTGTCTTAATCTCTCTACATCAAAAATCCTTCTAAAGAATTTCATGTAAATATCGATTGAATTATTTCCAAAAATAAAGTTAATACTAACTTGAAAGTTGGGGTATTATCTTTCCAAATACCCCGTTGTTCACTCCCATAAAGTTGATTCTACCAAACTTTATTTTGATTCTCAACAATCAACCAAGTCATGGGTCAACTTTAATTGATCATCAAAAGAAAAAAATTGTGGCTCATAAAATTTGTCCAAGATTTTGGAAACCAGTTAAAACCAACCATTACCAAAAATAATATAAACAAAAGTCTCAAAGACGTGTAAGAAAAGAAAATATGACAAGTCCATATCTTTCATTATATTTAAAATATTTTTTTTTTGGACCAAAATCTAAGTTCAAATTGTTGTGTAGGTCTTTTCTGAGTCAAAACACAAGTTGCATGATGTTTTGGAGAAGCAAATGCAAAAGTGAAGACCAAAACATCCAATAGTTGAATTATTTAAGTGAGTTTTTATGTGTCAAATACAAAGCACACATTTTTTTTTTTAATTAATTAGCTCAAACATCAATTTCTTGATGTTCTGAGGTGAGGTGAGAACTGGGAAATATTGTATTTGCTAGATAGGTGTCTTCCAATAATATTGAAATGTCAGCAAATTCATATTATTGTTACTTCCAAAATATATAGTTTTGTTTGTTTTACAAAAATTATATCATGGGTTTGCCCTTCCAATAGGATACACATGTGACATTGGGTCTTTTTTTCTTCGTTGAAAATTGTTAGATGTGGACTGTTGACAAGTATTTTTTTGTTTGGTCTCGCAATCTAGCGTTCAGCATTTGCACTCATAATCATTCTTATCAACAAATCTTTTCCGTAATATATTTTGCTTTGGGTGCTTTTACTAATCAAATTATAACGAAGGAAAGAGAATTTAATTCCTTATTTGTAATGATAGTGTTTACTAAAATTAGTTGGGAATAAAATTATACGGTTTTTTTTTTTTTTTTTTATAAAAAAAATATACGAATGCATACACAAATCATGAATTAAGTTCATGTTGGAGAGGAAACTTAACTCCCCTCTCCCGCTTAAGGAACCAAGTTCCTCAGAACTTGATTCCCTTTTATTATATTCTCGATTAATAAACATGCTCCTAATGTATTATCTTACCATAGACATTGACATAATATATTCCAATATCATTTTTATGATAGGATCATTGTTATAATGTAAGTCTAGTAACCTTATTAATCAGTTAATATCGATTATATTTTAATCAAGACACAAATTTCAAGGAAAAAAAATGAGTATAATATTTGTAAAAAAATTAAATTCTGTGAAAGTCTCTATTATTATTGCTACCCTATATCTATATACGGTCTCATACTATGTAGACACTGTAGTAATAGAATTGATTTGTTGACTACTACCAATCCAATTCTATTCAATTAAAATCATCACAACAAATCCCAATGAAAGTATACTATACAATCACATGGAGCATAGTGATAATTTGTCAAAAATTGAAGGTGACAATTCATGAATATATATATGAAGAGACAAAAGAAAATGAAAAGGACAAGAGAGATGGGAAGAAAATTCTTCTACATGGAAGGCAGGAAACTATCAATTTATAGGGCAATGACTTTTCTTCACCAAATTTAATTTAACAAATCAAAAGCCTTTTGTATTTTAATATTCAATTCGAATTAAAGACTTGTAAAGATTGTGAGAAATCTCAAAGAGTCAATAGAGTTAGAATGCAGACAAAATTGGTGGGTGAATGTAGTTGGGAAAAGTTAAGTAAGAAGAACCAGTCAATAGTTTATTGACCAAGAAAGGTTCTATTATAGATGTTTTCTAGAAATCTCTTCCAATGTTGTCTCTTTGAGTTGTCTCTCTCACAAGATCAAGAAAAACTTTGTGATTAGTGTAGAGTTTTGAAAATTTTGTGTAATCAAAGTGAAAATGAAATGGTAGGAAAACGTGTTTATGAAATGGTGTGAAAAGTTTTGATGGAACAGATGAACTTTTCACGGAACAGATGAACAACGATGGCGGCGTACATTCATCATATTTTTTAAGCGTAAAGGAATAAATATTTCAATAAATTACATTTCAAATGAGGTTGAAAGTTGTTGTTACGAGTGTTATTTAGATAATGAAATGAAGTGGTGAATGATCTTTCAAGCTTCAAATTGTCTTTAGAAATGAATGAGATGCAATAGTCTTGTCCTAATTTTTATAGTTCATAGAATGAAAAATCACAACACAAGAGTTTGATTTCTGAATAAGTATGGAAAATGATAAACATTGGGCCTATTTAGAGGCCCAAAAAAGCATAAATTAGCAAAAACATCTCATGTGTGATTTATGAGTTTTACTAGAAGTTGATATGAGCAAATTGTGAATTCCAAAATAATTTAATAATTTTTAAAATCTAACCAATTAGATCAAAAGTCTGTCAGGACTTGGTAAGATCAACAAGAGTTAAAAGCACAACCTAAAAATGTAATTCTCACTACATGGGGAATATGTGCCCCTACATTTAGCTATTTAATGGATTTATTTTTTTTTTCAAAATAGATTTAATGGAAATTTTTTGAATCCACGATCACTCACTTTGAACTAATGAATAATGGTAATTAACCCCAACACAATAGCACATTAATATACACAATTATTCACCTAATTAACAAACTCCAAAGAGCCGTCTTCATCAAGAGCTAGGAGGAAAATGACATACATACAACGAAGCTAAGTTATAACTATCGTTTAGATAATGAAATAATGTGGTGCAGGGATGGCCCTAGGCACAGGTTGACGAGGCGACTGCCTAGGCCTCTCATTTCCCAAGGGCCCCCAAATTCATTTAGTGTGTATTCTATGTTAGGTCCGAGTAGAGTTTTCTTTAAAAAAAAAAAAGAAACCCACATGTCAATTATTATTTAAAAGGCCCACCAAAAAAATATTTATATAAAGTACATATGTTTTTGTTAATGCCCATTAAAGAAATGAAATCATTTTTTGTTTTTTTAGACAAAATCATTATGCTTACCCCATCACAACATATCAAATTGCAAATTGCAATTCATTGTATCAGACATTCGAAATTTTTTAGGGTTCTTTATTTCTTTGGTACTTGGCAGCTCTCAGCTCTGTTCTTAACTTCTTACGAAATTGGGAATTAGTGGGAAAGTAAGGGGCCGTTTGGTAACGTTTTCGTTTTTCAGTTTTTGTTTTCTTGTAATCTAAAGTTTTTGAAAAACTGATTTTTGGATTTTTTGAATTCGAAAACGCGTTTGGTAGCAATGGTTGAAAACGATATTCGGAGAATCAAAACATAAAAAACGTGTTTAGTATAATATTTTTAAAATCATTTTTAAAAGATTAATATTATAAATAATGAAAAAGTGATATTAAAATAATTAAACATTAAAACTAAAAAAAATTAAAATTAAATAATAAATAAATTTAATTTTCATCATCAAACCTATCGAAATCATCATCATCTTTTTGATATAGATCCATGAAGATCCAAAAGATGGATTTGGTTTGAGTAAATTTTATTGCTAAAAAAAAGTTTTCAAGAATACTGAAAACAACAAATTGTTGTTCTCAAAGTTCTTAATTTTCTGTTCATTAAAACTGAAAACTGTTCTCAATGTTTTATAAAACAGTTTTTTGAAATCATCCTACCAAACGGGTTTTTCCTGTTTTTGTGACTTAGAAAACAAAAAACAGTTTCTGAAAACGTTAACAAATGCGCCCTAATTGTTCTTGAATTGGAATTTGGAAGCTCTCTTCTTAAAACCAATCGTAGTTGTTTTAAAAGGTAATTTAATACATCTTTTTCTTTTTCTTCTTCTTTTAATCTGAAAAACCTCTTTTCATTTTTCTATTTTAAGTTTTGTTAGAATTTTATATGTATTATGTAATGTATTATGGAACCCGAAGGTAAGGATTCAGGAACCCAACTACCCAATAGAAAAAATTGTTCTTGAATTTTTATATATGCATTGCTAGAATTGTTCTTGAATTTTGTATGTATTATATTAGAATTTCGCTTTTCTATTTTAGTTTTATTAGAATTTTGTATGTATTATGTATATGGAACCTGAAAGTCGGGATTTGGGGCCCTCAATTTTTTAGTTTGCCTTGAGCCCCCCGAAATCTCAGAACCAGCCCTGATGTGGTGAATAATACGTCAAATTGCTATAAAACATAAAGGGTGTTTTTAGAAAAAAATGAGAAGTTATTTAGCAATTGTCCAAATTCGATAAAGTCCAAGTAACAAAAAAAGCCCAATTACGTAATTGTTCCAAAATAAAAGCCCAATACAAAGTTTCATAATTTTTTTATAAAAAAAGCCCAATTATGTGAGCCCTAAGAATCTAAGGTACGCCTCTCTATAAAAACTTAGGCAATACTCACTCAATATGTACCAATTTTAACAGCAAAGGTAAAAAAAAAAAACGCAGACAAACGAAAACCTAAAAACGCCGTTTTTTCAATTTTCTGATTTTATGGTCTCAAGAAAGCGAACAAGAGATAACTCCAGCAGCCACCGCTTACTTCACCGCCACAACAACAACAACAGATCTCATATCACAACCAACTTGTACGGTTTCTGATTTGATTTTTGTTTTGGTTTCTTAATTTCTTGTATTTGATTGATTGATTGATTGATTTATATTTGTGCTTCGTTTATGTCATTGTTAGGGTTTCAATTTTCGTTTTCTGATTCAAAGTGATTAACTTGTTTGTATTCTTGCAGTGAATATGGCAGACGATAAACAGAATGACGTGAAGGACGAGGTGGCAGAAGTAAGTTTATTTATCTATTTTTTTTAATTTTATAAGTTTGTAATTTTTACTCTTATTATTTAGATAATATGTATAGTATATCTTTCTCTTTGATCATAATTTTGCTAGTTTGTAAAGCATTGTAGGTTTGTTCTGGTTTTTGTATGCATAAACTATGTTGTGTGTTCTAAATTGTGTTTTGAGGGGTTTGAAGTTGTAGTTTGTATATGGTTTGTGTTATTTTTTTTGGATTGAACAGATGTATAGTGTCAAATGCTCTTTTTTCTTTTGTGAGGATAAGTTTAATGGGTTTGTAAATCATAGTATCGTAGTAGGTCTGTTGGTTTCTGCTTATTTGTTAAGGCATAGGTTGTTGAGTGGTTGGTTTATTGTTACTGAGCAATTGCGAATATGTGGTGTGATTTTAATGATGAGTTTCTTTGTTGCAGCTTGCCCCTTTCGATCCTTCTAAGAAGAAGAAGAAGAAGAAGCCCGTAGTACAGGATGACATTGATGATTCAGCTGAAAATTTGGCTGAGAAAGTTGAAACATTGTCAGGTATCCGAATAAGAGTAACTAATTTGTGTATAGATGAGTTGGTACTTTTAACTTGTAATTGTTTTGTTCTATCCCGCATTCGGGACTTAATTCTTTTTTAACTCTTGCAGTTTCAGAGGGGCTAGAAAGTACTTTCACTGGTTTGAAAAAGAAGAAGAAGAAACCAGTAAGTTTGAAGGCTTTTACATTTTTATTTTAATGGTAAATGTTTACCATACATCACTACATCAGTTCACACAATTTTTTTTTTTTATTTGTGGAATTTTAGGCTGAAGCCAGTCTATTAAATGAGGAGTCTGTGGAAGCTGGAGGAGAGGATTTGGATGGTAAGAAGTTGCATCTTAAAAGTTAATTATTAATTTTGTAGCTGAGTTTACAAGATCTATATTTTGTTTTGACTTGGTTTTTTCTCTTTTTTTTTTTTTTTTTTTTTTTGTTTTAATGAAATCTAAGAATTACTACTTTATTGTCCATTCAGATCCTGCAGCAGAAAGCGAAGAAGGGGAAGGTATTGTCCTGCAACAGCGTTACCCTTGGGAAGGAAGTGACCGTGACTATGAATATGAGGAGGTATATTACTTATTTGATTGGAACCGATTTCTACTTGAATAGTTCTTGTGCTGTTGTTGGCATACTTGATGATCTTTTATCTAATTGTAAAGCATTGTGGTTATTATTGCATTTGCAATTTATGTAGTCAATGTGTTCTAAGTATTTGCAAATTATCTACTTTATTTTGTGTACTCAGTATTTGATTGTTTCTGACAACCAAATGCCCTTTGTATTGTCCTGCAGTAATTTTTTCAACTTCAGCTTGGTATTTTACTTAATTACTTTTATTTACGAATCATGATTATTGAGTTTCTTTAATTGGCTAGTTTGTGAAGGAACATGATCTTTCGTAATATCTCTCTGCTTGCTTTTTGCCATCATGAAGATGCTTATACTTATATTACATATTTGTTTTCTGCTTGTGATGAAATTGTCTGATTTACTGTCTGCAGCTTCTTGGGAGGGTCTTCAACATTCTTAGAGAGAATAACCCTGAACTAGCTGGAGACAGGCGCAGAACTGTTATGAGACCTCCACAGGTTCTTCGTGAGGGGACAAAGAAAACGGTCTTTGTGAATTTCATGGATCTCTGCAAGACGTATGTTCCAGTCCTTACCTTACTCTTTTTTTGTAATGACATGCTGGTACTTATAGGTCACCTTTTTTTTTTTTTGTGTGTGTGTGTGTGTATTTAGTTGTTTATAATATCCTTTGGATTTAACTGTATATCATAAAAAATTGCATTCTTAACTATTATGTGCTTCTTACATTTGTTGGGAAAAATATACAGCATGCATCGGAATGCAGACCATGTGCAGGCATTTTTGCTTGCTGAACTGGGTACAAGTGGATCACTTGATGGACAACAAAGGTTGGTTGTAAAGGGTAGATTTGCTCCTAAAAATTTTGAAGGGATATTGCGTCGATATGTTAGTAAGTATCTTGATGATCAATTTTTTCTCCTGTTATTTGAATTTGCAATTGGGAAGTTTCTTCTCTTGTTTTTCTTCAATCTGACATCTACTTATTGTTTCCAGATGAATATGTTATTTGCCTTGGGTGCAAAAGTCCTGACACGATACTTTCAAAAGAGAATCGACTCTTCTTTCTCAGATGTGAGAAGGTATAGTTTCATTATCCCTTGTATTTTTTTTTTCTATTCCATCCCTCTTTTTATTCCCTACTTTTTAATGAATGCATAACTGTATTGTGGCTCTTGATAACAATTCTTTTGCTATATAGTGTTTAGCCTGTTTTTCTTTTAGTAATGTACAAAATTTTCAAAGATATTTATGAAAAATGTCGGTATCTCCTTTATGTTGTTGGGGATGGAATGGAAAACTAAGTTAACTGATAGCTGTCAATATTTTCCAATTTGGTGACCTATGATGATTTATGAATTGCCTACAATGTCATATTGTTTTGTCAATGATGAATGAGATTGAATACTTATTTGAGGCCCCTCATGTATTGAGAACATTAGTATATATATTGGGAAAGATTGATGATGTCTTTTGTTGGCTGATTGTTCTGTTCTTGAGTTTATTTTTTATTTTTTATATTATTGCTAGTTTTCTATTTAGGGGGCTATGATGAACTTAAAATTGCCTACATTGTCAGATTTACCAATGACTGAGATACCTTTAGAACTGATGCCTCCATGGAAAACACTATTGTGCTTTCAGAAATTAATGTTTTGACAACAATTTTTCTTTAAAGAAATAATGGAAGGTTTCTAACTTATGGTTATTGCAAAATCTTCTACTTAGGTGGCCAATGACGATTTATGAATTGCCTACATTGTCATATTGTTTGGTCAATGACGATTGAGATTGAATACTTATTTGAGGCCCCTCATGTATTGAAAACATTAGTATATATATTGGGAAAGATTGATGATGTCTTATTAACCAATGACTGAGATACATGCAGTACTGATGCCACCATGGAAGACCACAATTTTTCATAAATTAATGTTTTGACAAGTGACAACAATCTTTCTTAAAAAAAATTTAATGGAAGGTTTCTAACTTCATGGTTATTGCAAAATCTTCTAATTAGGTGGCCTATGATGATTTATGAATTGCCTACATTGTCATATTTTTTGTCAATGATTGAGATTGAATACTTATTTGAGGCCCCTCATGTATTGAGAACATTAGTATATATATTGGGAAAGGTTTATGATGTCTTTTGTTGTCCGATTGTTTTGTTCTTGAGTTTATTTTCTTATATTATTGCAAGTTTTCTGTTTAGGGGGCTATGATGATTTTAAAATTGCCTACATTGTCAGATTAACCAATGACTGAGAGACACGTAGTACTGATGCCTCCATGGAAGGCCACTATTGTGCTTCCATAAATTAACGCTTTTTCTTTGAAAAAATTCTCTACTTAGGTGGCTTATGATGTAAGAATTGCCTACATTGTCAGATTGTTACATCGCTGACTGAAAAACACAGTAGTTCTGAGGCCTTTGCATAAGTTTTTTTTTTTTTTCTTTGGTTAAATACTGTGGAAATTATTTTGACAAAATCTATTCTTTGGTTTCTTTTCAAATTTGGTTGGCCTATGATGCAACATTTGCCTACATTGTCTGATTGTCTTATCAGTGACTGATAACAATGTAATACTGAGGCCTTTTTGTGCTTTCGTGTGATCAGTGGAGATTATTATTAACATTTGAATTTGAATGACCATTAGGTGTGGTTGATATTGGAAGTTTTGGCTGTGGAATTCTTTTTTTTTTTTTTCCTTAACCATTATTTGCATTTGGGCTTGTTCTTATGATCTCGTTATTGCAGTGTGGCTCTGGACGATCGGTTGCTCCTATCAAAGCTGGTTTTGTTGCTCGTGTTGGGCGAAGGAATGCTGGAACTTGAGCTTGCTAGTCTCTTATCCATTTTGCGTCTTGATATATTGTAATTGATTTTTGACTTATAGAGTTGCTCGTAAAAAGTACGGTTAGATTTGTGTTGATCAAAATTCAGTACCCCTTTTTTTTTCTTCCTTCACCCATTGTTGTTAAGGATTTCTGTTGAATGCTCGACTTTGCTATATAAATATGACTTAGAAATAACTGAATGGCGGGGCACTCTCTCACTCTCTCTTTCGTGTTCCCGTTCTATTTTATCTGCCTTTTTCCGTCTATACTTTTAATTCTCGTGTCTCTTTTAATGCTGATTTTATATGTTTGTTAACATTAGGACATTTTATGGGATGTGGGAAGGAGTAAAATGAGAAGGTTTTCTGTAGAAAACCGCCTTCCGTAATATCTGTTCTAGTTGTTGGCTGTACCTTATAAATTTGAAATCATTGCAGGAGAGGTTATTAGCGAAGTAAATAAATCATCTGGATCCGTCTGTTTATTGCAAGCTAATATATATTCTTTATTCATTTTATATATCTTTAGAAATTACAACACAATTTTTGTTTTATTTCTTTTCTTCTTCTTTGTAATTTGTCCCTCTCCATCGGCTAAAGCAAAGTCTAGATTTTGTGTGACAGAAGAGTCTCAGGAAACTAATGACATAGCCATGATCTTGTAATTCTTCGGATATGTCGTTGTATTGATACCTGCCATTGCACCAACCATATAAACGGGATATTATTAGGTTGAATGAGTGCACCACATACTTAAAACGAAAAGAAAATAGAGATAGAAGAAGTTTTACTAGTGGTAGTATCGCATCCGTAGGTGATAGAGTTGTTGATGAATTGGACAGGGGCACTGTTAGCGAACCAGAAGTCTCTTTTGACTTGATGAATGCAATGTAGCACAATCTTGACATGCTCTGCACATCCACTACCTCCACAGTAGTTTCCTACATCTTCTTGCGGCACATTCACTATTCCACTCATCGTTAACTTGTACTTTGGTTCGCATGGATTTGTTTCCTGTACAATGCCCAGTTCACGAAATAACATATCCGTTTTTCGTAAGCGTCTGTTTGGTATGACTTTTAGAAGCTTAAGTGTTGTGGCTTTTAGAAGTGTTTGATTGAAAAATGAAAAAGAGAATTTAGTTTTTGAAAGCACTTTCAAGAGAAATTAGACCCTTGCTGTGTTTTCAACAACAAACCTTCCTAATGTACGATCGCCGGATCCCATTTTAGAGGAATCCAACGATCAATAGAGGAATCCCATTTTGTGGAATTAAGTTACATAAGAGGAAGATATGATACATTACATTGAGTATGCATTCATAAGCGCTTCTCCATTGCCGGAATGGGGATAAATTTACGTATCTTGTAGGATCCCACTTTTCTGAATCTGAAAACATAATAATATATACACTACACTCTATTACCTTTCGGCTTACAACTTATAAACCATATATAAAAACAAACTGCCTTATGTTTTATGTCATAATATTGTTTAGTTATATAAAATATACAAAAAAGCACTTTTGGAGTGTAGAATATATAAGCACTCGAAAGATTTTTGTTACTGAAAGCACTTTTTAATAAGAAGCACTCAAAAACAGCTTTAGTTCTCATAATGAACTTGTTTGCTATGAATTTGAGAAGGGAAAAGAGAAATTATATACCAGCGGCTTTGGTAGAGGAAAATAGGAGAAATATTATCCCAAAAGAGAACCAAAGAAGAGCATTTAAGTGCTTGTAGATCATCACCATCCTTGAAAGAAAGTGCTTCTACTAATTGTTGAAACCTGGTTTTGAAAGTGCTTCTAAAATACTAATTGTTGAAATTTGTTTGAATTAAGTTGAGAGGAAACATTTGCATTTGAAGCATTTAAATACATGATCAAGAAGGTCTCTTATTTGAGGAATGAAAAGGAGATTAAACTTTGGAAGGAAGAACATATGTGTTTTTAAGCATATGCTGAGAATATGCGAAGAATAATTTGTTTGAAAAAACCAAGAAAAGTTATATAGCAGACAAAGTTAATTTATCAACAAGTTTTTTTGGATTAATATGTCGGAAATTAAGAGGTGGAAACCAAGATGGCATCACCATTTTTTTTTTTTTTTTTTTTTTTGTTTAATCTTATTTGTTTATGGATTATGTTAGCGTCTATTCTAAAAGCACTCGTTTAACGATTAATCCTATTTAATATTAAACGGCTAATTATGTAACGTTATACAATAATATAACTTTTTTTTTTCTTTTTCTTTTTTGGCATTAGGTAATGGTCATCTAAATGGTCAAGTATTGTAATACAATGTGTGCTTTTAGGTTTGGGTAAATATTATAAGCTTTAGACTTTACATACACATATTTCATGTTGTAGGAAAACACCATTCATTCCTGACCCCAAAATACGTTTATTTACTTTAATTAAAAAGACAAAAGTCTTATATGTTAATCCTAAATCTCAAACTTCTTTCTTTAGACCCTGTACACTCACGAGGGCCATATAGATTCACAAATCCATACCCACAATTAATGCTGTAAAAAGGGGCTGGCCCGGCTCGTTTGGGAAAATGGGGGCACAGCAAAGCCCGTGTGCCGGTTCAGGTGGGCCTAAAGGGGCTGGCCCCCAAGCCCATATTGAACCATTTTATTCAAATAATAATAATAATAATTTAGCACGCCAAAGGGTCAGCATTATAGGTGTCAAAAAGGTCGGGCTGGGCCAGCCTTTTAATTTCAAAACATTGAGTTAAGCCCAGCCCTTAAGCCCAAAGTGTTAATAGGCTGGACCGGGCCGCACTCCGGTCCAATCGGATTTGGGCCTTTAACAAAATCAATTTATTTGGAAAATGATGAGCAGAGTTGGAGTCAAACTATAGTCACAATGAAGGGTTGACTTACCAGTTGCCATGAATCTAAACAACATTTGTCGATATTTATTTAAACACATACTTATAAATATAATATAATTGAAACGTGGCCTTACATAGAAACTTGCCAACGTCTCCCTCTACTAGTCTACCCTTTTCAGTTTTCAAAGTATCTTCAATTATTTTATTATCTTTTTTTTAATACATGTTGGCCTTTTGGATATCAAAAATCTTACAAATCTCCACAAATCACAAATCTTAAAAATCTTACAAATCTTACAAATCTTATAAAGTCTTTTTAAATATTTATAAAAATATTTTTTTACTTTATCTTTATATTTCCCAAGTGGCCAAGTCATTGTTAGCTTTTTTTGTTATTTAAAGAAATAGTTTTTTATTAAAATTATTTTTAAAGATATTTTGTTAATAAATTGTTAAAAGTTATTGTGCGGGCTTGGGCTTTTCGGATTTGGACCGGGCTTGGCCCACACGGTAATTTTCCAAAGCCCAACCCTATTTCGGATTTATATAGGAACGGACTGGGTCGGACCAGGCCGAATAAATCCGACCCTTTTGACACCTCTAGTTGGCACGCCGCGTGCCGGCCCAATGTGCCAACCGTTGGGCTTGGCACGCCCCACATGCGTGACGCCCCGGGCCGGCACAGCACATGCATGGGGACCGTGCTTGGCTTGGCACGCCCCACATATGGGCCAGTCGGGCTGGGCACGCCAGGCCCCTCCCATATTGACACCATTACCCACAATGAGTGGTTAGCCTACTCTCATAAGCATTTGATACACAACCGTTAGGTGTCAGAATGTATAAAATTTAGAAAAACGAATGAAATCTAGTGTACTCATACATGTATCAAGTCAACTAGTATGTAAATATATAGTTTTCAACATATAGGTTATTTTAGTGGTGTATAAAAAAAAAACATATCGTTATTTTATATTTACAAATATTAACATAAAGCTCATTTTCTTCAATAATATAATTAAAAATATATAATCTTTAAATATTTAAAAATAAATAATATATTTGAATGTGAGAAATATGGTTTTAGAAAGAAAAAGAAAAGATAGAACGAGAGTGAAGTTTTGGAAAAAAAAAAAAAAAAAAAACAATAAATTTATTATATCTTTAGAAATTCAAATTTACATGTAAATTAACCCAAAATAATAATAATAATTGAAAATCAACATTTCTGTTTCAATATGCTAATCTTTCAAAAGTAAGGTCAAAATTTATGCAGTTTATCAGAATTCTATTGGTATTGATATCCAAAATATCATCGAAATAATCGGATTTCTTGTAATATTATTTTCGATATTTTCATTGATCTTTTCTACAACTTAATCTGAATCTCCCCATATATTTATCAAAACCGATATTTATTTATTCAATGTTTTATAAGATCTTGCGTTCAAATCCCGCTCGCATTGAATTTTGATAAGAGTTTGGTTCAATATTAGATGCTTGATAATAATTAATAGGGATATTATTATTTATTCCATTCAAGTTTGCCATATTCGTTACTTTGCCACCTCTAGTTTCAAAAATGCTAGTCTTTCCTCTGAAAACTAAATTATTCAAAGATTTACCCCCTGCGGTTAAGATTTCCGTTAAATAGTGGTTTGACCGTGAAACACTATTACACCAAGGACAATATTGTAACTGTGCTACTTCCAAAAAAAAAAAAATCCAGAATTAAAAATAAATAAATTAGTTTTCACCAAAATCAAAACTCAAACATTGAAATCATTGATTTTTAATCCACTCACCATAATCCAAACAAGAAACAGATTCAAAACTCTAAACTGAAACCAAATTTATTTATTTTTCAAATGATTCCATTCACTAGAAACTGATTAAAACAATGGAAGCAATTTTTCTAGAATCCACATTCAATACTAAAAACAAAACAACACATCCATCTCCAAAACCAAAACCCACCACCATCCATCTCAATCACCAAACTTTAAGCCTCAAATCCAGCCACCCCAAATCAAAAACCAAACACATCAACCACACCATCACTGGCTCAAATCCAACCAAACCCATCATTGGCTCAAATCCAAAAAATAAGAAAATAATCGACATTGAAAAAAAAAATCTTTCAAACACAAACCCAAATTCGAAGTTCCAAATCTACACTCACACGACCACTACCATCAACCACCCCACCAGAAATCACCATCATTGGTGCCGATCTCCTCTCAATGGAGAAGATCGACGCTCAATCTCACCGACGAATGGGAGAGAGAGAAGAGGAATCAGAGATAAAGCCGAAGAGGGAGATATAGCGAGAAGGAAAGAATGAGAGAGAAGATGCGGCGGCTAGATCAAGTGCTGATTTGAATGGTGGTAGTGGCTTTGGTTTGGTGTTTGAGTTGTGGCTAGGGTTTGGGTGTGTTGGACTCAGTTAGAGAAGACGAAAAGATAGAGATTTTAGATTTTGGTGTTTAAGTTATTAGGTTTTATTATTATTATTTTTAATGGGTTTTTTTTATTACTATTATTTTTAAAGGTTTATTATTATTATTAATTTCGATTTTCCTTTTAAAAAAATTAATTCTAATTATCTGAGATGGACGGTACAGATTGAATCTAGAGATGAACTGATGGTGATGAGTTTTTATTTTTTAAATTCTGATTTTTCTTTTAAAAAATCAACATTATTATTAGTGTGTGTGTGTGTGTGTGTGTGTGTGTGTGGGGGGGGGGGGGGGGGGGGGGGGGGGGTGGGGGGGGGTGTGGGCGGGGGGGTGTAAAACCGTGCTTTTTCTATTACTTTCATGGTCAAACCACTATTTAACGGAAATCCTAACGTTAGGGGTTAAATCTTCAAATAATTTGGTATTCAGAGGGAAGACCAACTATTTTTGAAACTAGAGGGGGTTAAAGTTATGAATACGATAAAACTCAGGGGAAAAATAATAATATCCCTAATTAAAAAGAAAATTACAAGTTGATTGAAGCCGCAGCTTTGACAATAAAACCAAAGAGAACAAAAGGGTCGGAGAATAAAGAGCTGTGATCACTCTCTACATCAGACACTTGAGATGATGGCCACCATCTAATCATAGCAGCTTGTTGTTTGTCTAAATTGTCTGGTTTCAAATATGGATCATACAATGCCCTGATGCAGACACGTGGCACCTTGTCAGCATCTGGTCTGTCTGTGAATTGGGCACCTTTTATACCCTTAGGTTGAGGCCTCAGAAGCATTGCCTTCAAAATGGAGTCCTAATTTTAATGCAATTATCAATATATATATATATATATATAACATTATATTAATTAATTAATAATCATGAATTCTTTTATTATTTGGTGTGGGTAAATTATTAATAATTAGTTGAACCTTACACAAGAGATGTATTCAGTATTTGTAATGTTTCCATTGTTATACATTACTAGCATATTAAAATCTATTTTTTTATAACCAAGTTCGAAACTATATATGTCTCCCGTTGAATTCTATGATCTTTGAGAAAAAGAAAATTAAAATATGGTTTTTGATCATTTAGATACCCATGAAAGGATTCGAACTCTAGATCTTTACATAATTGTATTAGAAGAACTCCAAACATGATAGATAAATAAGGAATATATAAACACACTCACCTCCGGAGGGATCATAGAAAAGGGGATTTTTCTGGTCTTCGGTGAATCTGGCATCCCCTAGTACATTATAATTTGCTTGTAGGAAAAGATTCAAATGATATTTATAGGTTATACTTGTAAACATATATATGAAAATAGCTACCGGCAGCTATTTGGAATTTCACACAGAAAATCCCACACTTGAAAGTTACTATAAGGGTATAAAAAATAAAAAATAAAAAATAATAAAAATAATAAAAATAAAAAAATAATAAAAAAAAGCTTACATCTTTGAAATCTTCATCGGTAACAAAGCCATTTTTCAACATGTTAGCTGTAACATAAAAGGCCATATGAATTCTCCTATAAGTTCCAAATCTGTGAATGCAATCTGTCACAGTCAGTCCTCCAGCACTGTATCCCACCAATATCACCTGCTCAACCACAAAGAAAACCAATCAAATATCTAAAATGGGTAACTGGGTTTTATAATTTACATATGGATCAGATAATTCAATGTAAATATAAAATTAAATTTAACTTAGCGTATTAAGAACAGTTTCATATGAATTAATTAAACCAGATTGAATCAGATTAACAACAGTTTATAAGGATGTACTTTGAATTATAATTTATCTGATCTTAACATTAGATCCGACTATAAAATCTAATAGTTTTGATACAATTTCATTGGACAGTCTTCCGACAATGAGGACATCCATGCAGGTTTTTCTCCCACTTAACTCATACATTTTTTTTTAGTTTTTATTTATTTATATAAAGATGTTTTATTAATGACAGAACCATAGATTACAAAGATGTAACCTGGAGGGGTCCCATTACGGGTGAGCAAAAGTAAACAGTTTTTTTTTTTTTTTTTTCTTTCTTTTTGTTCCGTTTCTTATTTGTACACTAACTTTGGTGCTTTCTAGATAGACCCTACCGGCCTACCATTTGTCTTTTTGTTTTTCTATTTTTTTTTTTTTAAAGAAGAGTAATTGGCACGAATCCTGTCGTGACTATACTAGCTTTTGCATATTGCCCTTTAAACTATTTTATTAAGAACTAAACCCTTAAACTATCACTTTTTGGCAGAATAAGATTAAAGATGTCTCCTCTCAGGGGGCAAAAAACCCAAAAGATTACCAATAAACGATAGTTCAGGGAGTTTAATGTCTAATAAAATAGTTTAAGGGACAACATGCAAAAGCTGGTATATTCACGGCAGGATTCGTGCCGATTACTCTTCTTCTTATTGTTATCATTAGTCTTATCAGATATTTTTATTTTTTTTATTCTTTTATTGTATCACTCATCTCCTCGAACATGCTTCCACATGTCAACACACTTTCTCAATCTCTCTCTTTAAAACTCCATCTTTTTCATTTTTTTTTATCTGCAGCTCATCTTCATCTTCATATTCATCTTCTCAATCATTTTTTTTTTTCATTGCTAGTCGGTTCATCTTCTCATATATTGAGATTAGAGAACATTAGTATATATATATCGGAAAGGTCGATGATGTCTTTTGTTTTTGAGTTTATTTTTTATTTTATTTTATTGCAAGTTTTTTGTTTAGGGGGCAAATGATGATTTTAAACTTGCGTAAATTAATTGTCAGATTAACCTATGACCAAGAGACTTTTAGTACTGATGCCTCCGTGGAAGGCCAATAGGCCACTATTCTACGGACTCAAATCAACTGTCAAATTTCAAATTTCAGTGTTTCAATTTGTGTTTAACTAATCAAATTGGGACATGTGTGTACATTTATGGATTTTTTTTTCAACTTTTTCCATAAATATGCACACATGTCCCAATTTGATTGGTTAGACACAAATTAAAACAATAAAATTTGACAGCTGATTTGAGTCTCTATTGTGCTTTCATAATTATTTTGACAAAATCTGTTCTTTGGTTTCTTTTCAAATTTGGTAGGCCTATGATTCCACATTTGCTGACATTGTCTGATTGTCTTTTATCAGTGACTGATACAATGTAATACTGAGGCCTTTCTCTTTGTTTGATCAGTGGAAATTATTATTAACATTCGAATTGAATTAGGTGTGGTTGATATTGCAAGTTTTGGTCTGTGGAATTCCTTTTTTCTTAGCTACCATTATTTGCATGTGGGCTTGTTCATATGGTCTCTTTATTATTGCAGTACGGCTCTGGACGATAGTTGCTCCTATCAAAGCTGGTTTTTCTTTCTTCACCCATTGTTTTTTTTTTTTTTTTTTTATTATTATTATTATTATTTTTTTTTTTTTATAACATACAACAACTGTGAGGACCGACGAGATGAGGCACTACAAGTACAGTCCGGGAAAGCAACTCCCACTAGATGAGAGAGACTACCCACACCTAGGTGGGACAAGACCCACATAATGGAGAGAACAACTTCCCTAAAATACACACTGGGTTAAGAATCGAACTTTGGTGGGAGAGAGTCTCAGATAGACTTCGACCACCAAAGGCTAAGGGCACATGTTAAGGATTTTTTGTGAATGCTTGACTTTGCCATATAAATATGAATTAAAAACAACTGAATGGTGTGGTACTCTCTCTCTCGTTTGCTCGTGCTCTTTCTGTCTATGTTTTAATTCTCATTTGCCATTGAAGCATTTAATACATGATCAAGCAGGTCTCTTATTTGAGGAATTAAAAGAAGATAACTTTGGAAGGAAACAAATATGGAATTTAAGTATTTGCTGAGAATATATGAAGAATAATTTGTTTGAAGAAACCAAGGAAAGTTATAGTAGACAAAGTTTATCAGTCAGTTTTTTTGGATTCATATGTCGGAAATTAAGAGGTGGAAATCAAGATTTGTATCACCATTTTTTGGTTTGTTTAATCTTATTTAATTACAAATTAAGTTAACGTGTGTTAGTGTTCGAAAAATAAGAAAAAACGGCCACCTAGGCGCCGCCTATTCACTAGGTGGACACTGGCCGTTCCGTATAAGCCAAAACGGCCATATTAGGTGGCCGGAAGAAAATCAACCGATATGGCAAGAAAAATCGGCCGATTTGGTCCAAAAATCGGGCTACACGGAATCAAAGTCGTTGACTCTGCTTAGTCATTCCAAACGTCACCGTTTGCCACCACTGACAAGTGGGTTGTCACCACCCCGCCACCCCGACCAAATGCTTCAGGCGGTGCCAGAGCACAAAACCTAGGTGCTCGATGTCCAGATCCGACTGTCGTCGCCGCATCCGCCACAGTCCTAATTGACAAATCACAATGGCACGTGATGGCGGTGGAAATGGAGTTGCGATTCTAGATTTCTGGTGTGAGAGCATCTCCAACCCAATACATCAACTATTACACTAATTTGTCATAAAACTAGCATATTTCTTACACCAAATCTTACACAAAAGAGCATCTTTAAAGAATATTCACAATGCTACTTAATTTTTATTAATTAACTTATACAATAATAATTTATTTATTTTTGGTATAACAATATTATTCTTAAATAATTACTCATATAATGTCAAAAAATAAAATAATTATATATTGGTTAAATGTATTAATTAATAATTAAATATGTATATTAATATAGTTATCATTTTAAAGATCTTAATGAGATCTTTTCAACGGTATATTTTTTTGGAATACATATTATTATAATTAAGTATAGGAGGGTTAAATTAGTAATTTTAACAAATAATAATTGTGATGTGACAAGTCAACAAAAAATAAAAAATAAAAAAATTTGGTGTGTTAGTTGAAGAGGATATTTTGGTATGCTTGGTGTGTTAATTGGAGATGCTCTGAAGTAGAGGTGTTAATTGGCCGGTCCGGGTCTGGTCCGAGTCCGGCCCATTCCTATATAAATCTGAAATAGGGTTGGGTTTTGGAAAATTACTGTGTGGGCTAAGCCCGATCTGAATCCGAAAAGCCCGAGCCCGCACAGTAACTTTTAATAATTTATTAAAAAACTATCTTTAAAAATAATTTTAATAAAAAAACCATTTCTTTAAATAACAAAAAAAGCTAACAATGACTTGGCCACTTGGGAAATATAAAGACAAAGTAAAAATATTTTTATAAATATTTAAAAAGACTTTATAATTGTCATTTGTGGAGATTTATAAGATTTTTGATATCCCAAAGGCCAACATATATATATATTAAAGAAGTTAAAGTTTAAATATTTAAATAATAAAAGATAATAAATAATTGAAGATGTTTAAATATTTAAATAATAAAAGATAATAAATAATTGAAGATACTTTAAAAACTGAAGAGGGTAGACCGGTAGAGGGAGATGTTGGCAAGTTTCCATGTAAGGCCACGTTTCAATTATATTATATTTATAAGTAAGTGTTTAAATAAATATCAACAATTGTTGTTTAGATTGGTGGCAACGGGTAAATCAATCCTTCTATGTGACCATGGTTTGACTCCAACTCAGCTTATCATTTTCCAAATAAATTGATTTTGTTAAGGGCCCAAATCAGATTGGGCTCAAGTGCGTCCCGGCCTGTTAACACTTTGGGTTTAAGGGCTGGGTTTAACTCAATGTTTTGAAATTAAAAGCCCGGCCCAACTTGACCCGAACATTAATTGGGCTTGAAAATTTCAGACAGCCGGCCTTTTTGACACCTCTACTTCAAAGTAAAGTAGAAGAAACAAGAATTAGGAAGGAGAAAGTGAGAGAGATGAGGTCTGAAAAAGGACAAAATGTCTTTGAAAAAAGAGATATGGTTTGAAATTAGACCCACTTTTGTGGCTTTGCGTACACCACATATTTATTTTATGGATTTGAATCCTCTATTGATCTGGTATTTTTCCTTACCTTTTTAAAGTATATGATTGGTTGTTGATAAAGTGGTTATAAAAACCAATTACATCTTAACCATCCATTCATTGCAATGCTTATGTGTTATGAGATTAGATGAGGTCAGGAGAAAGATCAGATTAGTAGATGATCCAAATTCTTATTTTATTATATTAAAATTTTATGAAAAAATGAGAGAAAATAAAAACACCAAGTTTAGGAGATAATTCTCTGATGAGTTTGGTGGGCTCGTTGGCAATTGGGTCAGCTGCCTATTGGGTCAATTAGGCCAAATAGCAATTATCAAATAGTCAATTGGGCCTGCAATATATATATATATATATATATATATATATGAGTTGTTGTATAAATAAAATACAAAGCAAAAATTCCGTCCACCTAGGCGCTAGGCATTGTTAGTCCACAGCTCAACTAGCGCCTTACATTTACTAAAACATTGCTGTTTAATATTACATGGCTAAGGGGCGGAACCCTTTAGAAGCTTGGGTGGGCTAAGTTTAAAAAAAATTAAAGCCTATATAACTACATTCAATGTGGACCCTGTCAACCCATTAAGAAACCTTAATATTCAACTTAAATATAAACCCAATAATCATGTTAAATATTATGAGCCCTATAACCTAAATTTAACATTTAAAAAAAAAAAAAAAAAAAAAAAAACCCAACTAAGCAATTAATCCAAAAGCAAATGTTAAATTACCAAAGCCAAATTTAAATATATATATATATAAAAAATTAAAAAAAAAAAAAAAAAAAAAAAAATACCAAAACTAAAATCACAACCAAATTGTGTGGTCATCTAGTGAGGAAATTTGTTAATTGATACTATGATTCAGTATCAATAATTGATATTGTTTGCGCCTTAATACCTAGTAGTGCTCCACTTCGATAATATCTTGTTGTGTTTGTAATGCATTTTTTTACTATTTTTTTTCTTCTTACATTTGATATGTATTTGAGGGTAAAATTCATCATGTCCCCCTAACTTGGTATATCATGATACTTTTTAATGAAACTTTTCTCGTATTACTTTGATTTGACTGTATAAAGAAAAATTTATTTGATTGTTGTAGTTCAAAATATTATGACTTTTAAGTAAGAAAATAAAATTTAGATTAGGTACCCAATTTTTTTTTTTTCTAGCTACGCCCCTACACGGCTAATTATACAACGTTATATACTTATACAATCATTTAACTTTTTTCTCAAATCTGAATGTCTGTGCCATTTTGTTTTTTCATAATTAAGGTAATGTGACATAGTCGGTAAATACATGCCCTTAATTAAAGCACATGTTAACAAATCCATTTGTTATTTGTTTTCTTCTTCTAATCCATTTGTTACATTTGTACACTCATGAGGGCCATATAAATTCACAAATCCATACCCATAATGAGTGATTAGCCTACTCTAATAATACCATAAGCATTTGATTATGTTTGATACAAAGCTGAAAATTTTTATATTATTACTAACTTGATCAGATCTCAACAAATTCTAACACCAACGTTCGGTGTCAGAATTTATAAAATTTAGAAAAACAAATGAAATCTAGTGTATTCATATAGTCATATATGTAGAATGATGAAATAGAATTACAATTAGTTGATTGAAGCCACAGCTTTAACTATGAAACCAAAGAGAACAAAAGGGTTGGAGAAGAATGGGCTATGATCACTCTCTATATCAAACACTTGGGATGGTGGCCACCGTTTGATCATAGTAGCTTGTTGTTTGTCTGGTTTTAAAGATTGATCATGCAGTGTCTTGATGTATACACGTGGCACCTTGTCAGCATCTGGACCGTCTGTGAATTGAGCTCTCAGTATAGCCTTGACTGATGGCCTCAGAAGCATTGACACCAAAATGGAGTCCTAATTATATATATACATTATATCAGCAATTTATCAAATACTTTTCTTAGAATATAGAAATTTATCTGAAACCTGTGTAGGAGAATGAATCCTTATTAGTTATAAAACCTCCAAACATACCTGTGTAGGAGTCTGAGGATAGGTGATTTTTCCAAGCCCTGGAATCTCTGGTAGCCCCTGAATTATAATTTTTCATGAAACCAAGTCATAAGAATCACAGTTTCCTCTAAAAAAATCCTGATTGAATAAGAATAGAAATTCAATTGTATGGTAATCCAACAAGTTCAATAATTTCATTCACAAGGATTAGTACTGATCATTAATTATTATACTCTAACTATGAGCAAACCTACGATCGTCTTTATAAGAAAGGTTTTCGATTCATTTTATGAAATATCTAAGGAGATTCTAACATTTTTCAGGATGGGTTTATACTCTTTATATATATATATATATATATAATTAGATTTAAAATAAAAAAACAAAAAAAAACCCTTACATCTTTGTAATCTTGATCTGTAACAAAGCCATTTTTCAACATGTTAGCTGCAACATAAAAGGCCATATGAATTTTCCTAGTTCCAAACTTGTGAATGCAATCTGTCACATTCAGACCTCCTGCACTGTGTCCAACCAATATCACCTACCCAACCAAACATCCATATTAGCTAGAATTAGAAACAAAAATTAAAATTAATCAAAATTATTTGCAATGGGGTTTTATGGGAAAAAAAATCACTAATTAAAGGGTTATACCATTTGGACTTGGGGTGTGTTCAATAATACTTGAGGGTTCGAACCATCTTATCAAATTATGTTATCTATAATCCAGAAATATTCATTTTCTCTACTGTGTGTATTGAATACTGATAGAGAATTTTCTAATTAAGAACGAAAAATACGTTTTTTAAGTGTTTCTAAAAAAATAAGTGAAGCATATATTATCAAACCTTATCATTTTCCGGCAAGTGAAGGAAGAAGTCGATAAGAGGCTGATTATATTCATCGAAACTGCTGATCGTTTCGGGGTCGGTTCGATCGATTCCGGCGCCTTTGAGGTCAAGACAAGTGACTTTTTAGCCGGAAGTTTCCATGAGGCAACGAAGCTTGTACCAGCACCAGGCTCCATGACCAGCCCCATGCACCAACACAAAGTGCAATTTTTCTTCACTCATTTTATTTTATTTTATATATATATATATATATATATTTGGAGATTTTTTACCTTCAATTTTGTCTATTACTGTATATCTCAACTTTATATTGCATTCGATCCCATCCAGCAACTTTGGAACCTTATCTTATCTTATCTTCTTCTTGAATGGTTACTTTTTTTTTTTCTTGTCTTTATATATCCGAATTACATTTACTTTTAACTTGTGACTTACAAAACTACACATTAAAGATTAAAAGTAAGGTTGATTAAAACTACACATGGGCCCCATTGAGTGGTTAGCCTACTCTAATAATGAATTTGGATCCTCTATTGATCTGATATTTTTCCTGACCTTACCTAGTTTTATGACACATAATCATTGAAATGAATGGGTGGTTAAGATGCGATTGGTTTTCACAACCACTTTATTATCCACCAATCACATGCTTTAAAAAAGGTCAGGAAAAAAATCAGTTCAGTAGAGGATCCAAATCCTCTAATAATAATACCAATCATGTGTTGGTGTGAGTGGTTCGGCGCTCTCATCCCTTAAGCAAGGTCGTGGGTTCAACTCCCCTTGTGAATGGAGCTACACATATTGGGAGCACTTTACCCCTTAGTGGGCCGACCCGGTGCGAGTCCGGATTAGTCAGGGTGTGGTCTGGGCTGATTGCACCGTATGGTGGATCCGCCCCACCCGGAAACCGGATGGTGTAAACCAAAAAAAAAAATCCTCTAATAATACCATAAGCATTTGATTATGCTTATTCAAAACTTAAACTTTTTTTTATTATTAATAACTTGTTTTTATACTATTAATTAATAACTTGATCGGTTTTCGACAAATCTAACCCGACTGTTCAGTGTCAAAATTTATTTGATATAGAAAAACAAATGAAATCTAGTGTCTCATATAGTCATATATGACATGATCATAAAATAGAATTACAATTAGTCGATTGAAGCCACAGCTTTAACTATGAAACCAAAGAGAACAAAAGGGTTGGAGAAAAATGGGCTATTATCACTCTCTATTTCAAACACTTGGGATGGTGGCCACCGTCTGATCATAGCATCTTGTAAGTCTGGTGGTATAGATTGATCGTGCATTGTCTTGATGTATACACGTGGCACCTTGCCAGCATCTGGCCCGTCTGTGAATTTAGCTCTCGGGATAGCCTTGAACGTTGGTGGCCTTAGAAGCATCGATGCTAAAATGGAGTCCTAATAAACATTAATTATATCAACAATTAATTTATCAAATACTTTTCTTAAAATCCTTTACAAATTTATCAGAAACCTTCCTTGCAATGGAAGTTATAACATATTTATGAACTCTTAAATAATACCCGCGCCGCGTCACGAACTCTAGTGTGAGCCATCAAATCTCATATCATCTGTGTAGGAGTTTGAGGAAAGTTGATTTTTCCAAGCCCTGAAATCTTTGGTAGCCAAATGCATTATAATTTGTTTGTGGGAAAGTAATTAATTATGAAACCAAGTTATAAAAATCACAATTTCTCCTCTAAAAAATCTGATTGAATAAGAAGAGAAATTCAATTGTTGTAATCCAACAAGTTCGAAATTTGTGACAGCAATTTTTCATACATGTTAGCTGCAACATAAAAGGCCATAAGAATTTTCTTAGTTCCAAATTTGTGAATGCAATCTGTCACACTCAGACCTCCTGCACTAGTACTGTGTCCAACCAATATTACCTGCCCAAACCAAATTCACAATATTATAGCTAGAATTAGAAACAAAAATTAAAATTAATCAAAATACCATTTGCCCGATAGGTTAATTAGAAGGGTCTCAACTCTCCAGGCTTGTAAATAATAGCAAGTATCAGATCATATATATAGAGGTGAACCTAGGAAATATTTACCAACCGGGCTAAATTATATATATAGTATTCTTTTTATCAGTACGCACTAATATTATAAGTCAACTCTTACATATCAATTTATCTACTTTTGTTTAGTTGATATATTATAATGCTTAATTAATGGCTCACAAATTCTCATACTAAATTTATTAAATTCGATGTGTGCACTGTAGAGAAAACTCTTGTGATTTTCTTCCTCAATGCATATTGATATAATACAGTCAATGCAATACATGTGAGACATTGATTAAGAATAAAAAAAAATTATATAATTTTTGATGAAAGTATTTTTTTAATTTTTTAATAATAAGATGACACTGATTCAATAATGGGCCACTTAAAAATATGAAATATTGTAAATTTTGTGCATAAACAATTATTTAAACATGTAATTAAAGAAAAAAAAAATTAAGTTGAAAATGGCTTAATTCTATAATGTTAGAAGCCATGATATTATTTGTATTTTTAAAACTTACTCTAATATTAAATTTAGACAAAAATATCATATTTTTATAATATTATAAAAACTTAGGGGTACCTTATACAATTATCCCTTTATGCATAACTTTTTTTTTAAATAGGTGCCCGGGCTGCAGCCCTCTTGTACATCCTTGAGCTGCCCACGTGTATATATATATATGGCTGAAGTCCTTGGGCAACAAGGAAATACCATTTTTTTTTTCTCTTCTGATTTTGTTCCGTTTCTTATTTGTGCACTGGAACACATCACAGAGAGCCGCCACAATTTAATTATTTTCTACCATCACAAGTCCTTGGGCAACAAGGAAATAAAATGGTTTTATAGAAATGGGGAAACGTGATCGAGAAGAGAAGAAGATAAGACTAAAGAAAAGAATAAAAAGAAGAAGAAAAAAAAATATAGAAATTAGAAAATATATTAAAATCTCATAAATTAAGTGCTTGTTTGGATGAGCTTTCTACTGTTTCAAAATATTGAGTTTTTTAGAGTTGTTTAGTTGGACTTTTGAGATTGTCTATTTTAAATCGAGTAGAGGCTAGTAGAGTTTAAACCTCTACTAGGTAAAAGCTCATGGGGAGACATTTTTTTTTTTTAAAAGTCTACCAACCAAACAACTATAATTTTTTTTTCAAAAACTATATTTCTAACAGATCTACTACAAATAGATCTTTTACCAATAAAGCTTTTTTTAAAGCCTAACAAAACAAGCTCTAAATCTCATTCGGTCCAATTGCTTGTGATGTGCCCCATAAAAGCAACACCAAAGAAAAGGAATAAAAAAAATAAGAATATATATATATATATATATATATATCAACCGGCACGCCTAGGGGCCGGTCCACCCTACGACCGGCGTCTAGCGCCGAATAAAACAATTTATATATATATATATATATATATATATAGAGAGAGAGAGAGGGCTGAAGTCCCTCAAAGGACTCTATTAATTAGATATTTTCTACCAAATATACAAAACAAAAAATTTCCTATTTCAGCAGTTCTGATCTACCTCACTTTCGGGACTTTATTCTTTTTTAACTCATGCAGTTTCAGAGGGGCTAGAAAGTACTTTACCTTTCAGAGAATTTGGATGGTAATAAGTTTCATCTTAAAAGCTTGTTATTAATTTCGTAGCTGATTTAAATGTCTGCATCTTTCTTGGTAGGCTAGGGTCTTCGATCAACATTCTTAAGAGAGAATGACCCTGAACTGTTATGAGACCCCCACAGGTTCTTCGCAAGGGGACAAAGAAAACGGTGATCTTTATGAATTTCATGGATCTCTGCAACACGTATGTTCCAGTCCTTACCTTACTGATCTTGACATGCTTTTTTTTTTTTTTTTTTTTTTTTTTTTTTTTTGTGTATTTATCTGTTGATAGTATTCTTTGGATTTCTTTGGATTTAACTGTATTATAACATAAAAAAACTGCATTCTTAACTATTATGTGCTTCTTACATTTGTTGGGAAAACTATATAGCTTGCATGTATCGGAATGCAGACCAATGCAGACCATTTGCAGGCATTTTTGCTTGCTGAACTGGGTACAAGTGGATCACTTGATGGACAACGAAGAAGAAGAAAGATAAAGAGAAAGAGAAGTGCGTGGTGTGTATTTGCTGTGTGTGTGCATGTATGTGTCTTTCAGTTATAACTTCATTTTCAAAGAGCACCGAAACGTGACTTGACTTGCGGTGCTTATTTTATCACCTTTTCTTCTTATTTGACTTGTTTACTTTTCTCTGTTTTACCATTTTTATTTTTAGATCTCTTGGCACCATTTTCATCCTGTCCTTCTAACTATGGAAGGTGCCATTTGTCTTTTCTTATCAAGATTCAAGACTAAATAGATCTCTAAGTCGAATCTTCTTCGGTTTTAAATACTGTGGAAATTATTCAAGACTAAATAGCTAACTAGAATACTGGCGGCTTACTAGAACACTGATTTTAAATACTGTGGAAATTATTTTGACAAAATCTTCTTTAATTTGGTTTCTTTTCAAATTTGGTTGGCCTATGATGCTACATTTACCGACATCGTCTGATTGTCTTTATCAATGACCGATAAACAATGTAAATACTGAGGCCTTTCTCGAAGTTTGCTCTTTTGTTTGCTCAGTGGAAACAATTATTAACATTTGAGTTTGAATTACTATTAGGTGTGGTTGATATTGCAAGTTTTGGTCTGTGGAATATAATTCTTTTTTTTCTTAGCCACCATTATTTGCATGTGGGCTTGTTCTTATTGCAGTGTGGCTCTGGCAGATCGGTTGCTCCTATCAAAGCTTGTTTTTCTTTCTTCACCCATTGTTGTTAGGATTTTTGGTGAGTGCTTGACTTTGCTATATATATATATATATATATTTTTAACGGCAAAGTTTTATTCATCGAACCCAAAGGCCGGAAGAAAACAAACCACAGAAAACAGAAGCAACCAACAAGCACAAGGGCTAAAAAAAAAAACACCCAAGAAGGCACAAACCCAGAGCTGAAGCACCACCGCGGAAAAGAAACCGCAGAGACAACACAGGAAAGAGCCGCCAAAAAACCACCGCTGAAAGACCAATGCCCGAACCGCGGACCAAAGGTGGACAAACCTCTGGAAAAAATCGCGGCTTGACAGCTAAAAGGGAACCTCGGTTTGTCCAAAGGCCGAACCGCAGAACAATGGCAGAAATCTCTGGAGAAACTCGCTACCTGACTGCCACATGAACGCTAAAAAACTGGAACCACGGATGAACCACGCTCGAACCGCGAACACAACCAGAAAGATAAATGAGAATTAGGAACAACTGAATGTTGTGGCACTCTCTCACTCTCTCTTTCGTGTGCCCGTGCTCTTTCCGTCTATGTTTTTAATTCTCGTGGCCCTTTTGATGCCTGATTTCATGTGATTGTTATCATTAGGGCATTTTAGGGGATGTGGGAAGGAGTAAAATGAGAAGGTTTTCTGTAGAAAACCGCCTTCCATAATATCTGTTCTAGGTGTTTGCTATACCTTATGAATTTGAAATCCTTGCAGGAGAGGTTATTAGCGAAGTAAATTGTAAATAAATCATCTGGATCCGTCTGTATTTCCTTCATTGAAAATCCATGCAAGGGATTGAAAATATTATGATTTCGGCGGCGATGATATTAAAAGCTAATATATATTCCTTATTCATTATATATATATATATATCTCTCTATTAGAAATTACGACACTATTTTTGGTTTATTTCTTCTTTGTAATTCTTGAATTTTTAATTTTTGTCTTTATATATCTGTATAATTACATTTACTTTTGACTTGTGCATGACTTAAAAAAGAAATTACACATTAAAGACTTAAAAGTAAGGTAGATTGATATTATTGGAGATATAGATCTCTAATAGATTAAATTCAGTAGTTAAAAAAGGATAAAAAAAAAATCAATAAAAAAAGTTTAGTAAGCTAGCTTTTCGTAACAAGTCAACCATAACTATACAAATAATGTGTGCGGTAGCCAAAAATAGTACAACCCAAATATTAAGGCCTAATTTCACAGGTCCAAATATGGAACCGTATCGATGGGATAAGGGATCAACCCGTTAGACAATCGCTTCTCCTGTTATAAATAAGAGAGATCAAAGACAATTCGGCTCTCTAGCACCCAAAAAAGAAAAGAAGCTGAGAAGAGCACCTCCACTCACTAAAAACAATGAATGGTGGGATCAGTCTCTCTCTCTCGCAATTTTCTTTTCTCAACCCATGAAAGAACAAATAGATTGCTCTGCACTTCACATTAACTTTATGGTTTGTTTATTATCATTGCTCAGACCCTTCGATATTGACTTTGCTTCGCTCGATGAGAGTTCGTTCGACTAGATCTACAACATCATGCCTCCAACCATGTAGCCACCAATCCAATATCTGCATCCATTTCTCCGTCTTTTGTTTCCTGCTTCGTTCGATTACCTGGCATTCGACGAACCCCCAAGCATAGAAAATCACTTATAAATATATTGACAACGGTCTTGCCTCGTCTCCTCCTAGCAATTTAATTTGCTAAACTCAACGCTCAACCCAAACGATCATAAGTCTATTCAAACAACACCACCTAGGACTTGACAACTTTGTTAACGGTTTGATTTAGATTTTATTCAATTTATTTGAAATTAATTTACTTGTTGATAAATTGTCTAACTTGAGCATGGGAGAGTCCCAACGGGACATCCCTATCGCTTCACTCTACCTTTCATCTTTACAGGATCTAATCAGGACGCTCGGCCTACCATTTTTTGTTTTACCATTGTCAGTGTCTACCGACCTACGAAAATTCAACTGCAGAGTTTCGGGCTCTACAATGTGTACTATTAAATTTTTTAAGTAAATAAATAGACTATAGTTTTTAACATGTAGGTTATTATAAACAAATATATATATATATATATATATATATATATATGTGTGTGTGTGTGTGTTATTTTAGTGGTATATGTAAAAACATATATAGAGTATTTTCTTTTTCAAATATTAACACAAAAGCTCATTTTCTTCAATATTATAATTAAACATATATAATCTACAAATATTAAAAAATTATATAATTTATATATATATAGAGGAAAATTTTCTCATCGGTGTGCACTTATACTTGTCCATGCTTATCCATAATTTATGATCCACATGCGTTCAAATCTCATGCACTAATTATTTTATATCAGTGCGCACCGATAAGAAAATGAATATGTATATATATATATATATTTCATATTTGTTATATTGGAGAATGATACGAGCTTTGGGTTTGGATTCTAGTAATACTTTCCATCATTATATTTATTTATTGTTTTTTTTTTATTATTATTATACTATTATATAAATTTGGGATGTTTTTGAGAAAGGGGAGGACTCGAACTCATAATTTCATGGTGTATGTGTGAGGGGTTTACCACCGACCAATCTCATCTCGACTAATCTCCCCTTATTTATTCATATTTTTGTAAGAGATCTTGCGTTCAAATCCCCGCTCACATTGAATTTTGAAGGGTTTTGTTCATTAGATGCTTAATGATAATTAAAAATAAAATTACAGTTCGATTGAAGCCACAGCTTTGACGATAAAACCAAATAGAACAAAAGGGTTGGAGAAGAATGGGCTGTGATCACTCTCTATATCAAACACTTGGGATGGTGGCCACCGTCTGATCATAGCAGCTTGTTGTTTGTCCGGTTTCAAATATGGATCAAACAATGCCCTGATGCAGACACGTGGCACATTGTCAGCATCTGGTCCGTCTGTGAATTTAGCACCTTTTATACCCTTAGGTTGAGGCCTCAGAAGCATTGACTTCAAAATGGAGTCCTAATAACATTACAATTATCAATATATAAATTAACATTTAAACATTATATTAATTAATTAATAATCATGAATTCTTTTGTTATATGTAGGGATGGCCAAAAACCCCCAGGGCCCCAAAACCCCGCTCCCCCATCCCCATTTGGGGGAAATTTTTTTGGGGAAAATGGGGTAATGGGGGGGATGGGGGAGCTTTTTAACCCCAAATTCAAATGGGGTTGGGGATGGGGGGACCCGGCCCCAACCCCATTTCCCCATTTCCCCCATAAAATTCTAGAAATGGGGATGGGGTTGGGGGGAGGTGCCCCCATCCCCATTTCCCCATTTTCCCCAAATATTATAATATTATAATATATATATATATATATATATATATATATATTTATATTTTCAATATTTTTATTATTTATATTTTACTAACTATAAATACATATTTATAATACATATTTATACATATTTTTATATATTTTTTTTTTCATATTTTTTTATGTTATTTTGTATTTCAATTTAATGGATTGTGCATTTATGTGTGTTTTTTTTAATATATAATTTTTATTGATATAGGGAAAATGGGGGAATGGGGAAACGGGGGATACGGGGGAAATGGGGAAACGGGGAAAAATGGGGAAAAACGGGGGAAATGGGGGAATGGGGATGGGGGTGGGGGGACCTCCCCCCAAAACTACCCCATCCCCATTTCCCCCAAATGGGGAAATGGGGGGGGATGGGGGAGGGTCTGAAAAATGGGGGTGGGGTTGGGGTTGGGGGGACCTAACCCCACCCCATTTCCCCCATTGGCCATCCCTAGTTATATGGTGTGGGTAAATTATTTAATAATTAGTTGAACCTTACAAGAGATCTATTTGTAATGTTTCCATTGTTATACATTTACTAGCTAGCTAGCCTATTAAAATCTATTTTTTTATAACCGAGTTTGAAACTATATACATACATATATATTTATATATATATATATATATGTATCTCCCATCGAACTCTGTAATCCTTGAGAAAAAGGAAATTTAACAATGGTCTCCCACCTTTGGCCATCTAGGTACCCATGAAAGGATTTGAACTCTAGATCTTTACATATTCGTATTAAGAACTCCAAACATGATTAAAAAATAAAGAATATATATATATACACTCACCTCCGGAGGGATCATAGAAAAGGGGATTTTTCCGGGCTCCGGAAGATCTGGCATCCCCTGCATTATAATTTGTTTGTAGGAAAAGATTCAAATGAAATTTATATGTTATACTTATAAAACATATATATATATATATATATGAAAATGTTTAGATACGTGATTTTCTGTACAGAATCTCCAATAACTACGGATAGTTATTTGAAATTCCACATGGAAAATCCCGCCTAATATGTATATGGAAGATCACAAGAGTGCAAAAGAGCTTACATCTTTGAAATCTTGATCAGTAGCAAAGCCATTCTTCAACATGTTAGCTGCAACATAAAATGCCATATGAATTTTCTTAGTTCCAAATCTGTGAATGCAATCTGTCACACTCAGTCCTCCAGCACTGTGTCCCACCAATATCACCTGCTCAACCACAAAGAAAATCAATCAAATATCTAAAATGCAAGTGGGTTTATATGTGGATCAGATTAAATGTAAATATAAATAAAATCAAATTTAACTTTTTCATATTAAGAACAGTTTCTTATGAATAGATTAAACCAGATCGGATTAGATTAACAACAATTTATAAGGATGGACTTCGAATTATAATTTTATTATCTGATCTAATGGGATCATTAAATCCGACTACAAAATCTAATTGATTTGATCCGCTACTCAACCTTAATTAGTTCAATAGTCTCAACTCTCTTGAGCTAATCTCTTCCTAATTAAAACATATATATACATCTAACAACTCAAATTCAAAAATATAATCTCAGTGACATATACGTGTTAATTAATTAGGTCAGTAGAACAAAAATGTAAAGCCACCATATAAACACCAACCTTTTCATTTTCCGGCAAGTCGCGAAGGAAGAAGTCGATAAGAGGCTGATTATACTCATCGAAACTGTTGATCGTTCCGGGGTCGGTTCGATCGATTCCAGCACCTTTGAGGTCAAGGCAAGTGACTTTGTAGCCGGAAGTTTCCATGAGGCAACGAAGCTTGTACCAGCACCAGGCTCCATGACCAGCTCCATGTACCAACACAAAGTGCAGCTTTTGACCACTCATTTCTTCACTCATTATCTTCAATATGAATTCTTTCACTCACTCTACGACACTTGGATATATATATATATATATATATATAGTCCCGATCTGGTCAGGACATCATGATATAACTTCATTAGGATATTAAAGGTGAGCCACCCATTATGGAGAAGTTTTGATAAGTGCATACACACTTGAGTCAAAGCATGTAAAACTAGTGGCTCACATTCAATATCCTCATAAAGTTATATTATATCATGATGCACTGACTTGAAAATTTACATGTGGACCACTAGATTTAAATACTTTGACTTGGTTGTATGCACTTGTCAGTCAAAGTATTTAAATTCAATGGCTTACATACAAGGAACTGATATAACTTTTGTCAGTTCGAACTGATAATAGAAAGACTGATATACAGAAATTCTATTATCAGTTCGAACTAACAAAAGTTATATCAGTTCCTTACATATGGGCCACTGGATTTAAATACTTTGACTTGGCTATATGCACTTGTCAGTCAAAGTATTTAAATCCAGTGGTTCATATACAAGGAACTGATATAACTTTTATCATTTCGAACTAATAATAGAAAGACTATATATATATTGTTGGTGTTTTTTCAGCTCTAATTTTTGTCTCAGATCTCAACTCTATATATCATCTATTTTGAGGATTTTTTTTATTTATTAAAAAAAAAAAAAAAAAAACAACGAAACGGGTCATTTCGGGTCGGGTATGAGGCACCCCTTGTCATTTCGGGTCAGATTTGGGGCAGAAAACGAAAACCCATTTAGGGCACAGGTCAGGTTTGGGGCAACCCGTGTAAATCAGGTTTAGGGTATGGAGCACCTCTAATCCGATCCGACCAATTGCCATCCCTGTCAGCACCTTTGCAACCTCTTCTAATCTCTTCCTTTTCAACCGTAAGAATGTAATGTTTGAATCTCCACTTAAAAGAGAAAAACTTACATGGAACGGTCTCATTGTACATCCGTCTCAGTCCAATGAAATTGTATTATTTATATTGGAAACATAAAATTATATTTTAAAACTTTAATTTGATATAATTTCATTGAACAGTCTTCCCGTGTGGCAGTGAGGCGGTCCCATGCAAGTTTTCTCCCACTTGACTCCTACACTAATTTCGATGTATCCCTCGTACACCTTTTTTTTTTTGTTTAAATAAAAATGTTTTATTAAAGACAGAACTAGAGATTACAAAGATGGAACCTAGCAATAAGCCAAAACAAAACTACTTAACACATGAAGGATTTTCCTCCAACCAAAATCTATACTCTCAAATTGATCGATGCTAAGAAATGAGCTACTTAGTTTGCCTTTCGTTGAACAAAATTGACAGCCCCACAGCCCAAAAACCAGATTAAAGTGCTAATTTCGTCTAAAACAAGACATACATCCGCACCACAGTGGCTCCCCTCATTAATCCATTTTATCACTACAGCCGTATCCGATTCAACGGTCATCAGAAGTAAACCCAAATCACGAGCAAACTGCAACTCATGAAGAATAGCTTCCGCTTCGACCACATGGGGAGAAAAGGTTGCTATTACATTCTGAGAACTGGAAAGCATCACAAAACTTATAGCATACCGAATCACTAAACCAAAACCAATTTTCTTACCAATTTTATTTATCGCAGCATCAGTATTGATACACTTACCCATGATATTTTATTTATATATGAACATGATTTCTAGCACCTTTTGGTGCATGTTGATTGGGTGAGGCTAACATTAACTTAATAACTTTGGTTTTAATATGATTAAGAATGTATTTATGACAAAATGACTTTTAGATACAATTACAAAATAAGTCTCAACTCTCAAGCCTTTGGATCCGGATCCTCTATCGATCTTTTTCTTTGCTAAACTATACTGATATTTTTGGATCTCTGTACACGTGGCACATTAACAAATTCAATGGTCCAAATTTATTTTTGTTTATTTTTGTCTATTTAAGTCTCAAAGCAAAAAAAAATTTCATTTTTTCTTTTTCAAACTAGATGGCAGCTCAAACCACATCAAAAATGGCCTCCTCTCTCTCCTCATTTTCTCCGAATCTGCATCTTCAAAAACACACCCTCTTTACTTCAATCCCACATCTACTTTCTTGTTTCTTACATATTTCGATTGAAGCTTACGGTCCATTTCCATTTTTTTAACTTTAATTCAAGAAAACCCAATATCTTCGAAACCCAGTAAACCCAAAATCTTCCAGAACCTAGAAAACTCAGAACTTTGAGTTTAGATGTTGTTGGGTAAAGAATCTTGAACAAGAGAAATGGATATTTGTTGTCAAATAATCAAGAAATAAATGGATAAATGAATAAATGAAATGGTTATTTGCTGTCAAATAATTGAAACAAATAATCAAGAGATAATCAAAACATATGCATATAATCCCACTATCTTTTTCAAAATTCTTCAAAACAACTGGCAAAGAAAAAAATAAATTTGACACTTCTCTAAACCTTTTGCTTTGGGTAAACAAAGGGCATTTTATTTTTCTTTGTTAGTTTACCAGATCTAATTTTTTTATTTTTTTTATTTTTTTCATTTTCATAAACATTGAAAAGAAATCACACTTCAAGCAAATGACTATTGGGTTCAAGATTTAAATGATAAAATTGTGATAGTGATTTTTTGTGTTAGGAAAATAGATTTGACACCCATCACATGTGGGTTTTCCTAATGGAATTTACTTTTCCATTGCTGAGATTTTCAATTTTTTTATAAGAACTGAAAAGAAGAGAGTGGCGGTGGATCAGAAAATGATGTCGTTTAAGTTAACAGTTAAGAAAGTTATTCTCACTTGAGGGCTGGAGGGTGTGAACCATGAAGTAGTTGGCTTGATGTCGTCGGAGAAGAACAGGGGTGGGTCAAAATAAAGAAGGTAGAATTATTTTTTTTGAAAAAAAAGAAGATAAAATTTCAATCCAATGATAAAAGTTGTTCTTCTTATGTCTACACGAGGTGATTTAGTTGTAGGAGATTAAACGATGTAGTTTTGGCATTGAAGAGAGAGAAAAAAAAAAAAAAAACCTTAAATTAATCTAGACCGTACAAAAACTTAATTAACACTTATCATCGAATCCTTAAAAGTTTAGCACAGCTCAACAGAGAATGAGCTTAGCAGAGGATCCTAGTCCCTAAAATAGATATCTAAAAGGGAATATTCCTCTTAGATTTCGGCCATATTTGATTTTTTCCACTTAACACTAAATGGTACTTAATGTGATTCATTCAGTTATTTTGTTTGATTTTTTAAGTGTTAAAATCACTTAATGAACCCTTAAAACCACTTGTTTTGAAAAGTGAAAATTTTTCACTTTTCACTTAACACAAATCCAATAGAATTTAATACAAAGTTTTACTTCCAAAACTTTCCTCGCTAATTTAATCTATTTCCAAAACTAATTTGTTTTATAATATATATTTTTTCATGAAATCTATAAACCGCTGTGAGTTTGTTTTTGTTTGGTAACAAAAATGAGCCAGAACCAAAAACCGCTGCTCTACACTTTCGTAGCAAGAGGAAATGTGTTACTCGCCAAATACACAAAGTTCAGCGGAAATTTCAACTCCATAGCATTCCAGTGCCTCCAGAAACTCCCTGCTTCCAACAATAAGTTCACTTACAACTTCGATGCTCACACCTTCAATTGCCTCGTCGATGATGGTTATATTTATTGTGTGGTTGTAGATGAATCGGTTGGAAGACAAATACCGATGGCTTTTTTGGAGCGCATCAAGGATGACTTTGTGTCAACATATGGCGGTGGAAAGGCTGCCACAACTCTTGCCAACTGCCTTAACAAAGAATTTGGGCCAAAAATGGAAAGAACATATGCAGCTCTTGTTGAACATAAGTAGATTGATAATAAGAACATATTGATAAACTTCATTTTGTTAAGAGTCTGTCTATATGCAAAACTAAAAATAAAAGCCCATTAGTTTTATAATGCTACTAGTTAAGAGCTTAGCAATTATTAGATTCTATACAATAATATAAATTTGAAATATTATTAATTACTAAATAAATTTATTTTAGAATTAATTTATATGTTACAGTTGTCCGTAATATATTAAAATGTAAATATATAACAAATAATAGTTAGAAGGGCATAGATGTAAAAGTATTTATTTTCAGATATTTATAACTTAAAAAAACAAACAACTAATCACTTATATTCAGTTTTCAGTGAAAAAAAAAAACTATGTTTTTCAGTTTTCATTTTTTAGTCACTATTCAGTCTTCGGTAACATTCAGCACTGTTCAGTCTTCAGACAAAAAATCAAACGGGGCTCATCTCTAAAAATTTTGCACTCCCACCACATTCTGTATCCTTATCTTTATCTCTATCCCTATTTCTATTTATATCTCAAATAACTTATTATATTTTCATTATTATTTTTTAGTTTCTTTAATAAATTATTGTTCAACTAAATTTTAACAAATATTGTTTATAATAACATTTGTATTTTTTTTTTTTTTTTACTTTTTTTTAAATATAATGTTTTATTAATGCATGAATTTATAATAACTAGTTTTTAGGTTCTAAAACATTTTTCAACTAATTTTCTTAACATACTTATTTTTTTTCTAACATTTGTCAACTAATTTTCCCAACCTACTTATTTCTTTTCTAACTTTTTCAATCAACTTTTTTTAATCTAATTTTTTAATCCAACCTACATATTGTTGTATCAAACTTTGTTGCTATATGGATCATTTTCAGGTGGATATGAAAGTCATTTGGATGGCTTTCCAAAATATTAATGTATCACGATATTATCATATGTTATGTTGTTATTATTTAAGGGTTTTTTTTTTTTTTTTTTTTTTCATCCTTATTTTAATATTTTTATGTTATTGTAATTTTTAATATTAATATTGATTATTTTAATAGTTTCGGTTTTTTTTTTATTACTAACTTATAATCATCAATATGTAATAAGAGGTTGCCTAACTGATAGTGTTAACAAATATATATATATATATATATATATATATATATATATATGTAACAAGAGATTTTTTTTTATAACATCAAATAATTTTTTTTAGAGAGAATTATAACAACATAATAAAATGAAGAACAAATGACAAAGTATGGTAAAATAAATAAATTATTAATTAATATTTAATATTGGACTTATTTTAAAGATCTAGATGAGACATTTCTAATTATATAATTTTTATGTTAATAAAATGTATAAATTAAAATTTATTATCCATTAATTGAATTTAATGAAAAAGATAAAAGGATATAAATGGAATAAAAAATGTTAAAAAGTGGTTTTAGAGGGTAAGAAATGGTTCTTTAACTTTAGAGAATGAAGAGGAGGAACTCTAAAATTTTTCTTGAAGACAACATTTTAGAGTGTGGGTTGGAGCAATAAATCCTCTAAATTTTCTTGGAGACATGATTTTAGAGGGTAGGTGAGAGATGCTCTTAATAGAGACTTAATTTTCCTTTGTTTTAATCTTTTGATAAGTTAGTAAGGGTATTTTTATTGGTTTCATTGCGTTGATGCTATTTGTTGACGGTGAAATTTGGATTGCCACGCACTCAACAATTAAATCAATTTAATATGAAGCAAGAAAATTAAGAACACATGCAAAAGACAAGTTTTACGTGGAAAACCCTTGAATGGGAAAAAACCACGGCGCCCCTGAGGGCAGAAGAATAATACTAGGTTTTCGTTGCTTTGTTACACACTCTAATCTCTCACAATTGCTCTCTTTTCTCTCTCTATATTTCTGAACCCCTTTCTCGTGGGATAGGTGATTCTATTTATACATGTTTATTTAGGGTTTCCCCTTGTTGATTTGTATTAGGATCCTTTTCTGTCACGGATTGGGTCTTCTTTCCTTTTTATGATTCCTTGTTGCTTCTGTGTTTCTGCCGAGTCGGTTCGAGCCCAGTGTGCTGGTCCAGCGAGTACCTTTATTTTCCGGGTATTGCGTATCTGGCGAGCGCACTTCTATATTCGGCGAGCAGGTTTTCGGTTTTGGCGACCATGCCTTTGACTTCCCTCTGGTCTAAGCTATTTTATCATCCTGACTGGTCAAACTTCCTCCCTTGACCCGGTCAATGAATGACGTGGCAATCTTTTGTTAGCTCCTTTGATGACGTGTCAGTTTAGGCGAGTTTATACATACAACACTATTAAAAGTTACTAAGTTGATATCAGTCCCACAAAATCAACACAAAAATACTATTTTGCATGTTAAGTCTATAAACATGTTATTGATCACTTATTATATATATATATATATATATATATATATATATATATATATATAACTAGATAGGATCTCCTTGAATAATTATTATTATTATTATTATTATTATTATTATTATTTTATATACCATTCATGGTGCTATGATTTAAACCTTAGACATTATTACCATTGAACTACAATGGGCAATGATCAGATCTCCTTTAATTAATGAGACTGTCAATAATAGAGTATGTTTCTTATATGTATTGTTAATTTTATTTGTTCAAATTAAAGTGTATTGATTTTTACATAAATAGAAAATGATGTATGACAGTATGAGTTGTAGCTAATCAAATGAATTTTAAAGTCCATTTTTTCAAAAAGAAAAAAGTATCATACCAACCAAAAGTATGAACATGACATTTTTATTTTTTATTTTTTTATTTTTTTTATTATTTTTTTTTTTTGTATAAAGATGTTGATTGAAAATATATAGTTGAAAATCCATTACAGCCGAACCTGTTAGTTGAGCAAAGCAAGCAGAATCTCACTTATCTATAGAGAAGAATTCATTATATAAATTTTATAGAAACTAAAAAAAAAAAAAAATGATTTCTTTACTATTTTATGTGATAATTCATTATAACTTTTAAGATCTTTTAAGATTTGTTTTTGATATGTATATATATTTAAAACTAATAGTCTATACATTTATAAATTATATTTTAATGGGACATGTGAACATCATCGTCATCTATGCACACCCGTCTAATAAAATATGTCACGCATGTTATTATTTTGGAATTAAAATTCAAAATCAAACTCTATTTTTCGGTTCATTATTTCTTGAACCTTATTTCTTTTTATTTTAGTCTAAAAATTGGTCACATTTTATTCATGAAATGGATTGGATTAATATTAGTTTTGATAAAACAAAAGCATTCAAATATTTATGTTCAAAACCGGATTCGAATTGTCATTTATTTGGTATCTTCCAAAGATTAGAGATTATTTCTTTATTTAAATAAAATAAACATAGATAGAATCAGGTCGATTCTCTGAATGCATTTGTAATAGACTCAATGATGTTGTAGACTCGTTTTATCAAAACTTTTAGACGGATTCGAAAATATTATAAAATTTTCCCATTAAAAAATATTGAAGACATTGTATGGGAAGTGAGTGGGCTACATACATGGTCCATAATTTGACATGATTTTAATTCTTTTGAATTTAATATTTTCATGTGTAATAAATAAATCATTAAAAAAAAGTAATAAAATAAAATAAAACTCCAGATGACTCGGGGTTGGCATTGCTTTCTTCAAAAGGGACAGATTTGATATTTTAATTGATTATTTTAGACCCCGCACTCACCACGCTATCCATTATATATATATATATATATTATACAGTCTCGATCTGGTCAGTGTATCCTAATATAATTTTATCAGGATATTAAATGTGAACCATTAGTTTTGATAAGTGCATACACACTTGAGTTAAAGTATGTAAAACGAGTGACTCACATTTAATATTCTCACGAAGTTATATCAGGATGCACTGATTTGAAATTTTTTCTATATATATATATATATATATAGAGGGAGAGTTTTTATATTGTTAGTTCGTCGTGACAATAAATATATTAGGATGAAGAATGCGGATCATAGATTATTGAGAAGTTTTGATGAGTGTTTGAGTCAAAATATATAAATCTAGTGGTTCACATTTTTCGTCCTTATATATTTATTGTCACGATGAATTGACAATAGAAAATATATATATATTACACTTTTATGTTTTCAGGGTCCATGTTAATAATTGTAGCATTAAATATATTATATATTCGATTAACGAGTATACGTAAATTGACACGACTCTATATAATGATGAAATGCATTTGATTGACATATTTTGTTAGCGTTTTTTATTTTTATCATTTAAAAAATTAATTTTCCATTGTATAATTTTAATAAAATAAAAAAAATAACATAAAACAAGTCAATTCTCAAATGACTTATTAGAAAAACGAAAGAATTTAAGTTTTCATTAATGAATTGAATTAGCAAAAAATTCAAAATAATGTAAACATTAACAAATCTTTTTCAAAATTTGAAGTACTTCCTTATCGAGTTAATACTTATTATTAATGAAAATCTTTTTTAAAATTTAATTTTCCATTGTATACTTTTAATAAAAAAAAAAATCACATAAAACAAGTCAATTTGAAATGACCTATTAGAAAAACAAAAGAAACTTATGAAGTTTTCATTAATGAATTGAATTAGCAAAAATTTCAAAATAATAAGAACATTAACAAATCTTTTACAAATTTTGAAGTACTTTTTTATCGAGTAAATAATTATTATTATTTGTCTTATTAATTAAAGATACTTAAAATCCTATGACAATTTACAATTATTAGATATAAATATACTACAAACACGACTTTATGTGAATAAAAAATATATGAAATTTATAATTTAATATGGGTCATTGAAATAAAATGAGGCCTGCATCGACACCATATATGACCCTATTTTATTTATTAAAAAAAATATATAATAATTTTGTAAGAGAATTATTAAATGTTGTAGGTCAACTGGGAACGTATTTGCTGGATTGTCGAGGGACAGATGGCAATATATTGAATGTAAAAACTTCTTCAGAATTTTTAATATTTTGATATTTTAATGCCAAAAATGATCAGCCAGCAATCCATGTAATATTTACGATTTCCATCGTTTACTAATCTAATTTGTTTGAAATCCTTTATCGAATACTATATTGATATATCGGTAACCTTATGGTGTAGGTGTGATGGGTTTTACCATCGGAGCAATCTCGTCTCGTCATATCACCTTATTCATATACCGGTAAATAAACTACAATAATATTTACTTTTGGTTTTTCTACTCATATTTTGAGAAAAAGATCGTCAACATTTCTTTACAAATTAATTAAAATACAAAAAACTAAAACTAACTTAAAACTAGTCCAAATTCTTCTATAAATTTCTTAATTATATAGTTGTCTTCTTCCAAACAAAACTCAAAGAACTTGAAATTCTATAAAAATAAAAAATAAAAAATAAGTTATATTTATCACCCTCAACAGTCAACTCGACTTTGCCTTTTTGAGCTTTTTTTTCTGGGATTATGAGAATTTTTTTTTTTTTAAAGATAAATAATAAATTTGTAGTTAATAAAACAGGCTAGTCTTTTTTCTATGTTGACATGTTGTATTAAAATTTTTTAATTGTATTTTAAGTTAGTATTTAAGGGAAAAGTTGAAAGGTTTGGTGCATCATCCCATCATAATTAAATACTTTTATTAAATTCCGTTAAAAATTCTTTATCATTAATTGACTTTATTTATTTATTTTTTAAATGACATATTTCGATTACTTCAAAAAGAATTAAAAAATTAAAAATTAAAAATAGAAAAGTAAGATGACGTGATTCCACACACACACATATATATATATATATATATATATATATATATATATATAGTCTTTTTATTATCAGTTCGAACTGACAAAAGTTATATCAGTTCCTTATATGTGGGCCAAATATACATAGTTTTAATAAAAAATTTCCTGTTTTAATATGAATTTTACAATATTTGCATTTTAATGACCACTTTATAAAACCATCTTATATACATTACAATTTAAACATAAATAAAATCAATTAAATTACGATACAGACGCAATTTAATTTGTGACAATTGTTTTATAATAACAATCAGATTTCATCCACTAAACATTATATTTAAATGACTCTTGGGTCAGCAGTAAATCCTACCAATGGTAAAAACTTTTTAAAAAAATACCTAGTTTCGGATTAATAGATATTGTAAATAAAAACATTATATTTAAATTAAAAAATTAAGAATATATCACAAGAAATATCCATAAAAACACAAAGAAAAAACAGTATGGATGTTTTGTTTTTCCTATTATATTTCTTCAATTTTAGAAAGTAGTGGCAATAAATTGTGGTTGTTCGGTGAGATTTGAGAATGTGAGACATTGAAAGATGAAGAAGTCAATAAGTGGAGGTTAAAATCGTAATTTAAGTAAATGAAAAAAAATAAAAAAAAAATAAAAAAAATAAAAAAAAAAATAAAAAAAATAAAAATGGGTCGGCAAATCGGCATAATAGCTGAATAATTCAAATTAAAAGTCATTGTAATTAACACCTAAAAAAGAAAAAGAAAGTGAAAGAGTAGTGCTTAGGCTTGTCTAGATCTTTTCTATCTCTTACAAAAAGAAGAAGAAGAAGATATTATTCAAATCCAATCAAATCAGAATAAAAACATAACTTATCTTCACTTTTTAAAAGAGTAATCCTATGGATTCTACTAGAATATGATGATAAGATAGTTTTATTCTAACTTATTTGTGAATAATTTCATTCATATTCGTAACATTATAGTTGAATAAAATTGTCACCTCATAAATTAGTATATTCGGTGTGAATAACTCATATTTGATCACGTCACATGTGGCATCAGAAATTTGATGAGATTCATACACTACTTGTTTAGACTTTCGATAAAACAATTTCATTCAACTAATATATAACTACTGAAATTTAAAGGTGAAAGTTCATTCACATATGAGTAATAATAAATGCTACCATATATTATAGGAGTAATAGTCCGGACCGTGCTAATAAGATTCAATCTCGACATAACATGATAATATTATTATTATTTGATATACCGGTTAGAGCCTATGGCAAATTGAATGATTGCCATTTTCTATCAAGTCACATTGAGAGTAATAGCTCGTACCGAGATAACAAGTTTCAATCTCGACATGTGCCTATATATATATATATACACTTAGGGATTTAACTTACTAGATTAGTTTTTAATCATTGTATTTCAATTCAAAGATAAAATCAAAAATAAAAAAAATAAAAAAATCTTTTTTTTTTTTTTTTTTTTTTTGTTGACAATATATATTGATTCGGAATTAGGTATTTTTTTGAAAGCTTTTGTTATTGACCTGAAAATTATTTACTCAAACCCCAAACACGTCTATTTACCAGCTGAGCTACGTCAATATTGACAAATATATATATATATATATATATATATATATATATCTTTCATAACTTCCCACAACTATATAGCTAATATATAATAACTAAATCCAATATAGTTAAGGGTTAGGATAAAACAACTTAAATTTATGAATTAAAATTTTAACTTAAATATCTCTACCACTCATATGCTTTTGGATTAAAATCATACGAGTGGATAAGATGTTGAAGTGAAGTATATAGTAAATAAATGGAATAAAATCCTTGTAAATTATTAAATTAATAAGGGGTAATTACCCTAGTGGCTATCAACTCTTGCCACCACTATCAAAATGGCCACCAAATGGGGAAATGGATGGAAAATTGTCATTTTTGGCAAACATTGTTACACTAATGACCATTGTTAATTACCCTAGTGGCTATCAACTCTTGCCACCACTATCAAAATGGCGACCAAATGGGGAAATAGATGGAAAATGGCTATTTTTGGTAAACATTGTTACACTAATGGCCATTTTATCCAATTATATCCATTTCCGTCAAATAAGTGGCATTTTAGTAAATATAAGGATAACATTAATTTATTTTAAATATTTTTTGGAAATCAATTTTTCCTTTTGTTTTTTGAAACAAATAATTATATTTAGCGTGTACATATACATATAGCATATCTCAAACATATATATATATATATGTGTGTGTGTGTGTGTATATACATATATATTTCTTTTCAACTTGTCTCAAATATATTTTTTAGAATTTTTAGATTTTGTAGTCTTAATCTTTTAAAAAAAACTATATATATATATATATATATTTCAACTTATCTCAAATATATTTTTTAGAATTTTTAGATTTTGTAGCCTTAATCTTCTAAAAAAATAATAATAATAATAACATATATATACACACACATATATATATATATATACAATATATATATATATATATATGTTTGAGATATGCTATACGTATATATACACTAAATATAATTATTTGTTTTAAAAAACAAAAGAAAAAATTGATTTCCAAAAAACATATAAAATAAATTAATATCATCCCCTTATTTACCAAAATGCCATTCATTGGATGGAATTGGATGGAAATAGATGGAATGACCATTAGTATAATAATGTTTGTAAAAAATGATTATTTTCCATCAATTTTCTCATTTGGTGGCCATTTTGATAGTGGTGGTAAGAGTTGATGGCCACTAGGGTAATTGCCTCAATTAATAATGATTTTTGGATACTTAAAAAGACTTTTGACTTTATTGAAATTCCATGTGATAAAGAGCCAAAGAGACAAGGGAAGCTCCATTTTAAAAAGCTGTCTCTCTCTATCTTTCTTCAATCTCCCCCACATCTTTTCTCTTGAGAGTTGAGTCCATACAAAAACTCCACTCTCTCTCTCTCTCTTTTGTCTGAAATTCAAATTCTCCATTCCAATTTCTTCTGGATCCTTCCGTTTGGCTTCGCTCGATCGAGATTATTACCAGTCACTTGAAGTTTGAAGAAAAACTCAACTTGTAAGTTTTCTTTTTTGTTTATTTTCACACACCTTGAACATCTGGATCTGTCTGAATATTGATTTTTTGACTCTTTTTTTTTTTTTTTTTCCATTTGTATTTTCAATTGTATTTTTAAGAAAATGTTTTTGTGAAATGTTTCGAATTTTATATCTGCTTCAATTCTAATAAAAAAAAATTTCGATTTTGGTTAAAACAACAATTAATTCCATTTCATTTTATGAGAGATTATAAAATATTAATGGAGATATTTTTAATTTAATTAATATCAGTTCCTTTTAGAGAAAATTGTTAGCCCCCTGAATTTAAAGTGGAATTTGTTTGTCACGAAAAATATAATTACTTGTCACGAAAAAAATCATTTGTCACGAAAAAAAAAATATTTAAGTGGAATCTGTTTGTCACGAAAAATACCATTTGTCACGAAAAAAAAAAAAATATATTTGAGTGGAATTTGTTTGTCACGAAAAATATCATTTGTCACGCCAAAAAATTATTTGTCACGAAAAATATCGTTTGTCACGAAAAGTACCATTTGTCTCGAAAAAAAAAATATTTGAGTGGAATTTGTTTGTCACGAAAAAAAATTATTTGTCACGAAAAGTACCATTTAATATTTGAGTGGAATTTATTTGTCACGAAAAAAATATTATTTGTCACGAAAAATATTATTTGTCACGAAAAAAAGTTATTTGTCACGAAAAAAAATTATATAAGTGGAATTTGTTTGTCACGAACAAAAATTATTTGTCGCGAAAAATATCATTTATTTGTCACGAAAAAGCATAATTATTTTTCAGGAAAATAATTTTTTTGTCAAGACAAATCATTTGTTACGACAAAAATCATTTTTCAAGAAAAAAAGGTTATTTGTCACGAAAAATATCATTAGTCACGAAAAAAAGTTATTTGTCACGAAAAGTACCATTTGTCTCGAAAAAAAAAATTTGAGTGTAATTTGTTTGTCACGAAAAATATCATTTGTCACGAAAAAATATCATTAGTCACGAAAAAAAGTTATTTGTCACGAAAAGCATAATTATTTTTCTTGAAAAAAATAATTATTCACGAAAAAATATATATTTGTCACGGCAAAAAAAAAAAAAATCACTAAAAATATAAATTTTCATCCCCCAAAAAAAAAAATCATTTGCCATGTAAAAAATAATTGAAAGAAACTAAAAAAACAAAAAAAATTTTAGGGAAATTTATTTTTTGTCTCTTTAAAAAAAAGAGTGAATCGCGTGGAATTAGCTGGACGTTTCGTTTGGACAGATGTTTGTTTTCTGCTCAATTTCTCGCTGATTAGTGTAATTAACGACTGTTCACTGTTCAATCTCCCGCGCCTTTCATGCGCGTGATTTCACTTTACATCTTCAATGTTATATATGGGCCGGCTTAACCGGCCCATTTAATCCGATCTATCGGGAGCTACCGAGATTAAACAATCCGATATAGGATAATTTCTGTGTTTAAAACATAATTAATGTCGGGAGCTGTTGAGATCAAATAAAATAAAATTTATTTTTATTCGATTCTTTATATTAAGAGTTGGCTAGTGATAAGATTATACGTAGCGGATACATATGGGAAATTCAATATGTATTCAAAGGTATATGGTAGGGAGAAAAGAGAATTTTTCATATAATAACTATAAAAAAATTAGAAAATTTTCATGAAATAATTATAGTTCAAATTATTATTTTATTATGAGAATGTATGGTTTTTGAAATTATTAAAAATGTTTAATAAAAATATCATTGTATTTAAATTGAGGGTATTGTAAGTTTGTGCTAATTATTGTAGGAGAGAATTTTGATAATTAATTAGTTTTATTATATTTATATGTATAGATTACTGATTTGTGCTTGTTTTAATTTTTATGTGACCAGGTGAATATTGTCTGCTCTCTATTTTGATCAACTCTTTAAATGGCTACATCTTTGGTAAGAATTAATCTCCGTCACTCGAACCATATTTGTTTTGAGCCTATTTGAAATGTTTAATATATAAACAAACATCGTAGTTTATCTAAAAAAACATAACGTTTTCACCGAGAAAGACTACTAATATGACGTTTTCACTGAGAAATTGAGAAAGACTATACGTTATTTTACCTAGTAGAAGTAGTACTATGTGTTCATCATGTAATACAGAGAATCATGATCTTGATCGTATCCCTTATATAATGCGGCAATATGTATGTAATTTTTGTTTTTAATCATATGATGTTACTTGTAGCACGATGGACAGATTAAATTTCCGCTTTACATTGGTGTAATGTTAGTATATCACTCTTACAAAATTGTGGTATTCCTCACCATAATTCCGCTGGTTTCCTTGGCTAAATATTTGGAAACTCAATTGGCTTTGGCATAATATTTTGTGGTTCTTTTTTTGTTTTTTCAGATTCACTCGAATAAGATGATGAAGAGAATGGACTCAAAAAAGTCGCATTCGTGGTGGTGGGATAGCCACGTCAGTCCTAAAAATTCTAAGTGGCTTGCGGACAATCTTGAAGGTAAGCAACTGAGAATGCATTTATGTTTCGGTCCTATTTTTGGTTTATAAGCCAAGGTGTTTGTTGAAATAGAGTGTTGTTAATATATTGTTCGTTTTGAACCATCATTTGTTCCTGCTATCTTTTCCTATACTAACAAATATATGGGTGGTTTCGAATTTTTCGATATATAGACGTCTCTGCAGTCTTTGTTTTCGCCTTTTTATTTGACTGAAACATGGAATTTTCTTTTTGTGCACATCCTAAAAAGAGCAGGTTGAATATGTTTAAAAGTAGAAAACGGTTGGATAATTTTAGTCACTCAATTTCCTCTTAATGTCTGTTGGTCTTGGTGTTGCCTGATTCCAACAGCCGGGCTGTTGGGACCGGAAAATTTTCAATTCGTTCATTTGAACTTTGAATACAAAAAAAAGAAGAAAAAAGTTGAATATTTTAATTGTTTTGATTGCCAAAATGCCTAATAAGAAACTAAGCATACGATCTCTGTCTTCAGAGATGGACCAGAGCGTTAAACGGATGTTGAAGCTAATTGAAGAGGATGCAGATTCGTTTGCAAAAAAGGCTGAGATGTATTATAAGAAGAGGCCACAACTAATATCTCATGTGGAGGAGTTCTACCGCATGTATAGGTCGTTGGCTGAGCGATATGATCATGTAACGGGGGAGTTGAGGAAGAATGCTCCGATGGACCTCCAATCACAAGGCTCAGGCATTTCTGACATTGGCTCTGAACTGCCCTCATGTCCCTCTCCGGAAGTCAGGCTAAGTCGTAGAAAGTCTGGCCCCCGAGCTGCTGGTTTTGAGTTCTTCCTAGGCTCAAATGGAAGTACTGTCAGCGATTATTACCAAAAGGAAGGAGATGAATCGTCATCATTAACTGATTCCGAACCAGAATCTGATGATTCCTCGGTGAACAATTACTCGGTTGGTGGTGGTGGTGGTGGTGGTGGTGGTGGTGATAATGGGATGCAGAGAAGGATCATTGAGTTGGAGATTGAGCTTCGTCAGGTGAAAGAGAAACTCCGATATCAACAGGAAGAAAGCACGGATGATTCGGTAAAAGGTGGGAAAAATGAGAATTGTGTAGATCATCTTGCTAGCATTGCTAGATATGAGCAAGATTTGAGACTTGCTAATGAAAAGATACAGCTTTCAAGAGAAGAAATTTCTCGGTTGAAGATCGAGCTCCAGAAGTATAAATCAGAAGTTAACAATGATTTACAAGCTGAACCCGGATCATCAATGGAGAAGGATGTTGAGACGGGGGAGGCTGAGACGGACTCCGAAGGAAGGATTAGTGAACTGGATCAAGCGGAAACTTTGGAACCAGATAACAAGATTCAAGCACTGGAAGAAGAGCTGAGAATCACGAAAGAGAAACTTCAGGTTTCAGAAGTAGAGATTGCTAGCTTGAAACGAGATATCGAAACGGGAAAATCTGAAAAGATCAGGACTTTGCAGAATCAGCTTGAGTTGGCTCAGAAAGACAGTGCTGCATGGAAAGCTAAGGTGAATTCCGAGAGAAGAGAAGTGTCGAAGCTGCAGGAAAGAATTACCCGGTTGAAAACTAGTTTGACAGACCGTGATCACGAGGTCAGGGATTTGAAGCTAGCAGTATCAGATGCTGAGGAGAAGATTTTCCCAGAAAAGGCACAGATTAAGGCTGAAATATCAGGATTGTTCGAGGAGAAGACTCGTTTAGAGGAGCAGCTAAAAGAATGGGAACAACGGGGCAGGTCTCTAGAGGAGGAGATCAGAAGGATAAAGGCGGAGAAAACAGAAATGGAGGTGAGGCTTAAAGGTGAAATTGAGCAGTTAAAAACAGACATTACGAAGAGAGACGATAGCATAGAAGACTTAAACGGAAGTCTTGATGCTTTAAAATCCGCAAGAGATGGACTCAACGAAGAACTTCTTAAACTCAAAGCAGATTTGATATCTCGAGATGATCAAATCGATCAACTGGAAAAGCATTTGCATGATTTACATATGGAACATATGGAGCTAAATGTCCACGCAGATGAGGCACGTAAGCTAATACTGGAGCTGAGATCGAGAACCAAGGAACTCGAGGAAGAGATCGAGAAACAAAGAGTCATAATCCTGGAAGGAGCAGAAGAGAAACGGGAAGCTATACGACAACTTTGCTTCTCATTGGAGCATTATAGAAACGGGTATCTTAGGCTTCGCGAAGCATTCGTAGGAAACAGAAGAGTTCCAGTTTTAGCATCATGAGTTTGCCATATATACATATAATCTATATAGTGTATGTATGTATGTATGTATTGTGATGTTGCATATGTGCATCTGGTGCTTGTTTCTCCTCCATGTCACAGAAATTTTGTAACTGGTCATGGTTGAGATCTTTGGTTTTGTTTTCTTGAACATAAACAATATTCAAGAAAACATATATAGCATGGTCACCCTTATTAGGGAATCACTTAGGCACAGTGAGAAAACTTCCCCGGCGGTGGCTGGCAGACAGGTAGAGAGCTGAACTGCCCTGGCTGGCAGATATCCGGTTGTCGGAAAAGCTGTTTTAAGGTGGTTTTAGTTTGGGTTGTATTTGTGTGAAATGTGTTGTGAAGAAAAATTGGTAGGTGTTGATTTGCCATAGTTTCTGACCATTTCTGGTTCTGTGAAAACTGAAATTCAAAACAATATTCGCGCCAGGTAGGTGTTGATTAGATGGACTAATACCAATGGCCTCTTGCCTTGGTGGTTGGAGTCTCTTTAAGGGAGGTTCCACCACCAAGGTTCAAGCTTTGGTATGTACGTATTTGTCCCACCTTTGGCTTTTAAATCCCAAAGTATGGGGAGTTCTCTCCCGATTCAGTGAGAGCAACCCTCTCTCCCGTTATGAGAGTTGTAGCCTATATGTACCCTTTCCTCGATAGTGGGAGTAGTATTCCGGGTCGTGCTTGTAAAGTCTAATTTCACCGGATCCCGTCTACAATTGTAATTGTAATTAAAAAAAAATAGATGGACTAATGACCATAAACGATACTTTTAACATGATTTGAAATCAATTGAAAATTGTTTGTTTTCGATTTTCTAAAAACTTATAATTTAATCAAACTTTAAAAAACCTATTTTCGGATCACGATCAAGTCAGCAAACCACATAATTATATATTTCAAACAGGCTGTTGCCAGAACCATGAAGCCATGAACATGTCCTACATGCATCTTCATAGCTGTCTCAAGCATCAAAGATCTCTATAGATTTTTCTTTTACTAATATCCTGTAATAATCCCACGACCGACCTTTCTTTGTTCAACGAGCTCTAAACAATAAACATACGACAGCCTTGGTGTGAGTAGGGTTCGATTCGCAAGGCTATGTATATAGAGGATAAATGTCTCATTTATCAAACAATCATTTATTTTCCAGAATAATCAAAAACCAATCAAATAACATCAAAGCTTTGATTGACAAAGAAATGGAAGCTGTGAATCTATAGATTGCTCTCATAAGTTTTCGGATAGAACATTTCTAAGATATACAATGTACAGAACCTGTAAGCCAATCCTACAAACTCTAATTGCATCAAACCCAGTTTGTACGTCTCGGTATTCACTAAGTACATTGATGTTGAGTGGGAACAACAGGAATGAAACATGAAACAACTTACAAGAAACTTGATCACCAGCACAGTTTGAACTCGAACCCAGGAGTTGGAGGCATAATAAGACCTGTAAATACAATTTCATTTTGTTAGGATGAAATTTAAAACACACATAATCGACACTGGACAGTTGTAGAACCTACAAAAATGTTCACCAACCTTCCGACTTCTGAGCCTGGATCATCGATCATTGATCATCTTTTGAGAGGAATCCAAGTGGACTTCTATTAATCATCCCAAGCACTATCTGCTGCACCCTCTTTTTTCATGTTTGAAGCTGCAATCATGAATTTATACTTGTCTTCAATGTTTACTGATGCAGGTCCATTCATTGCAAGCTTGGACATAGCAATTCTTGCTCCTTTTTGCGCTGCTGCTGCTTCTTTCTCCTTCCTTCTTGCAATCTAAAAGCAAAGAGTACGAAACTGTACTTAACAAGAAGGAGATAGCTACACAAGTAAATCGTTTAAGGTAGGAAGTTTAAATAATAATCCTAATTTATTCCTCCACTTGGCAAACGACAAGTAACTAAAAAAGACAGCATGCAAAGTTGAAGTGAAAGATTTATTATACTGCAAATCTTTACCTTGCCAGTTGCAAATCCTATAACATTCCCAGATTCAGCATCTGCTATTGCTTTCTTTATTTGTGCCACGAGGAACTGGAGTAGGTCAAACCAAACAAAGACATTAGTGTCATATCTACTCGGGGGAAGGAGCAAAAGAAATGGAAAGACAGAGGAAAGTAGAGAAGACCATGTCACGATCTGTGTAAAACGAAGTAGCATGGCCCATTGATCCAGCGCGTCCAGTCCTTCCAATCCGGTGTACATAATCTTCCATGGTCTATATATATAATTGATGCAGCCATAACTGAAGCTTCAGATTCGCTATTTCACAAAAAATTAATCTTGACTGAAAAGATGAAGCTAATGAGATGGTGACAAATCAGAACCGAAAGAGTTCGTGACCATAGGCAGAGATGTAGGTCATGAGGGGGAACATGGCTCACCACAGCCTGAGAGTTGCATCATATGATATCTTCGACGAGACCAATACCAATGACGTTTTGATTTATTTATAATTGTTATATTATACAGCATTCTCAATTGATCAACTAATAACATCAAGTTAGCAATTAGAAAAAACAATTTGGTCATCAACAAGCTCTCACTTGCAGCCAAAAGTACCTTTGGAAGATCTAGATTAACAACATGTGAAACTCCAGTGACATCCAAACCACGAGATGCAACATCCGTCGCAACCTGCAAATAAAGACCTCAATTACCAGATACCCTAATAATTATTCCATGCCACTAGTTTTGTCAATGGACATCATATTTGTTTTAATTGGCTGCAATCTGAGATTATGTATAAGTGGCTAGATATCATAAAGCTAGGGACCATTTCACATTACATACTATGCAGTATGATCAGCCATGATAAACATGGTTTTGTACGCAAGCATCAAAGCTGTATAGCAATAGATAAGAAGAATACCAATATATTAGTAGAGCCATTTCTAAAATCACGTAAAGCAGATTCCCTTTCACTCTGACTACGGCCACCATGAAGAGCAACTGCTCGCAAACCTTGTGCTACCAAAACTTCAGCAACCTCATCACACCTTGTCTACATCCAGACGCACATTCAAGTATTAATATCCACAAGAAACTTGTAAAATATAGATGCAAATAGCACAACCAGATGTATAAATAGCAAAACATTTTGATGCAATTACTTTCTTTCTAACTTTGTTGCCAAATTAGGTGCGCTGGTAATATACAAATCCAATTTCAGAGGCTATCCATTTCTATTTTTTTTAGCTTAAGTCTTGAATATGAACTATTTCAGAAAATTTAGTGCAAAACTTCAGAATGTAAGATTAGAAATGAGAGGCATTCAATTAAAAACATATACTCAAAAGTTTACGAATGATGTGTTGATAGGCACAAACCAAAAAGAAACAAAGCATGAGTGTCTGACAACACATGAATGCATTTCTTGAATAAGAATGTCAAAAACAAAATAACTAGGGTAGAAAAAATAAACCAAAAAGGCCAAACATAACACGTTGATACTTGATATCCGCAATCAAAATGCTGTAACTTTGAAACCTAAACTAACAAGTAACAACAATGATGGTAATTATAATTATGAAGTATATAGAACTCAACCTACCTTCCTTTCCACAAACACAATAGTTAAAGGAAAGGGATGGTCAGATCTCTCAGCCAGAGAAGCCTCCTCTACGAGCAAAGCTAAAAGTCGGTCAATCTGCAACAGATTAAATGCCATCACAGCACAACCGTCAAGCCAACAACACTAGGAGGGAATTATTTTATAGCATGCTATTCCAAGATAATATGACCAATATCATGCATAGTATAATTAATTAGAATAGATAAGTTCTACGAGTCTCTAAAATAATCTGTTTAGCCACAAGGTACAACGCAGCATCCTTGTTAACCTCTATAAAAATATTTTAAGAGTGGGGATTTTTCCATTCAGAATTAGTAGTGTTTAGATCATGGAAATGATGAAATCAAAGAGTGTTTGAGATTATATACCTTCTCATTCTCAGAAATCTTCTCTAAAATCTGACTAACATTTGCCGTTGGGCTACTAACTTTACCCACCTTAACTTGCACGGGGTTACTAAGATACTCCTGAAATTAGTTGAAACAACAGTGTGTAAGTTTTGAAAAATTTAACTGTGATTATTAGATAATATGAAAGAATATAAAAAGGAAAGACTGTTCTTCTAAATGTGTTCTTGTTGCTTCACAAAGTTTAATCAAACCAATTAAAATATGCAGATTCATCAAACTTTTCATTATACTCATATTTTCGCAGTTTACCTTACTGAGAAGAGAGACATTAGCACTTTACAATCTTAAATATCCTTTACATCTACAGGATTACCTTAACTAAACAAAACCATAAATGTGACAAAAAGAACATATAAAAAGTGGTTACAACCAGACAGACTGATCATTTGGTGTTGCTCTAAAAATAACCATTCATTGTGTATTGACTATGTTTCAGCACTGTATTTAATAGAAATTTATAAGTTAGCAATCTATATAATGGGATGGACTTTTTAGGCCAAAGGTTATATAATCAACCTTCATCGTTGTTAAAAGAATATCCAAGCACTGTTTCAGAATTCTAGAACAGGGAGGAGTACCAATTTATACCAACTCTCCAACACATATACTCCACATTACAAGATCCCAAACATGAACTCTAATAGTACTTTTAGGGGCTGTTTGTTTTTTATAGAAAAAGCCTTATTACCACTTATAACTTAAATTAAGATAAAATGATTTGTTTGTTTTTTCAATTTATATCTTAAATTAAGATAAATATATCTGATAAAAAAGTAAAATTTTTTAGCTTTTGTCTTATTGAAAAAGTGCTCCTGAAAAGTCTTCAAGTATATTTCCATAAATGCCCTTTAACAATTCATACTTCTACAATTTTATCCAAATATAATAAAACCCTAAAATTCAATTTTTTTCTCTGAGATTATCAATTTTAAAGAAACCCTAGAATAATCTAATCAACTCAACTTAGGGAGGGCGTCAACGGCGGCGCCGCCCCTTGGGACCGGAGGAGGCCGGCCAGCATCCTCTCGGATTCCGACTGCAAGAGGCCGGTCAGCCTCTTGTCATTCGATGGGAGGAGATGCGGATTTTGGAGAGGAGGTTGTGGCTCCCTCTGTGTATAGAGGCTGGCGGCGGATGGAGGAGGAAAAGGAGATGTCCTCCGTCGCCATCACAAACAAAACCCACACAAAACCAAACTCCAATACACAATTAAGACCCACGTAAAATTAGAACCCCAAAACACAAACAAAGACCCATGCAAGATCAAAACCGCAAAACCAGAGCAAATAAAAGAAAATGAAGAATAGAAGAAAAGAGAAGGGAGAAGAGAGCCAACTACCAAAAAGCAGAACGCAACCCTAGGGCCTACCTACTTCCACCTTTTGGTTTTCTGTAGAGAGAGAACCAGATGAGAAAAAAATTGCCAATTGCTTTTATTAATTAGATTTTATAGCAGGGATAGAATTGTCAAACTATTGATTTAGGATGTTATAAAGTGAAAAAAATAAAAATAGTAAACGTTTATTTTCAGACATTAAAAAAAAAAAAAAACAAACATAATCATCATAACTTATTTATTAAGTCTTTATTGAATTTCACTTGAATTAAGTCCTAAAAAGATCTCAGACATAAAAACAAACAGCCCCTTAGATTTGTGTCAACCAACAGTCTAGTCATGTTATAAGAGTGGTGTGTGAATCTGAAAGCAAAACCTGCCTTCCCAACATCTCCAATCTCCTCATTTTGAAGTGTTATTCATTTATAAAACTACATACTAATTTAAACTGGATTTGTAATACAAATCAACAGGCAATTTGATAAAATTTCAAGGACTAAGAATGCACTCAGATTGACTGCTAATTCCTTCTTCTTTTTCCATTCATCTTTTTATCAGAATATGATGCCTGGTAATTCACTACAACACAGCCTTTCCAGATAATGTCACTTTCTCCTCCTTATAACTTAAATGAAGCTCATAGAAAAGGAAAATGGAAGACTAACGAAAGCCTAACCTGTGCTAGTTCTTCAATCTCCACGGGCATGGTCGCACTAAACAGCAAAGTTTGATGCTTTTCTGGAAGGTTCCGCATTACCTGAAACAGTATCAAACAGCACAATGGTTTCTCATAGAAGGTAAATGAAGAATGCATAAAGAATGGGATGATGTCACGCGAGCACCGTATAAGTGATCACCATTATCGCAGTGCTTAACACATAGCAAGATCAAGGAAACTTTCCTATCAAGCAATTATATACACACACAAAAAAAAAACAGTTGAGAGTTCATCTACATCAATACATCATACAAAAGGCCTCACAAAGTAGAATTGTACGTAAATGAAGTCTACCAAGTATGGTCCATATCTGCCTTGCATCGCATGTTTTACATTGAGAATTGAATGTGTTGCTGTTTTTGGATTTGTCTACTTGTTCTCATCATGAAGAAAATGTTCTTGTCCTTACCTTATCACTCTTGTTTTAAGGCCATAAACAATTATACCAAAAAGAAATGACTTATGGAACCGCAAGAAAGTATGAGTGTATGCACTAATGAAGCCAATAATAAAATTATACATAAAATTAAGACACCATATACCTCTCTTATCTGTGGTTCAAACCCCATATCAAGCATTCTATCAGCTTCATCCAGTACAACAAATGAAATTCTACCAAGGGAAGTGTTTCCTTGCTGTAAATGATCAATAAATCTTCCCGGAGTAGCAACCACTATGCTGACTCCTCCTCGTAGCTCAGACCTCTGCATAGCATCCAGCAACAAAGCAAAACAAACAAGCATTAGCAGGAACAACATAAAAATTATTCCATCGTAATAACAAGAAATCAGAGCCTTTAACATGAGAAGGGGGAAACTTTGACCAACAATTAACATGAGAATGAAATTATCATGCCAAAAGTAATCACCTGTTCAGCAATGTTTGTTCCACCCACCACTATTGCAGTTTTGAAGTTTTCAAGAGATCGACTAAAAGCTTTAACCTATAAAGATACAACAACAATATGATAACACGTAAAGTGAGAATCCATAATTGCTCTGGCATCAGAAGATAGCAATCATAATGTACATAGAAAATGCAATGTACTTTATAATCAGTATAAATAGTTCTCTGACACAAAATGCAGTGATCCAAAATAAAAGAGAGAAATGGGTGCTGAAAGTGATGAATTAAAAAATAACAAAAACAAAAGATACTACAAAGTTATTAGATGAAAGAAAACAATGCATCTGGTTGAAGACAATTTAAACTACACAAAATCATATGGAGCTTTTAGCTGAAACCAGAAAGAGACACAAATTATTTGCCAAGATTTTCTTTCTAAATTCGATTGTGCAAACTGACCCTAAAATCCTCGGCTTTTAGAAAGCTGTTTCAGCCGAGCATTATATTAAAGAACCACATAAAGGAAGAATATTAGAGCACACAGTTCCAACTATTTCCAAAACCAACTCATAAATATTTAAAACTACATAAACAAATTCTGCAGCTAACAACAGATTATTCACCTCTTTTTCTATTTGTTGGGCAAGCTCTCTAGTAGGAGCCAATACCAATGCCAAAGGTCCATCACCACGCTTAATAGGTGTTTGTGCCAAGCAGTGCTGCATATTGACATTAGAAAACACAAACAAACACGAACACAAAATGAAAACTGTAAACAATATAATATCCAATTCATTATCACAAGATAGTATGGCCTAGAACCTGTATCATTGGAATGGTAAATGCTGCGGTTTTTCCACTCCCAGTTTCCGCGCAACCCAACAAATCCCTTCCGCTAAGAGCAACCGGCATGGCCTGAGCCTGAATAGAAGTCGGCCTAGTGTATTCATGAAATTCGATATCCTTCATAATACTCACGTGCAAACGCTGTATATATTACATTTCAAAAGCTTTGTAAGCTCACTCACACATTTTCATCAATCAAACCAAAAATATAATAACTTCACTGTAAACAAACAAACTCCAATATAATTTATTTACCATGTCCATAAAGGATTCCACCGGAGCATGCGCCGGAGGTGAGTCTGAAGCAACCGTCACATCAACATTAAGCCGTGAACGAACCTCTTCGATCTATATAATACCAATAATATTCTCAGAAATTAAATTTCAAATTTTGAGATTATCATTTTTTTCGCGTGTACAATAAATATTCACTTTCAATAAATTAAAAAAAAAATTCACAATAATAGCAAAATCATCACTTGTTTTCTACGAAATCACATTCAATAAATTCATTTTCTTAAAAAAAAAAAAAAAAAACATATCAACTCAGTAACTATCAAACCGCCACCGTTTTAGCAAAAAAAAAACGCAAAATCGAAAGGTGACCTGTTCAGGAGTCAAGCGGAGGACGCGGTCGGAGGGATTCCAGAGACTGAAGACGGGGTCGGGGAGAGGGAGAGAAGGGGAGGTGCGGCGACAGGCGAAGGAGACGAGGTTGTTGTTGTTGTTGTGGCGGTGGTGGTTGTCGACGGCGGCGTCTAGGGTTACAACGGAGGAGGAAGAGGTGGAGGACGACGACGACGACGGAGAAATAGAGGAGTTGGAAATGGAGTTTCTGAGGTGCGGTGGGACATACGACATCGTTTTGGATCGTGTTGTTGGAGTGAGTCGTGAGTGGACTGGGACTATGGATAGTGATGAGTTACTGAGTCAGTTGGTCGTTTCTTCACAGATTTATTTTGATTGACGAATGACGATGATAATAATAAGTCCATGTGTACTCACTCTATTCATTCGCTTTGAGTTTTTTTTTTTTTTTTTTTCCATTATTATTATTATTTGAATTATTACATTCACGCGTATTATAATAGGGCTACCGGGACCCGCTAAGATCAAGAATATATATACGGTTTGGATAACTACTCTTATTAATCGGGAGAAAATTCTAAATACATATTTGTAAAATGCACATGGTGGGACTCGAATACCTAACCACCAAGTGTGGAAAGAAGGTGCACTACCTTTGCCACGAATGTGATATGATATTATTATTTGAAATATCACGCTCAAAGAACGATGACTCGAACATGGAATATTGCCGGTCATTATTATTATTTCTTAAAAATATAAGTATAACATAAATAGTATTGTTCGGCTGGAGTACTGTTCGAGATCAAACACTAAATACGTGATCCGAAAATTGTCGAAACGTGTTGAAATCAAACATTATAAGTGGGATACGAAAATCAACTCTCATAATACAAATCAATCAGTAATGTATACACTTTAATGATGATTTACTCCACCTTTGTGATATGCTATGAAGAAGGTGAGTGTGGCTTAAGTCATTTATTGATCTTCAAAAGGTCAATGGCTATGTTTTGGAGACTTGGAGTGTATAAGAAGGAATTTGTGTGTTGAAGTCTTGAAGAGTGAGTAAAATGCAAATTCGATTACTTCCTTGACCTTTTGACGTTTGTTAATCCATACGTGTGTGATTAACAGTTTAACGAAGAAATCAAGCAATTCAATTGGTACTATCAAAAAGATTGGTTGATGTTTTGGGGGCATAAGAAGGAATTTGGGTGTTGAATAATTTTGCTAAAGTTTGGTCGATGTTTATGTTTATAAAAAAAAAATTTAAGGCAAAATTCTCTAGGGTTGAACTACATGCACTCTGGTCTTTACACTAAACTTTGTACGGTTAACCTTCAACTTCACGTACAAATACATGTTAAAATTAGGATATTAATGCGGATCGTGTTGTAAATTCGTATTTGGATCGTTTGGAGGACTCAAAACGGGTCTGACTTTATAGGCTTATATCTTTTGCATACGGGCTTAGAATCGCCATTACAATATGATTTTGTCGTGATGGGACCCACAGGATGTCAAAAAAATGTCATTTAGTTTGTTGTTCAGAGACTTTTAGTTTTTTACGCAACAATCATGTTTTTTTTTCTCCTTTTTTCGCTTAGGATTTGTTCTTAGTTTTATTTGGGATTCTTTTCTATTTAGTGATGTAAAAATGGGCTGGGCTAGCCCGAAAACTCGGGTCTTTTGGGCTGATAGCCCAACCTAAAGAAGATCTATCTTGAGTTGAGTCAACTCCACATGCTCATCAATATTCAAAAATGATAATGTATTTAATCAAATTTCAATATCAATCTCACCAAATCTCAATTTTATATCATTATATAATGAAATCTTTCTTCTTAGTGGACTATAAACACAATAAGGATAACATAATATATATATATATATATATATATTTTTTAATAGAGGATAACATAATATTATTCCCAAGTAAGTTCTCACAATTTTGCACAATATATTTTTTGCAAATGAAAACAAAAAACATCATAACTCATAATCAATGACATCACATATGCTCTCTGACCTTGCTCTAGAATAAATAGCTTTATAGCATCTCATTGTTTGATTCGCTACAACACCAAAACTTGATTAAAAAAAAAATGGATGACAAATTGGTTTTGTTGGATTTGTGGGCAAGTGGTTATGCAATGAGGGTGAGAATTGCACTGGCTAAGAAGTAATTTGAGAATTGAATGGTGAGTAAAACGTAAATTTGATTACTCTCGACTAATTGTTGGCTAAAATCTAACGACGAAATCTTGCCGTTCAATTGGAACTAATAAAAAGATTGGTTGAACTACACGTACCGTTAGCATTCAACTTCACATATATACAAATGCATATGAAAATTAGGATATGGTGTAAAACTTCAAACTACAAACATTTTATGTGCGAGAAATGTGAAGTTGAACACTAAATTGTATGAAATTCAATACAAAATATGAAGTCTAAAGTAAAGCATGGAAATATAATTATCATACCTAAACAGCATTGACCAATGAAATCTTCTACCGTTCCCAAGTAAGTTCTCACAATTTTCCACAATAATTTTTTTCAAATCAAAAGTCAAAACATCTTAACTCGTAAGCAATGACATCACATGCTCTGAGTCTCTGGCCTTTACTCTATAATAAATAGCTAATAGCATCTCATTGTTGATTCACCAAAATTTGATCTAAAAAAAAATGGAAGACAAATTGGTTTTGTTGGATTTGTGGGCAAGTGCTTTTGCAATGAGGGTGAGAATTGCACTGGCTGAGAAGGGAATCAAATATGAGTCCAAAGAAGAGGACTTGTTTGACAAAAGTCCTCTGTTGCTAGAAATGAATCCAGTTCACAAGAAGGTCCCTGTACTGATTCATAATGGGAAATCCATTTGTGAATCACTCATCATTGTTGAATATATAGATGAGGTTTGGCATGACAAATCTCCTCTCCTGCCCTCTGATCCTTATCAAAGATCCCAAGCTAGGTTTTGGGCCGATTATACTGACAAAAAGGTAAGATATCATATCATTAATCACTCAATGATATATACATGTATACGTAGTTATATATATATATCTTATGTGTATCGACTCGTCTGATACGTAGTTATATATATCTTACATGCTTATAATGCAGATATCTAGTTTGGGGAGGAAGCTTTGGGCAGGCAAAGGAGAAGAACATGAGGCAGCAAAGAAAGAGTTGATAGAGTATTTGAAGACAATGGAAGGAGAGCTTGGAGACAAACACTTCTTTGGTGGAGAGAGAATTGGCTTTGTAGATGTGGCTTTGGTGCCCACCACAAGCTGGTTTTACACATATGAGACTCTTGGGAATTTCAGCATTGAAGCTGAGTGCCCCAAGTTGATTGCTTGGTCTAAGAGATGCTTGGAGAAGGAGAGTGTAGCCAAGTCACTTCCTCATCCTCACAAGATCTATGAAGTTGCCTTGTGGTTTAGGAAGAAACTTGGGATTGAATAGAGTACAAAGATCTATGTGAAATATGATCATCTTGTGGTTTAGGAAGAAACTTGGGATTGAATAGAGTACAAAGATCTATGTGAAATATGATCATCTTGTGGTTTAGGAAGAAACTTGGGATTGAATAGAGTACAAAGATCTATGTGAAATATGATCATGGATGTTGGTATCGTTTGTTATGTATTTTGAGAATCAATAAAGGGTTGATAACATTTTCAGTGTTATCGTACCATTGTTATAACGTTAAATTAAACGATTACACAATAATGGAGTTGAAAGATTGTTATAAGCTTGATGTGAGTTTTATAATGTTGGTAATGTTTTATATTTTGTCGGCCACTATAGTTTCAGAGATGCGGTGAGGTTGGTTCGGTATAAATCTCTCACACCTACGCCATGAGATTGTAGGTTTGAGTCCTTCCCACTGAAAAAAACCTGAATTTATTTAATATTCAAAATTCATTCAAATTACAGTTTTCATAGAAAGAAAGAAAAAAAAATCACACTTGAGAATGTTCACATATACAAGCTAAAATAAATTACAGTGATTTTGAACCAGTTTGGTTCATGAAAAATCCAGACAATATCGAATGAAGTTGAATCGATGGATGTGGATTATGGTCTGATACTAACTTGGTTCAAAATCGGCCCTTTTATCTTTAAAAGAAAAGGGAGACGCTGTCGTTTTAGTCAAGTGAGTGAATGAACTTCCATCGTCTTCTTGTTCAAGCTTGTTCGTCTCCAGCGATATCCAATTTGGCGTCGACCACCGGTTCAGTCCAGTTAGATTCATTGTTCATCTTCTTCTTCTTCGATGTCATTACCGATTTTTAGGGTTTATTCAATTTTTAGCCACTTTCTAGACATGACTGGGCACGTCACGCCAAATGGCAAACTTGTCACGATACATAAGCGGGGAGTGGCTCACGTGGCAGCTAGATTCATTGACGTGTTTGGATATGTCATCAAATAAGCTGATATGTAACGGGTGTATTTTTGCTCACCCACATTCACTAGAGGTAACCATTACCACCATCCCAAGTGTTGACACGTGTCCCAAACTTAACCCAAAGTTAATCTAAGTTCGGGACACGTGTCAACACTTGGGGTGGGGGTAATGGTTACCTCTAATTAATGTGGGTGAGCAAAAATGCACTATATGTCAACCCACGCGAGTAACTCTTCGCTGAGGAGGAAAATCTGGTCAGCCATATTTGATGACGTGCTCACACACGTCAACACTGTACCACTTTGTTGATTTTGTTTAGAGTACGTTTGGGAGAGCTTCTCAAGTAGATCTTTTTGCAGTAGATCTTTTAGAAATTATCATGAGAATGAAATTATCATGCCAAAAGTAATCACCTGTTCAGCAATGTTTGTTCCACCCACCACTATTGCAGTTTTGAAGTTTTCAAGAGATCGACTAAAAGCTTTAACCTATAAAGATACAACAACAATATGATAACACGTAAAGTGAGAATCCATAATTGCTCTGGCATCAGAAGATAGCAATCATAATGTACAGAGAAAATGCAATGTACTTTATAATCAGTATAAATAGTTCTCCGTGCCAAAATGCAGTGATCCAAAATAAAAGAGAGAAATGGGTGCTGAAAGTGATGAATTAAAAAATAACAAAAACAAAAGATACTACAAAGTTATTAGATGAAAGAAAACAATGCATCTGGTTGAAGACAATTTAAACTACACAAAATCATATGGAGCTTTTAGCTGAAACCAGAAAGAGGCACAAATTATTTGCCAAGATTTTCTCTCTAAATTCGATTGTGCAAACTGACCCTAAAATCCTCGGCTTTTAGAAAGCTGTTTCAGCCGAGCATTATATTAAAGAACCACATAAAGGAAAAATATTAGAGCACACAGTTCCAACTATTTCCAAAACCAACTCATAAATATTTAAAACTACATAAACAAATTCTGCAGCTAACAACAGGTTATTCACCTCTTTTTCTATTTGTTGGGCAAGCTCTCTAGTAGGAGCCAATACCAATGCCAAAGGTCCATCACCACGCTTAATAGGTGTTTGTGCCAAGCAGTGCTGCATATTGACATTAGAAAACACAAACAAACACGAACACAAAATGAAAACTGTAAACAATATAATATCCAATTCATTATCACAAGATAGTATGGCCTAGAACCTGTATCATTGGAATGGTAAATGCCGCGGTTTTTCCACTCCCAGTTTCCGCGCAACCCAACAAATCCCTTCCGCTAAGAGCAACCGGCATGGCCTGAGCCTGAATAGAAGTCGGCCTAGTGTATTCATGAAATTCGATATCCTTCATAATACTCACGTGCAAACGCTGTATATATTACATTTCAAAAGCTTTGTAAGCTCACTCACACATTTTCATCAATCAAACCAAAAATATAATAACTTCACTGTAAACAAACAAACTCCAATATAATTTATTTACCATGTCCATAAAGGATTCCACCGGAGCATGCGCCGGAGGTGAGTCTGAAGCAACCGTCACATCAACATTAAGCCGTGAACGAACCTCTTCGATCTATATGATACCAATAATATTCTCAGAAATTAAATTTCAAATTTTGAGATTATCATTTTTTTCGCGTGTACAATAAATATTCACTTTCAATAAATAAAAATAAAAAAATCACAATAATAGCAAAATCATCACTTGTTTTCTACGAAATCACATTCAATAAATTCATTTCCTTAAAAAAAAAAAAAAAAAAAAAAAAAAAAAAAAAAAAAAAAAAAAAAAAAAAAAACATATCAACTCAGTAACTATCAAACCGCCACCGTTTTAGCAAAAAAAAAACGCAAAATCGAAAGGTGACCTGTTCAGGAGTCAAGCGGAGGACGCGGTCGGAGGGATTCCAGAGACTGAAGACGGGGTCGGGGAGAGGGAGAGAAGGGGAGGTGCGGCGACAGGCGAAGGAGACGAGGTTGTTGTTGTTGTTGTTGTTGTTGTTGTGGCGGTGGTGGTTGTCGACGGCGGCGTCTAGAGTTACAACGGAGGAGGAAGAGGTGGAGGACGACGACGACGGAGAAATAGAGGAGTTGGAAATGGAGTTTCTGAGGTGCGGTGGGACATACGACATCGTTTTGGATCGTGTTGTTGGAGTGAGTCGTGAGTGGACTGGGACTATGGATAGTGATGAGTTACTGAGTCAGTTGGTCGTTTCTTCACAGATTTATTTTGATTGACGAATGACGATGATAATAATAAGTCCATGTGTACTCACTCTATTCATTCGCTTTGAGTTTTTTTTTTTTCATTATTATTATTATTTGAATTATTACATTCACGCGTATTATAATAGGGCTATCGGGACCCGCTAAGATCGAGAATACATATACGATTTGGATAACTACTCTTATCAATCGGGAGAAAATTCCAAATACATATTTGTAAAATGCACATGGTGGGACTCGAATACCTAACCACCAAGTGTGGAAAGAAGGTGCACTACCTTTGCCACGAATGTGATATGATATTATTATTTGAAATATCACGCTCAAAGAACGATGACTCGAACATGGAATATTGCCGGTCAATATTATTATTTCTTAAAAATATAAGTATAACATAAATAGTATTGTTCGGCTAGAGTACTGTTCGAGATCAAACACTAAATACGTGATCCGAAAATCGTCGAAACGTGTTGAAATCAAACATTATAAGTGCGATACGAAAATCAACTCTCATAATACAAATCAATCAGTAATGTAAACACTTTAATGATGATTTACTCCACCTTTGTGATATGCTATGAAGAAGGTGAGTGTGGCTTAAGTCATTTATTGATCTTCAAAGGTCAATGGCTATGTCTTGGAGACTTGGAGTGTATAAGAAGGAATTTGTGTGTTGAAGTCTTGAAGAGTGAGTAAAATGCAAATTCGATTACTTCCTTGACCTTTTGACGTTTGTTAATCCATACGTGTGTGATTAACAGTTTAACGAAGAAATCAAGCAATTCAATTGGTACTATAAAAAAGATTGGTTGATGTTTTGGGGGCATAAGAAGGAATTTGGGTGTTGAATAATTTTGCTATAGTTTGGTCGATGTTTATGTTTATAAAAAAAAAATTTAAGGCAAAATTCTCTAAGGTTGAACTACATGCACTTTGGTCTTTACACTAAACTTTGTATGGTTAACCTTCAACTTCACGTACAAATACATGTTAAAATTAGGATATTAATGCGGATTGGGTTGTAAATTCGTATTTGGGTCGTTTGGAGGACTCAAAACGGGTCTGACTTTATAGGCTTATATCTTTTGCATACGGGCTTAGAATCGCCATTACAATATGATTTTGTCGTGATGGGACCCATAGGACGTCAAAAAAAGGTTGTTTAGTTTGTTGTTCAAAGACTTTTAGTTTTTTACGCAACAATCATGTTTTTTTTTCTCCTTTTTTCGCTTAGGATTTGTTCTTAGTTTTATTTGGGATTCTTTCCTATTTAGTGGTGTAAAAATAGGCTGGGCTAGCCCGAAAACTCTGGTCTTTTGGGCTGATAGCCCAACCTAAAGAAGATCTATCTTGAGTTGAGTCAACTCCACATGCTCATCAATATTCAAAAATGATAATGTATTTAATCAAATTTCAATATCAATCTCACCAAATCTCAATTTTATATCATTATATAATGAAATCTTTCTTCTTAGTGGACTATAAACACAATAAGGATAACATAATATATATATATATATATATATATATATATATTTTAATAGAGGATAACATAATATTATTCCCAAGTAAGTTCTCACAATTTTGCACAATATATTTTTTGCAAATGAAAACAAAAAACATCATAACTCATAATCAATGACATCACATATGCTCTCTGACCTTGCTCTAGAATAAATAGCTTTATAGCATCTCATTGTTTGATTCGCTACAACACCAAAACTTGATTAAAAAAAAAATGGATGACAAATTGGTTTTGTTGGATTTGTGGGCAAGTGGTTATGCAATGAGGGTGAGAATTGCACTGGCTAAGAAGTAATTTGAGAATTGAATGGTGAGTAAAACGTAAATTTGATTACTCTCGACTGATTGTTGGCTAAAATCTAACGACGAAATCTTGCCGTTCAATTGGAACTAATAAAAAGATTGGTTGAACTACACGTACCGTTAGCATTCAACTTCACATACAAATGCATATGAAAATTAGGATATGGTGTAAAACTTCAAACTACAAACATTTTATGTGCGAGAAATGTGAAGTTGAACACTAAATTGTATGAAATTCAATACAAAATATGAAGTCTAAAGTAAAGCATGGAAATATAATTATCATACCTAAACAGCATTGACCAATGAAATCTTCTACCGTTCCCAAGTAAGTTCTCACAATTTTCCACAATAATTTTTTTCAAATCAAAAGTCAAAACATCTTAACTCGTAAGCAATGACATCACATACTCTGAGTCTCTGACCTTTACTCTATAATAAATAGCTAATAGCATCGCAGTGTTGATTCACCAAAATTTGATCTGAAAAAAAATGGAAGACAAATTGGTTTTGTTGGATTTGTGGGCAAGTGTTTTTGCAATGAGGGTGAGAATTGCACTGGCTGAGAAGGGAATCAAATATGAGTCCAAAGAAGAGGACTTGTTTGACAAAAGTCCTCTGTTGCTAGAAATGAATCCAGTTCACAAGAAGGTCCCTGTACTGATTCATAATGGGAAATCCATTTGTGAATCACTCATCATTGTTGAATATATAGATGAGGTTTGGCATGACAAATCTCCTCTCCTGCCCTCTGATCCTTATCAAAGATCCCAGGCTAGGTTTTGGGCCGATTACACCGACAAAAAGGTAAGATATCATGTTTCTGTTATGTTAAATATGTTATGATATCATATCTGTAACCACTCAACTATATATACATGTATATGTGGTTATATATATCTTGTGAATTAACTCGTCTGATACGTAGTTACATATATCTTATGTGCTTATAATGCAGATATCTAGTTTGGGGAGGAAGCTTTGGGCAGGCAAAGGAGAAGAACATGAGGCAGCAAAGAAAGAGTTGATAGAGTATTTGAAGACAATGGAAGGAGAGCTTGGAGACAAACACTTCTTTGGTGGAGAGAGAATTGGCTTTGTAGATGTGGCTTTGGTGCCCATCACAAGCTGGTTTTACACATATGAGACTCTTGGGAATTTCAGCATTGAAGCTGAGTGCCCCAAGTTGATTGCTTGGTCTAAGAGATGCTTGGAGAAGGAGAGTGTAGCCAAGTCACTTCCTCATCCTCACAAGATCTATGAAGCTGCCTTGTGGTTTAGGAAGAAACTTGGGATTGAATAGAGTACAAAGATCTATGTGAAATATGATCATGGATGTTGGTATCGTTTGTTATGTATTTTGAGAATCAATAAAGGGTTGATAACATTTTCAGTGTTATCGTACCGTTGTTATAATGTTAAATTAAACGATTACACGATAATGGAGTTGAAAGATTATTATAAGCTTGATGTGAGTTTTATAATGTTGGTAATGTTTTATATTTTGTCGGCCACTATAGTTTCAGAGACGCGGTGAGGTTGGTTCGGTGTAAACCTTTCACACCTACGCCATGAGATTGTAGGTTTGAGTCCTTCCCACCGAAAAAAACCTGAATTTATTTAATATTCAAAATTCATTCAAATTACAGTTTTCATAGAAAGAAAGAAAAAAAATCACAGTTGAGAATGTTCACATATACAAGCTAAAATAAATTACAGTGATTTTGAACCAGTTTGGTTCATGAAAAATCCGGACAATATCGAACGAAGTTGAATCGATGGATGTGGATTATGGTCTGATACTAACTTGGTTCAAAATCGGCCCTTTTATCTTTAAAAGAAAAGGGAGACGACGTCGTTTTAGTCAAGTGAGTGAATGAACTTCCATCGTCTTCTTGTTCAAGCTTGTTCGTCTCCAGCGATATCCAATTTGGCGTCGACCACCGGTTCAGTCCAGTTAGATTCATTGTTCATCTTCTTCTTCTTCGATGTCATTACCGATTTTTAGGGTTTATTCAATTTTTAGCAACTTTCCAGACATGACTGGGCACGTCACGCCAAATGGCAGACTTGTCACGACACATAAGTGGGGAGTGGCTCACGTGGCAGCTAGATTCATTGACGTGTTTGGATATGTCATCAAATAAGCTGATATGTCAATGAGTGCATTTTTGCTCACCCACATTCACCAGAGGTAACCATTACCTCCATTCCAAGTGTTGACACGTGTCCCAAACTTAACCCAAAGTTAATCTAAGTTCGAGACACGTGTCAACACTTGGGGTGGGGGTAATGGTTACCTCTAATTAATGTAGGTGAGCAAAAATGCACTCTATATCAACCCACACGAGTAACTCTTCGCTGAGGAGGAAAATCTGGTCAGCCATATTTGATGACGTGCTTACACACGTCAACACTGTACCACTTTGTTGATTTTGTTTATTCACACAAGCAACTGTATGATGACGTGCCATGACACATCGGCCATTTGTAATGACGTACCCACACACGTCTTAAATTTTCATTTCCAATTTTTTTTCATGACGTGGACTTTCGTTTTGATTAGTGAAAGATAATTTTAAAAAAAAAATATATATGGAGGCTCTGGTTTCGTAGTTGTGAAAAAACACATAGTGATCCGACGGCGGCGGCGGCGATCGAGAATCAAAAGTACTCCCTCTCTCTCTAAGCACCAATCTTGTGATACTCGCGATGATTTCGAAGATTGTTTTGATTTTCAAAAGACACTCATAGATCATATCTCAGCACACAAAATACCAAGCTACGTGTAATTTCATTGAGTAATCTTGATTTGTGAGATTGTATTTTGATTTGTGATTTGTGTATGTCTTTCAAGACTTTTTTGACCTTCAAATTACTCCATTTCCATGTTTAATTTGCTTCGATTTGTTGTTCCTTGTCTGTTTTAGTTTCTTCATTTTGTTTGTTTGTTGATTCTGTTAAATATATATAATGCCCTAGCTAAGATTGATTGAGATACTTTATAACGTTTACTCAGAATTTAATAGTTTTTCTGTTGTTCATCCTTTGAAAATCGAGCAAAGTAACAACTAATTATGCAAATATAGTGTAAGTGGATTCATTCTTCAAGGCTGAAATTTGCTCTTGTAGATTCGATTTATCTCGTTGAAATCTTTATGTGTTTCTGGTGGTGGTCGAGCAGCCTAGCTAGTCAGTTGAAGTACTAGATAGGGTGGTCAAACAGGTTGTTCGAATTCGTGTAAATATTATATCTTGCAAGTTTGCTTATAGAATTTCAACATTTTGGCCTTGTTGAGTTTCTTTAGAAGAAGATATATAAATCTTGTCTGTTTATCACTTGTAATAACTACTGCATCTTCTACATCTAATTTATAGGTTATATTAGATTTCATTTGAATTTTCGTTTATGATTTTAATCATTTACAAGTGATCCAAAAAGCCTCATCCTACACATGGTGAAAGAAACAGGAAATGTGTTTGCTAGAAATGTGCTCTTGATTGTGAACTTGTACTTTATTGCTCTCAAGACCCTATAGAACTTCTCATTTTTTAGGACTTACATTGGATAGCCTTGGAAGGATTATTTAAAGGGTGCAGGAGCAAGACAGGAATCGAGAGTAGGATACTTTGATTTGGCATGGTGTCGGGGAACGATTAAAGAATATATTTTTGAGCCGTTGATGGATTCGATAAGAAATAGAGATTGAATTTCTGGGTAGTAGAAAACTGACAGACTTTCTACTTGATGAAGAAACAGGTTGTTTATCAGAAGTAGTTTGTGGCAAGGAGAAATATAACGCTGATGTGGTCATTTTGGCTGTTGGTATCTCCACACTTCAAGCACTTGTCATTTTGCCTTACATTTCCATCTCCCTGGATTTTCGATTCATTCCTTATTTGATATTTGATTTGAAATACATTATTGATGAACAATGTTAAGACCTGATTGATATTTTGTTGTCACTTTTATGTCATCGTTGATATGGCTAGTAACTATAATGCCATCCTGTTTTGACTTGGCAGTTGTTCTATTTAGTGCAGCATTGTGTACGTGGGAGGAGTTTCTAAAGGATTTGATCCTGGCTTGCATTGATTTAGTCTATGCTAAACTTCGGTTTGACAATAAGGTGAGAGTGAACAAATGTCCGGATGCCAATTCATAATACAATCTTAAGTTTTAGTTTCTTTTTCTATACTTTGTGGTGGTCATTGAAATGAGCTTAGACTGTATGTCATATTTCACACATGAACAGTTTATCCTTCCAAATGCAAGCAATGCTTGCTCTGGATTCGGTGATTCATTCGCTTGGACATTCTTCGACTTGAACCAAATTTATGATGAGCATAAAGATGACTCAGTATGAGTAATACAACCTTTAATTTCTTCTCTTTTTTGAATGCGAAAACTAATCTATTTTTTCTGTTCTTTAACCTTCATGTACAGTATCATGCTAATGAGTTGTTGCCCCTGAAAGATGAACATGTACTTGCAAAAGTTATGTCTTGTCTCTCAAAATGCATTGAAGAATTCGACACTGCTACTGTGACAGATAAGCAAATTAGAAGATTTCCAAAATTCTAGACTCATTATTTTCCAGGTACAGCCTTCTAAGAGTTTCCCTTTGATCAAAAGATAGTTGTGATTTCATGGTTTTTGGTTTCTCAAAGGTTCATACAAGTACATGATGCACCGCGTATTAATGATAATGGACACGTATCCTAAGATCTTTCAAAGCTCAAGAGAGCTTGATCAATAAGGAATGAATTTTTTTGACTTGTAGTTGAATTGTTTTCTTCTAAATCCTAATGATTCGAATCGACTAAAATGAAACTTGTTCTATGTTCTATGTTCTATGTACGTAATAATAATAAAATGGGAATGGGGTAGAAATTATCTGGGGCAGGCTGCTGGATGGTGGAGGAATCAGTTGCCAATTTTGATTTGATGAAACAGTTGCCTAATGAAATCTTCTACCATTCTAAAGCAACTTTTCACAATTTTGCACAGTATTTATTTATTTTCAAATCAAAACATCATAAGCAATGACATCACATATGCTTTTACTCTTTAATAAATAGCTTATAGCATCTCATTGTTTGAATCACTACAGCACCAAAATTTGATTAAAAGAAAATGGAAGACAAATTGGTTTTGTTGGATTTCTGGGCAAGTCCTTTTACAATGAGGGTGAAAATTGCACTGGCTGAGAAAGGAATCAAATACGAGTCCAAAGAAGAGAACCTGTCTGAAAAAGGTCCTCTGTTGCTAGAAATGAACTCAGTTCACAAGAAGGTCCCTGTATTGATTCATAATGGGAAACCAATTTGTGAATCACTCATCATTGTTGAATAAATTGATGAGGTTTGGCATGACAAATCAACTCCTCTCCTCCCCTCTGATCCTTATCAGAGATCCCAAGCCAGGTTTTGGGCCGATTATGTTGAGACAAAGGTAAGATATCGTCTATAATACTTGCATTAAATCTTCTGGATTGAAGCACAAACACGCTTTTGTTATGTTAAAATATGTTCTCATATCATATTAGTAACCGCCAAATCTATATGAAATTATATCTTATGTGCTTATATCGCAGGTATTCGGAATTGGGAAGAAAGTTTTGGCAGTCAAAGGAGAGGATCAGGAGGCAGTGAAGAAGGAGTTCATAGAGGTTTTGAAAACCATGGAAGGAGAGCTTGGAGACGAGCACTTTTTTTGGGGAGAGAGAATTGGCTTTGTAGATGTGGTTTTGGTTCCCATCACAAGCTGGTTCTACACATTTGAGACTTTTATGAATTTCAGCATAGAAGCTGAGTGCCCCAAGTTCATTGCTTGGTCCAAGAGATGCTTGGAAAAAGAGAGTGTGGTCAAATCACTTCCTGATCCTGAGAAGATCTATGGCTATGCTTTGGAGCTCATGAAGAAGAAATTAGGGAGTGCATAAAGTGTAAGAACACGTCTACGTACTAATAAGAAATCCTAATGAGAGAAATAAAATTTTTATAGTTAGGAATCAATATGTGGACTCGAGTCACCGTTTCTCTCCCGTAAACCTCAAATTAATTGAAATATTTTTGCTATTTTGGTTATGGCCAACCTTCAATGCAAACCACCCCATTTTTATTTTACCTCTTCTACATATAACTAACTTCTAACCAAAAAAAAAAAAAAAAACACAAATACAAAAACTACATGTACAGATTGCATGTATGAAGTTAAACATAATATCAAATGATAATGTATTTAATCAAATCTCAATCTCAATCTCAATCTCAATCTCAATTTTATATTAATACATGTCTATTATTATAAAATGGAATCTTTCTTCTTGATTAATATCATTTCCATTGAACTAAACAGCATTGACTAATGAAGTCTTCTACCATTCCCAAGTAAGTTCTCACAAATCACAATTTTTCACAATAATTTTTTGCAAATCAAAACATCTTAACTCGTAAGCAATGACATCACATACTCTGACCTTAACTCTACAATAAATAGCTAATAGCATCTCATTGTTGATTCACCAAAATTTGATCTAAAAAAAAAAAAATGGAAGACAAATTGGTTTTGTTGGATTTGTGGGCAAGTCCTTTTACAATGAGGGTGAAAATTGCACTGGCTGAGAAAGGAATCAAATACGAGTCCAAAGAAGAGGACCTGTCTGAAAAAGGTCCTCTGTTACTAGAAATGAACCCAGTTCACAAGAAGGTCCCTGTATTGATTCATAATGGGAAACCAATTTGTGAATCACTCATCATTGTTGAATACATTGATGAGGTTTGGCATGACAAATCAACTCCTCTCATCCCCTCTGATCCTTATCAGAGATCCCAAGCCAGGTTTTGGGCCGATTATGTTGAGAAAAAGGTAAGATATTGTCTATATATGTGCTTTAAATCTTTTGGATTGAAGCACAAACCCGTTTTTGTTATGTTAAAATATGTTCTCATATCATATTAGTAACCGCCAAATCTATATGTAGTTATATCTTATGTGCTTATATCGCAGGTATTTGGTATTGGGAGGAAAGTTTGGGCTGTCAAAGGAGAGGAACAGGAGGCAGCAAAGAAGGAGTTCATAGAGGTTTTGAAAACCATGGAAGGAGAGCTTGGAGACAAGCACTTTTTTGGGGGAGAGAGAATTGGCTTTGTAGATGTGGTTTTGGTTCCCATCACAAGCTGGTTCTACACATTTGAGACTTTTGTGAATTTCAGCATAGAAGCTGAGTGCCCCAAGTTCATTGCTTGGTCCAAGAGATGCTTGGAAATAGAGAGTGTGGTCAACTCACTTCCTGATCCTCAGAAGATCTATGGCTATGCTTTGGAGCTCATGAAGAAGAAATTAAGGAGTTCATAAAGTGTAAGAACACGTCTATGTACTAATAAGAAATCCTAATGAGAAATAAAATTTTTATTTCTCATCATTGTTGAATACATTGACCTTATTGGACAGTTTTATTGTTCTTGCCCTGTTTATGTTTTGCGTGGTCTCTATCAACCTTATTACCCTTTGTGGCTCAATAAAATAACTGTTCCAAAAAAATTATTGTCGTTATCGCGTCAATAATATATCGGTAAATTCATTTTAAGTCGTTATCGTTCCAATCGTACATTAAAACGTTACTAGTTAATATCTATTTAATTGAAATATGATAATGCAATTTAAAATGATACTTTAAGGACATGATAAGATTGAATATTGGTCATTTGGGAAGTTTCAACTTGATGTGAAAGGCAACCTACTTTTTCCACAATGAAAAACGGTAAGCAGTGACATCATACACATACTATTTGACCTTACTATCTATAAAGCATCAAAATTTGATATCTCAAAGAAGATTATTTTGTGTATTGAATTTGGTAAAAACAAATGGAAGACAAATTGGTTTTGTTGGATTTGTTGGCAAGTGTCTTTGCAATGAGAGTGAAAATTGCATTAGCTGAGAAGGGAATTGAATATGAGTGCAAGGCAGAGAATCTGTTTGACAAAAGTCCTCTGTTGCTAGAACTGAACCCAGTTCACAAGAAGGTCCCTGTATTGATTCACAATGGGAAACCCATTTGTGAATCACTTGTTATTGTTGAATACATTGATGAGGTTTGGCATGACAAGTCCCCTCTGCTCCCTTCTGATCCTTATCAGAAATCTCAAGCCAAGTTTTGGGCTGATTATGTTGATAAAAAGGCAAGTTCATTCTTTCCAATCCCTACTTTTTTTTTTTTTTTTGTATCAGCTGTTCATTTTTTAAATTAAATAGTTGAGGTAATATTTGATATGTGAATAATCTTCGGTGCACCGTATGCATCTGAAATCATGTCACATGACATGGAAATTTAATCTCATTGGTTGTCCATGCCATATGCCTGTAAGATTTTCTTGTGAATGTGGTATACCGTACATAATTATATATACATTGTTATAGTCATTATCTAGTATGGACATAATCACATATACATTTTATTTTGCAAAGACGTAGGTCGTGCGACTGGTTAATTATCTATATATATATATATATATATATGCTATGTATGTGTTTATACTAATGTATTGAAATGATATTACAGATATCTGGCACCGGGAAAAGGGTTTGGGAAGGGAAAGGAGAAGATCAGGAAGCAGCAAAGAAAGAGTTGATAGAGTTTTTGAAGACAATGGAAGGAGAGCTTGGAGACAAGCACTTTTTTGGAGGAGACACCATTGGCTTTGTAGATGTGGCCTTGGTTCCCTTCACAAGCTGGTTCTACACATTTGAGACTTTTGGGAATTTCAGCATAGAAGCTGAGTGCCCCAAGTTCATTGCTTGGTCCAAGAGATGCTTGGAAAAAGAGAGTGTGGTCAACTCACTTCCTCATCTTGAGAAGATATATGGCTATGCTTTGGAGCTCGAGAAGAAATTTGGGAGTGCATAAAGTGTAAGAACACGTCTACGTACTAAAAAGAAATCCTAATGAGAGAAATAATAATCAATGTGTGGACTCGAGTCACCGTCTCTCTCCTGTAAACCTCAAATTAATTGTAATATTTTTGCTATTTTGGTTATGGCCAACCTTCAATGCAAACCACACCATTTTTATTTGACCTCTTCTACATATAGATATACTAGCTATAGATGACATTTTTATGCTCTCTAGCTATTCAAATCCCCAATTTCTTCTTTTGTTCCAATGCATATTCATAGATTTTGTGAGGATGAGGAAGTGACTTGGCCACACTCTCCTTCTCCAAGCATCTCTTGGCCCAAGCAATCAACTTTTGACACTCAGCTTCAATGCTGAAATTCCCAAGAGTCTCATATGTGTAAAACCAGCTTGTGATGGGAACCAAAGCCACATCTATAAAGCCAATGGTGTCTCCTCCAAAGAAGTGTTTGTCTCCAAGCTCTCCTTCCATGGTCTTCAAATACTCTATCAACTCTTTCTTTGCTATCTCCTTGTCTTCTCCTTTCCCTGTTCGAACCCTCCTTCCGGTACCATATATCTATCATATCATTTCAATCCTTCAATCAGAATTCAAACCATCTTCTAGTGTAAGGTATTTGAAAATTCTAACAAAAATATTTCCAACAAATTATAGAAGAAATTTTCAATGATTTAGATCTTCCAAAGATGTCATAATAAATAACACAAACATTACCTTCATCTATTAATGTTGAGTCAAAACTTTAGAAGGGTTAATAAAATTGTATATATATATATATATATATGATACCAAACGAGTTAGGGGTTTGTCGAGACCTGTTGAGATCAAATACTACATTGTGCGGTCCGAATGTCTACTCTCACAATTGAGAGTATCAAGACCGGGGAGAACATTCTTGTAAAATGCAAATGATGTGACTCGAACAAGGGGAGTGCATATCATTTGAGCTAAAAGTGGATGTGTCGTATCGATGATATGCTATATTGATATATTTTAAATATAACTGAGATTACATATGCATAATTCATGCATGTATGAAATCTATATCACTTATCATATCTACATATGAAATCAATTCTAAAGTGTAAAAAAAACAGCAGCTGAAACGATTAAAGATACAAAGAATTGCTAGAACTATTGGCCAAAAAACATGTCAATTAACAAAAAATAAATGAAGAAATGATGATGAAAAGTAGGGAATTAAATTACCTTTTTATCAACAAAATCAGCCCAAAACCTGGCTTGAGATCTCTGATAAGGATCAGAGGGAAGCAGAGGAGCTCTATCATGCCAAACCTCATCAATATATTCAACAATAACAAGTGATTCACAAATGGGTTTTCCGTCATGAATCAAAACAGGGACTTTTTTATGAATTGGGTTCATTTCTAGTAAAAAAGCACTTTTGTTGAAGAGATTCTCTTCTTTGGACTCATACTTGATTCCCTTCTCAGCCAATGCAATTCTCACTCTCATTGCAAAAGAACTTGCCCACAAATCCAACAAAACAACTTTTCCTTCCATTTTTTTGATCAATCCAACACCAAAATAAGAGCTTTTTAAAAAAAATCCAAATGTTGATGATTTAGTACGTGAATCTGTAATGGGATGGTATAAACTATTTATAAGAGTGAGATGATCGAGGAAGAAAAAATTATGTCATTGATTATGAGAGCATGTGATTTTTTATTTTTTATTTCTAAAAAAAAAAAATGAATTTTATTTGAAATATATTTTAATTGGCTGCCTCTCGTTTATAAATTATAATGTAGAGGTAATTTTATTGTTTATTTCAATACTTTTATTGGCTTTTATAAAGTTTCGACTAGCATAGATGAATGTGACATTTGTCTTTTTTATTAGGACCCCTAGCTTCTTGAAACTTTTAATTCATTGGAAATCCTACTAGAGTTTATTGAAAATATTAATTTGTTTTTATTAATCCTACACTGGACACCAATTTTTGTTTATTTTCCTTAGAAGTAAGCTTTAGAACCTGTCTTGGTTAGGATTAGATCATTTTAGGAGATAATGATTCAATAAATGAAACCAATTTTTTATTTGTAATTCTCATTTGTTATATATATATATATATATATATATGTGCAGTGGTTCTCTCATAAGGGATCCCTTATTTTAATTTCGGTAAGGACCACCATGAAATCATATCGATTTAAATGAATTTTAATTTGAATTTTTTTGTGGATGATAAATTCGTTGAAATCGACCTATGAATAAAATTTCAAATTTTTTCAAGTACTTAAACCATTTTTACCGATTTTTTTTAAATATGAAGGCATTAGAAAAATAGGCGAAATATAGGAAATTCAAGAAAAATAGTTTTCGTGCTTGAAAAATTCTCAAATTTTATTCATAGGTAGATTTCAATTTACTTATTATCCACAAAAAAATTCAGATTAAAATTCATTCAAATCGATATGATTTTATGGTGGTCCTTACCGAAATTAAAATAAGGGATCCCTTATGAGAGAACCACTGTATGTATGTGATAGGTCCAAAGTGTTCATTAAGGTTCTATATATTATTCAAAATAAAAAATAGTTTTTACATTTTAATTATTTTTCCAATAACTAAATTAATGAAAAAATTTGACCCTTCACTCGGGTATAATCTCTTGTATCATATATATTCTTAAAGTCATTTAAACATTATATTAATTAATGATTTTATTATCATTATATCAAATTAATGTACTTGGTGGACAAGGAACATATAGAAAGATAATTTAATTAATAAAGAACCGACAAAAAGGAAATTTCTAAAAAAAGAATAGAAAAATGATTTCACGTAAGCAATGACATATTGGTTTCTACTTAACCTCTCAATAATATACAGTACATAAATAGCTTATAGCATCTCATTGTTTGAATCACTACAGCACCAAAATTTGATTAAAAGAAAATGGAAGACAAATTGGTTTTGTTGGATTTCTGGGCAAGTCCTTTTACAATGAGGGTGAAAATTGCACTGGCTGAGAAAGGAATCAAATACGAGTCCAAAGAAGAGAACCTGTCTGAAAAAGGTCCTCTGTTGCTAGAAATGAACCCAGTTCACAAGAAGGTCCCTGTATTGATTCATAATGGGAAACCAATTTGTGAATCACTCATCATTGTTGAATACATTGATGAGGTTTGGCATGACAAATCAACTCCTCTCCTCCCCTCTGATCCTTATCAGAGATCCCAAGCCAGGTTTTGGGCCGATTATGTTGAGACAAAGGTAAGATATCGTCTATAATACTAGCATTAAATCTTCTGGATTGAAGCACAAACACACTTTTGTTATGTTAAAATATGTTCTCATATCATATTAGTAACCGCCAAATCTATATGAAATTATATCTTATGTGCTTATATCGCAGGTATTCGGTATTGCGAAGAAAGTTTTGGCAGTCAAAGGAGAGGATCAGGAGGCAGTGAAGAAGGAGTTCATAGAGGTTTTGAAAACCATGGAAGGAGAGCTTGGAGACAAGCACTTTTTTGGGGGAGAGAGAATTGGCTTTGTAGATGTGGTTTTGGTTCCCATCACAAGCTGGTTCTACACATTTGGGACTTTTATGAATTTCAGCATAGAAGCTGAGTGCCCCAAGTTCATTGCTTGGTCCAAGAGATGCTTGGAAAAAGAGAGTGTGGTCAAATCACTTCCTGATCCTGAGAAGATCTATGGCTATGCTTTGGAGCTCATGAAGAAGAAATTAGGGAGTGCATAAAGTGTAAGAACACCTCTACGTACTAATAAGAAATCCTAATGAGAGAAATAAAATTCTTATAGTTAGGAATCAATATGTGGACTCGAGTCACCGTCTCTCTCCTGTAAACCTCAAATTAGTTGTAATATTTTTGCTATTTTGGTTATGGCCAACCTTGAATGCAAACCACACCATTTTCATTGACTAATGAAATCTTCTAATGTCCTCTGTTTGACAAAAGTCCTCTGTTGCTAGAACTGAACCCAGTTCACAAGAAGGTCCCTGTATTGATTCACAATGGGAAACCCATTTGTGAATCACTTGTTATTGTTGAATACATTGATGAGGTTTGGCATGACAAGTCCCCTCTGCTCCCTTCTGATCCTTATCAGAAATCTCAAGCCAAGTTTTGGGCTGATTATGTTGATAAAAAGGCAAGTTCATTCTTTCCAATCCCTACTCTCTTTTTTTTGTGAATAATCTTCGGTGCATCGTATGCATCTGAAATCATGTCACGTGACATGGAAATCTAATCTCATTGGTTGTCCATGCCATATGCCGGTAAGATTTTCTCGTGAATGTGGTATACCGTATATAATTATATATGCACTGTTATAGTCATTATCTCATATGGACATAATCACATATGCATTTTATTTTGCAAAGACGTAAGTCTCGCGACCGGTTATTCACAACTTAACAAAACTCTTGCGAAACTATTGAAAATGTTTACCTCAATTTCTTGAAAATGTCAATGAATTTTGTTAAGAGTTTTTCAAATACTTTCCCATATAAGAGGTTATCAATGTATGATGAGTACAAACTTGCTTTCTGCCAATGTTCAAGCCACAAATGCTTGAGAAATGAACAAAATTATCTATTTATATTTGATATGTATGTGTTTATACTTTATACTGATGTATTGAAATGATATTATAGATATCTGGCACCGGGAAAAGGGTTTGGGAAGGGAAAGGAGAAGATCAGGAAGCAGCAAAGAAAAAGTTGATTAGAGTTTTTGAAGACAATGGAAGGAGAGCTTGGAGACAAGCACTTTTTTGGAGGAGACACCATTGGATTTGTAGATGTGGCTTTGGTTCCCTTCACAAGCTGGTTCTACACATTTGAGACTTTTGGGAATTTCAGCATAGAAGCTGAGTGCCCCAAGTTCATTGCTTGGTCCAAGAGATGCTTGGAAAAAGAGAGTGTGGTCAACTCACTTCCTCATCCTGAGAAGATATATGGCTATGCTTTGGAGCTCGAGAAGAAATTTAGGAGTGCATAAAGTGTAAGAACACGTCTACGTACTAACAAGAAATCCTAATGAGAGAAATAAAATTCTTATAGTTAGGAATCAATATGTGGACTCGAGTCACCGTCTCTCTTCCGTAAACCTCAAATTAATTGTAATATGTTTAACTTCATTCAATCCGTTAGATATTTACATATTAATTGTAATTAATTTTAATCATTCAATCCGTTAGATATTTACATATTATGTTTAACTTCACACATCAACGTATACATACAATCTGTACATTTAGTTTTTGTATTTGTGTTTTTTGTTGTTTGTTAGAAGTTTGTTATATGTAGAAGAGGTCAAATAAAAATGGTGTGGTTTGCATTGAAGGTTGGCCACAACCAAAATAGCAAAAATATTACAATTAATTTGAGGTTTACGGAAGAGAGATGGTGACTCGAGTCCACATATTGATTCCTAACTATAAGAATTTTATCTCTCATTAGGATTTCTTATTAGTACGTAGACGTGTTCTTACACTTTATGCACTCCTAAATTTCCTCTCGAGCTCCAAAGCATAGCCATATATCTTCTCAGGATGAGGAAGTGACTTGGCTACACTCTCCTTCTCCAAGCATCTCTTAGACCAAGCAATCAACTTGCGACACTCAGCTTCAATGCTGAAATTCCCAAGAGTCTCATATGTGTAGAACCAGCTTGTGATGGGAACCAAAGCCACATCTACAAAGCCAATGGTGTCTCCTCCAAAGAAGTGCTTGTCTCCAAGCTCTCCTTCCATGGTCTTCAAATACTCTATCAACTCTTTCTTTGCTATCTCCTGATCTTCTCCTTTCCCTGTTCGAACCCTCCTTCCGGTACCGTATATCTATCATATCATTTCGATCCTTTAATCAGAATTCAAAACATCTTCTAGTGTAAGGTATTTGAAAATTCTAACAAAAATATTTCCAACAAATTATAGAAGAAATTTTCAATGATTTAGATCTTCCAAAGATGTCATAATAAATAACACAAACATTACCTTCATCTATTAATGTTGAGTCAAAACTTTAGAAGGGTTAATAAAATTGTATATATATATGATACCGAACAAGTTAGGGGTTTGTCGGGACCTGTTGAGATCAAATACTACATTGTGCGGTCCGAATGTCTACTCTCACAATTGAGATTATCAAGACCGGGGAGAACATTCTTGTAAAATGCAAATGATGTGACTCGTACAAGGGGAGTGCATATCATTTGAGCTAAGAGTGGATGTGTCGTATCGATGATATGCTATATTGATATATTTTAAATTTAACTGAGATTACATATGCATAATTCATGCATGTATGAAATATATATCACTTATCATATCTACATATGAAATCAATTCTAAAGTGTAAAAAAAACAGCAGCTGAAACGATTAAAGATACAAAGAATTGCTAGAACTATTGACCAAAAAACATGTCAATTAACAAAAAATAAATGAAGAAATGATGATGAAAAGTAGGGAATTAAATTACCTTTTTATCAACAAAATCAGCCCAAAACCTGGCTTGAGATCTCTGATAAGGATCAGAGGGAAGCAGAGGAGCTCTATCATGCCAAACCTCATCAATATATTCAACAATAACAAGTGATTCACAAATGGGTTTTCCGTCATGAATCAAAACAGGGACTTTTTTATGAATTGGGTTCATTTCTAGTAAAAAAGCACTTTTGTTGAAGAGATTCTCTTCTTTGGACTCATACTTGATTCCCTTCTCAGCCAATGCAATTCTCACTCTCATTGCAAAAGAACTTGCCCACAAATCCAACAAAACAACTTTTCCTTCCATTTTTTTGATCAATCCAACACCAAAATAAGAGCTTTTTAAAAAAAATCCAAATGTTGATGATTTAGTACGTGAATCTGTAATGGGATGGTATAAACTATTTATAAGAGTGAGATGATCGAGGAAGAAAAAATTACGTCATTGCTTATGAGAGCATGTGATTTTTTATTTTTTATTTCTAAAAAAAAAATGAATTTTAGTTGAAATATGTTTTAATTGGCTGCCTCTCGTTTATAAATTATAATAAAATTTTATTGTTTATATCAATACTTTTATTGCCTTTTATAAAGTTTCGACTAAACATAGATGAATGTGACATTTATCTTTTTTTTATTATGACCCTAGCTTCTTGAAACTTTTAATTCATTGGAAATCCAACTGGAGTTTATTGAAAATATTAATTTGTTTTTATTAATCCTACATTGGCTGCCTCTTTGTATATATGTCACTTGCCAACTAAACAGAAACCAACATTGGACACTAATTTTTGTTAATTTTCTTTAGAAGTAAGCTTTAGAACATGTACGTCTTGGTTTAGGCAACTTAAGAGTACGTTTGAGAGAGTTTCTCAATTAGATCTTTTTGCAGTAGATCTTTTAGAGGTAGAGCTTTTAAATGAAAGTCGTTGGTCGTTTTGTTGTCAATTAAAAAAGAGTTTTTTTAATGATAGAATTACCAAAATACTCTAGTAAATATTAAATTATAGGGTTATATTCCAAAAGATCTACTTGGAAAAGCTTTAAATTTGGGCTTTTCCAAGTAGATGTAAAACAACTTTTTTAATTATCTAAAAGCTCTACTAAGTGACAACCAAACGATACAAAAAAATTTGAAAAGAGCTTTTTTAATTAAATAAGCTCTTTTAGCCAGTAGACAAGCTCCCCCAAACGGACACTAAAGCACATTGAGCTCCTCTATGATATTCGCTTTCTCCTTAATTTCATGGGCAATACTCGTCTACATCGGGAGGGGATATTCTTTCTTGGGAGCCTTTTTGATTCTCTTGACAATGCTGGGGGTTTGTTGTCTGTTTTGCCCTGCTGCTTTTGCTTTTTGTTTGGCTTGTTTTGGGTGCCTATTTGCCTTTCGGCTTTTAATATATTTTGCTGTAAAAAAAAAAAAGAAACAAATTTTATTTGTAATTCTCATTTGTTATATATATATATATATATATATATATATGATAGGTCCAAAGTGTTAAAGGTTCTATATTCAAAATAATTTTATTTTTTTGCATTTTAATTATTTTTCCAATAGCTAAATTAATGAAATTTTTTGACTTCATTACATTATAAACTATAATGTAATGAAGTCAAAAAAAATTTCCAATACCTAAATTACATTATATTAATTAATGATTTTATTATCATTATATCAAATTAATGTACTTGGTGAACAAGGAACATATAGAAAGATAATTTAATAAAGAATAGAAAAATGATTTCACGTAAGCAATGACATATTGGTTTCTACGTAACTTGTCAGTAATGTACATAAAAAAATGAACAGCTTATAAATAGCTTATGGATGATTTCAATACATATACACCTCAATGCACAATGAATATTCTCAAATGGGAGAATATTCATTGTGCATTGAGATGTATATGTATCTGTTTGTCTTAGGAGAAAATCTTCAGTTTATTAGGTGCTCTGCTGAGTGGTGTATCCGATTACTGGAGATCTTATATACATTTTAAAGATCTCTAGTGGCTGGGGTGCACCACTCAATAGTACAAACGATGTACTGAAGATATTTTAATTTGTTGTAGAGATCATGAGCATGACATGTGACACAATCTCAAAGGGGATGACCTTAATTGGTTTTTTGCCTCCAAGGATCACCTACCATATATAACCGTTCCTCCATTTGAGCCGGTTTGTCGTCACATATTTACGAAAATTAATTGGTGATCAGAGATCGATCAATGGAGGCAAACTATATATATGGAGTTCTAAAATCATGGTCACCGTCTCACCGGATCTTTGAAAACCAGTTAGTGATCAAATTATGAACATTAAGTCGACATTTAGCATTGCTAATTGATACTAGCTATCACAATCCCACAACGAGTAGAATTGAGTCGATCCATGCATGGGTAAATGAGTCTTTTGGGTTGGTTGTAGGCACAAGAGAAGAGGATTTCAAGAAGCTGGAAGGAGAGCTTGGAGACAATCTCTTCTTTGGGGAAGGGAGAGACCATTGGCGTTTCATTGGTGTGGTTTTAATTATTTAATTTTCTTGTACTTTCAGCTTAGAAGCTTTTTCATTACCTAATTATATATATTGATGAGTGGTCAGGCCAAGAGGTTAATTATGGAGAGGATTAAGATCCTCCGCTGCACTGACCTCTAACGGTTAATGGTGAGTTTTTTACATCAATTCAAAGACCATTTCATTAGAGAATCTCAAACCGTATTAAGAAAGAGAGCATGGCTGGCTAGTCACTTCCTCATCCTCACAGTAAGATCTATTGGTCTTAGGGATTAAGAAGAAATTTGGGTATTGAATAGAGAAGAAATTAAAATGCAAAATGAATGCCTTGACATGTGTCGTCGTGAGAGAGTTTTGGACTTAAAGGCTTTATATTTATTTCTATTTTCATATCTATATAATCTCCTATAATTGAACCATTAATAATAATAATTATTATTTTTAACTTGACAATTAATTAGTTGTTTTGTTTATTAATATTATTATATATAATTTTTATACTCCTTAATTACAATATTTTAAGTCTTACATTAATTTCATTATCAGCTTCGTAATTGCAATTCTTATCGGTCATTTGATGGATTAGTTTTGGCTTGGTTCATCTATTAATTTATACATGATGGAGCTTTGATTTAAATGTTATAATGATCAATAATAAAAGCCAAAATCCCATCATATTCTCCTTTAAATCTGACTTTAAGTTTTTTCAATCAAACCACATAATCATAACATGCCTATTTCAATCTTTACTCAAAAGCCTTCTCATATTCCTTAATTTTCTCAATAAAAACCATCCAAAATCTCATATTTTTTTCCATCCCATTCCATTATAGATTTTTTTTTTTTTTGAAACAACAAATATATCGAAAAAGCCACCAGGGCAAAGCATCCAAGCTACAAGCAAGAGGGGAGGCGACAGCCGAAACCCACAAAGAAACCAAAATAGCAACAAACAAACAATCAGCTCATAGCCAGCACAATACCTACAAAAGCCCCAACATACACGCAAGAAAAGAGAAATACAAAATAAGATAGTCAACAAAAAACAAAAACACAGGAACACACATCAAGGGTCTGGAAAGTGGGGATAGGGATGGGGGTACCTATATCCATCCCTATTCCCAAAATATGCATCTCCGCTCAAAGTTGACTATCACAACCCCCATTTCACAAGTCAAGTGGTGTGTTGGTTTAAATGCTTCTTTGTTTTGTCTCCATCTTATCCACTAAAGAAAAATAAACATTCCAACTTTATATTATTTTTTAATTAATTATGCTAATCATGAATTGACTTGGGTCAATTTATTAATATTTTTTTATTGGATCAATTTATTTTATTTTAAATTTATGACTTTAATACCTATCAAGTCATTTATTTTTATATATCCATAGTTACTTGAGTGATATACTCATATACACATCTTCCATTTTTATATTTACCAATAACAATACATGTGAGTAAATTTCTTCCTGATCGTGAGAGTTGATAATACACGTGATTAGTAATTGACTAATTGGTAAGTACAATTTGTTGTTTAGTAATTGATTAGTAAATGGAAGACAAATTGGTTTTGTTGGATTTCTGGGCAAGTCCTTTTACAATGAGGGTGAAAATTGCACTGGCTGAGAAAGGAATCAAATACGAGTCCAAAGAAGAGAACCTGTCTGAAAAAGGTCCTCTGTTGCTAGAAATGAACCCAGTTCACAAGAAGGTCCCTGTATTGATTCATAATGGGAAACCAATTTGTGAATCACTCATCATTGTTGAATACATTGATGAGGTTTGGCATGACAAATCAACTCCTCTCCTCCCCTCTGATCCTTATCAGAGATCCCAAGCCAGGTTTTGGGCCGATTATGTTGAGACAAAGGTAAGATATCGTCTATAATACTAGCATTAAATCTTCTGGATTGAAGCACAAACACACTTTTGTTATGTTAAAATATGTTCTCATATCATATTAGTAACCGCCAAATCTATATGAAATTATATCTTATGTGCTTATATCGCAGGTATTCGGTATTGCGAAGAAAGTTTTGGCAGTCAAAGGAGAGGATCAGGAGGCAGTGAAGAAGGAGTTCAAAGAGGTTTTGAAAACCATGGAAGGAGAGCTTGGAGACAAGCACTTTTTTGGGGGAGAGAGAATTGGCTTTGTAGATGTGGTTTTGGTTCCCATCACAAGCTGGTTCTACACATTTGGGACTTTTATGAATTTCAGCATAGAAGCTGAGTGCCCCAAGTTCATTGCTTGGTCCAAGAGATGCTTGGAAAAAGAGAGTGTGGTCAAATCACTTCCTGATCCTGAGAAGATCTATGGCTATGCTTTGGAGCTCATGAAGAAGAAATTAGGGAGTGCATAAAGTGTAAGAACACCTCTACATACTAATAAGAAATCCTAATGAGAGAAATAAAATTTTTATAGTTAGGAACCAATATGTGGACTTGAGTCACCGTCTCTCTCCCGTAAACCTCAAATTAATTGAAATATTTTTGCTATTTTGGTTATGGCCACCTCTTCTACATATAACACACTTCTAACAACAACAAAAAACACAAATACAAAAACTACATGTACAGATTTGAATGTATACATTGATGTGTGAAGTTAAACATAATATGTAAATATCTAACCGATTGAATAATGAAAATAATTTGATTGACACTTGACATAATATTAAAATACTATATAGTAGCTAGTCTTATATAGCTTGGTTTATACAAAAGTGACCATGTCTCTGTAAAACATTACAAATAGGTCTCTGAAACGTTATCGATCATATGATGGGAAGCAAGCAACTATAGATTTACTAGCTATAGATGACATTTTTATGCTCTCTAGCTATTCAAATCCCCAATGCATATTCATAGATTTTATGAGGATGAGGAAGTGACTTGGCCACACTCTCCTTCTCCAAGCATCTCTTCGCCCAAGCAATCAATTTGCGACACTCAGTTTCAATGCTGAAATTCCCAAGAGTCTCATATGTGTAAAACCAGCTTGTGATGGGAACCAAAGCCACATCTACAAAGCCAATGGTGTCTCCTCCAAAGAAGTGCTTGTCTCCAAGCTCTCCTTCCATGGTCTTCAAATACTCTATCAACTCTTTCTTTGCTATCTCCTTATCTTCTCCTTTCACTGTTCGAACCCTCCTTCCGGTACCGTATATCTATCATATCATTTCAATCCTTTAATCAGAATTCAGAAAATCTTCTAGTGTAAGGTATTTGAAAATTCTAACAAAAATATTTCCAACAAATTATAGAAGAAATTTTCAATGATTTAGATCTTCCAAAGATGTCATAATAAATAACACAAACATTACCTTCATCTATTAATGTTGAGTCAAAACTTTAGAAGGGTTAATAAAATTGTATATATATATATATATATGATACCAAACGAGTTAGGGGTTTGTTGGGACCTGTTGAGATCAAATACTACATTGTGCGGTCCGAATGTCTACTCTCACAATTGAGAGTATCAAGACCGGGGAGAACATTCTTGTAAAATGCAAATGATGTGACTCGAACCCCTTACCACTAACGTGGAAGGGGAGTGCATATCATTTGAGCTAAGAGTGGATGTGTCGTATCGATGATATGCTATATTGATATATTTTAAATTTAACTGAGATTACATATGCATAATTCATGCATGTAAATTCATGCATGTATGAAATCTATATCACTTATCATATCTACATATGAAATCAATTCTAAAGTGTAAAAAAAAAACAGCAGCTGAAATGATTAAAGATACAAAGAATTGCTAGAACTATTGACCAAAAAACATGTCAATTAACAAAAAATAAATGAAGAAATGATGATGAAAAGTAGGGAATTAAATTACCTTTTTATCAACAAAATCAGCCCAAAACCTGGCTTGAGATCTCTGATAAGGATCAGAGGGAAGCAGAGGAGCTCTATCATGCCAAACCTCATCAATATATTCAACAATAACAAGTGATTCACAAATGGATTTTCCATCATGAATCAAAACAGGGACTTTTTTATGAATTGGGTTCATTTCTAGTAAAAAAGCACTTTTGTTGAAGAGATTCTCTTCTTTGGACTCATACTTGATTCCCTTCTCAGCCAACGCAATTCTCACTCTCATTGCAAAAGTACTTGCCCACAAATCCAACAAAACAACTTTTCCTTCCATTTTTTGATCAATCCAACACCAAAATAAGAGCTTTTTTAAAAAAATCCAAATGTTGATGATTTAGTGAATCTGTAATGGGATGGTATATATATAAACTATTTATAAGAGTGAGATGATCGAGGAAGAAAAAATTATGTCATTGCTTATGAGAGCATGTGAATTTTTATATTTTATTTCTAAGAAAAAATGAATTTTAGTTGAAATATATTTTAATTGGCTGCCTCTCGTTTATAAATTATAATATAATTTTATTGTTTATATCAATACTTTTATTGGCTTTTATAAAGTTTCGACTAAGCATAGATGAATGTGACATTTATCTTTTTTTATTATGACCCTAGCTTCTTGAAACTTTTAATTCATTGGAAATCCAACTGGAGTTTATTGAAAATATTAATTTGTTTTTATTAATCCTACATTGGCTGCCTCTTTGTACATATGTCACTTGCCAACTAAACAGAAACCAACATTGGACACTAATTTTTGCTTATTTTCTTTAGAAGTAAGCTTTAGAACCTGTCTTGGTTAGGATTAGATCATTTTAGGAGATAATGATTCAATAAATGAAACCAATTTTTTATTTGTAATTCTCATGTGTGTATATATATATGTGATAGGTCCAAAGTGTTCAAGGTTCTATATATTATTCAAAATAAAAAATAGTTTTTACATTTTAATTATTTTACCAATGACTAAATTAATGAAAAATTTTGACCCTTCACTCGTGTATAATCTCTTGTATCATATATGTTCTTAAAGTCATTTAAACATTATATTAATTAATGATTTTATTATCATTATATCAAATTAATGTACTTGGTGAACAAGGAACATATAGAAAGATACTTTAATAAAGAACCGACAAAAAGGAAATTTCTAAAAAAAGAATAGAAAAATGATTTCACGTAAGCAATGACATATTGGTTTCTACCTAACCTCTCAATAATATACAGTACATCAAAAATGAACCACTTATAAATAGCTTATGGATGATTTCATTGCTGATTCACTAGAGCAACAATATTTGGACCGGGAAAAAGCTATATAGCTTTTAAGAGAAAGCTTTCTACAAGGAAAGCCGAATCTGGGGCGCTTGTATAGCTTCTCAAATGGGAGAATATTCATTGTGCATTGAGATGTATATGCATCTATCTGTCTTAGAAGAAAATCTTCAATGTACCGGGTGTTCTGCTGAGTGTTGCATCCAATGCACTATAGATCAGGCATGTATTTTTAAGATTTCCAATGGCCGGTTGCACAACTCAACAGTGCACCCGGTGCACTGAAGATTTTGTCTTGTTTTAGAGATCATGAGTATGACATGTGACACAATCTCAAGGGGGATGACCTTGGTTTTTTTGCCTCAAAGGATCACCTATCATATACAACCGTTCTTCCATTTGAGCCGGTTTGTTTGATGTCACGTATTTATGAAAAATTAATTGGTGATCAGAGATCAAAGGAGGCTAACTATATATATATATATATATGGAGTTCTGAAATCAAGGTCATCGGCTCACCGCATCTTAGAAAACCAGTTGGTGATCAAATTATGAACATTAAGTCGACATTTAGTATTGCTAATTGATACTAGCTATCAAAATCCCACAACGACTAGAATTGAGTCGATCCATGCATATATGGGTAAATGAGATAGGGCCGGTGTTAAGCACATAACCTAGAATAGGTTAGTCTTTTGGGTTGGTTGTAAGCGCAATATCGAGAATATCGGTATTTGGGCATGAAAAGGGAAAGACCAAGAAGCAACAAAAGAATAGTTTATAGAAGATTTAAAGAAGCTGGAAGGAGAGCTTGGAGACGATGATCTCTTCTTTGGGGAAGGGAGATACCATTGGTGTGGTTTTAATTATTTAATTTTCTCACGCACAAGTCGCGGTAATTTACACACCGGAGACTTGTTGGACTTTCAGCTTAGAAGCTTTTTCATTACCTAATTATATATTGACGAGTGGTCAGGCTAAGAGGTTATGGACAGGATTAAGATCTTCCGCTGCACTGACCTCAAACGGTTAATGGTGAGTTTTTTTTTAAGTAAATACAAAGATCATTTCAGTAGGGAATCTCAATCCGTATTGAGAAAGAGAGCATGGCTGGCTAGTCACTTCCTCATCCTCACAATAAGATCTATTTGGGTATTGAACAGAGAAGAAATGTAAAAAGCAAAACGTATGCACGATATGATCACTTCTAAAAATAAAAATAAAAATTGCTGCCGTTAATAAATATACACCCTGACTCGAACAATGAGAGCAGTACTCGTCTAAATTTAACTAATTGTTATCTAAAGTTTTTGTTATTAATAAACTAATGATCTATTATTAATTAATAAAGTTTATGTGCTATAGAATCCTTAAAAGCTTACATATTTACATTATTGTAGCTAAACACTAACTTTATATGTTAATTTTTATTTTATTTAAATTATTTCTCTTCAAATTAACCTAAACAAAAAATCAAATCTTGGGTGAAGAACCTAACTAGCTACCTAATTCTACTCATTAAACAAAAACAAGATGGAAGTAGATTTTTGGATTACTATTAAATCTCGACAGGTCCCACGCGACAATCCCAACCGTTTCATGTCCGAATTTACCGTAATACTTCAACAAAAAAGATGTCTATATTTTTGTTCATCCTACTCTTGGACCCTCTACAAATACCTAAATTTAAAGAGAGTAACATAATAGATCAAATCCTTTAATTTAACAAGCTCGCAGACAGAATTTCAAAAATAATTTATGTTATATTCAATCAAAGTGATCTTATATAATGTTTGCGTTGCAATATGTGCAAGTAAGATGAGTACGTTCAATGTTTTTTTTTTTTTTTTAAATAAATGAGTACGTTCAGGTATATAAACAACGTACCCTGATATTATTACATATTTAAATTTTGCCAACCCCAATAAGATTTATTTTTACTTATTTCTAGACAAAATTTCCCTCAAGCACTTAGACCCCATGTAATGTTTGAGAGAGAAAAATAAATAAAGAAAGGTAGAGAGAGAATTGGAAAAGAGAGAATGTTAGAAATTAGAGAAAGAAAATACCAATGGCGCAACGAATATGATCGACAAAAAATGCAGTGACAATATCTAGAGAGTGTAAAGATGAAGCAACGTTTGTGGCAAGTTGTGATGTTTGATTTGTCGCTTCAAGTTAATGAATTCATTCATTTCAACTCCTAAAAGCATTACACTGGTGTGTAAAGTTTGATTCAATATTAGCATGGAAAGTTCAATTTTATATTTGACTTGTAAATTTCATCGTGTAAAGTTGTTGGTAATTATATTGAAATAGAGTTTCGTTCTTCACCGATACACCATTTTCTCACCCCCACGAACATTAAAAAATGTTCTACAATATGAAAACTAAAATAATTTAATTATGGCATTTCAAGCTTCATAAACATAAAGTGGTACATGCTTCCTTAATTTTTTTTCAAAACTTTGACAACAAAACTTTTGCAAAGATGGTAAATCATTAGGAAGACTCTTCACGAGATGCTACTCGTTAAGATGGAGCTCCATTTGAATATTTGATGGGGGTTGTCAGATGACATTAGCGAAGGGATCTCTTCTAGGTTTTTTTTTTTCACTTCTTTTTTTTTTAAATGAATGAATTTCCACCATCCATTTATGTAATAAATGGCTGAGATCCATCTTCTTATATTTTGTTTTTTGAAATACTATTTTGATTTATTTTTCTAATTTTTATTGAAATAAGGATAAAGGTTAACAATACGATATTATCCCTTGGAGTGTCAAAGTTAACTGTCAAATTTTAATAGTAAGAGAGATGAGCAAATTTTCTCTGGTGAGCACATAAATATGAGCATACTTAGTACGAATACCAACTCATTACTTTTTAAATTATCAGCCACAACTGGTTGTATGCACATGACAAAAAGTGATGAGGTGGCACTTGTGCTATAAATGTGCTCATATTTATGTACCCACGGGAGAAAAACTGGGGAGATGAGTGTTAATTTATAATAAAGTTATTTTTGAATGTAAATCGGCAAACCTCAGGTAGGTTAACAAGAAAAGAAATGTTATTACTTATTACTTTATTAGGGCCATAGGGTGGCTAAATTTACAATATTCCATAACTTAAAGGACTGAGACCGTAAATTCCTCTAAAAATTAAATACCAATCTTTTACTGGTTACGTAGTCGGAGAATCAATAGATCATAAAAAAATTGGTATACCAGTATGGCTGTTAATCGTATCAAGAAATCGTTGGTTTCAGCATCTGCGATTGGGTCGATCTCATTTTTTGAGATTGGGCCTCTCTCGTCTCCTCAGTCCCTCTCTTCCGATCCTGGCAAATCTGACGCCGCCAAAGTGATTTGGCATCTCCCGTATCTTAATGTGATCCTTTCCGAAATTCGCAAGACTCATTTCGGTGGTTCCGATACTGGAATGAGCGGAGCCGGCGCCGGCGCCGGCAAAGGACAAGATGGAGAACCAACAAAGGATGATGAGCGTACTTCAGCGTGGAAGCTATGGCTCAGTGTGAAAGCTGTAACGCCCAAGTTCTCGTCTCCTCGGTCCCTCTCTTCCGATCCTGGCAAATCTGACGCCGCCAAAGTGATTGGGCCTCTCCCGTATCTTGATCTGATGCGCCTTTCCGGAATTGGCAAATCTCTCGCCGCCTTAGAGACTGGGGCTCTCTCGTCTCTTGATCAGTTCCGCCCTTTCAATCCTAGCAAATTTCACGTCCAAGAGGACTCCGACAAGTATGGGTATGCCCAGTCTCATTACCGTGGTTCCGATACTGGAATGAGCGGAGCCGGCGCCGGCGGCGGCAAAGGACAAGATGGAGAACCAACAAAGGATGCTGAGCGTACTTTAGCGTGGAAGCTACGGCTCAGTGTGAAAGCTGTAACGCCCATGTTTAGCGCAAGTGCCAAGATAAGCTTGGAGAAGAAGAGCGGTTAGGGTTCGAATTCGAAGCCGCCGATGCCAACTCCTCTTGTTTGTAAGCTATGACTGTTTCTTTCATATGTTGTGATGCAGGAAAATAAAAAAGTGGTTGATGAATGTCATTTATGTTGTCCAAATTGATTTGCTTTTAATTATTAGTTTAGTTCATATATAGTCTAATTATAAGGAGTATTTAATGAAGTGCTTGAATCTAAATCTAGAATATAGCATCATAGTTCAGTTATTTTCTATTTGATTAGATTTGGTTGAATTGTAAACATCCATGTGAAGCAGGATAGTGAATAATTTACAAGTGTCAGTGCAGGAGAGAAACTTGGGTGGAGACTGGAGATGCGTCCAAGATTCTCAATCTGACAAGTCAGATTGGAGCATGTCCTATCTTTTAGGACCAACCGTACTTGCATGGTCAGACGTCTACCAACGAACCTAACCACATTGAATCCAACACAAGACATTATTGTAGTTAGTTAGGCCCACAAGTACTGACCCAAATCCAAGAATCCATTATGGTTCGTTGGTCTTTTCCCCCAAAAATCCCCATCCCTAATTTCCCAAAAAAAAGCATCCCCAAATATGGAAATGAATGGGAATGAAAGTTATCCCCATTTCCCCAAAAAGACTATTATATTAGTATTGATTTGTATGGATACAAATCTGGTTTTGGGTTCAGATATTCACTTATTGTATCTCTGTGAATTATTGTGGTAGAACCGAATCAGTTGGTACATGTTTTATTTGCTATTGCATTTAATCTGTGCAGATTATTAGGATAAGAACAGGTTATCAAAAATATATTTTGGTACTGCATATATTCTATTCTTGCTGTTAGAGTTCAGTTCTTGACCAGAATCACAACAGTGGTATCAGAGCCTTGGTGGAGCAGTACCAACGGCAGGAGAAGAGGACCAGATCCCTCCAGCTGCTGAGACTTCAACCTTGAAGTGATTATTGTTTACACTTGTGAAGAGAGTTGAGTGATTATTGTTGATTAATCAAAGATCGAGATTTAGGGTTTTAGGTCTGGTTACTTTGTGTGACAGATCTGGAGATCTTGAGTGTTGTTATCTGTGTTGATGTGTATTTGTGTTGTGATTTGGTTTGTAAAACGTTGATATAGTGGAGAGAGCTTCTGTGAGGAGCTCAACGTGGATGTAGGCCCCATTCTTGGCCGAACCACGATAAAACTCTGGTGTTCCTTTTCTTGTTTCTGCTTTCTCCTTTCTTTCTTGTTGATTTTCGCATCTGCTGTTCTTTATTGCATCACTGATCAATTAATATTGCTTAGCTGTGAATTGTGATACTTTTAGTCTTCTGCTCTTGTTGTAAGGCAGTATTTCTTGATTACTTCTTATTTTGATAATAGGCTATTAATCTGATATTAGTATTGATTTGTATATTCAGATATTCACTTATTGTATCTCTGTGAATTCTTGTGGTAGAACCGAATCAGTTGGTACATGTTTTATTTGCTATTGCATTTAATCTGTGCAGATTATTAGGATAAGAACAGGTTATCAAAAATATATTTTGGTACTGCATATATTCTATTCTTGCTGTTAGAGTTCAGTTCTTGACCAGAATCACAACAGTGGTATCAGAGCCTTGGTGGAGCAGTACCAACGGCAGGAGAAGAGGACCAGATCCCTCCAGCTGCTGAGACTTCAACCTTGAAGTGATTATTGTTTACACTTGTGAAGAGAGTTGAGTGATTATTGTTGATTAATCAAAGATCGAGATTTAGGGTTTTAGGTCTGGTTACTTTGTGTGACAGATCTGGAGATCTTGAGTGTTGTTATCTGTGTTGATGTGTATTTGTGTTGTGATTTGGTTTGTAAAACGTTGATATAGTGGAGAGAGCTTCTGTGAGGAGCTCAACGTGGATGTAGGCCCCATTCTTGGCCGAACCACGATAAAACTCTGGTGTTCCTTTTCTTGTTTCTGCTTTCTCCTTTCTTTCTTGTTGATTTTCGCATCTGCTGTTCTTTATTGCATCACTGATCAATTAATATTGCTTAGCTGTGAATTGTGATACTTTTAGTCTTCTGCTCTTGTTGTAAGGCAGTATTTCTTGATTACTTCTTATTTTGATAATAGGCTATTAATCTGATATTAGTATTGATTTGTATATTCAGATATTCACTTATTGTATCTCTGTGAATTCTTGTGGTAGAACCGAATCAGTTGGTACATGTTTTATTTGCTATTGCATTTAATCTGTGCAGATTATTAGGATAAGAACAGGTTATAGAAAATATATTTTGGTACTGCATATATTCTGTTCTTGCTGTTATAAGAGTATTTCTGATTTTGTGCCCTGGTTTACGACCTACACTTCATTTCAAATAAGTGCTTTTTTTTTTCTTGATAAAAGCACTTTTTTTTTAACAGTTAAATGCTTCATTGTTTTGGTTTATGACTATTATGCATGTTTAGAGGGAGTTTCTGTTTTGTAGTTAGCGATTCGATGTATTTAAAAAGTAAACAAATGATATTCTAATAACAATAAAATGCTAAATATTTTGTAATAAAAGTGCATAAATAAAAATTTCTCAACAAAAAAATGCATCAATAAAAACCAGAATATTTTTTCTGTTTGCTTTCAATTGCTGGTCAGAGTGAGACTGATATTGAATTTTTTTTTTTTTTGGTTGGTTGTCAAAAGTCTAAATTTGGAATTACAAAAGATTCATCGAAAGAATTTGGGCTTGCTGGTCTTCTTGAAAGAGCTTCCAAGACAAGACACATGAAGATGGCTTTTGACAAAAAGGCTTTCAAATTGCAGAAGCTTTTTTCCAAATTAATCCAAACATATTTAAAAGTTGCTTTTGGACTCCAAAATAGATTTTAACTTTTCAAAAGCTCTGCCCAACAAGCCCTATGTACGTTTTGAGACTGTTTTGATTCTTTTAAAGCTACTATATAATTTCAGTATCGTTGCTGAGTTATTATTAGCCATTAGATTTCAATCCAATGATTTATAAAAATCAAAGATTTTAAATAAAAAATATATATATAAATTAACAGATAATATCTTTCACATAACTGCCTCTGTAATTATGCCGTTGATGTATCATAACTAAATTCTTTCTTCCTTCTTTTCTAGGAAGCAAGTTGATGTATAACCACTTAAATGGATATTGGAAAAACATTTAGGACATGTTTGACATGGCTTTTGGAAGGGTGCTTTTTGCTTTTGGGGATCTAAAATAGCTTATAAGAGTGTTTAGAAGCCCAAATTTGTTTAATAAAACTTTTTTATTTGTCATTTTATCTTTCTATCAAACAAAATCAAAATAAAAAGAGTAATTGGCACAAATCCCCCCAGACTATACCAGCTTTTGCATGTTGCCCTCATAAACTATTTTATTAGGCACTAAACCCCCTAAACTATCACTTATTGGCAGAACAAGACTAAAGATGCCCCCTCAAGGGGGAAAATACTCAAAAAATTGCTAATAAGTGATAGTTCAGGGGGTTTAGTGCCTAATAAAATAGTTTAGGGGGCAACATACAAAAGCTGGTATAGTCTAGGGGGATTTGTGCCAATTACTCAAATAAAAATTACACTCATATTTTCTCCTTCTCTCCTTTATTGTCAAAAGGATTTCTTTACAAAGACACTCGAACAACAACAACAACAACAACAACAAAAACAAATCCATGAGTAGATTTAATAAAACTACACTATGAACTATGGAATTGATGAATTAAAGAAATAGAGAGAGGATTTGAAGGTAATGGGTTTTCTAGAGAGAGAGAGAGAGGTGTCAAAAGTAACAATAGCTATTCCGAAAAACAAAACCGACTCCACCAAAACACAAAAATCTTAAAATTGATCAAAACCTTAAATTTGAATTCTTGCTACAATTTCATTACTGATTCACAAGAGCAACAATATTTGAACTGGAAATAAACCATAAATAGCTTAGAAGCTTTTTCATTCCCCAATTATATATATTGAGTGCTTAGGCCAAGAGGTGTATGGAGAGGACTTATATAAGATCGATCATCTACTACGCTGACCTCAAACCGTTAAAAATAAAAACAATTGCAGCTATTAATTATAAATGTTACCGAATGTATTGAAATGAATACAAAAAGATCCAACTCAGTAGAAACTCTTAATCCGCATTGAGAATGAGAGAGTGGCCAAGTCACTTTCTTAAGAAGAAATTGTTGAAAAAGTTGGTGTAAATTACTATATAATTAAATAAATAGAAGATAAAATTAAAAACACAGTGAAGTAGCTGGTAGTTTATAGAAAAACCTTCACAATTTTACAGTATCTTTATCAGTAGTTCTCTTTGAAGTCGAGGCTAGTGTTTGACACTATGTCCTTAAGACGATTTACGCCCGCCCAGTGGTGCTATAGGTCAGTCGGCGCTTGCCTTCTAGGATACAACGACTTCTCTGTCTTGTGGTAGTAGAACTTCAAAACCACAAGCGCCCAACGAACTAAATATGCAGAACTCTCTCTCAACGACCAAAGGACTTAATACTCAATGCTATAATTTTAATGAAATTTTCTGGATGTTTTGAATGAATGAATAATTTCTAATTTATAGATACAAAGTGCCTTTTGGAAAGGTCATGATTCAAAAGAATAGTTGCATTTGTTCATGGTTGTGTCTTTCCATTTCAAAAGACATTTTCATCTGTAACTTGGTGTCTGTTAAATTGAACAGCAACATTTTATACACCTTTCCAGATTTATTTCATTTTTCATATGGTTTTAATTACTTGGAACAATTTCTCATTCATACAAAATATGATTTTCCAAGAAATAAATATTTTCAAATTAAATATTCATTGCTTTTAAAACCATATTTCCAACAGAAATTTGGGTGTAATTGAACATAAAATAAAAAATGTATGTATGATATGACTTCTTTTTAAAAACAAATTCTTCCACTAACATTAATAAATATTATATTCTCATAATCTAAAGTTTTTTTTTTTTTTATACACCTTGTGGTGCGACGACTCGAACCTACATATGAACGTCACTTATGGTCAAACCACATTGGAAGGCGGTTAATCATCTAAGTTTAACTTAATTGTTTTCTAAAGTTTGTGTTAATAATAAACTAAAGGATGGAAAGGAAATATACATTAACGATCTATTATTAAGAAAGTTTATGCGCGATATAGTATATTCTTAGCAGCTTACATAAAAATATGATGAGAAGATAATCTAAATACGTTATATATATATATATCAATTTTTTTATTGTCAGTTCGTCCTGATATAAAATATATCAAGACGAAGAAGGTTGACCATCATATTTACATACTTTGACTCAAACTTGCCTAAACTTCTTCATAATTTATGGTCCATTAACTGATAGTAGAAAAATTATATATACTAGGGGGGGTCATTAGGATCGGGTTTTGAAATTGTTAAAGGGGGAGTAGGAGAGTTTAGGCCTAGTTCGTCCTGATATAAAATATATTAAGACGAAGAATGTAGACCATTAAATTTACATACTTTGACTCAAAGTGTATGTACTTATCTAAACTTATCCATAATCTATGGTCAATGAACTGACAGTAGAAAAATTATATATATACTCGGGAGGGTGGTCATTGGGATCGGGTTCTAAAATTGTTAGAAGGGAAGTAGGAGAGTTTAGGCCTAGGTCTTCAGCATAAGCTCGGTGTTGCAGATACTCGTGATAGGCAGTATCGTCATAACTGAGATTATCAGTCATACAGCCCTTACCTTTCATCGAAATGGAACGCCTAGGACCGTCACCCCTTCCACTTCCACTTGCCATTTAAAAAATTGAATTATAAAATTCTTTGAAAAAAAATGTTAAAAATTTGATTGATGGAGATAAATTTGGGAGAGAATTGGAAACTTAGTAGGTAGTAATTGCAAAAAAATAAAAAAATAAAAAATAAATAAATTGTAGCAATAGTAGTCGATCCCAATTCAATTATTAAATTTAGAAAGATTGGACCACTTTAAAATGTTGTTTCATCTTATAACAACATTTCTTATTATGGAAACTCAATTTCTTATCTCTATTTCATTCGATTTCAGAAATTATGAAATATTCACATGATTGGTCATTCAAGTAAAAAAAATCATAAGTATAAAAGATAGAACTTCAAAAAATTTCTTAAAACTATTTTGTCTTTAGAAACTAGTAAATAGTTTATGTGTAAAAATATTCACCTGCAGGCGATCCAAATAAAAAATCAAATATGCATGTGCTTCCAATAAGCTAGTTGATCCAAATAAATAATGAATATATAAACCAATTTTTGATGTGATAGAGCCATGCATACTTCCCAAATTCTATAAGCTAGTTGATCCAGATTGGTAAATATACTATCAAAATTATAGATGTGTATTAGTAATTATTAAATACTTGTGGGTTTGTCACACCTGATAACATGGTGACTTGTTTACTATTAACATGTATTTAATATGCAAATTTAGTATTACAGAATCTGTAATGTGAGAGTAGTGGTAATATAATGTTGAATACACTGTTAACTTGTAATAATTCTTTTGAAATAGTAAACGGGATAAATGTTACACTGCCAAAATTTGATGCCCAAATGATGTGGTAACACTTTGGGCCATTCATTTATTCGGATATTGAGAACTTCCAAACATTCCCACTTTTTACATGAAAAACAGACTCTAAACAATTGATGGTACAACGGAACATCATCGTTTTGACAATTGAGCTCAACATCAACAGAAGGAATTATAGATTAAGCATCAATTTATTAGATATCTTTTTTATCTTATGTAAACTGTTACTGGAAGAGCAAAATATACGAATGGAACATAGGTCTTTTCTCTAATTTGAAAGTTGGCCACGCCAAATGCGGCGTCGTTTTGAGGAGATGAGAGACGGAAAGAGCGAGAGATAAGAGTGTTCTCGAGCTTCTGCCAAAGAGACAATATACGGAAGCCGGTCTGGCTCTGCGAGCAGATTTCGTCGACAGGAGGAGATCAGAGAGTCCATTGTCGAGCATTGGGAGAAAAAAAGGTGGTGTTCGATTGCCCGGAAATTTACACGCAAATGATGACGTGGTATTCCACCTGGCACTTCAGGGTGCGTGGAGTAGGCCCAAAACTAATGAATATGGGCCTGGTCCTGGCCCAGCCCAACTGGGTTTCCTTTGTTTCTTTTGTTGGACTATTAGAACTAACTAGGTTATAGTCTTATAAGAGTAGGTGAGGTCAGATGTGGACCTGTGGTTATGTATTTAAAGGCATTGCTTGGGAAACGTGTTGTCAAGACTCAAGTGTGATTGCATGGAGAAGATAAATAATTAAATTATTTGAATTTGAATTTTATTTGAGTTTATGGTTTCGAGATTCGAAGAGTTCATTTTGATTTTTTTCTCACTGTCTCCTTCTAGAATCTACTGACCCGACCCGACCAACCGAAGCTTTCGGATCGAGTCGGAATGACAGTAGAAAAGAATTGGAATCGGTTTAAAAGCATCGGGTCAAGTTGGGTTCCTTAAACAAACCGGACAAACCGACCCAGAATATAAGTATAATACATTGAAAAACCCTGACATCCAGTCTCTCTCCCTCTCTCAAGATTCAATTAGTTTCTCTCTCTCTCTCTCTCTCTCTCTCCCTCCCTCCCACTTCTCTGTCATTCTTCTTCTTCACCTTCACTGGAATCCGACATCTCCAACAAAGCCACTTTAGTCTTCCTCTAAATATATTGGTATATTCCTGAACTCTTACTTTATTTTTATTTTTGTTTTTATTTTCGTTTTCATTTTCATTTTCCTACTCTCTACTCTAGTTTTTAAGTTAATTATTTCTTCGATAATGAATCTGATTTGTCACGAAAATCCAAATCTATTTTTTTCGTATATTTGTCGTGACAAATCTAATATTTTTTGTATATTTGTTACGATCGTGAAATCTTTTTTTTTTTTTTTTTTCCGTGACAAATCTATACATTTTCGTTTCGAATCATTTTATTTCCGTGATATATATATATATATATTTTTTCCATTGATTTGTCACGAAACTTATATATATCGTGACAAATATTTGATGTTCCGAAACTAATTATGATTTGTCACGAAATTTGACGATTTCAAGGATTTGTTACGAAAATAATTCTGATTTGTCACGATAAATGACTATTTCGTGACAACTTTTTTTTTTCTAAATATATCGTGACAAATCCTTATGTCATGAAAATAATTATGATTTGTCACGAAATTTGACTATTTCAAAGATATGTCACGGTATTTCACAATTTCGTGACAAATCTTTTATTTTTCAAATTCATAGTGACAAATACTGATTTCATGAAAATAAATAATAATCATAAAATTTGACTATTTCATGGATCTGTCACGAAAATATTATGATTTGTTACGATATTTGGGTATTTCGTGACAAATGTTTTTTTTCGTGAAAAATCTATGAATTTATATTTCGAATTTATTTTCCGTGACAAATCTATTTTTTCCAAATATATCGTGACAAATCTCGTGTTACGAAAATAATTACGATTTGTGACAAAAGTATTTCTGGTTTGTCACGATATTTGACTATTTCGTGACAAATCTTTTTTTTTTTTCCAAATATATCGTGGCAAATCCCGTTTTCACGAAAATAATTATAATTTGTCACGAAATTTGACTATTTCAAGGATTTGTCACGATAATAATTTCTATTTGTCACTATATTTGGCTATTTCGTGGCAAATCTTTTTTTCCGTGAAAAATCTGTGAATTTACGTTTTGAATCCTATTTTTTTTTTCATGCTAGATCTATTTTTTTCCAAATATATCGTGATAAATCCTATGTCATGAAAATAATTATGATTTGTCACGATATTTGACTATCTCGTGACAAATCCCAAACATTAATTATTTTTGTGACAAATCCTTTGATTTTTTTTCTTTTCGTGACAAATGTATCGAAAATTATTATTTTTTTCATTATTTAGATTATTTTTCACAATTTTGTCACGAAACGTATTAGATTTGTCACGAATAAAATTATCTAATTTTTTTTTTTTTTCTGTTTTTAATCTAATAGTTAAGTCTATGTTTTTATTTTTTGTGTTTATTTATTTATTTGCAGGTGCAAGCTAATGGATCTGAGTTTCAATGACATTGATTGCATACCATGTGTTTGTTAAAATGTCTTGGTTACATAGATGTTGAGCAGAAAATGCATATGTTGCCATTGCTGAAAGAATATGCAGCATGTCCATTGTTATGATGTTACTGCTTCATTTTATAATTTTGTAGGAGTGACTACTGACAACTACTTCCACCTACTGTCAAGTTAAGAATTTGGAAGATTGTTAGTATTGACAATTTTGTAGATTATGCAAAGTGTAGACTTTTTGTTTATGTCAAAAAGATTAATCGAGTTATAGTGACAATTGTGGATTAATCAGTTGTCTTGGAAGTAAAAAGTTAGTGCTTTGAAAAACTGAATGAGTTGGTAGTAGCCCGTAAACACTTAAGACACCAAATTAACACCAAAACTTGTTTTCTATCAAAGAAATAGTAATGATAGACATTACGATTACAACTTCAATCAAAACACTTGTAGGGATTGAGATGTCAATCGGTGAGTGGAGGTTACAAATTTTTTTTGTTGTTTCAATTTCGTTTGATTTTTAGTACTGGAACATATGTCTTCACTACTGATAATAATTTAATTTCACGTTTGTGGAACAAGCTTGGACCTTGGCAATGATTCTTCTAAAAAGATTAATTGACTAATTACAAATTAAATAAATTAGAAATAAGATAAATTGTAAATAAAATAAATATTAATAACTTAGTAATTGAGAAGGAATTGGAGAGTTGGAGAAATTGAGAGAGAAATTAGAATTAGAGAGAATTGGGTAAGAAAAAAAAATAATGAACGTTGGAGGCCCCAAGCAGCCGAGAATAAATAAATAAATAAATAAATAAAACAGGAACCAAGCGGTTCCATGAAGAATAGAATGCCGGTTCCGGTTTTGATTCTGGTTTTCACGGTTTGGTTCAACGGTTCAAACCGAACAGGCATCGGGTCTAATATATAGTATATCCTTCAAGAGTGTGTTGAATGGTATATTTATATACGAAACTTTTTTTTTTTTTTTTTTTAAGAAGACGAAACTATTTATTATTTGTCACCAAAATAGAAAAAAATTATTTGTCATGAAAATATTTATTCTTTGTCCTGAAAATATTTATTTTTCTCGAATATTTAATTGTCACGATAATATTTATTTTTCATTTATTTGTAACGAATTTTTTTTTCGAAAAATTTAAGTCACGAAAATAGAAAATATTTCTTTTTCTATTTGTCATGAAACCTTTTACTTGTCACGAAAATATTTAAATTTGTCTCGAAACTTTTTACTTGTCACGAAAATGTTTAGATTTGTCACGAAACTTTTTATTCGTCACGAAACTATTTATTATTTGTAACGAAAATATTATTTTTCATTTATTTGTCATGGAAATAGATAATATTTATTTTTCAATTTATCAAGAAAGTTTTTTTTTTTTTCAAAATATTTATTTGTTACAAAAATAAATTATAATTATTTTTCTATTTGTTACAAAAATATCTATTTTTCTCGAAATATTTAATAGTCACGAAAATATTTATTATTTGTCACAAAAAAATTTTATTCGAAAAATTTATGTCATGAAAATAGAAAATATTTCCTTTTCTATTTATCACGAAACTTTTTATTTGTCACAAAAATATTTAAATTTGTCTCAGAACTTTTTACTTTTCATGAAAATGTTAAGATTTGTCACGAAACTTTTTATTTGTCACCAAAATATTTAGATTTGTCACGGAATTTTTTTTTGTCACGAAAATATTAATTTTCATTATCTGTCATAGAAATATTTTTTATTTGTCATGAAAAAAGAAAATATTAATTTGTCATGAAAAAATTTATTTTTATATTTATCACGAAAGTTTTTTTATTTTTTGAAATATTTGTTTGTCACGAAAATTCGGTATGAAAATATTTAGTTGTCGCGAAAATATTTATTTTTCTTTTATTTGTCACAAAAAATTTTATTAATTTGTCACGAAATTATTTATTTGTCCCGAAAATATTTATTATCTTCTTGAAAAATATTTATTTTTAATTTATTTGTAATGAAAATATTTATTATTTTTTACCAAATATTTATTTTTATTTTATTTGTCTTGAAATTATTTATTTGCCACGATACTATTTATTGTTTGTCATGAAATTATCTATTTTCACCAAAACAATGATTTTGTCAAAAAAATAATAATTTATTTTTCACGTAAAAAATGATATTTCATGAAATATTTGTATTTGTCACGAATAAAAATTGTTTTACGACAATATTTTTCACAATATTTTTTATTTGTTTAAAAAAAGGGAAAATTACACCGCACCCCTTGGGGTTTGGCCTTAGACATTAAGATGGAAAAGTTTCGTTATTCTACGCTAACACCCCTGTATTGTCAAAAATGCCCTTGTATAATAATAAAAAATAAAAAAAAATTTACACTTACACCCAAGGGCATTTTGGACCTTACAATGGTCAAAAAGGGGTGCTAGTGTAGAATAATGAAACTTTTCTATCTAAGTGTCTTAAGGCCAAACCTCAAGGGGTGCAGTGTAATTTACCCTTAAAAAAATGATTTCTCTCAAAAACAATCTTTATTTTTCACGGGAAAAAAATTATTTTTCAAGAAAATTATTTATTTTTCACTTAAACAATGATTTTTAATGAAAAAATAATTTAGTTTTCACTAATTTTTTTTACGAAATTAATTAAATATTTCATGAAAATATTTTTTTGTCAAAAAATAATAATCATACACAAAAATAATTATTTTTCACGAAAAAAATTGATTTCTTTGTATGTCTGCCATGTTCAATTTGGTTTTTTTTTTTTTTTCTATGATGTGCATTGTATTACTGTTACAAATTACAAAATTCCTTTAATGATCGGGATGAGAATAATAATAATATTATTAGTTCCTTGGTTGAAATCAATCAAATCATTATTTATATTAAAAACCAGGAAATAATTATTAGTTATTATTTTACTCATATTATTAGTTATTATAAATAAATAATTATTTTACTCATACTAGGTTAGTAGGTCAGGTTAGTAGGTTATTATATTATATGAGAAAATCTTGCACGCACCCGGTGTAATGCACCTTAACCAATGGATGCATGCCACGTCGAAGAGAACTCATTTGATTGATTGTCCTTACCACGTGGCATGCACCCATTGGATGGTGCTTGCAAGATTCTCTCGTATTATACACACTTGATTCACTATTTATTTTTTAAATTGGGTACATTCGTCAGAGACAGATTCAGTCATCTAGCTCAGACATGGGCTTCAACTTTTTTTTTTTTTTTTTTGGTAGCTATATCATTGGCTCGAATACTTTTGGATATTGTAAAAATTAAAGTACCTTAAAAAGGTATATTTTTGATAAAAAAAGTGTTTTTATTTTTATTTTTTTTTTTATATAGTTGGGTGGTGGAGAACATATTTTATTTGTAATCAAATTCTCACCATCCACTGATTCATAATTGAGTAATTATATATATATATATATTTTTTGATAACATACAACAACGGCCGAGATCGGCGAGATGAGTCTCTACAAGCGCAGTTCGGAAAGCAACTCCCACTAGAGGGGAGAGACTACCCACACCTAGGTGGGACAAGACCCACACAATGGAGGGAACAACTTCCCTAAATACACACTGGGTAAAGGATCGAACCTTGGTGGGAGAGAGTCATAGACAGACTCTGGCCACCAAGGCTAACGGCCCGTGTGTAGTAATTATATATTTTGAACGGCCTTCTAGACCGTTTAAAAAATGTGTAACTGTAACAATATCCTAAATTCGAGTTACTACTAATTACATTGATCGATTTTACAGGGTAGAATCCACTGGTGGTGGGGATTCCTCATGTTGGTTTATCTCCAACATAAGCTTGCACAAGTGCAATATCATCGGTTGACACATCCAGAGTTTTGTATATAACCGGTTTAGCTCTAATTACGAACTATAAATCAATAATCATAGTTTTGCAGTATTGTGTTCTATCTCACCTTACATGTAATGCAAGGTGTATTATAACTATATATGTAACCATTCATATCTCAATCAATATTGAAATATCAAGTCCATATACTTGATCAATCAAGTTCTAAGCACAATTATCATTTATCTTTTTGTTATATGCTTCCCTTAAAAATTAAAATTAAAAATATTCTTTGTTTAGTTATTATTTGAAACTGAATTTGGTTGAAATGGGGTAATTGTTAGAGAGAAAATATAAATCTTGATGGTTCTCCAATTTCCAACTCTGAACCAGATGAAATTAATTAACAAATTTCAAGGAGAAAATTCAATTGTTTCAGCCAACTTCATAACTTTTGGATTTCCCTAAATTTTATACAAAGATCTGTGCCAACAAATTTAAGAATTCTCATACCTCAAAATGCAAAGTCCTCTTCTATATATATATATAAATATATAAATAAATAAATAAATAAATAAATAAATCAGAAAAATACTAAGAAATGGCACAATATATTAGCTGAAGATGTGGGTTACTTTATTGGGAAAGGATGAGAGGAAACTGGTTTTATGCACGAACTACCATAGCCGTTGACAATCCCATTTTTTTTTTTTTTTAAATTTCCAACACCTCTCATTCCAAAATAGTTGAAAATTCTGTTATTGCTTTTCCTACAATTTCCTAAAAACCAAACACATTTAATATCATGAGAAAGCACAAATACATGATCAAATAAATCTAAAAAAATTGGGAAATAATCTATTATTATCGATTAGAACCAATAACGTTAAACGCAATGTCTCTCGCATATATAAGAAGCAGTGTAAAAATATTCACGGAAAACTGTACCGCTTTACTTTTGATGAGAACAAAAATATCATTGGAATGCCAAAGTTTATCTTTTGAAAAAAAAAATGAAAAAAAAAGGGGGGGTTTCAGGTGATAAGGTAAAATCAAAATTATATAAACAAAGAAATATAACACAACAATCATAACAAAATTTACAATGAGCACATGAACTTGCAAATTGAGATTTTATAACAGAAACCACTGTACGTAATACCAAAGGAATTAACAAACTAATATATATATATATATATATATATTTTCTATTATCAGTTCGAACTGACAAAAGATATATCAGTTCCATACATGTGGGTCATTATATTTAAATACTTTGACTTGGTTGCATGCACTTGTCAAAACATCTTTTAAATCCAATGGCTCACATACAAAGAACAGATATATCTTTTATCAGTTCGAACTGATAATAGAAAGACTATATATATATATATATATAGTGACAGCGCCCATTGAACGTCCCCATAAGCCAATCAAAAAGACTTTTCCATCTGAAAAACAACCGAAGGTGACTTGGTGGGGTGGTTGGAGGGTGGCCGTGGTGGTGGTGGGAGGAGGAGATGGTGGGATTGCTAGGTTTATAATCTGAAACATTTATGTAATTATTATTTTTAAGTATATATGTAATTATTTTTTTAAATATATATATAATTATTTTTTTAAGTATATATATAACTTGTCAAAAAAAAGTATATATATAATTAATTATAAAATAGGTAACTAGGGGCACTTTAGTTATTTTTGATTAAAACTATGGTCAATGGTTAGATTTAACAAAGTCAACTAATTATAGGGGATGTTTGTATAATTATGAGTAAAAATTCCATATACATGAAATTATGCCTAAACTCAGGGACAATTGTGCAATTAGTCCTTATTATTATTATTATGACAAGCTATTTTGTTTTAAAGATTTCAAATGTTGAAACACAGTTATCAACGATTGTGTACTTTTTTCATCAGGAAAGTACGAAATATTTTACCAATTTTTTATTTTTATTTTTATTATTATTATGACAAGCTACTTTAACTTTTTTCATCAGGACAGAACGAAAATCTTTTACCAATATTTATTATTATTATCATTATGACAATCTATTTTGTTTTAAAGATCTCAAATGTTGAACCATAGTTAGCAAAGATTGTACTTCTTTCATCAGAAAAGAAAGAAAATCTTTTACCAATATTTTTTTTAATTATTATGACAAGCTATTTTGTTTTAAAGATTTCAAATGTTTGTCTTTTATTCAACGATGCTTTGATGGTGGGGACCATCTGATTAGAAAAACGAAGTTTGTTGCTTTCAAAGATATATCTGAACCAAATCAGTAGAAGCAGTAAGTTGGAGTCAGGGAGATTAGAGTAAATATGTGTCAGATGGATACAAGATTTAAATTTATTCTTATAAATCTCGCCGGTTCCGGCAATTGTTATACATTTATAAAAAAAAAAAAAAAACCCAAACCTCATATATTTATGATTAACATTTAATTAGAAATAAATAGCCTATACTAATCATATAAAAAATGAATATCACGTTGTAAGTGGGAGGAGATAATTTCAGTATAGGTGGTTCAGGCTTTTCTGATATAAAAGAATACATGACAATATTTCTTGAAAGATTTTTATTTTTATTTTTATTTAACTATTACAATATTTAGGAAATGTGTGAATATAATAATAATAATAATATATTTAGGGGTTTTAATGTGAGATTCTGAAAGCTATAACCCACCACCAATTTCTCACTTTATTGAGAAAAGCTTTGTTTCAAAATATTCTAAAACAATTTTTGTACCACCTATTCGGTAGATATTCAAAATGACCACATTATAATCATTTCATTAGAACAGAACCCCGTATTTCTTCTAGAGAATCTCCTAATTTACATATTTAACACACCAGCAAATTGGTGTTTTGAGTTCTGGCAATGTGGTTATGTTGGTAAATCTTATTTTCATTTTTGAAATGCAATTCAATGGAGGAGAAGAAGCTCAACCTAAGCACCACAGTTGTATCTCATCAACTCTTTCATCGAAGTAATGAAGTTTTTGAACAACTGAATTAATAAACAAGAGAAAAGGCTTGTCCAACAAAAAAGGGGGCAAAAGGGGGCTCGAGATCTCTAGTCCAAACAAACCCCAATGAAATCAGTCCAAAACCTAGCCCCGGCCCAGGCTAGATTTCCCCCTTGTATATATACCACTTATTACATTTGTCAATCCTCCAAAATGAACTATAGTGCTAATTACACCCGATTAGTACTTGAAAATATTTAATTTCTAAATGTAATATCAACTCCAACCTTCTTATTAAGAATATGCATTGCCATGAGTTGGGAATGTTATCTTTAAAGAATATTGAGAGGGCTTTTATTGGTTAGTGTTGAATTATAGGATTAATTAATAATAAAAACTAATACATGTGTTTAATTACAATCATAAGATACTTTCAAAAAAAAAAAAAAAAAAAAAAAAAATTTACAAGCATAAGATTTTAATGTTTGAATATTTGGGAAATTTTTTTTATGGAAGGTAATGTCATGAAGAATGTGTTGATTTGTAATTTTTTTTTTCCTATTCCTTTTTAGTGTGTTATATTATAAACCGCAAATATTTCAAACTAATTATGTATTTTAAATATAAAATGAAAATAAAAAACTAAATTTAGGACATGAATGGCTTCAACAAATTAAACTTAAAATAACATTTGAAAATATTAAACTTTCATTTTTTAACCATATACAATAACAAATAGCTACTAAAGCAAATATATATATATATCACTTAAGTTATGTGGCTATGAATGATTTTGAATCGATAAAGAGATATAAGTTTCTATTGAAAGAAACTGGATCGACAAAGTCCAGCAATACTATTCAGTAGACATATCAATATTGTCCCAAATGAAAGTGATCAAAATTTTGTATTTATTGGATGCTAGTTCATTTTTCCACACACGCATGTGGCAGAAGACTTTGAATTGGTATTACCTTTACATATAACTAGGGGTGCGCAGCCAAACCGGATCAGAATAAACTATGGAAAACCGTTTTTAATAATCGAATATGAAATACCTTTTTTTTCTTATATTTATATGATTTTGTTAGATTTAAAATAATTGTTTAAAGATTATGATAATACACAACATCGTTTCAGGTTCCATTCACAAAGGATTTTTTTATATATGAAGAACATCATCCATAAAGGGAAAGTAAATAGAATACCATGCAACCGAGCAAATAAATACACATTTTACCGTCCCAAATCACTTGATTGTACAATTTGAATATGGAGAACAAATAAATACATATTTTCACATCCCAAATCACGTCGATTTTTTTTTTTTTTTTTTTTTTTTACAAGGCAGAAAAACAGAGAAGACTAAGACACAGAGAAAGGGCAATTCCCTTGCCACAATTGCTCTTTTCGAGAGGAGATGGCCATAGAAGCTAGATTATGAGCCAGGTCATTTGCTTGCCGAGAAATAGCCTGACACTTAGAAATCCCAACCAGCCTCCATAAAGAGAGCCCGAACATCGTCGAAGACAAAGCCAGCTAAACCACTAGAGGGCTTGAGCAAATTAACAGCAGCGACATTGGCTGCATCCACTTCAACCCAAGAGATCTGAAAACCCAGCTGCTATCACGTCGATCTCCTACTGAAACAAAAACATAGGAGAAAATCATGAATTCTTTAGAGATTACACAGAAAGCTAAAGACTGAGAGCTGGATGATTTTCTTGAGAAAATCAAGAGTTCTGGAGAGAAAACAGATAATTCTGAAAGATTTCCTTTCAGAATTACAGATTTCCTTTCAGAATTTATTAGTCACGAAAAATTAAAGTTCATGACAATCACAGGATATGTCACGAAGAAATTCATCTTATTTTCGTGACAAATCCAAATCAGGTGCTTCATGACAAATCAATAAATAAATAAATAAATAGCCGTTAAAAATAATTTAAAATAGTGAAAAAAAAAAATTATTAGATTTGTAACGAAAAAATCAGTTCAAGACATATCGTTTATTTATATTTTTACTATTTCAAGACAAATCAGAGAGAAATAAGTAAAAAAAAAAAACGTTGAACATAAAATAAAATAGTTTTAAAAAATTAATATTTTTGAAACAAAATAATTCCATTCACAAAAAAATAAAAAATAAAAAAAAAATAAAAAAAAATAAAATCAGTTTTCATTTGTCACGAAAAAAATAAATTCATGAAAAATGAAAATTTGCAACGATAAGATCTATTTTCGTGACAAATCCAAATCAGTACAAAACTTGTAACGAAAACAATTAAAGTTCATGATAAATTAAAGGATTTGTCACATAAAAATATGTTTAAATATGTCTGTCACGATAAATACGATTTCCGTGACAAATCCAAACCACAAAAAAAGTTCATGACAATTGAAATAATTTGCTCCGAAAAATGTTTGTCACGAAAAAATTGATTTTCATGACAAATCCAAATTATTTGTCACGAAAAGATTAGAGTTCATGACAAATGAATGGATTTGTCCCGAAAAATGTTTTGACATGATAAACCGATTTTCGTGACAAATGTTTTGATTTGTCACGAAAAAATCAGTTCATGACAAATCGTTTATTTATCTTTTTATTATTTCAAGACAAATCAGAGAGAAAAAAAAGTAAAAAACGTTAAAAATAAAATAAAATAGTTGAAAAAAAATTAATTTTTTTGAAACAAAATAATTCCATTCACACAAAAAATAAAAATCAGTTTTGATTTGTCACGAAAAAAATATTTGTCACGAAAAAATCATCTTATTGACGTGACAAATCCAAATCAGGTGCTTCGTGACAAATCAATAGTGAAAAACAAAAAAAAAAAAATATTAGATTTGTCACGAAAAATCAGTTCATGACAAATCGTTTATTAGTATTTTTACTATTTCAAGACAAATCAGAAAGAAATAAGTAAAAAAAAAAAAAAAAAAACGTTAAAAAAAATAAAATAGTTAAAAAAAATAAATATTTTTGAGACAAAAAAATTGCATTCACCAAAAAAAAAAATCAGTTTTGATTTGTCACGAAAAAAATATTTGTCACGATAAAATAAAATTCATGACAAATGAAAGTATGTGACGATAAAAATGTTGGTCGCGATAAGATTGATTTTCGTGACAAATCCAAATCAGTAAAAAACTTGTCACGAAAACAAATAACGTTCATAACAAATTAAAGGATTTGTCACATAAAAATGTTTGTCACGATAAAAACGATTTCCGTGACAAATCTAAATCACAAAAAAAAATTGTCACAATAACAATTAAAGTTCATACCAAATGACATAATTTGTCCCGATAAATGTTTGTCACGGCAAAAACATGTTTGTCACGATTTTTCGTGACAAATCCAAATTATTAAAAAAATTTGTCACGAAAAGATTAAAGTTCATGACAAATTAAAGGATTTGCCGCGAAAAATGTGTCATGATAATTCGATTGTCGTGACAAATCCAAATTGTTAAAAAAAATTGTCACAAAAACAATTAAAGTTCATGAGAAATGAAAGGATTTGTCCGGATAAATTTTTGTCACGATAAAATCGATTTTCGTGACAAATCCAAATCACTAAAAAAATTGTCACGATTACAGTTAAAGCTCATGACAAATGAAAGGATTTGTCACGATAAAAAGGATTTTCGTGACAAATCCAAATCACTAAAAAAATTGTCACGATTACAGTTAAAGCTCATGACAAATGAAAGGATTTGTCACGATAAAAAAGGATTTTCGTGACAAATCCAAATTAGTAAATAACTTGTCAAGAAAACAATAAAAGTTCATGACAAATGAAAGGATTTGTCACGATAAAATCGATTTTCGTGACAAATCAGATTAATTATCGAAGAAATAATTATATTATAAAAAAAATTGCAAAAAAACCATGACAATTGAATCTTTTTATCGTGACAAATTTTAAACACGAAAAAAATTAGATTAATTAATTATCGAAGAAATAATTAACTTTTGTAAAAAAAAAAAAATTTTAAAAAAAGTGACATGATTTTTTACTGAAAATAATTAATGTTCGTAAAAATAAAATAAAATTAATTAACGTGAATGAGTAGAGAGTGGGAAAATGAAAATAAAAATAAAAATGAAGTAGAGAGTTAAGGAAAATACCAGGTAATTTTTGATGAAGACTAAAAGTGGCTTTGTTGGAGATGTGGATTCCAGACTTTTCCAGTGAACTGAGAAGAAGAGTGACGAAGAAGAGACTTAGAGAGAGAGAGTGATTGAATCTGTTTTAGGGTTTCAGTGTATTATGCATTTATACTTTGTATGTTTTTCGTGTCGGTTTGTCGGTTCGATTTATTGAGTCCGATTCGACCCGATATTAAATCTCGGGTTATCAGCATGTGATTAGGAGGAGAGACAGAGAGAGTTGAAGAGTTTAGACTTTAGAGTGATAAAGTATTTTATTGACACGATTTTCTAGGGTTTACAAAACTAAAAATCAAAATAAACTCTCTAATAATTATATATGGAGAGCAGGAAATGAAAAACAGTCCCAGAGAATCAAAATAAACTCCTAGAATCTCGAAACCATACACTCTAATAAATAATTTTAAATTCAAATAGTTTGAAATATTTATCTTCTCCATGTTTCCCTGTCAGTCGGTACACTTTCCCCAAAAAAATTTAAAAATTACGAGAAGGTTATTAGATTAGGAAATGGGTTTTGATAAATATATTGATTGCATTAATACCCTTTAATAATCTCAGAAATTAAAATACTCAACCACCTTCATTAATGACTACCTGTTAAGGATCGCATATAGAATGTATTTGATAATATTTTTTAAATCAATTTAACGGTTGTTTGAAGGGAAAAATTGTGATTTGATTTGAAAATATGATAAAAAACAATTTCAACTTTTTAATTATAAATTTTATAAAGTTAATTAAATAATGACTCAAGTTACCACTTGAATTACATTTTCTCGAAACAGAGGGATTCTCAAATTCGACAATCATTTTGTTTAGATTTCTCTTCATATAAAAAGGATTCTCGAATTCGATCATTTTTATTGAACAATTTTGACAGGATTAGAAACTCGATCTTGATAGTATTATGGTTAAAGCAAGTTGCAAATTGTAATGGATGACCGGTGGGGTTAACAATTATTCATTAATTAATTTAACTATAATATCTCATATGGTTAAATAAGAAATATCAAATTCGAAACTGTCATATCAATTTTAGAAAAAAGTTGTGCGGTTATTTATGGGTAATCACTAGCTCAAAGCAAGTGATCTTGGATTCAAGATTTCTCATTAAATCACAAAACGTGAAAAGACAACTTCCCTACAATGGGGGCTGCATTCATTAAAAAGGAGTTGGGCAAATGTATGAGGGATTGGGTGCAAATGAAACTGTACCTTCTCACTTCTGGCCCATAAGTACCAGCATGCATTAGAAAAAAAAAAATAGTAAGATAAGGACCAGAACATACATCTTGTAGAGATCCATGAAATTCACACAGACCGTTAACTTTGTCTCGTCACGAAGAACCTGTGGAGATCTCATAACAGTTCTGCGCCTGTTCCCAGCCAGTTCAGGGTTAATTAATCTCTCTAAGAATGTTGAAGACCCTACCAAGAAGCTGCAGACATAACTGAGGAAACCAGCCATATGCACTAGATATACATAACGGCTTATGGCTAAAATCTAAGTACAATGGCCGATAGGACCGATAGGTTGATCGGATAGATATACACAAGATATTGATTTTAATCTTGTTTTGCATGCTAGATATATTCCAGAGAAGAATTATTGCACAATTTTGTATAGATATTTGATTTTAATCACGACGTGTATATTTTATCTATCGAATCTTCTTCGATCTATTTATTCATTTAGTTGGATATTATCATTTCTAGAACAATGATGATACTGAATTAAATGGATAGAAGATCAACAAACTTTGTATAGATATTTCTTAAAATCAAATTTAAACAGCAACATTTCTTATCCAAATCAATATTTATCGTCTATCTAGCTGTTGCACTAGATTGAAATGGATTCTTAAACCCCGAATTACTGTAATATTAAAAAAATAAAAAAAATTAATGATCAATCATAAATCTCTATACTCACTAATCACTATATTCGATCCCAAATTTCTCTGCTTCAGCCACATGGCAGATTCATAGATCTTGTGATATGTCGGAATTGATTTGATTTAAAACTGCAGAAGTAGAAGATTCATTTTTTATGCTTTTTGAGTTTTTGGGATGGGAATTCTATTTTGGGAAAATATCACTATCATCCTTGTTATTTAATTAAAAATCAATTTAGTCCTATGGTTTGAAGAATTATGTATTAGTCCTTATTGTGTTATTAACTATCAAAAAAGTTCTTACTGTTTAAATTTGTATCAAAAACGTCCTTTTGGACCGTTACCATTAACTTCTCTTAATTTTTATGTAAAAGACTATTTTACCCTTGTTCATAAAATTTGAACAAAATTACTAAATTATTTATTAAATACCACAAACAAATCCTTGAAAAATTGCATTAAATACCAGCCTCGTATCATAATATATATTGTAGGCACTAAAACCGTCCCTAACGAGGTGGATCCCCATGCAGTGGCGGACCCAGAAATTTTGACCAGGTGGGGCACTTGAATAGAATAGTAATTATATAAAAAATACTATAAAATTAAGACCAAAATAGAATGAGTATTTTTATTAAACAAAATTGAGTTTTTTTTTTTTTTTTAATATATATATATATATATATATATATAAAGAAAAATTCATTGTATAACGAAGTTTAGGGTATAAAATAAAACAAAATAACGCTTACTCAATATGAACTAAATAATATTATATTTAAAAAGAAATAAAAATAAGAAACACAATATTAATAAATAAATAATAACAATAAATTACAATATAATTTTATAATACAAAATTTTGTTTTGTATTTATTATTAATTCACTTTAGATTTATACAAAATAATTGATTAATAAATAATACTAGATATATTTTTGAATTTTTTATTCTTCTAATTATTGGTAAATTATTGATTTATTGATTCTAAATAAATTAAAACTATAAAATAAAGAAAAATATTAAGGATAAAATAATTAAAATGATTCATAATAATAGATGAGCTATATATATTCATACAATAAATTAAAATTTTGAGATTTTAGGGCTTATTGATGGGATGCGTTAGGTATGTCAAACTAAAATTATTAAAAATAATAAAAATTTAAAATAATAATATATAATTAAATTAAGTAACGATAAATTGAGGGTAGCTAAGAGGTTTGAAAAGAAAAAGTGAATTGTTTTATTTTAGAAAAAGATGAAAATTTGATAAATGAATTGGAAAAGATGGTAAAAAAATAAAAAATAAAAAAAATAAAAAAAAATTAAGCTAGAAGAAAATAGGGGGACTTGAACCACCGCCATCAATTTGATTGGGAGATTGGAGTAAACCAACCAGCTTTGCTAACAGGTTACATTGTCATGACTGTGTTCATTGTTATATATATATATATATATATATAATGAAAATCAAATTGATTTTGTAAAAAAATTGAGGTGGGGCACGTGCCCCATCTGGGCTAAACGTGGGTCCGCTCCTGTCCCCATAGGTTCCCAAATCAATTTGTCCCCATAGGTTCCCATAATCAATTTGTTTTTGTAAAAAAATTGAGGTGGGGCACGTGCCCCATCTGGGCTAAACGTGGGTCCGCTCCTGTCCCCATAGGTTCCCAAATCAATGCTTAATTTTGACATCTTTATGTAATTATGTGTGGCTAATTGTTATATAGAATCTGATCATCAAAAATGTTAAGAGTGATGATATTTGCAACCTTAAAAAACTGTATGTACACCCCTTTCAAACAATTCCAAACATTATAATTTGTAAACACACCCCACACATTACAAATATGCCCTTTTTTATAATTTTTGAAAAACAATATGAATTTAATAAGATATAAAATTAAGATAAGAAATGATAAACAAAAGTACGGAAGATCGAAGATCCACCTATTCCCAGATTTGGGATGGTTTTTTTTAATTATTTATTTAAGAATTTAAAATTATCTCCTGTTCGGCAACGTACCCCTTCTTTTCTTTTCTTTTTTCTTTTTCTTCTGCTTTTCTTTTATTTCATTTAAATTTTTTATTTTAGTTTATTTTATTAGATAAAATGGTTTTCTGTTCTTTTTTAATTTTTTTTAAATAATGACTATTTAAGTTTTAATTAATAACTAATTAATATTTTAATAAAAATATATTATAATATTTATTTTTTAACTAATTATAATTTTTGTTAAAATATTTAAAATATTAAATATTGTATTAATATAAATTATTAGATTTTTTTAAAATAGAAATTGTATATAATAGTTTTTTTTTTTTTTTGAAAAATAATTTTAAAAGTTTTAGTTAAGGGTAATGTTAAATTTTTTTAAAACATAATTGTTTGAGGTGCACATGCGGTGCAAATATCTCTACTCAAAATGTTATTAAATGAAAACCCAAGCTTCTTTTTTCAAGAATTTATATCTAATAAATTTCTATTACATTTTCTCCACTATTAAAATTTCTCATATAGTTTCTACGTCAAGGAGAAATATGATGAACATACCAAATAAACCAAATATAATCATCTAGCATAAAAAATCAATCCACATTACCGTAACAAAATAAATTGACATGCCTTTGTGAATACCTGTCAAAATTGAATATTATTTTTTTATAGAAAGAAAAAATAATTTGCAGCAAACAAATCCAACCACAAAAATAAATTTTGAAGAATAAAAATGAGGAATGATGCATATTGAATTAGTGGCTACATAACACGTTGGAATGATACATATGAGTCACTTTTGAGTTTTGATGCAACGAATTTAAGTCAAACTAATAATATTAGAAATAAATAATTTCACGAAAATACAAAAGTATTCATCCATGAAATTAATGAAAAAAAAATATATATATATATCACCACAGTAAAATATAACCTTATATCAGGGGAAATGCACCTGAGAAGGACTATATATATATATATATATTTACCCATGAAATCATTGAAAAATATATATATATTTCCATCGTAAAATATAACCTTATATTAGGGGTATGCAACTGAGAAGGACTATATATAAATTAGGCAAAAAATTTATGTAGACCTACACTTCTCTTTACTTAATTGCTTCTTTCTTGTAAAAGCACTTGTCAAAAGCTATTTTTTTTTTTTTTTTTTTTTTTTTGATTGTTTTGGTTTATGATTATGCATGTTTTGAGGATATTTCTGTTTTGTTTTGTAGTAAGCGATTTTATGTATGTATGACCACTTAAATGCTTTTGGGAAAAGCACTTAAAAATCTTCTTATAAGTGTTTTTGATAATGAAAAACGTATTTGTGGTTTTCAAGTTTCAACAATTTTTTAGATTATGCCTTCTTATAGCTCTGATTTTGTTCAAATGAATTTTAGTTACTGGTTCATCGATAGTGAAGAGAAGTGCTTTTGAAATGTGGGACGAGCAGTACAGAATCACTCAACGAAAAACTCTACCACAAATGTGGAACGAGCAGTACACAACCACTCAAGGAAATGTAAATGGGGCTTTAAACATTACAGAAAGCGTTTTATTTAAAAATAAAAAAATACACTAAATTCATATTCTCGATGAATCCAAAGTTGTACCACTTTCATGCAGAGAACTAATATCTCAAAGATTTGTCATCCAAAAACACCCCAAAAAGATAGTGCATCACAATTCTTACGTGAGACCCAAGAAACAAAAAAACACTCTTAAGATGTCAACAACACATTTGAGTTTGTTCTTGTTTTGTTTTTATAGATTCGAACTTCCATCTCAATATATGAATATTAAGCTTGAGCAGCAAGTTCCAAGAGTAGAGTGTGATTGACAGCAGTAGAAGTCGCGCCGATGAATTGAATAGGACCTGGATGTGAAAATCGATCAAAGACGCAAAGTTAGGGGAAAATAATGTGGCTTGAAACGAAGTAACGTGATCGAAAATAATGTGGCTGAATAAAATAACCAACCTGGACTGATGTAGTGATTCTTAAGAGCCCACTCATCCCGCAAGGATGCAAACTTCATGAATGGTGCACCTGGAATTCACAATAAATAAACTGACAATTAGCAGTAGAGATCGAAGAAGCTGATAGCAGGAGAAAGAATAATATATAGCAAATGTTTAAGGAAGTTAAGAGCTGGAAACAGGAAACGTGTGCCTCGATGATTCTTACCGTCAAGTTCCACCATGGCCTTCTTGATCACAGGCTTGAACTTACCTGCAAAGCAAATTCAGATTTCAGGAATAGCAGGAAAAAATTTGGGCGTAAAAATTATGATATATTAGCAGAAACACCAACAATATCTCTTTTAATTTTCATATGAATGATGTATAAGAAGGAATGGTTTTCCATACCGTGTCTCCTCTCCACATCCATTAATGAAGTCAGAGCAGTCCCACCAACAGTCCATTGGTTGACCGGAGCACCCAAATTTCCTACCTGGAAATATTATGAGAAATACATACAAAACAATTGAGTTTATCATTAATTATGTGTTTCACGGTTGGAAAAACTCTTAAAGGGATATCATAGAAAGCCGAGAAGAAAGAGTTTCATGGTAATTGGTAAATTAAGGAAGAAAAAGCACAAACCGATGATATCAATCCAGTTTTCCCGTCATGTAGGAGAGCTCCTGCAGCAAAACCCAATGCATAGCAGTAGGAAGCATCGAAGTTAGTTGGCAAACCGCATCTTCCTTCATATCTGCAAATAGAAATTACATGTGAGTTTTACAACTTATACGGGGATTTAAAGTTTGTTCAAAAAAATAATGTTTCTATGCATATACAGTGGTCAATATGAAGCGATTGAGAGTTGAGACACAATTACAAACATAAAATTCTTATCACGTGGACTCATAAACAATAATGCTCAAGCTTAAACATAATGTTACAACTTGATAAATCTTGCGATTCAAAACAATTGTATCTTTATAGGTGGGGAAGTTAAATACCCGAAAAAGTGGGACTGCCCTTTGAATTGGCCTTTATATGCACCTTCCTGCTTTCTCTTCTCCAATTCGGTCTCAGCCATTTGAATAAGCATTTTCTCTGTTTCTATTTTAGCAACCTGGTGGCAAAACGATACAACATAAACAATCCTGGTGGTAAAATGATGCAACATAAACAATCCTGGCCAGGAAAACTTCAGAAATTGAAAAGTCAAAACACAATATACAGTATATACCTGGACATTTCCATGTGGATCTCTTTCAAGCATCAATTGTTCTTGAATTGCTTCAGGTAAGAAGTCAAAAAGCTGCAGAGATTGACTTGTGAGATTCTTTTTCCACACCCCGCCTTCATCAACGACATCATGGGCCAGAATTTCATTCAGTTCTGCAATAAGCTGCTGCACCTGGAAATAGAATAAAAACAATTCAGAAAAAAAAATGCAGGGATTTATTGTCTATAATTTGATTTCAAGAACCATATACAAAAAAGAGTAAAGAACATAATAAAAAGTTCATGTGATTGAGATATACCTCAGGAATGAAATCAATAAGACCTTCTGGGATAAGTATGACACCATAGTTGAAGCCGATTTCAGCACGTTTACAGATAACATCTACAATGTAGTCTGTGACATTTTTAAGTGTTAGCTTTTTGGCAGCAACCTGCAGAATAGAGATATCACAGTCAAATTAAAATTCATTTGTGCAGAAAGCTTGTCTCTTAAATGACGAGACTGCAAAACATATGAAGCATTTCTAGTAACCTTTGGTCAACCGTGCTTTTCCAATCAATCATTACACAAAGGAGGGGAAGAGAAGCTTGAAGTACAAAGCCCTCAGAAAGCAAAATTCCTGCCATTTGATTTGGTTTGTACCCTTTATTTTAATTCACCTAGATCTTTATGGCTGGAAGTTTTGCACTTGAAACAGAAGTTCATTTCCTAAAAGCATGTTACTACAGTTTGAGGGGACCTTCAACCAATTCACCACAGAAATTAATTGGATAAATATATCTAGGCATTTTTTTTTGCCTAATAACCATCTAAGTAGAATTTATCATATTGGTGAAGAAAGCTCATCATAATGCATTAGATGTCCATGAATACAGAAACAGTGCCCTAATGCCAGAGCACCAAAAATGTTAATCCAAATGAAGAGCACCTGAACCAGGCAAAAATCATTTGAAAGCTAAGCAATAACATGAACGAATTACCTCTTCTCCAATAATGGTAACGTTTGGGTGAGTTTGCAAGGCACACTCCAGAGTAATATGGGAAGCTGCACGCCCCATAAGCCGTACAACTGCAGATGCAAACAAGTTAAAGTTACATATAATGTTTCCCAAAGAAACACAAAGCAGGAGAAATAGTGGGACAGCTCATGCTTTGATTGTCCATAAGTAAGTGTTAAACAATAGTAGATGTTGATATGCTGAAAAGTTGTTTCTAAGCTGTTGCTGATAAGGATATTACATTTAGTGCAATTCTGGGTATCATTGGATGCTATAGTAAGTAGGAAGAACCAGTAACATAAGAGAAACTAAAGCATAAGCATTGTATTAATGGAAATTAGAGATTCAAATGATATGCTAAAGGTCTTGGGGTAAAGTAGTAAAGGAAGAGAGTTGAATGGGGTCATACTTATCTTCACATTTTATCAATCAAAAAGGTAAAAATGATATCATCAAAGGAACCAATGCTAGGTTTCAGTTAGATGCATTGCATTTTTAACTTTAAGTCCAAAAATCAAGTAGATGAAAGTCTGCTGGAAAAGCAAATTTCAACAAAATTTAGAAATGGGTTCCCTATAGCCTATTAAATACAGCTGGGACTGGCTTTAGCCACTTAATTGAGTTCAAAACTGCATCAGGAAACCCCAATAGTTGGTAAATATTATAAACTACACTTATCAATAGTAACTAAAAATTAGGGACAGGAGGCATGCAGGCAAACTAAATTAGTGACACTACTATGAAAAGCTAATTAAAATGTTAACATACGTTAACAGTACACAGCACCAGACCTCATTAATGGAAATATCAAGCCAAGCACTTACAGTGGTAATACTTTCCAGTTGACCGCGCATCTATCATGACATTTCCAATCATTTCTGCATAGATCTGCATACCAAGAGACATATTACAATTATTTTAAACCACGTAACTCCAACAATAGATACAGTCATACAGATAAGATTACGTACACCAATAACCAATAATAAGTTCAATTTTTGACTGGTTATTGAAGAATGCGGTGCTTTGGAAAAATAAATTTTTTTTCTCTGCAATTCTTTCAATTTCCTTTATCGAACAGCAAAAACAATCATATACATGATAGCCACACTCAGACCAGAAAAAAAACAAAAGTAAATCAGTTGTACCTGCTAATGACTGATATGATTTTCATATGAGGGTATCAACATAAAATTAAGGATAAGCTAGTCTTAAGAAAAACCTTTACCTTCATTCACACCATTGACATATTATTATATTAAACATTTTCCAAATACCCCATGAAGGCAACCTTTGTTTTAGGAAAGCAATAATTCTTAAGCAGTATGTCAAAAAATATAAAAAAAGATAACTTTTTTTTTTTGTAATGTGTTAACATGAAAGATCAAATCATTATTTATTTAAATCTGCATGCACAGCTATACTCACCCTGCATGCCGTATCAAATCCAAAACTTGTGGGGACTTCTTTACACTTCAAGTCACCATCAATGGTTTTTGGGCACCCAATGACCCGAGTTTTCAAATTTTTACTCCTGATTCAATAGAACATAAATCAAAATTATATGGAAAAGGACCCATTAAACAACTATAGCAGAAAAGCTGAACTTCTTTTCTCATTATTGCATCAAAGGTTTCACCAAAAAATATATTAAAACAACTAATTAAATCTTAATCTCAGAATTAGAATTAATTAAACAACATTATATCATCACAGTATACCTGAAGTTTTCAGCAAGGAGGCAAGCATTCGTGTTAGAGTCATCACCACCAATAACCACAAGGCCATCCAAATCAAGCTTCTTTGCTGTTTCCTCAGCTTGTTTAAACTGGAAACCATGTCAAGTATAAATTATCCAAACTTTACTAATAAGAATCGAATACAAATTACAAACAAATCACTAGTCTCACCTGCTCTGGAGTTTCGATCTTGTCTCTCCCACTGCAGATCATATCAAAGCCACCCTTTGAAAATAAATAAATAAATAAGTTACAACCAATACTTAAATAATTTAGCATGCAAGTTTGGAATTTACTATTACATAGCCAAAACAGACACGAACTTGCTCAAAATTCTACATTTGCTTGTCAATGTGCAATTCAGATCAAAACATATTTATTTCAATAATTTAACTAATAATTATTATCATTACTATATAAACAAACTATTGCAACTACTTATAATCAAACACAAACAACGTATAACCACCAGTCATCTAAAGTAACTGAATTATAAACTTTTTTTAAATTTTTTTTTTTTTTAAACTAAAACATTTAAATTGCGAGTAAACACTATTTCACTACTTTGTAAGCTACAAATTACACGAAAAAGACAATACCTGGTTTCTGTAAGGATAAATGTAATCTGGGGTCAATTCGACATACTTGCACTTCATGATTCCAGCTGGACCTCCTCTGAATCCATACAAGATGCTTCCTTTGGTGCGGTCCTGCAAGTAATCTACCACAAAAAAAAGCACGTTTTCAAAACCACTTTATTCAATCGAATATTTGAATCATGCTTTTCGAATATAGATCACAACTTCAAACAACAAGATGAGATCCTCACCGAATATTCCAGAGATCACATTGTGTCCACCTGGCGCTTGGCCTCCAGACAAAACGACGCCGATTTTCAACTTCTGATCCTGCTTCAACGTATCGGTATCGTTTGGTGCCAACATTGCCGACGGTTGCCCGAACACATATGGAAACAGCTTCGCAATCTCATCTGTATAAACACCAAAACACATCAAATAACTTCTTCAACTCGATCTCTAAAAAAAAAAAAAACGAAACAAACAAACGAATACTTTCTTCACTGAGAACTACTATTGTATTGATTTGATCGAAAAAAAATCATACCTGGATTGCCGGCGGCGGTGCTACGGGGTCCTTCGACGATTTTGAAAGGATTTCTGAGGACAGAAGGAAGAGGAAGCGCGTGGTCAATTCGACTGGTTTGGACTTCACTGTAAACGGAGGCTACGCGGCCGGCGACGGTACCGGATTTGACGGGAACGAGATCGCCGTTAACCACCAAAGACGGAGACATAATAGTTTTGATATTATTTTTTTCCGGTTTTACCTAACTCTTCGACTGTGAGAGTGAGAGAGAGACTGGAGTGAGTGCGTTAAATATGGTTGAAAAGGGTACGATCGTCTTTTTACTGTTCGGGCTTCAGAGTCTCCGCCTCGGAAAGGTAGATGCGGCCCAATGGATTTGAGGGTATTTTTGAGATTTCGGGGAATTTTAAATGACTGTTTGCGTACACTTTGTTGGTTTGGTAGGTAATTTTATTAGGTCCAATCAGATTTGAGTGACGACCCGGACGTGTATAATCCGGGAGATTACTTTTGCTTACCCCCCTTGAAGGGGGGTGAGTATTAACCCCCTCCCTAACCCTTGACATTTGTCAAGAGAGGGGTATTTTTATCCAAAAACTGTCATGTGTTTAGACAAAAATACCCCCTCTCTGCACACATATCATGTGTTGGAGAGGGGGGTAATGCTTACCCCCCTTGAAGGGAGGTGAGTAAAAATGGACTCATAATACGGGTACTTAATTTTTTTTTTTTGTTAGACTCGACCCTACCATAAGCCTTGTCTAGAGAGCGGGTTTACGGGTTTGGGTGGTCCTCCTCCGGATATTAACTTATTTTGTAAGTAAATATGTTAATGTTCGGTTTTGTCCTAAAATCCGACCTTCCGATAGTCAAACCCTGCCCACCCGATCATAGAAATTACATACGGGTCGAACCATTAATAAGAAGGTTGGACATGGGTCGAGGTCGGACCACCAAACCAATTTAAAAGCTCTATGTTTACCTAACATTCTTTTGGTTGGTGGAAAAATGGCATATTCCCTAATTTATCCTACTTGAGCAATAATAAATTAAGTTGGGTGTGTTTGGGAGTTCTTGTAAAGTAAGAAATATTTTCAAGTTATTCTAAATGTTAAAAATATATATTTTTTTAAATCTATTTTAATACTGTATTAGAAAATAAGTAAAGAAAACATATTTCCATATTTTTCTTTTTTCTTTTTAATTTTTTTTTAAAAGAAAGTAAGGAAAATTGTGTTTTTATTTTCTTTTCAAAATAATTTTATCCGTGCATAATATAATAGAGCATCATCACTTCTTAAAATTAACAATTCAAGTTGCCATTTTGAATTAATAATAACAATTAATTCTACTTAAATTGAACTGTAATGATTATGATTTTCACATAAGTATATATTTATTTAGTTTAAAGAAATTCTAGCACTATCTAAATCATGATGATTTTGCAAGTGTTATTTGATTTTTTTTTTTAATTTTTTATTTACATAATAATAGAGAGTAAAATTCTAGGGTTCTAAAGCTTTCATTCACAACTCTGGGCCCTATTCTGGGCCCATATATTAAAGTTGGGCTGCAGCTAATTTATAACAAGAAAGAAGAGAGAAACAAGGAAGAGAATATTGATTTTGATGGATTATGGATACATGAATCATGATACATCGGCTATTCAAAATTATGAAAACATTGATTAAAATATCAAAAATATCGACAAAATTCCAATATTTCAACTATATTTTTTATTTTGGTATCTTATTATTCCAAAAAAAATTGAGTATATTGTCTATATACTCTTAGAAAACTCAATGTCGTCGTGTCTCAAAGTCCATGAATATATGGGTTAAGAATTTCAGAATTTATAAATAGATTAATAGATTCCTCCGACTAGTAGACACCCGAATTCTATACATAGACTCTGAGTTAGAGCCGGTTATTCAAGTATCACCGTTTAGACTAGTCTTTTGATATGAGACAACCTCTCGTATATATTTGATGAAAATACAACCACTCAATTAGGGATGACCATTTTCCCCGGGGCCCCAAATCCCTGCTCCCTCATTTTCCCATTTGGAAATGAGAAAACGGGAAAAAATGGAGAAAACGGGGAAATGAGGATGTGGGTGGGGGGACCTACATCCATCCCCATTTCCCCATTGGCCATCCCTACACTCAAATGTCATTTATTCCATCGCTAGAGATAACAATTGGTCATTTGATTATCCTGTTGCCTACTATATAGAACTTATTATGACAAAGGAGAGATTGACCTTTTTAATTGCTTTTCACCAAATAATCAATCATAGCAGCATGTGGCATTGTGTTGAATTGGTACTTGTTAGTAGTGCATTGTAGTACTGATCAATTAATTAATCAAAAGAATGAAACTTATGTCTACAAGATCAGTAGTACACACAAATGATTATCTCATGCCTAACTAACAAGCACCACCTATATTGTTAATGCATGTTTAATTTCTTTAATTATCTTATTAATTAATTGCTTTTGTGTCCCCAAAGAACAAGGAGTGATACTTGAAAAGAGATTCTATCCAGCTATGTAGATCTTCAAAGGATTCTCTCCATAGTTGGATTAGGTTAACAAGAATTCCACAAGCATGTCAGCCAAGTGCTTGAACTTGGATTAATTGAATTTTACTCTCCAATATTATTCAGTGCTTCTAATCATCTAAAACAGGAAACAAAACACAAGTTGCCAACACAAAAATGTATGTATTGTCTTTAAAACTGATCATATCCCTATTATTATTATATTATCATGTACTGTGGATCATCACAGACACATCAGTCACTTTTTAAAATCCCTTTGCCACCAGATTAATGTCTGTTAATGTGTCATTATAGTTTCATGATCTATTATGTTTTGCTGTAATACATGTGTAGTCGGTTCAATTAATTATATCCTGTAATCCATCAGATTAATGAATTATATATGCCACTCATATTATGTGTTTCCTCTTTATATATAATGACTAGATATGATATATGTTATATGAGATTGAAAATTTGCTGATCGATGGTTAGATGATTCATACATAAGATCCGAGACTTTTGAGATACCTATACATAGGTCAAGATCCGAGATTCTTGAGTTACAGAGGTTAAGATGGATGAACATTACCCGTTAATTAGATATATGTAGAGGCTCTTCTCAAATTAGTATAAGGTACGTCTTTTAGTAGAAAACCTAAGAACAAAATCATGTGGGACAAGTTTGATCGAAAGAAAAATATCAATATCATACGAATCGTTACAGGTTTAGAGTAACGTGTTGAAATATGATCCTTTTGATTTTAAGTGTTGTAGGATGCATATTGACACAGCTACAACAAATTTGATTCCTACAAAGGCATGTGAGGCCAACCAAAGTTTTCTTTTATGAACTCTTTGTACTAATTTTTTTAATTAATTAAAGGTTTCAAGGCCACCTAACACTGCCCTATAAAGGAAATTATTAAAGGTGATCAATATCTCTTCTTCACATTATAATTAATCACTCTAGCTCAATTAACAATACAAATGTTCCCCATTTGGTTTCCAATCTTCATCCTCCAACCACACCTAATCTCTGAAAGTTGTGTACTTCTTGTTTTAAAATCAAACATAATCATGTTTAATGTGACCCCACTTGGACAATATTTTGTGCATAAATCATTATTAACGGTACAAGATTTTTCTTCAAAGCCTCCGAAGAACATTACAAATTGTTTCATTTTTCTTGCCTGAAAAATGAAGGAGCACTCCAGAGAACAACATTACAATAAGAAGCATCAACAAAGATCAGGAGGATGCTGCAGGGTCTCGTTTTGTTGTAGTAATTGCAGGCTTAGTGTCTCTTCATCGGAGGAAGCTGATCAGAGCTCGAATTCTGATCGTTTTGCATCGATATCAAGCCTAGCGCATGCCATGGTTCAAGAGAGACTAGACCAAATGATTAGACAACAAAGGCAGCAGCAAGATCAGGCAAGAGTACTACATAGAGATAGATCATCAAGGAAGCAAATTAGAGATAATCATGATCATCATCAAGGGACTAGATTCATTGTGATGGTGGCCATGGAGAAGTGTTCTTATGATCCAAGAGAAGATTTTAAAGAATCCATGATCGAAATGATCATGGCGAACCGGATTGAAGAAGCGAAGGATCTTCGTAGCCTCTTGAACTATTACATGTCCATGAATTCTAAGGAGTATCATGGGATTATACTTGAGGTTTTCTATGAGGTTTGTTCTAATTTGTTCCCATTTTGAAAATGTTATTGATGAAGAGTTTATGAAATGTTAGAACTATAGTCTATTCAATGATATTGCTTATGAGTTTCAATGCATGATAAATGTTAGTTTAGTGGTAAAACCTTTCACACCTACACCATGAGGTTGCGGGTTCGAGTCCTCCCCTAAAAAAAAAAAATCAGAATTTATATAATAAAGTAATACTTAAAAAAAAAAAAAAAAAAAGAAGCAACAATTTTTTTATTTTTTATTTTTAAACTATAAAAGATTTAGAATTTGAGGCAGGGGAACATGATTCGATCCCAGCTCAATTTTATTAATATGGATGTGAGAGGTTTATCATAAGGCCAAATGGCAACAGGTGGTCTCCCTCTATGTATTTGGAAACCTTGACCAATGGTTAATCTAGAATATATTTGTCTACAATTATATAGTAAATAATATATATTTTTAGAATAAGTAAATAAAAATTGCAGTGATTTAATAGACAGAAAGTATATAATAATAATTCTCTACTCGGTTGGTGTTGAACAAAGATTTCTAAGATGATCCGATGAGAGAATCTGTGTATATAATAATTACCATATACACACAGATAACGAAAGCAATAATAAAAACAAAAGGATAATTAACTTTACCTTTATTTTATTAATTCTTAATTCTTATATAGCAGCTTTGTTTATTGTTTAAAGCAAAATAATGATATCAAGTCGAGAGATATATTTTTATATTTCAAACAAAAATAAAAACAGTCAAAAAAAAAAAAAAAAAAAAAAAAAAAAAAAAAAAAGAAAAAAGAAAAAAGAAAAAGAAAAAGAAAAAGAAAAGTAAAAGCACAAGTAATGATACCAGTTTATTGGCATACCTTTTGAGAGGCACGATTACAATATAACCTCGTAACTATTTCCTCTCATGTAAATTCATAGATATATACAGGAATCTTCTCTGGTTTATGAGGGTTACTAAATGTTGTGGAACCCCATACAACGTTGCGAATTAAATTAGACTTTAATTTAGTTTCATTAACTTTAACTTTCCATTAGATTTGTTACGGTATCTTCAAAAGACTCTTCTATTTTCACTCTTCAAATGTCTATTTATTTACTTATATGGCAATTTGAAAAGTGAAAAAAATAAAAACCCCTCCAAAAGACTCTTTAATTATAAATAAGTTTATATTATTTTAATAAAAACACTTAAATTCCTCCCCTAACAAATCTAATTATTCTCCATTTTTTCAAGTTAAAAATAATAATATGTTATTATTAAATATTCAATATTAGTCTCATTTTAAAGATCTAGATGAGACTTTTCTAACAGTATAATTTTTATGATGATAAAATTTATAAATTAAATCTTATTATATATTAATTAAATTTAATTAAAAAGACAAAAAGATATAGATGTCAAATATTAATGATGATGTGATATAAAAAATAATATAATAATAATTGAAGAGAGAGAAGTTGCTCTTCAATATTAAAGAGAGAGAAACAAAATCTTATTTGAAGAATCCCATTTGAAGAGTCTGTTGGAGCTAAATATGTTGATGTTGCTCGTTTGACTTTAACAAATATCTCATTTGAAGAGTTTTTTAGAGATGCTCTTAATAACCAATTACAGACCCAAAGGTTTAAACTGTTAGGAAAGAGCCCAACAATAGTATTTAAACTTTTTAACACGCCCCCTCACGTGCAAGACTATATGGCTTGGCACGTCAAAACATATATTCAAATAACAAATTACAAATGTAATCACATGAGGGGAGTTGAACCCAAGACTTCTAGGACAACTAAGGCTCTGATACCATGTTAGTAACTAACATACCCAAAAGTTATTTAAACATTTTAACAAGATCCTTCTTGAATTCAGTAGAGTTTATGATTTGATTGTTTGTTGCTTACGTACTGGTTATGTTACATAATTTTTAATAAATTCCCTCATAATGAAAAGAAGATTTTAGTGGTTATATATGTTATATCAACAGTCAGGAGACTCCTGCAGTGGGTTGGAGTTACATTTCGAACCATACTTGTAAAATCTAATTTCATTAGATTTCGACAGACCCAATAGAGAGGATTGGACCTTTACAATTCCATGGGATTCACGGCTCTCTTCCACGATTGCCAGGTCCCAAAAAACCCCATAGTGCAAGGTGTCAGTTTTAAAAAAACAAAACAAAACAAAACATGCTAATGCCAATGCCAGCTAATGCTAGAGAGGATTAATCCTCAACGGATATATAATATCACTTTCTATATATAAAACAATTCTGTGCAAGAAGTATTGAACCTTTACAGTTCCACGGGAATCACGGCTTAACATTTTTATTTTTATTTTTTTTATATATATACTATATAGTGCGAGAGAGAGAGAGAGAGAGAGAGAGAGAGAGAGAGGTTGAAGCCATTTTCTTGGTTTGTTGACTCATCAATTTCAGCATTTTCCTTGACAAAGTGATCAAGATGTTTAACTTTCCATCAATGAAGAAGCCGTATCGAGCAGTGATGGAAGGGAAATGGGAAGCCCTGGAAGAGATATTTGACAGCGACGAAGGCTTTAGCATTTCATATCCAATAATGACGGTCGCCAAAGACAACGCATTTCATATTGCTGTCCACAGCAAAAGCGAGAAGCCGCTTAAACATTTACTGGAACGCGTCAATCATGAGCAAATGCACACCTACCTCTTTCACACAAACGCCTACGAAAACACGGTTCTTCACGAGGCAGCCATCAACCACAACATCGCTGCGGTGAAGCTTTTGGTGGAAGGTAGGCATGTCACTCCAGATCAGCAGCTTTCGGTGGAGGAACGTGGTTACGTTACTCCACAGCAGCTTCTGGAGCGGAATATGTCCGGTCAGACACCATTGTTCAAAGCTGCTGCTTTTGGGAGCACCAAAGTGGTCAAGTACTTAGCTTCTCAACCTAATCAAATGATTTGTGATAATTATTATAAGAAGCTCCAAGATGCTCACCGCACTAAAAATGATGGGACCTCCATTCTCCATGCTGCTGTCCGAGGGGAGCACTTTGGTCAGTATTCTCTATATTATCTTTATGATCTTATTTCGTATTCTAGACGTTGGTCCTGAATTTTTCTTATATATACTATAATGGTAATTCTTTTCTTATTCCCCACACAGGAACGGCTCTAGAGTTACTGAAACTGGACCAAGGGTTAGCATATTTGAAGACCCAAAATGGCATGACAAGTCTTCATATTTTGACTAATTTACGATCTGCTTTCACTAATTAATTTTCCGACCACTTATGGCACAGGCTTCTCTACTGTTGTATGTCTACCAATTAATTACAATATCGATCATTTCCGTCTTCAATTCACAAGAATTGATCTGTGCAATTTTTTTATTTTTTTTTTGAATTGTGAATTGAAACAGTACAATTATTTTGAACTTTGACGAAATTACTAAATAGTACAGGCATTCCAACCGGTCGCGATAACTACGATGATGCCGATAACATTAGCGAAGACGAATATGATGACAAAGCTGGCGACAATCAGAGTAAGAATGCTCCAACCCAATTGACAATATAAAAGGGTTAATTAAAATTAAAGTAATTCTACTTTGTTTAAATTTGGTATCCAAATGATATGCCATTATTACAATCCGTTCATTTAAATCACGCCAATTAAATGAATAGATTATAGTGATGCTATATCATTTGGACACTAAACTTGGACAACGTAGCATTATTATTAAAATAAATTGCAAAGTTTATTCATGGTTGCCTTTTGCAGTTTTGCTATAACATAACTTTCTGTCAAATAGTTGTTATTTATGAGAACATTTTATTAAAAGAGTCCAAGCAGTCTTTATAGGGTGTTTTGTGGGCTTGGCCGCCTGTATCACATTAATAATTTGAGTTTAAATAACACCAAAATATGGTGAATGATAAAAATGCTATTAATAATTTGAGTTTACTAGGCATTTTGTTTTTCAAAAACCTCCATTAATGAAGGTCAATGGAGGTCTGAAAAAAACATTGGATCTCTATTGATGGAGGTTTGATGACAAAAGTTCTTTTAAAAAAAAAAAAAAATCTTTTAGCTTCCAACCAATAAATTTGCCTTGTAACTCTCGATTGAGAAAAATTAAGTCTCGAAAGCATGTCCAAATAAGTCTGGAATTTATAAAAATAAGTTTGGAATTGCAAAATAAGATTTTAGTTTTACTATTTCAAAAAAAAAAAAAAAAAAGATTTTAGTTTTATTATTATTATAATTATTATATTAAATATTAACAAATCATTGAAATTTTATTTATGTGTGCATTATTTCAGCAGTTTTAGAAACTAACAAGAAATTATTCTGGAACTATTTCATCGGAGGTAAGCTCTCTTTGTCTTTCATGTATGAATACAACACCTATATCATATATTTGTACGTCTATATAATAAAAATTTAATTATATTAAATATGTACAGATAGCCGGCGCCCAACAAAAATAAGAAACATTTGGAAAGAAAAGAGAAAGAGTAAATTTGCTTTTACACTGGCCCGTGAATTGATAAAGAACGATGACTCGTGGCACCAAAGTTATACAGAAGACACTACCGAAAATTATAGATCACCTAGCGACGGACCAATACAGGTGCAAATAATTAAGCCAGATGATCATCAAATAGAAATACCGGTGCAAATTATCAAGTCAGATGATCTTCAAACGTTAGATATTGTAGAAGATAAAGAAGATCCAACTATGAAACAGCCAGCAGCTGCAGAAGATAAACATCAAGTGGAGACTCCACTGCTTGCTGCAACTAGAACAGGAGTGATAGAGCTTGTGAAGGAGATACTCGAGATGCATCCTCAAGCAGTTGAGCACGTTAGCCATAAGAAGCAGAACATATTACACGTGGCGGCTAGCTACCGTCAAAGAAAGGTCTTCGAGCTTGTCAAACAAATGCATATGCCAACAAGCAGGTTGATTCTGGGAATTGACGAAGAAAGCTACACTGTTTTACACCATGTTGCAGATACCAGGAACTATACTGGAGGTACTCTCCCTGGTCCTGCCTACCAACTTCAAGAGGAGTTAGAGTGGTTCCAGGTATACCATTGCTATACAATCCAAAAATTTAACTTAAAAGGTGATTTGTTGTGATTAGGGGTGGGCGCGGTTCGGTTCGGTTCGGTTCGGTTTTGACCAAAACCGTATTGAACCGAACACCCTTTTCTCTTGTTCGGTTCGGTTCTGTTCGAACCGTATTGAAGGCCAAAACCGAATTGAACCGAACACTCTTTTCTCAGTTCGGTTCGGTTCGGTTCAATTCGGTTTTGGGCTTATTGGGCCTCCGGTTATTTTTTTAATTTTTATATTTCTTCATTTCTTTTTAACCTTTTTACAACTGCAATTGTAATTGGGCCTATTGGGCTTCATATCTCTTATGGAATTACTTTGCAAGGGTAAAAAGAGAGAAATAAAAAATAAACATAAATGATTTATTAAAACAAAAATTAATGAATTAAAAAAATAAAACTAATTACAAATTTATTTATATGTCGGTTCATTCGGGTCGGTTCGGTTTTGAATCTTCAAAACCAAAACCGAACCGTATTCAATTCGGTTCATTCGGTTCGAACCGAATTGAACCGAACTCACCATCAAAACCGAACCAAACACCCAATTTCGGTTCGGTTCGGTTCGGTTCGAGTCGGTTCCGGTTTTGGTGCCCACCCCTAGTTGTGATAACAAAATTTCATTCGTGTACGCCACCCAAGGGTTATTGTTCACTTTGTGTTTTATGATTTTGTCCTTAAAAGGGCTCTAGTGGGATTAATAAGTCTACCATTTGCTTATTTATACAACATATTAGTTTTGATCCAACAAACCTCTGGTCAAGGATAGTCTGTGTTGTTTTTTTGGGATCTCCTTCTAGCACCAAATGTTTGATGCCAAAAATTTCGATCGCATACACACGAGGCCGCCACTTACGGGGTATTGTCAACTTTGTCCCATTAGGCCTTATGATTCTGTCTTTAAAAGGCCCAGTGGGGTTAAGACTAGCATTTGGTTATTTATGCTACAGATTAGTCTTGACTTTAACCGACGTGACGTGAGAGAAACCCTAACAATACCCTGCCATTCACTACATTATTCTATGATTTATATGATAAAGACAAATCACTTGCACTGCCTACACCATTTGAATTGATTTTAGGGCTAATTTTTTGGGAGATTATTGGAAAAATAAAATGGATCTCATCTGTTATTTACTTCCAATAGTAAGGATTTGAAGCTTAAAATCTTGCTATTTATGTCTATATGCAGAGTGTGGAGGAAATAATGCCATCCTATTTTACCCAGCACGTCCATGACAAAACCAATATGACAGCCAAAGAGCTCTTCATAGAGAAGCATAAAATTCAACTTAAGGAGGCACAACAATGGATAAAAGAGACTTCTCAGTCATGCTCTGGAGTTGCTGTTCTAGTCGCCACCGTCGTGTTTGCAGCTGCCTTCACAGTACCTGGCGGTTTTAATGACAAGGATGGTCTTCCGATTCTCCTCCACTCCCGTTTCTTCCTGTTTTTCACTCTCATGGATGTTGTCTCCTTATCTTGTTCCTTGACCGCTGTTGTCATGTTTCTCTCCATAGTCACATCCCCTTTCGAGCTAGACAATTTCCGTGTCTCGCTCCCTAGACGACTGACACTCGGCTTTGCCTTGCTCTTCATGTCCGTGGCAACAACCATGCTCGCGTTTACTTCCACAATTTTCCTCATCATCCGTTCGGAACAGCGTCGACAATGGACATTGACTCTCATATGCTCCGCTGCATTTGTCCCCGTGAGCGTGTTGGCCCTTACACACTTCCCGTTGTTTGTTTCGTTTATAAGAGCTTGGAATAACATTTTCAAGTTCATTGGGATGGCTATTCCTTACAACTTGCTACTGCGCATTTTAACGTTTCTAAGGAACAAAGTTGTGAAGAAGTTCTCAAGTTTCTTCACTACTCCGACCTAAATTTTTTTTTTTTTTTTGGGTCTTCTTTGTGTTAGTTTAAGAGGTATTTGTTATAATTTGAAAAGAAGTCGATCGTCATTTGTTTGCCTATTTGTTATTAACTAAAAGTTGGGTTTCCTATCGAGGAAAAAGTACTTTAAATAGATTGTAACATTCAGAATATGATTATTATATTTGGGGAGAATTTCATCAATATTGTGCTTGCCAAAAATGGCCTTTGGGCCCAACGATTAAGGCCCAAGCCTTTTTGTGTCGAATCTAGCTTAATCCCACGAGAAATGGGTTGACCCAACGACCTTCAATAGCTGAAAGCTGGCTGATTGACTCAGTCCAGTTTCAGTTACCATTTGTTGGTAACGGTCGTAACAGCCATTTTTTAAATGGAATGAATCTCTCCTAAAATCTCTCCCACGATCAAACCTGATTGGAGGAATTAAAACCATATGAATGTTAGGGGGAGCCTATAAAAGGGGAGGAGCTGATTACAGAAGTCTCTCTGAAAAACCTCACTAGAAAAAGCTCTTTAAGCGTGCCAAAACTCTGTTCAATTGAACTCCGGTCATCGGAATCCAATTGCTTTCTCAGTTACGATCAATCTTGACAAACGCTCAACCTAAACACATCTAAGGCTAAAGAATCATCCCCCCAATTTCTTTTATTTCTTTAACGTTTTATCTACTTGTTTTTACTCTTTTGCAGGTTCTTGGAGAAGTCGACACGCCCGATTCGATAGGTTAGACCAAGTTGTTTGGGCCTAACTCGAATTCGACCCGATCCACATCAACCGTAGATCAATCACCTACAACTATCATCTTTATTGTTTAAATTAAATAATGGGCAAATTGTACCGACTTAGTGCTTGTTTGGTTGAACTTTCTATTGCCTCAAAAGGTTTATAAACGTCTATTTGAGTTTTTTAGAATTGTTTAATTGGGCTTTTGAGATTGTTTATTTTGAATTGAGTAGAGGCCAGTAGAGTTTAAACCTCTACTAGGCAAAAGTTCATGGGGAGGTGCTTCTTCAAATAGATTTTTTTTTAAAAAAAAAAGTCTCTACCAACCAAACAAATATAATTTTTTTTTTTTCTTCCAAAAACTCTATTTCTAATAGATCTACTATAAGTAGATCTTTTACCGATAGATGTTTTTCAAAAGCTCAACCAAACAAGCTCTTACTCTAACAATATTCATAATTTCACTATAATGGACGAAAATATCATAATAATACTACATATATCTGTTACAAATTTAAAAGTTGGAGGAGGTTGGGAACATGACTCCGATTACTCGAACCTATAAGGCTATAATCACTTGATCAATTATATAATTATATGGATGTAAACTTTTTATTATTAGGCCAACTCAAGTTCCATTATTAATTTCCGATTTAAAATCCAACCTCGGATCTTCACAAACCTACGCTTTTCATCGCCATTTGGAAGAAAAAATAGATGTGAGATGATAAAATTTTTAATGATAATTTGTGAATCATGTATCTTTTGTCGACATGACTTTCATGAATTAAAAATATTTGATAGGAATTATGGAAACTAGAATTGTGAAATATATTCATAAGATTATCCATGAAGCATATATAATTATATATAAGACTATAATTGGATCAAATGATTATATGATTTAAGTTTTTTTTTTGTTTTTTTTTTTGTTTTTTTTTGTTTTTTTGTTTTTTGTTTTTGATAAAGATGTTTGTTTTTATTATTTTGAAAGTAAGATAGATGTTTTGTTGTTGTACAGAAGATGATGTTAAGTGGGTGTCAATTTATCCTTAAAAGTAATTATGTATTAGGGTAATTTTATAATAAATTATTTTAATAAAAAATTGATGTACAAATAATTTCCTTGGGCGACAATATCTGTGATTTTGCATCCAAATTTTGAACACATTGAGAATTTGAGATACCGGTACAAAATTGGCAGCACCATTATTGGTACAAAAATTTTCCTTCAAAGCCTCTTGGGATTTTTCTTGCCTGAAAAATGAAGGAGTATTCCAGAGATCAACATTACAATAAGTATCAACAAAGATCAGGAGGATGCTGCAGGGTCTACTTTTGTTGCAGTGATTGCAGGTTTAATGTCTCTTCGTCGGAGGAAGCTGATCAGAGCTCAAATTCTGATCGTTTTGCATCGATATCAAGCCTAGCACACACCATGGTTCAAGAGAGACTAGACCAAATGATTAGACGACAAAGGCAGCAGCAAGATCAGGCAAGGCTACATAGAGACAGATCATTAAGGAAGCAAATTAGAGATCATGATCATCATCAAGGGACTAGATTCATTGTTATGGTGGCCTTGGAGAAGTGTTCTCATGATCCAAGAGAAGATTTTAAGGAATCCATGATCGAAATGATCAGGGCGAACTGGATTGAAGAAGTGAAGAATCTTCATAGCCTTTTTTTTATTTATTTTTTTTAACAGCTGAATCAGAGTATATTAATAAGCTTGATAAAACAGGCAGCAAAACAAGGATGAGGAAATAGGGCAGAACAGAGCCCAAGAGAACAAGCAGCCTTCCAAACAAAAACGAGCACCCAAAACCCCACACCAACAACCAGAGGCAAAACAAGCAGGGCAAAACAGAGGAAGACAAAACTAGAACTAACTACCTGACTAAACTAAAAATATCAGCTCTCAGCCATATTCACAAAATCACCCATGTTACTTGCACCCCTCTTAGCTAACATATCAACGAAGGAGTTCGTCGACCTCGAATTGTAAATCAGCACTGTGTTGCCAAGGGCCTTGAGTCAGTTACGAATTGTTAGTGAACAAACGTCACTAAGCGCGCGGAAGCTTTGCCGGATAGAACACAAACAAACACAATCACAAAGAAAAGATAAGATGAAGAGAAGTAATTAAATCCAAACACACACAACACAAGAATTTACGTGGAAACACAAATCAGGAAAAAAACCACGGCCGTCAGGACGACAAAAGAAAGTTCCAATATGTAGTAAATTGTTACAACTACACACTCAGGATCTCTCTCTAAATAATACCCCAAACCCAATTACACCCAATGCTCACTTTGAGATCTCTCTAGTATTTGCTATTTTGCTCCACCACTCTCAGGTGTTTTTCACACACCAATAACCTATTTATTATGGTCTATTTATATATATTTCAGGGAGTTTAAACTAACAAGGAAATCTATCTCCTAGTCATACAAGATTTACTTGTTCCACATAAACTCTATTTCCTCTTATGATAAGTCTTTTTGTAAAGGAGAAATCCATTTTCTATTCGAACTTCAAGAAACAATTTATTTCCTCTTCCATGAATATTTCTTGATTCAATGCATGCTTGTGATTGACTACGATTCAAGTTGCAGTTGGCCACCCGTTTCCTAAACCGTGTTGAACTTGATCACTCAGAAAACCGTGATCTCTATGCGTCATCATCGTCGACCGCTACCGGTACCGCTATGATAGCCACAGCGGTCACTGTAGCGGTATCCACTGGAATTGGAACCGTTGTTGTTGCGCTGCTGAAAAATTAACAGCAGTGTCCTACCGCTGCCATTACCGCTGCCAAAGCCACAGCGGCAGAGGCAGCGGTTTGAGTTGTTCTTCATTTCTTCTGTTCTTCAATGTCCTCAAGCCTCCCTCAAACATAACCTCATACTTCCAAACGCTCTCACGTCTCTAGGAAATCTCTGCATTGGTAAATCATTATTTAGTAACCATTGGAGAATTCAAGCCATATCCAACACGAATATCGTAATTCTTCTGAAATCATCGTTATTGACCCATGAAACCGCCACCTTAGAGTCGCTTACGATGACCACGTTATAACCATTCCAAAAACTGTTCGAAAGCACAATCTCAACAGCCTTGTGGATCGCCATGATTTCAGTAGTGTTCGAATCTTGATAGCCAAGAGAAATGGAGAAAAGATGATGCAGCAGCAACAAAGGCTTTGAAGTACTTGGAAAGCAAGGATGATGATGCGGAGCGGGTGGCGATTTCGTACGGGTGGCGAATTCATATTTGGGTCGCGTGGACCAACCAAATCCAGGCTGAACTTTGTGGACCTTTACAGAAGGCATATGGGGTCAGATTGTCTATTATAATATGTTTCTGGAAAGCTCAAGACGAGCCCTACAGATTTTATGAAGACTCTGTCCTTTGTAACAGATCACAACAGGCCCAAATTCAGCCATTTATCTTGTTGCGTGAAGACTTGTAGTTTTTTGCGAACTTAGAATTTGTTTTCCTTTTTACTTAGGATTCTTAGGATTTTAAGGATTTTTTTTCTTGTTTAGCAATCTAGGTTATTTCGAGTCCTAGTGGATTTGAATTGCTTTTGCTATTTAATAGTTTGTATTAGGGTTTTTTCCGCTACATCAAAAGACATAGCACTTTCCAACTTGAGTCCCTCATCACACCTCCCTTCCCGGCTAGACTCGGCGAGCCTTTTGCTGAACCGTCTACATTAAATTTCAGTAAGTCACCAGCTGGTGGTCTCCACCTTTCTATATTAGATCTCTTTATCACATCAGAATCAACACAGAGGTCCTTAATATTAAGAAGCATCATGGATATCTGGTTTTTCGACCCTCTCCCGCAATGCTTGAACCACCAAACAATCCTCAACTTGATTACGTACACGGTTTGCAGAAAATTCGCCTCTTTTCCATTGAAAACCATCTGATTTCTACACACCTATATAGACCACACAACTGCAGAAAAGAGAGTCTCCCAAGCTCTCCCGTGCTTCGGTTTTGGGCAAAGGTTCAACCACCCTGTAAACCAACCAACTAAAGACTAATTTGGACAGCTCAAAACCTCCCACCATAGCATACATTTGTTCCACAACTTCGAAGACCACACACAATGTAGGAAAAGGTGGTCAATAGTTTCAACATGAGAGTTGCAGAAACAACACTCCGTCCCCGGTGGACCGAAGCCAAACCGAGCCATAACATTCTTAACCAACACTCTTCTTTTAACTAGTTGCCACAGGAACATCTCCACCTTTGGAGGGCAAAAACCACGCCACAAAAGATTAAAGATCGAATGATTATCAACCACCTCTTGTTCTAAGCATCTTCGGAAAGAGCCAATCGAAAAAAGGCCGTTGGAGCTACACGTCCACGCCATTGCATTTGGAACCAGCTGCCTAATAGGTGGAAAATTTAAGGGAGGAGAACATAATTCGACAACTCGCACATCACCTCTTAACAGAGTCGGTAGTGCACATCCCTTTCACATAAGTGGTGAGGGGTTCAAATCTTGCCATGCATATTTTACAAGCATGTGTGGAGAGTTTTCTTCCCAGGTTGCGAGAGTAGTTATCTCCCGTTATGTGAGTAAATATTTGGGCCACACATGTATTGTTTGATCTCGATAGGTCCCGACAGTTCTATTGTAATAGTTCTTGTAATACTTAAAAAAGAAATTCAACAACACAATTTTATCACAATAATGTTACTTTGTTCAAAATGATGCCTAAATGATGTGGCATCCTAGTAGGCCTTGTCACATCATTACACAACTTATTGATTTAAATTCTTTAAAGCTTGATATTTTAACCCCTATTTTCATTAATTATTGGATAATTTCTCTAAAATAAAAAAAAGCAACCCAAAAATTATAACAATAAAATCAAGAAATTCGTTGAATTAGAACTCTTTCAAAATTTGAGATTGTGTCTAGAACCCTAAAACCCAACAATCCCACTTACCCAATGAAATCCTGATACAAATTCACAAATATTAATGTTGTTCCATGTTCTTGTTCATACGATCTACAATAGCCAATTGTGGTCAATCACAAGAATGCTTGATTTTCTAGCATCGTTCATACCACTTGTTTCTTGGCAGACTGATATACAATTGCAGTTTCTCAGCGACAGAATCTGACTAAGCACTTCTTTTTTATTATTATTTTGAAACACAATCCCATTTAAAATACTGAGTTAGCTACTATACATGACCTGCATAGTTGTATGGGTAGTTATGAGAGAGTTATTTTGTTTTAGTTTTTATTAACTAACCCGGTAACTATACATATAATTCTATATAGTAGACTAGTAGCTAAAACCTAATTTGCTCCAAAATTTAACTGAACCAATTGACTCCCACCCCTACGCTACTCATGACCAATCACATTTAGAAGAGATATACGTAATTTGGAACTTTACATGTATAGGCGTATTTGTGTTTGATTTCTCTGTATAGTTTCAATTAATAATGCGATTCTATACAAATTTCCCTTAATAACCTCTTTATATATACTTATATTTTGCAAATATCTTAGAATTACCCCAAATTGTATAAATAGGTAGAGAAGAGTATTTTAAGTATTTCCATGATTTTTTTTTTTTTTTTTTTAAAAAGAATCGCATTCTTCTATAAATTTTGCGCTTCGAAATTTTTTGCACAAATTTCCCTTACTAACTCATTTTAAAAGTTGACGAGATAAAGTTGATCCGGTGGTAAACCATTCACACCTGCACCATGAGGTTGTAGTTTGTAGTTTGTGTCCTCCCTCTCTCCAAAAAATCCTGAAGTTATATAATAGGGTAATACTTCAAAAAAAAAAAAAAAATCATTTTAAAAGTTTATATTTTGCGAATGTCTTAGAATTACCCTAAATTTTATAAATAGATAGAGTAGAGTATTTTAAGTTGTTCAATGAAAACAATTTGGATGAAATCGCATTCTTCCATGGAATATGAGTCTCGTAAATTTTTAGTCAAATTCCCCTTCTAGACCTTTTAAAAGTTTATATTTGGTGAATGTCTTAGAATTATCCCAAATTTTATAAGTAGGTAGTATAGAGTATTTTAAGTAATTCCTTTTTTTTTGTTTTTTTTTTTTTTTTGTGTGTGTGTGGGTAAAATCACATTATACAAAGGGGTTATTAAGGGAAATTTGGGTAAAATATTATGATGCTCGTATTTCATTTAATCATGCGATTCTATCCAAGGGGTTATTAAGGGAAATTTGGGTAAGTGAGTTGGGTGAGTGAGATTGTTGGGTTTTAGAAACAATCCCAATTTGTGAAGTAGTTTTAATTCAATGAATATCTTGATTTGATAGCTATAACTCTACAAATATAGTTCAGAATACAACTCCCATCAAATGAGAGAAATCTTTTCATACTTTAATGGTTAAATGTGAGACTCGGAATCTTCTCACACATATGTAAAGCAGTTAAGGTAAAAGCGTATATAATTACTGGAGGCACACACAAATCACTGAAGCACAATTGTTACGTAAAGTGCAAGTAAATGTAATATTTTCTAAACAAAAGTATAACTAACTTGACCTTTATTATATTCTTATATACTAGCTTTATTTATTTACTATTATTATTTTGAAGAAAAAAAAGCTTTATTTAGTATTTCAAGCAAAGTATTGATACCTTTTATAAATAAATAAAAGAAAAGAAAAAGCAAAGTAATGATACCGGTTTATTGGCATACATTTCGAGAGGCACAATTACATATAAGTTTATAATAACATCATAAGGGTTTGATTATGTTGCTACTAACAATAAGGTTACTAGGTTAATTTTAGTCTTTAGATTTTAATCCAAAGGTGTATAAAAATTAAGAATTTGAAAATTAAAAATAGAAAGTAATCAACTCTCTCTCACATAACTATCCAGTAATCTTACCGTTAAGGCGTTAACAGCAAGGTAGCAAAACCCACATCGTAGGCTCATAGCTATTTCATCGCATGCATGTAACTGTGTATATGCATACAAAAATGATGAGGTGCAATTGTTCAAACTCCAGACATAATTAAGGATCGTGTACCAAAGTTGCATAATATGGTGTTATTTAACTAGCAACTTGGGTCCTGACATTGTTATGTTCGGTCTTTAGTACCATATAACTATTTTTTGTTTATATATATTTTTAAATAAAGTCAATAAACTATTTTGTTGCATTATAAGGAGTTTGAAGCATTTTAACTGAGTTGGCACTCAACAAGACTTTAAATAAGATAATCACATAAGATAATTAGTGATTCTAGACATAAATTATGTCCGGGGTTTGCAATTGAGAAACTTCATATAACACTGATTGGGTATGGAACTTGCACATTTTTTTCCGTACGGGATTCCAAAAAGACACCTGTATTTATTGAATTAACACTGACATCCATTCAATTTACACCGATATTTATTACGAAACTCGTATAAAAAACATGCGAGATCCTGCACCTGATAATTTTCACACACAAGGTATTTCTCTAGTCATGATAGTCCTTACGTAATGTTGTGGAACAGGTAACGTTACAAAACTAGACTTTTAGTTTTGTAATTAACTTCAGTCTTGTAATTAATGTTGCGGACTTTTAGATTTCGACATGTCTCGACAAACTGCTATCCGTTTGGTGTCAGCATTTATTGTAATACTTTTAAAAGAATATATATTATCCAAAAATTCAACTTTGAACAAATATATTATTAATCCTAGTGAATCTTCTGAGTAAGATGGACCTTTACAATTTCCTGTGAATCACGGCTTCACACACACACTCACACTCACACACATGTATATAGAGATGAGACAAAGAGCTATAGTTAGAGAAATAATTGAGCCCATTTTCTTGGTTTATTCACTCATCAATATTTTCATTTTCCTTCACCAAGTGATCAAGATGTTTAACAACATTTCATCAATGCAGGAGCCGTATCAAGCAGTGATAATGGAAGGGAAATGGGAAGCCCTGGAAGAGTTCTTTGACAACGACGAAGGCTTCAGCATTTCATATCCAATAATGACTGTCACCAAAGACAACGCATTTCAAATTGCTGTCCACAGCAAAAGCGAGCAGCCGCTTAAACAATTACTGGAACGCGTTGTCAATTATGACCATATCCGCACTAACGTCTTGAACACCGCAAACGCCTACGAAAACACAGTTCTTCACGAGGCAGCTATCAACCACAACATCGCAGCGGTGAAGCTTTTGGTGAGAGGTGGTTATGTTACTCCTGATCAGCTTCTGGAGCGGAATAAGTCTGGCCAGACACCATTGTTCAAAGCTGCTGCTTTCGGGAGCACCAAAGTGGTCAAGTACTTAGCTTCTCAACCGAATCAAATACGAAACTCGAAGATGCTCACCGCATTAAAAATGATGGGACCTCCATTCTCCATGCTGCTGTCCGAGGGGAGCACTTTGGTCATTCTCTCTATCTTTAATTTGGTATTTCGATCCAGAACGTTATGTAACATTGGTCCTGAAATTTTTTAATACTAACTTTAATTCTTTTCTTCCACATACAGGAACGGCTCTAGAGTTACTGAAACTGGACGAAGGGTTAGCAGAATTGAAGACCAAACATGGCATGACAAGTCTTCATATTTTGACTAATTTACAATATGCTTTCGCTAATAAATTTGGCATCCACTTATGGCACAGACTTCTCTACTTTTGTATGTCTACCAATTACAATATCGATTATTGCCGTCTTCAATTCAGAAAAAAAAATTAATGATTGCAATGGAATCAAATCAGCTGTCAAATTTTGGTGTCCCAATTTGTGTCCAATCAACCAATTGGGACATGTGTGCACATTTGCTTCTATAAATGTGCACACATGTCCCAATTTGGTTGGTTGGACACAAATTGTGACACCAAAATTTGACAACTGATTTGATTCCCCTTTAAATATTTTTTTTTTTTGAATTGTGAATTATTGAAACAGTTTAATTATTTTGATCTTCGTGAAAATTATTAATTACAGGCATTCCAACCGGGGATGATAACTATGACGAGATCGATAACACTGCCGAAGATGAAAATTTTCTATATGATGTCAAAGTTGCCGATAGCTATATTAGCGATCACGATGATGACAATGATGATGATCACAAAGTTCGGTACAATTATCTGAGTAAGAATGCCCCTCCCCAATTGACAATCTGTAAAGTTAATTAAAATAAATTGCAAAGTTATTCAAGGTTGCCTTTGGCTGTAACATACTAACATATCTTTCTGTCAAATAGTTGTCATCATTGAGAGAAATATATATTAGAGTGAATAGTTCAAAATAGGAAAAAAAAAAAAAAAAAAAAACCAATATATATACAAAAAACCCATTTTTTTAAAAATATAAATAAATATTAGAAACTTAACACATGTCTGTTTGAACTTTGAACATGTCTAAGTTCTGTGCGAATAAACCTCCCTAGGAAAAAAAAAAAAAAAAAAAAAAAAATTTCGAGACCTCTAATGGAGATTTGTCCGAACAAACAAAATTTGTTTTTGCGTGTATTACGTTAAGTTTTACCTTTTTTTTATTTTATTTATTATAACGCTAAGTGTTTTTGATGTATATAATTCAACATTATTTTTTCTTTTTTGCGTGTATAATCCAAAATACACGCTAATTTCTTTTTATTTTTGGCCTGTATAATTCAAAACAATAAATTTCATCCAAAAGTTAATCTAAAAAAACCTTAAAGTGAATGATAAATCAACTGTCACATTATATTTGGGATACAAATTTCATACCCAAATTGAGACCATGCATATTTTATTTTATTATTATATTATATATCAATCAATCATTGAAATTTTACAGGTGTTACAACTTTTCAACATTTGTGCACTATTATTTCAGCAGTTTTAGAAAATATCAAGAAATCAATCTGGAAATATTTCATAAGAGGTATGCTCTCTTTGTCTCTAAATATGACCATATCACTCGATAAAATTTTCATATATTATATATTTGTACATCCATCTAATATAAGCTTATATATTATACAGGTATGGCAGATGGCCGGTGGCCGACAGTAAGAAAAATTTGGAAAGAAAAGAGAAAGCGTAAATTTGCTTTTAAGCTGGCCCAAGAACTGATAAAGAACGATGACTCGTGGCAGGGAAGTTATACAGAAGACACGACTCAATATTATAGATACTATATAGATTCATCAATAGAAATTGAGCATCCTCAACTGTTATCAATAGAAAAGCCGCTGGTTGAGTCCGATGATCATCTTCAAATGTTAGATATTATAGAAGATGGAATGCCGCGAATAGAATCTAAACATCAAGTGGAGACTCCACTGCTTGCTGCAACAAGATCAGGAGTGATAGAGCTTGTGAAGGAGATACTTAAGATGCATCCTCAAGCAGTTGAGCACATTAGCCATAAGAAGCAGAACATATTACATGTTGCCAGCTACCGTCAAAGAGAGGTCTTCGATTTCGTCAAAGATATACAGATGCCAGCAAGCAGGCTGATTTTGGGAATTGACGATGAAAGCTACACTGTTTTACACCATGTTGCAGACACCAGGAACTGTAATGGAGGTACCCGCCCTGGTCCTGCCTACCAACTTCAACAGGAGTTAGAGTGGTTCAAGGTACGTGTGCATGTGTATATATATAACCTATTATCGCCCAATGTAGCTGGGTGGGTATTCAGTCTAACCTATTATCGCGTGGTATTTCTATTTTTTATTTTTATTTTTTAAAACTCTGATAATCTTATGATCTTATAATAAAAAATGTATACAAAATTATTATTATTTAAATTTGGTCCACCAAAACTTTTAAACACTTTCAAAATGGCCCTTCCATCAATTTCTTGAGGCTGGATCCATACTAATGTTAATCCATGTGATAAGTAATTATTTGTTTTTATTATGTCATTTACCGCATCATTAGGTGATTTATACTTGATTGTTATTTACTATTTATGTGTGTGTATATGCAGAGTGTGGAGGAAATAATGCCTATTAGGAGTAGAGGTTCACAAGACAACAACTACCGCTGTTAGTAACTGCCGTATACATGTAGGAGACTTTTGTAAATTATTTTGTATCTAATTTTCCTTACTAGTTATGTCTGCACCTCTGTATAAATATTGCTTTCATCAGTTAATAATAGTGTGGCATTATTTACACATAAATCTCTAAACCTATTATGGTATCAGAGCTCAGCTAGGAAATAGCTTGAGATCCTAAAACCCTAAAAATTCTTTTCTCTCCAAGACTAGAACAGCCGTCGTCACCATGACTGGTCCCAGCCCAACCACAGCCTCCTCCTCCTCTTCCTCTGCTCCTCAAGTCACTCTCACGGGAACAACCAACAACAATACCAACCAGCCTCCATCAATTATTGCCATAAACTCCACTCAAGTTCCTATCAAGCTAACCAAAGGAGGGAACTATGCTGCATGGAGATCGCAATTTGAGAACCTACTCTTTGGCTATGATCTTATGGGATATCTAGACGGTACCAAACCGTGTCCCTCAGAAACTATTTCAGCCTCTACTGATGCAACCAATGGACAAGTTTCAGACCAAACTGCAGCCAATCCGGATTATCAGATTTGGCTTCGTCAAGACCGATTGCTTCTTCATGCCATTCAGGTCTCATGTATGGGAGCCGCACAGTCCATTGTCACTCGATCCACCACATCCGCTCAAGCCTAGATGAAACTAGAGGCTGCCTACGCTAACCGATCCAATACTCGCAAACTTGGTCTCCTTGACTCACTAGAGAATGTTAGCCTGGAAGACAAATCCGTAGCGGACTACATGCAAGGGATCAAGACCATTATTGATAATCTTGAATTAATTGGTCATTCAGTTGATGATGGTGCAATTGTCGTACACACACTGAATGGACTAAGTTCGGCCTACATGCCTCTCGCCTCTGCTATTCGAGCCCGGGACATTCCAATTTCTTTTGAAGAACTATATGACAAATTACTTGATCAGGAAGCTTACCTTCGACGTGAGGAATAAACAAAAATGGGCCTACAATAACAGCCCAATTCAATCAAAGAACAGTCAATCGGCGAGGTCGAGGACAAGGGTCATACTCCTCTAACACTGGACACCACCAGAATTTTGGCCACAATAATTACCACAATCAGCACTAGAATTTCGGCCACAGTACTGTCCATAGTCAGCAGCAAAATTCTGGTCATGCACATGGTAGAGGTTACGGTTCCAACTCCAATTACAACAGCCCATATCGTTACAGTCCTCAGCAGAATCAATGGCGCCCCCAATCATCCAATAATTCACGCCCAACATGTCAACTATGTGACAAAATTGGGCACACAGCCCACACATGTCGTTCCCGTCCACCTACAGCAGCCCAACATTGGCCACAAGCCAACCACATGACATCTGATCAGTCTGGCTCACGCACCAATACTAATTGGATACTTGATTCGGGTGCTTCCCACCACATGACATCGGATCTTCAGAACCTATCACTGCATTCAGAGTATGGTGGACCAGAGGACATCACACTTGGGGACAGTAAATCTATTCCTATTACTCACACTGGATCTACTTCATTGCATAATTCTAACCACTCATTTCACCTTAAAAATGTCCTATGCTCACCTAAAATATCTCATAATCTAGTTTCAGTATCTCAATTTTGCTCTCACAATAACACATCCATTGAATTTTTTCCTAACTGTTTTCTTGTGAAGGATCTGACTACGGGGGCATCCTTGGTCCGAGGCCAGAATAAAGGAAATCTTTATATTTGGCCGAGGTCCAGTCAGCTGCGTCCACCAGCGTCACCAGTTCACTCATATTCAGCGTCTGTCAACCCTGTTGTCACGCCTTTAGCGTGGCACTGCCGCTTAGGACATCCCTCCATGCAAGTCCTCCATAAGCTACTCCAGTCTCACAATCTTCCAGTCGCCAAGTCCGGGTCTCTATTTTCTTCTTGTTCTGCATGTCAATGTAATAAGAGTCATAAATTACCTTTTGGTAAATCAACATTGTCTAATAATAAACTATTGGAGATTCTATTTACTTATGTTTGGGGTCCAGCTCATATTTTGTCGTTTGATAATTTTCGCCATTATGTCATCTTTGTGGATTATTTCACTAAATATACTTGGATATATCCACTCAAAAATAAATCTGAGGTTCCAAACATTTTTAGACAGTTTTGAGCTCTAGTTGAGAATTTCTTTAACTCTAGAATTAAAACTGTTTACACTGATGATAGTGGGGAGGCCCAAGCCCTTGGCTGTGACCTGAAAAATATGGGTATCCAACACTTAAAATCCCCACCTCACACACCTGAGCATGTAGGCACAGCTGAACGTAAACATAGGCATGTGGTGGAAACGGCATTAACTTTGCTTCACCATGCGTTTGTACCTCTCAAATATTGGTCCCTTGCCTTTCGTGCTGCTGTTTACTTGATCAATCGCATGCCCACTCAGGTTCTTAGTCACCAATCTCTATACCACATGTTATTTGGCAAGGACTCGAATTATCGAAAATTACGTGTATTCGGTTGTCTTTGCTATCTATGGCTCCGACCATATACATCTCATAAACTCTAATCCCGCTCAATACCATGTGTCTTCGTAGGTTACTCCACCGAACATAATGCCTATCTTTGTCTAGAACGTCTTACCAATAGGGTGTTTATCTCTCGTCATGTCGTGTTTGTCGAAACTGAATTTTCGTTTACCACAGCTGTTGGTCGCTTGTCGTCTCACATTCCTCCTAGCGTCACCGCTTTGTTTCGGTCTCTCCCCTCTGCTGTCAGGTCTGCACAAGAAAATGGTGACACCTCTTTCACCGACATTTCCCATATTCATGAGCCAATCTCACATGACACAATACATATTCCTATTACCTCACCAGCACAATCTCGTCCACCGCAAACAACACCACCTGATATGCCTACACGTACCACACCTTCCCCACTTCAATCGTCCCACATTGACCCACCGAGTGACACACACACCGCCCCAAATGCCTCTCTCCCACTCGCCTCTCATTCGGTCCAGCCACTACCAAATCAGGTGTCCTCCTCTCCTACTCGAACTGCACCAATTGCCTCTCCTCCACTTGCCTCTATTTCGGTCCAGCTGTTACCCGACCAGGTGCCATCTTCCCCTGCCAGAATTATTCATACCAGGTCAAAGAGTAATATTTTCAAGCCTAAGGCAGTATTTGATCTTAATGCCGTAGCTCATACTTCCCCACAGACCGAACCAACCACCCTAGCACAGGCCCGCAAACACTCCGAATGGCGACAGGCCATGAGTGAGGAATATGACGCCCTTGTGAAAAATGCCACCTGGGATTTGGTTCCATCTCATCCGTCACAGAATGTGGTGGGTTGTAAATGGATTTTTCGGATCAAATGCCACCCTGATGGTTCGGTGGCTCGGTACAAAGCCCGTCTTGTGGCTAAAGGTTTCCACCAACGGCCGGGTGTCGATTTCAATGAAACATTCAGTCCTGTAGTGAAACCTGTCATGGTTCGCCTTATTCTAACTATTGCTGTTACTAACAGTTGGCCACTGTTCCAGCTAGATGTCAATAATGCTTTTTTGCAGGGTACCCTCACAGATGATGTATATATGGTGCAGCCGCCAGATTTCATCCATTCCACCAAACCGCACCATGTTTGTAAGCTCCGAAAGGCGATTTATGGTCTCCGTCAGGCTCCGCGTGCTTGGTACACTGAACTTCGTACCTTTCTACTGGCAACCGGGTTCGTCAACTCTAAATGTGATGCATTTCTCTTCATTCGGCACCGTCCTGGCCACACACTGTATGTTCTTGTCTGTGTTGATGATATCATTGTCACTGGCTCCTCTGACTCTCTGGTTCATGACTTTATCGCCACTTTGGCTCAACGCTTCTCCTTGAAAGATCTTGGTCTACTTTCATTCTTCCTTGGAGTAAAGGCGCACCGCTCCTCACATGGACTGTATCTCTCTCAGCAACAGTACATCCGTGATCTCTTAGCCAAAACTAACATGCTTGAAGCAAAGCCAGTCTCGACCCCTCTGTCGCTCACTAAATCTTTGAAACTAAATGATGGAAGTGCTCCCACGGATACCACTCAATACAGGCAAGTCCTTGGTTCCTTGCAATATCTATCACTGACACGTCCAAACGTCTCCTTTACAGTGAACAAACTCTCTCAATTCATGCATCGCCCAACCATGATACACTGGAATGCTGTGAAACGAGTGCTCAGGTACCTAAAAGGATCCCTCGATCTCGGTCTTTTCATTTCCTGCAGCTCTCCTCTTCGTCTTCATGCCTTTGCCGATGCCGATTGGGCGGGCGATCCTGACGATCGGTGATCTACCACAGCTTATATTGTGTTCCTTGGCTCCACACCTATCAGCTCAAGCTCCAAGAAACAACACACAGTTGCACGGTCCTCAACTGAGGCAGAGTTTCGCACCATAGCGTCCATAGCTGCAGAGCTCAATTGGGTTGGCCATCTCCTCCATGAACTTCATATCCAGGTACCTGCAACTCCTGTCATCTACTGTGACAATGTCGGTGCCACTTATGTCTGCGCAAATCCTATCTTCCATAGTCGCATGAAGCATGTTGCCATCGATTTTTTCTTTGTTCGGGATCAAGTAGCTCGCAATCAACTACGTGTAGCTCATGTCAACACCAAGGACCAGCTCGCTGATTCTCTCACCAAGGCTCTTTCCCGCAAGCAGTTCCAAGATCATCGTTCCAAGATAGGCGTCCTCGCCGGCCGCTCTATCTTGCGGGGGCATATTAGGAGTAGAGGTTCACAAGACAACAACTACCACTGTTAGTAACTGCCGTATACATGTAGGAGACTTTTGTAAATTATTTTGTATCTAATTTTCCTTACTAGTTACGTCTGCACCTCTGTATAAATATTGCTTTCATCAGTTAATAATAGTGTGGCATTATTTACACATAAATCTCTAAACCTATTAATGCCATCCTATTTTACTCAGCACCTTGAGAATAAAAGCCATAAGATAGCCAAAGAGCTCTTCAAAGAGAAGCATGCAATTCAACATAAAGAGGCACAACAATGGATAAAAGAGACTTCTCAGTCATGCTCCGGAGTTGCTGTTCTAGTGGCCACAGTCGTGTTTGCAGCCGCCTTCACAGTACCTGGTGGTAATAATGACGAGAATGGTCTTCCGATTCTCCTCAACTCTCCTTACTTCCTGTTTTTCACTCTCATGGATGTTGTCTCCTTGTCTTGTTCCTTGACTTCTGTTGTAATGTTTCTCTCCATAATCACATCCCCTTTTGAGCTGGACAATTATCGTATCTTGCTCCCTCGAAGACTGACGCTAGGCTTCGCCTTGCTATTCATGTCCGTGGCAACAACCATGCTCGCGTTCACTTCCACGATTTTCCTCATCATCCGTTCGGAGCAGCGTCGACGATGGACACTGACTCTCATATGCTCCGCTGCATTCGTCCCTGTGAGCGTGTTGGCCCTTACACACTTCCCATTGTTCGTTTCGTTTATAAGAGCTTGGAATAACATTTTCAAGCTCATTTGGATGGCTTTTCCTTACAATTTGCTACTGCAAATTTTTAAGTTTCTGGGGAATTATATCAGAGACCTTGGACTTGGCTTTCTCGAACTTGGACTTTATATCAAAGAACTTGGAATTGACTTTCTCAAGTTTCTTCACAAGTTAGTCTGTCGACTTGGATTTCACTTTCTCAAGTTTCTTCATTACTTATTCCGTCGAGATCTACATTCAAAAGATGAGGGAAATGCATAAGAGCTTTGCATCCTCGACAATTATATCTATGAAACAGAGTGATGATTCTAGTGATAGTCACAAAGTGCTCGATAAAAGTCTTGAGAGAATCTCATGAATGAAACAGAGAAATGAAGAACTCCATTAATGGAGAGTTGTGAGAGAAAATATCTTCTGTATTTCAAAATTGATTACTTTGATTACACATTCATTCATTTATATACAAGAGTGATCACACAAAACGTGTGATCTAACAATCACTGCCACAACAGCAGGTTGTTACACTAACTATGATTAGTAAACTAAATCTGGTATTTAATTAACCAAGGTAAACTAACTAGAGTACAATATCAGGTAATGACTCATTCGTAGAAGTTGTGCTCTGCTATTGAAGCTGAGAGTTTGATTGAGCTATCTATTGGCTTATCAATCTATCCTTAATTTTTTTTTTCCGTCTTAATTGTGTGTGTTTGATTAAGATCAAGAGGTTTATTTGCAAGCTGAATGAGCACCCTCAGCTCATTGGGTGGTGGTTGTTTGTTATTAACTAAAAGTTGGTTTTCTATTGAGTTAAAAGCCCTTTAAATAGATTGTAACTTTGAGAACGATTATTATATTCAGAGAGAATTTCATCACTATCATCTTTATTGTTTGAATAAATTGTCTAATCAGAGATCATGGTCATCATGATCATCAACATCATCAAGGGACTAGATTCATTCGTGATTGAGGCACGGAGAAGTGTTCTTATGATCCAAGAGAAGATTTGAAAGAATCCGCTATATATCCATGAATTCTAAGGAGTATCGTGGGATTATACATTTATACTTGAGGTTTTCTATGAGGTCTGTTCTAATTTGTTTCCATTTTGTAAATGTGATTGATGCAGAGTTTTTGAAATGTTAGAACTATAGTCTAATATTAAATGAGATTGCTTACGAGTTGCAAGGAGTAATAATAATTTTTTTTTAAACTATAAAAGATTTAGAACATGATCAACAATAACAGATAGTCTAATGTTAGTTAGTTAAGACTAGTAAACCACTTAGAATATTTAGTTATTGGTTAAATAACATATATTGCTGACGCCTATTGTATGATTCACTGGCATATAAACCAGTCTCTCTTTTAACGTTTTTCATTCATTGAATTTACAGAGAATATTCTTTCATGAACCTTCATTAATGGAGCTTCTTCAAGCTCTACTTTGATTGCTTTTCATTTAGAACTTGTTCACCACTATCAAATACCATACTCTGTTTCAAGTGAAACACCTAATTGCAGGTGCCATAAAAAATGAATAAATCAAAACATGTATATTCTTTTATACTAGGGTGTCATTAGATTAAGAAAATTCTAAGAAAAAATAATAATCCTAGTCACTATTTAGATCCCTCGACCATTAATGGTTAGTCTAGTCTATGATCGTCTATAATTTTATAGTAAATAAATTTTTATAAATTTTATTCTTTTGAGAAGAATTAAATAAAAATAGTAGTTATATAGTAGACAAAATATACATAATAATACTTTTATAGTCAGGTCAATCCTGAAGAAAAAATTTCAAGACCGATTTAATCATAAAAGAACCAACGAATATAATTATCGCATTCACATACAAATAAGAAATAACGAAAGCAATAGTTTTTTTTTATTTTTTTATTTTTTTTTCTATGACAAGCGACAACCTTTATTAGAAACCAAATTTATACAGTTATACACTCCAACTGGTCCTCGTCACTAGATAAGGCCAACCTAGCTAAATTGTGGGCGACTATCCATGGTTGCTAAAAGCCATAGTTATGTAAATGGAACATTTTCCAAACAATTAACTTTTCCTTTATTATGTTCTTGTATAACAGCTTTATTTATTGTTTAAAGTAAAACACTGTTATCAAAGTGAAGAAATCAATTATTATTATTTTTTAAACAGTAAAAAGAAAAAGCAAAGTAATGATACCAGTTTACTGGCATACCTTTTGAGAGGCACATACAATTACGATATAACCTCATAATTATTTGCTAATGTTTTTTTTGTTTTTGTTTTTGTTTTTGCATATATCAATTATATATATATATATATATATATATAAATACACGGTGGTTCTCTAGTCAGGACGTCCTGATTTATAATTTCAGAACGCTCAACCACAGCCACACATTAACAAATATTTACACTCAATATGAATGTGTGGCTACGGTTGATTGTCCTTAGGACGTCCTTACTAGAGAACCACCACACATATATATATATATATATATATATATATATATATATATATGAGTGGTTCTCTCACTCACGAGGGATTCTTATTTTAACATAAAGTAAGGACCTCTATGGAATCCATCGATTTGAATGAATTTTGATCTGAATTGTTGTGTGGATGATAAGTTCAATGAAATCTACTTATATACAAAATTTGAAAAATTTTCAAATACTACAACTATTTTTTTTCCGGATTTTGTGAAATATGAAGCATTGAAAAAATTAGCGAAAAATAGGAAAAATGAAAAAAAAAAAAAAAAGAAGTTGATTAATAATAATAATAATAATAATTGATTAATTTCAATTATATTATACAAAAAAAATACAATGGGGTGTATGATTTGATTATTTGTTGATTGCCTTATCGGTTATGATACATAATTTTTTTTTTTTTTTTTTTTTTTTCCAAAGAAAATTAGGTTCCGTAGAAAAAACAAGCAAAGATACAAATGTTCCATTATCTTATGATTGAAGACTTCAAATATTGTGTAAGGAATGGACCTTTACAATTCCATGTGAATAACACAGAGAGAGAGAGAGAGAGAGAGCTAGTTAGAGACAGATCAATTGAACCCATTAATTTTCTTGGTTTATTCACTCATCAATTTCACTTTCCTTGATAAAGTGATCAAGATGTTTAACATTGAGGCCTAATCGTGCCGAGTGCTGCCAATCCTTGACCCACAATGGATATATATCACTTTTCAAAAAAAAAAACACGTAAACATTCATACTATCGATGCTTCCTCGATGGATATATAATCACTTTCTGTAAATAACAATTATGTGTAAGAAATATTGGACCTTTACGATTCCATGTGAAGTCCATTTTCTTGATTAGGAGGGATCAAGATGTTTGGCTTCACACACACACATATATATATATATAGAGAGAGAGAGAGAGAGAGAGAGAATTCAATCCATTTTCTTGGTTTATTCACTCATCAATTTCATTTTCCTTGACTAAGAGGGATCAAGATGTTTGACTTTTCATCAGTGAAGGAACCGTATGAAGCAGTGATTGAAGGGAAATGGGAAGACCTGCAAGAGATCTTCGATAACGACGAAGGCTTTAGCATTTCATATCCAATAATGACTGTCGCCAAAGACAACGCATTTCATATTGCTGTCCACAGCAAAAGCGAGCAGCCACTTAAACATTTACTGGAACGCCTCAATCATGACCAAATGCGCACAGACGTCTTGCAAACCATTAATGCCTACGAAAACACAGTTCTTCATGAGGCAGCCATCAACCACAACATTGCTGCGGTGAAGCTTTTGGTGGGAGGTGGTTACGTTACTGATGAGCAGCTTCTGGAGCGGAATAAGTCCGGCCAGACACCATTGTTCAAAGCTGCTGCTTTTGGGAGCACCAAAGTGGTCAAGTATTTAGCTTCTCGACCAAATCAAATGATGACCACTAGTGATAATTATAAGCAGCAGCTGGACGATAATCACCGCACTAAAAAAGATACCACCTCCATTCTCCATGCTGCTGTCCTAGGGGAGCACTTTGGTCTCTCTCTCTCTATATATATCTTTGTTTATATATTTATAATAATTTCTATTATAAATTATTATAAAAGCTTTTACCACCACTCTCCTAAAGAGCCTCCTTGTCTAGGGTTGAAAGCTGTACTTTGAGTTCTATTGTATTTTATTATGAAAAATATTATATTTTTATTTCAAACTCTTAGATGATTTTATTTATGTTTGGACTTTATTTTTAATGTTTATAATTTGTTAACTTTTTGAACTTTAAAATGTAAGTATTGCTTTTATGTTAATTATTAGTTTGTTAATTTTATTTGAAGTACCGTTTGCATTACTAATTTTATTTTGTTAATTTTACAAATGTTTTAACTTTTATATATTAAGAATTGCTTTATATATATGAATACGATCCATTGGATCAGATCAGATCAAATATATTTCTTATGGATTGGATTGGATAGGATTCCACTCTAAGGCTGGAATTGAATCAGATGTTAGATCGTAACAAATCTAATGGATCTGATTTGCTGTAGTTGTAAACAGTTGTAAAGTTCTTTATTTATGTGTTTTTGAAAATGAAAAACAGTGTTTTGAATTTATAACTACAAAGTTGAATACAAAAATGCACTGTTTTTCTTGTTTTGCTGTTTTGTTTTCTGTTGTGGTGGCTGTGGTTGTTGCTTGTTGCGCACCTGGTTCCCCTGCTTGGCTTTGATGCCTGTTGCCTTTGTTGTCCCTGATGCTGGGCTGTTTTCCTTGCAATAAATTGCTGTTTCAAAAAAAAAAAAAAATGTACTGTTTTTCATTATTTATATATTTATATAGAGTAATTTTTCAATGAGTACTTTTACGATACACACTTTAAACACCTTTGATGAAATTGCATGTAATCAAATGTTTTTTGAAGAGCTTTTTGTATGCATCCTAAGAAAATTAAAATATACATTTGGTAAAAATTTGGAAATTTTTTGGATTTGAGAACTATTTTTTCTTATATTTCCATATTTTTAAATGTTTTATCTTCAAAAAATTCGGAAAAAAATAGTTCTTCTACCCGAAATATTTTAATTTTTTTTTTCCATAAATATATTTTAATGTTTTCACCATCCATACAAAAAATCAAATCAAGATTCAATCTTCTAATTTATTGCTTTTTTCAAAAAAAAAAATATTCAATATATTCCATACAATTTCATCAAAGAAGCTTAAAGTGTGCATCGTAAAAAGTCTTTATTGGAAAATTACTATATATATATATATATATATATATATATATATATATAGTCATTTTCAGGTAATTAGCAGGTCTGGATTTAGGAAAATATTTTGGATCCAGTCATGAATGATCTTAAACAAAGATATTATGGCCGTAAATGGTCTTGATCATTTAAGTTTAGATGGTCATAACTCTGATTACGATAGTTTCGATAATAATAATAAAATAAAAAAAAACTAGTCAAGAATTTAGTTAAACTTTATTTATACTAACTTTGATTCTTCCCCACAGGAACGGCTCTATGTTCACTGAATATGGACAAAGGGTTAGCAGAATTGAAGACCAAAAATGGCATTACAAGTCTTCATCTTTTGACTAATTTACAATCTGCTTTCACTAATAATTTTGGCATCCACTTATGGCACAGACTTCTCTACTTTTGTATGTCTACCAATTTCAATATTGATCATTTTCCTTCTTCAATTCACAAGAAATGTGTGCAATTTTTTATTTTTTTTAAGTTTCATGAATTGAAGCAGTACAGTTATTTCGATGATTAATTATATTTATATATACTTTATTTTTCCAAATTATTAATTACAGGCATTCCAACCGGTGATGATAACTCCGATGATGCCGATAACATTGACGAAGATCATGAAAATGATGTCAAAGTTGCAGATAACATTAGTAGCGAAGTCATTAGTGAATATGATGACAAAGTTGGCGACAATCAGAATAAGAATGCCCCACCCCAATCAACATTAATATTCTGTAAGGGTTAATTAAAATAAATTGCGATGTTATTCTACTGTTGCCATTTTTTTTCTTCTATTATATAACTTTCTCTCAAGGGTTTAGTTATTATATATTATCCTGCAAAAATCAAAGATTTGAAAATTTCTTCTTAAAAAATAAAATAAATAAATAACCCCCTTTCCCCATAACTACCATGAAATCCTGTATATAGCTAAAGAATACAGGAACTATATTGTTAATGGGTAGTTATCAGAAGGAAACATTTCACTCCAACAACAATACAATTACTGTATTGTAGCCAAATCCAATAGGGGCTAAATTATCGTTCAAATAGTTGTTATTATTAAATAAATTTTACATGAAGTTCAACTTTTCACCATCTGTCTACTATTTCAGCAGTTCTAGAAACTATCAAGAAATCATTCTGGAATTATTTCATCAGAGGCCGTATGCTCTCTTTGTCTGTCTCTCATATATGAATGAACACATCACATGAAAACGTTTTCTTACATAGTATATTTGTAGGCCTCTTTTCAAAAATAGCAATATAAATATGTGAAACATTTAAATTTATCAATTGTTAAAACTTTTAGTGTTTTTGTCAATTTTCCATCTCATTGATGGAGGTGGAGATCGAACAGACAATGGAGGTTTGAATTATTTTTTTTCACTTCAGTGGCCAAATTGAAAATAATAGAAAACTTTTAGAGGTGACTAAACGTAAAAAAATAAAAAATAAATAAAAAATAAAAACATTATGTTTTTGGCATTTGTAACTATCCAATAAAAAATTGTTTTATATACATACAGATGGCCGGTGGCCAACAGTGAGAAAAATTTGAAAAGAAAAGAGAAAGCAGAACTTTGCTTTTAGACTGGCTCGTGAACTGATAAAGAATGATGGCTCGTGGCAGCAAAGTTATACACAAGACACGACCCATTATTTTAGATCACTGCTTAAGGATGACGAACTGCTTAAGGATGGTCTTCCGATTCTCCTCCACTCTCCTTACTTCCTGTTTTTCACTCTCATGGATGTTGTCTCCTTGTCTTGTTCCTTGACCTCTGTTGTTATGTTTCTCTCAATAATCACATCCCCTTTCGAGCTGGACAATTTCCGTATCTCGCTCCCTCGAAGACTGACGCTAGGCTTCGCCTTGCTCTTCATGTCTGTGGCAACAACCATGCTCGCGTTCACTTCCACAATTTTCCTCATCATCCGTTCGGAGCAGCGTAGACGATGGACACTGACTCTGATATGCTCTGCTGCCTTCGTCCCTGTGAGTGTATTGGCCCTTACACACTTCCCGTTATTTGTTTCGTTTATAAGAGCTTGGAAAAACATTTTCAAGGTCATTGGAATGGCTATTCCTTACTATTTGCTACTGCACATTTTAACGTTTCTGGGGAATTTAGTCCATCCACTTGGAATTTATATCAAAGCACTTGGACTTGGCTTTCTCGGACTTGGTCTTTATATCAAAGAACTTGGACTTCGCTTTCTCAAGTTTCTTCACAAGTTAGTCGTTCGATTTGGCCTTTACATCAAAGAACTTGGACTTGGCTTTCTCGAACTTGGTCATTATATCATAGAACTTGGTATTGGCTTTCTAAAGTTTCTTCACAAGTTAGTCGTTCGATTTGGACTTTATATCAAAGAACTTGGAATTGGATTTCTCGAACTTGGAATTTATATCAAAAAACTTGGACTAGGCTTTCTCAAGTTTCTTGACAAGTTAGTCCATCAACTTGGATTTCAGTTTCTCAAGTTTCTTCACTACTTAGTCCGTCGAGACCCAACTTCAAAAGACGAGGGAAATGCATAAGACTTTGCATTCTCGACAATTATATCTATCCTTTTTCTTTTTTTTTTTTGGTCTTAATTGTGTGCGGTTAAGAGGTTATTTATTTTTCGAAAAAAAGTCGTGATTTGTTTTCCTATTTGTTTTGTTTTGTTTTTTTATATTATATACATCATGCGGTGCCACCACTCGAATCTGAAAAATTGAAAGTTGAATGAGCACCCTTATTGTTCTTATTTGTGCGGTGAACCGGTGGTTGTTTGCCTATTTGCTATTAATAAAAGTTGGGTTTTTTATTGAGTGAAAAGTTCTTTAATAAGCTTATAGGAGGATTTTCAATACAATACTATTTTATTGCGTCAATGCTATAATTTAGTATATATTAAAAATATATATATATATGCTCCAATGGGATGCTAAATGTATAGCATATGTCAAATTTGATACAACAATGAATACTATTTTTTAATTAGAAAAATGTCATTTTATTATTATTTTGAATGCATTAATCGTTGACTTTTATAATTTTAAAAAATAAAACATATTATTTACATTGAATGCATTAATTGTATTTGTTGACTTATATAATTTTAAATATAAAAAAAATGTAAATAGCATTTCAAATATAATTATGCATTGGAGTATAATGCTAAAATGATGTGCCAAATATAGTATTTTAGTATTTTTGTGTGCCAAATTTGGTATTAACATTAGCATATGCATTGGAGATGGTCTAACGTTGAGAACAATTATTATATTTAGGGAGAATTTCATCACTATCATCTTTATTGTGTGAATAAATTGTCCAATATTAGAAATTCTTAAACCAAATTGATAATTTTTCAAACAGTAGGGATAGTGTTTGATATTATCCCTTATATTTATTTTTAAAGGTGTGATTTACATGGAGTTGTAAAGGATAATATTGGTTTCTTTGTTTTATTCCTACTTTTGCTTCATTTTGAGAGTTTAACTTTTGAATGGATTCTCAATGAATAAAGTTGCAAACTTATTGTCTTTGTCATGCCTATTACCTATACGGAATACGGATAATAATTCTCAATGAATAAGATTGATCACTCCATATACAGAATCAGTCTTGATCTATCACTCTCATACACATTGATCAAATTGAACACATTTTCTAGGTTTATTCAGTCAATTTCATTTTGCTTTCTATAAGTGATCAATGAAGGAGCCGTATCAAGCAGTGATAAAAGAAAATTGGGAAGATCTGAAGACATGCAACATTTTATATCCAATGACTGTCACCAAAGACACTGCATTTCACATCGCAGTCCACAGCAGGAAGGAGCAACCATTTAGACATCTGCTCGAACGTGTGAACGACCCTATGGGAGACACTTTTTTTTTTTTTGAGTTGAAAGAAAAAGAATAGTTTTTTTTTTTTTTTTTTTTTTGAACAGTTGAGGAAAATATATTAATAAAAGCCTGAGGACAGAGCAGAGGAAAAACAGAGAAGAAACCCCAAAAGCTAAAACGACCTGGGATAATTTTAACCCCTATTTTCATTAATTATCGGATAGCTAAAACATGGCTTGCATATTTGTATGGATAGTTATGAGAGAAAGTTATTCTGTTTTAGTTTTTATTAACAACTAACCAGTAACTATATAGAACCTATATAGTAGCTAAACCCAATTCACTCCAAAATTTAACTGAACCAATGGACACCCACCCCAACTCTACTCATGAGCAATCACATTTAAAAGAGATATAGTTTGGAACGTTACATGTATAGGCGTACTTGTGTTTGCTTTCTCTGGACTGAGATTAGATGAGTGAGAATCGTTGGGTTTTAGAAACAATCCCAATTTGTGAAGGAGTTTAATTCGATGAATATCTTGATTTTATAGCTACAAGCCTACAAGTATAGTTAGAATGCAACTCCCACCAAATGAGAGAGATCTTTCCATACTTTGCGATTTAATGGACAAATGTAAGACTCGAATTGCTCCCACAAATATGTAAAGGTTTGCGTATATAATTACCAAAGGCACACACAAATCACTAAAGCAATCGTTACGTAAAGTGCAAGTAAATGTAATATTTTATATAGTAGTTATCAAATGAGGTATACCTTATTTTAATTTTGGTAAGGACATTGATGAAATCACATATATTTTTATGAATTTTGATCTGAATTTTTTTGTGGATGATAAGTTCATTGAAATCTATCTATAAATAAAATCTGAGAATTTTTCAAGTATTAGAACTATTTTTTTTTTTTTTAAAAATTTTCATATATTTATCTCATTTTCAGATGCCTTTATATTTAATAAAACCAGGATAAATAGTTTTGGTGCTTGACAAATTCTCAAATTTTTTTCATAGGTAGATTTCATTAAATTTATCATCCACAAAAAAATTCAAATCAAAATTCATAAAAATAGATGTGATCTTTTCAAGGTCTTTACCAAAATTAAAATAAGGTATACCTCACTTGATAACTACTAACTTTTTCTATGCAAAAGGATAATTAACTTAACCTTGTTCCTCTGTTTTGTTTTGTTTGTTTTTTTGCTCTTGCCTCTGCCCTTGGTTCTTTGTTTCTGCTTTTGGTTTATTCTGCTCTTGTTGTTGTGGTTTTGGCCTTCCTGACTTTTCTTTGATTATTAAAGTTACAGTCTAAAGAAAAAACCTAATTACCTTTATTATATTCTTATATAGTAGCTTTATTTATTTATTTATTATTATTATTATTTTAAAAAAAGCTTTATTAGTTTTTGAAGCAAAGTATTGATACCTTTTATAAATAAATAAATAAAAGAAAAAGCAAAAGCAAAGTAATGATACCGGTTTATTGGCATACGTTTCAAGAGGCACAATTACTTATAAGTCTATAATAACATGTAAATGTGTTGCATACTATTGAGTATAATTAAGGATGAGTATCGGAGTTGCATACTATTGAGTTATTTAACTATCAACTTGGGCCCTGATATTGTTATGTTCAAGATCAATAATCAGTCTTTAGTATTACAAAACTATTTTTGTTTATTTTTATTTTTTAAAAATAAAGTTTAATTGGAGGAGTGTTGCATCATAGAGCTTGAAGCATCCCAACTAATTTAGCATCCAACAAGACTTTAAATCATGAGATAATTTGTGATTTTGGACATAAATTATGTCCGGGGGTGTGCACTTGATAAGCATCCTATAACATTGATTGGGTATGGAACTCGTATGTTTTTTCGTACGGGATTTCAAAAAACACCCGTATTTATTGAATTAACACCGATATCTATTCAATTAATACCGATATTTATTGAGAATCCCGCATAAAAAAAAACGTATGAGATCCTGTACAAGCTTCACACATAAGGTATTTCTCCAGTCATGATAGTCCTTATATAACGTTACAAAACTAGACTTTTAGTTTTGTAATTAACTTTGGTCTTCTAATTAACACCGTCAACTTTTAGATTTTGGCAGGTTTCGACAGACTCCTATCTGATCATTCGGTGTCAGCATTTATTGTAATACTTTTAAAAGAATATATATTATCTAAAAATTCAACTTTGAACAAATATTGAAATATATTATTAATCTTAGTGAATCTTCAGAGTAAGAGATGGACCTTTACAATTCCATGTGAATCACGGCTTTTTACACACACTCACACTCACACACATGTATATAGAGTCATAGAGATGAGACAGAGAGCTAGTTAGAGAAAGAATTGAACCCATTTTCTTGGTTTATATATTCACTTAAGTGATCAAGATGTTTAACTCATCAATGCAGGAGCCATATCGAGAAGTGATACGGCAAGGGAAATGGGAAGCCCTGGAAGAGTTCTTCGACAACGACGGAGGCTTTAGCATTTCATATCCAATAATGACTGTCGCCAAAGACAACGCATTTCACATTGCTGTCCACAGCAAAAAGGAGGAACCGCTCAAACGGTTATTGGAACGCGTCAATTCTGACCATATCCGCGACAACGTCTTGAACACCACCAACGCCTACGAAAACACGGTTCTTCACGAGGCAGCCATCAACCACAACATTGCGGCGGTGAAGCTTTTGGTGAGAGGTGGTTATGTTACTACAACGCAGCTTCTGGAGCGGAATACGTCCGGCCAGACACCATTGTTCAAAGCTGCTGCTTTTGGGAGCACCAAAGTGGTCAATTACTTGGCTTCTCGACAGAAACAAATGACTTTTAGTGACGATGGTCATAAGAAACTCGAAGATGCTCACCGTACTAAAAATGATGAAACCTCCATTCTCCATGCTGCTGTCCGAGGGGAGCACTTTGGTCAATATTCTCTCCATCTTTAATTTCGTATTCCAAAATATTACGTAACTTTAGTTCTTATGGGTAGTGTTAACCAGGATAACAGTTAAGGCACATGTTAACACTACTCATATTTTTTTTTTCTACTGACTTTAATTCTTTTCTTCCCAACACAGGAACGGCTCTAGAGTTACTGAAACTGGATAAAGGGTTAGCAGAATTGAAGACCAGAAATGGCATGACAAGCCTTCATATTCTGACTAATTTACAATATGCTTTTGCTAATAAATTTGGCAACCACTTATGGCACAGACTTCTCTACTTTTGTATGTCTACCAATTACAATATCGATCATTTAATTTCCGTCTTCAATTCACAATTTTTTTTTTTGAATTGTTAATTGAAACAATTGTTTTGATCTTGGTCGAAATTATTAATTACAGGCATTCCAACCGGTAAAGATAACTACGACGATGCCGATAACATTGACGAAGATGAAAATGATGGCAGAGTTGTTCATAATGATGACAAAGTTGCAGATAACAAAGATGATGATGAATATTATGGCGAAGTTGGCGACAATCAGAGTAAGAATGCCCCACCCCAATTGACAATCTGTAAGGGTTAATTGAGAGAATTATATATTAGAGGAAATTGCTGAAAAAGGCCAAAAGAAATTATATGGTTTTCTATTTTTATCAAAATCAAAAAGTTTTATATTGTTGTAAATTTTAGCCCCTAAAATAATAAAAATACCCCTATTATATTTTTTTTAATAAATTATAAAAGATATTAAAAACACATTGGTCAGTTCAAATGTTTTTTTTTTTCCAAGACTTTTATTCAAAAGGTGGAAAATTTGACAAAAACAATAAAAACTTTTAGGAATTAATAAAATTTGAAATTTCATATAATTTTATGACTATTTTTGTTTTAAAAAAACCCTATATTAAAATAAAGTAAGAATAATACTAACTGTCTAAAATATTTGCTCAAAATTATGCCCAAATAGTGTGACATGTGAGTAGTTAAGATTATATCACTCACAATATAATCTCATGATTTGTAGGATTTTGACAACTCACATACCACATCATTTGGATAAATATTTTGGACAACCTAGAATTATTCATTAAGTAATAGTATGTATGGTCGATCCTTATAATTAATACTATAAATGCCAAATTTTGTGATAATTTATTTATTTATTTATTTTTTAATCTCAGAATGATATAACAAATGATTTATATATAATCGTTAATAATGAGATGATTAAGTGAATGATTTACGGTTTTAAATAAGTTGTTATATTATTTTGAGATACAAATTTCATACCCGAATTGAGACCATAGTATATTTTTTATTATTTTATTATATATATAAATCAATCATTGAAATTTTACAGGAGGTTCAACATTTCAACATTTGTGCATTATTATTTCAATAGTTTTAGAACCTATCAAGAAATCATTCTGGAAATATTTGATAGGAGGTATGTTCTCTTTGTCTTTCAAATATGATCATATATATAACCTATAAAGTTTTGTCCTACATTATATATTTAATTTGTATATCCATCTGATAAAAGTTTATGTTATATACATACAGAGGTCAGGTGGTCAACAGTGAGAGAAATTTGGAAAGAAAAGAGAAAGCGTGAATTTGCTTTTAAGCTAGCCCATGAACTGATAAAGAACGATGACTCATGGCAGGGAAGTTTTACAGAAGACACGACCAAATATTATAGATCAAATTCCGATGGACCTATAGAAATTGAGTCAGTTGAACCGGATAATTCAGTACATCATAATCTTGGAACGTCGTCGCTAGATATTATAGAAGATCATAAAGAAGAAAAACATCATGTGGAGACTCCACTGCTTGCTGCAACTAGAACAGGAGTGATAGAACTTGTGAAGGAGATACTCAACATGCATCCTCAAGCAGTTGATCACATTAGCCATAAGAAGCAGAACATATTACACGTTGCAGCCAGCTACCGTCAAAGAGAGATCTTCAAGCTCGTCAAAAAAATGCAGATACCAACAAGCAGGTTGATTCTGGGAATTGACGAAGAAAGCTACACTGTTTTACACCATGTTGCAGACACCAGGAACTATACTGTAGGTACTCGCCCTGGTCCTGCCTACCAACTTCAAGAGGAGTTAGAGTGGTTCAAGGTACGTATATACAAGGGCAGAGCCAAAAATTCAAGTTTGGGCCCTGCATTTTATAAAAACAAAAAAATTTAGGAGGGCAGACGTGAAAGAGGGTTACGATTTGGTAATAGTTTTATAAAATTTTTTTTAATGAATTTTAAAGTTTTTTTCAGGGAAAGGGGGCCATGGCCCCTGCCACCCCCTCCCTCTGCCCCTGCGTGTGTATATTTAGGCTCTGAACTTCTACCACCGTTCATTGTGATAATATTCACACCGCTGGTATTATTATTTTTTCTTAAAAAAAAAAACTCTAGTAATCTTATAATCTTATAAAAATTGTATACAAAATTATTATTGTTATTTACATTTGGTCCGCCAAAAGTTTTAAACATTTTCAAAATGGTCCTTCCTGTCAATTTCTTGAGGCTAGATTTGTACTAATGCTGCACAATCCAAAAATTTATCAAAAAATCAAACTAAATACTGTGACAAGAGATATGTTTTTACCACGTCATTCATCACATCATTCCATGATTTATATAATAAGGACAAATCACTTGGATCGTTATTTACTTACTATTCATGTGTTTATATATGCAGAGTGTGGAGGAAATAATGCCATCCTATTTTACCCAGCACCATGACATACACAATAAGACTGCCAAAGAGCTCTTCAGAGAGAAGCATGAAACTCAACTTCAGGAGGCGCAAAAATGGATAAAAGAGACTTCTCAGTCATGCTCCGGAGTTGCTGTTCTAGTGGCCACCGTCGTGTTTGCAGCCGCCTTCACAGTACCTGGTGGTAATGATGACAAGAATGGTCTTCCGATTCTCCTCCACACTCCTTTCTTCATGTTTTTCACTGTAATGGATGTTGTCTCCTTGTCTTGTTCCTTGACTGCTGTTGTTATGTTTCTCTCAATAATCACATCCCCTTTCGAGCTGGACAATTTCCGTATCTTGCTCCCTCGAAGATTGACGCTAGGCTTCGCCTTGCTCTTCATGTCCGTGGCAACAACCATGCTCGCGTTCACTTCCACAATTTTCCTCATCATCCGTTCGGAGCAGCGTAGACGATGGACACTGACTCTCATATGCTCCGCTGCCTTCGTCCCTGTGAGCGTGTTGGCCCTTACACACTTCCCGTTGTTCGTTTCGTTTATAAAAGCTTGGAAAAACATTTTCAAGCTCATTCGGATGGCTTTTCCTTACAATTTGCTACTGCAAATTTTAAAGTATCTGGGGAATTATATCAAAGAACTTGGACTTGGCTTTCTCGAACTTGGACTTTATATCAAAGAACTTGGACTTGGCTCTCTCAAGTTTCTTCACAAGTTAGTCATTCGATTTGGACTTTATATCAAAGAACTTGGAATTTATATCAAAAAACTTGGACTTCGCTTTCTCAAGTTTCTTCACAAGTTAGTCCGTCGACTTGGATCTCAGTTTCTCAAGTTTCTTCACTACATAGTCCGTTGAGATCTACCTTCAAAAGACGAGGGAAATGCATAAGAGCTTTGCATTCTCGACAATTATATCTATCCTTATTTTTTTCTTTTTGTCTTAATTGCGTTTGGTTAAGAGGTTATTTGTTTTTTTGAAAGAAGTCGTGATTTGTTTACCTTTTTGTTTTGGTTTTTTTAATATTATATACAACCTGTGGTGTGAACGATGAAAAATTACAACCGGTTTTGTTTTGTTTCTTAGGCTGGTTGCTGTTTTGTTTATTTTACAGACGATCCTCTTTGGGTCTCTGTTTTTGGGAGAGTTTGTTTTAAGTTTATGCTCTGTTTTTGTGCTGTGGGCTCTCTTTTCTTGTTGTTGGGTTCTTTTGTTGTCTTGGTTGCAGTGTTTTGCTCTTGTTTTGTTCTGTTTGGGCGCCAGCTCTGCTTAGATTTTAATAAACTTGGCTGCTCAAAAAAAAAAAATACAGTCTTTTCACTTTGGTCCCCTAAAGTTTTTTGGTTTTGTACAATGCCCCCTCCCCTTCCCCCAAACTTGAATTTCTGGCTTAGTCCTCGAATTTGTGCAATGGTTGTTTGCCTCTTTGTTATTAACTAAAAGTTTGGTTTTCTATCAAGTGAAAAGTCCTTTAAATAGATTGTAAGAGCATCTTCAATGCTTTGCTATTTTATTATATCAATGTTATAATTTAGTACAAAGTAAAAAAAAAGAAAAACATATTTCAATACAGTGCCAAATGTTGTGCCAAATTTGGCATAATAATGAATACTGCTTTTTAATTATAAGAATGCCATTATATAATTATATTGACTGCATTAATTATTGACTTTTATAATTTTAAATTAAAAAAAAAATGAAAATAGCATTTAAATAGGAGTAGATCCATCAAGCTCGGAAAGGTTACTAAGCAAGGAAAACAAAAAGTGATTCAAAACCAGGGTACTGTTCAGGTTAATATTATAGAGGAGGATTTGGAAGACTCCGAAGTCTTACAAACTTTTCATCAAGAAATGATAGAATCAGCAATCCTTGAGAATCATGCTAGTGATGGTGATGGATGTACCAGTGCTGATAGTTGCATTGCCCAAGTGGATATTACTAGTGCTAGTAATTTTGAAGCAGTTGCCTTGAAGCTCAAAGAGGCAATGAAGGGTATTACGGAATAATTGCTAATGTTGCTAGAGATCCTACTTGTGCTTGATCTCTTTTTTATTTGATTTTTTTTTTGTCTCTTTTCTGGGCTAGCTGCCCTCCAATTTACCAAAAAAAAATGACGTGTCAAATATAACATTTTACTATTTTTGTGTGTGCCAACTTTAACAGTGGTATTGACATATGTATTGAAAATGGACTAACGCTAAGAACGATTATTATATTTAGGGAGAATTTCATCACTATCATCTTTATTGTTTGAATAAATTGTCCAATATTAGAAATTATTGAACCAAATTGATAATTTTTCAAACAGTAGGGGTTGATTTTGATATTATCCCTTATATTTTAAAGGTGTGATTTACATGGAGTTGTAAAGGGATAATATTGATTTCTTTGTTTATTCCTACTTCTGCTTCATTTTGAGAGTTTAGCTTTTGAATGGATTCTCGATGAACAGTGTTCTAGTAAGCATTATGCGCTTGTCGGGTAGAGACCCAGCGCCTAGCGCCTAGGCCGATTAATTGGGGATTAATCGGGGATTAATCGGAAAACTCAATTACAAACAAATTCCACATATCAAATCCAAAGAAAACCCACTAAGCCTAGGCCCAATGTTGCATCTAACCCAATAAGCCTCAATTGGCTCAATAAGCATCACTTGACCCAATAAAACCCATGCTAAGGCATCAAAATCATGCTAAGACATCAAAATCATGCTAGGGATATAATTGTAATTATTGAAGGAAGATTGAAGCTTTTGTGATTTTTTAAGAGATCAGGGAGCGTTTCGTTATTTGCTATGCAAATCAGATCTCATGCCACAAGCCCAAACAGGAGCCCAATAAGAAGCCCAAACATTGCCCAAGTGAAGCTTGTGTGCACCCCCAGTTCACTGCTAAATGCACCCCACCTTCTCAACTTCATCTTCAACCTCACGCTGCCTCCATTGCCGATCGAACCCTAGCTGGTTCAGTCGCCTGAAACTGCGATCCCGCTCCTTATTCCGTCTGATTTTCGGTGCAGAAGAACGGCGGAGTCAACGACTTCAACCCGCCTTGCCCGATTACACGGCCACATGTCCGATTACGCGTCCACCGTAGAAATGGTCCGATTTCCACCTTTTCGGTGCGTTTTCCGGTCGCTTAGCTGTTTTGGGTCGATTAATCGGCCGCCTAGGCCGATTACTAGAACACTGTCGATGAATAAAGTTGCAAACTTATTGCCTTTGTCATGCCTATTACATTATTACCTATACGGTTAATATTGGTAATTGAAATTCAATGGTTCTAGACTTCTAGTTAAGGGGCTGAAATCTATATAATCAACACTATAGTCGGTTTTTTTTTTATTTTTATTTTTATTTTTTATTTTTAATTTATTTAAACAAGTTTAAAAATAGTTACTTGTTACTTTTGATTGATATTCAAGAACCTATCTTCTCTTCGTCGATAGCTTTGTCAATCACTCTCCATATATTTATTTATACAAATATGTTGACATTCTTTCTAAAAAATATGAATTATATATATATTCAAAATTTATCCAAGAATTCAACTTTTATCAAATTAATATATTATTTCTCTTAGTAAATCTTTAGGGTAATAATTATAGAACGGTAGTATATATGCATATAGTCAAAAAATGGTGGACCCTTTTCCGACATTTTATGATAATAAATCAATAAATATGTGGACTGCACATATAACATCTGATCTTTGTAGGTTACAATAGATCCCTGATCCGTTCAGAATTTATTGTAATACTTGAAACAAAAAATTGGTGTACCCTTCACAACTCCACATCAACTCCACATGAATCACGGCTAGCATTGTACCAAAACCTTTTTAGTTGGTGCTATATACGGTATGTAATGTATTTTTCACTCAAACTAAAAGTATACCTTTAGTTATCTTTAGTCTTCACCATGATATTCTTATATTTTAACTTTATTAATGATTGAAGCAAATAACATATACCATTTGGATATCTTCTCAACATATGAAAATTTTCATACACGTATTCTTTTTCTTAAAAGGTTCAGAAGCTACATAAACTCTTAATTGAATTGATTCTATACCTCCTTTATCTTGAACAAGAGGGTTCGAGTTCCAGTTTACTCATTAACGATCAAGTGAAATATATCTCTATTGTTGTGAGAGTAACTATTCAGATCAAACTTGTAGTGTTTGATTGAAGTAATTATCTGTACATAATGATACGTGAATGACAAGCTAGGACTTGTTAACATATATAAAAGATTGATCACTCCATAATCCATATACAGAATCAGTCTTGATCTATCACTCTCATACACATTGATCACATTGAATACATTTTCTAGGTTTATTCAGTCAATTTCATTTTGCTTTCTTTAAGTGATCAATATGTTTAACATTTCAGCAATGAAGGTGCCGTATCAAGCAGTGATAAAAGAAAATTGGGAAGATCTGAAAACATTCTTCGACAATGACAGAAATACCTTTAACATTTTATATCCAATGACTGTCGCCAAAGACACTGCATTTCACGTCGCAGTCCACAGCGGGAGGGAGCAGCCACTTAAACATCTGCTCGAACGTGTGCACGACCCTATGGGAGCTAATGTCTTCATGACCAACGCCTATGGAAACACGGTTCTTCACGAGGCAGCCATCAACCACAATATCGCAGCGGTGAAGCTTTTGGTGGGAGATAAGTATGTTACTCCGGAGCAGCTTTTGAAGCGGAATAGGTCAGGCCAGACTCCATTGTTCAAAGCTGCTTCGTTCGGGAGCACGAAAGTGGTCAGATATTTAGCTTCTCAACCGAAACAAATGATTTGTGATAATAAGAAACTGGAAGATGCTCACCGTACTAGAAATGATGGAACCTCAATTCTCCATGCCGCTGTCCGTGGGGAGCACTTTGGTGATCATTCTCTTCTCTCTTTCTTTTTTTTTTTCTTCATATTTTTCCTTTCAATATATACGTTTACAGAGTCCTTTTCAGGTTAGATGATCATTTACGACTTTTTATGTGATTAGGTCTAGATATACTGATTTTATTTTTTTCTGACACAGGGACGGCTCTAGAGTTACTGAAATGTGATGAAGGATTAGCAGAATTGAAGACCAAAAAAGGAATGACAAGTCTTTATCTTTTGACTAATATACAATCTGCTTTCAGTAGTAAATATCGCAAGCAGTTTTGGTTCAGACTTGTCTACCTTTGTAAGTCTACAGATAATTACCATATTGTTTTCATCTTTAATTCAAAAAATGTGTGCATCATTTTAATTTTGATCATTAATTATATATACTTTCATTGTCAAAATTATTAATTACAGGCATCCCAACCGGTGATGATAACAATGATGATGCTAATAACATTGACGAAGATGATCAATATGATGATAAACAAGTTGGTGACAATCAGAGCAAGGATGCCCACCGCGGCGGATTGAAAATCTGTAAGGGTTAATTAATTAATTTGAGATACTAATTTCATATCCAAAGCATGTATGTAGTTTTATTGAAATTTTACATGAGGTTCAATTCAGTTCAACTTTTCATCATCTGACTGCACTATTTCGACAGTTTTAGAAACTATCAACAAATCAATCTGGAAATATTTCATCGGAGGTATGCCCACTTTGTCTCCCATATATGTAAATACGAACACATCACATGAAGTGTTTGTACATCTATCTGATAAAAGTTTATATTATATATGTATAGCTGGATTATGGCCGACAGTGACAAAAATATGGGAAGAAAAGAGAAAGCGTAAATTTGCTTTTGAACTGGCCCGTAAACTAATAAAGAGCGATAACTCGTGGCAGCCAAGTCATACAGAAGACACGATACCATTATTTAGATCACTTTCCCAAGAACCCAAAGATGCACAAATAACAGAAATGCCGGATGATCAACAACCCAAAGATGCACAAATAACAGAAATGCCAGATGATCAACAACCCAAAGAAGAACAAATAAAAGAAAATCCGGATGATCAACAAGTAAATCATGAGTACTCAGATAATCATGATGAGCAGGATCAACAACAAGCAGCAGTGATTAAAATAGAAGATGATCCAATAGTGATTGAAATAGAAGATGATGATCCAAAAGTGGAGACTCCATTGCTTTCTGCAACTAGAACAGGAATGATAGAGATTGTGAGGGAGATACTCAAGGAGCATCCTCAGGCAGTTGAGCACATTAGCCATAAGAAGCAGAATATATTACATGTGGCGGCGAGCTACCGTCAAAGAGAGGTCTTCGAGCTTGTCAAAGAAATGCATGTACCAACAAGCAGGTTGATTCTGGGAATTGACGTAGATAGCTACACTGTTTTACAACATGTTGCAGACACCAAGAACTATCCTGGAGGCACCCGCCCTGGTCCTGCCTACCAACTCCAGGAGGAGTTAGAATGGTTCAAAGTAAGTCAACTTCGATTTCCCTTTTCATATCGTCCGGTGCTCTCAGTGTTTGTAGGTTTATACCAAACCACGTCAAATCAGATATCTTTCTTTATTATTTATGTTGCTTTCATATGTGCCTATTTTTATTACTTTCGGGTTTTGTTTATTTCGCAACACATGACTGGAACGTATTATTGTATAGACGTATAGTTACCTGAATGGTTGAGAATTCAAGCTTCATATATATTTTGGTATTTCTAATTTGTGTATACGCAGAGTGTAGAGGACATAATGCCTTCGTTTTTTACCAAGCACCGTGACAAAAATAATCAAACTGCCAGAGAGCTCTTCAAAGACAAACATAAAGATCAACTCAAGGATGCACAAAAATGGATAAAAGAGACTTCTCAGTCATGCTCCGCAGTTGCTGTTCTAGTAGCCACTGTCGTCTTCGCTGCAGCCTTCACTGTTCCTGGTGGCACTGATGACGACAACGGTCTACCAATCCTCCTTGACAACCCTTTCTTCCTGTTTTTCACCATTGCGGACGTGATCTCCTTGTCCTCTTCCTTGACCGCCGTTGTTATGTTCCTCTCGGTCCTCACATCACCCTTCGAGCTTGAGGATTTCCGTGTCTCGCTCCCTAGAAGACTGACGCTCGGTTTTGCCTTGCTCTTCATATCCGTGGCAACAACCATGCTTGCGTTCACGTCAACTGTTTTCCTCATCATGCGTTTGGACCAGCGTCGAAGGTGGACGATGACTCTCATTTGCTGCGCTGCGTTCTTCCCTGTGAGCGTATTGGCACTGACACACTTCCCGTTGTTTGTTTCGTTTGTAAATGCTTTGAAGAACTTGTTCATGGCTATTTGGGAGGCTCCTCCTTGCAGTTTAGTAGTTGGCTGTCTGGCTTCTGTTTTGAAGAGAGTCCGTTGGCTACATCCTAAGAAGAAGGACCACTAAGAGCTTTGAGTTCTCGAGCTTCCTCTAACAACCTATCTTGTTCAAGTATTGTAACCTTTCCTTTTTCTCTTGTTTGGATTTAAGTCATTTGTTCAAATATTTATGTTTTGAATTATTATAATTTAGGGTTTGAGGAAGGAAAATAATAACAAATCCGGCCTGTTTAATGGACTGTCACAATGCTGCAAAGCTTCTCTGAATTCTATTTTCTGGCTTTTTTGTAAGTCATAACCGACGTTAATCCACTAACCGCAATTTGAATCAGTTTTGCTACTTCTAAATTCTAATGGAGAAAAGTTATGATAATGCGATAAATTTTTGTAGATTTTTTTGGAATTGGGATGACGGGTGAATCCGATGTTTGGGAATGTTGGAGAAATTTTTGAGAGTGACTTTTGGGAATTCTATTAGTTTAAGGATTTTTGAGAGATTATGGGGTAGAGATTTTCGGATTGAATTTTGAGGATTCAGGAATTAATTTATTTCCCTCCACTAACATAATTACATGTTTTAATTTGGTTGGTTATATATAAATTGTGACATATTTTTTTTGACAGATAATTTGAAAATATTACTTACAACAGACACTATCCGTATTTAATATATCTATTGACCAAGGCAAAAACTGTAATAACCCCAATCCAAAAAATTGACTCAAGCCCAACCTAAGTCCATTAGTCAAACCCAAAACATCCGGCCTAATCCCAAGCTGACCCAAGCCCATCAGAAAACCAGTCTATCAGAGTATCAGATTTACAAAAATTAATAAAAAAGAAAAGAAAGATGGCAAGTGTTGGTGAGAGGTGGTTTAGGTGGCATTAAATGGTGGTGGCATGTGTTTTGAGGTGGCAAAAGAAAGAATAAAAAAATAGAAAAAGAGAAGGCATCAAGATTTGTAGAAGATAAGAAGAACATAAAATATTTAAAGGAAAAATAAAAGGAGACGTGAGGAGAGAGAAGAGCATTTTCGTGAAACAGCACACAGAAAACAGAGAAAGAATGAAAGAGAGAAAGAAAAGAAAGAAACAGGCGAGAGCTAGATAGAATCCGAGACATTGAGAGAGAGAGAATCTGATATGAAGAAAAATAAAAGCTAACAGAGGGAGAGAGAACAAGAAAAAATAGAAGAAAAATAGTTAGAGAGAAGGGAGATCAGACAGAGGAAAGCTTGAGACTCGATAGAAAGATTGAGTTTTCACGGTATTTTCTCGGACTTAAAAACAACTCCAATGTATTGTACCAAACTCTACTCCAATTTAGAGTTGAATGAGAACCTTTGGAATATGATTACCTCAAATTATTTTTTCCACTCCAATGTACAATACCAAATTTTACATTAAAAAAGTATCTTTAAAAAATATTTTTTTTCAATAAATATTTAAATTATTAAATAAATTAAATAAATTTAATATTTATATTAATATTAATATTGATGTCATTTTAAAGATCTCAATGAGATCTATATATATATATATATATATATATTAAAAATACATATTATTTTAATTAAATATAAAAGGGTTAAATTAGAAATTAAAAAAAAAAAAAGGATAATATGACAGTTTTTTAAAAAAAAATAGAAAAAAAGGGTTTTGTTCATGTGAGCAGCAATGCGCCAGGATTAGCGCGTTACTGTTCATCATTGTGCTAAAAAACATTTTGGAAATTATAATTGTTTTTGGGAAATTTACTATGCACTACACTGGTTGGAGTTGCTATAAGAGAGGATTCGGGAAAGGTCCTATCAAAAGCAGATGTTCATATCTTATCCACTTATGCCAAACAACCAATAAAATTAACCCAGAAACCAACTCCAATAATGCGGCAAGTAGAAACTACATTACCGTATTATTTCAGTTGAATTTTGGATTGGATTGTATAGTATTACTTTATCTTATCAACAACGAACTCATATTAACCGTGGTTGCCTTGGTGGTCCAAGGCTTGGGATGAAACCTAAGTCCTTGGTTCTACTCTTGGCAATTACATTGTAACCAGCTATTAGTGCGCTAGCTTAGCTAGTGGAAGTAACTCCCAGATCAGCAGTTCGAATCCTACCCAGGTGAAGGTGAGTGACATTTTGGTAAATAAGAGGATCCATTTATCTTGTTCAAAATCTTTACCCAACAACATTCAAATTTCATATCGAAATTGAAAAACAATTGGGAGTCTTCACAAAAAATTAAGAAAAAAAAAATTCTTCAATTTTATTTTATTTACAGTAATGAATCATCAGACTTCATGATATTTTAGTCTTTTGGCTATAAATGAATCAATTGGGAGTCTTCACAAAAAATTCAATCTTTCAATGTTTTAGTTTGAAGACACTGTTTTAAAACTAAATGAAAAAAAGAAAAGAAAAAGTAAAATGATTGATACTGTTGACAATCCATTAAATTATATGACAATTTTATCCTAATTAATATGATAAGAAATAATTTTGGGGAGAAGAGATAAGAAGAACAGAAGAAGAATTGGCTTTATCAAATCATACCTTTTATTAAATTAGTCGGATCCTTAAATAGGAATCCCAACCACAGTCCTTAGGAAAATAGAACTACAATTAAATTTATATAAAAAAGAAGAGATAAGCATCAGTTGTGTAACAACTGATAAGCTTCCTCAAGACTCCTAAATAACAACTGATAAGCCATCTAAAGACTCCTAAATAATTTATTCTACCCAAGCTAATTCTAATTGCAATAGGTAATCTAATAACCAAATCCAGTCAATCACTTGCATGTCCCCATGCATGGCTCACGTGGACTAGGCACTAGAATTGTCACATATCATTCCCGCCCACTGGAAGCATCCTTGGCCTCAAGGATGAAATTTGGATAAGTCCGGGCGAAGCGTCTCTGATCCTCCCAAGTTGAATCTTCTGCTGGGGCTCCCACCCATTTCACCAATATTTCCGATTTCGGTCGATAGCTGCCCTTACGGATCACTCGATGGTCTATGACTGACTCCGGCTGTGGAAGGAGAACCTCGGCGTCCGATTCTGTTGGAAGCTGGTCTGATACACAAGGTGCCGGACCCAAGTGTTTCTTCAGCACACTCACATGAAACACATCGTGTATCTTAGAGCCTTTAGGTAATGCCAACTTATAGGCCACTGGACCCATCTTAGCCATGACTTGGTATGGTCCAAAAAATCGGGGAGCAAGCTTTAGGGAGCTACGAAAGGCCATGGATGCTTGCCGATACGGCTGTAGTTTCAAATATACAAAATCCCCAACAGCAAAATTTACTTCTCGACGATGTTGATCGGCTTGGACCTTCATCCGGTTATGGGCAATCTGAAGATTATGGCGTAAATTGCGCAAAATAGTGTCTCTATCACGGAGATGTTCGTCCACAGCTTGGACGCGGGCGGTTCCAGGAACATATGCCAACATGCCCGGTGGGGAAATCCCATATACGGCCTCAAAGGGGGAGATTTTTGTAGCTGCGTGGACTGTCGTGTTGTAACTGAATTCTGCCCATGGAATCCATTTCACCCATTTCCGCGGCTGGTCCCCCGTAAAACACCTCAAATATTGCTCAAGCGTGCGATTAACCACCTCTGTTTGTCCGTCGGTCTGTGGGTGATAGCTCGAACTCATACAAAGTTGGGTTCCCTGTAACTTGAACAATGATTGCCAAAAAGAGCTAATGAAAACCTTGTCACGATCACTCACAATTGACGTTGGAATCCCATGAAGTTTCATGATATTATTGACAAAAGCTCTTGCCACTGTCACAGCCGTAAATGGATGCTTTAAAGGAATGAAGTGGCTGTATTTGGTTAGACGATCCACCACTACCATGATCACTGTGTTACCATTTGAAGGTGGCAAGCCCTCCACGAAATCTATGGAAATATCTGACCAAATCCGCTCTGGAATGGGCAGCGGTTGTAGTAATCCAGCCGGCTTCATACAATCCGTTTTGTTTCTTTAACAGGTTTCACAATTTTGCAAATATACTTTCACCAAGCGATGCATTCCCGGCCAAGTGAAATTCCTCTTAATTCTTGCAATGGATTTGTTATAGCCAAAGTGCCCACCCACAGTTGACGAATGGCACTCGGTCATGATAATAGGAATGAGAGCTGAATTGGGGCTTAAATACACCTTGCCATTCCTAAACCACACCCCATCTCGGTGGACAAAATGGTGATGTGATTGACCATCATTGCTCTCGGATAGTTGATTGTAAAATGGATTCAGCTGGACCTCCTGCTGCAGCTTACGCCACCAATCCGAATGAGGTGATGAGATGGCCATACAATTAAATTCCACCACTCTTGACAATGCATCCGCACCCTTATTTTTCGACCCTTTTCTGTACTCAATCTCGTAGTTGTATCCAAGAATCTTCGGCAGCCAACGGGTTTGTGCCGGAGTTGTAATGCGTTGCTCTAATAGATATTTAAGACTCCTATGATCCGTACGGACAGTAAAAGGCTTGCCAAGGAGGTATGGTCGCCACTTACGTATTGCCTTGACGATCGCAAGCATCTCCTTCTCATACGTTGATAGAACCAAAGCGGAGCCCTTCAACGCCTCACTGAAATAGGCTATAGGGCGATTGTGCTGAGACAAGATAGCCCCGATGCCGATTCCACTAGCATCGCTCTCTACCACAAATCGTTGAGAAAAATCTGGAAGGCACAAAACTGGAGGTGTGGTCAATGCCTCTTTTAACTGTACGAATGCACTGGCAGCTTCTGCATCCCATTTGAACCCTTCCTTGGTTAAGAGCCGCGTCAATGGTGCCGCAATGCCACCAAAGCCACGTACAAACTTCCGGTAATATCCTGCCAACCCAAGAAATCCACGGACTGCCTTGACAGAAGTCGGTCTTGGCCATTCAATGACAGACTTGATTTTTGCCGGATCGACTGCCACTCCGTCTTCTGATATCATATGGCCTAGATAATCCACCTGTAAAACACCGAATCGACATTTCGACTCTTTAGCAAACAACACGTTAGCGGATAAAATTTCAAGGACTATACGCAAGTGAGAAATATGTTCGATCCAGGTTTTCGAGTACACCAAAATGTCATCAAAGAATACCAAGATAAACCTTCGCAGGTATGGTCGGAATAGGTCGTTCATGAGACTCTGAAAAGTGGCCGGCGCATTCGTGAGTCCAAACGGCATAACGATAAATTCATAGTGACCCTCGTGTGTTCGAAAAGCTGTTTTCGGGACATCCTCCACATTGACGTGGATTTGGTGATAACCCGACCTTAAATCCAGTTTCGAGTAGAATTTGGCTCCATGAAGCTCGTCTAGGAGCTCGTCGATAACTGGAATCGGATACTTATCTTTGATCGTGATGTTATTCAAAGCCCTATAATCCACACAAAACCGCCATGTTCCGTCTGCTTTTTTGACCAACAGCACCGGAGAAGAAAATGGACTGTTACTCGGTCGTATGAGGCCTGATGCTAGCAGCTCTTTAACCAGTCTTTCGATTTCTGACTTTTGGTAGTACGGATAACGGTAGGGCCTTACACTTACCGGAGCGGAATCCGCGTGTAACAGAATCTGATGATCATGCGATCTCTCAGGTGGAAGTGTCAATGGAATGTCGAACACATGGCTGAATTGATTGAGCAATTTCATGATATCAGCATGGTAAACACTAGTGTTCTTGGTGTCAACAGCTGGAACAATTTGGAATAAATACCCTGTGCCTTGTAGACACAACAACTCCTTATCTGACATCACTTCTACTTTTGCAACGCCCAACCCCTGAAACTTGCGTGCCACCCCATTCTCCTTGAAGGTCATTGTTAACTTCTTGTAATCAGTTTCTACGGGACCAAGGGTCTCAAGCCATTGTACTCCTAACACCACCGGACATGCCGCAACCGGGAGAACGAAGTAATCTGCTGTTACCAGATGCCCTTGTATTGTCAAAGTGAGTGCTTGACAATGCCCCGCGCATTCGATCTTCTCATGGTTCGCAACCATCACTTGTAATTTCCTGTCTTGTGTCACCGGTAATCCAAGCTTGGAAACTAAGGTCTGGTCCACAAAATTGTGGGTGCTTCCGCCGTCAATCAACACCATCACATCGCGATTCTTCAATTGTCCCACAACTCGAATGGTTTAGGGGTGTTCCGTACCTGCGATTGCGAGGAAGGAAATCTCGGGAATGGTTTCCAACTCTTCCGGCTCAGTTGTGAAAGGATCTTCATCCGATTCCACCAGTGGCATATCCTCTATCATGAACATTTGTGGACGCTCACATCGATGGCCCGTCACGTACTTCTCATCACAATAATAACAAAGTCCTTTTCCCCGTCGTTCCCTCGCCTCTTGATTGGTGATACGTCGGAAATTATTGGGAGGGTTATTCGAGCCTTGAGCTAGTCTCGGTAATGGAGGAGGCCCCAACACGCCTGCCGTTGGGCTGGTCATGGACCGTGGGATAGACTGAGGTCGAGACGGAAAACTATTTTTCCGTTGCAGCAAGCTCTTCTCTTATACCAACCGGGATACCCCTATTGCATCCGCCAATGTTCGCGGCTGCTTAAGTTTGACATCTAGGCGAATCTCCTCTTTCAGACCTACAACAAAACAACCTATTAAAAAATTCTCCGGTAGTCCATCTACCTGGTGTGACAATTTCTCGAAGGATTCCTGATATACGGCCACGGTAGATGTTTGCTTGAGGCGTGTTAACGCTTCAGATGGATCCTCATAGTCGGTTGGCCCAAACCGGACCAGCACTGCCTTGGTGAATTCATTCCAAGTGACAGGACCACGGAATTTTGTGAGCCACCTGTGCCATTGCAAGGCTATACCCTCCAGGTGAAACGATGCCAGTTGGACTTGTTGGTCAAGAACAATATTTTTGAATTCAAAGTACTGCTCTGCTTTGTAAATCCACCCTTGCGGTTCGTCTCCATTAAATCTTGGAAAAGAAAGTTTGAGGTGATGGGTGTTGCGTTCGGTGTTTGGATTGGTGTGTTGATGGAAGTGTGAATTGCTTGGTTGGTGTGAAGATTCGGCAGGTGCAAAGGGATTGGTTTCTGGCTGGGTGGTATCGTTTTGGGAGGAACCACTTTGGTGTGTATTTGGGTTCGGGTAGGGTCTCAGAGATTTGAGCTCTGCCAACACCGTGTTTAAGGCGGCGTTAACCTGATCGAAGCTTGACTCATGTCGAGCAAGGATCTCATTCACCTCGTTACGGAATTCAGTGTTGGACTTCCCAAGGGTGTCCATTACGCAGCAGGAACCAGGCTCTGATACCACTGATAAGAAATAATTTGGGGGAGAAGAGATAAGAAGAACAGAAGAAGAATTGGCTTTATCAAATCATACCTTTTATTAAATTAGTCGGATCCTTAAATAGGAATCCCAACCACAGTCCTTAAGAAAATAGAACTACAATTAAATTTATATAAAAAAGAAGAGATAAGCATCAGTTGTGTAACAACTGATAAGCTTCCTCAAGACTCCTAAATAACAACTGATAAGCCATCTAAAGACTCCTAAATAATTTATTCTACCCAAGCTAATTCTAATTGCAATAGGTAATCTAATAACCAAATCCAGTCAATCACTTGCATGTCCCCATGCATGGCTCACGTGGACTAGGCACTAGAATTGTCACATATCATAATATTACTAAAGAGGGTAATAAAAGTTATAAACACGCAAACCAGTTTTTTTTAACTTTAAGAATCTTTTTTATCAACTCTAATCTGATCCTAGGGTCAAGCTGGCAGTTTGACTACGCCATGCAAACCTCTGACAAGATGGACGAACTGGGTACACCCAGTTCAGTAATTTCTTTCAATGCATTATTATCTGCTTGTATTCAAAACTTTTCGAAAGAGTGCCTGTTCTGTTTAATGAGATTCCAACAAAATATGATTTTTATCCCGATAAGGTCTCGTATGTTCTCTTTTTTCTAGGTTTCTAAATTTCCTTCATGGCTTAGTAAGCTGATTGAAGATGATGCAGTTGTTTGTTATGTTACTTAATGAAGTTTTTTTTTTGTTTTATAAAAAAAAAAAACCTTGAATTTGCATCTTGAATTACAAATTTAAGGACCAATTCAGTTAGTTTAAATTTTTTTAAAGGGTTGATTTTTGTAGTTTTTATTTTGAGTAACGCTAGATGTCCTAATTTTTTTTCCCCAAATGATGTGGTACGTGAGGTGTCAGTATCACATCAATTACCATATAATCTCATGATTCATAAGATGCTAATACCTCACATACCACATTATTTGGGATAAAATTTGGGAAAAATTTTTGAGACATCTAACATTACTCTTTTATTTTTTATAAACAAACATTAAGAAAAAAAATTTCCATTAAATTTTTTGAAAAAAAGAGTCGAATTAGTTTTTTGTTTTTTTTTTGTTTTTTTTGTTTTGTTAATTTAGGTTTTTAGGAGAAGGATACTTTTGGAATAAAATGGAGTGTTTTTAGATTTTTTTAAAATTTAAATTTTTAGGATGAAGTGTTTTTAGAAGAGGAGTGTGAAAATATAAAATTGGATTGTAAAGAGAAAATCTCATATAAAATAAATCTTTTGATGGAATATCATCCTCTTATTTACCAAAATGCCACTCATTTAACGGAATGAGATGGAATGACTATTAGTGTCACAGTGTTCGCAAAAAATTGTCATTTTGAAACCAATTCCTCATCTAATGGTTATTTTGAGAGTGTGCCCCCAAATTGATGGCCACTGGAGTAATTATTCATCTTATTTTATTTTTAGTCAAAAGAAAAAGAATAATTAGAGATTGATTGAATCTTCTCGTTTACATTTTTTAATGCATTGTTCTTTAAGTACTGCCGAACGCTGCACTGAAGATTATCAACCAATTCAGAAGAAGGCGACCAGCTGGAGTCCTCCTGTCTTTGGGTCCTTCAAATTCAATGTGGACGGATCCGCAAGGGGGAAACCTGGTCATGCAGGGATAGGTGGGATTCTGAGAGATTATTCTGGAAAGGTGAGAGGTTTGTTCTCCTTTTATATGGGGGTCTTGGATTCGAATACGGCGGAAATCTTGGCAATTCATAAGGCTTGTGAGCTGTGCGTAAATTCTGCAGAATTAGTTGGGAAAGAAGTTACCATTGTTAGTGATTCGAAGGTGGCTGTGTCCTGGGTCAATGGTGAAGGTTTAGGGAGCTTAAATCATGTTCACTTGATTTATGACATTAGAGGGTTTCTTAGCTTGTTGGTAAATGCTTCTGTTGTGTTCAATAATAGGTCAACAAACTCCTTAGCTGATTCGTTGGCTAAAAAGGGGTCAGCTATGGGAGGGGATAGATTAGTGTGGGATCTCTAATGTGCTTGCTGGGTTGTTTTGGGGCGTTGCTTGGGATTGGCAGGCCTGTGTCTTTCTTTTGCCCTGTTTTTTCCTCTGTTTCTGCGGCTCTGTCTGTTGTTGTTTGTTTGGGCTGCTGTTTGTGGCCTCCTTGAATTTTTTTACAGTTCAAAAAAAAAAAAAAAAAAAAAACTTTGGAGGGGTCATTCACTTTATTACCTTTAATATAACAATAACATTCCATTCAAAAATCATCCAAAGTACCAACTCCTGTATAACTCAGTCTTTTAGTAAATGTCTTATATATATGTTTATAAACATATATTAATTAATTATTTTTTCTCTTTTACGTGGATCACATTAGGATAGAAAAAAAATATATGCAAACTCGCACTTCAGAGAGGATTCCTCAATAGATATTCATCCGGCCATTTATGGACAATCTTTCTAAATTATAAAAAATTACCCAAAAATTCAACTTTGAACAAATAATTAGTTATTTATCTAAGTGAATCCTTTGGGTAACTAATATATGATTTCTTTTAACGAAAGTAATTTCAAGGGTCTATACATAATGTTATTCATTGTGAGTTGTGACACCACTTTTTAGTAATTGCAAGATATGGAATGTCTTTTTCACTCAAAAGTAAAAATACACGAAACTTTAGTTATCATTATCATGATGATGTTATTACATTTGAGCTTTATTAATAATTTAAGCAAAGAACATATACCATTTGCCCTTCTTTAAGATATGAAAACTTTCATTTATAGACATTCTTTTTCTTAGTATGCTTAATTTAAGATTTAGTTAGATATGCACTAACTCTTAGTTGAAATGGTTGTATATGTACCTTTTCTTCATATTGATGATATAGTTCAAGTCTATATTGCTCACCTTTGAGGTGTCAAAAGGGTCAGATTCAAGTCTAGTTCGAGTCTAGTATGGTCCAGCCTGGTATTGTCGAGGACCAAAATTTGATCTGAACCCAATATTTGAAAACTAAATAAGAACTTAACTTTTATAAAATACTGTGTGGGTCAATCCAGTTTGAAACCAAAATTCCGAAACATCTGGCCTAGTAGATTGTTTTTTTAAAAATATATATATATATATATATATATATATATATTATATTTTAACGAAACTTTTAAGGATCTATACATATAATGTTAATGAAAATAAAATCTTACAACTCCATCTGAATCACGACTATGCACTGTAATGTTATTGTCGTACCATTTTTAGTTTTTGCTATATGTTGAATGTATCTTTCACTGAAAAGTTAAAGTTAGTTATGATAAATATTATGATGATTTTCTTACATTTGAACTTTATTGAGAATTTAAGCAAAGAAAATATACCATTTGTCACATTTACTTTTAATTGAGATGGTTGTGTATTACGAGACTATTCAAGACATTCAAGACTATTCTAGCATGTCCACGCGTTGCTCATTAAAAAAACAATTCTTTAATTATTGATGAAGTAGCTATCATATTAATTAAGTTTACAATGCTCAATCTTTGACAACCGTTGGATGAAATCCAAAGATCGATCAAATTTTATTAGCAACTCTGAAGGTTCATTGTGATGCAACTATTGCTTTTCCTTTGCTGGTTGCTGAAACATTTGCTGCGAGAAGATGAAGATGCGCTCAGACAAAATTAATTTGAATTTCTGGCTGAGTGAAATTTTAAATTGATACTACTTAAGTACTAATCCTGATGAAGCTATTATATTGCAAGGGCACTACTTAATAGAAGAAGGATGCCCTGCAGAGGAGAGGAGTCGCTACTGCAAGAAAACAATTGATCTATTTTGTCCCCATTATTTACATTGAATGTGTCAAATCTAATTCATTGAAGAATTACTAGGGCATCATATGAGTGCTTAGAATTTACTGTTGATGCTGTCTATTTGTCTTCTCTCTCACTCACTCTCCCTACTGTGGATCTCATATTCTCAATCAACCAACCTTTTTAGTTGTTCAAAAAAAAAAAAAAAAAAAAACAATCACTTGACCATATATATATAACATCGCTCTGCACATATTTTCATTAATCAATTCAATTTCATCTCCCTTCACCAAGATGTCTAACATTTTAGCAATGAAGGAGCCGTATGAAGCAGCGATAAATGGGAACTGGGAAGCCATGATAAAGTTCTTCGACGATGACAGAAACACCTTCAACATTTTATATCCAATGACTGTCGCCAAAGACACTGCATTTCACTTAGCAGTCCACAGCAAGAAGGAGGAGCCGCTTAAACAACTTCTCGAACGAGTCGAAAACCCTATGGGGGACAGCGTCTTCATTACCAACGCCTACAAAAACACAGTACTTCACGTGGCAGCACTCAACAACAATATCGCCGCGTTGAAGCTTTTGGTGGAATGTAATTACGCTACTCAAGAGCAGCTTGTGACGCGGAATAGGTCAGGCCAGACCCCGTTGTTCAAAGCTGCTTCGTTCGGGAGCACAAAAGTAGTCAAGTATTTAGCTTCTCAACCAAATCAAATGAATCTCGATAATAAGCAGCAGCTAAGAGATGAGCACCGTACTAGAAATGATCGGACCTCAATTCTCCATGCTGCTGTCCGAGGAGAGCACTTTGGTAATTATTCTCTCTCTCTCTCTCTCTCTCTCTCTCTCTTTCTTCTTATTTTTCAAATTTACAATATGCATGTATGCGTTGATTTTCGTTAAAATAAACAAAGTATTCAGAATGCATATCGTTCACCGGTAATCTGAATTGCAGAAGCTTAATCAACGAGCCAATGGATTATAGCACCGGTACTGATCGGAGGCAGGGGCAGAACTATAAATTTTTGTTTTGTAGAACAATAATGTTGTAAAATATAATATTTAGGAGGGTCAAACTAATTATAAAATTTAATATTAAATATATAATTTTTATTGACTCTGATACTCTGTCGAGAGTCGGGATCCTCTCCTTGCCCTTTCTATTCCCGGTTTTTTTTAAAGTGTAAATGAAATATTCACTTGCATGAGAGAGAAAGAAATCAACAAATCTTGACCATATATTTTCGTTTTTGTTTATGTGTCAACATTTACTGAAAAGCTAAAGAAAAAAAATGGAAAAAAAAAAAAAGACAGAAGAGAATCCTGACCTCTGTTGAACCCTCCCCTTGCCTCCGTGGAGGACAATCACCAATGGAAAATCCCCTCAAATCACAATGCAGAACACCCACACTATTCTGATAAAGAGGAGCCAAAATTTTGTATAGAATTTTCTCCACCTCTGCACTGCCCCTATATGTTCTCTGTGTTTTTTTTCCCTCTTTTTTCTGTATATTTTCATATGCATATTCTTCATACACGCTGCACCCTTAATTACTTGTATACAATTCTTCCAATGCAGGAACGGCTCTAGAGTTACTGGAACTAGATGAAGGGTTAGCAAATTTGAAGACCTCATATGGCATGACAAGTCTTCATCTTTTGACTAATAAGTCTACTTTCAGACAAAAACATCGCAAACTGTGGCACTGGATTCTCTACTTTTGTATGTCTATCTATAGATTATCATAATTCTCTCTTTTATTTCTTTCTTTTATAAATAAATTTCTTCTACTTAAAAAAATAATAATATAGATTATTATATTTTGTATGTTAAACCTATTTTTGTAAGTCTATCTATAGATTATCATATTTTGTATGTTCATGAGAAGTGATATATATAATGATTATCAATAGCGGAATTAATTATATATGTATACTTACATTGTCAAAATTATTAATTACAGGCATTCCAACCGGTGATGATAACAACGATGATGCTAATAACATTGTCGAAGATGATGATGTAAAAGTTGGTGACAGTCCTAGCATGGATTCCCTCGGCCGATTGATAATCTGTAAGGGCTAATTAAAATAAATTTTAAAGTTATTGTTTGTTGCCTTTTTCCGCGATAACTTTCTCTCAAATAGTTCTTACTATTTAGAACTTAATATCAAAATAAAGTAATATAAAAGTTGTCAAATCCTGAAATAAAATTTGACTGTAAATAATGTGACTATTTATTATAATTATAACTCTTCACTGTTTCAGCTAAGAGTGTGCTTTGGCTTGGTGTTTGGAGTCTTCAAAACGAAGCTCCACCACCAGGATTTTCCCCAGCATTGTATATATTGTCTCACCTGACTATCTTACATATATTTTGGCAGTTTTAAAAACTATCAACGAAAAAATATGGAAAATTATCATTGGAGGTATGCTGATCTCTTCCTCTCTCAAGTATGAACATGAACTCATGACATGATATATTCATCTAATCTGATAAAAATTTATGATATATATGTACAGCTGATTGGCAAACAGTGAGAAAAATATGGAAAGAAAAGAGAAAGCGTAAATTCGCTCTTGAACTGGCTCGTAAACTGATAAAGAAGGATGACTCGTGGCAAAAAAGTTATACAAAAGACACGATTGAACTATATAGATCAGATGAACAACAAACAGGAAATCCAGTAATTCAAGAGGCAGATGATGAACAAACAGAAGAGAATATAGAAGTAATAATGGAATTAGATGATGATCAAGAAAGAGAGATTCCAATAATAGAAGCAGAAGAGCCAATAATCAAAGTGGAGACTCCACTGCTTGCTGCGACTAAAAAAGGAATGATAGAGATTGTGATGGAGATACTCAAGGAGCATCCTCAGGCAGTTGAGCATGTTAGCCATAAGAAGCAGAATATATTACACGTGGCGGCCAGCTACCGGCAAAGAGAGGTCTTCAAGCTTGTCAAAAAAATGCAAATACCAACAAGCAAGTTGATTCTGGGAATTGACGAATATAGTTATACTGTTTTACAACATGTTGCAGACACCAAGAACTATAATGGAGGCACTCGTCCTGGTCCTGCCTACAAACTTCAGGAGGAGTTAGAATGGTTCAAAGTAAGTCAACTTCATATTAATTTCTATTTCATTTATAGAGTGTTTACTAATCAGGGATCTTAATGAGGGGGAAAAAAACACTTAATTTCTGATTTGTGATTATATTCACAATGTTACTAAAATCAGTTGAAAATCAATTTACTTGAGTCCCACACACAAATAGGGAGCTAAGTAATCAAGTTTTCTTTTTCTGATTCTCTTTCATTTTTATTCTTGATTAGTAAACGCGTTAAATGCATCCTAAATGATTGAGAATTCAAACTTCAGACTTGGTATTTTTGTGCATGTGTAGAGTGTGAAGGAAATAATGCCGTCCTTTTTCACCGAGCACCGTGACAAAAATAGTAGGACTGCCAAAGAGATATTCAATGAGATGCATAAAGATCAGCTGAATGACGCACGAAGATGGATAAAAGAGACTTCTCAGTCATGCTCTGCAGTTGCTGTTCTAATTTCTACTGTAGTCTTCGCTGCCGCCTACACTGTACCCGGTGGCAATAATGACAAAACTGGTTCTCCAATTCTCGGCAAAGACCCTATCTTCCTGTTTTTCACCAACATGGATGTCATCTCCTTATCTTGTTCCTTGACCGCCGTTGTTATGTTCCTCTCCATCCTCACATCCCCTTTTGAGCTCAAGGACTTCCGTGTCTCGCTCCCTAGAAGACTGACGATAGGCTTCGCCTTGCTGTTCATGTCTATGGCAACAACCATGCTGGCGTTCACGTCCACTATTTTTCTCATTGTCCATGCGGAAAAGAGTCATCGATTGAGGTTGGTGGCTCTTATTTGCTGCACCACGTTCTACCCTGTGAGCGTGCTGGCACTGTTACATTTTCCGTTGTTTAGTTCATTTATAAATGCTTCAAAGTACTTGCTCATGGTCGCTTGTGTGGTATTTCCTTTTAACTTACTACTGCGCTGTCTAGCTTTTCTTTGGAACTCAGTCTGTCGTCTACTTTCTAAGAAGGGCAAGTAGGCAACTAAGAGCTTTGCCTTAGCGGTCCAAACAGAATTAAGTCTTGTCGCTAATTGGGTTGTATAGATTGAGACAGAAAGGAATTAAGTCTGACAAATTAGGTTTATTTATTTATTGTATTTTTTTTTTGCATTTTATTACGGTCTACGAGTCTACATGCTTTTTTAGATTAATATGTTAAAGGCTTGTGCGCCCCTTAGCTTTCGTTTTTCTTTTCCTCTTATTTTTTTTAATATTATTTTTATCTTTATTTTAATAAAAAAGCTCCACAGAGCTTATTAAGGAAATATATATATATATATATACGGTTCCGATCCTATCAGGATGCACTGATATAACTTTATCAGGATATTGAATGTGAGCCACTCATTTATAACAGTGATTTGACAAGTTCATACATGCCAAGTCAAAGTATGTAAAACGAATGGTTCACATTCAATATCCTTATATAATTCTATCATGATGTACTGATAGGATAATTTTCATATATATATATATATACTTTTTCTTCTCTTCCTCTGTATATTTATCTTATTTGTTTTGAATATTAGTGGATTTAAGTCATTTGTGATGAATACATATTTTGTTATTAACTAATTCACAAGTTTTCTTTTTTGAACGGCAATTCATTACTGAGAAAAATGCAAACAGAGGGGCAAGGGCCCAACAAGGCAAAACAGCAAGGTGAAAACCTAGAAGGAAAAAAACACAACCAGAAAACCACCACCAAAGCAATCTGGCTGCGAGGAAAGAAAACAAGAACAGAGCAAAAACAGACCAACATCAAACCTCTCCCCATTCGAGAATGTCCCTCTCCATTAGGGATGGCCAATGGGGAAATGGGGATGGATATAGGTCCCCCCATCCCCATCCCATTTGCCAAACCCTCCCCCATCCCCACCCATTTCCCCATTTGGGGAAGATGGAGATGGGGTAGTTTTGGGAGGAGGTCCCCCGAGCCCCATCCCTATTTCCCCATTTCCCCCGGTTCCCCCAATTCCCCTTTCCCCCATTTTCCCTATATTAATAAAAATTACATAATAAAAAAAAACGCACAATCCATTAAATTCAAATATAAAATAACATCCAATATAAAAATTACATAATAAAAATGTATATATATAGTTATTAAGAATAAAAATATTGAATTTTCCCTATATCAATAAAAATTACATAATAAAAAAAACGCATAATCTATTAAATTCAAATATAAAATAACATCCAATATAAAAATTACATAATAAAGATGTATATATATAGTTATTAAGAATAAAAATATTGAAAAAATAAAAATAAAAATATTTAATATATTATATATAATATTTGGGGCAAATGGGAAAATGGGAAAATGGGAATAAGGGTACCTAAAATGGGGAAATGGGGATGGGGAGAAGTCCCCCCCATCCCCATTTTAATTTGGGGATGATTTTCATCCCCCTCCCACCACCCCCCCCACCCAATTTCCCCATTTTCCCCAAAAAAATTCCCCCCAAATGGGGATGGGGGAGCGGGGATTTGGAGCCTCGGGGGAAAATGGCCATCCCTACTCTCCATATTATAACCTTTCTTCGCTGTCATACCCTTAAAAGAGTTGAAAGCTCTTGGCTTAAAAATCACTGAAGTTCCGCCTAGGAGGCCCCAAAAAACTCGATCAGATGAGAAATCTCATAAGGTTAGATGTTCTCCTGACTGAAAGATACTTGACACGATCAGATGAGATCGACATAACTAGCAGTGATATGCCTTTCTATCTTATATGAGATCTTAGGCTCTAATCATCTTTTCTCCACTAAACCCCAAGTTGTAATTGTTAAAACATATACAGAATGGGTCACGACTGTCTTACAGTTACATAGTTGCCGGTTATGCAACATTGAATAGTCGTACGAAAATTAGGCCCATATGACGAAGCAAGATTCATCAAAAAATTTAAAAGAAAAAATTTTAAATAAAAAAATTTGGGGTAAAAATTAGGTTAATATACCTATATTTTCTTTAAAAAAAATTTGGGCATGACACCATGACCCTTTAGTGGCTTCCCATTGCATCATGCATCCCATTAGAGAATTATTAATATTTATTTATTTATTAATCAATAAAGTTGAAAGGAAAAAATCTGGGTCTGACCCTTAGGGTGCGTTTAGTACGCGTGATAGGATTGGATTATTTTTAAGGGATTGGATTAATTAGTTTGGTGCGACATCGGATATAACTAAAATAGTCCTGTGTTTAGTATGTAATTAATGGGATTGGACAAAAATAATGTAATATAATATTTTTTGAAAGAAAAAACATCTTAAAAAACAAAATGGAAGCTTAAATTAACAGGAAAATTAAACAAAAACAACCTGAGAGGCTACAGGTTTCCATGGCAAACTATCTGCAAAATAAACATAAGTTCCTTTTGATGAGAGTGAAAAACGGAGATTTGGAGTCGAAATACAACACAAGTACAACGGCGTTTTGAAATCGTAAGAAGAAGAAGTGGAGCAGTTGGCGAATGGCGAGGCTATTGAAATGATAGCAAAAAAGGAAAAAAAAAAAAAAAAAAAATACTAGTACTAGAATCTGGAAAATATTTAATGGATTTTTTGTATTTTTGTGTTTTCTGATCTGGGTTTCGAAGATCTTCAACAATGGAGATGTTCTATTACCTGGTGTTTGGTGGGTTGGGGGGGTGGTGGTAGCAATTTAAGCTTGCATTTTGTTATTTCAGTTTTTGTTTCATATGAAAACATGGATGAGTGAAAGTGAGAAGAAGAGATAAGTGATGGAATAAAATAATCCCATTGATTTGGAGTATCCTCCTCCAATGGGATAAAAATAAGTTTGGACTAAATAGTCATAGTTGCTTGGACTCACCAAACATGGGATTGGACTAAAGATAGTTTAATCCCAGTTCGGCCTATCCCAAGCAACAAACAGGGACTTAGTGGCTACTAAGTAAGAAGAAGAACTACTAAGAGCTTTGCCTTCTCAAGCTTTCTAGAAAAACCTATGTATGGTTGTTGTATTATAGCCTTTTCTTTATCTCTTTTAGGGTTTAAAGTCTTGTTGGAATATTTATTTTTTGAATTATTATAATTTAGGATTTGAGGAAGGAAAATAATAACATATCTGGTTCATTTAATGGACTGTTGCAATGCTGCAAAGCTTCTACGAATTCTATTTTCTGGCTTTTTTGTAAGTTATAGTCGACTTTAACCAAAATTTGTAGCAATTTTGCCACCTTTAAAGGAGAAAAGTTATGATATTGTGATCAATTTTTGTACATTTTTTTTTCACTTAAGATATATGGTTAATTTCTTGAATCTTCTCGCTTACAATTCCAATTTTGGAATCCGAAGTACCAAATTTTGTATAACTCAGCCTTTTAATGTCTTATATAGATGTTTATAAAAAAGATATTATACAATTTTTTTTTCTTTTACTAAGATCACATTTTGATAGAACATATACTATTTCCCTTTCTTCTTTACCATATGAAAACTTTCGCATTTATAGAATGTTTTTTCTTAGAATGCTTAATTTAAGAGTTAGTTAGATAAGCACTAACTCTTAGTTGAAATAGTTGTACATGTACCTTTCCTCTAAATTTATGAAACAGTTGAAATAGTATCTTAGAGGTGTCAAACCAAGTCTAACCTCTGTTAATTAACAACTAACTGAATTGATTAGTTAACTAACTACACCTTAACCAAACTCTAACCATCTGCTGTGTTAAGCCTCAACTTGAACATCGTGATAAGGAGCAGAAACAGAGTAATGCTCTGTTGTAGGATTCTGATACTCTGTCGTACAACACAGCCTAAGTATTTGGATTGTATACCGTTCACTGGGAATCCGAATTGTGAAAACGGAATCCACAAGCCAATGAATTGTATCACAGGTGGTCGGAGGCAAGGCGAAACCAGAAAATTTTATTTTGAGGGAACAATATAGTAAAATTTAATATTTTTAGGGCGGCCAGAGTAAAATTTAATATCCCTGCCAACCCAAACCCTCCCCTTGCCTCCGCCTCTTGTCGGGGGACAATCACCGAAGATAAAATCCTCTCAATTCACAATGCAAGACCCACACTATTCTCTCCCTTTACTTGTATACAATTCTTCCAATGCAGGAACGGCACTAGAGTTACTGAAACTAGATGAAGGGTTAGCAAATTTGAAGACCAATAATGGCATGACAAGTCTTCATCTTTTGACTAATATATATCTTTTAAACAAAAACATGGCAAACATGATTCTCTACTTTTGGAGAAAGTCTTCAATGAGACGATCTCAATGTAACTTGGTGAAACTGTCTCAAGGAGACTCCACAATTTTTCTCGAGAACACAAATATATATCATTAAACTATAAATTAAGTTGAAAAGAACAATAGTTTTTTTTTTTTTTTTTTTATAATTTCACACATGGGGTTCAAAAGTTAAATAGCACTTTTTGGGGGAGGGCTTGTGCAAATAGCACCACTTTAATAAGTGTTGTTTTAATAGCACCAAAATAGGTGATGAGACCAAAATACCCCCACTTACTCTTTTCCTTTTTATTTTTTTTCTCGAAAATTCGAGACTTATATGCAGTTTCGAGACTTATTCATGATTTTTTTCGAGACTTATTCATGCATTTTCGAGACTTATTCATGCATTTCGAGACTTAATTCAAGTTTGTTCGAGACTTATTCTATTCGACCTCCATCAATGGTGACAGAGACGATCTGACGACGGCGTCGGTTGACTCTGGAAATAGTTGGATCTGGAAGATCGAACGATGCCGAGTTTGTGGCGCCATCAGTTTGTCAGATTCACAACGGATTGTCATAGATCGGACGATGAAGATTCGCGACGGTTTGGGTTTTGCTTCGTTTCTCTCTCTACACAACTCGAAAATGAAAACGAACACTTCGGTTACAATTATTGGCACTCGATGAACGTTTTCCCGGTGGTTTTGACAATCAACTCGCTGGTCGGCGGTGGCACCTCCATTGAAGCTCCATCAATGAAGGTTTTGGAAAAAGGAAGAAGAAGCTGAAGGACACAAGAGAAAAGAAAAGAAGCTGGGGGTGGGTGGTGGTGTATTTTTGTCCAAATTCCATTTTTGGTGCTATTAAAACATGAGTTATTTAAGTGTGATAGTTGTACAATTCAAAATTTAAAAAGTGCTATATACCCCTATTTCCTCCTCTCTCTCTTTTTTTTTTCACACATTTAAGAAGCTTCTTAGGCAGCTTTATAATGTACATCAAAGTTTCCCTAAACGAAACGTAAAGAGGGAACTGAATCATTGCAAATATGCTGACAATAGCCGAGACCAAACTGAAGCAGAAAGTCCTGAACCACCTCCGTTGCTCCATATAATGAATGGTGAGAAAAACCGTTGAAGTAAACGCAATCATGGTCGCCGCCACCGACAAGAAGAGGAAGGTGAATCCCATCGTGAGGGTCCGAGGGAGCGTGTGGTGGAAGTCACGTAGCTGTAAAGGCGCTACGAGAATGGAGAGGAACATGACTACGGAGGTCAAGGAGCAACCCACGGCAATATAGTCCGTGACTGTGAACAATGCAAAGGCGGAGGAGTTCTCGAACATAGGGCGGCCATGTTGGTTGTTACCTCCTGGTAGAGTGTAGGCGGCTGCGTAGACTACGGTGGCTATCAGAACAGCCACCGTTGAGCATGCCTGAGCAGTCATTTTTATGTAATCTCGTGCATCCCCAAGTTGTTTTTCGTGAGTCTCTTTGAAAAACTGTTCTGGTGTCTTCTTGTGGATGTCATCTTTGACCAAGCCATAATGAGAGGGCATTATTTCCTCCACACGCTATATAATTAAATATAAAAACTCATAATTAAGGAATTGATTGTATTGAAATACGCAGACATTAAGTAAGAATCAAATCATACAAAAGAAAAGAAAATAAAGATACATGGTTCAGCGTAAACATATAAAATCCTATGACGTGTTTACTAATCAGGAATCATTTTTGGGAAAGGGAATTAAGTTCTTGATTTTGAAATTCCCATGTTTACTAAATTTTTAGGGAATTAAGTTCTATGGACCCCACACACATATCAGGAATTAAGTTTTTGAATGAAAGGGAACTTGATTCTCCCCACCCCTCGGAATCAAGTTCCCTTTCCTGATTGAAAGAGGAATTTATGTCTTTTTACTAAAATATCCCCACTTAATATTTTTTTTTAAATATATATAAAAATGAACCGCAAAGTATTTTAGAAAAAAAAAAATGAACCATATAGTATTTTAAAAAAAATGAACCGCAAAGTATTTAAAAAAAAAAAAAAAGAACCGTACGTGAAGTATAAAATAAAATGTCAACTATTGACTTGATTATATATATATATATATATATATGTGTGTGTGAATGGTGAATTGTGAATTATATATATATATATATATATATATAAACACTACAGTGCGTTAAATAAAAAAATAAAAAAAATAAAAAAAAACTTTATTTTATTTATTAGTTGTACTTGTATATCTCCCGTATGTATATAAGGCTTTTTTTTTTTTTTTTTTATACAAGGGTATTTTTGTAATCAACTTTGTATAAATTTGATTGCATTTCTAATTCTTAAAAAGTTAGTAAACATAGAAATGGAATTTAACAACTTAATTCCGATTCCCTTCCATTCCCTTTCCAGTGGAACTTGATTCCGATTCCACTCATTCCTGATTAGTAAACGTGCCCCTAGTATATATAATAAAGGGTTAAAATTGAAACTAACCATATAATTATTGGAGTTTTTATTTTTTTTTTTCCAGCATTAATGTTTTAAGAGAACTCCTCTTTACAATCCACAAATTATCTATTTACACTCATTTTTTTTAATTAATGACAATTTTTATCTGAATTAAAATTACTAAACAAGACAAAAAAAAAAAAAAAAAATTAAAGACACTCCAAATTAATTAAATTATTAAAAAAGAAATTCTCTCTTCTAAATCATTAGATTAAATATTATGTATTAAACTCTCTCATAAATCTGTTATTACCATATTAAACTATATCTCCTAATTACTCTCTCTCTCTCTCTCTCTCTCTCTCTCTCTCTCTCCATTTTTCAAAAAATATATATATCATATTTTCCATACTTTGTCGATCAATCTATGATTAATAGTTAAAGAAAAAAAAACTTATGAATATTTTGGTTTTTTACTAACAGTAATAAATATATATTAAAAAGTCAATAAAAATACCTTGTTTTTCAAAAAAAAAAAAAAAAGTATGAAAACTTGATTTGTTGTAACCAGATTCAATTAAACTCAGAATTTCTAAGAATAATGAAAGAATTAAAGTTCTCTAGGCAATCACATACCTAAAAAGTAACAAAAATTATTTTCATATTTCGATTTCTTTTTTGAAAAACGGGCCAGGTACTTGTTTTTGAGGTTTTTTGAGGTTTTTTTATTTTTTATTTTTATATTATATACATATATATGGTTCCTAAAAATTAAGTTTATTCGTAAGTTTTTTTTTTTTTTTTTCATAACTGTTAGTCTTGCTTGAGAAATAATGGAGATATAAAATTAGAAATATATATTGGATGAAAGAGCGTTTAATATGGTAATTAAAAATTTAGGAGAGAATGTTTAATATGTAATATTTAATCTAATAATTTATGAGAGATAATTTATTTTTTTAATAATTTAATTAAAAAAATATTATTTCTCGAATGAATTCAAATGTTATGATGGTTCGTCCTAACTTTTATTAGAATAAAATGGAGTGTTTTTAGAAATTTATTTTTTTTTAAATGGAGTGTCTTTAGAATATATGTGTCAAACGATAAAAAAGATAATCTTGGAATAAAAGGAAATGTCTTTAGAATTTTTTTTAAATTTAAATTTTGAGAATGTGGTATCTTTAAAAAAGAAGTGTAAAAAGAAAAAATTAGATTGTCAAAAGAAGCTCTTGTGTTTTAATAAATTTTCTAAACTTTTCAGTGATGAGAAAAAAATACCCTTAATGATTTCTCAATTAAACACATCAATTTTCTCTAATTAAACACACCAGTTTTCATCAATTAAACACACTATCGTTCTTCTTCAATTAAACACAACACCAGTTTTCATCAATTAAACACACCACCACTTAATTCCTAATGTGTTTAATCTGTGTATTCAATTCCTAGTGTGTTTAATTCCAATGTGTTTAATTTGGTGCAGGGGTAAATTTGTCTATTCAGTGGAAAGTTTAGTAAAAATAATGAAAACACTAATTCTAGCTAAAAATAAAACCCCCTTAATTTTTTTAGTTAAAAAGTGTTATTTCCTCTATAAAATAATATAAAGCCCTTGGTTAAAATTGTCTGCTATATAAACATAGTCCTCTCCAGGGTCAGCTTGACCACATATATGTCAATGTAGTGTAATATTACTAAGTCAGTTTATGAGAAAGACTATTATCCTAATTAACGAAATCAAAGTATGGATGTGTTACCGAAAACACGAAGGAAGGAGACTCACTTTGAACCATTGTATCTCCTCTTGCAGTTGGTATGCGGGTCCGGGGCAAGTTCCTCCAGAATAATGCTTCATGTCTGCAACATGGTGTAAAATGGTGTATCCATCATTGTCAACTTCTTGGGCCAACCTGCTGTGCATAGGTACTTTCACCCAGTCCACAACTTGGAACACCTCCTTTTGACGGTACATAGTGGCTATATGTAATATGTTCTGATTCTTGTTGTTCACATGCGCCACAGCCTGACCAAACATATGTTATTAGGACCACATTTTGTTATTAGGTTATTTTTGCAAATGGGCAATGTGACATTGTTATGGAATACGCAAACCCAAAGTGATAATCAAAACTACGAAAACAATAAAGAGACAAAATTTTATGTGGTCCGGCATAAGTCTATATTCACAGAGCGTGCCAATACTCAAATTGCACTATCAAATCGGTGTTCACAATGTGAAACATTCTCTAATTCGGCTCTGATCTGTATATTCTTTTCTTTGTCATACTGAAACCCAAATAATACAAGCAATTAAATACTGAAACCTTGAGGTTAAAACTGTTACTCTTATTTAAGAAACCACTCCTGAATAAAACAAAACATTAATATTGATTCAGAATTCACAACCCAACAATATTTAGGTCACACGGCTAGTTGTTCAAGTTGTGCAACAAGACATCCGGACTGGAAAAACAGTCATATATGAATGTTATTATTTTGGTGGATAATTAATACCTGAGGACAGAAACGAATCATCTCCTTGACAATTTCCATGATTCCTGCTGCAGCTGCAAGAAGCAACGGGCTTGGCACTTGTGCACTTGCTCCCATAGCAAAGGAACTTGAGCTTGTGCTCCTATTAGCAACAGCGCCTGAATGGTCATGATCTTCCCATGTGTCTTCATGTTCTTCTGCTATTGTTTGCTCTTTTGGTCCTTCCAGTTCACATGGTTGATCTTCAGTACTTAGCCAAGTAGTATCTGTCTGTATCAGTTTCTTGGCCAGTTTGAAAGCGAATTTATGTTTTCTCTTCTCTGTTCGGATCTGCCCTGTAAACATGTTAATAATCTCATTGGTGTGGGTATAAGGGCGGAGGGAGAGAGGGGCCCATAGGGGCCATGGCCCTGTTCCCTCAAAAAAGTTTTAAAGTTTTATATTCGAAAGTTTACAAAATTATAAAATTGTATTTATATTTTAAAAGTTTTTCATTTTAACCTCCCCAAAAATTTGTATTTTTGTATTTCTAGCTTCGCCACTAAATATAAGGACAATTCTTTATTACAAATAAAGGTTGTGAGTATATGTATCCAGCACCTTTACAGAGGCTCAAACTGAAACAGCAGCGGCAATTGTTGCTCTGGCCGCTCTCCAAATCTCTAGAATGAAACTGATTATCATTTTCAGCAGTTTCTATATGAACACCACCAGCCGGAAGGTCTGTAAATTGAAGAAACAAACTTATACATGCATAACTGATCAAATCTGTCTTTAGAGTTTAGGATAACATTGCTGTATATATAGATAATTTGTCAGTAGATAAAAATCATATATATAATATAATTGCTGAGAATTTTTTCATAAGTCTCAACTTTTTTGCCATTTTTTTTAATGTGTCTTTTCTATTTTTATCACTTTAGTCCTTCATTTTTCAAAATCCGTTACTTTCCGTGTATTTCCATTAGTCAAATGCTAGTTAAAGATAAATTCAAGGGTATTTTAAAATGTTCAGTCACAGTAGACCATTAAATATTTTGTCAAGGGACCAAATTTATTGATTTTGAAAATATATATATATATATATATATATATATATATAGTGATGAAGATGACAAAAACATTAGACAATATGAGGTTGAACCAATTGTAAAACCCCTTCACACCCACAACACCAAGTTGTGGATATGTGGGTTCGAGTCTCCCCTTCTTTTTCTATAAAACCTTAAATTATTGTAATATTTAAAATAAATTAAAAAATTGACAAAAACATTAATAAAAAAAAAAAAAAAAAAAAAAAACTGACAAATTGCTAAAAAAACTGATAAATTACAAAAAAAATGGGAATTATGTGAAAGATTCCCTATATATAGTTACGGAAAATTCTCTAGCTTTTTATTTTTTTTTTTAATAGAAAATTCTCTAGCTCGTACTATGCTCATGTAGATTTTTGTCATTTATTGAATTCTTTCCTGCAGATCGAGAACCATTTCTCTTTGAAAAAAACTCACTAAACAGCACAAATTTACATCAGGAAGGTACTGATTATAGAACTCATTATAGAATTGCTTCCTATTTAATAATTCTCAGGTTTTGGATCCAGGATTTCAGCACCTTTTTTTTTTTTTTTTTTTTTTTTCTGTATAAATAATTGCAATATTTAATATGAGAAAGTTACTATAAAGGGTGGAAATGTAGAAGTAGACATACAAGTGTAGAAAAATAGTTTCCATAAATCCATGTGGTATCTACTCCTGAAAGCAGATGGCATGCCAGCTAACAGCTGAAGACCAGTCATCCCCATTTTGTTCTTCAATCCTGCTAGTGATTCGTCCAGTTTCAGCAACTCTAGAGCCGTTTCTGTGCATGAATTCAAAAAATTCAATTGACCAGCACCTCACACATATGGTACTAAATTATAAAATTTAACATATATGTGTGTTTAGAGAGATCAAATTATAGAGACCAAAGTGTTGCCCTCTGATTGCAACATAGAGAATGGAGATTCTGCGCCCATCGTCTCTTATTCGGTGAATATCTTTCAGCTGTCTGCCGTCTTCAGTCATTTGATTTGGTTGCGAAGCTAAATACTTCACCACTTCTGTACTCCCGAATGCAGCAGCTGTGAACAATGGTGTCTCACCGAACTTATTCTTGATCAAAAGTGGTTCATCGCCATATTTTTTTATCAATAGCTTAAGGGCCTCGATATTTCTGTTGACAGCCGCCTCGTGTAGAATTGTGCTTTGATTGACGTTCTTCACATCCATAGGGTTTCCAACATAGCCAAGTAGCTTTTCAAGCGGCCTCTTCCTTCCGCTGTGTACTGCTAAATGCAATGCAGTGTCTTTGGCGATCGTCATAGGAAATACCAAGTTACGATAACGATCTTCCGGATCTGTCAGCTTTGTAAAATATTCCTCGAAAGCTTCCCAGTTTCCCTTTGAAGCTCTCTGGTAAGGCTCCCTCATTCTTAACAAGTCCACCATCTCTCCACTACGGACAAAAAAAAAAAAAAGAATCTTAAGTTGAAGCTGATGGTTTGGAAATGATCGAGTCAGGTTTACATTTTGGTCCCTCTTATATATATATATATATAAAGAGAAGAAATCTCTGGTGTAAGAGGTGTGGACCGTCCAGGTTTTGTTAGAATCCAAACTTTTAATTCTCAACCGTTAGATATATCTAACTGATGAGAATTCTTTGTCCTTTTTTAAAACTGATTTGGAATTCTTAACCGTTAGATAAATTTAACGGATGAGAATTATTTAGCAAAACAAAGCTAACCCCTAGTTTAGATTTTAAAAAACAGGACAGTCCATGCTTGAGAATTTTTAAATAGAATAAGCCGTTGGCATATGCTCTTTACTAGATTGATTAATATGCTAATTGATAGGAATCAATCAATTATTCCTGCTTAATTAGTACGTCTGGTTATGCTATATATATATATATATATATATATATATATGATTTAAGCATAAAAATAAATTAAAAAAGTGTTAATTTTTGTTGAAGACAAATTGTTGTCTAGCTTATAAGCATTATGCTTTTAGTACAGTGAAAAAGAAAACATGAAGGCAGACCAGCCTCAACAACCAAAAGAGGACCCCAAAAAACCAGGAGACCCGAAAAACAAAGCCACAAGAAAACAGAACAGAAACAGAGCAAGCAAAACCAGACCCAAAACAGAAAAGCAAAGCCAACAAAAGCAGAGAACCAGAGCTAGCGAAGCCATAGCAAAAGAACAACACGCTAACCAAATAAAACTGGAAAAAGAACCCAACACCAGGGCCGCGCCAACACCAAGAGAAAGAAACCATAACACAGTACCAGACCAAAAAAGAAGGCTCAAAGATCGTCCCAAACAAGAGTGTTCCCTTCCAAATCCGATCCCTTCTTAGCTAAACTATATGCGAAAGAATTTGTTTATGAGTTATTATATTTAATTTGGGATTGAAGGAGGGGATACAATTCGAACTCACAACTTCAATATGTAAATTGTGTGAGAGACATACGACTGAAATAACTTGTCGTCTCTCTTTGTTTATTAGTAAAGCATAATGAGAAATATTATCATTTAATATGCAAAGTGTTACTCCGAAGGTAGTCAGAATAAAACATATTTTGTTTCTATAAAAACTTTATTAGATTATTAGTAGAGAATTTATAATTATATAAATTTTTTGAACTCCTTAAATTTTTGTTGTATATCCTTTTCTTTTTATACAAGTTAAATTTCCTTTTAAAAAAAGGTATTTGCCTAGGTGTGAGGAGTTTTCTCTTTCGCCTTGTGAGAGTAGATGTCACCCAATTGTAGTAATTGATATTCGGTCAGCACATATCTCTGCAAGCTCTTGATATATTCAGTGTTAGATTTAAAAAAAAAAAAAAAAATAATGTTACAGTACAAGGAGGTCGTGATTCACAGCAGTTTTAAAGGTATTGTGGAATTCCGTATCTCATTCCTTCTATTTGGCTTTTAAGAGTTGAGAATTGATACTTTTTTGGACAAATTCTAAATGAATATATTACTATGTTAAGAAAAGAATCTCTTTTTGTTGCTAATTAAATTGATCACACAACACCGCAAACAACAACAACAAGATATACACTTTTCCATATGTTTAACTGAATTTTGATTGATATTTCAAACCGATTGATAATAAAATGAATATCTAAATCCAATACTCAATAAGGTTTTGCAGTATTGACAAGATAAGGTTTGCACACCAACCGTATAACCCTTATAATTATACCATTAAAATTATGAGTTCGAGTCAAGTTTCCTTACTAAAAAAAAATATGGCTTTGGTATAACATAATTTCAAAATTTTCATTCATTTGAGACCTACACTTGTTTATTGAGCTTATGGCCTTTGGGATCCAGCCCATGAGATACTGAAGACAACTCATGATTAAGAAAAGGAGAGTTTACTGAACGATTCTCTAAAGATGTGTGACAGGCAGACAGCCACAGCCACTCGAAGTGAAGCAAATTGGAGAGGAAGCAGCAACAGGGAAATGAGAAGCAAAAATAATTTTTATTTTTATTTAAAAAAAAAAAAATCAATCCAAAAGTCAAAGATACCCGAGCAGTTAAAAAACTGATACTCTTTTATTATTATTATTATTATTATTATTATTATTTTAATTTTCAGATATAAGGATCCATCCTATCCTAATATTAAACTACCATACTATTAGTCTATTAGTAACACAATGGTTTAATTATTCCAATTTCCAAGTTAGAGCTATTACAATTTCACAACCTGATGACAACTTTATTTTATATGGAATATATTAGAGCTATTACAAGTTGACCAGATCATTAGCTACATCACCACCACTAATACTATAAGGTGGCGGTTTCTTAGATTACTGAGGAAGGCTTTGGAAGCTTCAAGCTTGTAAAGATGGTTTACGATATTCAGGACTTCTTGAGGATTCAAGGTGATATGGTAGTCATGTTTAGCTCGAGAACCTCGAACTCCTTCGTGGACAATTTTGGCCAAATTAGGTTCGAGCTTGGCAGGGAACTTTATTCACTGGGGGATGTTTGAGTGTGCTTGTTGTTGGTTGTTGGGTGTCTGCTGTGTGTGGTTATGGTTGCAGCCTCTGTTTTTGTTTGTATCCTCTGTTTTTGTTTTTGGCTGTTTCTGGCTTGGGTGTTTTTAGCGGTTTGGGTCTGTGTTCTGTTGGGTTCTCTTGGATTTTCTTCTCTTTAGTCTGTTTGTTCTTGTTGTAGCCGTTGGCAGTTGGCTTTTGCTTGGCTTGTTTATAATATTTGTTGTTAAAAAATAATAATAATAAATAAATAAAAAATAATGCTAGACAACCGAAAAATTTAGTCTAAATTTCAATTCAAATGATGTGGCAAGTGGTTTTTTCATTAACTACACCATCCCATGTTATGTGTGGTGTTGACAATTTACATGTCATATCATTTGGGTTAATTCTTTGCATTACTCAAAAATAAAAATAAAGATATCATGACTATTGTATTGCTCGAATCCTACTGATAACAAAAAACTTTTAAAAAAAAAAATAAATGGTCTAGATAAGTAAAAAGATAGATACTGTAAAAAAAATTTGCAACTTTATGGATGCAGTTATAAGAGATTTACTATTGAGCCAGCCTCATCTTACTGAGTTTACGGTGACTTGAGCAACAAACAATATGGTTACTAAATATATATATCTATATATATATATATATATATATATTTAAAGTATAACAACAGCCGGGACCTGTGCGAAATAAGACTTTACAAGCACAGCCCGGATACTACTCCCACTATCGGGGAGAAGTTACAACTGGATTACAACTCTCACAGTCAACTGGAGAGAGGGTTGATCTCATAGTATCAGGGTAGGTCTACCCACACTTTGGGAGTTAATAGCCAAAGGTGACTTGAGCAACAAACAATATGGTTACTAAATAATTAAAGTACAAACTTTCATTACAAATTCCTATCAATGACTAAAAATGAAAATATATGACAATATTAGGTTAGTGAAGTCAAAGCTTTGGTCCGGATTTCATGGAAGTAGTCAGTGTGTTTTTGAAGGAAAGGAAAATAAAATTAATGTCACTTAAAACGTGAGATCTGACATATATCTGATCATTTCTACGATATCTTAATTTCTTATTCATATAATAATATGACTTATAAATTTTCTTCGGTGGATTAATAGCAACTATCAAATATTAAATAACATGGTCTCCTCCAGTTGATAATATATGCATAATGCATATATAATTCTAATGCAGTTTTTGTTAGTGAAATCAACAAAATGTTTGTGTCCTTCGCATCCAAATATCTGCATACATAATTCTACGGATGCAGTTATCAGCACGCTTACCTGGTGACAAAGTTGTTGTTTTGAAGAAGCTTCATTGTAAGGAAAGTGAGGAGCCAATATTAACCAAGAGTTTCCAAAATGAGGTTTTTGTACTATCTCAAATACGACATCAAACATTGTGAAACTTTATGGTTTTTGTTTTTACAAAAAAATGTACGCTTTTGGATTATGAGCATATGGAGAAAGGGAAGCTTATTTTGTAATTTATGCAATGATAACGAAGCTATCGAGTTGGATTGGAAAAAGAGGCTGACTGAACATTGTACAGGGTAGAGCTTATGATCTGTCTTAATTGCATCATAATTGCACACCGTCTATTGTTCTTCGCAACATATCAAGAAATAACATTCTACTAAATTCATAACCGGAGGCGATTGATGCTGATTTCAGCCTGGCTAGATTTCTATATTCCGACTCATCAAATAAGGCTATACTAGCAGGAACTCGTGGATATATCGCTCCAGGTGAACTACTCCAATATTGTTCCTAGCTATGGTCTTTCATAAAAAAATTTTTCTAAATTAATGGATCTCTTTGCTTTATCTAACGCCTTGTTTTGTCTAGACTGCACCTACACAACGGTTTTTTTTTTTTTTTTTTTGAACGGTAAATTTATTCGGAAACCATACCAAACCACAGAAACATGAAGGCAGACCAGCCTCAACAACCAAGAGGACCCCAAACAACCAGGACACCAAAAACAGAGGCACAAGAAAACAGAACAGAAACAGAGCAAACAAAAACAAAACCCAGAACAGAAAAGCAGAGCCAACAAAAACATACACAATGGTTGTGTCTGAAAAATGTGATGTGTTATAGCTTCGGGGTGGTTGCATTAGAAGTATAAATGGGAAAACATCCAGGAGAAATCCTCTCATCGTTAGCATCATCATGTAATCGGAATATACTGTTAATTGATATATTGGACCCACACCTCTCACCTCCAATGGAACAAATGGTTGAACAAGATTTTTTTTTTGTTTCATCGGTAGCACTTGCAGGCTTGCATTCAAATCCGAAGAGTCGACCTTCTATGCAAAGGGTGTCTCAATAATTTCTTGTTCAGAAGAAATCAATGCTAAAATCTTTGAAAGCAATTTCAATTGCACAACCTAGAAGCCATGGAATGCTCATGGTTGAAGAAAGTGATCGTTAATCCTGGATTCCATATGTATTTTCAAGGTGCACTTTTTCTTTTACCGTTAATTCTTAAATCGTGTAAATATGTAATAAAAGATTTTGTACTAGTTCTCATCACTGCTGCTTTCTTTTACGAATTATGTTAATGTGTGTCCATATTACACATGTTAAGCTATTACTCTATGTGACTTTATTTATATATAGTCGTAATTTTGACGGTATCTATCTATTAATCTATTCAGATCAGGTATTTTTTAAAGCTTTTGTTATTGTTAGGATTCGAGCTGCTGACTTGAGAGTCATTTACCCAAACCCCAAACTCGTTCATCTACCAATTCAGCTATGCCTCTAGGGGCAAGCAAATTTTTGTTTTTTGTTTTTTTGTTTTTGGCACTATGAAACGTTACATTATTCTAATTGATTAATTATATTTTATGGTGTTATAAATTAATCAAGCATTATTCATTACTGTTAAATTTCAATACTTGTGTATTTTTGTGTGTTTATGAGAATTGGTAAATACATTGGTGGATAAGCCTAAGAGCTAGAGGTAACCACGGTTCGGTTTGAACCGGAACTGTAGCTTTCAAAACCGAACCAGTTGTTCCAAACCGGTTCCTTTTAAATATATATATATTTTTTTTTTTTGGACCGTTGAATTTCCAACGGTTAGTTTTTTTTTTTTTTTTTTTTTTCTTTTAAAGGTTCGTAACCAGTATGGAATCGGAACCGGGGTCACCTCTACTAAAAGCATCCCTTAATCAAGTCTCTTTTGATTAAGGGATGAGCTACAATTTTTACAACTCCAAGAGATCCTTTAATGACTCTCATAATCAAAATCTAGTGGAGCTCACTCCCTTAATTAAGGGGTTGCTTCAGCTTCCTTTAATTAAGTGGACTCCACATATAAAGAAGAAAATTTACCATTTATTGTAGCCGTGTTTGTTTTGTAGTGTTCGAAAATGCAGCCACCTAGGCCGATTAATTAGTCCAATTCGGATAGGCGGTGGGCAATTACGGAGAAAAGGGGAAATCGGCCTAATTATGAGGTGGCCGCTTAATCGGGCACTTGGCCACTTAATCGGGCACTTGGCCGCGTAATCGGACACGTGGCCACGTAATCGAGCTAGGCGCCGTTCTTTTGCACCGGAAATCAGCTGGAATAAGGCTTGGGATCACCGTTTCCGGCGACTGGACCAGCTAGGTTTGGTTGGCAGTGGAGGCAGGCGTGAGGTTGAAGATGAAGTTGAGGAAGGTAGGGTGCGTTTAGCAACGGGCTGGGGTGTACACAGGAATCAAGTTGGACCAACGTTTGGGCTCATGTTTGGGCTTGGCCTGTTGCCCTATTTTATTGAAACGCAGCCGTTTCATGACGACACGTCGTTGCAATGTCAGTCAAAAGATGAACATTTAAGTTCGACGTCGCTAGCGCGCGAGTCACAAGGACTAGCACAGCGGCAAGTGAGGGTATCGTTCCGCAGAGAGGTGGGATCCGCCGACCGTTACCGGTTCTAGCTATTATTACAACACTCCCAAAGATCTCGTGTGTTGCGAGTGCGAAAAAGTAAATAATAATATAAATAAATAAATAAACTAAAATAATATATACATGGATAGGATGGAATGGAGAGATGGCATGAAATGTGGTTACACTAAGGAAACGATTCAACCGTAACAATCCACTAATTAAGCTCTAGACTCACTTAGTCCCTCAAATGTGCAAGTATATCATAGACTCGTGTCCTCTTAATTGATCTCTAATCTCTCTCGAGTCTTAGAAATCACACACTACAAAAAAAGTGACATGTAGTGACAAAAATTATTTGTCACTATAAGTGAAGAAATTGTCACTATTTCATTATTGTGACAAAAAAAAGTGTCACTAACAATCCGTCACTTTTCCCCCGTCACTAAAAGTATTTGTGACAGTTTTTTGATACTTGTCATAAATTATTATTTTTAGTGACAAATTATTACTTGACCTTAATTAGTGACAAAATAAAAATTGTGTCACTAAATTTGTGTATAGTGACAATTAATTGTTTGAAGATTTTGTCACTATACATCCTCTTAGTGACAATTTACGGTTTGAAGATTTTGTCACTATATATATTTTTAGTGTGACAATTTATTGTTTTAAAATTGTGTCATTATTTACAAACTCAGTGACAATTAACTATGTCAAAATTATGTCACTATACATAAACTCAGTGACAATTAATTGTTTAAAATAAATGTCACTATTCATAAACTTAGTGATAAATACACATAAAAATTATGTCACTGTACACTAACTTAGTGACAATTAATTGTTTAAAAAATATGTCACAATTAACAAATCTAGTGACGATTAACCATTTGAAAAATGTGTCACTATATACAAATTTTGTGATAGTTAACAAAGAAAAAATTCTGTCACTATATGCATAACTAGTGACAATTTAAAATTGCTATAACTTTATTCTCTAAATAATTCTACAATAACAGTAACATAAAATATTATGATTAAATTGATAAATATATTGAAAACAAACATATACAAAGTCTGCAGAGAATTGTCAACCTAAAAATAAAATGAAATTAACAAATGTATTTAAATTATAAACCTAAACATATAAGATGAAATTAACAAATGTCTTTAAACTATAAAGACTAAACCTATGAAATGAACTACGAATATATAAACTAAGAAGATGCATTTGAATTTGAAAATTGATGTTCAAACATCGATTTCAATTGGACAAACTGAGATTTCATTTCCTCCATGGTTTGAAGTTGGGATTTCAATTCAGTCAATTCAGACTGTAGATGTGTGATCTTTTCGTTTGCTGTTTGTCTTTGAATTCTTTCATCCTCTAACATCTTCAATGTGTCAAGATGAGAAGAATGTTTACCATTTTTTTTTTTTGTTTGATTGATTGATCCCAAGTCCATAAGTTAAAGTAGACACATGAGCTTCTGGACTAACTTCACCAATAACCTGATTGAAGATTTCATTTTTAGATGCATCTGGTTGGTTTGTAATAAGCTCATCCATTTGCCTCTGTCAAAATTAAGTAGTGAGATAATGAAATCAATTAGAATATTTAAATTGTTTAAACACCACAAAAAAAAAAAAAAAAAAAAAAGTCCACTTCTAATAAACAATACAAAAAAATTACTTAATAAATAACTAAGTTAAATAACATCCAATGTCAAATGATTATATATCAAACACTCAAGCAAATGCATAATCCAAGATTATTTGTTTTTAGCACATCTTACCATTGCATTTGCAACCGTTGGGTTAGTAGGCTTGTCTTTTTTCTTAGTGTAAGTTGCTTTGAACATCGTTATCTTGTCTGACTCCTTTCCTTCAGAGTCCTTTTTTGTCTATAAATAAATAAATAAATAAATAAATATATATATATATATATATATGTATTAATAAATGTTTAATATTACTAATAAAATATACAACATATAATGATTTACCAGTTCATCTCGAAGTCTAGCAAAACTTTTTGTTCCACCAGTGTGATGCATCGTCATTTTGTCATAATTTGTTTTATTAGTCACTGAACAATTCTGTAATACATTAATAAATTTAAAAAAAAAAAATTAATGCGTTAGAAAACAATATTAATATAAGAATAAAATTATTGATACTCTCATCATTGCCACCATTGTTGTCATCTCCACCACCACTAAGGTCAGTACCATCAAACTCACCGCCACCATCATCAAAAACACCAAATGCATTACGCAACATTCCATGCATGTCATCCACTTGAACCGGTTGTTCATTATTCAATCTTGCTTGTGTAGAATCAAGTTCGCCATGGTATATCCATATGTTACTAAAATATCCGATATCTAAACCATCACATATCATATGCTCCTTAACAGTATCTCAATCACGTCGAAATGCATTGTTGCAATTCTTACATGGACATTTTATTCTTCCATCAGTACTATTAGCAAATGCAAAATCTAAGAATTGTATCACACCGTCTTCAAAAGTTTTGCTTACTCTAGACTCATGAATCCAACTCTTATCTATAAATCCTACAAAACTCCAATTGTTGCAAACTTAAGAAGCTAAGAAACAACAACAACAACAACAACAACAACAACAACAACAACAACAACAAAAATCACAAAAACTTACAAAATAAATAAATAAGATTCATATTTTTTTCCTTTTTCTTCAAGCTTTTGTGATTGTTTTTATTAATGTTTTAGACTTTTCATATATGTATTTTTTATTTTTGATAATTATACGTATTGCGAGTATTAATAGTTTATGTCTTGGTATCTAATTTATTTTATAGTATATATAGTATATATCCTGGGCTACACAAAGGCACATGTCAAATAATAAAATCAAGTTACACCTAGTTTTCTCTTCTATTAGCTCTACACCTAGGCAACAACTAAGAAGGATCAACAAGCATATCATAATTCAAGGGACGTAATTGGCTTAATCAAAATGATATCATATCTAACAATAATTATCAATCAACAACAATTATTCACTATCAAAATCTTGATGTACTAATTATGTCAATCACATAATAAAAAAACAAAGTCACTTTACTGTTCTTATGCTCTTGAAGCTAATAATTAAACACCTTTGTAAACCCCCTTTGGCTATCATCCTATGCTTTACATTTATCATATTTATAGAAAAAAAAAAAATGGCTATGAGACAAAAAGAAAATAATAACTCTGATTTAGAATCACATTATAAAAGAATTGTCATACTGGCATACCTTGTCTTTGCTTATAATATTTAAACAGTGTGTTGTAGCTAGGATAATGTCAGATGAATTCTTCAATCAACTCGAAAATCTAACCTTGACAAGATGAGGAAAACTATTAAATATTTACTGTAATGAAATTATGATACGAAGTATGCATAATCAATAATTTATACGAAATATCTATACACATATGACATATATATACAATGATTATACGAAATACCTATACACATATGACATATATATACAGTGAGGACCATTTCATCATCATCTCCATAACACAATTGATGAGTTGTTGATCATTTTATAAATTCATTGTAAACGTGTAGTAATTATAAGTTTCTAGATATTCTTCTTCATCATATACATGTTTTGATATACAAATTAACAGACGCAAATTCATTTGTTGAAGTAATCACAAAAACAAGCAACACTTTCTAAGTGAGTAGCAGCTAGCTGACACACATGTCGGTTGTTGAAATAGAAACATATATACACACTTTTCACTACAATACAAACCCATCAAATTGATATCAATCAAGAGCTAATTAGTAATCATGCAATGTTAATTTCTTGTCTTCTAAGGTGATATCACTCAAGATCAAATATACTTTCATCTAATTATCCTTAGGAAACAAATTACTTTCATCTATGGCCACGTTAAGGGAAATATTGCCTTTCCCTTCACAGGTCTTGTCTCCCTGTGGGTAGAGAATCAATTTCCATTTGTAACATCCAACATCAAATATACTAGATTCATATCTTTTGCCATGTCCATTACATGCATTCAACAGTAAAGAGTATGACTCTATTTTTAATGTGAAGTGAGCTGGTCCAAAATCTCTTTCCTCTCGCAAAATTCCATTTGGTTCATTCAAGAGATTTTAAACACTTAGTATCAAAGAAGATTTTTTTTTTTTTTTTTGAAAAGGCTAGAATTTTATTAAAGCAGGCCAACAGCCGCAAACAACAAAGCAGCAAGACTGCTCACACCCAAATGCAACAACAGCAAACAAAAAACACCCACAACGCAAGCCAACACCAGCAACAGGGCAGCAGAGCAACATGAAAAACATAAGGAAAGCAAAAGCCTATGGGAGTTTTTTTCAATAAACATTAAATGATATATATATATATATATATAATTTCAATAAAATGAAATTTTTTACAGTTTATATATGGTCTTTTTAATATATATTATATTATATTTAATTTCATACTCTTATATCTTATTTATAAGGCCGAAGTGGGAGAAGTCCCCAAGAGAAAAAATTATACACAGCAAAAGTGAATACAAAACTGGGGCACACAATATAGACCCAAAAACAGCACCCACCCACGCACAACCCCCAGCCACAAAGAGCACCATCGCGCCCAAATTCAACAAATTGCAGAAAAAATACATCCCTGACCATGAATAAACCTGTGAAGACATTGTAATTAATTTGTAACAAAGAATTCGAATAGAAATATCGAGTTGATTAGTGCATCATATATCATGATAAATTTTTTTTTAAAGGCAATTTATTCAGCAAGCCAAAAGGTCAAGCAAAGGGACAGCAGCGCAACACCCAAACAGCATCAAAGAAAAGCGACAGCGGCCTCACAACTCGAAGCCCCTGTCACTAAGCTTTAACAGGGCAGCAAAAGAGAGGAGCGGGAAACAACAACAGAGCAGCACCCCACACACAACCAACAGAAAACAGAGGCCACAACTACAACCCACAAACCAGAAAACGTATATCATGATAATTAAACATATATATATATATATATATATCATACGAAATTCTATGAATTCATACACTCACAATATGGGCAAACATGCACATACCAGAAACAAGAAAGGAAGCACCAAAAAATAGAAGCATCAAATAGTTGCGACTTACCCAATTGAATGTCGGCTTGATTTCAAAAGAGGGCTCAAGAAATTCTGCAAATCTTTGTGATTAATCAAGAAAGCTGTGGGCAATAAAAAATCAAAAACGAAAAATTTAGGATTTTCATGGTTAGGGATTTTGATAAACAAAACAATTCTATGAAAAAATTGGGGTTTTTCACTGCTAAATGGAAAGAAGAAGAAGATGAAGAAGAAGAAAAGTGTGCTTTGGTGGAGACTTACCCAATTGAATGTCTCAGAGCTCAAGAAATTCTGTGTTGTAGCCAAAACCGTGATTTTGGCTTTGTTGTCTCTAGTTGTTGTCTTGGTTTTCTCTTCTGCGTTTTGTTTTATCACTTGCTTTCTGCCTGGTGGTTTTGTTTTCTCTTGCTGGCTGGTGTTGAGCCAGAGGCTTTGCCCGCTGTTGTATGTTTTTGGCCTTGTGTCTTCAATAAATTTATGGTTCAACAAAAATAAAAAATAAAAACATTACCTAAAGCATATTGGAGAAATTAGATGAAAGTAATTAGGAAAGTTGTGGGCAATCAGGAAAGCTATGGGCAGTTAGATAAGGAATATGATAATTTTAGGATTCTCATGGTAAGTGATTTTGATAAATAAAATATTCTGTGATTTTTTTTAGGGATTTTCATTGTAAGTTGAAAGAAGGGAAAAAATGAGTGGGCTTTGATGGAGGGAAATTTAATGGGAGTTTTAATTTTAGTGGCAATTTGTTTTTGTTTTTGTTTTTGTTTTTTTAATTTTTTTAAAATTGATTTCAGTGACAATTTGTATAGTCACTTTTCACTAAGTAAGTATATTCTGATATAATTTTGTGATACATAAAAAACAAAATATTAACATGTGTCATAGTATATTACCATTAGTGATGGATTTAAAAAAAGTCACAAACTAAAATGTCACTAATTATATTATTTGTCACAAATTATCAAGTTTTTTTAACTAATTGTGACAATTATTTTTTAAATGTCTCAATTGAACAAAACATAATGACAAATAAAAAAATTTGTCACAAATAACACCTATTGTGACACATTTGAAATTTGTCATAAAAAAATGTGTCACTATATGTCACTTTTTTTGTAGTGACATCCACACATACAAAGTACACATGAATTCATTAAGTATCGTGGCACACACACAAGAGTCTTGTATGCCAGCCTAGTGTATCTCTCACTGTCTGGTCATATACAGTAGTTATTTCGTTGGGCATGTAATGTGCAACCGCGTGGACCATACTATAGCCAATAATTCATTCACAATGCCTAACCAAATACGGGATGGCAACCAAGTGAAAACATTAAGAATACAAGATACCCATACAACACATATGTTATATGCTCGTGTCCCCTTAATTAATCTCTAATCTCTCTCGATGTCGTAGAGATTACATCCATGCATAAATACTTGGATTCATTAAGGACCGTGGGACACACACACGAGCTCTACACGCAAGCCTAGTGATCTCTCAACTTACTGGTCAAATGTAGAGGATATCACGCTAAGCATGTTAATGTGAACCACATGATATATAACACACAGCCTAAATTTCATCCAAAAGGTGGCCAACCGAGTGAAAGCATTAAGCAATGAAATACCCCTATAACTACACGAGCATAAGAGGAATTCAGTTTGTCTTTACTCTAGATACGGATTCGGTTTTATCAATCTCCCTAGGATGGCTAGACATGGGAAATAAGTTTACCAAACAACAATGTGCAAATAAATTGGTTGTTATACATTAAGAACATTCAATCTAGGTTAAGGGTTTATCCTCTTGATTTGGGAATTATCCCTAAATCAATTTATCACCCAATCCGGTCAATGATGGGCAATTGTGTCTTAAAAAGACCCATTAAGTACAAGGATTTGAACCAAGACCAATTTAGCACCTAAATGCATGAACTAAGCCTTTCCCACTCTTTGGAGCTAAATTTTTAACACCCAATTACTCTAAACATGACATTTTGGTCATCTATCAATCAATTAACAATCATGGGATGTTAAATTTCACTACTCCTATATTAAATTACTCTACTCCTAATCCCAATCATGGACACATATCAATTTAGGACCTCTACACACATGGATATTGCAATTAGAGCTTAAAACATGTAATTAGCAAAGAGTAAAACAAAACCCACATAAATTTAAGAACAAACAACATATATAACACAAGTGTAGGGTTTACAATATTCCTCAAATTGGGGTTACACATCAAAGAAGCAATAAATACAAAGAAATGAGTAAATAAGAGCAAACCCTTAAAGACAAGTCCTCTAAAGATGCTCCAAACCTTCATAGCTCGGAATTGGTCCGAAAACCTCTCCTATTTCCTTGCAACTGCTCTAAAATGGATGGATGAGGTGTGAAAATGGTGGTGGAGGTGTGTGGTGAGCTCCCATGGAGGAAAAACCTACATGGGAGTTTGGATCCTCTCCTTATTTGGTGGAGAAGGTGAAGAAGATGAAGAAAATGGAAGAGAGAGAGAGAGTTGGGCGGAAGAGAGAGAGGGGGGGATTGAAGGGATTCTGTAAAAACTAAAGAAAAGGGGGTATATATAGTGGGGAGAAGCTTAGGGCAGAAATGATGGTGAAAGGACGAGAATGCCCTTGCATAAGTGGCTAATTTTGGGGGCTTCGCTGGTGACTTTCCAACAGCGTACACCGTTACGGAAACAGGCATAACTTTCTTCACAAACATCGGAATTGTGTTCTTGAAGAACCGTTGGAAATAAGACTTCTGGGTCTTTCCAACCATATATAGCACAAAGCCTAGTTCATTATGAGGAGAGAGATATGACCCCCGAAAGTTGTGCATTCTGCAGGAAGTTTTCGTCAAAAATTCCGCCTTGATTTTGCACCTTATTCTGCGTCCTAGGGCGCCGATTTACAAAATGGGGGTCTTCTGGTCCCTTTCTACTCCCTAAACAGTGGCCCCTAATCATCGAACTAGGGAGCAAAATTTAACTTTCAAAAATTACACTTTTGCCCCAAAATTCTTACATTTTTGCACTTTAACCCCTATGATTAAAAATAACCTGAAACACTTATTTAAAACGTTAAATACCCGGTTTTACCCGGGAAACAAGCAGAAAAGATGTAGATAAGGGGCTACACAATGTGTAGAAATATGAGTTATCATTTCACTGATGTGGAGTGAGCACTGATTTGAATTGCAAATTACGAAACGCTCCCTGATCTCTTATAAAATCACAATAGCTTCAATCTTACTTCAATAATTACATTTATACCCCAAATTGACCAACTTTATAAATACCTGGAAAGAATTTTGTTTGGATTTATAATTGGAATTTGTTTGTGATTGGATTTTTATGTAGGAAAATAAAAAAAATAGGTATAAATTCGCAACCGATTAATCGCCGACTAATCGGCCTAGGCGCTAGGCGCTAAGTCTCCGCCCGACTAGCGCCTAGTGCCTACTAGAACACTGTTGTTTTGGCATTCATTACTTTGAATAAAATTTACCTTCTTCAAAAAAATTAAAGGGACTCCACATATAAAAAAGAAATATAGTTCATGAGTATATAAAAATTAAATAATAAAAAATAGGTAGACTTCACATAAAATAATAATAAATTATAAATGAGTCATTTAAGGGAGTATTCTTGGAAGTTGGAACACATATCTCTTTACAACAACATCCACACTTAAATAAGGAGGTCTCTAAAGGAGACTTTTGGAGATGCTTTAACAACTCAAAAGAATTCTATTGGAGATAAGCCTAACAACTAAAAAGAATTCTATTGAGTTGTGACACACACCGATATACATACCCGTTCTCTTACCTTTTTATCTTTCTAGTGTAGAATTCACCCATTTTTTTTGGATAAGGATACTCTTCTCACCTCATCTCACTTAATCTTATGACACATAAGCATTACAATGAATGAATAGTGAGGAATAGTGAGGATGTGATTGACACTTTATGAACAACCAATCACATACTTTAAAAAGGTGAGGAAAAGGTGAGGATGATATAAGGTGAGGAGAGAATCCTTGTCCTTTTTTTTTTGCTTTACATGTGGGTTCTCCAAGATAATGGTATGTGATGTTCTCCACCCTCATCAATTAATTAACATAATAAAAAAGAAGAAAATATCGTTACTATCGTAGAAAAAACTCTCCACACAAGTAGGGACCCCCGTGTTACTTATTGATAGGGTACCATTCGAAAATACCTTTAAATAACAGAAACCTTATTAATAGAGAATTTTTTTGATGTTGAATAATCAAATAGGTTAAATTGAAAATTATTTAAACAATGGTATAATAACCATTCTCATTATTACAATTTATTAAGTACTTTCCATCCCACTCAAGAGATGTGCAAACAAATGATGACGACTTAAAACGCGTACACAAATAAGAAAAACAAAGCTCTTATCTTATGTGTCAACCTTGTCTTTAGATTGTGGAAACCTGAGAAATCGAGCTACTAAATTGCGATCTCGACGACGAGCCATCCAATCGATGAAGAGCTTGTAAAAATACTTCAAAGGTTTTATAAACGACGCAAACAAGGGAAAGTGTGTCAGTGCCAACACGCCCACAGGGAAGAAAGAAGCACAGCATATGAGAGTCGTCGTCCACCTTGGCCGCTCGTCCAAACGGATGACGAGGAAAATCGTGGATGCAAACGCAAGCATGGTTGTAGCCACTGACATGAAGAGCAAGGCGAAGCCGAGTGTCAGTTTTCTTGGGACCTCATCAAGGAAATTGTCAAGGTCCAAAGGCGACGTCAGGATGGCGAGGAACATAACAACAGCGGTCAAGGAAAAGGATAGAGAGATTATGTCTGATATGGTGAAAAACAGGAACAATGGGGAGTTGATGAAAATTGGACGACCATTGTTGCCATTACCTCCAGGTACGGTGAAGGCAGCTGCAAAGACCAACGTGGAGACTAGAACAGCAACTGTGGAGCACGACTGAGAAGTTTCTTTAATCCATTGTTGTGCTTCCTGGAGTTGGCTTTTATGTTTCTCTTCGAGAACTTCACGCGCAGTCATGTTGTTATTATTAGGGAGCATGGTATAGTAGGACGGCATTATATCCTCCACTCTCTGCATCCACAAAGATATATAATTAATAAAGAGTAATGATGTCTAATAATTATCATGTAAATATTATCATTATACAGAATTTTGTAATAATAGGAAATGATCCGATAATAATATTCAATCACTCTTGTAATGCACCGGTCACATGTGTTAGTTTGACAGATTAAAATTCTAACAATATTATTTAAACACTCTGTCGTCAATGGGAATATTGGCACGTAGGCCAAGCCCCCATATAGAGATACAAATTGCAGAATAGATATATAAACAAATGTACGTACTATATGTGAGAGGACTCAAATCCAAGACTCTTAGGTCAAATATGACTCTAATACTATCTTCTAATACACCTCTCAAGTGCCGATACACTCCTGACATGTCAAACCGACAGATTTAATCCTAACAATAATATTTGAGCACCCTGCTAGACCAACAAGCTGCTTGGCAAGTGATGAAACAATCCAAAATAAAGATGCATATTTCATAATACATTTATTTTTAACAGCAATTTATACACAATGGGCAAGCAAGGAGCCAAACAACAAGCAAAAAACAGAGCCTTGGCTAACACAAAAACCAGGCATCAGCAAACCAACAGAAGAAACAGAGCAAGAGCCAAGAGAGACGAAACAAAAGAGCGAAAGAAAACAGGGAGCAACCACAACAAACCACACAGACATAAACAATTATGCATGCAATGAGACTTGAACCCATAACTCCTAAATCAATCATTGCTTTGATATCATATAATTAGTAACCATCAACTCAAAAGCATTGTCGATCATATTGTATATATATATTTCATTATATATATGAACAATAGAAATAAACAAGAGCTAGCTAGGGACAGTGAATCTCACCTTGAACCATTCTAACTCCTCTAGTAGTTGGTAGGCAGGACCGGAGTGAGATCCTCCATTGTAATGCTCTGTGTCTGCAACACTGTGTAAGACGGTGTTGCCGTTTTCGTCGGTTTGTCGAGCCAACCTGACCATAGGTACTTCTTTTGATTTGACAAGATCGAAGATCTCCTTTTCGCGGTACATAGCAGCGACATGTAATATGTTCTGCTTTTCATGGTTAATTTGCTCATGCGCCTGAGGATACTCTTCAAGTATAAGCTTGACCAACTCTACATTTCCATTTATTACTGCAGTAAACAATGGGTATTTTCCAGGTTCTTTCGTTTCATCAGGTAACCTATCTTCGTTCACGGATTTCATGTAATTTTGGTTAAACGATTTGTCATGCTTTATTAGGATCTTAGCAACTTTGGTAGCCAATTCATAATCTCTCTTCTCTTTCCAGAGTTTCTTCGCTACTGACAACCTTATAATATTCATGCCTGTTTACATATGATATATTAATTCATTCTTTTAAAAAATTAATACACTATTAATTTAATTTGAACATAAATTTGTTTGAAGACCTTTGAAAAAAAAAAAAGAGATAGAGATTATACCTTGAATGATAACGTCCCAGATTGATATATAGATCTCATTGACTGGACAAAAAGTTCACAACCAAATTTGATTAGAAATACCCCCAATAGCGCGCGCGCACACACACACACACACACACACACATATATATATATATATATATATAGAGGTTCTCTCACCATAATTTCAGAACGATTAACCACAATCACATGTTTAAACAAAATGCTGATTTTTTTTTTTTTAACAAACATTTGAACTTATAATTAAAATATGTGGTTGTAGTTGGTCGTCCTGAAATTATAATTTCAGGACGACCTCATGAAAGAACCTCCCTATATATATATATATATATATATTCTTTCTATTATCAGTTCGAACTGACAAAAGTTATATCAGTTCCTTGTATGTGGACCACTGGATTTAAATACTTTGACTGACAAGTGCATAAAACCAAGTCAAAGTATTTAAATCCAGTGGCCCACATACAAGGAACTGATATAACTTTTGTCAGTTCGAACTGATAATAGAATTTCTGTATATATATATATATATATATATAGGGTTCAGCTACTATAAATGTACTGTCTAAACTATAGTTGCTGGGTTAGTTTCTACTTTCTAGTCATTAATAGGATATTTCAATCCAATGGTCTACAAAAGTCACATATTTGAAAATTAAAAAAATAAAGTAAAACCAAAAGAAACTAAAAAAGTTTATATATAAAGTACTAACTGGTTGGGGATCCGTAAGTATTTTTTATATAGGATTCCTAATAAACACCGATAGCTATTGAATTAATACCGGTATTTATTAGAAATCTCGTATGAAAAAAAAATGTCGGGATCCCCTATCTGATCGGTACTCTCTATATAAATATAGGGATTTTGAAATTTTTGAAAAGTGGGGAAGTTGGCCACCTCATTTGGAATGGAGGAGTCCTTTGTGGAGGCAAACAGCTAGCATATGATTCGTGGAGATCAATTAGAGTGAATATTAATTGCAATAAACTATTTATTACCTTTGTAGACAAGACCACTCCTTCCATTTTCTACTTCCTTTTCCTGATCACTACCAGCTGGACGGTCTGTAAATTTCAATAATTATTAAGCATATCCAAATATTGAAATTATAATTATTTTGGAAACAATATAAAATCAATCAATTAATTACGGTAAAAAGAAAGTCTATAATACATCTGGTGTGCAATGTGTGTATGTATTTCTTTCAATTTGTAAGCATTCTCTTAACGCTATATATATATATATATATATATATATTACTTCGTTGTAAGCCAATCTCTATATCTGAATCTTCGTCTTCTTCTTTTATCTTTTCAATGCTATCGTCGTGACCCCTAACAGCTGGAAGGCCTGTAAATTTCAGAAATTATAAAAATAAATATACACATGAATGAAATATTAAAACTCAAAAGGGGATAGTTAAAAAAAGATAAAATCAAATGGGGAATCTTTGTCCTATTAGTGTTCTAGTAATTTGTTAAGTCAGCCTACTAGTCGGCTGTCTAGGCCTTAGGCGGCACCGGCCGCCGCGAGGAAGACCGATTTCTAGCACTGACTAGGTGTTTTCTAGCATTGATCTTGTCGGAACTCGTCGGAGAAAATGAAAGAAATGAAGGGGATGGAGAGAGAGAATGAAGAGTCGCTGGAAAAAATGGAAAATAGAAGAGAGGGTTATAGAGATGGAGAGAAAGAGAGTTGAAACTTGAAATGAGAGAGTATTAATTGAGAAGATAAAAAGTGTGTGGTGAAATGAGAAGTGGGTTTAGAAAATTGAAATTTATGTTGAATTGAGACAGTGGGTGAGTTAATTGAGGAAAAGAGGAGTGATGTAGTGACATGGGGTCCATGCAATGATTGGTGTTGATAACAAAATAAAAGAAATTAAAAATTAAAAAAAATATTACAGACAACAAATCTTATTGGAAAAATATTTCTGCCTAGTCAGGAATTAGTCCGGTCTAGGCGCTAGGTGCCGCCGGTCAATTTTTACTCCTATATATATACATAGAGCAATGATCAGGTAAATGTGCAGGATTTTAAATAGATATCAATATTTATTGAAAAATACTAAATCGGAATTTCTATGCATATTTAAATAACAAGAAAGGTAGAAATTAAATTTACATACAATGGTAGAAAAGCCATTTCCAAATGCCCATTTGGTGTCTACTCTTGAAAACGGATGGTATCTTAGCTAGCAACTCTAAATGCCCATTTTTGTCATCCAATCCTGCTAATTCTTCATCCAATTTCAGCAACTCTAAAGCCGTTCCTGTATCAAATATGCGTAGAAATTAATTAAACATCTTAGATATGTCTCACGACTCATGCATGTCAACTTACTTCAATGATCAATAATTATTTATAAACGACCAAAAAAATTAAAACATTATTTGTTTAAATATCGAAAAGAAATAAAAACCCTGTCAATGTAGCTTAGTGGTAAGTCATTTATTTCAGATCCGAGTCTCCACACACAATTTTTTTTTAAAAAGAAATATTTAACATTTATACCTAATATTTTTTATTTTTTACATTTTTCTATTAAAATTTTATTAGTTTTACAAATTGGTCCACTAAAATCCTGGAATTGGTTTAGAGAGAGACCAAAATGCTTCCCTTGAATGGCAGCACGGAGAATGGAGCCACCATCTTTGTTGCTGCGATGAATACCTTTGAGCTGCACTTTATGTTTAAAAGACAAAACCCTTTGACCTTGTCGAGAAATCAAATACTTGACAATTTTCGTATTCCCGTATGCGGCAGCTCTGAACAGCGGTGTTTCGCCGGACTCGTTCTTCATATCAAGTAGCTCTTTGTTTTTCTCAACCAGAAGCTTTACCGCCTCGTAATTCCTGCAGATGGCTGCCTCGTGCAGGACTGTATTTCCGTAAGCATTCAACTTGCTCGTGACACAGTGGCGTTGCTCGTCGTCGCTGTCAACAATATTAAGAATCTGTTGAAGTGGTTCAACCTTCTTGCTGTGTACTGCCAAATGGATTATATTGTCCTGGTGTATCGATATTGGTTCTAATATTTTTGAGACGTTTTTCGTCTCGGAGATTAGTTTCTTCATGGTTTCCCAGTCTTGTCTCAAAACTGCATCATAAAGATCCTTTGTTAATCTTGAAGAAGCCCCCTCCATTTTCTGCGTTTGAAAATGGAAGAATTAAGGGAAAAAAAAACGGTTCGATATTAGTGAAGAGGAGAGTTTGTGGTTTTAATTAAAAAGAAAAGGTAACGACGAAAATGTATTAGTGAAGCTTGTTCCTTAGGGTGCGTTTGGCCCGGACATGGAATAGGACAAGGTGGGACGGGACCAGATAGGACAGGACATGACAGGTTGTTCTGTATTGTGTTTGAAAGGTCTAAAACAGAACTGTGGACTGTACTATTATGCGTTTGGTATGACTGGGACAAGACATGAAAAGAGATTCAAATGGCCAAAGTACCCCTCTTATATATATAACAACATATATGTATTGAAAATTTAAAGGGTAAATTGGTCTTTTTGACACTTGTCCCATGTCATGGGACAAGTTGTCCTAGGGTCTTGGGTGGGACAAATTTTTGTAATTTTTGTCCCACCTTGTCCCGTCCTATCCTGTCCTGTCCCATGCTAAGGGCGCGCCAAACGTGGGACAATAACAATTTGTCTCACATTGTCCTGTCCCGCGTACCAAACGCACCCGGTACAGGATAGAACAACGTAGGACAGTTTCTTTTTGTCTAACGTTTGACGCGACTTTAACATGGGACAGGACGGGACAAGGTGGGACAAAAATCACCAAATTCTATCCCACCCAAGACCCTAGGTTAGACTTATCCCATGCATGGGACAAGTCTCAAAAAGACCCTTTTACCCTTAAATCTTTAAAAAATCACAAACTTGTGTAATATTATATATAATAATAATAATAATATTATTATTATTATTATATTATATATATAATTATAATATATATATATTAATATATATATATATATAATATTAATATGTATAATAATATATATATATATATATATTATAATATATATAAAAATAATATATATGATAGAAGTTAATATATAATATATGTTATTATTATAATATAATATATATTATTATAATATATATATACAAATTAAATAATATATATTATATAATTTATGTATATATATATTGTATAATATTATATATATATCATCTGATATATATATATATATATATATATATATATATATATATTATATAATAATATTATATATTATATTTTATTATTATATATAATAATAATATAATATATTAAGTATTATTACATATGCAATAATATATAAGGTATTATATATATTATTATTATATATATAATAATAATATTTAATATATTATTTATATCTTATATGAATATTATATTTAAAAATATTTAATATATAATATATATATATATATATATATATATTATATTATATTTTAATATTATATATAATATTATATAATTTATTAAAAATTATTACATATACAATAATATATATATATATATATATATATTATAGTTTATTATTATATATAATATTTTAAAAATTATTTCATATACAATAATATATATATATTATCATTATTATTATTATATATATTATAATATTGTATATACATATGAGAGGCACTCTAGTCATTTGAACCTTTTGTCCCGTCCGGTCCCATCCATATCAAACACATAACAGTACATTTAATAGTTTTGTCCCAGACATTCTAAATACATTAAACGCATCTCTGTCCAATCTCTTATATATACATATGAGGGTGCGTTTGTTATTATATATAATAATATATAATATTATATCCTATATATAATATTTAATATAATATAATATCAGTTCGAACTGATATAAAATATATCAGTTCCTTATATGTGCGTCATTAGATTTAAAAAATGCTTTGACAAGTGTATACAGCCAAGTCAAAGCATTTAAATTCAATGGCCTACATGCAAGGAACTGATATATTTTATATCAATTCGAACTTATAATAGAAAAACTGTATATTTATATATATATATATTATACAATAATACATCTAATATTATATATATTATATATAATATATTAATAAAATATACATATATATATTATAATATATTAATATAATATACATATATATATATATATATATATTATATAATATATAAATATTTTATATTATATATATATATAATTAATATATATTATACATAATATATAATATTTTATAATTAATATAAATAAATACATATCATATATATATTGTTATTATATATAATAATATTATATATATATTATTATATATAATATATATATATATATATATAAATTATATCATTATATATATATATATATAAGAGGGTCACTCCGGTTATCAAACTCATAACAATACATTAATAGTTCTGTCCCAGACATTTCAAACACAATACGGAACAACTATTTTATCCTTTCCCTCCCTGTCTTGTTTCTTCCTCGTACCAAATGCACCCTAAGTACTGCCAATTTTGGAAGGGCCATTCACTTTATTACCTTTAATATAATAATAATTCAACAGTGTAAATTTATCCAAATTTGGTGTCCAGATAATGTGGATCATTGATTTCTTTGTATTATAGTTGCATGATTGAAATGATTGGATTTTAGGGATGCCACATCATTTGAGCTCCAAATTTGGACACCAAATTTATGTAAAGTTGCATTACACATAATAATTTTCCATTCAAAATTCATCCAAAGTACCAACTCTTAGAGCATCTCCAATGCAAAAGTGGCCTATGAAAAAAAAAATGCCACATAGGATAAATAGAAAGTCAATTAAAAAAAATGTTTCTCCAATGCAGTTGTGCATATTCAACCTCGCGCTAATGTGACAAGAAAAATATTAGACAATATAACCATCTACTTTAAGATGGCATGTTGTACAACTATATTTTCTGTTGACTTATCAAGTATTTAAAATTGACATTATCATTTGTTTTTGATAAGAAAATAAAATAAAAATATGAAAAATGAAAAAAAATAAAAAAAAATTGAACACATTATTAAAAATAAATATGTTTTAAACATAAACATTGGAGATCAAATTTTGAGTTGATTGTTTATCAAGTCTATATTTATGCTACATAGGAAACAAATCTCTTAACATTATTATCATGTCAAAGATTTTTGTAATTGCAACATATAGAATGAATTTTTCAATCAAAAAAGTAAAAGTACACAAAACTTTAGTTATCATTATCATGATAATGATGTTCTTACGTACTGCGTACAGTTGAGCTTTATTAACAATTTAAGCAAAGAACATATACCATTTGCCTTTCTGCTTTAACATATGAAAACTCTCATCTATAGATATGCTTTTTCTTAGTATGCTTAATTTAAGAGTTAGTTAGATTCGCACTAACTCTTAGTTGAAAGGCTTGTACATGTACCTCTACTTCATATTGATGAGACAGTTCAAGTCTATTTTTCTTGTCAAAATGGTCGAATTCAAGTTTAATCCGATTCTAGTATATTCTAAGTCTGGTACTATCAAGGACCGAAATTTTATCCAAACCTAATATATATGAAAAACTAAATTAGGACTTAACGTCTATAAAATGCCATACGGGTCAATCCAGTTTGAAACTGATTAAAATAAAAATGGAAAAAAATAAATGGACATGTCATTAAAAATAAATGTGTTTTAAACAGGAACATTGTAGACCAAATTTTGAATTGACTGTCTATCAAGTCTATCTTTATACTACATAGAAAGCAAATCTCTCGACATTGTTATCATATCAACAATTTTTGTAATTGCAACATATAGAATGAATTTTTCACTCAAAAATGTAAAAGTACACAAAACTTTAGTTATCATTATCATGATGATGATGTTCTTACGTACAGTTGAGCTTTATTAAGAATTTAAGCAAAGAACATATACCATTTGTCTTTCTTCTTTTAACATATGAAAACTTTCATCTATAGACATGCTTTTTCTTAGCATGCTTAATTTAAGAGTTAGTTAGATTCGCACTAACTCTTAGTTGAAAGGCTTGTACATGTATCTACTTCATATTGATGAGACAGTTGGAGTCTATATTTCACGTCAAAAGGGTCTTATCCAAATATAATCCGATTCTAATATGTTCTAATCTGGTACTATCAATGACCGAAATTTGATCAAAACGTAATATATGAAAAACTAAATTATGATTTAACTTATATAAAATACTATGCAAGTCAATCCAGTTTGAAACTGATTAAAAATAAAAAAATAAAAAAAAATAAAAAAGAAATTGAACACATCATTAAAAACAAATGTATTTTAAATAGAAACATAAGAGACCAAATTTTTAGTTGATTATCTATCAAGTCTATTTTTATGCAATATAGGAAGCAAATCTCTTGACATCGTTACTATGTTAACGGTTTTTGTATATAAATTGAATTTTTCACTCAAAAAAGTAAAAGTACACAAAACTTTAGTTATCATTGTCATGATGATGATGTTCTTACGTACAGTTGAGCTTTATTAATAATTTAAGAAAAGAACATATAACATTGTGAAGACTAGAGTCACTACTAGTGTATCAGGTGATAACAAAAGCACATCAGGTGACAACAAAAGCACTTCCACTACTAGTGCATCAGGTGACAACAAAAGCACAAGTCAATCCTACTCAAAATCAGACACTGATCCAACGCTTCATAATGCATCAAATGATGGTCTGATCAAAAGATCTCAACCACACTTCCGCACTACTTCAAAGGTGAAAGATCGAGCTCAAAATTAGATCACAACCGTTGGTCAGAATTGATTTCAGAACAGAGCAACGATTGATGATTAATGAGAGCCCAACAGAATTTAGGCGCCAAGTTTGTTATTGTAAAGCTGACTTGGCAGTATCATTGGCTCTCCGTAATCCAAGGGAAATTAGTTAGAAACACAGGAAAAGTGTGAAATGTTGTGATCCCACATTGGTTAAGTATGGGATTAATCAATGGTATATAACTCATTGGGCACCCTCTCCTTACAAGCCGGTTTTAAGGATGAGTTCTACCCAGTGGGTTCGTATCAAGTGGTATCAGAGCCGGCACCATGCCGAGCAGTGGGTTCGTCACGGACGGGGCGACCTGGGGAGGGCTGCTACCCGAGAGAGCGGGATCCGCGAAGTCACCCAGCTGGGAGAGATGGGCCAAGTGGTAGAACTCATCCTTAAAACCGGCTTGTAAGGAGAGGGTGCCCAATGAGTTATATACCATTGATTAATCCCATACTTAACCAATGTGGGATCACAACATTCCACCACGCTTCTGCAGCCGTCGTCCACGGCGGCCCATCTCTCCCAGCTGGGTGACTTCGCAGATCCCGCTCTCTCGGGTAGCAGCCCTCCCCAGGTCGCCCCATCCGTGACGAACCCACTGCTCGGCATGGTGCCGGCTCTGATACCACTTGATACGAACCCACTGGGTAGAACTCATCCTTAAAACCAGTTTGTAAAGAGAGGGTGCCCAATAAGTTATATACCATTGATTAATCCCATACTTAATCAATGTGGGATCATAACATTAATGTTACGTGCCTATTTTATGTGAAATTATAGATCAAGTGAATTATTGGATTACAAATAGGTTTCTTATATTTTCTGTAATTTTGTTACCATGCACGTTTAGATTAAAAGTAGTGGTCAGTTGTAAGGTTGTAGTGGTTAGTTATAGAAATAGTTGTCAGTTGTAGGTCCTTAATTGTAGGCATTTTATTTAGTTTCAGTTAGTAGTGTTTGTATAAATTGTATGGTTCCAGAAGACAAAGGGAGAAGATTATTGTCATTTAAGTTCTTTAATAATTTAAAGAATTCTATCTGGAGAGTGGTTCTCTCGAAACAGCCGACTGGAGAGTGGTTCTCTCGAATCAACCAATTCAAACATTCCAAAATTATCCAAAATATCCTAAATTCCCAACATTGTCATAAAATCCATATTTCCAGAAAACGTGATCGTATCAGACCTCTTAGTGTATATATAGACCTCGTTGTTTATTGTACGGATAACATTTTCAGTCAAATAAAATCTCTCTGATCAGACTCCCAAAAGCAACTTAAGCCCTGAACTTGCTGCAAAACTAAAATACCCACCAACAAGCCCACACGGGTAAAAGCCTGAAACCAGGCTACACGAGAATACCAAAAACGAAAAACAAAACCATGCCTAGAAAAAGCCCAATAGAACCAAACAACCAACAGCCAAACAAAGCAGCCCACAACAACCCAATGGAATCTTTACAACTCCATGTAATCACGACTGTGCACCATAATGTTATCGTGGCACCACTTTTTAGTTTTTGGTATATGTGGAATGTATTTTTCACTAAAAAGTTAAAGTACACCAAACTTTAGTTATGATTATGATGATATTCTTACATTTAAACTTCATTGAGAATTTAAGCAATGAACATGTACTATTTGAAACATTTACTTTTAATTGAGATGGTTGTGTATTACAAGACTATTCGAGACATTTGAGACATTCAAGACTATTTTAGTATGTACACATATTGCTCATTCAAAAAACAATTATTTAATTATTGACGAAGTAGCTATCCATATTAGGTTTACAGTGCTCAATCTCTAACAACCATCGGATGAAATCCAAAGATCGATCAAATTTAAATAACAACAAACACTTTTTTACCATATATATAACATCGCTCCGCATACATTTTCATTAATCAATTCAATTTCATCTCCCTCCACCAAGATGTCTAACATTTTAGCAATGAAGGAGTCATATGAAGCAGCGATAAATGGGAACTAGGAAGCCATGATAAAGTTCTTCGACGACGACAAAAACACCTTCAACATTTTATATCCAATGACTATCGCGAAAGACATTGCATTTCATGTAGCAGTCCACAACAAGGAGGAGCCGCTTAAACAACTGCTCGAATGTGTCGAAAACCTTACAATTTCTAAGCAACAATGATGTAAGATTTGTTAGCTCAGAGATAGAGTTTGGCAAGCTCTTAATTTGGGTTCCAGAAAGATTAAGAATCTTCAATCCATGCATGTGGGAAAAGAAAGATTTTGGAATACTTTTTAGAGGATTGTGTTGTAGAAACAAAGTTGAAAGAAAACATTTTAGCAATGAAGGAGTCGTATGAAGCAGCGATAAATGGGAACTAGGAAGCCATGATAAAGTTCTTCGACGACGACAGAAACACCTTCAACATTTTATATCCAATGACTGCCGCGAAAGACATTGCATTTCATGTAGCAGTTCACAACAAGGAGGAGCCGCTTAAACAATAGCCGACAATAGCCGAGACCAAACTGAAGCAGAAAGTCCTGAACCACCTCCGTTGCTCCATATAATGAATGATGAGAAAAACCGTTGAAGTAAACGCAATCATGGTCGCCGCCACCGACAAGACGAGGAAGGTGAACCCATCGTGAGGGGGTCCGAGGGAGCGTGTGGTGGAAGTCACGTAGCTGTAAAGGCGCTACGAGAATGGAGAGGAACATGACTACGGAGGTCAAGGAGCAACCCACGGCGATATAGTCCGTGACTGTGAACAATGCAAAGGCGGAGGAGTTCTTGAACATAGGGCGGCCATGTTGGTTGTTACCTCCTGGTAGAGTGTAGGCGGCTGCGTAGACTACGGTGGCTATCAGAACAGCCACCGTTGAGCATGCCTGAGCAGTCATTTTTATGTAATCTCGTGCATCCCCAAGTTGTTTTTCGTGAGTCTCTTTGAAAAACTGTTCTGGTGTCTTCTTGTGGATGTCATCTTTGACCAAGCCATAATGAGAGGGCATTATTTCCTCCACACGCTACATAATTAAATATAACAACTCATAATTAAGGAATTGATTGTATTGAAATACGCAGACATAAAGTAAGAATCAAATCATACATAAGAAAAGAAAATAAAGATACATGGTTCAGCGTAAACATATAAAATCCTAGTATATATAATAAAGGGTTAAAATTGAAACTAACCATATAATTATTGGAGTTTTTATTTTTTTTCCAGCATTAATGTTTTAAGAGAACTCCTCTTTACAATCCACAAATTATCTATTTACACTCATTTTTTTGTAATTAATTAAGAATCTTCAATCCATGCATGTGGGAGAAGAGAGATTTTGGAATACTTTTTAGAGGATTGTGTTGTAGAAACAAAGTTGAAAGAATTTGACAATTTGGCGATATATTTGAAGGAATTTTTCTTATAAAAATTATCCATTAAGGAAACCTTGTCAAGATTTTCTTTACACTTTCGTTTGCTCGGTAACTCATACAACTTCAAGCTAGCTTTTAATACCATGAACAGAGGACTTTTGCTTGTAATGTACCTTATCGCTATGTCTCTTACAACATCATGTAGCTTTACACAACTTCTCCCTTTATTGTCAAGACTCTCTAACAACAAGCAGTTGTTTACAAGACTTTTTATTATAATACGAGCCCTATCCTCTGTTGCTTGCAAATTAACCATCTCATCTACAAGTCTTTCTGCAATCCAACAATCCACAAGTTCATTTTTTAGAATGTCATGGTCTTCAGGATATAATGCGCAATACAAGAAGCAATGTAGAATCCTTTCTTCTTTCATTCAATCATAACTGAATTTTAACCGTACAAAAATCTCATTGTCCATGACTTTGATACTTCTTACATTGTTAGACAGTTCACTTAGTGCATTCCTCCATCCACATATGTTGTGTTCTCCCTTCAAGCTGCTCACTATTGTCACAATTGCGAGGGGTAAACTAGCACATTGCTTGACAACAAGTTCCACGGTTTCATTTAAAGTTGGAACTTCAGAAATATCAAGTTTTTCTTTTTCAAAAAAATATCTCTAATGCCTCATTTTCTAAAAGAGGCTTCACTTGGACTATTGTACTGCCCATGGAGTGACAAACATCCTAGGAACGAGTTGTTATAACCAATTTGCACCCGTTGTCTTCAATAGGTTCAAGGATTCTTAGTTTCTCAAGTTGAATTGCTTCCCACATATCGTACAATATTAACACAAATCTTTTTCCTTTGAACATACTTAATAACATATTGTTGACGGTGATTTTTCGTAGTCAACCGGTCAACGATTTATTTCAGCAAAAACTTGTACTTACAAACGAAAATAATAGGAATGAAAGGATTAATGATGAAAGACGCAAAATACGTGGTAAAACTCTGATGATTGGAGAAACATTCACGGGTTGTTGCCTTAGCAACGTAGTCAAATTCACTATGAATATTGCAGAAATACACACTCAGATCTCTCTTGTTAGTTCTCACGTTCCCCTCTATTTGTGTCTAATGAGGGTATTTATATATTGTGTTATTTAGGGTTTGTAGGTGCCGCTAGGGTTTGATGTCGTGATCCCTAAGTTATAGGTGGCTATCGAGTCCTTTTAGGACTTGTTTTCCTTTTTGGCTTTTGTCAAGTTTTTAATTCAGCTGGATTCGAATCTGAGCAGGACTCTAACTTCCTTATACGCGGGGAACCTGTCTATTTCCTTTTTGGACTCTGGGTAGCTGCACCGTAGTTATTTTGGAGATGCCAGTGACTGATTCTACCTACGTGCCTGGGAGGTGAATGTTTGTAGCCTATCTTCTTTGTTAAGTACCGAGTATGCCCGAGCAGGTTTTGCTGCCTGAGCCGACTCACTTGGTTATGATCGGGTTGGCCTTTAGTCGGTGCCGAGTAAGTCACCTTCTAGGATATTCTGCTCCCCAAGTTGATTTCTTTTGACTTTCTGCTTACGTGGCCTTGCTGACTTTCTTACTGTGATGACATGTCCTTTATGATGATTTTTACCTATAACACATATATATCGGCCCGCCTTGTACGATCATTTACACTTGAAAGGCTTAGTTTCAATACATTTACAATTTCATGTTGTACTTTAATGAGATCAAGCTTTTGTGATATAGTGACCCAAATAATATGATGGAACTTATTTTCTTCTATGAGTCTACTGTTTATATGTATCCCCATAGGGCACATCTATCAAGCCATTTGCTATCCACATCCTTCCGATCCAGAACCAAAGCCATAGAATCTTCCTTTGGCTCATTTCCTCTATCCACTACCTTCCTCTAGTCACCTTTCACTACCTTTGCAAACGATGGGTCTCCCCTGTTCAGCCTTTTCAGACCTTCAAACCCCATGTGTTGACCTTCTTTAGATGCACCCTCTGCTTTTTTCCTTTCAACCACTCTAGAGCTAGCCCTTCTCCTACTATTCCATCCATACTGAGCAACTCTAGAGCTAATGGGCCATCCATAGATTGCATTCCATCTGTTCATATCTGCCACCCTTCTTGCTTCCTCAAACTGATGTAGAACAAGTGGCTGATGCTTACATGATGATAAGAGAACATCCTAAATTCAAGGGCAATTGAATTTCAATCCTACTAGTCCATGGCATTGGACTTGTAATGACATGAATCTTTCACAGTTGAGCGTTTTGGCGAGATCTTCAATAATCAATAGCAAAGCTATTGAAGGCATACCCTTTTTTAGCCGAATTCCTTCGTTAGGGCCCCGAAATTACCGTTTTTGCCATTTTAGGAAATATTTGTTTTCGCAATAACTTTTGTTTTCCAAATCCGAATCGACTACCGACAATTCTGGATTGATTAGGATTCTTAGTTTTATTTGTTTCCGTTTTTCTCTCAAATTTGCTATTTTTGGTAATTTTTATTATGTAATCTTGTTTCTTGTCTAAACAAGGATTAGGGTTAGGGTTTTTGCTTTAAATATGCTTGTAAGCCGCGAGGTTGAATTATCTTTCAATTAATAAAATTTCAGAGTTCGTTTAAAGAGTTTTCTCTTTAATTTGTTTTCTGATGGATTCCAGATTATTATAGAATATTAATGTTGATCGTATTCTTTTATGTTTTCCACTGCATCACCAACGATTCAAACCTCACAAATGTACACCCTTTTTTCCTTGAGCTATTAGCAGTCCAGAGGAAGATGTCCCTTACCTTACCAAAAGGTTTGAATAGACCCCATAGGCACATCTGCCATTTGGTCTGCCTTTGGGTTCAAGTTGTCAACATAAATTGAGAAGAGATTCTCCCTAAAATCCGTTCTCCTATCATGATCCAAGGAGACAGAGCTTCTCTCTAGCTTTCTCTCTCATTGTACTTAATTGCACACTTCCATCAAGTTATTGTTCAAGTATTTTTATATGTCAGTTAGAAAAGAGTCCCCAATTGTTTTTTTTTTTTTTTTTTTTTTTCATCTGTCAATTAACAATAGATATCAATCCAAGAACATCATCAATTGCCTTGTAAAATAAATCTGTCTCTTTATTCATCCAAAAACTAAACTCCCAAAATAAAGACAAGTTAAGGAGGAATTAATAAAACCAAGAAATCAATCTACGGATCAATCTCTTTGCAACAACACCATGAGAATCAGGAGATTCCGCATGATAGTTTTGCCTTGTTATTACAATTTATGTAAGAAAGTTTTTACTCAAGAGAGAGCAACCTACTTTCTTGTCTTCCTGAAGTACGGACCAATTAAGTTCCCAAGAAACCTGAGAAAGCGAAGTAGTAAATCACAAGGAATAATGAAGTTGAAAATGTTCTTCAAAACCTGTATAAACGACCCGAACAACGGGAAGTATGTCAATGACAACAAGCTCAAAGGGAGGAATGCAGTGGTGCATACGAGATTCATCCTCCACCACAGTTGTAGGTCTTCCGAATGATGATGGATGATGAAGAGGTAAACTGTCGATGCAAACGCGAGCATGGTTGTTGCCACCGACACAAAAAGCAAGGCAAAGCCAAGACTCAGTTGTCTTGGGATCCGACCAAGGAAATATCTCCACTTGAGAGGCGATGTTTGATGCAAAGAGAGGAACATAACAGCGGCAGTCAAGGAACAAGATAAGGAGATGATATCTGGGACGGTGAAAAACAGGAAGAAAGGCGGGTTGCGGCTGCCGAGGAGGAGGAGGAGAATTGGAAGAGTACTACCATAATCACTGTCAATAGTACCACTGCCGCCGCTGCCACCACCACCAGGTACTGTGAAGGCAGCTGCTGCTAGGACGAAGAAGAAGACTAGAATAGCAACTGTGATGCACAACTGACAAGTGTTTTTATACATTTTTGTGCCTCCTGAAGTTGATTTTCATGCGTGATTTTAAAAAAATCCCAGGCATTCATCTTGTTATTAGCCTCTGTCGTTGTATAGTATGTCGGAGTTATTTCCTTCACACTCTGCATCATCCACACAAAAACATATTACGGCTATTTTAGAAAAGAGTACTCCATATTTAAAAGACAAAAATCTGAAACACTAAGGGACAGTGAATCTCACATCGAACCATTCCAACTCTTCTCGCAGTAAATGATAGGCAGGACCAGTTCCTCCTTCGTAATACTCCATGTCTGCAACACAGTGTAAAATGGTGTAGCCATTTATATCGATTTGTCGGGCCAACCTGTTCTTCTGTATCTCTTTTCCTTTCACAAAATTGAAGATCTCCTTTTGACGATACATGGCAGCCACATGCAATATGTTCTGCTTCCTGTGATCAACTCGCTCAAGTGCCTGAGGATACTTTTCAAGTATAGACTTGAAAATCTTTGTATTTCCTTTTTTTATTGCAGCAAACAATGGGATATTTCTTCGTTCTTCTTCTTTTTCTTCTTTCTCTTCTTCCTCCTGCTCTTTCTCTTCTTCTTCATCTAATATTGATTTATCCTTATTTACCAGTTCGTCGGCAAGTTTAGAAGCTAATTTATAACCTCTCTTCTCTTTCCAGATTCTCCCCACTTCTGGACACCCTATATTTTATATATATATAAATTCATCATGTTCATATGATAATTTAATTTTGAACATATATTTGTTTATGTGTGACATTTTCAAAGATTGAGATATATAGTATGTACCTGCGATGATAAATCTCCAGATTGATAGGTAGATCAAATGTGAAACTGCCCAAAAAGTGCACAATCAAATTTGACTAATCAAGAATCCTAAGAATGGAACTTAATTCTTGATTTCTGATTACACTGTTTACTAACATCAGTTACGAATCAAATTGGATGGAGTCTCACACACAAATAAGGAATTAAAATCCTAATGGAAATGGAACTTAATTCCCCCCTTCCACCTAAAGAATCAAGTTCCATTTCCTTTCATTTTATTCATGTTTAATAAACGCAGTGATAAAAACTTCCAATTGAAAATGAAATGAATATAAATTTGAAAAGTAAAAGCGATGATCATATTTAGAGATATTGATAATTTAATTTGAATATAAATTTGTTTGTGCATGATGCAACAACAACCATTTTATTGAAGACTTTTTCTAAGATTGAGATGAGATAGTACCTAAGTTCCATATTGATTTGCTGTTACCTTCCATATCTTCAGCATCTTTTTCTATTTTTCCTGTGCCATTATCATTGTGATTACAACCAATTGGAAGGTATGTAAATTTGAGGAACTAAGTGTATTAAATATTTTTTTTTGAACTGCAAATATTATTCAAAGAGCCATCAAGGCTAAGAACAACAAGAGAAACACGGGACTGAAACCCAACCTTTCAGAAAAAGGCGAAAAACAAACATAGCAAAAGCACAAAATGAACAGAGTGAAAGCACCAAAACAGAGTGTAAGCACGAAACAAGAGCCGAAAACCAAAACTACTACACAAAACAAAAAATGGGACACCCAGAAACTGAACCAGCCAAAAACGAAAAACAGATCAACCACAGAAAAACAGAGCAGCTATCGAAAAACACTGCAGCGACAAAGAAGACCACCAAGTGTATTAAATAATGAAAATGCCAAAAAACTACGCAATCAAATTTGATATAGAAATACCATCGTTCAATATGACTTGGTGATAAAGAACACTCATTTAATTCTCAGCTTCAAGTCGCTATACCCACATGTGGTATATAAAAAAAAATAATAATAATTGATATAGAAGTTGAAAAAAAAAAATCGTAACATTCATGTAACGATTAAAGATGTTGAAAATTTTGAAAAAAAAAAAGGGAGGAAAGTTTTGGCCTTTACCGTCGAGCCTTCTTGTTTGAAATGAAGTCCATTGTGGAAGCCAACAGCACATTTCCGGGAGAATCTGAATGTTGTCTTCCTCATCATTATTACCACAACCAATTGGAAGAACTGAAAAATTTTACCAACCAATTAAGATGATGTTAACTTTATGATGTTTGTCTATGCATTGTCTCTTATTCTAGATTTACTAGGATAAATGTTTTATTAAGGTCCTTCTCTAGCAACAACCTGGATTTTTTTATTTTATTTTTTCAGAACCAAAGTTACGTATCCACAATGTTACACGTTTAGTTTTAAAACATTGTAAAACCGGTTTTAAAACGTTACATTAATTTGGTGTATATATATATATATATAAATTAAATTTATGCGGTAGTATACATACAAAAGCAGAGAATTTTTTCCCAAATGTTCATTCGGTATCCACTCTTGAGAGAAGATGACATCTCATCTAACAAGTAATAAAGATCACTCCCATCTTTGTCCTCCAAATTTGCTAATTCTGGATCCAATTTCAGCAACTCTAAAGCCGTTCCTGTACCGAACATAGAAAAATATCTAATTAGATTGCATCTCAGTTTATGATGGCATGTGATTAGATCAGTTCAATATTACCTAAAAAAACTGAATTTAGACAAAAAATTAAAATAAAAAGATTATTAGATATCAAAAAGAAAGATATATAGAGAGACCACTGTCCAATTTGACTAAATTCTTGGCCTGACAATGTTTCAGGTTCGAAAAGAAGAAAGATAATAGAGTAATACCAAAATGCTTCCCTGCGATGGCAATACGAAGAATCGATTTATCATCATTTCTCTTGCGATGATTATGATTCAGCTGCTTCTTTTTTTGAAAATTAGTAACAATTTGACTTCCTTGATAAGCTAAGAACTTGACGATTTCCGTATTCCCGTATGCAGCTGCTCTAAACAGCGGGGTTTCGCCGGAAGCATTCTCCAACCGAAGTAGCTCTTTGTTTTCCGCAAGCAGGAGCTGCACAGCCTCAAAATTTCTACAGATGGCCGCCTCATGCATGACTGTGTTGCCATAGGCATTCACTGAGTTCGTGAAGCTATGGCGCATATTCTTCTCAACAAATTCAAGAATCTGTTTGAGTGGCTCCTTCTTTTTACTGTGAACCGCTAAATGAACTATGTTGTCCTTGTGCACCGATATAGGATGCAACAGCAACATCACATCCTTATTAGATTTATCTTTCGAGGAGCAGATTAACTCTCTGATCATGCCTTCCCAGTTTCCTTCCGAAACTAAGTGGTAAAGCATTTTTATTCTTGACTTCTCCATCCTCTAGCAATATAAGAAAAAAGGTTACAGATTTCTTTCAGCAATGGGTCGATCTTAGTTTTGTAAGAACATAAGGGAGTGATTGACAGACCGATGATCATAGATGGCTCGTTTATATATATATATATATATAGAGAGAGAGAGAGAGAGAGAGAGAGTAAAGACAAAGCTAGGTATATATCCTCTTTAGCAAAAATGTACATTACATCAATTTATTAAAAATAACCTAGTAAATAATAAATTAGTAAAAAGAAGAAGACGAAAAAAAATCTTGCTACACTTTCTACACCCATTTAAACATAAAAATTTTCTCATTACACTCAATTTTCCCAATATATTGTTGTGACATCTTAGATTTTAGTAACTGGTACATAGATTCGTCATTTAATTTGAAATTGAGAACAAAACAGAGACCAGCAGCAAGGATCACTAAAAATGTTGAACCAAGCACTGATATCCAACTAAGAACCTACATTCCAGTTGTCGAAAAAAAAAAAAAACTCCTACATTCCAACAATCAAAATTCAAAATATATACTCTTCAAACAAAAATTTCACAATATTTAAATGAGTCCAATATCATTTTGAAGCTTATCAAAGCTTTGAGTTCCATTTCTGGGGAAATGGGGAAATGAGGATGGGGAATCTCCCCCCATCCCCATTTCAATTTAGAGATAAAAATCATCTCCATTCCCATCCATTTCCCTATTTTCTCCAAAAATTTCACCTTAAATGGGGATGGGGAAGTGGGGATTTGGATATCCGGGGCTAAATGCCCACCCCTCCTACGTACCAACCAAACATGCAATTTCACATGAAGTTGCAAGTGTAATTAATTGATAAAATTCCAAAACGACTTTTCAAATTAATACATAATTTAATTACTTTTATCTTCTCAATCATTTCTCAAAAAAAAAAAAAAAAAAAAAAAAAGGTCACTTGGCTTGGCAGACAACAAGCTGCAATTTAGCAAAGAGTGAAGTACAATTTTCCACTAGGAAAACGACACCTCAACCTAAACAAAACGCAAAACTCCTTAAAGTCACCTTCCTTGTATCTACTGATTCTACTCTAATCACTATCTCTGGCTCTCTGCTAATCTAAATTTGTTATTTTCGTAAGTGTTTTTGTTACTAAGCCTCCTCCATTTTCTCCGTTTGAAAATGGAAGAATTAAGAAGAAAAACAAATGCAATATATATTATTGCATGAATGCTTTGAGTTCGAGTTGAAAGTAAATTATTCTAGAATATATATATAAGATAGACACTCTGGTCATTTGAATCTCTTGTCTCATCATGCTCTAGCCATATCAAACATATAACGGTACAATTAATAGTTATATCCCAGACATTGAAACACAATACAGAACGACTGTTCTGTCCTGTCCCCCCTATCCTTTCCCTTCCTCCTACCAAATGCACCCTAAGTATTGCCAATTTTGGAAGGGCCATTCACTTTATTACCTTTAATATAATAATAATTCAACAATGTTACTTTGTCTAAATTTGGTAATGTGGATCTTTAATTTCTTTGTATTAGAATTGCATGATTAAAATGATTGGATTTTAGGGATGCCACATCATTTGGGCTCTAAATTTGAATACCAAATTTAGGTAAAGTGCATTACTCATAATAATTTTCCATTCAAAATTCATCTAAAGTACCAACTCTTAGAGCATCTTCGACGCAAGAGTGACTTGTAAACAAAAAAATGCAATATAGGATAAGTAGACAGTCTATTAAAAAAAAATGTATCACAAATACAGCCGTGCATATTTAACCTCACGTTGATGTGGCAAAATATATATTAGATATTGTCAATATGACTGTCTACTTTCAGATGGCATATTGCACAACTATATTTTCCGTTGACTCAACAAGTATTTAAAATTGACATTATCATCTGCTTTTGGTAAGAAAAAAAAATAAAAAATAAAAATTGGACACGTCATTAAAAATAAATGTGTTTTAAATAGAAATATTGGAGACCAAATTTTGAGTTGATTGTTCATCAAGCCTATCTTTATGCCACATAAGAAGAAAATATTTTGATATTATTTTCATGTCAACGATTTTTGTAATCACAACATATATAATGAATTTTTCAATCTAAAAAGTAAAAGTACACAAAACTTTAGCTATCATTATCATGACGATGATGTTCTTACGTGCAGTTGAGCTTTATTAATAATTTAAGCAAAGAACATATACCATTTGCCTTTATTCTTTGACATATGAAAACTTCCATCTATAGACATGCTTTTTCTTAGTATGCTTAATTTAAGAGTTAGTTAGATTCGCACTAACTCTTAATTGAAAGGCTTGTATGTGTACCTCTACTTCATACTGATGAGACAGTTCGAATCTATATTTCTCATCAAAAGGGTCGAATTCAAGTCTAATCCAGTTCTAGTATGTTCTAGTCTGGTGCTATCAAGGACCGAAATTTGATCCAAACATAATATATGAAAAACTAAATTAGGAATTAACTTCTATAAAATACTGTGCGTGTCAATCCAGTTTGAAACTGAAAAATCCAGCTTAGTAAATTGTTTTTTATTTTTTTATAATTTTCCAAAAGTTTAATGGTCTATTATTATTATTATTATTATTATTATTTATTACAAAAAAGGTATGAATGAAAGCTAAAAGAGCCCAAAAGCAGTGCAATGCCCAACAACTCAAGCCCCGAACTTGCTGCAAAACTAACATACCCAACAACAGGCCCACAAGGGCAAAAGCCTGAAACCAGGCCACACGAGAATACCAAAATCGAAAAACAAAACTATGCCCAGAAAAAAGCCTTACAGAACCCGGCCCACAAGACTAAAACCAAACAGCCAAACAAAGTAGCCCACAACAAAGACGCGAGACGAGCTAGCAACCACAAACAACCCAATGGAATCTTTACAACTCCATGTAATCACGACTATGCAGTATACACCATAATGTTATCTTGGCACCACTTTTTAGTTTTTGCTAACCCTTGTAATTCGCTTTTACTAGTCTTTTAGGAACTTGCATTTGTACATATTCACTATGAAAATGTTCAACTATGCCTTTGTTAATAAATTTAAACTTCTTGTGATATTTATTATAGCATCTTCATAAAACAAATATTTTTATTCTTAAATTTTTATATTATGTCATCCATGTTAAAGCCTTTTGTTTGTATGCTTAATTTTATCTTACTACAAAATTCTTTTATGTCTATATCTATATCAACGAGACATCCTACTACAACTACTTTGGTTCTGAGATCTACTTCAACAGTTGCTAGCTAAGCTTGCTTATGATCATTGAATCTATCATCATAAAGATACAAATGAGCTTTAGTGTCTAATCCGGCTCTAGTCTGGCTGAGTACTCCAATGATTACTACACCTAAATGTATTGCTGAATAGCCATTTTTCTTTATTTCTTTAGCACTTTGGGGGCATATTAATGTAATTTCTTTTCTATTATTAACTACTCCAATTGTAAATTCATCTTTGTATACATACAAACTACTTTTAAAGCTATTATGAGATCTTGAAAGGCCTGTTTAAGTTTCTCTATATAGATTGCACCTTCGTTTTCAGTTTGGTATCAAAGCCTAGTTACCTTTAAGTTTAATATTTTGCTTGTGTGAGTAGTTACAGAAAGGCAGACTTCTAATTACAACATCTGAGTTTTCGCAAAACCTTTTAATTGATTATGTTTGTTAAAATATGTTGTCTTTGTATGACTTTAGTAAGATATGTTGTGATATGTTTTGTAATTTGTTTGTATGAGTTTCGTCAATCTTTTTAATAGTATAGATCAAGCCCTCCTAGGACTAGCCATTAATAATCTAGAAAGTTTAAATTCATTAAAAGAGAGACATTTAAAGTTCATAGAAAGAATAAATAGAAAACTTAAAAGCCAGTATAGTAATTTTGACCAAATTTATCTTCAGACTAGAGATATTTTCCCAGTTTTAGAGAAAGATCTCTTAGATTTAGAAAATATTACGATAAATAGTGAAAACATAGTAAAGAAAATTGAATTTGTTTTTTTAAAGAAAATAGTCAAGCTTCAGCATCATCTTCAATTTCAGATATACCAGATTAGATGAACAAAGAACTTTCAAAGTCTCAGCAAATAGAATATATAACTGAGCGACTAGATTCTTGTAGAATTAACATAATAAATTGTAATAATAAGCGTAAAGAAGCTGAAACAGAAGAAGAAAAATTTAAGTTGAGGGGTAGAATAGCTAGAATAAAAGCAGGAGAAAATCATTGGAGAGAAATATAGGGAACCCTAAGCAAAGAAAAAGAAAGTTTCAGTAACCCAAAAAGAAGAAAACTACATTAGAAAGTTGTTAACCGCCAAAAATGGCAAGTGACGCGTCCTAACTGGGTCTCTAATTACACTATAATATGTTCTAAATTACCACGGTTATATTACTGAACGCGCGAGTATTTCACCCTTTGCAAATTGTACAAGTCGTTATGCTAGTATAGTGTACAAAGTAAGGGTATCGTTCCACAGGGAATCTAATAACTGGTAAATGAGTGTTTTAAGGAATTAAACTAATGTGATAATAAAAGATTATAATTGATAAGCTAAGATGCTAGGGAATGTATGAAATCAGTAATGATGTACCACAAATAACCACCTTCATGCAACAAAGATCAAGTCACTCGTGTAGTTCCATTTATACAATTGGTACACTCAACCATCCACTTAATATCTCATCTGAGGTTCAGATTAATCATCAAGGAATGTAAGTTGTGGAACTAAATTGATAGAATGTATTCTTAGGATTTTGTATGAACAAACACATTCTAATCCAGGAGTTTTGACTAACCATACTCAATTCAAATATTATGAACTTAGTATTTCATCACTTTACAATAACCAACTCCATGCTTCTAAGATTTATGAGATATATGGCATGATTTTATCAATTCAAGCATACAAACACAAGTGATGCATATAAGAAAGGTGGTAACAAGTGATTACATCAATACTTTCATAAATTCCCCAACAAAGTGTTTAGTTACACATGATTATTAAATATAGCATATGAATGAACAAAAGGAAGAAATACTACCCTCGAATAATCAAGGCCGACCTCTCCTTCCTCCACAGCAATACAAACCAAATGATCACAATAACTTTCAAGAGATTGATGAGCAAGGTATTTACTAAGATCAATACCTTTTAGCTACAAAGATTACAAGTAATGAACTTCTTGAATCACTGATCTATTCTATGATAAATTACCCAAAAACTACTAAGAACTATTCTATACTATTTTTGTCACCCTTTGTTTTGCAGTAGAGAGAAGTATATATATATTTTTCTTCAAGTGAGGCAAGGAATGCCAAATTGGCATTTGGACGTGCCTCAGGTGGGTTCATTCCGCCGGTTCAAACCCGCCGCTCAAACCCGCCGCAGCTTCCGGTTAGTTTCTGGGCGTCCTCTTTCCCGCCGTCACGAACTCGCCATGGCTTCAGAAAAGATATAGGTGGCTTCTTTCCCGCCGTCATGAACTCATCATGAAAACTGGAGACTTCAGACCTTTGGGACGGCTGGAATATTCCCGCCTCACGAACCCGCTGTGTAAACTCGCCGTGATTTCTGGTGACTTCAAACCTTCGAGACGGCTGGAATAAACTCGCCTCACGAACCCACCGTGCAAACTGGTGACTTTAAGCTCCCTGGCTGGCGGCTTATATCCAGCCGTGTCTTCTTCTCATGGTTTTGCTCCTCTTTTAACCACTTTGATGCAAAAACCTTCCTAACTGGTCAAATTACCTGAACTTAATAAAAACACACGTTATGCACACAAAAGTGCTCGATTACGAACACAAAAGGTAGGAATAAGGGGCGCTAAATGTGAACATTCATAGCGCGATCAGCAAGGATCAAAGAAGAATTTTCCACTGTCCTCAGAAGTTAAGTCGGGATAAAAGCTACAAGGGAAAAGATATCCAGACATCCCGCCTTTCTACAAAAGGCCAGGGTAGGGACTTTTACCTACCCCGATCAGGTCTAAAACTTCCAAGACCCCAAAAGTATCGAGAAACCCCGAAGACAAAGCTCTAGGGATTCCATTGTTATAAGATCCTAATACCCATCTGACTTCGAGTACCTCGGTATCCCGGTACCCCGATAAGGTCGAACGCAATTTAGGAAAAAAACGTGAAGAGGGCGAAGCACTTGAGTATCCCGATCCACTAAGAGCTAGTGGTAGGCACCTGGTGAATAAATCACGTGTTAAATACACGAGTCCCAGTGCTCCGACCCAGCCTAAAGCAAGAAGCAGGTACCCCGAACAGTAAACCGAGAAGAAAGACAAGCATTAAAACGCCATCGTTTGAGATAGAATGTCATTCCCGCCATTCAAGAGTACCATTTAAAGGTGGAGTCAACTCTTTCAGTTCAAAAGGAATCACTTGATTTTAGGGATCAATTCCCCGACGAATTTGTTGATCACTAAGGAAAAACCCGTAAATTACTAAAACCCTAGACCGAAGTTCTAAGAGTGCACTGCAAGAAACGGGCTTTTATATCCATCGTATGATCACAGAGAAAGGGAGACGGAAACCCTACTTCTTACTTTTCCACTTATCGACATGCACTATAGCTCCATCGCCATTGCCCATTTAGCTTATTTTTTATCACATAACCATAATTACAAATTGTAACCCTACCATGTATTTACCATGAATAAAATGAGTTAAATGTTTGTTCTATTAGTTGTTTGAATCCATTTTCCTTACTACTATTGTACACCATTCCTAGTGAATCCCTAAGAAGCTAAAGGTATCGAACTACTTGATACCTCTCCGACTAAGATCTACCCCGATCCTAGTCCCCTTTGAATTGTTAATTGGAAAAATCACCCCAATGATAATTTTCGGTCAACACTTTTGGCGTCGTCTATGGGAACAAACTCCCCACCCTTAATAAGCTACCAAGCTCTACCTAGAAGAAGGTAACGATGAGACTCAGATCCTCTCAGGGGCAGCCCGCCACCTCGGGGCCTCATTCCCTCGCTTCCACCCAAAGAAATCAAGGGAAGAGGAAGAGAGTAAAGAGCCAGATATGATCATAGAGGAAGCAGAAGAGGAAGAACGGGGATGGATTGGTGGGCACCCCGTAGAGCAGTTAGAAGAAATCCAGATCAAGAAAGGAGATCCAACTAAAGTAGTGAAGATAGGAGGTGTACTAGATTATAAGGTCAGAGAAAGTCTGGTAAAGCTTCTTGAAGAGTATAACGACATTTTTGCCTGGAGTCATGACGAAATACCGGGTATCCCTCTTAGTCTAGCAGCTTATCGGTTAGTCGTAAATGCTACTATCAAGCCCGTTAAACAGAAACAGAGACATTTCAACACCGAACAGAATGTCACGGTACAGGAAGAAGTGGATACACTTTTGAAAGCAAGATTCATTAGGGAATCCCGCTACCCCGAATGGATTGCCAATGTAGTGATGGTAACCAAAGCCAATGGGAAGTGGCATATGTGTGTGGACTATACCGACCTCAACTGGGCTTGCCCAAAGGACAGCTTCCCTTTTCCTAAAATCGACTAGCTGATTGATTCTACTGTAGGTAACAAGCTTCTAAGCTTTATGGATGCTTTCTCAGGATACAACCAGATCATGATGCACCCCGCCGATCAAGACAAGACCAACTTCATCACTGGACAAGGCATGTACTGCTACAAGGTTATGCCATTTGGCATCAAGAATGCTGGAGCTACTTACTAGCGTTTGGTGAACAAATTATGCAAGCAGCAAATAGGAAGGTCTATGGAAGTATACATAGATGATATGATCACCAAGTCTCAAATGGCCAACCAACACCCCGAAGACTTATGCCAGACTTTCCAGGTGATCAGAGAGAATCAGATGAGACTAAATCTGACTAAGTGCGCCTTCGGGGTAGTAGCAGGAAAATTCCTTGGTTTCATGGTACATTAGACTAAGTCATGTTGGACTAGATAGAATGAGTAGATTGGCCAGAGAGGGCTAATTAAGCTTATTAGTCTAAAAGTCATGCAAATTATCTAGAAAGAAAAACAACTTGAAAACCATTTAATAAAGGAACCAGATCTAAAATTCCATTGCAAATTAATTCATTATGACATTTGTGATCGAATGAATGTAAAGCCTAGACATGAAACGTCATATCTAATAACATTCATTAATATCTTTAGATGTCTCGGTTGTGTCTATTTGATCTCCCATAAACCAAAAGCATCGAATCGCTATAGATTTTTTTGAGTTTGGTTGAGAATCAATTAGATGATAAAGTTGAATCTAAGAATAAACTGAGGACGTAAATATCTTTCTGAACGGTTCGAGGAACTGTTTAACTGAACTGTTTAACAAAGAAAAGTGTAGAAAGATATTTAATTATTCCTAGGACTCCACAGTAAAATGGTGTGGCGGAAAGAAGGAATAAAACATTGTTGAAAATGGTTAGGTCTATGATGGCGCAAGTAAATCTTCCAGTATTTTACTAGAGGATATGTTAATTGACTGCTGCCCATATACTTAATTTTGTTCCACTAAATCAAACACTTCCACACCTTATGAGCTTTGGACAGGCATATTACTTGGTCTAATTAATCTGTGATGCTGGGGGTATACAAATTATGTTTATAATCCATCTCATAGAAATGAGAAAATGGATGCAAGAAAAGAAAATGTATCTTTATTGTATACTTTATGCATTCCAAAGGACATATAAACACTGGTGAACAATCAGATGGAAGTGTGACTGAATTAGAATCACAGGATGTCATTATTTTAGAGAATGGATTTCCTAGTAAAGATGCAATTGATATAGATATCTGATTTTATGGATTAGATGATCTGTGTTAATACACGAGTGGAGGTAAATTGAGATCTAACTGAATTATCCATCCCTAGTGGGAGTGGTTTACTTGGATCCTCCATCCCTAGTGGGAGTGGAATGGTTGTTGAATCAGCCACTATGATAATTTACCAACTCATCGAAATAATCGTAAAATTATCTCATGTCATCTTTTGGAGAATGAAAGAGGGGATTTTATGATTGCTTCACTTGACAGTGATGAGCCAAGGATTTTTCGAATTAAGCTATCACTTTATCTACTAAGAAATTATGAATGAAAGCAATGGAAGAAGAGATGGAGTCTAGAAAAAGTAATCATGTCCGGGACTTGATTGACTTACCGCCTGGTCGTTAGACCAATGTGAACAGATGGGTTCCACATATCATACGTAAGGCGGATAACACCATTGAGAGGTATAAGGCACAATTAGTCGCAAATAAAGAAACTTTTCTCTTGATGTAAAGTTTTCTTCCATATGCCTTATTCTAGCACTTGTCGCACATATAAACCTGAAATTACATCAAATGGATGTAATGATTGTATTTCTCGATGGAGAACAAGAGGGAGAAATTTACATGGAACATCCTGTAAATTTTTGTTTCAATAAGCCAGAAGTGCATAAGTATGCTTGCTTAAATAATTAATATATGGTTTGAAACAATCCTATAGAAAATGGCATCTTTGATTTCATCAAGCTGTAATGTCTTACAGATTTGTGATGACTGAAGAAAGCCATATGTACATCAAAAGGTTGAAGATAATCTTTTTGATATTACCTTTATATGTGGACAAAATGATTTGGCTAGAAATAATGAAGAGTTTGTAAAACCATAATGAAATGATTATTCTCAAAATTTCATTGAAATTTGATATATGAGCAAAGTCGCTTATATATTTGGAGTGAAAGTTGATTAAAATTACTTAAGAAAATTTCTACCTTTGTCACAAGAGTTATATATTAGAAAGATTCTTAAGTGATTTAAAAATGAGCAATTATAAGCTCATAGATACTCCTATTGTAATAACACAAACTCTTAGCCTCGATATGTGCTCTGAAACTCCATAAGATCAATAAATTGATGACAAGTTCCTCATGTTAGTACTATACATAATCTCATTTACATTATGATGTGTACAAGGCCCAATATCAGTTATACCATAAGATTGGTGAGTAAATACCAATATAATCCTAGATTGAAACATCGAAATGTTGTCAAGAGGATTATGATTTATGACATACCTTAAAAGTATGGCAAACTACTCGTTATGCTAGCATAATTACACACAGAAGGTGATGAAAATATGTCGTCAGGTTAGGACCGGCATTCTTACACGTGCAGTCGCGCGCCTTAAATGCTAAGATAGCATGCTAAGATGAGACACATATATAGAAGAGAATAAAGTGGATGTTTTATTCTCATGGAGCTTATATATATGAGTATGTCGCATTGACTGGGTCAAGATGAGATTTGTTTTAAATTTTTCATAATTTCAGAACCGATCATGATATACCCATAGTCATGAAACCTAATTAAGCTAGATGTTAGATCTTAATTGGCGCTTATAGTAAGCGAGCTTTTAAGGACTCAAGTTAGGCGCTCGATAGCGATTGAACTAAGATTTGTACAGTGAATATTGATTAAGACATGTGCATTCTTTGTAAAGAATGAAATTCACTGTAGCACGTGCTTCATAGAACGTGTGCTATATGACAATTAAGGAAAATTAGTGAATAAATCCCTGCTTCCTCATTGTGTAAGTTCTATAAGGATTGATAAAACCTCAAATGGTATCCTTATGACCATTGACTTTGTATCAAGGTAACATAATAATGTTAGCTTCTTTAGCGTGTTTTTTCTTGGCTATGGTACTATTCGATCTATGAGACACAACTAGGATATTAGTTGTTTTGAAACTGAGATACAAGTGTTTGATGGGAAGATCTAATGTTTCTTCATAAATTTTTGTATTCACCGGTCGACCAATTGTATTGGCTATGATAGACAAGAATACAATTGTGAGTACATAGAAATTTGAAATAGTCAAGCATAGCTTTATATACAAAGGGGTAAGTATGCTTGGACTACTAAATGAAAATTAAATCTGGGACACACATGAACAATAAAGTTTATATATGAGATATCAACTTGCATGCTCCAATACAGGTTAAGAATTGTTCATCGGTCACATTGTGCATTTGCTTGTATGAATGATCTGTGATTAGACCCAAAAAGATTGAGAAACATGACTCTGTAAAATTTGCATTGTCTCACTTATGCGAGTGGGAGATGTTGGAAAAATACGCTCAAGTGGTTATATCAGTTAATTAATTGAAAATTACTGATATAGATTAAATCACTTGATGTTTGAATTTGAATTATATTGATAATTCAATTGTATTCAAACAATAAGATAAAATGAGATAAATGGATAAATGAAATAAAAGATATTAAATTTAAATGTAATTTAAATTTGAATATCACTATTCATCCAGATAGGAGTCTGGACTCTATAAATAGCAGAGCTTGCTATTTATTTGATGATCTCATTCTGAACGTATTATATCAGAGAGTGATATATACAGAGAGTTTCTTGTTTTGTAGGTCTTTTATGATGACAGCAAATTGCACAGTGTTTTGAGTGAACTTTTCGAAATCCGTGATCAGAATCTGTGATTGTTCTCCGACCAATGATACAACCCGCTCACGATCCCGTTTCTACTGCATGATTCGGATTTCCAATGGTGTAAGGTATTAATCCGAATAGTACTTGTTATTTGATTGTATGTTTATTATTAATCGTAATAATAATCAACAACGGTAAATTTATTCAGAAACCATACCAAACCACAGAAACACGAAGGCAGACCAGCCTTAACAACCAAGAGGACCCCAAACAACTAGGAGACCAAAAACAAAGGCACAAGAAAATATAAAAGAAATAGAGCAAACAAAAACAAAACCCAGAACAGAAAAGCAGAGCCAACAAAAACATACACAACGGTTGTGTCGGCAAAAATGTGATGTGTTATAGCTTCGGGGTGGTGGCATTAGAAGTATAAATGGGAAAACATCCCAGAGAAATCCTCTCATCGTTAACATCATCATGTAATTGGAATATACTGTTAATTGATATATTGGACGCACACCTCTCACCTCCAATGGAACAAACGGTTGTACAAGATATTTTTTTTGTTTCATCGGTAGCACTTATTAACGGATTAAGTGCTGCTGTGCTGCAATATAGTTGGCATAATTAGGCTTAGCAATTATAGTTAGGACTTGATGAGCTGTCACTCAGTTATTTTTGACAGTTGACAGCTGTATGTTAGTTGTAATGATACAACATATATAGCCTGTGTATTTTTTCCCCAAATTAATAACGAGAACAGATTTCTTATTCCATTTTCTTCTCTGTTTTCTAATAGGGTATCAGAGCGCCATTGTTGCGTCGCTGCTTCTTCTTCTTCTTCTTTTTTCTGATCATCTATTTCTCTATTGATCATGGCTCGTGGAGGAGGTTCGCAATCGACTACTACTGCTGCTAATACTGGTGGTAATCAAGCCAATAATGGTAATGACGGGAATCGATTTGCCTCTTTGGAAGTTTCAGATCGATCTTCAGCAGATGATTCCAGTAGTCCATTCTATCTCAGTAATAGTGATCATCCTGGATTGAACTTAGTTTCGCATCAACTTGTTGGAGGCAATTATAATTCCTAGAGTCGAGCGATAACCATTGCTCTTGTTGCGAAGAACAAACTAGGTTTTGTTGATGGTACACTCTCTAAACCTTCTTCTACTGACGCTCTTTACAACTCTTGGTCTCGATGTAATAGCATGGTCATGTCTTGGATTTTACATGTTGTTTCTAAGGAAATTGCTGATAGTATTATGTATATTGATAATGCTGTTGATGTTTGGAACGATCTTCATGATCGATTTTATCAAAGTAATGGTCCTCGATTTTTTCAAATCAAACAACTCCTCAATAGTTTGTCTCAAGGCTCTAGTGATATTAGCAACTATTATACCAAACTTAAGACACTTTGGGATGAACTCAAGGATTTTAGGCCTATTCCAATTTGTAATTGTGGAGGTATGAAAGTCTTGATGGATTATCAACAGCAAGAATATGTGCTTCAATTTTTGATGGGTTTGAATGAGTCATATGCACAGATTCGTGCTCAAATTCTTATGCAAGATCCTCTTCCTCCAATCAACAAGGTGTTTTCTCTTGTGATTCAAGAAGAACATCAAAGAGGTTTTACCTCTTTCTCATCAGGTTCTGTAATTTTTGGGATGACTGCTGGAAACAGTGCTGGTGGTTCTAACTATTCCAGAGGAAGAAATGATAGACCTTCTTGCAAACGTTGTGGTGTTCTTGGTCACACAATGGACAAGTGTTATAAGTTGCATGGCTATCCTCCAGGATACAAGTTCAAAAGCAGAAATCCAAATGGTAATCAAGGCAAGCCAATTGCTAATCAAGCTAGCTTTGGTTTTGATCATGGTGAAGAAGTATCTTCTGAGTCTTCTAGCTTATCCAACAGTCAGTGCCAACAATTAATTGCACTTCTCAGTTCACAGCTTCAAGGTGCTTCACACTCTGGCAATGATTAGAAGCCTATGGTCTCTAACTTCACTGGTATATCTTTTTCTATTCCTCCAAATGCTTGAATTTTAGATACTGGTGCAACTCATCATGTATGTCACAACATAGAATATTTTGCATCATTTGATTCTGCTATATTTGCCCCTTATGTGACTTTACCAAATGGTCAACATGTATCCATTTCTCGAGTAGGGACAGTTCGACTTTCTTCTCATATGCTTTTGAAAAAGGTTTTATATGTGCCAAACTTCAAGTACAACTTGCTCTCTGTTAGTTCTCTTACAAAGAGTGCTAATTATTCTTTAGTTTTCTCTACTGATTGTTGTGTGATTCAGGATTCTTCTCGGGCTCTCCAGATTGGGATGGGTAAGAGAATTGGAAATCTTTATTACCTGGTTCTTCCAGATTCCAGAGCACATTCAATTGCAGTTTGTAATTCTGTCATACCTACTAGTGACATTATGGCATTATAGGCTAGGTCATCCTTCATGTGTAAAAGTGTAGCCATTACATAAGAGTTTACAATTTAAAACTTGTACTGATACTGATTTTCATTGCTCCATATGTCATTTTGCTAGGCAAAGAAGATTGCCCTTTGTTTCTCATAATGCTTTGTCTGCTATGCCTTTTGATCTTATTCATTATGATATTTGGGGTCCTTTTCACACTATTACAGTTGAAGGTTTCAGATATTTTCTTACTATTGTTGATGATTGCTCACGGTTTACTTGGGTATATTTGTTGCATACCAAGTCTGAAGTTCAGCAGATTATTCCTAAGTTCTTTGCTATGATTAAGACACAATTTGGGGTAACTATTAAGGGGGTCAGGTCAGATAATGCAAAAGAATTGAGTTTCTTAGATTTTTATCAATCTCATGGAATAACTCATTTTCATTCTTGTGTTGAGAGACCTGGACAAAATTCTGTTGTGGAAAGAAAACATCAACATTTACTCAATGTTGCTCGAGCTTTATTGTTTCAATCTAATGTGCCTTTGGAGTATTGGGGGGATTGTGTTCTTACTGCAACCTATCTCATCAACAGAATTCCTTCACCCATTTTGAAGCATAAATCTCCTTTTGAGGTTCTCTGCCATAAAACCCCTTCTTATGATCATCTTAAAGCCTTTGGATGTTTGTGCTATGCCTCTACTCTCTTGAGTTCTAGAGACAAGTTTTTTCCAAGGTCTAAGGCATGCATTTTTCTTAGTTATTCTTCTGGTATGAAGGCCTACAAGTTGTTAGACATTGAGACTAATAAAGTCATTGTTTCTCGGGATGTTCAGTTTCATGAGAAAATTTTTCCATTAGCTATTGGTTCCACTCAATCCAGAGAGTTTCAAGATTTGTTTGCTGATCAAGTCTTGCCAATGCCAGTATTTGATCATGTTTCTTCTCCTCAGCCTGTTTCTCCTAATCCTTCAAATGTTGTTCATACTCGTTCTACAAGGGCTGTTAAGAAGCCTTCTTATTTACAGGACTATCATTGTACCTTGGCTTCACATTCTTCTGTTAAGGATTCTTCTCCAACTTCTTATCCTCTTTCACAATTTCTTGATTATAGAAGACTGTCTCTGCCCTTTAAAGCAGCAGTGCTTTCTATGTCTAGTCAATCTGAACCAGAGTTTTATTACCAAGCTTCTGGTCATCCAGCATGGGAACAAGCTATGTCAGCTGAATTGGATGCTCTTGAAGCTAACAAGACCTGGTCTATTGTCAGTCTTCCTCCTGGCAAGCATGCAGTAGGTTGTAAATGGGTTTACAAGGTGAAATATAATGCAGATGGTTCCATTGAAAGGCATAAAGCCCGTTTGGTTGCTAAGGGTTATACTCAGGTTGAGGGTGTTGATTATACAGACACCTTTGCTCCTGTTGCTAAGCTAGTTACAGTTAAGCTTCTACTTGCTCTTGCTTCGGTCAATGGATGGTTTTTGCACCAACTTGATGTCAACAATGCAATTTTGCATAGTGACCTATATGAGGAAGTTTATATGACTATACCTCAAGGGTATAGTCCTAAGGGGAAGAATTTACCTACTAATCCAGTTTGCAAGTTGCACAAATCACTTTATGGTTTAAAGCAAGCTTCAAGGCAATGGTATGCCAAGTTCTCAAGTGCTCTTTTAGAAGAGAACTTTCATCAATCCGCCACAGATCACTCTTTGTTTATCAAAAACATAGGTTCTACTTTTATTGCCTTATTGGTTTATGTGGATGATATCATTATTGCAAGTAATGATGCTGGAGCAGTAAAGGAATTAAAGGTTTCCTTGGACAAGAAATTCAAGCTCAAGGACTTGGGAAGTTTAAGGTTCTTTCTGGGTTTAGAAGTGGCTAGATCTAATAAGGGAATCCTTATTTCACAAAGGCCTTATGCATTACAACTGCTGTCAGATGTTGGATATTTGGGCTGCAAACCAGTTAGCACGCCAATGGAAGCAAATCTCAAATTGACTCAAGATGATGGTGACTTGTTAGAAGATCCATCTTTGTATAGAAGGATGATTGGAAAGTTACTGTATTTGACAATTACAAGGCCTGATATTTCTTACAGTGTCAATCGATTGAGTCAATTTCTAGCTAAACCTAGATTTCCTCATCTTAAAGCAGCTCAAAGAGTTCTACAGTACATCAAGTCTTCACCTGGACAAGGTCTTTTCTTCCCTTCCAACTCTGAGATTCAGTTGAAGGCCTTTGCATACTCGGATTGGGCAAGTTGTCCAGATAGCAAGAGATCTATTAGTGGTTTCTGTGTGTTTCTTGGTGATTCTTTGATTTCTTGGAAATCAAAGAAACAACACACTGTCTCAAGATCATCTGCAGAGGCAGAGTATAGATCTATGGCAAATACTACTTGTGAGCTTACTTGGCTTCTTTCATTGCTAAAGGAACTTGGAGTTAGTCATTCAAAACCTGCAATTCTATACTGTGACAATCAAGCAGCTCTTCATATTGCTGCAAATCTTGTGTTCCATGAACGTACAAAGCACATTGAGATCGATTGTCACTTGGTTCGAGAGAAGGTGCAGTCTGGTAGCTTGAAGACACTACATATTTCTACACATCACCAACTTGCAGACATTTTCACTAAAGCTTTGTATCCAAATCAGTTTCAGCACTTGATTGGCAAGATGGGGCTACACAATATATATAGTCCATCTTAAGGGGGAGTATTAACAGATTAAGTGCTGCTGTGCTGCAATATAGTTGGCATAATTAGCCTTAGCAATTATAGTTAGGACTTGATGAACTGTCAGTCAGTTATTTTTGACAGCTGACAGCTGTATGTTAGTTGTAATGATACAACATATATAGCCTGTGTATTTTTTCCCCAAATTAATAACAAGAACAGATTTCCTTATTCCATTTTCTTCTCTGTTTTCTAATAGCACTTGCATGCTTGCATTCAAATCCGAAGGGTCGACCTTCTATGCAAAGGGTGTCTCAATAATTTCTTGTTAAGAAGAAATCAATGCTAAAATCTTTGAAAGCAATTTCAATTGCACAACCTAGAAGCCATGGAATGCTCTTGGTTGAAGAAGGTAATCGTTAATCCTGGATTCCATATGTATTTTCAAGGTGCACTTTTTCTTTTACTGTTAATTCTTAAATCGTGTAAATATGTAATAAAAGATTTTGTACTTGTTCTTGTCACTGCTGCTTTCTTTTACGAATTTTGTTAATGTGTGTCCATATTACACACGTTAAGCTATTACTCCATGTGACTTTATTTATGTATAGTTGTAATTATGATGGTATCTATCTATCCACCCATCTAAATTAGGTATTTTTTAAAGCTTTTGTCATTGGTGGGATTCAAGCTACTGACTTGAGAGTCATTTACCCAAGTCCCAAATTTGTTCATCTACCAGTTGAGTTACACTCCTGGGGGCAAGCAATTTTTTTTTTTTTGGCACAATGAAATATTACATTATTCTAATTGATTAATTATATTTTATGGTGTTATAAATTAATCAAGCATTATTCATTACTGTTAAATTTCAATACTTGTGTATTTTTGTGTGTTTATGAGAATTGGTATATACATTGGTGGATAATTTATTTTTTTCTAAATTAATGGATCTCTTTGCTTTATCTATCGCCTTGTTTTGTCTAGACCCCACCTACGCAATGGTTTTTTTTTTTTTTTTTTTTTTTTTTTGAACGGTAAATTTATTCGGAAACCATACCAAACCAAAGAAACATGAAGGCAGACCAGCCTCAACAACCAAGAGGACCCCAAACAACCAGGACACCAAAAACAGAGGCACAAGAAAACATAACAGAAAAAGAGCAAACAAAAACAAAACCCAGAACAGAAAAGCAGAGCCAACAAAAACATACACAATGGTTGTGTCGGCAAAAATGTGATGTGTTATAGCTTCAGGGTGGTGGCATTAGAAGTATAAATGGGAAAACATCCCAGAGAAATCCTCTCATCGTTAACATCATCATGTAATTGGAATATACTGTTAATTGATATATTGGACCCACGCCTCTCACCTCCAATGGAACAAACGGTTGAACAAGATATTTTTTTTGTTTCATCGGTAGCACTTGCATGCTTGCATTCAAATCCGAAGAGTCGACCTTCTATGCAAAGGGTGTCTCAATAATTTCTTGTTCAGAAGAAATCAATGCTAAAATCTTTGAAAGCAATTTCAATTGCACAACCTTGAAGCCATGGAATGCTCATGGTTGAAGAAAGTGATCGTTAATCCTGGATTCCATATGTATTTTCAAGGTGCACTTTTTCTTTTACCGTTAATTCTTAAATCGTGTAAATATGTAATAAAAGATTTTGTACTTGATCTCGTCACTGCTGCTTTCTTTTACGAATTATGTTAATGTGTGTCCATATTACACACATTAAGCTATTACTCTATGTGACTTTATTTATATATAGTTGTAATTTTGATGGTATCTATCTATCTATCTAGATCAGGTATTTTTTAAAGCTCAAACTACCAGTTCATCTACAGCCCTGGGGCAAGCAAATATATATTATTTTTTTTGGCACTATGAAACGTTACATTATTCTAATTGATTAATTATATTTTATGGTGTTATAAATTAATCAAGCATTATTCATTACTGTTAAATTTCAATACTTGTGTATTTTTGTGTGTTTATGAGAATCGGTAAATACATTGGTGGATAAGCCTAAGAGCTAGAGGTAACCACGGTTCAGTTCGAACCAGAACTGTAGCTTTCAGAACCGAACCGGTTGTTCCAAACCGGTTCCTTTTAAAAAAAAATTATAATTTTTTTTGGACCGTTGAATTTCCAACGGTTAGTTTTTTTTTCTTTTAAAGGTTCGCAACCAGTCTATAATCGGAACCGGGGTCACCTCTACTAAAAGCATCTCCAAGAGATCCCTTAATCAAGCCTCTTTTGATTAAGAGATGAGCTATAATTTTTATAGCTCCAAGAGATCCTTTAATGACTCTCATAATCAAAATCTAGTGGAGCTCACTCCCTTAATTAAAGGGTTGTTTCGATCAGTCTCCTTTAATTAAGTGGACTCCACATATAAAAAAGAAATATAGTTCATGAGTATATAAAAATTAAATAATAAAAAATAGGTAGACTTTACATAAAATAATAATAAATTATAAATGAGTCATTTAAGGGAGTATTCTTGGAAGTTAGAACATGTATCCCTTTACAACAACATCCACACTTAAATAAGGAGGTCTCTAAAGGAGACTTTTGGAGATGCTTTAACAACTCAAAAGAATTCTATTGGAGATAAGCCTAACAACTAAAAAGAATTCTATTGAGTTGTGACACACACCGATATACATACCCGTTCTCTTACCTTTTTGTCTTTCCGGTGTGGAATTCACCCATTTTTTTGGATAAGGATCCTCTCCTCACCTCACTTCATCTTATGACACATAAGCATTGTAATGAATGAATGATAAGGATGTGATTGACACTTTATGAACAACTAATCACATGCTTTAAAAATGTGAGGAAAATGTGAGGTGAGGAAAGGATCTTTGTCCTTTTTTTTGGCTTTACATGTGGGTTCTCCAAGATAATGGTATGTGATGTTCTCCACCCTCATCAATTAATTAACATAATAAAAAAGAAGAAAACATCATTACTATTGTAGAAAAAACTCTCCACACAAGTAGGGACCCCCGTGTTATTTATTGGAGTGCATTTTTGCTCACCCACATTAACTAGAGGTAACCATTACCCCCCACCCCAAGTGTTGACACGTGTCCCAAACTTAACCAAAGTTTGGGACACGTGTCAACACTTGAGGTGGGGGGTAATGGTTACCTTTAGTTAATGTGTGTAAGCAAAAATGAACTCTATTTATTGATAGGGTACCATTCGAAAATACCTTTAAATAACAGAAACCTTATTAATAGAGAATTTTTTTGATGTTGAATAATCAAATAGGTTATATTGAAAATTATTTAAACAAGAGTATAATAACCATTCTCATTATTACAATTTATTAAGTACTTTCCATCCCACTCAAGAGAACACCGGATAGATAATGATAGATGTGCAAACAAATGATGACGACTTAAAACACGCACACAAATAAGGAAAACAAAGCTCTTATCTTATGTGTCAACCTTGTCTTTAGATTGTGGAAACCTGAGAAATCGAGCTACTAAATTGCGATCTCCACGACGAGCCGTCCAATTGATGAAGTGCTCGTATAAATACTTCAAAGGTTTTATAAACGACGAAAACAAGGGAAAGTGTGTCAGTGCCAATATGCCCACAGGGAAGAAAGAAGCACAGCATATGAGAGTCGTCGTCCACCTTGGACGCTCGTCCAAACGGATGACGAGGAAAATTGTGGATACAAACGCGAGCATGGTTGTAGCCACTGACATGAAGAGCAAGGCGAAGCCGAGTGTCAATTTTCTTGGGACCGCATCAAGGAAATTGTCAAGGTCCAAAGGCGACGTCAGGATGGCGAGGAACATAACAACAGCGGTCAAGGAAAAGGATAGAGAGAGTATGTCTGATATGGTGAAAAACAGGAACAATGGGGAGTTAATGAAAAATGGACGACCATTGTTGCCATTAATACCTCCAGGTACGGTGAAGGCGGCTGCAAAGACCAACGTTGAGACAAGAACAGCAACTGTTGAGCACGACTGAGAAGTATCTTTAATCCATCGTTGTGCTTCCTGGAGTTGGCTTTTATGTTTCTCTTCGAGAACTTCACGCGCAGTCATGTTGTTATTATTAGGGAGCATGGTATAGTAGGACGGCATTATATCCTCCACCCTCTAAATCCACAAATATATATAATTAATAAAGAGTAGTAGTGTCTATCATGTAAATATTATCATTATACAAAAATTTTTAATAAAAGGAAATGATCCGGTATTAATATTAAATCACTCTTGTAATACATTGGTCACGTGTGCTAGGTTGACCAATAGTATTTAAACACTCTGTCATCAATGAGAATATTAGGAATATTGGCGGTAGACCAAACCCAAATAGAGATACAGATTGCAGAATAAATACATAAACAAATGTACCTACTATATGTGAGATCCTAGGTCAAATATGACTCTGATACTATCATCTAGTACACCTATCAAGTGCTGGTGCACTCCTGACATGTCAAACCGATAGATTTAATCATAACAATAATATTTGAGCACTCTGCTAGACCAACAAGCTGCTTGGCAAGTGATGAAACAATCCCAAATAAAGATGCACATTTCATAATACATTTTATTTTTTTAACAGGATTTTATAAAAAGCCACAATGGGCAAGCAAGAAGCCAAACAACAGAGCAAAAAACAGAGCCTTGGTTAACACAAAAACCAGGCATCAGCAAACCAACAGAAGAAACAGAGCAAGTGCCAAGCCTTGGTTAACACAAAAACCAGGCATCTGCAAACCAACAGACGAAACAGAGCAAGAGCCAAGAGAGACGAAAAAAAGAGCGAAAGAAAACAGGGAACAACCACAACAAACCACACATACATAAACAATTATGCATGCGATGAGACTTGAACCCAGAACTCCTAAATCAATCATGGCTTTAATATCATATAATTGGTAACCATCAACTTAAAAGCATTGTCGATCATATTGTATATATATTTCATTATATATATGAAATATAGGAACAAAAGAAATAAACAAGAGCTAGCTAGGGACAGTGAATCTCACCTTGAACCATTCTAACTCCTCGAGTAGTTGGTAGGCAGGACCGGAGGGAGCTCCTCCTTTGTAATACTGTGTGTCTGCAACACTGTGTAAGACGGTGTTGCCGTATACGTCGGTTTGTCGGGCCAACCTGACCATAGGTACTTCTCTTTTTTTGACAAGATCGAAGATTTCCTTTTCGCGGTGCATAGCAGCGACATGTAATATGTTCTGCTTTTCATGGTTAATTTGCTCATGCGCCTGAGGATACTCTTCAAGTATAAGCTTGACCAACTCTACATTTCCATTTATTACTGCAGTAAACAATGGGTATTTCCCAGGTTCTTTCGTTTCTTCAGGTAACCTATCTTCGTTCACGGATTTCATGTAATTTTGGTTAAACGATTTGTTATGCTTTATTAGGATCTTAGCAACTTTGGTAGCCAATTCATAATCTCTCTTCTCTTTCCAGAGTTTCTTCGCTACTGACAACTGTATAATATTCATGCCTGTTTACATATGATATATTAATTCATTCTTTTAAAAAATTAATACACTATTAATTTAATTTGAACATAAATTTGTTCGAAGACCTTTAAAAAAAAAAAAAAAAAAAAAAGATAGAGATTATACCTTGAATGATAACGTCCCAGATTGACATATAGATCTTATGTGAAACTGCGCGCCAAAAAGTTCACAATCAAATTTGATTAGAAATACCCCCAATAGCGCGCACACACATATATATATATATATATAGAGGTTCTATCATCATAATTTTAGGACGACCAACCACAGTCACATGTTTAAATAAAAGGTTGATTTTTTTTAACAAACATTTGAACTTATTAAAATATATGGTTATGGTTGGTCGTACAGAAATTATAATTTTAGGACAATCTGATGGAAGAACCTCCCTATATATATTTATTATATAGGGTTCAGCTACTATAAATGTACTGTATAAACTATAGTTGCTGGGTTAGTTTCTACTTTCTAGTCATTAATTGGATATTTCAATCCAATGGTCTACAAAAGTCACATATTTGAAATTTAAAAAATAAAGTAAAACCAAAAGAAACTAAAAAAGTTTATATATAAATTAAGTACTAACTGGGTGGGGGATCTGTAAGTTTTTTTATACAGGATTCCTAATAAACACCAGTAGCTATTGAATTAACACCGGTATCTGGTAGAAATCTAGTATGAAAAAAATATCCGGATCCCCTATTTGATCGGTACTCTATATATAAATATAGGGATTTTGAAATTTTTGAAAGTGGGGGAGTTGGCCACCTTATTTGGAATGGAGGAGTCCTTTGTGGAGGCAAACAGTTAGCATATGAATTCGTGGAGATCAATTAGAGTGAATATTAATTGCAATAAACTATTTATTACCTTTGTAGACAAGACCACTCCTTCCATTTTCTACTTCCTTTTCCTGATCACTACCAGCTGGACGATCTGTAAATTTCAATAATTATTAAGCATATCCAAATAATGAAATTATAATTATTTTGGAAACAATATAAAATCAATCAATTAATTACGGTAGAAAGTAAGTCTATAATACATCTGGTGTGCAATCTGTGTATGTATTTCTTTCAATTTGTAAGCATTCTCTTAATGATATACATATATATATATATAATTACTTAGTTGTAAGCCACTCTCTATATCTTCGTCTTCGTCTTCTTCTTTTATCTTTTCAATGCTATCGTCGTGACCACTAACAGCTGGAAGGCCTGTAAAATTCAGAAATTATAAAAATAAATATACACATGAATGAAATATTACTGGTTTTGAAAACAATAAACAATTAATTACTGTACGCATCTTCTCCTATATATTCTAGCATTTACTTGGATAAATGTTACTGTTAAGAGTTAAACAGTAAATAATAAATATGACTTAAAAAATGATCTTGACCATTAGTTAATTATATTATTGATGATATTGTATAATTAATTAATCAATACAATCGTTAATCGAAACTCAAAAGAGGGATAGTTAAAAAAAGATAAAATCAAAAGGGGAATCTTTGTCCTATTATAGTGTTCTAGTAATCGGTTAAGTCAATCGACTAGTCGGCCACCGCTAGGAATTGGCCTTCCTAATTGGTGACTAGCGCCAATTAATCGGTCAATTAGACCAATTTTTAGCACTGACTAGGTGTTTTTTTTTAAGCTTTCATTAAAAAGTTAAATCGGCACTGATGCCATTCTGATCTTGTCCGAACTCGTCGGAGAAAATAAAAGAAATGAAAAAGATGGAGAGGGAGAGAGTGAAGAGTTACCGGTAAAAATGGAAAATAGAAGGGAGAGTGTCAGAGATGGAGAGAAAGAGAGAGTATTAATTGAGAAGAAAAAGTGTGTGGTGAAATGAGAAGTGGGTTTAGAAAATTGAAATTTGTTATGAATCGAGATAGTGGGCGAGTTAATTGAGGAAAAGAGGAGTGATGTAGTGACATGGGGTCCATGCAATGATTAGTGTTGAAACAAGAAATTAAAAATAAATAAATAAATTATAAATTTACATACAATGATAGAAAAGCCATTTCCAAATGCCCATTTGGTGTCTACTCTTGAAAACGGATGGTATCTTAGCTAGCATGTAAAGACTACTCCCATTTTTGTCATCAAATCCTGCTAATTCTTTATCCAATTCCAGCAACTCTAAAGCCGTTCCTGTATCAAATATGCATAGAAATTAATTAAACATCTTAGATATGTCTCATGACTCATGCAAGTCAACTTACTTCAATGATCAAGAATTATTTATAAACGACCAAAATCCTGGAACTGGCTTATAGAGAGAGAGAGAGAGAGAGACCAAAATGCTTCCCTTGAATGGCCATACTAAGAATGGAGGCACCATCTTTCTTGCTGCGATGAATACCTTTGAGCTGCACTTTACGTTCAAATGACAAAACCCTTTGACCTGGTTGAGAAATCAAATACCGGACAATTTTCGTATTCCCGTATGCTGCAGCTCTGAACAGTGGTGTTTCACCGGAATCGTTCTTCATATCAATTAACTCTTTGTTTTTCTTAACCAGAAGCTTCACCGCCTCGTAATTCCTGCAGATGGCTGCCTCGTGCAGGACTGTAGTCCCGTAAGCATTCACCGAGCTCGTGAGACTGTGGCATTGCTCGTTGTTGTCTACAATATCAAGAATCTGTTGAAGTGGTTCCAACTTCTTGCTGTGTACTGCCAAATGGATTATATTGTCCCCGTGCATCGATATTGGTTGTAAAAATTTTGAGACGTCATTCACCTTGGAGATTTGTTTCTTCATGGCTTCCCAGTCTTTTATCAAAACTGCATCATAAATCTCCTTTGTTAATCTTGAAGAAGCCTCCATTTTCTCCGTTTGAAAATGGAAGAGTTAAGAAAAGATAAAAAAAAGGTTCGATATTCAATTTCTTTCAGTATGCTTGTTTCTTTAGGGTGCGTTTGTTATTATATATAATAATATATATAATATACTGTAATATATATATAAGGGCAAAGCTAGGATTTTGGCTTTAGGGAGACCAAAATAAAAACTAATATTGTAGGTCACACGATCTTTAAATAATATCGGTAGGAATCCCACATAAGAAAAAGTGCGGAATTCAGCACCTAATACTTTAATTTTCAACAAAATGAGATATCATTTGGTATTAAAAGTAATGATACAAATAAATAAATAAAATAGACATTAAAATGTAACATGTCTATTTTATATCTAGAAAATTATTTATAACCAAATCAATATAATTTTCTTCATAATTTTCATTTTAATTACATAATCAAAGAGTGTATGAGAAAACATCTTTTATTTTGTTTCAAAACCTATGTATATTCTTAACGGTATGCATATAATATTTTAATAGTTCTCGGCTTATAAAATATCATTAAACCATTGATATATTTAAATCATAATTATTTACATACTTGTAACTTAATTTTATAATATTCATGTCAAACCAAATTAACATATAATAATTTTGAACAAAATTAAAATAATAAACTAATAAAATAAATTTATCAAAATTAGATTACTAATTAACCTAACAAAATAAATAATAAGGGTAGTCACTATAAGAGTTTAATATTTATTACTTAGTTTATTCTAGTGAATTCTATAAAAAATAAAAAATATATATATATAATACACACTAGATTGGGTAATAATGTATGAAATAATAGGAAATTAAAATATTAAAATGGATTGATTTTATCTCATATTTTTATGGTCAATAGAATTATGGAAACAAAAATTATTAGTTAATTTATATTATTAAAATAATAGAGGGACAAGATATTGGTTAATTAAAATAATTTAGATTGGCTCACATTTTAATTTAATGTAAAATATAATTTTTTTTATTGGTTGGGGGGCCAATATATATATATATATATTATATATATGATATGTATATATATATATATATATATATATATATTATAATAATAAAATAATACATATAATATACTATATTATATATACGGAAATTATCCTATCAGTGTGCACTGATAGAATTATATAAGGATATTGAATGTGAGCTACTCGTTTTACATACTTTGACTTGGTATGTATGCACTTGTCAAATCACTGTTATAAACGAGTGGCTCACATTCAATATCCTGATAAAGTTATATCAGGATGCACTGATAGGAACGGGACCGATTATATATATATATATATATATATATATTATTACACATATATATATTATACATAATATATAATATTTTGTTATTATAGATAATAGTATATATTATATATACATATTTTCTATTATCAGTTCGAACTGATAATAAATATATCAGGACGAAAAATGTAGACCACTAGATTTACATACTTTGACTCAAAGTGTATACACTTGTCAAAACTTCTTCATAATCCGTGGTTCACATTCTTCGTCCAGATATATTTATTGTCAGTTCGAACTGATATTATAATATATATATATATATATATTACACATATTTTATTATTATGTATATATATTATATATATATATTAATATATTAATATATTAATATATATTATTCCATGAATGCTTTGAGTTCAAGTTGAAAGTAAATTATTATGGAATATATATATATATAAGAGGGGCACTTAGTCATTTGAACCTTTTGTCCCTTCTTGTCCTAACCATATCAAACGCATAACCATACATTAATAGTTTTATCCCAGACATTTTAAACTCAGTACGGAACAACTTTTCTGTTATGTCCTGTCCCGTCCCGTCCTGTCCCTTCTTTGTACCAAACGCACCCTAAGCACTGCCAATTTTGGAAGAGCAATTCACTTTATTACCTTATTTTATTTTATTTTTGGGACCAAGTATTTTTTTTTTAAAGCTTTCGCTATTGGTAGGTTCGAGCCACTGATCAGGGAGTTATTTACCCAAGCCCTAAGCTCTTCTATCTACCAATTGAGTTACGCTTCTTTGGCAAAACGTTATTGTTGGGACTTGAACCATGGTGGTGAAGTTGTGTGACTTACCATTAATATAATAATAATTCAACAATGTTACTTTGTCCAAATTTGGTGTCCGGATAATGTGGATATTTGATTTCTTTGTATTAGAATTGCATGATTGAAATGATTGGATTTTAGAGATGTCACATCATTTGGGCTCCAAATTTAGACACCGAATTTGGTTAAAGTTGCATTACTCATAATAATTTTCCATTCAAAATTCATCCAAAGTACCAACTCTTAGAGCATCTTCAAAGAAAGAGTGGTTTGTGAAAAAAAAAAATGTTACATAGGATAAATAAACAGTCTATTTAAAAAAAATGTATCTCAAATGCAGCTGTACATATTCAACTTTATGTTGATGTGGCCAAAAATATATTAGGCATTGTCATTATAACCGTTTACTTTCAGATGGCATGCTGCACAACTATATTTTCGGTTGACTTAACAAGTATTTAAAATTGACATTATCATCTATTTTTGGTAAGAAAATAAAATAAAATAAAAATGAAAAAAAATAAAAAATTAGACACGTCATTAAAAATAAATATGTTCTTAAATAGAAGCATTGAAGATCAAATTTTGAATTGATTGTCTATCAAATCTATCTTTATGTTACATAAAAAGCAAATCTCTTGATATTATTGTCATTTTAATGATTTTTATAATCGGAACATATGTAATGAATTTTTCACTCAAAAAAGTAAAAGTACACAAAACCATAATGACGATGTACTTACGTACTGTTGAGCTTTATTAATATTTTAAGCAAAGAACATATACCATTTGCCTTTCTTCTTTTAACATATGAAAACTTTCAGCTATAGACATGTTTTTTTTTTAGTAGGCTTAATTTAAGAGTTAGTTAGATTCGCACTAACTCTTAGTTGAAAGGCTTGTACCTCTACTTCATATTGATGGAGAAAAACTTCAGTGGGACAGTCCCACTGATGTAGATATTGGACCGTCCAATTAGAGCACACCACATATACATTGGGAGAATATGTGGTACACTTGTTGTACACTTGTGGCGTGTTCTGATTGGACGGTCCCATATCCACGTCAATGAGACCGTCCCACTGAAGTTTTTCTCCACATTGATGAGACAGTTCAAGTTTATATTTCTTGTCAAAATGGTCAAATCCAAGGCTAATCCAATTCTAGTATGTTCTAGTTTGGTACTATCAATGACCGAAATTTGATCCAAACCTAATATATGAAAAACTAAATTAGGACTCAACTTTCATAAAATACTATGTGTGTCAATTCAGTTGAAACTGATTAAAAAAAATGAAAAAAAAAAAAAAAGGGACACGTCATTAAAAATAAACGTGTTTTAAATAGAAACGTTGAAGACTAAATTTTGAGTTGATTATCTATCAAATCTATCTTTATGACACATTGGAAGTAAATCTCTCGATATTATTGTCATGTTAATGATTTTTGTAATTGCAACATATGGAATAAATTTTTCACTCAAAAAATGTAAAAGTACACAAAAGTTGAGTTATCATTGTCATGATGATGATGTTCTTACATAAGGTTGAGCTTTATTAATAATTTAAGCAAAGAACATGTACCATTTGCCTTTCTTCGTACACAAAAGTTGAGTTATCATTGTCATGATGATGATGTTCTTACATACGGTTGAGCTTTATTGATAATTTAAGGAAAGAACATGTACCATTTGCCTTTCTTGACATATGAAATTCATCTGTAGGCATGCTTTTTCTTAGTATGCTTAATTTAAGAGTTGGTTAGATTCGCACTAACTCTTAGGGGGGTGTATTCAATTAGAATTCTTGAGGACATTTAAAGACATTATAAATCCTGGTGTATTCAATTTGGACATTTAAAGACTTTAAAAGAGTCCATATGAATCTAGTGGTATTCAATTAGGATTTATATGGACTTTTAAAGAATCCTTCCAAATCCAGGTGTATTGAATTGAGACTTTAAAAATGTCTATAAGAATCAAGGTGTATTCAATTAGGACTGGATTTTAAAGGATTTTGGTGAACTTTATGGTGAAATATATAAATATCAAATGTCATAACATGTCCAGCATTCTCCCCAAAGATTTTGGTGGATTTTGCTTTCCCTCTCTCTCTCAAATCAGAAACGAAAAGCACTAATATGTAAAAATTAAAAAAACCGATGCATGTGAGAATAATAAGCTTCCATCCCCAGCATGTTCTGTGAATTAAAAAGGAAAAAAAAAAAAAACTGCACATAATTATATATGTGAGAATATGTTGCAGTCACATAATTATATACAGTATAACAAGTACAAAACTCACTACGTGCCAGAATTGCACAAAACAATACCAAATTAATCTGTAGAACTTTCAATCAAACACCAAAATGCTCACTCTTTTTTTTTTTTTTTTTTTTTTTTTTTTTTTTTTTTTTTTTTTTTTTTTTTTTTTTTTTTTTTTTTTTGTTTTTGGAAAAACTCTTTATTAGTATTTTATTTTAAAGAAAAATAATTCATCTACACTTCATGCAAGCAGTGCCTTTACGCAGATAAGCCTTAGCCAATTTTGGGTTCAATTCAATCGTTTTGTTTGCATCAGCAACAACCTCAGACTATATATATACAAATATAGATTGACTGGTGTATCAAATTTTGCTCATTCTAACTTCAAAGGTTTTTTTTGATAATTAGCTATAATTAGCTTACTATTGATAAGTCAAAGATAACAAATTCATGAAAGCCTTAGCCAATTTTGGATTCAATTCAATCGCTTTGTTTTCATCAGCAACAACCTCAAAATATATATATATACGCAAATAAAGATTGACTAGTGTATTCCAACTTCAAAGGTTTTTTTTTTTTTATAATTAGCTATAATTAGCTTACTATTGATATATAAGTTAGAGATAACAAATCCATGAAAATCCTTGGATGTCTAAACAAATCCATAAAAATCTGAGATGGATGTCTAAACAAATCCATATAAGTCTGAGATGGATGTCTAAACAAATCAATGAAAGTCCATGTGGATTTATAAAAGTCTGTAGAAATCCATGAAAATCTGTCACTTAAAAAATGTCTTTAAATGTCTTCAAGAATCCTAATTAATCCTAATTGAATACACCCCCCTTAGTTGAAAGGCTTGTACATGTACCTCTACTTCATATTGATGAGACGGTTCAAGTCTATATTTTTCCGTCAAAAGGGTCGAATCCAAGTCTAATTTTATTCTAGTATATTCTAGTCTAGTACTATCAAGGACATAAATTTTATCCAAACCTAATATATTAAAAACTAAATTATGACTTAACTTCTATAAAATACTTTGCAGGTCAATTCAATTTGAAAACGGATTAAAAATAAATAATGAAAAAAAAATTAGACACGTCATTAAAAATAAATGTGTTTTAAATAGAAACATTAGAGACCATAGTTTGAGTTAATTGTCTATATTTATATCACATAAGAAGTAAATCTCTCGACATTGTTACCGTATCAACAATTTTTGTAATTACAACATATAGAATGAATTTTTCACTCAAAAAGTAAAAGTACACAAAACTTTAGTTATCCGTTATGATGATGATGTACTTACGTACAGTTGAGCTTTATTAACAATTTAAGCAAAAAACATATACTATTTGCCTTTCTTCTTTAACATATGAAAACTTTCATCAACAGACATGGTTTTTTTTTTTTTTTTTTTTAGTAGGCTTAATTTAAGAGTTAGTTAGATTCGCACAAACTCTTAATTGAAAGGCTTGTACCTCTACTTCATATTGATGAGACAGTTCGAGTCTATATTTCTCTTCAAAAGGGTCGAATCCAAAGTCTAATCCAATTCTAGTATGTTCTAGTCTGGTACTATTAAGGACTGAAATTTGATTCAAACCCAATATATGAAAAACTATATTAGGACTTAACTTCTATAAAATACTGTGTGGGTCAAACTAGTTTGAAACTGAAAAATCTAGCTTAGTAAATTGTTTTTTATTTTATTTTATTTATATTTTGCCAAAAGTTTAAGGGTCTATACATATGGTATCAATGGGTTTTTTTTTTTTTTTTTAACAGTAAACTTTATTAATGAGGCATGGATGAAAGCTACAAGCCCAAAAGCAACGCAAAGCCCAACAACTCAAGCCCCAAACTTGCTGTAAAACTAACATACCCAACAACAGGCCCACAAGGGCAAAAGCCTGAAACCAGGCCACACAAGAATACCAAAATCGAAAAACAAAACCATGCCCAGAAAAAGCCCAACAGAATCCGGCCCACCAGACTAAACCCAGCCCACAACAAAGTTGCGAAACAAGCTGGCAACCACAACCAACGCAATGGAATCTTTACAACTCCATGTAATCACGACACACTATGCACCATAATGTTATCGTGGAATGTATTTTTCACTAAAAAGTTAAAGTACACCAAACTTTAGTTATGATTATGATGATATTCTTACATATAAACGTCATTGAGAATTTAAGCAATGTTTACTTTCAATTGAAATGGTTGTGTATTACAAGACTTTCGAGACGTTTGAGATATTCAAGACTATTTTAGTATGTACACACATTGCTCATTCAAGAAACAATTATTTAATTATTGACGAAGTGGCTATCCATATCAGGTTTACAGTGCTCAATATCTAACAACCGTTAGATGAAATCCAAAGATCGATCAAATTTAAATAACAACAAACATTTTTTTACCATATATATAACATCGCTCCGCATACATTTTCATTAATCAATTCAATTTCATCTCCCTCCACCAAGATGTCTAACATTTTAGCAATGAAGGAGTCGTATGAAGCAGCGATAAATGGGAACTAGGAAGCCATGATAAAGTTCTAAGATTGAGATGCAACAACAACCATTTTATTGAAGACTTTTTCTAAGATTGAGATGAGATAGTACCTAAGTTCCAAATTGATTTGACGTTACCTTCCATATCTTCAGCATCTTTTTCTATTTTGCCTGTGCCATTATCATTGTGATTACAACCAATTGGTAGGCCTGTAAATTTTAGGAATTAAGTGTATTAAATAATGAAACCGCCAAAAAACTGCACAATCAAATTTTATATAGAACTACCACTGCCCAATGTGGTTCAGAGGTAAAAAGCGTTCATTCAGCCTGACAATGTTTCAGGTTCGAGTCGTCATACCCATATGCGATATATATATAATTGTCAAATTGATACAGAAATACCTAGCAGTAACATTTATGTTGCGATTAAAGAAGTTGAAATTTTTGAAAAAAACAAAAACAAAAACAGAAGGAGAATGTTTTGGCCTCCACCTTCAAGCATTCTTGTTTGAAATGTAGTCCATTGTGGAAGCCAACAACGCATTTCCTGGAGGATCTCCAGAACTTGATCAACTTCTGTGACTTCTATCAAACACTTTTCTAGTGTTAATAAGTTGGGCAAACAAATGACGAATTATAGAACTAGAGTTTTTTGATGTTGAATAATCAATAGGCTAAATTGAAAATGATTTAAACAATGGAATAATAACCGTCGTCATTATTACAATTTATTGCAAGTACTTTCCACTCAAGATGAGAACACCATGATAGATAATAGAAGGCAAACAAATGATGACTTAAAAACACACACACACGAATAAGAAAAACAATGCTCTTATCTTATGTGTCAACCTTGTCTTTAGATGGTGGAGGATTAATACCGACTAAATTGCCAAGAAATTTGAAAAATCGAGCTATTAAATTGCGAGGAAGAGCCGTCCAATTGTTGAAGTGCTTGAAAAAATACTTCCAAGATTTTATAAACGACGCAAACAAGGGGAAGTGTGTGAGTGCCAACACGCTCACAGGGAAGAATGCAGCACAGCATATGAGAGTCGTCGTCCACCTTCGACGCTCGTCCAAACGGATGACGAGGAAAATCGTGGATGCAAACGCGAGCATGGTTGTCGCCACTGACATGAAGAGCAAGGCGAAGCCGAGTGTCAGTTTTCTTGGGATCGTATCAAGGAAATTCTCAAGTTCGAAAGGTGATGTCATGATGCCGAGGAACATAACAATGGCGGTCAAGGAACAGGACAGAGAGATTATGTCTGAGATGGTGAAAAACAGGAAGAATGGGGAGTTGATGAGAATTGGACGGCCATTTTTGTCATTATTACCACCAGGTACAGTGAAGGCGGCTGCGAAGACCACAGTGGAGACTAGAGCAGCAACTGCGGAGCACGACTGAGAAGCATCTTTAATCCATTGTTGTGCTTCCTTGTGTTGGATTTTATGACTCTCTTCGAAAACTTCATACGCAGTCATGTCGTTATTATTAGGGAGCATGGTATAGTAGGACGGCACTATTTTCTCCACTCTCTGCATCCACAAAGATATATAAAATAAAGAGTAATAATGTCTAATAATTATCATGAAAATATTATCTTTATATAGATTTCGTAGAATCGTAATGATACCTAACAATAGTATTTAAGCACTCTATCAAACTGACGGAATTGGCACGTAGACCAAGCCCAAAAGAGATACAGATTGCTTAATAAATATAAAAACAAATGTATATATATGCATATGTGAGGGGACTCAAACCCTAGGACTCCTAAGTCAAATTTGGCTCGGATATTATTTTCTAATACACACCTTATGTGCCATTACACTCTTCACGTGCCAGACCGACAGACTTAACTCCAACAATAATATTTTAGTACTCGATCTGTTAAACCGACAAGCTTGGTACATGAACCAGACCCAAATTGAGATGCAGATTTCAGAATAAATGCATAAACAAATATGCATGTGAGGGGACTCGAACACAACCTATACTCTTAGACCTATCTCTAATAACATATTAGTAACCATAAGACTGAAAAACTTAAAAAACATTTTTGATCATATTTTATGTATATACTATTAATTATATATACAAGAGCTAGCTAGGTACAGTGAATCTCACCTTGAACCATTTTAACTCTTCTAGGAGTTGGTAGGCAGGACCGGAGCGAGCTCCTCCTTTGTAATGCTCTGTGTTTGCAACACTGTGTAAGACTGTGTTGCCATTTACATCGGTTTGTCGGGCCAACCTGACCATCGGAACTTCTTTTGATATGACAAGTTTGAAGATCTCCTTTTGACGGTGCTTAGCAGCGGCATGTAATATGTTCTGCTTTTTACTGTTAGTTTGCTCATGCGCCTGAGGATACTCATCAAGTATAAACTTGACCAACTCTACATTTCCAGTTCTTATTGCAGCAAACAATGGGTTTCCAGATTCTTTCTTTTCTTCCTTTTCATCAGGTAGCCTATCTTCGTACATCGATTGTATGCATTTTTGGTTAAACGATTTATCGTTCTTTATTAGGATCCGAGCAAGTTTGATTGCCAATTCAGAAGCTCTCTTCTCTTTCCAGATTTTCTTCGCTACTGACCACCCTATATTCATGTATGTGTACATATATATGAATATATATAAATATATATATATATATATATATAGGGAGAACTTTAAAACTAGTCAAAAATTATGGGGACTTATTGTTTTTGTCCACAATTATCATTTGTATTGTTTTTGTAAACATATCCACTTTTTGGACAAGATTGCCCTTATTCATAAAAAAAAAAAAAAAAAATTTCTTTTTCTTCTCTCTCCTTTCCACATAATCTTTTTTTTCTTTTTCTCTCTCTCTTTCCCCTTTTCGCACACGTTCATCTTCTTCTTCTCTCTCCTCTCTTCTCTTTCACGCCTCCTTCTTTCTCTCCTTCTTCTCTCTCTCTCCTTCTCTCTCCTCCTCTTTCCTTCTTCTTTCACTTCTTCTTCTTCTTCTTCTTCTCCTCTTTCTCTTTCTCTCTTTTTTTTTTTTTTTCCAGATTTTAAAAAAAATTTCAGTTTTTTTTTTTTGTTGAAAAATTTCCAAATTAAAAAAATGTTTGGATTTGAGTTGTGGTTGTGGTTGTGGTTGTTGTTGTGATTGTGCTTAAAAATAATTCAGATTTGTGGTTGTATTTAAATTTAGGTTGTGGTTTGTTTTATGAATGATGGGAGTTATGTTTGGGTTTTGAGTTTAGGTTTTGTTGAAAAAAAATTGAGATTTTTCGGATTTGATATTTTTCAAACAAACTTTTCAGATTTTATTTTGTTTAAACACACCAGACAAACGAATTAAACACACCAGACAAAATGAATTAAACACACCAAGCAAAATGAATTAAACACACCGGACTACCAATTAAACACACCGGGGCAAAAACAATTAAACACACCATGCCATCAATTAAACACATCAGGGCCTAGGGTGTTTAATTGGTTTGCACCGGTGTGTTTAATTGGTTTGGCCTGGTGTGTTTAATTGGTTTGCACTGGTGTGTTTAATTGGTTTGGCCTGGTATGTTTAATTAGTCCGGTGTGTTTAATTGGTGACATGGTGTGTTTAATTAGTCCGGTGTGTTTAATGATAATGTTGGTTTAGCCTGATGTGTTTAATTGAGTTGCATTGATGTGTTTAATTGATTTGTCCAGTTATGTTTAATGGGGTTGCCCTGGTGTGTTTAATTGATTTACACCTGGTATGTTTAATGAGGTTGCCCTGGTGTGTTTAATTAGTCCAATGTGTTTAATTAATTTATAACTGGTGTATTTAATTGGTTTATACATGGTGTGTTTAATTGGTCAGTCTTGGTGTGTTTAATTGGATACCTTGGTGTGTTTAATTGGGTTCCCCGGTGTGTTTAATTGGGTTTCATTGATGTGTTTAATTGATTTGCTTTGGTGTGTTTAATTGGGTTGCCCTGGTGTGTTTAATTGATTTACACACACCAGTTCAAACCATTTAAACACACCAATATTAACCAATTAAACACACCATTAACATCCAATTAAACACACCAATAATAAACAATTACACACACCAGACATAACCAATTAAACACACACATTTTTCCAACCCAATTAAACACACCAATAACACAATTAAACACACTAGTCTGGAAAAAAAAAATTAAAATTTGGAAAATCTGGACTCTTCAACTTTAACACGAAAATCTGAAAAAAAAAATTAAAAACAATCTGGAATTTAATTGTGTTTAAAATCTGGAATTTTTTCAAAAAAAAAAAAAAAAAAAAAAAAAAAAAAAAAAAAAAAAAAAAAACCCTTACATTTTTTTTAAAAAAATCTGGAAATTTTTTTACACAAAACAAAATCTGATTTTTTTTTTAAACAAACAATACTTAAACTCAAGCACAACAACAACCACCATTAAAATCAACAATTAACACTCAAATCCATACCTTTTTTAAATATGGAAATTTTTCAAAAAAAAAAAAAAAAAACTGAAAATTTTTAATTCAAATCTGAAAATTTTTGTTTAAAAAAAAAACCTGAAACCACATAAAATCTGAAACTTACCTAAAAATCAACTACATTCACACCACAACTACATTCAGAACCACAATCACATTAAATCTAAAAATTTGGAAAAAATTTTTAAAAAAAATTCTGGAAGAACGAGATAATCTGAATTTTTTTAACAAACATAATCTGAAATTTTTTAACAAAAAATCTGGAATTTTTTCAAAATAAAAAAAACCTAATTTTTTTTTTAAAAAAATCTGGAAATAATTTAAACAAAATCTGAAAATAATTTCAAAATAAATAAAAAAACTGAAATTTAAAAAAAAAAATCTGGAAAAAACGTGAAAGAGAAAGAGAAGAGAGGAGAGAGAGAGAGGAGAAGATGGAGGGAAGATCGAACAACTGACGATCGGACGTCGGTTGTCCGATCTGAATTTTTTTTATTTTTTTTTAAATCTGGAAAAAAAAAAAGAGAAAGATAAAGAGAAGAGAGGAAGAAGAAGAAGAAGTGTTGAAGATCGGACGTGAGTGTTGAAGAAGAAGAAGAAGAAGGCGTGACAAAAATGAAGAACAAGAACAAGAGAAGAGAGGAAGAACGAGTGAGAGAGAAAAGGAGAGAGAGAAAGGAAAAAATAAAAAGGGATCTGGTGAAAATGAGAGAGAAAGGAGAGAGAAGGGGTTTTGAAAAATAAAAAAGGGCAATTTTGTCTTCACAGCCACATTGTTAACAAAAACAATAAAAATGATAATGAAAGACAAAAACAGTAAGAGGCCTTAATTTTTGACTATTAACCCCTATTTACTCTTTTTTTTTATTTTTAAGCTTTTGTTTTTGATAGTTTATTCATCTATTAGAAATTAAGATATTATTAATTTAATTTGAAAATAAATTTGTTTGAAGGCATTTTTTATTTTCTATTTTTTTAAAGACAGAGATTATACCTCGAATGATAACGTCCCAGATTGATATATAGATTTTATACGAAACTGCACAACAAAAAGTTCACAATCAAATTTGATATATACCCACAGTAATATATATATATATATATATATATATATATATTTGGATACCAATGTCAGTTTCAAATTTTATCCAAAAAACCGTAAGAGATATTCCCGTACCTAAAAGTTACTCATTAAAGAAGTTGAAAATTTTGAAAAGAGGGGAAGTTGGCCTGCTCATTTGAAATGGAGGAGTCCTTTTGTGGAGGCCAACAGCATACTTGGTGGAGAATTAGAGCAAATATTAATTGCAATAAACTAGCTATTTGTTACCTTTGTATATACGGCCACTTTTTCCATTTTCTTCCTTCTTGTCCTGATCACTACCAGCTGGAAGGTCTGTAAATTTCAAGAATTATTAAGCATATAATTTTTTTTAATAAGAATTATTAAGCATATACAAATAATGAAATTATAATTATTTTGGAAACAATATAAAATCAATCAATTAATTAGGGTAGGAAGAAAGTCTAGAATACATCTGGTGTGCAATGTGTGCATGTATTTCATTCAATTTCTCTTAATGCTATATATTACTTTTGATTAATCCACTCTCTATATCTGGATCTTTGTCTTCTTTTATCTTCTCAATGCTATCGTCGTGACCATAACCAACCGGAAGGCCTGCAAATTTCAGAAATTATAAAAATATATACCTGAATCAAATATATTTTAATGGTTTTAAAAACAATAAACAATTAATTACTGGAAGACTTGGGCTATGTTGCACGGACATGGGCACGGATACGGGAATACGACATGGTACAATACAGGGATACGTCAAATCTCCTAAAACTAGGACATGGACACGGCAGGACACGTCAATTAAAAATATGTACATATATCAAAAAAAATTCAAATGCAGGAAATCCTGTACGGAATCGTCGATAGCGTGCCACCAGTAGATATTGGATTGCTACCGGTAGTAATCCATAAGTAACGGTAGCTATCGATGATCCCATACGGAATTTCCTGCACCGGAAAGTTACTCTCTATGCATATATATATATATATATATATATATATATAGCACTAACGAGGTAAACGAGTGGGATTCTAAATAGACACGGGGTATCTATTAAAAAAATACTCAATTAATATGGATATCTATCGGGAATTCCGTACAAAAAACAAACGGGATCCCACATTTGATAATTTTCATGTATATATATATATATATATATACATATAAAAATTAAATTTACATACAGTGGTAGAAAAGCATTTCCCAAATGCCCATTTGGTTTTTGCTCTTGAAAACAGATGGTATATTAGCTAGTATGTAAAGACTACTCCCATTTTTGTCCTCCAATTCTGCTAATTCTTCATCCACTTTCAGCAACTCTAAAGCCGTTCCTGTATCAAACATGCATAGAAATTAATTAAACATCTTAGATATGTCATGCATGTCAACAGTCAACTTGCTTCAATGATCAAGAATTCTTAATAAACGACCAAAAGATTAAAAGTTTAAAACATTATTAATTAATTAAATATCAAAAAGAAAGAAAAATCCGCCCTATGCGGCTTAATAGTTAATAGTAGCTCATTTAGACTACTAATTTCTCAGATTCTAGTCATCCCCACCCCATGTGACCAGTCACGTTGTTGAGTAGGTGGCCATGGCCCCCGAACCCAAGCACACAATTTAAAAAATATATATTATTAACATTTTACCCCTAATAATTTTTTATTATTTACATTTTTCTGTTAAAATTTTAATAATTTTTCAAATTGTTCCCCAAAATCCAGAGAGAGAGAGACCAAAATGCTTCCCCTGGATGGCAGCACGAAGAATGGAGGCACCATCTTTCTTGTTGCGATGAATTCCTTTGAGTTGCACTTTACGTTCAAAAGACAAAACCCTTTGACCTTGTTGAGAAATCAAAAACTTGACTATTTTCGTATTCCCGTACGCAGCAGCTCTGTACAGCGGCGTTTCACCGGAATCATTCTTCATATCAAGTAGCTCTTTGTTACTCTTAACCAGAAGCTTCACCGCCTTGTAATTCCTGCAGATGGCTGCCTCGTGCAGGACTGTATTCCCGTAGGCATTCACCGAGCTAGTGAAACTGGGGCGCATATTGCTGTCAACAATCTCAAGAATCTGTTGAAGTGGCTCCTCCTCCTTGCTGTGTACTGCCAAATGGATTATATTGTCCTGGTGAATCGATATTGGTTGCAAAAATTGCTTGATGTCTTTCTCCTTGGAGATTTCTTTCTTCATTTTTTCCCATTTTTTATTCAAAACTAACTCATAAAGCTCCTTTGTTCTTGGAAAAGCCTCCATTTTCTAAATTTGAAAAAGGAAGAATTAACACACACACACACAAAAAGGTTCGATATTTAATTTCTTTTCAGTAGTGGAGCTAAGTACGTAATTAAGTGGAGGGTTGGTGGTTTTAAAGTGAAAAAGTGATGATGAAAGGGTATTTGTGATTTCCTTTAGATACAGGGATGACAATCTCCCCCACGGGGAGTGGCGAAACACGTTGGTGAGTAAAGGGGCCATGGCCCTCAAGCTCACAATTTTTCTTTTAAAATAATTATTTACATTTTACCTTCTTTTTTTTTTCCTTGGTTTTCTATTAAAATTTACATAATTTTTCAAATTGTACCCCTCAGATTCCTGTAGCTGGCTTCGCTTATGCCCACAGGACCCCAAATTTCATTTGGGAAAACAAATCCTCCATAAATGGGGATGGGATCCAAATAATAAAGTTAATTTAGTAGACAATAAATTAAGTGGTATGATTTTTATTACTTTGCTTATTTAAACAGTAAAACACTAAATTCAGTACCATATGTAATTATAAAGTCAAACGTGATCTTACAAAATTGAAAATTATAAAATATAATTAGTAATCATAATTTTGTATTGTTAGCAAAAAGAGATTCTTATTTTAACAGTAATTAGCTGCCGAACCTCAACGAAATTGTGTGCTCAATTTCGCAGCAAAAAGATATTCTTATCGTAATAAATAGTAGTTATATTCGTTTAGAATTTGTCCAAAAGTATCAATTCTTTAGCATTAAAATTAAAGCCGAGGACCTAGAATAAGAACCGAATTCCACAATCCCAATAAGAACCGAATTCCACACTACCTTCAAGGCTTCAACTCTCCTTCGTATCGGATACGAAATTAGGAGTGGGCAAAAAAGCCCAAAACCTTAGAACCAGACCAAATCAAACTAAACCGTTTGGTTTTACTTTCAAAACAACCGTACGGTTTTTTTATAATGAAACCGTATGGTCCGGTCCGGTCTATGGTCCAAACTTATCAAATCCAGATCGAACCGTAAACCGGATACTTTTAGCACACATTTTTATTTTATTACATATCACATCCAAAATAGAAATTTTTTAGAGGTTCTTTGCTTGGTACTCTAAATTTGGAGTACCAAATTTGAAACTTTAAATCCACTTTTTACATTTCCTATTTCATTTTTACCCTCATGTCCATAGTTATAGATAAATATTTGACATTTACATCTTTTATACCTTTTTAATTAAATTCAATAAATACGTAATAAATTTTAATTCATAAATTTTATTATCATAAAATTATATCATTAAAAATGTTTCATCTATATCTTTAAAATGAAACTAATATTGAATATTTATTAATAATATTTTTATTTAATTATTTTTATATTTATTAATACTTACTTATTCTTACCGCATACGTACTTTATATTATTTGCATATTAATAATTAGAAGTTAGCTATAAAATAAAAACCGAGGCATAGTGACATTAAAACTTGCAAATGAAATTAATCCACATTGTATTTGGGAATAGCGAGTGTTTTTTTTTTTTTTTTTTCAAGAATTTTTATCTTCTTTGTTCGAAAGAATTTACATTCGTTGGGATTTTTTATGGAATCCAAATTAGCATCATAATTCTGTTTGATGAAAAAAAATTAGATAAAAATATGAGAGAATATTTTGTTTTTATTAGTGCATGAATGTGAGAAAATTTGGTAAGCAAGATTATGTGAAAAAATTAGTCTAAAATTTAGGTGATAAAACTAAAGTGAAAAATTATATCAAATTCATGCACTAATAAAAATGTTATATTTTTACAAAAAGTAAAATAATAATAAAAAAAAGACAAATTTTAAAATGTTATTGAAATAATATTTGTCAAAAAAATAAAATTATAGAAAAATAATTTATTGAAAAAATGATAGTATCCATTTCTACACTTGGTGTATCCCTCATTTCCTTTTTTTTTTTTTTTTTTTTTTTTTGCCCGTTTCTCGAGCATTATTGTTATTTAATGTGTTTTGTGAGTCTTGTGTAAGTTATATTCCACAAATAAGGTGTTTGAGCTTAATTGAAGAGTTTAGGAGGTTAAAAGGGCCAAAATTGTGATGGCTCGTGCATAACACTCAACTTTCAGAAGCAATATCTCCCTCCTTAGATTGAACTGGATTTCGTGCTACCTATTTTCGGAAAGCCTCGGGGGTCTAGTTTCCAGTGACTTTTACAGATTATGATTCCAGGTTTTCTAGAGAAAGTTATGCCCATTTTCATAACAGTACGCTAAGTTGTCAGAAGGGACGTGGTATGGTGTGTCAAGGTGTACTACGCCCCATACCGCGCAAATGCACCAGAAATGTTGTGCGGTACGGTGTGTCAAGGTGTACCACGCCCAGTACCGCATAAATTGCACTAGAAATGTTGTGCGGTTCATCACGTCGAAGTGTACAGCGTCCCGTACCGCGCTGTTGCCCAGATAACCATTTTTAGCTATTTTCTAAGGGCAATCTTGTCCTTCCACCCTAGATTTGTGTCCTAACCTTTCCACTCTATAAATATCCCTATTTTTTTTTTTCTGAAACCAACCTCTCCATAGACCACACACCCTACAAAAACCCTCATCTTCATCTTCTTCCTCAAATAAGAGAGAAGTTCCAAGCTCACATAGAGGTTTTTTCTCCATGGGAGCTCACCATACATCACCATCACCACCTCATACACTTCTTCCACCCATTTTAGAGTAGATTACAAGAAGAAAGGAATGGTCTCTTGACCAAAAATGAACCAAGCAACAACAAAGGAAATATAGAGGCTTTAGAGGAGATTTCTTCAAGGGTTTCTCTACAACTCATTTCTTTTAGTATTTCTTATTTTCTTTGATGTTTAATCTCCATTTGGGAATATTTGTAAACCTACACTCGTGCTATATATATATTTGATTGTTCTTAAATTCATTTGGGTTTTGTTCTATTCTTTGTTATATCTATGATTTAATCTCTTATTGTGATATGCATGAGTATGGAGGTTAGAAATTGATATGTATTCATGAATGAGATTAGGAGTAGAATAACTTAATTTAGGAGCAGTGTAATGTAACATCTCATGATTGTATGTTGATGAATGATTCAAAATGCTATGTTTAGAATTATTTGAGTGGTTGAGATTTAGCTCTAAAGAATGGAAAAAGTTTGGTTGATGCATTAACATGCTAGATTAGGCTTTGGTTCCATATTTTTGTGCTTAAAGGGTCTTTGTTTTAAGACACAATTGCTCATCTCATGGCTTGGGTTGGGTAATGAATTGATTTTGGTAAATTCCTTAATCAAGAGAATGAACCCTTAACTTGAATTGAATGTTCTTAATGTTTAACAGTCGACTTGATGTATATAGTTGTTTGGTGAACTTATTTCCCCTTTTAGCCATCCATCTTAGGGAGATTGAAGAGATAAGAAGAGAGCTTTCTCTTCTATGAGAGAATTGAGCATTCAAGAAGATAGAGACTCGTCGTGATCGTCTAGTGATCAAGACATCCAATTGACAACTAAGAAAACCTGGCATTCGAATCTCGGTAGCGAATGGGTTCTTATTTCTTTCACTTTTATATTTCTTTCTTTGTATTTCTTGTCTCTTCTTCGATGTGTACTTTCATTCATTAGGGATTTGATTTAAACCTAACTCTTTTATTAAATATGTTTGTTGATGATTGAGTGGTTATTTAAGTTCTTAATGCTTTTGAGTGATTAGTCACCACTTGAATGAACATTGGTTGTTGTGTGATGAACCGAGAGGAGAAGCACACAACATGCATGATCAGATGTCCACTGCATGTAGGGTAAGATAGAGATACGCGAGGCTTTGCATGTATAGTCGCTAAATGTGTCTCATTGTTCTTAATAAACTCGTGTGTAGTTCGGGTAGCCATCAAGAGATAGGTTATTGGTGCTTGTGGGCATAGCCTTTGTTGCTCGAGAGAGCATATTGGCGAGGATTAAGTGAGCACGACTTTCAATTTTGATGAGCATGTTTGTATGAATTTGTGTGATTGTTATGGTGGAGTTATATTCTTAGTGTAATCACATATCTTGCATCTCTCCACTCTATTTTTTGTAAATATTAGTGTATATAATTTATATTTTTATATCCATATTCACATATAATGCACACACAACACACACCCCAATTCGTTTTCTAATTCAATTACACTAGGAACAGTTGACGAATTACACTTCCCTGCGGAATGATACCATGGCTTGTTACTATACTAGTTTCTTGACTCATGCTACTGCGAGGCAAAACAAAATATAAATCTTTTGACATACACAAACAACATGTGTCAAAAAACAATAATGAAAATATAAATTATTTGAATATAGAAGTAGAAATAGAGATAGAGATAGAGAGTGTGGTTGTTGTGAAAAAAAATCTAAAGATGAAATTTGGAAGGAATATTCCATTTTGGAACTCTGTTTTTGAGATAGAGAAAGATAGAGTATGGGTTGGGTCTACGCTTTGTTAGCATATTTGCAATGATCTAGTTCCCTCTATATGTTTTGTTCCGGGAAATTAACATATTGTAAACTTATTATATTTTTATCAATTTACGTCTTTAATATTATAGGTTATTAAATTGTGTGAAACTATGAAATAATTTTTTTCTTTTGTAATTTTACACTACAAAAGGTGTTTAATTTATAAATGATTTTCCAAAATCATAAGTTATAAAAAAAAAAAAAAAAAAAAAAAAATTTGATTACTTGATAATCACATTTTGTAATGGGCAATCAAATACTGCTTAGTGCAAACTTATATGTACAAGGAAATGGTATGTTAGTATTGTAGACAAAGTGAAAGCATAGGTTCTTGAATCACGAGAGAATTTTGCTCTAAAAGAACGGATTTTGTTCTAAAGGAATGGTTTTTATTAATATCAATCAAAAAGTAACAAACAACTAGTCCGACTCATGCTTAAATAGAAAATGAACTCAACTTCAATTCTTTAGGATTTAGGAATATTCTTAAATCAACTAAAATAGGAAAAACTCAAAACTTACCGGAAAAAATAAATTTGAGTTATTTTCAAAACCGAATGGATCATTCCTAAACAACCTAAAAGAAACAAAACTTGGCAAAATAAGAAAATGCTAAAATATGCCTGAAAATAGAACAACAAAAAAAAAAAAAACAGAGGTCAAAACAGCCATTTTTTTTTTTTTTTTTGGAAAACTGTGATGCCTTACCAAGGTAAATCTCAGCCTGTATCTTTTGTAGGGTTCGTCAATACAGTTCAAACGATAGATTATGGGCTCAAAAGACGTCGTTTGCCCCTCTAAAATGCCTTGTCATCACCCGTTAATAAGAGGAATATATTTAACAAATCAAATCTAATGCATGAAACAAAATTGCGACACTCACAAGTCACATGCACTATATGCACGAAGAATATTTTACCACTGTATTGTTGAAGTATTTTTATAAGTTAGATTGCAAAGAATCTCACCATATAACAATTAATATTGTTAGACTGAATGAACAATTATTACAAATTAATAAATCCCCGTAAAATAAATCAGCCTGTGAACATCATCAATTACCTTGTAAAATAAATTTGTCTCTTTATTCATCCAAAAACTAAACTCTCAAAATAAAGCATGAATAAAACCAAGAAATCAATCTATGGATCGATCCTTTTACAACAACACCATACGAATCTCGAGATCCATAGAATAGTTTATGCTTGCTAGCTATTACAATTTATGAAAAGTTTTTTTCACTCAAGCGAGAGCACACAACTTTCTTGTCTTCCTAATGTATGGATGATAGTGCCCATTTGTACACTTGGTGTAGCCCCCATTTCTTATCAATTGCATCCGTTTCCCGAGTAAAATCGAGTATTTAACGCTTAAAATAAGCTTGTGCAGGTAATTATAGATTTCCAAGGGTGTTTGTGAAAAATTGGAAGAAATCGGGGCTGAATTGAAGATGTTGAAGAATGAGGACAGCTTTGTGCAGTTCGTGCGTTAAAGTGTAGTGCGCACAATGTGCGCATTTGGTCCAGAAGAGTTGCTGTTGTTTGTACGTTAAGTTGTAGTGCGCACGATGTGCGCATTTGGTCTGGAAGAGTTGTCGTTGTTCATGCGTTAAGCTGTAGTGCACACGATGTGCGCATTTGGTCCAGAAGAGTTGTCGTTGTTCGTGCATTCAGCTGTAGTGCGCATGATTGCTTCACTTATACACAAAGTGTAGCCCCATTTCCATATCATTTTGTGTTAGTTTCACGGGTAAAACCGGGTTTCTAACGCTCTAAATAAGTCATGCAAGGTCAAATTGGTTTTGTTGCTCAATTTGTCTTAGAAGGAGCTGAAATGAGGATCAAGAAGGCACTTGTAGAACATAGGCGACCTCAAGGCGAGCTCACCAAGCTCACTCTCAAGATCACTATACACTTGGTTCAGCCTTCCCAAAACAGGGCAAATGCGACCCCAGGGCGAGCTCACCATGGTTGCCCCAAGGTCGCTCTGCACTCAGTCTAGCCCTCCTCAGCATTGTCAAAGGCGAGCTTAGGGTGAGTTCAGTGAGATCGCCCCAAGCTCACTAACCAATCAGGTGTAGCCCCTAAAAACAAAGCAAGAAAGCGACCTCAAAGGCAAGCTCAGAAAGGTCGCCTCCAAGGTCGCTAACCACTCGGGATCATAAGTTTTTCCTTCATAACGACCTTAGGGCGAGCTTACTAAGATCTCCCCAAGGTCGCCCTGCCCACAGTTTTGTAAACTTTAAGGAAATTACTCCCTTGCCCTTGACCTAATAAACTCCCTTATATATTCAATTGCTTTTTCTCTGAAAAGCTACCAATTACCTTCCTAAGAATATTCACTAAGTCATTTTCCTACATCACCATACTCAATCCTACACAATCCACCAAATACTTGACATCAATCCATGATCATTTCTTGTTCTTGGGAGATAGGAAATTGAAGGAGTTTGGAAGAGAATAAGAGCAAGGGAAGAAGAGAAAATCTACATAGTTTTCTCTACACTTTATCTCTTTCATTTTCTTTATTATAGCCATGTATTCATTTGAGTATATTTATTGTATGGCTACACTTTGTGATATGAGCTAATTACTTAGTGCTAGGATTTGATGTAGCCTCACCCTTGACTATATATATATATATATATATATATATATATATATATATATATGTATGTATTGACCTTTGTTTTATCCATTTTGTGCAATTGTGGTTTGTATGAGTGTTTTAGTGTACTTAATGCCTTCAATAGAGTGATCGCCTATTGATTGACTTTCGATTGTGTGTTATGAACCGACCGGAGATGCATACACATCGTGTTCGACGAAATGTCCTCTATGCATGTCTAGAAAAGTAGACCAACTTAGGCTAACATATAGGATTCCTTAGTGGGCCAATGTCCTTAGAGAACTCAATCATATATTCTGAGTAATCGAGAGATAGACTCGGGTATGAATTTAGGTGTGACCTATACTACTCGACCGAGATTATATATTAACATTATGGTGCATGAATCTACAAATTGCATGAGTATAATTTGGGTATCCAATTGAGTCTAGAGAGGAATTTAGGAGAGGTTGGGGTGTAATCATATCTTAGCATCATTTCCTTCATATTTACACTTGATTTTAATATTTGTCATTTCTTTGTTGCAATAGCATAAATCCTTTTATTAGTTTAAATTTAACTTGCTTAATATGAAAACCAACCTTCTTGCTTGTTTTGAATAGCACTTAGACTAATCAATTTCGGTACTCCGTCACTCGATCCTTATTAGGAATGAACTTCATTTTACCATTGTACTACTCTCCGACCTCGTACGATTGCGAGTGTCATTTAGAGGTAGTCGGTGCACGATGTGCGCATTTGGGCCACATCAGTAGAATTTCTAGGTTTTCGTGCCCTAATTCTCACACCCTATATATTCCTCACTTTCTCTCTTTTCCTATCACATCTTGCACGACTCTTGAGCTCCAAAACACTCCCACACCACATCTCAAACTCTCCAAGAACACATTTTTACCTTCCAAACCCATAAAATCACTACATCCAACCTAAAATCCATCATCCAAACTCCAAATCCACTTCACCAAACACCAAATATCCAACTTTCCCACCATCAAAACCCAACATTGGAGCATAAAGGAAAGCATCAAGAGAGGAAGCAAGCCAATCACATCAAGTCACCAAGAAGGAGTTCTTCACTATAGTTTTCTCTACACTCTCCTCTATTAATTTATTCACTTGTATTTGATATGGCTTGTGGCTTGCATAATATTCTTATCTTTTGTAGCCATATTTTGTAATATGAACTAAAACCATCTTGGCTAAGGCCAAAATGAAACTTTTTCCATGAATCATCAATAAAGGTTATCACTTTATCATAAATGCTTGTGTTATGTATGTGTATTTCAATTGCTTAATACTTCTAGGTGCTAGCTAACACTTAGTTGATAATTGGTTGTTGTGTGAAGCACCAAGAGGAGAAGCACACAATGTGCTCGATGAAATACCCGATACAAGTCTAGTAAGATAGAAATATGCAATGCTAGCTTGTAGGATTCCATTTGTATGCCACTTTGCTTAATGAATTTGTGTGTAGTTCGGATAACCATTGAGAAATAGGTTGTTGGTGCATATGAATATTGTTTTTATCACTTGAGAGAGGTTAGAGACTAATTAAGGGCATACGAATCTACACAAACACTTGCATACTTTATTTCAATGCTAGGCTCTAGTCAGGCGAAGACCCAGCGCCTAGCGCTTATGCCGATTAATTGGGGATTAATCGAAAAACACAATTACAAACAAATTTCACATATCAAATCCAAAGAAAACCCACTAAGCCTAGGCCCAATGTTGCATCTGACCCAATAAGCCTCAATTGACCCAATAAGCCTTAATTGGCCCAATAAGCCTCAATTGACCTGATAAAACCCACGCTAAGGCATCAAAATTAGACTTCTTGTCTGCAAAATCCCCAATCATTTGCAATCCCTAAATCCCTCTTCTTCCGTTCTTCGTCAACGATCCCAAATCCCCAAATCACTTCCAATCCCATTGTCATTTCATCTGAGAACCTAATCTTCCCTTTCCTGACAAGACGATCTCTGGTTTGCTTCTTTTTGGGTGGGTTTGTCTCTATTCTGGGTTGGTGATGTTCTTCGTGTCCTTTGTTTTTGTGGCTTGGTTTGGGTTTTGGTGGTGTCCCGCATGTTTTGGTTTTTGATGTTGCTTCAGCTGTGCTTGATTTGATTTGCTTGTCTGTTGGTTATGTTGCTTCATATGTGCTTGAACGAGGTCTTAGCGACTTTGTTTGGTCAAAGAAGAGAAGGGAAGAATGAAGTGAAGTAGAAATTTTATAAAACGAGGCCATTTTTTCTAATTAGTCAGTGAATTTTATGATTAATCGGTCAACGACTTTGACCCGCCTAGCCGATTAGTCGGCGACTACCCCGATTAGTCGGAAACCGCCTAATTTCTCCGATTTTGCCTGTTTCGCTTCAGTTTTCAGCCGCCTAACCGTATTGGACCAATTAATCGGTCTAGGCAGCTGAATACTAGAACACTACTTGAGAGAGGTTAGAGACTAATTAAGAGCATACGAATCTACACACACACTTGCATACTTTATTTAAATGATGTGCCTAAAATTAATGAGAATTAGATAGGTGGATTCAAAGGTCTTAACCTAAAATTGTTTTTTTTTTTTTTTTTTTTTGGGAAAACTGTGATGCCTTACTAAGGTAAATCTCGGCCTGTATCTTTTGTAGGGTTCGTCGATACAGTTCAAATGATAGATTATGGGCTCAAAAAACGTCACTTGCCCCTCTAAAATGCCTTGTCTTACATCACCCGTTAATAAGAGGAATATATTTAACAAATCAAATCTAATGCAGGAAACAAAATTGTGACACTCACAAGTCACATGCACTATATGCACGAAGAATATTTTACCACTGTATTGTTCAAGTATGTTTATAAGTTAGTTTGCAAAGAATCTCACCATATAACAATTAATATTGTTAGACTGAATGAACGATTATTACAAATTAACAATAGATATCAATCCCCGTAAAATAAATCAGCCTGTGAACATCATCAATTACCTTTTAAAATAAATCTGTCTCTTTATTCATCCAAAAACTAAACTCTCAAAATAAAGCTGGAATAAAACCAAGAAATCCATCTATGGATCGATCCTTTTATAACAACACCATACAAATCACGAGATCCGTAGAATAGTTTATGCTTGCTAGCTATTACAATTTATGTAAAGTTTTTTTCACTCAAGAGAGAGCACACAACTTTCTTGTCTTCCTGAAGTACGGACTAACTTGCCAAGAAACCTGGCGTAGTAAATGGCAAGGAAGAATAAAGTTGAAAATGTTCTTCAAACCTGGATAAACGATCCGAACAACGGGAAGTACGTCAGTGATAACAAACTCAAAGGGAGGAATGCAGCGGAGCATACGAGATTCATCCTCCACCGTTGAAGTTCTTCTGAAGCATGATGATGATGGATAATGATGAGGTAAACTGTCGATGCAAAAGCGAGCATGGTTGTTGCCATAGACACAAAAAGCAAGGCGAAGCCGAGCCTTAGTTGTCTTGGGATCCAAGCAAGGAAATATCTCCACCTGAGAGGCGATGTGTGATGCAAAGTGAGGAACATAACAGCGGCAGTCAAGGAACAAAACATGGAGATGATATCCGGGACAGTGAAAAACAGGAAGAAAGGCTGGTTGCGGCTGCCGAGGAGGAGGAGAATTGGAAGAGTACTACCATAATTACTCTCAATAGCACCACCACTGCCACCACGACCACCACCATGTACGGTGAAGGCAGCTGCTGCTAAGACGAAGAAGAAGACTAGAATAGCAACTGTGATGCACAACTGACAAGTGTTTTTTATACATTTTTGTGCCTCCTGATGTTGATTTTCATGCGTGATTTTAAAAAAATCCCAGGCAGTCATCTTGTTATTAGCATCAAACTTTGTATAGTATGCCGGAACTATTTCCTCCACACTCTGCATCATCCACACAAAAACGTATTAAATAAATATCATCAGTATTTATTTTCTAAAATCAAATGACTAATAATTATCATGTCACGAAGATGATTATGATCTTGATACAATTTCTTTTGTTGAGTAAATTGCTGAAAATAATCAAAAAATTATATGATTTTCTAATTTTATCAAATTTCAAAAATATTTATATTGTTGTCAGCTTTAGTCCTTGAAGTGATAAAAATACCCCTCAAATTTATTTTAAATTACAACAGACCTTCATTCCTCCATCGGAGGTTTGTGCGATTGTAGGTCCCTATAAAAAAAATCAATTTTTTTTTAACGAACATATATCCATTACCTCCAATGGAGGTTTGTTGAAAAGAAAAAAATCTTTTTAATTGAAAAATTGGAAATTCATTAAGCGTGTTTTGTGTCAAAAAGTGGAAAAATTGGCAAAAACCAGTAAAACATTTAGGAATTGATAAATTTAAAATTTGATATAATTTTATGACTATTTTTGAAAAGACCCCTTGTAATTTGTCTTTAATTTGTTGAACCCTGATAGCTTAAAAGACAAAAATCTGAATTACAAAGGGACAGTGAATCTCACTTTGAACCATTCCAACTCTTCTTGCAGTTGATGAGCAGGCGTACCAGAGCCAGTTCCTCCTTTGTAATACTCCATGTCTGCAACACAGTGTAAAATGGTGTAGCCATTTACATCGATTTGTCGGGCCAACCTGTTCTTCTGTATATCTTTTTCTTTCACAAAATCGAAGATCTCCTTTCGACGACACATGGCAGCCACATGCAATATGTTCTGCTTCCTGTGATCAACTAGCTCAAGTGCCTGAGGATACTTTTTAAGTATATACTTGAAAATCTTTGTATTTCCTTTTCTTATTGCAGCAAACAATGGGATATTTCTTCGTTGTTCTTCTTCTTTCTCTTCTTCCTCCTGCTCTTTCTTATGATCTAATCCGGTATCAAATGGCGTAGCACCTTTGTCTAATATTGATTTATCCTTCTTCACCAGTTTCTTGGCAAGTTTATAAGCGAATTTATAATCTCTCTTCTCTTTCCAGATTCTTTTCACTACTGGACACCCTATACATATATATATATTCATCATGTTCATATGATAATTTAATTTTGAACATATATTTATTTGTGTGTGTGACATTTTCAAAGATTGAGATATATAGTATGTACCTGCAATGATAAAGCTCCAGATTGATAGGTAGATCCAATATGAAACTGCCCAAAAAGTGCACAATCAAATTTGACTAATCAGGAATCCTAACGAGAGAGAATGGAACTTAATTCTTGATTTCTGATTAACCTGTTTACTAACATCAATTACAAATCAAATTGGGTGGAGTCTCACACACAAATAAGGAATTAAAATCCTAATGCAAATGGAACTTAATTCTCCCCTCCCACCGCAAGAATTAAGTTCCATTTCCTTTCATTTTATTCCCGATAATTAGTAAACGCAGTGATAAAAGCTTCAGATTAAAAATGAAATGAATATAAATTTGAAAAGTAAATGCGATGATCAGATTTAAAGATATTGATAATTTAATTAGAATATAAATTTGTTTGTGCATGATGCAACAACAACCATTTTTTTTTTAAGACTTTTTCTAAGATTGAGATGAGATAGTACCTGAAATGATTAAGTTCCAAATTGATATGCTGTTCAAATTTGAAACTGCCCAAAAAGTGCACAATCAAATTCGATATAAACATATCTAACAGTAACATTTATACTTCAATTAAAGAAGTTAAAAAATATCTGAAAAAAAAAAGAAAGTTGGCCCTCCACTTGCAAGTAGCTATTACCTTCCATATCTTCAGCTTTTTTTTCTATGTTGCCTGTGCCATTATCATTGTGATTACAACCAATTGGAAGGTCTGTGGGAATTAAGTGTATTAAATAATGAAACTGCCAAAAAAAACTGCACAATCAAATTTGATATAGAAATACCACCACCCAATATGATTTAGTGGTAAAGAGCATTCATATTCCGTTTCACAATATCTAAGGTTCGAGCCGCCATACCCACATGTGGTATATAAATAAAAAAAATAATAATAATAATAATAAATTGATATGGAAATACCTGGCAGTAACATTCATGTTGCGAATAAAGAAGTTGAAAATTTTGAAGGAAAAAAAAAAAAAACAAAAACAAAAGGAGAAAGTTTTGGCCTCTACCTTCAAGCCTTCTTGTTTGAAATGTAGTCCATTGTGGATGCCAACAGCTCATTTCCTGGAGAATCTTCAGAACTACTTTTTCTATGTTGTCAGCCTCATCATTATTACCACAACCAATTGGAAGACCTGTAAATTTTAGCAACTAATTAAGTGTATTAAATAATTAAATTATTGGTTTCGAAAACCATAAACAATTAATTATTACTTTATGATGTTAGGGGTTATTTGTTTTTTCACTATAAGACTTATTGCCTCTTATATCTTAAATTAAGATAAATTAGTTTGTTTGTTTTTCCAACTTATATTTTATTTTAAGATATATATGTCTTCTAGAAAAAGTGAATTTTTTTTTTACTTTTATCTTATTCAAAAAGTGATATAATAGAATTTTTTAGTAAATTTCTACAAATATCCTATAACAATTCATACATTTATAATTTTATCCGCACATAATAAAATCCTAAAAATCAATTTTCCAAAAATTCTCAAATTTGAAGAAACCCTAATACAACCTAATCAATTTTATATTTGTAATAAGTCATCCAAAATGAAAAAAAAAAAAAAAAAAAAAAAAAAAAAAAAAAAAAAAAAAACCATATCATAGGATCTTAATTTATAAGACTTATCCATATGTCTAACAAATTAAGATCTTATAAAACTTTAGATAAAAAAACAAACAGCCCCTTAGTCTATGCATCGTCTCTTATTCTAGATTTACTTGGATAAATGTTTCATTAAGGTCCTTCTCTAGCAACATCCTGGATATTTTTTTTCTTAGAACCAAAAGTTACGTATCTACAATGTTACACGTTTAGTTTCAAAACATTGTAAACATTGTAAAACCTGTTTTACAACGTTACATAAATTAGATATATATATATATATATATATAATTAAATTTATGTGGTAGTATACATACAAAAGCAGAGAATTTTTTCCCAAATGTTCATTCGGTATCCACTCTTGAGAGAAGATGACATCTTATCTAACAAGTAATAAAGATCACTCCCATCTTTGTCCTCCAAATTTGCTAATTCTGGATCCAATTTCAGCAACTCTAAAGCCGTTCCTGTACCGAACATAGAAAAATATCTAAATAGATTGCATCTCAGTATATGATCGTATGTGATTAGATTAGTCCGATATTACCTAAAAAAAACTGAATTTAGAAGAAAATTTAAAATAAAAAGATTATTAGATATCAAAAAGAAAGATATATAGAGAGACCATTGTCCAATTTGACTAAATTCTCGTCCCGACAATGTTTCAGGTTCAAGAAAGAAGAAAGATGATAGAGAAATACCAAAATGCTTCCCTTCGACGGCAACACGAAGAATCGAGGTTTATCATATCTCATGCGATGATTATCTTTCAGCTGCTTTTTTTTTTTAAAAGTAGTAACAATTTGATCTTCTTGATAAGCTAACAACTTGACGATTTTCGTATTCCCGTATGCAGCTGCTCGTTTCGCCGGAAGCATTCTCCAACCGAAGTAGCTCTTTGTTTTCCGCAAGCAGGAGCTGCACAGCCTCTAAATTTCTACAGATGGCCGCCTCATGCATGACTGTGTTTCCATAGGCATTCACTGAGCTCGTGAAGCTATGGCGCATATTCTTGTCAACAAATTCAAGAATCTGTTTGAGTGGCTCCTTCTTTTTACTGTGAACGGCTAAATGAACTATGTTGTCCTTGTGCACCGATATAGGATGCAACAGCAACATCACATCCTTATTAGATTTATCTTTCGAGGAGCAGATTAACTCTCTGATCATGACTTCCCAGTTTTCTTCCGAAACTAAGTGGTAAAGCATTTTCATTCTTGACTTCTCCATCCTCTGGCAATAAAGAAAAAAGGTTACAGATTTCTTTCAGCAATGGATCGATCTTAGTTTTGTAAGAGCATAAGGGAGTGATTGACAGACCGATGATCATAGATGGCCGGTTTATATATATATATATATATATAGAGAGAGAGAGAGAGAGAGAGAGAGAGAGAGAGAGAGAGAGAGATCCTCTTTAGCAAAAATGTACATTACATCATTTTATTAAAAATAACCTAGTAAATAATAAATTAGTAAAAAGAAGAAGAAAAAGCTATACTTTCTACACCCATACACTTTCTACACCCATTTAAACATAAAATTTTTCTCATTACACTCATTTTTCGCACTATATTATGTTACATCTTCGATTTTAGTAACTGGTACATAGATTCTTCGTTTAATTTGAAATTGAGAACAAAACAGAGACCAGCAGCAAGGATCACTAAAAATGTTGAACCAAGCACTGATATCCAACTAAGAATCTACATTCCAGTTGTCAAAAAAAAAAAAAAAAAAAAAAAAAAAAACCCCACATTCCAACTATCAAAATTCAAAATATATACTCTTCAAACAAAAGTTTCAAAATATATAAATCCAATATCATTTTGAAGCTTATTAAAGCTTTGAGTTCAAGCAAGAAATCACAGATAGATTCACCCAAAGAAAAATGTAAGAGTATTCAAAAATTACTTTCCGAATAATAAAGTTAATTATGTAGCCAATAAATTGTGTGTCTTTATTACTTGGCTTATGTAAACAGTAAAGCACTAAAGTCAGTAACATATGTAATTTTCTATTTCCTAAGCTCGTCAACCTTCCAGCTGGGTACACCCTTGGGGCAGTACCATCTGTAATTATAAAATCAAATATTATATTTCAAAATTGAAAATTATATAATATAATTAGTAATTATATAGTCAAGTACCATCTGTATAGTAACTTGTAAGCAAAAAGAGATTTATTCTTAATTAATAGTAATTAGCTGCCCAACCTCAACGAAATCGCGTGCTCAATTTCTTAGCAAAAAAGAATTTATCATCTTAATATATTCATTTAGAATTTGTCCAAAAAGTATCAATTCTTTAATTTAGAGACAAATTACAGACTGGCCAGGAATACGATACCGAATTCCATTTTATCAACAAAAAAAAATCACCAAATTCCACAATTCCTTCAACACTCCTGTGAATCAGATACGGAACAGGAATACAAGATAGTGCTTTGCGGAAGCATGACCAATTAACAGTGATTAGAAATTTAGAACCATAGAAAAATAATAAGGATAATGCTTGGATGCTTGGTTAGCACCCAAAATACTGACACATTGATATGGCCCAATCGAATTGTAACACATGGCCCTTTTTCTTTTACCCATTCCAAACAATTAAACCCTTTTGCTTTGAGTTCAATTGTGCTCACCCCCCTCCAAGGGGGATAAGCATTACCCCTCCTAAAAAGATAACATATGTCTAGAGAGGGATAAATTTGTCTAAAAGATAACCGTGTTTGGATAAATTTACCCCCTCTATGGACACATGTCATCCATTTAGGAGGGGGTAATGGTTCCCTCCCTTGAAGGAGGGGTGAGCAAAAGTGTTCTCCCTCTGGATTGTGCCAAGTGTCCAACAATTAACCAAAAGTTAATATGAAAATACTTTTGTGCAAAAGTAGTATCTCATTGGACCATGTATTACAATTCAATTGGGCCATATCACTGAATCAGCATCCAAGCATTATCCAAATAATAATAATGCACACAAGAAGTTTAAGCATGTCCACTAAGAAGGACAGAAGAATAAATTTTACTTAAGAAACCAAGACGTACTGGTTCCTGACATAACTGGTTTCTTTTATGGATGATATTAAATGTTACGTTATATATTTATAAAACTTCTTTTTTTTTTTTTCAAATTTGAGAGTGTGAACTTTTGTTTTGTTACATTATGTAATGCTGATTATACGATATTGCATAATCACTTAATGTGTGTTTCAAAGGTACACATTATTGCGACCCTTCTTTATTAGTTTAATTTAATATAGTTACCGGTGCAATTTTATATATATACTTATATAAGTGGTGTAGCTTTGTCATTCCAATTTGTATTTGTCAGTGTTAAGCGAATCCAAAGTGGCTGTCGCATGGGTGAATAGGGTGATTTCGGGAGTGTGGAGCATGTCAACACCATTATGGATATCATTATGAGCGCAATTGGTGGTTTGGAAGTTGTGTTTGATTCGAGAATTTTCAACTTCTTTACGGATAGTCTTGCAAAGATGGGCTCTAATCAGGCTGGGGATTTTGTGGAATGGGCTGACTTGTGCTCTTAGTCTCTCTTTCTTGGTGGTTGTCTGTCTCTGTTTTCCTCTGTGGAGTCTCTGTTTTGAGGGCTTGGAGAGGTCTTCTGAGGTTGCTGCTGTGCTCTTGTAACCTTTCTTCTGTTTTTTATTTTTAAGTTTGTGAATTTTTTTTTTTTTTTTTTTTTTTTTTTTTTTGAGAGTAAATTTTGTTTTGTTATAATCGATTAATGTGTGTTTTATGATGTAATTATAAATAAAAAAATAAAAAAAATGTGCTTGTAATTATGATGTAGGAGTATCAAATGGTCAGGCCGGACCATAAATTTCAAGGCCCGATCGGGCCCTAAATGTTTGTAAGGCCCGGCCCTGCCCACTAGCCCTCTCCAAAGCGGGTTTGACCCGCTAGACGGGCTTTAATAACCTTATTTTATATGTAATACAATTGAATTTTTTTCATTTTTTTGTAACCCGAAACTCCGAATTTATAATTAAATAAATTAAATAAAAACGTAAAGAGTTTATCACAAATCTCTCTTAATCTATAAATTTTCATCACAAATCTTTTATTAGATCGATACACATATAAATTAAAACAGAAACAAGCATCACGAAACATCTTGATGTCTTATTCAAAGATGCATCAAGTCTTATTTCTCAACCCAACAACAAAAAACAAAAAGCAAAGTTTTACATCGTTCGATCAAACAAATATGAAAATTGATCAACTTCAATCAATAAAACTTTGATATCATGACAATTTAAAGGCCAACCCGGATCCAGAAAACTTCTCCTCCATTAAAATTTTCAGTCGTTCTGACATTGAAGGAGTTAAATGGTTTGTCCAATCTCCCACCTCCCCTTTCCTAAAAAAATCACTATTTTTAGCTTTGATGCCGGGGATATTTCTACTAGGCTTGTTCACTTCCAAATCTTTCATGTTCTCAAAACTACACAACTTTACGATTTCTTCTATCACTCTCTCCTTCTCTTCAACATTAGAAAAAGGACATCCTAAGAATTCGGCCAATTTCTTAACATAAGAGTGTGTATCCTCTTTTAGGTCTTCGTATTTCAAGAATAATATCTTATGCGAATTGTCTAAACTAGCCTTCCAATAACCCAATACATGTTCCCAAAAAGGGCCAGCCTCTAGGACTCCATTGCAAACCTTCTCAAAAGACTCCTCTAATGAAAGTGTCTCACTTTCTTTGTCATGAGCCTGTTTTAACAAGAAATACCAATGGGAGATGAATTGATCCAAAGGGTTTCTACAGATATAAACAATTCGACAATTGGAATTTACTATGGAATCCGGTAACGTTGAATACGGAATATGGGTTCCGAAAATCCTTGGAGTATAAAGATGTTCAAAACTAGGTATATCATTTTTGTTCAAATAATAGGAAATCTCGAAAAAAGGTACTAGCTCATGAGGATTGGTGGTGAGTAAAGGGCTATGTTCAAATGCACAACGTGAACGATGAACAATTGCATATGTGAGGGCTTTCAACCAAGTGGTACCTGATTTCGGAAAGGTGCTCACTATTATATCACTGTCTCGTGCTGGGAAATGCCTCCGAGTCGATATCATGCCATAAAGAAACTTGTGACGATACCAAACACCATTGAATTGATAGAGATAAGTACCATCAAAGTTTTTCTCTCTAGGAAGGGTCAAGAGTAGTTCTTCTACCTCATCACTCAGATTATTTTCGACTCCATGTGAAGCCTTCGGCTGGGAGCTGTTTATTGCTTTCTCCATAGAAATTAATTTTAGACACAGATGTAGATAAGTATTATTATATGGAGATAAGAAGAATATAAATCGAACTGAATTTTCCTGTAAAGCAAAATAAATGTCATGATCATGTTGCAAGTTAAAAAATTTATTGGTGGCTGACAATGTTAATGAAAATTAATTGATAGGTGGGTACACCGTACATATATACAGGAAAAGTGGGGGATTGACTATTATACTATACAGTCAGTTTTTATGAGATGTGGCCTTCGTACATGTCCTTTTTGTTGATTATAAATGCATGAGAGAAGCAGTAGGGTTGCTCCGACGATCTGAGGTTGGCGGCGCATAACAACGTGTCTGAAAATGAGAGAGTGGAGTGTCCAAGAGCATCTCCCACCCATCCTCTTAATTCATAACTCCAAGAAAATTTAGAGGATTTGAGAGAAAATGTTGCTCCCACCCATCCTCTAAATTGTTGCCTCCAAAATTTTTTTTTAGAGAACCACAACTCTATTCTCTATATTTAGAGAACCAATTTTCATCCTCTAAAACCACTTTTTAACTTTTTTTTATTCCAATTATATCATTTTAACTTTTTCATTAAATTCAATTAATGTATAATAAAATTTAATTTATACATTTTATTAACATAAAAATTATACCATTAGAAATGTCTTATTTATATATTTAAAATGAGTCCAATATTGAATATTAATTAATAATGTTTTATTTACCATGCTTTACCATATTATATTTTAAAAAAAGTATAAAAAAAAAAATTACAAATGTTATTATAAATAATATTTGTTAAAATTTAGTTCAACGATAATTTATTAAAGAAACTAAAAATAATAATGAAAATATAAGTTATTGAAAATTATTGAAGATATAAATGGAAATAGGGATAGAGATAGAGATAAGGATAGAGAGTGATGTGGGAGTGAAAAAATTTTAGAGATGAAATTTGGGAGGAATATTCCTTTTTGGTTCTCTGTTTTAGAGATAGAGATAGAGAATGAGTGTGAGATACTCTAAATGTCTAATAGATGGAGAAGATGAAGAGAGAAAATGAGATCGAGAGTGAAATTTTTTTAAAAATAAAAATAAAAATTAGTAACACATGTCACTCATTGCGTGCATCCAATGCATCACAATCAGATTCTATGTAATGTATTGGATGCATCCAAGTTTTTCTTGTGTTTAAGTTTTTTTTTAATTTTTAAAAACAGTTAAAAGAGAGCTTTATTGAGAGAAGCAACAAAGCACAAGATCGAATTTGACTGTTCAACATGACAACTTAAACACGAGAATGTAAAAGATTGGAAGTTTTTTTTTTTTTTTTTTTTTCCTTCTTGGATCGATGAATAAAGTTTGACCACTTAAAAAAAATAAATAATTGACCGGTAGATTACTACTGGACCACAGGCCCAAAAATAGTGATTATATACTTTAGGAAAGAGAAGGTGAGAGATTGGAGAAATTATTTAACTCCTTCAATGTCAAAATGCCAGAAAAATTATATGGAAGAAAAATTTTCTGGATCCAGATTCCAGACTTAACCTTCAGGATGTCATAATATCCAAGTTTCATTGGTTGATGTTTAGTTGATCGATGCATGCATCTTTGCTTTGTTAATTTGTTTTTGGGTTGAGAATAAAACTTAATGCATCTTATAAATGAAATGAAAGATTTCGCTATCTTAATAATCCCATGTTCATAATAATATATTTTGACTCATATGTACATAATTTTCCTTGGAATTAAACTGTATATCATCCAACATTTCAATTTAATATAACATTAGACACTAGATTAAATAACATCAAATATATCACCACTGTTGTAAATCAAAGAATAACAAATAACAAAAGAAATAAAAATGAGAGAGACATCAGTGAAGAGACGAGAGAGATATAGCTTAGATTTGTATTGATATCACGTGAGAGCATTATCAGCTGATCAACCACTGTACAAATGAAATCAAACATATATATATATATATATATATATATATGCAAAGGAGGCTACACAAGTGGGTGGCATCAGGTGAGAGAGAGAGACGGTGGAGGTAAGGGGAGATATTGGAGAGAGGCGGTGGTGATGTTGTGTAAGCAAGTGGTGGGGATGTTTGGGGAGATATTATGTGAGATATTGTGGGAGATATTTAAAGAGATATTTAGGAGATATTATGAGGAGATATTTGTGTGTATAACACATGTGGTAAAAGCCACATATATTATAACAACCACTAATATGGAGAAAAACGTCCATACATTCCGACAATATCTTATTCGAATCGTAATTATTCGAATCGCTGAATTGCATATGTATATATAAAAAACACAAATAATGTTCGTCAAAAAAAAACAAATAATGATAATAACATCAAATATATTAGGTGAAGTAGTTGTGTGGTAATTGTCATGAGTTAGGATCATGAGATCATCTCCTATGGCTAACCTTGTATATAAAGACATTGAATGTGTACTTATCAAAACTTTTTCATAATGAGTGACTCTTATTCAACGTCCTTATATATTTATATCAATACGCATTAACGTGAATGAGACCGTGTATATATATATATATATATACAGGGGCGAAGCCAGGATTTCAGTTTTGGGGGGGCCAAAACCAAAAAATATATTCTTTTTTTTTTTTTCTTTTCAAAGTATTACAATGTAATTCGGTTTTTTATTTTTTATTTTTTATTTTTTGAGAAAAGGGAGTACTCGAACCCGCAACCTTATGGGGCATATGTGAGGGGTTTACTATCGGATCAACCTCATATCGTTTATTCAAATTAATGCTAAACAAATATATTAATATTTTAAAACTAAGTTATTTAAAAAATAAAAATAAAAAACAAATGTAACGGCGTTCATCGCTCTTTTAAATCTAGTCTAGATTTTTTATAATGGTCAAGAATGGGTTGGAATGGAGCAACTTTAATATAAGTTCGATTAATTTCATCACATTCAATGACGGGATAATACCATATTTGTCGACGTAATCATGCGTCCTGCTCCAAAGATTTATTATCATGTTTAATATCATTTATTGGAGATTCCGATGATTGATTTTCAAAAGCTGGAATATTAATATTAGATGTTGACGAAGATGAATCAGCTTTTGAGGTTTTAATTCTTTTGAAAAATCCATCTATTGTCAATGGCTTTCTCATCTAAAGATCAAATAAAAAAAAAATCGAACTAATTTAAATAAATAAATGTTTAAATAATAAATTAGTATAATAAATGTAGCAAAATCATATATTTTTTTGAAAGAAGAATTCATTAAAGAAATTATATTAATCGCCTAAGAAAATAACAAATATAAAAAAAAAAAAAAAAACATGAAAAAAAAACCCAAAATATTTATTAATTAGTAATCACGTACCTGAAATTACTGAGATAGATGAATCAAAGAATAAGAAGGATTTAACTATAGTAATAGAAATGAAATTGCTTAAGTGAAAAACTGGAAAAAAAAAAAAAAAGAAAAAAAAAAAAGAAAAGGTATATATAGAGAGAGAGGTTAGACCAATTCATAATATATAGAAAATCAATTGAGGAATATATTATCTTCTAAGTTAAAGATAAAATTGGACATTAAAAAAAGTATTTATTATAATAATAAAATTTAAAACTAACCCACTTCCGTAAGGATACATACATTCAGTCTTTCAAAAATAAGATTCATAGATCACAAATCACAATGTATTAAAAAATAAAATAAAATAAAATAAATAAAAAAATAAAAAAAAATAAAAAAAGACAGCCAGTGAGAAGCAATTAATAACCTCTAGAATATATAATATATTATATAAACTCACATGCCTAGATTTAAGATTCAGGATTTTTTTTTTCCTTTGGGTGGCCTTGGCCCCCCCCCCCCCCCCCCAAATTTCGCCCCTATATATATATATATATATATATATATATATATATATATATATATATATATATATGGGTGGGTGGCCATCATGCATACACGTCGAGCTAAAAAGAATTGTCACAGAGATCGAGGAAGAGGACAAGTTAATTTAAACTATATATATATATATGGGTGGGTGGCCAGGCAAAATTAAGGGGGCCCATGGGGCCATGGCCACCCACCCATATATATATATATATATATATATATGGGTGGGTGGTCATCATGTATACACATCGAGCCAAAAAAAAATTGTCACAGAGATCGAGGAAGGGGACAGGTTAATTTAAACTATTATATATATAATAGTTTAAATTAACCTGTCCCCTTCCTCTATTATATAGTTTAAATTAACCTGTCCCCTTCCTCGATCTCTGTGACAATTTTTTTTTGGCTCGACATGTATACATGATAGCATGATACGCGTGCTATATGGTATATTTTTCTTGGTCACATGCATCAGTAAATTTTCAGCAACTTGTCATCAGAGTAATAAGTGCCATTCTGGAATATTGTTCATCGCCAATTTTAACCACAAATTTTACCTGAGAATGGCAGGTACAAATCCTACCTAACACAATTTCAAAAGAAATTCATTGATGCACTACCGAACGGTGGTACAGAGGATAGAGAAAATCTTATATACACCCTAGTCAATGGATGTATGCCACGTGGTATAGAGTATGATATACACCATTGTTAGTGTGCCATGTGGTATGCACCCATTGGCTAGGGTGCATGGAAGATTTTCTCCAAAGGATAAGATATTTGGCAGGAAAATTTTATACGGTAGATATGTTGTAATCACATATGTCTTATCAGTAGTTTGGGCAGTACACTGTACACCGATACACAAAGATTTTCTATGAACAGGGACGTACTTGTGTGGGGGCTTCCCCTTTAAAAAAAAAAATAAAAAATAAATAAATAAATAAATTAATTAAAATTAAAATGGTGTACAAAAAATAAATTAAGAATTTTTTTTAAAAGAAAAATTAATTAAATTAATGTTATTTTCTATTTAAAATAGAATAAATAATCTTTCTTTTCTTTTTCTTCTTTTTATAATAACAATTCTTTTTTTTTTCTTCTCTTTTTTTCTTTTTTTTTTCTTAATGAAGATTTTATAATAACAATTCTTTCTCATCATTCTTCAAATTTGACTCAATCTTTTTATCAATATCCAACAATTAATCATCAAATTATATATGTTTGGGTGAATATTATAACTTTAAATATTTATTTTGTTTTAGAAATTTTAGGATTACTATAATTTTTAGTTATTGAGATTTTATTGATAATCTAATTTTAAATTTACAAAGTAACAATATTATTACATGAATTTCATTAAATTTTTTAGAATATTATATTAATATATTTTAAATGAATTAAACTAATATAATAATATAAGAACATTGTATATTTAAATTAGTATTTTTTTCAACAATGAAAATTATTAGAACATCATTTTGCATTGAAAGAGAGACTATCGATAGTGTTCATATTTGCATTTTCTGTTTCTTTTATAATTTGTTTTGCTTTTAAAAAATAAAATAAAATATGATAAAATATTTATTTAGAATGTATATTTTACGGGAATATCTAATTATGTCTTTCTAACCAGGTAATGTTGATGTTCAGTAAAAAGAAAAAAAAAAATTCTAGCCTACCCTTATTTTCAATCATGGTTACATCTTTGTCTATGAATTGCCAAGAGGATAAGATATTTGGCATGAAAATTTTATGTGGTGATAAATGTGCAGTACGTAGTCCGGTGTACTACTTAGTAGTACTATATCTAATACACCGAAGATTTTCTCCGATATTCATCTAAATTGGGTAGTGTAACTATTTTCAGGTACAGCTAGCGCAAGAGAAAGCACAGTAAAGATGAGAAGTATGAAATAGATGGTTTAAAGTGCAAGAGTGTGCAGTAATATCAAAGTTATAGTAATTGTTTCTATATATATGTACACACACAAAGTTATATGTGCTCATTGTTATATATAGTACATTTTCATTTGTACTCTTTCCATTTCCCTTAATTATCTCTGTCTAAAATCAATATTTTCTATGGAAAAAACATCAGACTCTCAGCAGAAGGCCTCAAATGGAGTCGAAGATTATCTGACTGATGAGATTCAAGAACTGCTCTCGACTCTTCCAAGAGAGAAAAGCTTCGATGGTAGTTTTCTCTATCAATACCAAGGGTTTTGGTATCGTTCAATATATATTGCTGGCATGATATCGGCTCATAGGCATTTTCAAGCACGAGACAGTGACACAATATTAATCACCTGTCCGAAATCAGGTACTACTTGGTTGAAAGCTCTCACATATGCAACTGTTCATCGTTCTCGTTATGCATTTGAACACAGTCCCTTACTCACCACCAATCCTCATGAGCTAGTACCTTTCATTGACCATCCTGCCTATTATTTGAAAATCAATCAATCTCCTACCACTAGCATTTTCGGAACTCATATTCCATACTCATCACTACCACATTCAGTAGTGGATTCCAATTGCCGCATTGTGTACATGTGTAGGAATCCTTTGGATCAATTCATCTCTCATTGGCATTTCATGTTAAAAATTGCTCAAGACAGGAAAATGGAGCCGCTTTCATTGGAGGAGGCTTTTGAGAGTGTTTCCAATGGAATCCAAGGGTTTGGCCCTTTTTGGGAACATGTGTTGGGTTATTGGAAGGCTAGTTTAGATAATCCTCATAAGATATTATTCTTGAAATACGAAGATGTAATAGATAATACACTCTTTTATGTAAAGAAATTGGCTGAATTCTTGGGATGTCCTTTCTCTGATGTCGAAGAAAAGCTAGGGGTGATCGAAGAAATTTCGAAGTTGTGTAGTTTTGAAAACATGAAAGATTTGGAGGTGAACAAGACCGGAAGATTACTACCTGACCGCGGGCCTAAAAATAGTGATTTCTTTAGGAAAGGGAAGGTGGGAGATTGGACAAATTATTTAACCTCTGCAATGTCAGAAAGCTTGAAAATTTTGATGGATGAGAAGTTTTCTGGATCTGGCTTGACCTTCAAAATGTCGTAATTTCTAGGTTGAATTTGATCAAACTTTCATGTTAGTTTTTCTGATGGATGTATCTTAATTTTCTTTGTTTGTTTTTGGATTGAAAATAAGACTTAATGCTTCTTGTTGCCTCTTGTGTTTTCTAATTACTATAATACTATTATTATTTGATAATGATTGAGAAGTTTAATGATTCTTTAAAAGCAAAAGATACGAATTAAATTATAGAAAGCCAAAAACAGTCAGTTTAGGACTTTTAAAATCATATCAAATGGGAGTTATTTATTATTAATTTTTTTAATCTGATATCAAAAAGATCAGAGATCTATCAAGACTTGCAGAAAATCAAACACTAAATGTCCGTTCGGATATTTACTCTCACTCATAGACACAATATCGAGGCGAAAACATCTCACACATACTTATAAAATGTGCAATATGACGGGAGAGATGAACACCACTTGAATGCACTTTCAAAATTATTAGGGTATGTTTGAAAGAGCTTCTTCAATTATATTTTTTAGCTACTTCTAATTTAGCAATGGTGCTAATAGAAGTTGTAGAAGTTGTCGCCAACGGCCCCTAAAACTGGATAAAGTTCGCTCTCTAAGTCAAAAGTCTGTGACATCTCCTCCATTTTCACCATTGGACATGTCCACCTAGACAATAATGGGTACAAACCTGAAAAAGATGTATACCTACACTGCCCCACTCGGAAGTGAATACTCAACGACACTACAAAAAAAAGGACATTTTGCCGCGGGCAAATTAGCGGCTAAATCTGTGGCAAAAAGCCTTTTGCCACGGATTTGGAGCGTTGCAAATATAGCCATAGCAAAAAGTTTTGCCACAGATAATGGTGTGGCAAAAGATGTATTTGCCGCGGTAAATTACCTGCGGCAAAAGCCTGTTGCAAACTTTTTAATATTTACCGCGTCAAGTTACCCACGGCAAAAAGCCTCTAAGCTACTATGGGCCTACAGCATATGAACTGTTGCATGTTTTTAATATTTAGCTGTTGCAAATTTTTTTAAGCTATATTTTAAAATATAAAATTTCTCAAAAATAAATCATTTGGATAACAAAAGAAAAAAAAAAAAAAAAAAAAAAAAACCATCTCATAAGATACGGAGAAATCCCACCAATACATAATATTTGATCGAGTGTAATTCATTAATAAAAAATATACAAATAACTTTCTAAAAAAAACTAGTACAAAAAAAAAAAAAAAAAGGTTCAAGTGAACACAATTACAGTGTTCTCACAATAATGTTTAAAATCACTCCTTCAACCATCTACGATCACCCCTCTTTGACCCTCCATAACCTGAATTTAACAACACAGTACAAGCATACAAATGAGATAATAAACACATGAAACGTCATTTGATCAAACACCTATGAAACATCATGTAGTCATTTTTGAATTTGCATAAGATATAATCACCTCGAAAAAAAGCAGCATAAGAATTTTGAATTTTCGTATCAACATCCTGAAAATCCATCAACAACAAAATTAGAATAAAAGCATCTTAAGTTTATTAAAGCGTTTGACATACTTCCTGAACTAAATGCAAGTATAAAAGGTATTTTAAAATCCTAATCATTTTAAAAGGTATTTCCTCTTGGGGATCTTGGAATCAGCAGCCTCCCTTTAGATTGCATGTAATTACTTTACTTCAACATATGATGAACCAGAGAGAAAATTGAAATAAAGGAAAATAAGTTACAGAGAGTGACGAAGAGAGAGAGTACCTACTGGTTCTACTGCTCCAACACCTTCTCAGCTTGCTGCTGTAATTCTACTCCTTAGTTCAAAAGGATTGCAGCTATTACATTCTCAAATTCCAAATACATCTAAACTTGCAAAGTGAATTCCAAAAATTATTAAGTAAAAAGTTCACATATAGTAAAATGTGTAACTTTCCTACAGCTGCATTATCTTTTCATCTAAAATTCATTATTCCAAAAATAATAATCAACTTGACTTAAAAAGGACAAGTAGATATACGATTTCAAAAATAAATAATATTGAATGAGGTTATTTGTGTTATATCAATGTTATTTTGAAAAATATACTGATAATTGTGGATTCCAACAACTCAAATGAAGTACCAAGTATTGAAATTAGAAATGGCAATATGAGAGAACACAAGGAAAACGTACCTCTTTCCAGGACCAATTCCACTAGCAGCTCCATGCTTCACACGTGCCACATCAATCTGATATAAAGCAACAATAAGTTGCCATACCTGACATATCAGTCTGAGCAACAATAAGATTCATGTGTCAACGAAACAATCAAATTCAAGACACCGTCACCACCTCATTTGAACATGATGGAAATATTTTTCTTAAACAAATGCAATGTGCATCATCCATGTACATGTGAGTTTCAAATACTTACTTTGCACCTAAGCTGAGGTGAGCTTATTAGCTTATTTGCAATACTTTCTTGCACAACTTTAAAGCAGAATGCAAGCTTTCGAGGTGTCCCTATTTGGGTCCCCTAAGCAAACCTAGATTCACAGTATAAGAAAATGCTGGTTAGAAGCAAAAAATGTGTCATAAACACAGTAGACCAGAGATTTGAACAATACTAACCATATTCATCAATGAGAGCTTCATTGTAGAAAGAGTAATTACACGAGAAGAAGTTGATTATGATTCTACTAATTAAAAGCACAATTAACCTAAAAAATTCTAATTGAATCTCAAGCAGTCACATGAAAACTGCTGCAGCTAGTGATATAAGAGACGAGTAAATGGAGGACATAAGTATTAGATTAGAGCAACAATTGCTTCCAGACTTAGATTTTCAATGAGTTTTCAAATGATTTTAATTTGTACTCCACCAAACTAAATAGTTACACTAATATTTCAGCCTCATTGTAGTTTATACCCCATCAAATATGATTTGTGAATCATCTGAAATAAGAAATTGTGAATATCAAATTTTGATAAATAAAGTTCATATACGACCACTTACCTTTCACCCTGGATGCCGATAACAATAAGCCTCCTTAAAGTCCAATTGGAGGCTTCAATATGAAAAAAAATAAAAAAAACAGAGTATATATAAAAACAAAAGAATGCCAACAGATGATACACAGAAATCAAACTATTTCACTCTCAGGCACGCTAAAATTTAACTAAATAAAAATAGAAACTTAGATTAGAAACAACACAACCAAAGCAGTTCAAAAACTTCTAAAAGAACCAAATTAAGTTCAAACATCAATACGATAATACTGAGTCAGTGTAGAACCAAGCAATACATTCAATTGAGTTGACTCACTCGAGAAAACCACCAATCGACAGCTAAACAGTGAACGTTGAATGACAACGCAAATAGCGGTGAACAACGAGCAGCAGGGAGCTATGAGTGACGAGCAGCGAGCAGCGAGCAGCGAGAGCCGAAAGACGGTGTCGAACAACGACCGACGAGCTCCGAAAGATGACGTCGAACGACAAGCAGCGAGCGTCAAATCTGATCAGAGAGAGATTTAGGACCAGTTTGGTATTGCTTTTGAAAGGTTAAAATCAGATTATTTTATGATTTTGACATAAAATGATATTTGGTAAAACTTCCAAAAGTAATTAATTGAGAATCTGTCAAGTTTTGACAGTGATTTTGAGAAGTAGGTGTGGGGTTACTTTTTGAAAGTGATTATGCAATAATCTATTTCAACATTTAATGTATCTTTTAAAATATCATTATTATCCTTATGAAATCAAGTTAAAATCATTTATATACCGTAATTCATCTCAAATTAAATATTATATTTAAATATTGATTTGATTTATAAAATCTTTTAAAAATATTTTTATTGTTCTTATGGAATTTATTTTTCCAATTTAAATATTCTACTTAAATATTGATTTAATATATATAATTAATGAAAAAAAAAATGAAATAGGGTCATAAACTCATATATTTTAGTCATTGTAACTAATCTCAGCACTTTTGCAATAAGATTACCAAACATATGTATACTGCTTTTAAGCTATACAGTAGTTTTAAAAATACAATTAACCAAACATCTGTTGATTAACTTCACAGCTGATTATTCCTTCAGCACAGCTAACAGTGATTATTATAAAAGTTACAGTAATACCAAACTGGGCCTTAGGTTTAGAGATTTAAGTTTTTTTTTTTTTTTTTTTTTTTTTTTTAAGTGATAAAGATAGAGATTTATTTATTTATTTATTTTTTTAAACTACCGAACGTACATATGCGGTTAATAACTGTGGCAAAAATTTACCAGACCTGTCAATATGAAGCACCCTTATCAAATATTTTATATTTTTACTTCTTTTTATACAATATTCTCCGCGGATGGACATCCGTGGCAGAACAGGTGCGGCAAAAGCCACCTTTTTTTTGTAGTGAACGTACCCCCTCGATCATCCCCTTACGGATTCATTTGCGTCTTCAACATGGTTTCTCAAAAAAGAAATTGTCAGTTAACATAACCAAATAAAAACCTTCCTTATGACGGGAGGAGTTTACCTATCTATTTGGATCTACCTGTAATTAAACCAAATCGCATAGGAGGTAAATGAAATTTACCCTTCTGCAAGCCACAAGATCATTGCAACCAGTCATACAAAGCATAGTATTTGTTATTTTAGTGAATTGAAAAGTAAAGTGTTCAATCTTGAATTATATATATGCAAGAACATTGCCTTATATATACTCTTATCAAAGATCCAAACAACTTTTAATGAATAATTGATTAATCAAGAATTATTCATTATTCGTTGTGAAACTTGTAAATTTAGAACAAATTTGTAATTTATCCTCGACAATCCTGCATAGTGTGTTCTCATGATATATCATATGTGGATATAATAAACATGAGTTACATAATATTTCTCCTAATTTAACACCTAGTTTTTCTGTGAACTATGGGAACTCCTATACTTTTATTAGTGATAATGGGATCGCAAAATCTCTCCCCTCAGGCTTAAGAATATGAAGAATCACAATCCATCAAAACCATTTTTTTTTTTTTTTTGACATAATCAAAACCAAAATTATAATTATAACTTAATTACTTCTTTCATCAATTAAATAAAAACGTCAACAAAAATCTCTTAATCTATAAATTTTCATCACAAATGTTTCATTAGATCGATACATATAAAACACAAAACATCTTGATGCCTTGTACTACTCATTAGATGCATCAAGTCTTATTTCTCAACCCAAACAACAAAAAAGAAAAGCCAAGTTTACACAGTTCGATAAAACAAATATGAAAGTTGATCAACTTCATTCACCAAACTTTTGATATCATGACAATCTAAAGCTCAACCCGGATCCAGAAAACTTCTCTTCCATTAAACTTTTCAGGCGTTCCGACATTAAAGGGGTTAAATAGTTTTTCCAATCTCCCACCTCCCCTTTCCTAAAAAAATCACTATAATTTTTAGGTCCTATGCTGGAGACGGAGACATTTCTACCGATCTTGTTCACTTCCAAATCTTTCATGTTCTCGAAACTAAACAACCTTACGATTTCTTCTATTACCCCTCGGTTCTCTTCAAGATTAGAAAAAGGACATTCTAAGAAATCGGCCAATTTCTTAACATAAAAGTGTGTATCCTCTTTTAGGTTTTCTTATTGCAAGAATAATACCTTATGCGAATTGTCTAAAGTAGCCTTCCAATAACCCAATACATGTTCCCAAAAAGGGCCAACGTTTTGGATTCCACGACAAACCAGCTCAAAAGACTCCTCGAATTGAAGTGCCACACTTTTCTTGTCATGAGCAAGTTTTAACAAGAAATTCCATTGGGAGATGAATTGATCCAAAGGTTTTCTACACATATACACAATTCGACAATTGGAATTTACTACGGAATCCGGTAACGCTGAATATGGAATATGCGTTCCGAAAATCCTCGGTTTATAAAGATCTTCAAAATCAGCTACATCAGTAATAGGAAATCTCAAAAAATGGCATTAGCTCATGAGGATTGTTGGTTAGTACGGGGCTATGTTCAAATGCACAACGTGAACGATGAACAATTACATATGTGAGAGCCTTCAACCAAGTGGTACCTGATTTCGGATAAGTGATCACTATTATATCACCGTCCCATGCTTGGAAATGCCTATTGAGTCGATATCATGCCATAATGAAAATTATGACGATACAAACACCATTGAATTGATAGAGATAAGTACCATCAAAGTTCTTCTCTCTAGGAAGGGTCAAGAGTAGTTCTTCTACCTCATCTCACTCAGATTATTTTCGACTCCATGTGAAGCCTTCGGCTGGGAGCTGTTTATTGCTTTCTCCATGGAAATTAATTTTAGACACAGATGTGGATAAGTATTATTATATGGAGATAAGACTATAAATCGAACTGAATTTTCCTGTAAAGCAAAACAAATGTCATGACCATGTTGCAAGTTAACTACGTGTGGCTTTCCACAATTGCCACCAAGCGTGCTGGCCACTATTGTATTCGAGCATTTTCAACAATTCTCCAAGCCTTTTCAATTAGATTCAAAATTCACACAACCAGCTTAAAGTTGTTGTTTTGATGTGGTTTTTGTTGTTCGCCGTGAGTTTGCCGTGAAGTTTTCAGGCGTATTTATTGCAACTGATATTTTCTCTCTCTCTATCAATTGTTTTCTCTCTAGGTTTGAAAAGATACAAACAGACAAAATAAGGTTATTTTTGTCTGGTAACCCAAATAGGTACATTTTAAACTTGAATTAGTAAAGTGGTGATATTCTTACAAGAACCGCCACAAATAGTGATAAAAAAATTTTGAACCCACCATATGACTAGATATTTTACACAATTGTGTGTGGAAACCACTTCAAATCTAGAAAATCGTTGATTGAGAATAAGAATTGATGCATCTTAAATATGACTTATATATATTTATCTTAGTATAAGCCATTAAGATATTTTGTGTTATTAATAAGATGAGATTGGTCCAGTGATAAATCCCCTCGCACACATAACACGATGTTGTAGGTTCAAGTCTCTCTCCCCTCTCCCATAAAACCAAAAATTATTGTAATATTTTAAAAAAATATCTTTTGTGTTGTTTGTTTCTTTTCATTTGATTTTTTAGTTGAGAACTTGAGAACTTTAGTAATTACTCTCAACTTAATGATGCGTAAGTTTTAGGTGCAGGAATTTGGGATCCTACAAGTAATTTTTGTCCGGTGACAATGATTGAGTGATTGACACATGTGAAGATCAATTTTGCAGCGCACTACAAACTAAAGAGAGGTGTTATTGGCACACCCCTACTGATCTATTTATATCCCATTTTTTAAATTATTTAGTATTATTTTTTTTTCTTTATCAAAATTACTGAAAGAGATATACAATTTAAGAAAAAAAAATTCTATAAAGTAAATCTAGTAAAACCCCACATTCTTTTTTTTAAAAAAAGCAACGTTGTTTACTTCTTTTAATCATTTTCTTGAAAAAAAAAAAATTCATAACTCTTAAACCCTAAAAAAACTTGTACCGGATCTTATTTAAACAATAAATCAAACACTTGAGGTACATTAGACAAATGAGATATTGATTATTATTTAATCTCATTACTCTTTTATAATCTGAAAGTGAAATGATGATAACCAAAACAAATACTTGCTCTTTACTTCTTATTTTGTTTTGTTTGTGGGTTGTTTTGTTTTTTTTTCTCTCTGTGTGTTTTATCTTGGGTTGCTCTGTTCTTTACTCTTTTCTTGGGGTTGTTTGCTTGTTCTTTGTCTTGTGACTCTAAAAGAGAAATAGGAGGAAAAAAAAAAATAGTTCATGGGAGACGAGACTAAAGATAAAAGAGATCTGAGATAGATAGAGATATTAGAGATGGAGTTTATTAATTTTTAAAAATAAGTAAAAGGGTAGTTTCGGAAATAAATAAAATAAATTAATAAAAACATTTAACATTATTTAATTAAATCAAAATTTAAACAAGTGGGGCATAAATAGATCAATACAGGGTGTGCCAATAGCACCACTCCAAACTAAATGGTCAGATGTGGCAATCAATAATCCCATCACTACAAGAAAATTGGGTTATAAAGACGAAATTTTTTGGGACGAATAAAATCCATCCCAATAGAACGTCTATTGGGACACAATTACATATTCGTCCCTAAAAATTACAAACCTAAAGAAACCTTTAGGGACGAAAAATATATGTCCCAATAGAATGTCTATTGGGACGAAAAAAATTATTCGTCTCTAACAAGTACAAAAATGATGAGACTTTAGGGATGAAATTTTTTTGTCCCAATAGGATGTGTATTGGGACAAAATAAATTATTCGTCGCTAAAAAGTTTGAGATTTTTTTAAAGAAAAGAAAGAAAAATAAAGTTTGAGATTTGGGGACTTATTAGGACAAAAATAAATATGTGCTGTTGATAATGATTTATCCGACTATATTTTCCCTTTTTTATCTTTTTTTTTTTAAAAAAAAGTTTTTTCTAAGAGACATATTAATAATTAAATTTTCTTCACTTTTTTTATATTAATTACTATAGATTAATTCAAAAATTTATGAAAAATTATATATATATACAGTCTTTCTATTATCAGTTCGAACTGACAAAAGTTATATCAGTTCCTTGTATGTGGGCCACTAAATTTAAATACTTTGACTGACAAGTGTATACAGCCAAGTTAAAGTATTTAAATCTAGTGGCCCACATGCAAGGAACTGATATAACTTTTGTCAGTTCGAACTGATAATAGAATTTCTGTATATATGTATATATATATATACATAAATATAATAATAATAATCTAAAATGCAAAACCACGTTTTAGAAAAGTTGTTGTACATTTCTCCTTCTCATTTGTGATAGATATTCAAATCTTTCATTTGTCTATTAAATTAAAAAAACGTAAAGAAAATCTTTTTATTCCAAATACGATTAACGATAATCTATTTGATTTGACAGTATATGATTTTAAAAATAGTTTAATTAAATACTATAATAAACATTTTTTTTATTATAAATTTGTTTATCATATAAAAAAAAATTAAAATTATTGGAATTAATCTACAAATAAAAATTTAATAACATATAGAGGTTATATATAATTATTCTTTTTTTTTTTTTTTTTTTTCTTTGATGGGTTATATATAATTATTCTAATTTAACTAACATGTTTAAAGCAATAGCAAAATGATAAGGTTTACATCCACTTCAGGTGTTGTCAGGTTGATCTTCGGTGGTGAACAAAACATTTAATGATGTGTGGTGTGTGATGAGAGGGAGGTGGGTGGGTAGTGGGTACGTGGAACGCGAGGTTTACTAACTACTCCTAAGTGACAAAACAAGGTTTAAATGCAAATTTCGTCATTTTTCGTCCCCATTTATTATCAAAAGGGACGATACAATATTTTTTGTCCCTATATATTATTAAAATGAAGTCTTTGGGATGAATTTCAATTTTCGTCCCAAAGAACCTATTGTGATCCATCTAAGGTGACGTAATTTAGAACGAATTTTTTCATCTCAATAGACCTATTGGGACGATTATTTGGCTATTGAGAGGAAAAAAAAAAATCGTCCCAATAACCCTTTTTTCTTATAGTATAAGAATTTTTGCTGCCTCTTCATGTCTCATTTAATTTTTCAGTTTTTTTTTTTTTTTTTTTTTTTAATATTGTAATAATTCGGGAGTTAGTGAGGAGGACAGACTCAAACCCATACAATCTCATGATGTAGGTGTGGAGGGTAAATCACTGGATCATTGGCTCTCTGTTTTTAGGCTTCTCATATTTTGTTTGCTACAGATCAATGGTCCATACATGAAAAAGCTTTAATAAATGGTTACGTCTTAGTCTTACTTTCTCTACAACAAAACCGTCTCTTCAACTTCAATATTATATTCCATAATTCTAACTTTATTTTGTATAATATTAACTCACAACCATTGGATCTCCTACTTTAAGGATCCAACAGTCCAGCGAAAACAGTCATGGCCGCCTGGTCGGGACTATAGCATGCATGGCGGGCGGCACTATAAAAATTGAAAGCATGGCAGTATTAATTAGTTTCACATCTTAAACACAACTGATAATAACGTACCTCAAGATATTTCCCATCTTTTGTCAATTTCCATCTCAAACTATATGGCTGCAGAGGCAGATGATTAAGTATATGTAAACATGTTCACACAAATATACGACAAGACTGTGTATGTAATTAAACATGTTCACACAAATATCCGAGAAAGACTTTGTGTCTATATAAACATGTTCCAAATAAGTGAGAAAGACTGGATCTACCTCATTTCCTCTTGGCTTTCATAATAGTTTCATGGTTATTTATGAACTACACTCAAAACTCCTATATATTACTAGCTTTGTAAGAAAATCAGTGAGAGTACTGCAGCGACAGTGAAATGAGAAACAAAAATAAAATAAAAATTGTTTTGAAGCTCCTTTATCTGTCATTCTAAAACTGTTCTATTCGTAGTGTTTTTTAAAGTATACATTTAAAATTTGGAGAGAAGATCGAATTATGATTTGAATTGACCTCATTGCAGAGGTGTAATGGACACCTCAAAATTTTATTAAAAAATTAAAAAATGTGAAAGAATTTAATTAGTATCCCATAATCCATATTTTCATAATAATATTTTGAGTCACATATATATAATCTTCATTGACCTACATAATCACTGAAGTTCTCTGAGTCAATGGTCTGTGATGTCTCCTCCACCCTCATCAATGGCAATGTACCCTTGACAATAACGGTAAACTAACCTAAAAAGATGTGTACCTAATACATGGTCACATATTGAATTCAAATTCCGTAATCAATACATACACGAGAATCACATTTTTCCTTTTTTCTTTTTTATATACCATATACAGTGACAACGATTCAAATTTGGGTATTGTTAGGTTGAATGACCACTCTTTCCAACAAACCACTTTTACAGTGGTTTATAATATGTATCTGTTACTCCATTCTTCATTGTTCTCTAGATTTTGGGCATTAATTAATAGAGCGTGATTCTCAATTGTTTGGTGAAGAACTAATGGATGACTACTTGTCAAAGCTTTATCATAATAATTTAGAGTCTGGTCTTCCTTTCGTTAACAATTTCACATCAATTAATCTAGAGAATGTTAAACGATATGAGATTGGTCAAGTGGTATATATCTCACACCTATGCTATGAGGTCATGAATTTAAGTCCTCTCCCTCTAAAAAAAAAACTCGAATTTATTTAATATTTCAAAAAGAAAAATCTAGAGAATGTTTTCTATAATAAGACCATCCCCAATGCATATGCCAATGCCAATGCCAATGCAAAATTTGGCACAAAAAAGAGTGAAATGCTATATTTGGCACATCAATTTAGCATTGTGCTCCAGTGCACAATCCTATTTTAAATGCTATTTTTATTATTTTATTAATTAAAATTATAAAAGTAAACACTTACCATAAATACATTCATTATTTCTTCTAATGTTCCAATGCAAAATTTCATTAATGCATTTATTATTTCATCTAAAAAATATATATAATGGTATTTTTATAATTAAAAAAAGGGGCATTTATTGTTGTACCAAATTTGGCATTGCATTGGAGGATGATTTTTACACCCTGTGCTAAATTTTAGTATTGACACATATATTTGGCACTGCATTGGAGATGCTCTAATGCAAGACAATGTCTTCTTGTCAAATTTCCCAAACAACTTTAATGATACATGATAAATGATGTTTTACATTAAGCTCCCAAAACAACTTTTATTGGCGTCTAATAATAATAATAATAATTATTATTATTATTATTATTATTATTATTATTGAAATCTAACACTAAATAGGTCAGAGGGCTGTCGGAACCTACCAAGATTAAACACTACAACGCTCCCCGACTGTCTACTCTAATAATAGGAAGAAGTCGACTCTCAACACCAAGACAAGTCTCCCTACAATTATTGTGTGCAATTTGATAAGCAATGGTGGAACTATATATATATATATATATATATATATATATATATAGTCTTTCTATTATCAGTTCGAACTGACAAAAGTTATATCAGTTCCATGTATGTGGGCCACTGGATTTAAATACTTTGACTGACAAGTGCATACAGCCAAGTTAAAGTATTTAAATCCAGTGGCCCACATGTAAGGAACTGATATAATTTTTGTCAGTTCGAACTGATAATAAAATTTATGTATATATATATATATATATATCTCACGAAGTTATATCAGAATGCACTGACTTGAAAATTTCTGTATATATAATACTTCTCTAATCAGGACCGTCCTGACTTTATAATTTCAGGACGTCCAATAACAGCTACACATTCATAATGGGCCCACAGCCTCACAGTAACAAATACCCACACCCAATATGAATGTATGGATGTAGTTAAACGTCCTTAACTTATAATTTCATAACGTCCTTAATTACTAGAGAACCGCCATATATATATATATTAAGCGTTGAATCTTGGCGGGTTGATAAAAATTGAGAACTCCGGCCACCGGGGCAAGGCGACTTTGACACTGGTGTCTTACTAATGGCGGTTAAACAGTAATAAATTGATAGATATAATAACGTTAGAGTTTTAAACGATTGAAATTTTATCTTTTTATGTGAGAAAATCTAATAAATAGTTTTTTTTTTTTTTTTTTTTTTAAAACTAATTTTTATTTCAATGTTTGATCACCAAAAATGTGTTACGTGGGCTTGTAGTCTTTTTAATCTGATACACGTTAATAAGTAGGTAGAGAGCAGTGCAACAATAAATGCATTATTTTGAATCTAGGTTATTGCCGGATTTGATAAGCGTCATGTACCCACCAAACCACATTGAGCGGTGATAATATGAGTTAATAGGAAAAAATAACACATTTTTGTGCTACACATGGCCTCTTGCCAATGTGATTGGATGCTCTTTGGGAACCTCCACCACCACGGTTCAACATCATAGTGTGTGTGCATATATTGTATATATATTCTTTGTCCCACCTTGGCCTTTAAATCCCAAGTGTGGGTAGCCCTCTCCCGGTTCTAGGAGCATTCCTCTCTCTAATTGTGAGAGAAGCTGTATTCCACATATATTCCGGGCTGTGCTTGTAGAGCCTATTCTCGCCGGGTCCCGGTAGTGGTTATACATAAAAAATAAATAAATAAACACATTTTTGTGCTGATTTTAACTTATCAAAATACTTTAAAAAAAAAAAAGCATGAGACTTCATAAGTCTTGACCAGAGGCTTGAAAAAAAAAAATTTAGGTTTTGGAAATAAATCAAACTTACCTTTTGGGTAAGATTTGATCTTTGTTTTTCAGTCAAGTTAGGAATCATGAATCTTAGAAGATTATAATTAGTTTTGATCTTTTCTTGTTTTAGTCTTTTTAGGAATGTCGTATTCGAGTCGTATTAGGATTAGTTATTATAAATAGTCTTATTATTTCCAATTATTGTAATTTTTTCATAATCAATAAAATCGTTCTTTGGAACACTTATCTGTCGTGGATTCGATATGCTCTTTGAGAATTCGAGAGCGCCATTTTCTAACGTAGATTAGGGAATGATGGCCCTTGCATGGCGATCTATGCTTGGGTAACTACCGGTCACTGCGTCAAAGTTCGTTTGAGTGTGCCTCAGGGTTCGACAAAGTGATCATTCTTATTTTCATCATCCCCCACTGCGTTAACGACGTGTCCTAAGTGAACAAGAATTTTATTTATTTATTTATTTTTCAAATTTTATTTTAAGGGACGAAAAATTATTGCAATGAAAAGTCTTTGCAAAATTTCGTCCCTATAGGTGGGTGGGTACGTGGAACCAAGGTACTTAAAATCGATAGATATACCGAAATATCCACCGATATATCCGTATTTTGGAGGGACCGATATCGAAACAGGGAAATATCCAATATCCTGCAGAATATCCGGTCGATTTCGAAATATCCGTAAAAATCCACCGATATTCCCGAAATATCCCGAAATTCCCGAAATTTCATGAATTTCACCCCGAAAGTCCATGGATATTTTGCATATTATTAAAATAATTTTTTTAATCCTAAACAATTAAATTATTGTTAAAACAATTTAGCTTGAAAATTATTTTAGATGAAGCATTAACAAATTTATAAAAATTTCCAACATAATAGTAAATAGTAAAATTATTGAATACTTGAAGTAAAATTGGATAAAAAACCAAAGAGTAGACGTGTAAAATATGTAAAACTTTGTGAAAGCAATCTGAAAAAAAAAATTTGTTTATGACTCAAATGTGTAAAACTAATTCCAAATAGTATTAAATATGTGCCAATCAATTTATAAATATGTAGAATTGATTTTTTTGTAACTTTGTGCCGACATTACAAATAAAAGAATCTTAAAATATATGAGCCACTGTACCAAGTTCTGAGATTGGTTAATGCAGAAGTTGTACCTACTATGCATATCGTGTATAAGTTAATGTGTGTGATGAAAGATACAGTAAAACAACAGAGAGGGAGTAAATGGGTTCTAAACATTATACAAGACCGATGGGATAAAATGCTCAATCACCCACTATATGCTGTAGGTAAATTTTATTTTGGATTGTTTGTCATTCATAATTAAAATTTAGTATAGTATTTATACTAAAATTATTCTTTTTTTTATTCTAACTTACTATTTGAACCCAAAGTACCAATATAAAGACAATATTGGGGATAATTCGGATCTTCTGAAAGCCGTACATAATGTTTATGTGCAATTAGACACTGAAGCTGTAGGAATTGCTAATTTTGGAAATGAGGTAAAAGGTTACAATTTACAACCAATTTTATAATTCCAATATTATAAATTCTTTGCATGTGAGTATTTTGTCATATTAATATATATTATATACATATTGATCTCATGAATGTAGCACACATATTTTAAGGATGGAAAGAAAAGTTTTGGTGAACGAGCAGTCATTGCAACTAGAAGCAAAATGCAACTAGGTATATAACTTTTATTACAAAAATTTACATATTAATAATAAATAATAATATCATTGAAATAATATTCATACTTGTAATACTTATTAATAATTTTTATTACAGCTGATTGATGGGTAATGTATGGAAATTGTGCTCCATCATTGAGTGCAATAGCAATTCGCATACTATCACAAACATCATCATCTTCTGCATGTGAAAGAAATTGGTCCACATTTGCTTTAATCCACACAAAACAAAGGAACTGTTTTGCCTATTTTAAGCTTGAATAACTTGTTTATTGTTATTATAATATGAATTTGAAACTTAGGGATATGGCAGCTGAAAAAGACAAAGTAAATGAAACTGATTTTATAGATCTACTTCAAGTAGCTGCTGAAGTAGGAGACGATAATGAGAATCCTATTTTTAACTGGGTTAGACTTGCCTCCTTGGATGATGACGAAGGAAATCCTGATTCACATATTGTTTCTCATGCTCAAGACATTGGAATAAATGTTGAACAAGTGATTAGAGAAGAAGTTGGTGTAGATTTTGGAGTTATTGTTACCAGCTCTTCCGATGTTCAACATACCTCTGATGTAAATAGTGGAGGAAAATATGATGGAGATGATGGGGATGAGGCAAGAGGTTGGGATTCTGGTGTAGGAGGTTTGAATGCTGGTGCAACAAGTTGGGATGTTCGTGCTGGAGGTTGGGATGCTAGTGCAACAGGTTGAAATGCTAGTGTGGCGGGTTGAGATACTCATGCAGGTAATTTTGATCAAAATCGTGGTAGACAACATGGAGGAACAAGTCAAAATGTTGAAGATTCTTTGAATATGACTCTCTCCTTAATGAGTATAGACACAGAAAACAGTTCTTTGGGTGATTCGCAGACAATGTCAGGTTCTCATGTACCAAATTATGGTAGTTATGATGGCTGCAATATATTTGATTATCCTTCTCCATAAATGTCATATGCAATACCTATGCATGCAGATCAAAAATATCCACAAAGTTAGGTAAATCCAAACTACCCAATTCATGGATCAGTTGGAAGAGATCAAGCAACATACGTGTGTCATATTAATAATTACATTGAAAACTATGCAAACACATTTTATTGGGAAAATTATTGTTCGAATCAAGATAGAAATGTATCTTATGTATTTGAACCAGCAAGGAATTCATTTTGGTTTTAAATTTCAGATTATTATGTATGAATTATGATTTATAATAGAATCTTGGAAGTGTGGAACTATTACTATATATATTTTAATGATAATTTTGTTTATTAAATATTTAATCTCTTTATATTGTATATAATATTGTAAAAGTGAAACAAAATATTATTCTATTAAATACTCAATTTTAAAAATTATATACAGACTCTATCTATGTTATAATTTATAATAAACTCATAACTATGATAATTTATCAGTGAAATATGATTCATTTATCATTGAAATATGATTCATTTGATGTATAATTACTTGTTTAAGCTTGTCCTAAAATTTCACAAAAAAAATCTAACTTTAGATATAAATATCCATCATTTTTTAATTTTTGATGGAATATCCACCGATATCGATAATATCTCCGATATATCCGTAAATTTAGAAGCCTGATGTTGATACTACGTTCCTTGCGTGGAACGAGGTGTCCTAAGTGACAAAACAAGGATGAAAAATTATTACAATGAAAAGTCTTTACAAAATTTCGTCCCTATAGGTCGGTGGGTACGTGGAACGAGGTGTCCTATGTGACAAAACAAGGATTTTTTTTTTAATTTTATTTTAAGGGATGAAAAATTATTGGATAATGTTAGACATCCAACACTTTTGTCCAACTCTTGTGTCCAACACTTGATGTGTCAATTAATGAGTGGATACACATTAATAATGATTTATCCATGTATCCACTCACCAATTGACACATCAAGTGTTGGACACAAATGTTGGACAAAAGTGTTGGATGTCTACCATTGTCCAAAATTATTACAAAGACAAATTATTACAATGAAAAGTCTTTGTAAAATTTCGTCCCTATAGGTCGGTGGGTACGTGGAACGAGGTGTCCTAAGTGACAAAACAAGGATTTTTTTTTAATTTTATTTTAAGGGATGAAAAATTATTACAATGAAAAGTCTTTGCAAAATTTCATCCCTATAGGTCGGTGGGTATGTGGAACGAGGTATCGTGACAAAACAAGGATTTTTTTTTAATTTTATTTTAAGGGACGAAAAATTATTAGAGCAACTCTAACCATGCTATCTAAATTTTTACTAAATTTTTGCTAAATTTAAGCTATTTTAGTTCAAATACTATTTTAGCTAACAACTTCTCATGAGGTAACTCCAACCATACTCTTTATTATAACTAGTTATTAATATTTTAATAATTTTTAAATTTAAAATATAGATAAATTTATTTTGTTTTAAATTGTATTTAATAACCATGCTCTCATGATATCATTTTTTTAATAACAAAATCAATTTAAAAATATTAAAAACATAAGAGAGAGAAGATAGGGAACTCCTTACATTTGGAGAGCCACTAAGATGCTCTTTAAAATAAGGAGCCATTTAGGGAGCCCCTTGGAGTGCTCTAAAACCAAAATGGCTCCCTATTTTAGCTAAGGAGGGGATTTAGGGAGCCCCTTGGAGATAATCTTACAATGAAAAGTCTTTGCAAAATTTCGTCCCTATAGCCTATAGGTGGGTGTGGGTATTTTTATTTTATTTTTTATTTTATTTTATTTTAAGGGATGAAATATTATTGCATCTTTGTAAAATTTTGTCCCTATAACCTATAGGTTGGTGGGTGTGTGGGTACGTGGAACGATGTTCTAAGTGACAAAACAAGGCGGCTTTTTTTTTAAAAAAAATTTATTTTAAGGGATGAAAAATTATTACAATGAAAAGTCTTTGCAAAACTTTGTCCCTATAGCCTATAGGTGGCTGGGGGGTGGGTGGATACGTCGAACGTGGAACGAGGTGTCCTAGGTGACAAAACAAGGCCTTTTTTTTTTTTTTTTTTACAAATTTTATTTTAAGGGAAGAAAAATTATTCCAATGAAAAGTCTTTGTAAAATTTCGTCCCTATATGTTGTCAAAAGATTTCATACTGATGAAAAATTTCATCCTTATTTATTAACAAAAGGGACGAAAAACATATTGCCCCTATATTATTTTGTATATACAGGTGGTCTTTAGGGATGAATTTCAATTTTCATTCCAAAGAAGCTATTGCGATCCACCTAAGACGACGTAATTTGAGGAAAAAAAAAAGTTCATCCCAATCATCTTTTTTTCTTGTAGTATAAGAATTTTTGTTGCTTCTTCATTTCTCATTTAATTTTCCAGTTTCTATTTTTTTTTAATACTACAATAATTTGGGATTTAGGGAGGAAGAACTCGAACTCACACAACCTCATAATATAAGTGTGAGGGGTAAATCACTGAACCAACCTCGTCTTATCTCCGGTTCTCTGTTTTTAGGATTCTCATATTTTGTTTGCTACAGATCAATCGTCCATACATGAAAAAGCTTTAATAAATGGTTAGTGTCACTTTCTCTACCACAAAACCTGCTCTTCAACTTCAATATTATATTCCATAATTCTAACTATATTTTGTATAATATTAACTCACAACCATTGGATCTCCTACTTTAAGGATCCAACGGTACCGCGAAAACAGTCATGGACTATAGCATGCATGGCGGGCGGCACTATAAAAATTGAAAGGATGGCAGCATTAATTAGTTTTACATCTTAAACACAACTCCATCTTTTGTCAAAATAACCTACCTCTTCCTCAAAAAAAAAAAAAAAAAAAAAAAAAGATAACGTACCTCGTTATTAGTTCGTGTAATGCGGTGATATCATATATGGTAACGTGTAAAACAAGTATATACGTACTGTGTAGTGACCAGTGAGTTGATTTTCGTGTTGATCCATATATAAATATATATATATATGTTTTGAACAGTATTATATTATTAAAAAAGCCAATCAAGGCCGAAGTACACAAGCAAACACAAACAGCCGGGCCTCCACTCACATTACCATGTATGATGTCACTGTACTGATCTATACATGATATCACTCACATAATTACCATATATTATATCACAACATATACTCTTTGTACACATTAAATCACTCACATTACACAACTAATACATAACGGATTTAGATCCTGTACTGAGTTGATCTCTGTGTTGATATCAAAAAGAAAAAAGAAAATTAAAGTAAAAGAAATAAATCTCATTCATCGATTACATACGTCATTTGATCTATTGAGTTCAACCCAAAATTAGTTTATCAAAGAAACCCTAATCCACCATACCAATTTTTAAAAAGGACTAATTGCATAAACATCCCCTGAGTTTATGCCTAATTGCAGCTAAAGGGAAATTTTGCTTTAAATTACACAAACCTCACCCACTGTTAGTTGACTACCATCCAAATTAACAGTTGACTAGTCTATCAGTTCAAATTATCTAAAATGCCCTTAGTTAGTTACCTTATTCATTATTTTATTAGTTTTGTATTAGAATAATATAAAAAATATAAATATAAATATAAAACAAATCTGAAAACCTTAATATCTGTGTGTGTATATATATAAGAAAACAATAAAAAAAAAAAAAATTATATATAAAGAAAAAAAACAAATCTAAACCATTAAAAAAGCAAAGTTACATTTTGGAAGTCTTTTCTTTTATATTAATTTTGCTTTTTTTAATGGTTTAGATTTGTTTGGAATTTGGAAGCCTCAAACATATAAAATTTGGAATCTAGAAAATTTGATGTTCTATGACAACATAAGCCATAAAAAAAATCTGGAAAATTTTTAGTTTTTGTAAAAGGCAGTTTGGAATCGATTTTGAAGAATGTTTACAAACAATAAAAATCATTTTTTTTTTTTTTTTTTAAATCAAAACGTAAAACAAAATATAATTTAACATAGTACATCAAAGTGTTGTGAAGTAAAACCAAAATCCATTTTATTAATTCATAGATCTAGACTCAAAAGAGGAAGATAGGAAGAAAAATAATGCAACTCAACCAAACTCGAACCTAACTCAGTTGAACTCACTCAACTCACTTAAACCTCACTTGGAATAGCCAATAACAAAAGAGAAAATTGAAGGAAAAAAAAATGAAGTAGAAGAAGAAACTAGACTACTAGAGCAAGACGAAAGAATAAAGTAGAAGAGACTAGAAGAGGAGAGAGGATTATTTTCCTTTAGTTTTAAATATATATTACCAAAAAGACAGTTTTACCCTTAAGCTATAAACTTCTAACAGTAGACAAGTAACGATAGGGGAGTTTTTGTAATTTTGAGTAAAAGTTCCCTCTAGCTGCAATTAAGCATAAACTCAAGGGATGTTTGTGCAATTAGTCCTTTTAAAAATAAAATACAGTTAAATTTATCTGATTTTTATCCCAATTTTTTTTATATTTACTGTTTTATGTCATGCCCCCAAGACCTCTAAATTTGATGAATTTGGATCATCTCTGTGCATATACATTCTATATATAAAACCAGTCATGAGAAAAATATAGATGTGAATAAAGAATGGACGATTCAAGAATAAAGAAGCTTTATTTTAATAAAATCATAAATTAAAAAATCAAAAAAGACAATAAAAATGAAGATGAATCTCAACCATCAATCCGATAAATGAATGGTGGAGATTCATTCTCTTAAAAAAAAAATATTTTTTTAAAAAATGACATTTTAATTAAAAACAAAAGGTATGGCATTGAAAAAAGAGCAAATTGCAACCAACCTCCCTAATGTTTGGCATTTGACAACCAGAAACAACTTATGCTTAATTGACAATGACCTCCCCTATTGTTAATTAAAGTAAAGTCAAATTTAACAAAGATAAATATATTTTTATCCTTTTAAACCTTTTTTATTTATTAAAAAAAAAAAAACAAATCTCAAGTTTTCTCAAGTTTTTTTTTTCTTTTCTACTTTCTTCTCAAGTTTTACTAACATGAAAAAAAAAAAAAAAAAAAAAAAATCCCCTAAAGAAAATGTTGTTGGATTGGATTTAGGTGAGCCACACTTTTTATATTTTATTTTTAAAAAAACTAAAAAACTTGAATCTAATAAAAATCTGGAGATACATCAATGGAAGAAGAAAATGTTAGATTAGATTTAGATAAACTTTTTTATTATTATTATTTATATAGTTTTCATATATTTATATATTTTTAAAATCAGATTTTTTTTTTATTCAGGGATATTTTGGTATTTAATTTGTAACGTCCAAATCCGGTCAATGATTAAATTTGACCAGCTTTGACTAACATTAGGAGAGGTCATTGCCAATTCATGATAAAGTTGTTTTTTATTGTTAAAAGCCAAACCTCAGGGAGTTGGTTGCAATTGCTCTTGAAAAAATATAAGATTTTGAAAGAATAAATAAAATAAAAATTGTATCTTTACATGATAAATTACTAAAAGTTTCCTGTGAAGAATCTGCTTTTAGATTGTGATAGCGAAAAAGAATCTGATTCAAGAACCCAATCTTTCAATTCAATAAAAAAAATTCAATGGAGATATTTTGAAAGATTTGAAAGATTTTTTGCAATTGAGAATGGCTCTTTGGATCTCGTTGTGTTGCAGCAGCAACTAGTTGTCTCTACGCGTCTGCGACCAGACAACCGATGCCGCTGCCGACGAGGACGATTTGCTCTTGCCCAGATGTCTAGACACGAACTCTAAACCCGGCCGTGATGTTGTTGCTCTTGCCCAGATCTCTGTTTTCTCTGCTTTCTTTGTTTTCAGTGTTGTTGTTGCTGCTTCCATTGACGACGGCGAAGGCGACGACTTGGATTTCTTGAAGGTGGAGACTCGAAGCTTTGGAGAAGATTTATTAATTTAAAAAAAAAAAAATGGATCTCCACCTCCTTTTTAATTTTTTTTTTAATTTTTATTTTCCTTAGATTGGTTTTTTTTAATTACAAGTGTTAAGGGTAATTTTGTTATTTTAGTTTTTTTAAAAAAGTTGACAATTAAATAGAACGGTCAACACTAACAACAAGGGAGGTGAGTGTTAATCGTTGATAAAATTATTTTGAGTGGTGCTATTGGCACACCCCTATTGATCTATTTATACATCACTTTTTAAATTATTTAGTATTATTTTTTTTCTTTTATCAAAATTATTAAAAGAGACGTACAATTAAAAAAATAAAAAGGAATATTCTATAAAGTAAATCTAATAAAGTATAAAACCCCACGTTCCTTATATATATATATATATATAATTAAAAAAAACGTTCTTTTAATCTTTTTCTTGAATTTTTTTTTTTTATAACTCTTAAACCATAAAAATACTTATATTGGATCCTATTTAAACAATAAATCAAACACTTTACGTGCATTAAACAGATGAGATATTGATTATTATTTAATCTTATAGCTTTTCGTTTGTATTTGGCGATGGTGCTCTGTTTTTCTCATGCTGTTTTTTCCCTTTTTTTTTTTTTTTTTTTTTTGTTGCTGCTGGGTTGGTTTGTTTTGTTTTGGTGCTTTCAGACGTCTTGGTCTAATTGTTGTGTGATTTGTCTTTCTTTTTCTCTGGTTCTGGTTTGCTGTTGCTTTTTCTTCTTTGGTTGCCTTTCTAGTTGTTAATAAAATCTTTGCCTTTTCAAAAAAAATAAAAATAAATAAAAAAGATAGATAAAGATACTAGAGATGAGGTTTATTAAGTTTAAAAAATAAGTAAAAGGATGGTTTTGGAAATAAATAAAATAAATTAATAAAATATTTAACTTTATTTAATTAAATCAAAATTTAAACAAATGAGACATAAAGATCAGTAGAAAATATGTCAATAACACCACTCAATTATTTTTTAGTGTCAATTGTCAAACTAGGCAGGTTCATAGTAATTACTTCCAATAATTAAGTAGGTAGAGAAGCAGAGCAGTAATAAATGCACTATTTCGAATCCGGGATTAGGTTGCCTACATAAATGCATCAAAGAAGCCATGTAATTAGATTAATAATTGAGTAGGTAGAGATGCAGAGCAGTAATAAATGCACTATTTCGAATCCGGGATTTTGCCGGATTGGATTAGCATTATATACCCGCCAAACCCGTTGAGCGATGATAATATGAGTTAATAAGACAAAATAACACATTTTTGTACTGATTTTAACTTATCAATAGACTTGAAAAAAAGAGCGTGACTTAACATATAAATCTCGACCAGAGGCATGAAAAAAAATACATTTTTGCTTATGTTTGAAAGTTATTTATTTTATGTTTATGTTTGAAAGGTATTTATTTTTGCTTAAAACACATTTTTTTGTGTGCTATTAAAACTCTTAGTTGATGCTAGTCCTATAAAATCAGCATCGATTTTTCTTCGCAGCTCCTCTGTTTTTTGGTTTTTGTGTTCTCTTGTTTCGTCTGGTTTGCTTTCTTGTTGTCGTTCTTTGTTTGGGTTCTTTCTTCTTGTGTTTCTCCTTGAGTACGTCTTTGGCTGTTTTGTGCCTTTGGTAATATAATTGCTGTTAAAAAAAAAAAAAAAAACAAATCAGCATCGAAACGGTCGGTGGCAGAGCAAGAAATACAAAAACAAAAAAATTATGAGGGGACAAAAGGAAAATTTTTTAAAATATGAAGATAATTTTATAATTTCATAAACCCTTTTTATAAAACTTTCTAAAAAAATTAGGGAAGCAGGAGGGGTTCCCTCCCTCCACCTTTGGAAACGGTGTTAGAAATTTTAAGAACTCTGAAATAATAAATGCATTTTTTTTTTTTTTAAATATCATATAAATTTAGGATTTTATGGAGGAGAACATAATTTGAACCCATAATCTCCTAGTGTATAAGTGTAAGGGGAATATCACTGGACTAACCTCGTCTTGTTATTGAAGTGAGTTTAATTTTATTTTTGCATGACGTATTAGTACCTGTGTAATGCGAGTGACATCATATATGGTTGGTCACTAGGTCATGTGTAAAACGAGTATGATCGGTCTCTAAGGGCATACTATTTCGTTCTGTCTCTCTCTCTCTCTCTCTATATATATATATAGAATAACCAGTCATGCAATATTGGCTGTATAGATGTGAATAGAGAATGGAGGATTCAAAAACAAAGAAGCTTTACAGAAATGTTTTGGATAGTGACTGGAATGCCTTGAAGAAAGAAGCTTTATCCTTCGAGAATGATATTGCTGAATTGTTGCGACCTATATCGGTGCACGGCGACAGTATAGTTCATTTAGTAGTACACAGTGGAACCGAGGAACCACTTAAACAGATTCTTAATCTGCTTCACGGTTACTCGATGTCGGTGAATAATTATGGAAACACAGTTCTTCATGAGGCAGCCATCAGTGGAAATCTTGAGGCGGTGAGGCTTCTGGTTGAGAATGATGAAGAGCTACTTGTGATGGAGAATGATTCCAATGAAACACCACTGTTTAAAGCTGCTGCATTTGGAAAAACAAAAATAGTCAAGTTTTTAGCTTCTCGTGAAGGCCAGACTGTTGATTCTTCTGATGGTACAAAGCAGCTGAAAGATATTCATCGCAAGAATAAAAATGGTGAAACTGTTCTTTTTGCTGCTGTCCAAGGGCAACATTTTGGTCTCTCTCTCTCTCTCTAAACAAAATTCATTTGCTTTAAATGCAATTGCAATTTGACATGACATCTAATTATTCTTTTCTGTTTTTGCAGACACAGCCTTAGAGTTGCTGAAAATTGATGAAAAATTAACAGAATTGGAAGATGGAAACCAGACTAGTCTTAACATGCTAGCTCAGATACCATCTGCTTTCAAGGCTCAATACAAAATGAGCATATGGAAGAAACTTCTTTTCTCTTGTATGTCTACTCTTCTTCTTTTCTTTCCCTGTTTTCCTTTTTTCTTAAAAAAAAAAAAAAAAAAATTCTCATTGATCAGAGCACTACACGTTAAGGAATGTGTTTACCAGTTGGATCAAGATCCCCTACTCATCTCATTTTTACTCATCTTTTAAACATCTGATGACATGTGTCAACCAAACAAATGAATGGTTAGGATTAATTTTTCTTATATTTTTTTCTCCCTCACCTGACAAACGACACCGTTTTTTCCAAAAGTTATTTTTTTTTCATTTTCTCTCTCCTCTCTCATCATCACCGGCTTCCTCTTCTCTCTCTCTCTCTCCTCTCCTTCTCCAACTCAATCTCAGTCTCTCATATCCACCTCAAACTCTAGTCTATACTTAAATCGAAGCTCTGAAACTTGATTAATGGCAGCAACAAACACCAACTCAAGCTTGCAAATGGATCCAAACAGCGGCTTCACACCAAAATATTTCATAATCTAAGACCAAGCATTTCTCTCCCACCACCATCTCACTTCTCAACCTTTCTCTGCTACACAATTCGTTCTCTCTCTCCTCCACTCCTCCACCACCACCAATTTCTCAGAAACCCCATTTCTCCCATCTCCACTTCAAACTTTTTTTTTTCCTTGTTTGTTTCATAATACTTTAACTTTTAATTGTATACTTTTAATTGCATAGATAATTTTTCATAAGACCGATTTTGGGAATGAGAGATTGAGATTGAGTTGGAAATGGAGAGGAGGCAAAGAGAGAAGAGAGACGGTGATGATGAGAGAGGAGAGAGAAAATGAAAAAAAAAATTAACTTTTGGAAAGAAGTGTCGTTTGTTAGGTGAGGTGAGGGAGAAAAAAAATAAAAAAAATAAATCATAACCATTCATTTATTTGGTCGACACATGTCACCAGATGCTTAAGAGGTGAGCAAAAATGAGATAAGTAGGGGATCTTGATCATAACCATTCATTTGTTTGAGTTAAGAGATTGTATATTTAAGTTCTTACTTTTGAGTTTTTAATATATATATATATATACAGTGGTTCTCTCATAAGGGATCCCTTATTTTAATTTCGGTAAGGACCACCATGAAATCATATCGATTTGAATGAATTTTAACCTGAATTTTTTTGTGAATGATAAATTCATTGAAATCTACATATGAATAAAATTTGAGAATTTTTCAAGTACGAAAACTATTTTTACCGATTTTTTTAAATATGAAGGCATTAGAAAAATAGGCGAAATATAGGAAATTCAAGAAAAATAGTTTTCGTGCTTGAAAAATTCTCAAATTTTATTCATAGGTAGATTTCAATGAATTTATCATTCACAAAAAAATTCAGATTAAAATTCATTCAAATCGATATGATTTCATGGTGGTCCTTACCGAAATTAAAATAAGGGATCCCTTATGAGAGAACCACTGTATATATATATATATATATATATATAGTCATTTTGAAAAGATTCTCCTTTTGAGTTTTTTTTTTTTTTAAATTTTTTTTTAATAATACTTAGATATTGAGCCCAAAATACTGACCCCACTAATGGTAGTGTAGCACTAGTCCAATTTGTAAGATAAATATAAAAAATAAATGAAAAAAGATCACGTGCTACACTCTCATTGGTGGAGTCAGTATTTTGAGTACTGACCGATCAGTACCCAAGTATTATTCTTTTCTTTATTGCTATTCACCTTATGAGTTTTGAAAGATCGTACTAATTAGTATATGATCATTAATTAACTATGGTCAATAATTTTTTATCATATTTATTTCTAATTATTAAAAATAACATTAATTAAATGATTTATTGTTTCCAAATTAAACCATTAATTTCATTATTTATATATACATAATGTCTGAAATGTACAGGCGTTCGCACAGGTAATGGCGAATTGCAATCTTTGCTCTATTTTAAAATCTATCCCGGCAATATTCTATAATTTAATAAGAGTATTAATGAACACGTACTATTAATGAAGTAGTATCAAGATTTTATCATTATTTTATTCAAGTAAATGTTACTATAATGGGTCTTCCTTTGGTTTTCAGTTGGGTTGCGATGGCTGCTCTGTTCTGTGTTCTTTTGCTCTGTTTTCTGTTGTTTTAGTTGCTTGTTTCAGAGGGTTTGGTTCTCTTGTGCTTTTTTTTTTTTTTTTTTCCTTTTTTTTTTGGTAAGCTTCTTTCGGGTGTCCTATTGCTTTCGTATTAAGGTTGTTTTTCTGGCTTGATAGCATCAGGGGCGGCTCAATGAATTTTGAGGCCCTAAGGGAGAAAAAAAATAGGCTCCAATTTTTTATATATAATAAAATTAAAATTAAAATTAAAAAAATAATGATACAACCTAATTGGAAATATCTAACTAGTTTCATAAAATTGTAATTAAAAATTTTCTGCTTGTAATATAATATCTTAAGTAATAAGACAAACAACAACAATTAATAAGTAGTAATTATATTAAAATTAACTACTTAATTTATCATGTAATTAGAAAAAATTAAAACAAAAAATAAATTCTTAAATTTGAATTTATATACTTTTTAAATGTTAGAATTTGATTTTAGAGATAATATAAATAATAGATTTAATGAATATTGCATAGATGTAAGTGATGTAACTCTTAAGCTTTAAGAGATTAACAAAAAAAAAGAGTAAGGGGTCGTTTGTTTTTTCCACTTAAGACTTAATGGGTCTGAATTGAACTCATTAAGTTGTTTTATTTTTTATTTTTTTAAGTGGTCAAACAACTTAAAAATATCAAAAAAAAAAATAACTTAAAAAAAAAAAAAAAAAAGAGTAAGAAATCCTCACTTTTAACTTAATTCCAAATCACTGAATTATAATTAAAATATTTTCTTCCAAATCTGTCATCCAAAAAAAGATATATTTCTAAATTTATCCTAATTTGATATGGTGTAGAATTATTTCTTTTAACGTATTTATTATTTTAAAAGGCTTTTAGAAAGAAAAAAAAAAAAAAACCCTAATCACTTCTCATATTGAAATCTTCCTGGGATTAAACAATTGAATTTCTCTCCTACAAAATCCTGGTAAGAATTCTTTATTTTATTTTATTTTTTTATCTACGTTTAGTGGCAATTATAGAACTCTTTAAACATAATCTAAAATGATAATTTGTTATGATTGTCATAGTTGTAGTTATATAATTTATCAAATATTCTTTTTGTGGTTATATGTACCAGTGTATATAATTTAGGGACCTATTTCAAAAAAAAAAAAAAAAAAAAAAAAAAAATTGGCTTATGGGTGCATATATATGATCCAGGAAACCAAAAAATAAAAATAAAATAGTTTCTAGAATTATATACTGGATATTTGGACAATATGTAAAATTGAATTTGAACCTTTTTATATATATAATAAATTGAACTTGAACTTTGTTTACAGAATAACATGCAAAATTATATTTCTACATGAATTTTTTGTTTTGTTAAATTAAACTTTGTTTGCGGAAGAACATGCAAAATCTTATAAAGAGTGTTGCATGTTAAATTACTTCTTTTAATTAGTATGGGTATAGATGTAAAATTACTTCTTTTCAGACAATTTTATTTTTAAAAAACAAACATGTTGACAGTACATTCAGACGTGAGAAAAAAAGAATAAACATGTCATTCAGATTCAGGTTTCAGTCACTATTCAGTCTTCAGTAAAATTCAGGACTAGTCAGTTTTCAAACAAAAAAACAAACGACCCCTAACTTGTAAGCTTTAAGAGATAAGCAAATTATAATAAAAAGAGAATTGTAGTTGTACTTGAATTGTTGTAGATAAATGAGAATAATTTGATTTTTTTTTTTTTTATAGATAATTTTAAACAGTAAATATTTTTGGTAAGAAGTTTAAGGGTTTTGTTAATTATAACGATGCTTGAAAAGTAGATACTCAATAATCATTTGTTAAATAAATAATTATTAATATTATTAATATATTCCTATTTTTTAGGACATTTCCCTATAACTAAGCAATAATATATATATATATATATATATATATATATATATAAAAATCCTTCAATATATTTTTATCATAATTTTAATTTTTTTTTAACAATATCTTCAAAATTTACAAATAAATGAGACCCTTAATTTTTTGCCTTTTCTTGAGGCCCTAAACACATGCCTTGCTTGTTTATGCCTTTAGCCGGCAGATTGACAGAATGATGGCACTACGTTGATGCTCCCCGTTGTTCTTGCCTCTTTAGCTCTTTGATTAATAATATATATTTACAATTAAAAAAAAAAAAAATGTAAATGTTACTATGGATGAGAGGATACATACAAATTGAATGAAGAGTACACGGTGCATCAAATGTATAGTAAATTTTTAATATAAAATAATATTTATTTATTTATTGTTTCTAAACTCCCTAATTTCATTATTTATATATACATAATTAATAATTCCTGGATTTTACATGCCTTCTAGTTGGTAGTGATCGTAATAGAGAAATGGAAGAAGGTGAGCATGCAAAGTGTGGCCTTATCCGATTGTGCCATACTTTCTTTCCAGGTACTTCTTGTTATTATCTTTATCATTAAAAATTAAAGTATTGAACATCACATTATTTGCATGAGTCGTGCACAAACCACAATTTATGATCAAATTATATTATATCATAGAAGAAATAGCTATAAATAGTCAAAAATTAATGTGTTTTAATTTTCTGTTTTTAGTCACCCCCCAAAGATTTTTTATATACAGGAAAGCTTCTTTTGATAATCTAATCTTTTCTTTTTACACTTCATTCTCAAAATTTAAATTTTAAAAAATTCTAAAGACACTTCATTTTATTTCAATATTATCTTTTTTATCTTTTGACACTCCTACTTTAAAGACACTCAATTTTAAAAAATAAATTTTTAAAGACACTCCATTTTATTTTAATAAGAGTTAGAATGAACCATCGTAACCTTTTGGTTCATTCGAAGAGTAATCTTTTTTGAATTAAATTATTAAAAAAAAAAAGAAATCATCTCACATAAATCATTAGATTAAATATTACCTATTAAGCACTCTCTCTTAAATTTTTAATTACCATATTAAACTCTCTCTTCTCCAAAACATATCTCTAATTTTCTATCTTCATTTTTTCTCAAGCAAGACCAAAAAAAAAAAAAAAAAAAAAACTTACGAATAAGTTTGATTTTTAGGAACCATATATATATATATATATATATATATATACTCAAAAAACAAGTACCCTATTTTTCAAAAAAAAAAAAAATTTGAAATAGGAAATAGCTATTTATTACTTTTGTAGGTATGTGATTCCCTAGAGAACTTTAATTCTTTCATTAGTCTTAGAAATCCTAAGATTAATCGAATTTAGTTGCAATAAATCAAGTTTTCATATATATAAATATATATATATATATATATATATATATATATATATATTTTCTATTATCAATTCGAACTGACAATAAATATATCAGAACGAAGAATGTGGACCATTAGATTTACATACTTTGACTCAAAATGTATGCACTTGTCAAAACTTCTCTATAATCCGTGGTCTACATTCTTCGTCCTGATATATTTATTATCAGTTCGAACTGATAATAGAAAGACTGTATATATATATATATATATTTTTTATAAAAAAAAAAACTAGATATTTGTATTGACTTTTTAATATATATATATATATATATATATATATACAGTGGTTCTCTCATAAGGGATCCCTTATTTTAATTTCAGTAAGGACCACCATGAAATCATATCGATTTGAATGAATTTTAATCTGAATTTTTTTGTGGATGATAAGTTCGTTGAAATCTACCTATGAATAAAATTTGAGAATTTTTCAAGCACGAAAACTATTTTTCTTGAATTTCCTATATTTCGCCTATTTTCTAATGCCTTCGTATTTAAAAAAATCGGTAAAAATAGTTTTCGTGCTTGAAAAATTCTAAAATTTTATTCATAGGTAGATTTCAATGAACTTATCATCCACAAAAAAATTCAGATTAAAATTCATTCAAATCGATATGATTTCATGGTGGTCCTTACCGAAATTAAAATAAGGGATCCCTTATGAGAGAACCACTGTATATATATATATATATATTTATTTATTTATTTATTTATTTTTATATATTTATTGTTGTTAGTAAGAAACCAAAATATTCATTAGTTTTTTTTTTTCTTTAACTATTAATTAGAAATTTTTTTTTTTTTTGAAAGAACTATTAATTAGAAATTGATCGAGAAAGTATGGAGATATGATTTTATTTTTATTTTATATATATATATATATATATATATAAATGGATAGAGGGAGAGGGTAATTAGGAGAGGGTGTTTAATATGGTAATAATATATTTATGAGAAAGAGTTTAATATATAATATTTAATCTAATGATTTAAGAGAGAAATTCTGTTTTTTAATAATTTAATTAGTTTGGAGTGTCTTTAGAATATTTTTGTCTTGTTTAATAATTTTCATTAATAAAAAAATTTTCATTAATAAAAAAATTAAATTGGAGTATAAATAGATAATTTATGGATTGTAAGGAAGGAGAAGCTCTCTGCCAATTTTAGTATCTAATTGACAAAAATACCCTTTTTACTTTTTTTCCTAAATTTGTTTAAATGAAAAAATTATTAAAAACAATGAAAATTTGGCAGAGGTTTAATTTGCAACATAGACCTCCAACAATGATTTGTTGTTTGCAAAAAAATTACAGACCCCCCATCAATGGACGTTTACAGCAAACCTTCAATAGAGGAGGTCTGTAAAGGAAAAAAATATATATATTTTTTTCTCTTCAAAAATTGTGACCTAGCCTTCATTTGATGGAGATCTGCGCACCTCCATTATGAAGGTGACCTTTTAGTACTTCCAATGCAGGGAGGTCTTTAATTAATATGTATATTTTTTATAAAAAAAATTATATATTTTTTGGACTCAAATCAGCTGTCAAAATTTAGTGTTCCAATTTGTGTCCAACCAACCAAATTGGGACATATGTGCACATTTATGAATTTTTTTCCAACTGTTTCCATAAATGTGTACACATGTCCCAATTTGGTTGGTTGAAAACAAATTGGGACACAAAATTTGACAGTTGATTTGAATCCATATTTTTATATATAATTTTAAAAAGAAGCCTAAATTATATATCAACACATGTAAACATCATGGATTCTAGGGTTTCTGCTACCGAAGAAAATCTGGAAAGAAAAACGAGATCATGTATTTGCCCGTGAACTTGCCCGGAAACTGAGGAAGAAGGATAAGTATGTGAGCGAGCAAAATCTTATGCAATCCGTGTTTAATCCTGAACCAACCGAAAACCTATTGCTTGCTGCTATAAGATCAAGAAATGTAGAGGCTGTCACGTGGGCACTTGATAAGTATCCACAGCAACTTGAGCAATTGAATCGGAAAATATTGAATTTGGCTACTAAGGAAGAAGAGAGAGAACAAGGAAACACATTGTTTGCTGCTTTAAGAACAGGAAATGTAGAATTTGCGAAGTTGACACTTGAAAAGTATCCTCAGCAACTTGACATATTGAACCTTAGGATTCAAAAAATATCGGATGAGGACGCAAACTCATTGTTTGCTGCTATAAGAGCAGGAAATGTAGAGGTTGTCAAGTTAATACTTGAAGAGTATCCTCAGGCACTTGAGCAGATTAACATTAAGAATCAGAACATGTTGCATGTTGCTGTTATGTACCGTCAAAAGGAGATTTATGATCTTGTGAAAACAAATGTAATTCCAATGATCAGGTTGGCCAGACAAATTGATATAGACGGCTACACCATTTTACACAGTGTCGCGGACACACAGCATTACAAAGGAGGGACTCGCTTGGGTCCTGCTTATAGACTCCAAGAGGAGTTAAAATGGTTCTACGTAAGATTCCTATTTCTTTTCTTAAATCTCAGTTAGATGGATTCGAAGGAGAAGCATGGGGGAGGGGGCCAACGGGCTATGGCCCATTCCGTCCAAATTTTTTTTAAAGTTTTATAACAAGAGTTTAAGAAATTACATAATTATCTTTATATTTTAAACGTTTTTCATTTTAGTCCCTGAAATTTTTACTTTTATTTTAGCCCCTGAGATTCTTTTGTTATGGAAATTTGAATATAAATAACATTTATTTTTTGTGTTGGTGGATGCAGAGTGTGGAGGAAATAATGCCGTCCTCCTATATTATGCTCCGTGCTAAAAACAATATGACTGCTTTAGAAATCTTGAAAGAGAAGCATGCAGAACAACTTAAGAAAGCACAGAGTTGGATAAAAGGGACTTCTCAGTCATGCTCCGCAGTTGCTGTTCTAGTCGCCACCGTTGTCTTTGCAGCCGCTTTCACCGTACCTGGTGGTACTGATGACAATAATGGTTTCCCAATTCTACTCCACTCCCCTTTCTTCATGTCTTTCACAGCCCTGGACGTCCTCTCCTTATCTTGTTCCTTGACTTCCGTTGTTATGTTCCTCTCCATCCTCACATCGCCTTTCGAGCTCGACGATTTCCGTGCCTCGCTACCTAGAAAACTGACGTTTGGCTTCATGTTGCTTTTCATCTCGGTGGCGGCCACCATGTTAACGTTCACATCCACAATTGTCCTCATCATCCGTTTGGACAGGGATCGAAAATTTCCGATGATTCTCCTATGCTCTGCTGCATTCTGCCCTGTGATCATGTTGGCACTGACACACTTCTCATTGATATTTTCATTTATAAAAGATTGGGTGTCCTCGGTGAATCTGAAGATTCCGCGCTGTCTGAGGTTTTTCGGCAACTGATCGATCAAAATCTAGTTTCTGAGTTTTGCTTTCTGGAAAATTATCTATCCTTAATTTGCTTATTTGTGTGTGTTTAAGTTGTCATTAGTTTATAGTAACCTCTTTTGTACTATCAATCTTTATTATGGGTTCGACATGATCCTTAAGGATTTGAGAGAGCAGTTATTCTCAAAATAGTGATTAGGGAATGAAGGCCCTCACAGGTTTCTTCTGAATGTACCTGAAATTCAACGGAGTGATCATTTCTGCTTCTACCATACACGCCATTGTGATGTTGCATCATTAACTAATTAATAAAGTTTGTGTTTAGATCAAAACACTTTTTTTTTAACATCTAAACTTAATTAGATCAAAATACTTAATTACATAAATTCTGATAACGAGAATGCTCATTGTATTTATTATACAAGATCTTGATTTAAATCAAGTTGTAAAAACATAGATTTTACATAAAAACGAAAGCTTATTATAATTATAGACAAATCACTGATCACATTTGTATGTTAATTTTTGGACTAATTTTATTTTTTTATCTGGTATCCGTTCAAGAAGAGCTTTTTTCAATATTAGTACTCGTCCAAGATATTTAGGACTTCCCTGAAGTGTTTGTTTGGTTTTGATATACTAATTAACTATTTATCCAAAAATTGAATTTATAGCATAATGTTTTCTGTTATATCTATAGGTACATTAAGTTCCAATCACATTTCTTCACTTCATGCCCACGCCCATATATTATTACACAAATCCTACATGTCCAATTGTAACAAAACAAAGTTGAAAAGGGCACGAAAACCCGAAAAAGACAGGGCATTTGGGGGTGTTCATGGAGTCAAGAGAGAGCTTCCTTCCTTGATGAGCACAAACACACTGCCAGCATCCCCCCTCAATATCCGATGGTCTTCATCGAGGTATGTGGTTAGCAACCATGACTGAGCATTGCTATTCGAGATGGAGAACTTCAACGGCGGTTGACTAGAAATGGTCTTTGCAACAGATGAAGCTGTGTCTTGGACAGAAGTTACAAAGTCTTGGAAGGGTGTGAGATCAATTTTTTGTCCCAGAAATTCCACATGTTCCGGCAAAACTATCGAGTCTGTCACCTGAGGAGTCCCAATTATGTCTTCTTCGAACTTGATCTATACATATAACAAAACACAAATCGGCATTTAGAGCTGAATCCAGATTCTAGAGCTACAATTAAAATTTCGAGGAGTGACCGAAAATTGATGTAAAAATAAAAAAACTTACCTGCACCCTCTTGGGACTTCTAACTTCAAATTTAGCATTGGTGCTAAAAGAAGTTGTAGCCAATGGCCCCGCAAACTGGATAGAGTTCTGGACAGTGAAGCTCTCTAAGTCAATTGTCTGTGATATCTCCTCCACTGTTCTGGACTGGTGTATGTCCTAAGAAAATTGAGTTGTTTGTGCGGCAGGCAATTCATGGCAGAATCATGGTGAAGGAAGTAATGAAACGTTGTCACTGTGGAAACCTGACAAGCACGGAATGTCAGCTGTGCAACAATGGTGAAGAGAGCGTTGATCACCTTTTTCTACACTGTTCTTGGACTGGGAATTTATGGTTTCAGAGTATGAACTGGTGGTGTGGACAACGTGGGAATCAAGAAATCAACTCATATTCAAAGGTCTAAAGGCGGATTTAACAAAAACTATTGACACGGTAAAATTTAGAATTGCTTGGTGGTTCAAACAGCTTGAGAGAGGTTCTTCGGAGGATATCACAACGATTTTACTCAACCTCAGTGAGAGGTGCACGGATTCAAAGCCAGCTAAAAAGAGGATTTTTGAAGTTTGGCAGCCCCCGATTCCCGGAAGCTTGAAATTCAATGTCGATGGGTCGTCCAAAGGAGCTCCAGGGCTTGCAGGGATGGGCGGGGTTCTGTGGAATAATGGAGAAAGAGTTCTGTGCCTCTATTCTTATCACCTGGGGCTTCAAGATTCCAATACAACGGAGATTTGGGCAATTCACAAGGCGTGTGAGATTTGTGTTAATAATCCTTTGTTCCGAAGCACAAAGGTGAACATAGTTAGCAATTCCATGACGGCAGTTTCTTGGGTCAACGGAGAGGGTTATGGCAGCTTTAAACATGTAAATGTGATCTATGATGTAAGGAGTATGTTAAGCTTACATGGCAACTTAAAGGTGATCCATAACTCTAGAGCGTCGAATTCTGTAGCGGACATGCTTGCGAAGAAGGGGTCTAACAATGAGGGCGATTTTTTGATTCTGAGAGGGTGAAGCTTTCTATCGGCTCTGGCAGTGTTCTGTGTGCCTTCAGTGGCTGTGTTTTCCTGTGGTCATTGTTTTGTATTGCTGGTCAGCTGGTGTTTTTCTCTGTTTTTGCCTCTGTTTTTATGGGTTTCTTGTTTTGGCCTTGGGGGATGTCCCCTGCCGGTTTTCGTTTTGGCTTTTTCCTGTTGCTTCTGTTCTGTTTGGTTTGGTTTGTTTGTGTTGCCTGCTGGATTCTCCCGGTTCGGTTCTTGGTTGGGTGGCTGCCCTTCCTTTAATAATATTTCGCAGTTCAAAAAAAAATATATATATCTCCTCCACTGTCACCAATCGAAATGTCCCCCTAGACAATAATGGGTATAAACCCGAAGAAGATGTATACCTACATAGCCACACGATAAATTCAAAGTCAATACTCAACCCCCTCGATCACCCCCTTACAGGTTCATTTGCGTTCTTAACATGGCTCCTTACAACATGACTCTACATGTAATTAAACCAAATCGCATAATTGACCTAACTATTCCTATTAGATTCGTGAGAGGTCTCAGCTCACACACTAGTCCATGATTTTCCTTCTCTGATTCTTACAATCACTATTGTTGAAAAAATCTGGATTTTTCTTAGTTGCCAAGTCCACAGAGTTAAATCTAAGCTAGCTAATCATATAATCCTCATCTTTGATCAAGTACTATATAAACTGAACAATACCCTATTCTTAGATTACGATTTCGAGTCATGTCCAATTTCTCGAACTACAATTTATAGTCATATTGCAAAATAAAACAATACCCAAATCCTAAATTTCAATTTTGAGTCATGTCAGCACTCATTTGACTTCAAACTTTATACTAATTAAAGAAAAGAAAATGTTTTTTTGATCAAGTACTAAATAAACAGAACAATCCCAATTATCAAATTTCGAGTTATGTCCCGCTCCCTTAGTTTCAAATTTTACAATAATTCTAAACATATATATATATATAATCAAGCACTAAATAAAGAGAGCAATAAACATTTTTTTTATTACCTACAAACAAAATTCTATTCATTTTCCTACATTTTCTCACCAACCAAACAGCCAAAAAAAAAAAGTACTTGCGCAAGAATCCATTTCCCATTAAGCAGAGTTAGCGCCTCTGTTGGTGCCGGAGTTGGATTCTTCGCTTCAAGCTGTGTAATAAGCTCGACAATCTCAGCTCTGGTTAAGGTCAAGGGTATTTGTTTGATGGCTTGCCATGGAATTCAAGAATTTGGCACTTTTTGGGAACATGTGTTGGGTTACTGGAATAATAGTTTAGACAATTCTCGAAAGATATTATTCTTGAAATACTAAGATGTAAAAGAAGATACCTTATTTTATATTAAGAAACTAGCCGACTTCTTAAGATATCCTTTTTCTAGTGTTGAGAAAACAGGGTGATTGAAGAAATATCAAAGTTATGTAGTTTTGAAAACATGAAAGATTTGGAAGTGAACAAAAATGGCAGATTCCTTGGCAACACTTTTAAAATTAGTTTTTATTTTAGGAAAAGGGAGGTGAGAGATTGGACAAACTATTTGACCCCTTCAATGTCTGGAACATCTGAAAATTTTAATCGAAGAAAAGCTTTCAGTTAGTTTTATTAGTGAATTTGATCAAATTTTCATGTAATTTGCTTCATCGATGTAATTTTGCTTTAATTTTGTCTGTTGTTTGTTTTTCTATTTTTATTTTTATTTTTATTTTATTTTATTTTATTTATTTATTTATTTTTGAATGGCAATAAATTTATTTAGGGGCCGAAAGCCCAGAAAGCAAGAAGGCAACAAAAACCGTTGGGCCAAACCACGCCTAAATTTTTTTGCTGGCAATCAATAATCCCATATAAGAATTTTTGCTGCTTCTTCATTTCTCATTTAATTTTCCATTCTTCTATTTTTTTTTTTAAATATTACAATTATTCAAGATTTAGGGAGGACGGATTCGAAACCAAACGATTTCATGGTATAGGTATGAACGGTAAACCATTGGACCAACCTCAACTTATCAACAGTCCTGTGTTCGGACTTCTCATATTTTGTTAGCTACAGATCAATATTGGTCCATCTATGAAAAGCTTTAATAAATGGTTACTTGTTACTTTCTCTACCACAAAACCGGCTCTTCAACTTCAGTATTTGTATAATATATATTAACTCACAGCCATTGGATCTCCCTTCTTTAAGGATATATGTAAACATGTTCAAACAAATATACAAGAAAGACCGTGTTTGTATATAAATATATTCACACAAATATATGAGAAAGACTCTGTAACTTATTATAAGTATGTAAACATGTTCACACAAATATATGAGAAAGACTGGATCTACCTCATTTCGTCCTGGCTTTCATGATTATTTAATATGACCTTTACTCAAAACTCATATATATTAATAGTATTGTAATAGAATAATGTTTTAATTTTCCATGGTATAAATTATAATACTACTAGATATTTTACACAATTGCGTGTGGAAACCACTTCAAATCTAGAAAATCATTGATTGAGAATAAGAATTGATGCATCTTCAATATGATTTATATATTTATCTAGTATAAGCCATCAAGATATTTTGTGTTATTGATAAGAAGAGATTGGTCATGTGGTAAAACCCCTCGCACCCATAACACGAAGTTGTGGGTTCAAATCTCTCCCCTCTCTCCCGTAAAACCCCAAATTATTGTAATATTTAAAAAAAGATATTTTGTGTTGTTTGTTTCTTTTCATTTGATTTTGTAGTTGAGAACTTGAGAACTTTAGTAATTACTCTCAACTTAATGATGCGTAAGTTTTAGGGGCAGGAATTTGGGATCCTACAAGTAATTTTCATCCGGTGACCATGATTGACACATGTGAAGATCAATTTCACAGCGCAAGACAAACTAAATGGTCAGATGTGGCAATTAATAATCCCATTAAGAAAACTGGGCTGTAGGGACGAAATTTTTTTATTCGTCTCAATAGAACATCTTTTGGGACGTAATTACATATTCGTCCCTAAAAATTGCAAACATGAAGAAACCTTTTGGGATGAAGGGACTAAAACATTTATCCCAATAGAATGTCTATTGGGACGAAACAAATTATTCGTCCCTAAAAGGACAAATCTGACCAGACTTTAGGGACGAAAAATATTTGTCTCAATAGATATTCTATTGGGACAAAAAAAAAAATTCATCTCTAACAAGTGCAAAAATGATGAGACTTTTAGGGACAATTTTTTTTTTTGTCCAAATAGGATGTGTATTGGGACGAAAAAAATTATTCGTTCCAATAAGATGTCTATTGGGACGAAATAAATTACGCTGAAAAGTTTGAGATTTTTTTTTCAAAGAAAAGAAAAGAAAAAAAAATTGAGATTTGGGGACTTAATAGGACAAAAATAAATGTGTTGCTGATAATGATTTATCCGACTATATTTTCCCTTTTTTATCTTTATTTTTTTTTTAAAGATTTTTTCTGTGAGACATATTAATAATTAAATTTTTTTCGCTTTTTTATATTAATTACTATAGATTAATTCAAAAATTTATGAAAAATTATATTATTATTTTTTTTATAAATATAATAATAATAATCTAAAATACAAAACCATTTTTTTGAAAAGTTGTACATTTCTGCTTCTTATTTGTGATAGGGATTCAAATATTTCATTTGTCTATTAAATTGAAAAATGTAAAGAAAATCTTTCTATTTCAAGTACGATTAACGATAGACCATTTGATCTGACAATGTATGATTTTAAAAATAGTTTAATTAAGTGCTATAATAAACTTTTTTTTTTTATCAATTTGTTTATCATATAAAAAATAAATTCAACAAAAAAATAAATTAATTAAAATTATCGAAATTAATCTGCAAATAAATTTTTTTAATAACAATAAAAATCTAAGAGCATCTCCAACAGCCTCCCTTAAAGATATCCCTTAGTTTAATTAAAGGAGTAGGTGCATTTTTGCAGCTCCAACAGCTCCATAAATGGCTCCATTAATTGTGTTCCGGTGGAGTTCATTCCCTTAATTAAAAGGTGTTTTCACAGCCCATTAAAGTGGGCTCCACTTATTTAAGATTATTTTATTTTTTTGAAAAACTCCATATATTTAAAACTCATAATTGACAAAGAATATATAATATTTAAACACAATAATAATAATAATAATAATAAATTATTAAATGGGCCATTTAAGGGAGTATTGTTGGACCTTAATGATCTCTTGCAATAATATACCAATAATCCTAGAGGACCCAAAAAAGTGACCCAAATTTTGGATCCAAACCTATGTGGCAACATCACACACAACATGGGCCTACATCACACTTCCCAAAGATCCCATGTAATGTTGCTACATAGGCTTGGTCCAAAATTTGGGTCACTTTTTTGGGTCCTTTAGCATTATTGATAATATACACCCTTAAATAAGAGTCTTTAAGGGAGATCAATGGAGATACTCTAATAACGTATAGAGTATATATAAACATTATAATTTAACTAACATATTCAATGCCATAGCAAAATGGATAAGAGTAGGGATGGGAATGGCGGCCCAATGGGGCGGGGGAGGGTCCCCCCACCCCCGCCCCCAAACCCCATTTGGGGGAACTGGGGATGGGGGTGTTTGGGGGGAGGTTCCTCTGCCCCCACCCCCGTCCCCCATTTTCCCAATTTTCCCACTTTTAATCCTTAAATTTTTCAATCCAAAATCCGGAATTTAGAATTCAGAATTCGACATTCGATCGAACCAAACTTTTGTTTCACATTGTTTCAATGTCCAATCCAATAATTAACATGATATATAATTGATTTAATTTAATCAAAAAGTAATACAAATAACCATAATAATATAGTATTAGTGTATTAAACATAAAAGTCTAAACAAATTTAAAGCTTTCGATCAATCCAAAATATTAGTAATAGGCTTTTAGAGTTAGAGATTTTTTTTTTTTTTTTTAAGAAAATAAAATTAAAAATAAATAAATAAATAAATAAATAAAAATATATGGGGGAATGGGGAAATGGGGGTGGGGGTAGGTTCCCCCACCCCCACCCCCAAACCTCATTTATGGACAAAATTTGCCCCCAAATGGGGATGGTGCTCCGTGGGGGAAATTCTCATCCCTAGATAAAAGTATAAGACCTACATCCACTTCAGGTGTTAGTTGCCAGGTTCAACGTCATGGAGAACAAAACATTAAATGAAGTTTGGTGTTTGATGGGATGGAAGTTTGGTGTTTGATGGGATGGGGGTGGGTGGGTAAGTGGAATGAGTGATGTAGGACAAAGAAGAAGGAACCATAGCCCATGCCGCTACCGGTGTCCTGCGGCCCAACCGCGCCTAACTTTATATTTAGACGATTTTGGGTGTTTTCTTATTTTATTAATTTAGGTCTTTATTTCTTGTTTAGCAAGTTTATTTACTTTAGTTTGATTAGGAATTAAATTTAGGTTTTGGAAATAAATAAAACTTACATTTTGGGTAAGATTTGATCTTTGTTATTTTGTTTTTCAGTCAAGTTAGGAATCATGAATCTTAGAAGATTATGATTAGTTTTGATCTTTTCCTATTTTAGTCTTTTTAGGAATGTCGTATTCGAGTCGTATTAAGATTAGTTTATTATAAATAGTCTTATTAATTCCAATTATTGTAATTTTTTCATAATCAATAAAATTGTTCTTTGAAACACTTATCTTTCGTGGATTCGACATGCTCTTTAAGGATTCGAGAGTGCCATTTTCTAATGTAGATTAGGGAATGATGGACCCTGCATGACGATCCATGCTTGGGTAACTACCGGTTCCTGCGTCAAAGTTCATTTGAGTGTGCCTCAGGGTTAGACAAAGTGATCATTCTTATTTTCCCCGCTGCGTCAATTGGTATCAGAGCTACCGAGTCTACCTCTGTGCTAGGCTCAACGTCCATGTATCACAACCAATTACCTTCCTAAACGCTGAAGTCTCACCTTCCATATTTCCCCAATAAAAAATAAAAAAAGAGAAAAAAAAGAGAGAGAAGAAATCGAAAAAAAAAAGTGTGTGATAGTTCGAAGAATTACAACATGCCCCAATCATCATCACCATCAATCACGTACTACCATTCATATCTACCACTTTTAGCCGCGCATTCTCACCCATCAAAATATGGCAAGACCCGACTTTAACTCCAAGCACAGGCATATTTTGCCTAAAAGTCGACCCACAACCCTCGTTGATATGATGCAATTTGTGTCCGATTGGTTTGATTTTGAGGAAAGTGAAAGTGTTCATTGTGATATACTCGGTAGCGACAACATGGTTAATTGTGGTAATATTACACAAGAGGAACTTGTTGATTGTGTTGCGAGTAAAATTGAAGAGAGTGATGATCAAATTGTGTCTTTAAATTTTGAGAATTTTACCCAACAAATGGTGGAAGCAATTGATCTTGAAGTGGTTGACAAAGCTCACATTGACAAGACAATCGAGAACATTGTTTTTGAAGATTTTGTATTGATGTCTCATGTTCTTGTAGGCCAAATTGTTGAAATATTATGCATGGGATTCGAGGATGTCAAGACCAAAGGGGCAAAGAGACGCCAATGGCAAATAGCTTGGGCATTTTTAGCATTCTATTGGATGATCGTTTTGGTACCACTTTGGATTTGGGACGAGCTATGAAGAGATTTTTTAGTTGGGGTTTACCACTCCCACAAGACGAATAGGGCTTTTCTTTGTTTACTTGTCAATCCTTGTACTTCAACCGAACTCGAGGACGAGTTCTTTTTAAGAAAGGGTGACTGATGTAGGACAAAGAAGGACCATGGCCCATGCCACTACCAGTGTCCTACGGCCCAACAGCGCCTAACTTCATATTCAGACGGTTTTGGGTGTTTTCTTATTTTATTAATTTGGGTCTTTATTTCTTGTTTAGCAAATTTATTTACTTTAGTTTGATTAGGAATTAAATTTAGGTTTTGGAAATAAATCAAACTTACCTTTTAGGTAAGATTTGATCTTTGTTTTTCAGTCAAGTTAGGAATGATAAATCTTAGAAGATTATGATTAGTTTTGATCTTTTCCTGTTTTAGTCTTTTTAGGAATGTCGTATTAGGATTAGTTTATTATAAATAGTCTTATTATTTCCAATTATTGTAATTTTTTCATAATCAATAAAATCGTTCTTTGGAACACTTATCTGTCGTGGATTCGATATGCTCTTTGAGAATTCGAGAGCGTCATTTTCTAACGTAGATTAGGGAATGATGGCCCCTGCATGGCGATCCATGCTTTGGTAACTACCGGTTACTGTGTCAAAGTTCGTCTGAGTGTGCCTTAGGGTTCGACAAAGTGATCATTCTTATTTTCGTCATCCCCGCTGCATTAACGACGTGTCTTAAGTGAACAAGAATTTTATTTTATTTTTATTTTTTTCAAATTTTATTTTAAAGGACGAAAAATTATTGCAATGAAAAGTCTTTGCAAAATTTCGTCCCTATAGGTGGTTGGGTACGTGGAACGAGGTGTCCTAAGTGACAAAACAAGGATGAAAAATTATTACAATGAAAAGTCTTTGTAAAATTTCATCCCTATAGGTCGGTGGGTACGTGGAACGAGGTGTCCTAAGTGACAAAACAAGGATTTTTTTTTTAATTTTATTTTAAGGGACGAAAAATTATTACAATGAAAAGTCTTTGCAAAATTTCGTCCCTATAGGTCGGTGGGTACATGGAACGAGGTGTCCTAAGTGACAAAACAAGGATTTTTTATTTAATTTTATTTTAAGGGGCAAAAAATTATTAGAGCATCTCCAACAATACTATCTAAATTTTTGCTAAATTTTTGCTAAATTTGAGCTATTTTAGTTCAAATAATATTTTAGCTAGCAACTTCTCATGAGGTAACTCCAACCATGCTCTTTATTATAACTAGTCATTAATATTTTAATATTTTTTAAATTTAAAATATAGATAAATTTATTTTGTTTTAAATTGTATTTAATAACGATGCTCTCATGATATCATTTTTTTAATAACAAAATCAATTTTAAAATATTAAAAGCATAAGAGAGAGAAGATAGAGAGCTCCCTACATTTGGAGAGCCACCAAGATGCTCTCTAAAATAGGGAACCATTTAGGGAGCCCCTTGGAGTGCTCTAAAACCAAAATGGCTTCCTATTTTAGTTAAGGAGAGGATTTAGGGAGCCCCTTGGAGATGATCTTACAATGAAAAGTCTTTGCAAAATTTCGTCCCTATAGCCTATAGGTGGGTGTGGGTGTGGGTGTGGGTGTGGGTGTGGATACGTGGAACGAGGTGTCCTAAGTGACTAAACAAGGCTTATTTTATTTTATTTTTTATTTTATTTTAAGGGATGAAATATTATTGCAGTGAAAAGTCTTTGTAAAATTTTGTCCCTATAACCTATAGGTGGGTGGGTGTGTGGGTACGTGGAACGAGGTGTTCTAAGTGACAGAACAAGGCGGCTTTTTTTTTTTTTTTTTTTTTTTTTTTTTTTTTTTTTAAGGGATGAAAAATTATTACAATGAAAAGTCTTTGCAAAATTGTCCCTATAGATAGCCTATAGGTGGCTGGGTGGGTGGGTGGATACGTGGAACGTGGAACGAGGTATCCTAAGTGACAAAACAAGGCCTTTTTTTTTTTTTTTTTTTTTTAACAAATTTTATTTTAAGGGACGAAAAATTGTTCCAATGAAAAGTCTTTGTAAAATTTCGTCCCTATATGTTGTCAAAAGGTTGCATGCTGATGAAAAATTTCATCCTTATTTATTAACAGAAGGGACGAAAAACATATTACCAGGACTGTCTCCAGACCTTTTTTTTTTTTTTTTAAGAAAAGAAACGAAAAAACGTGTTTGAGATTTGGGGACTTATTAGGACAAAAATAAATATGTGTTGCTGATAATAATTTATCTGACTATACTTTCCATTTTTTATCTTTATTATTATTTATTTATTTTTAAAGTTTTTTCTAACAGGCATATTAATAATTAAATTTTCTTCACTTGTTTATATTAATTACTATAGATTAATTCAAAATTTTATGAAAAATTATATATATATTTTATAAATATAATAATAATAATCTAAAATGCAAAACCACTTTTTAGAAAAGTTGTTGTATATTTCTCCTTCTCATTTGTGATAGGGATTCAAATCTTTCATTTGTCTATTAAATTGAAAAACATAAAGAAAATCTTTCTATTCCAATCCGAATATGATTAACGATAGACCATTTGATATGACAATATATGATTTTAAAAATATTTTAATTAAATTTTTTATTTTCAATTTTTTTATAATATAGATAAAATTAAAATTATTGGAATTAATCTACAAATAAAAATTTTCAACAACAATACAAATTTAATAATATATAAGGTTATATATAAACATTATAATTTAACTAACATATTCAAAACAGTAGCAAAATGGATAAAGCTTACATCTACTTCAGGTGTTGTTAGATTCAGCTCCCGTGGAGAACAAAACATTGAATGAACTTTGGTGTTTTATGCATGTGTGGTCTGTGATGAGAGGGCGGTCGGTGGGTGCGTGGAACGAGGTGTCCTAAGTGACAAAACAAGGTGTTTTTTTTACGAAATATTTCTTCCTAAGGGACCCGGTGAAATATTTCGTCCCTATTTATTATCAAAAGGGATAAAAAAAATACAGTAATGTTATATATCCCATCTAAAATCCCACTTTTTTTATCCCACTACATATGTTATGATCCCACTACATGTGTCATGTGAGGTGTCAAATTGTGAGTGAATACATGGGGTAGGTGAGATAAATCATCATTAATGTGTATCCACTCACAATTTGACACCTCACATGTCACATGTAGTGGGATGAAAAAGATAGGATTTTAGGTGTGATGTTTAGCATTATTGAAAAAAATATTGTCCCTATATTATTTTATCTCTATAAATAGTCTTTATAGACGAATTTCAATTTTCATCCTAAAGAAGCTATTGCAGCACACCTAAGACAAGTAGACAACGTAATTTGAGACAAAAAAAATTCATTATTTGGCTATTGGGATGAAAACAATTCATCCCAATAGCCCTTTTTCTTGTAGTATAAGAATTTTTGCTGCTTCTTCATTTCTCATATAATTTTCCAGTTTTTTTTTTTTTTTTTTTTTAATATTACAATAATTCAGGATTTAGGAAGGAGGACGGACTCGAACCTACAATTTCATAATAATTGTAATATCTTAATAATTTCTATTTTGTAATATCTTGTCAAAGTTTTATCATAATAATTTAGAGTCTGGTTTTCGTTTCGTTAACAATTTCACACCATTCAATCTAGATAATGTTAAATAATATGAGATTGGTCAAATAGTATACTTCTCACACTTACATCACGAGGTTATGGCGGGTTCGAGTCTTCCCCCTCCAAAAAAAAACCCAAATTTATGTAATATTTTAAGATTTTGGGGTCGATAACACAACTCGAACTCACAATCTCACGGTGTATAAGTGTAAAAGGCATATTACTAGACCAACCCCGTCTTGTTATTGAAGTGAGAGTTTAATTTTATTCTTGCATGACGTATTAGTACCTGCGTAATGGCGAATGCGAGTGACATCATATATGGTTGGTCACTCGGTCATATGTAAAACGAGTATGATCGGTCTCTAAGGGCATACTATTTCGTTCTCTCTCTCTCCCTCTCTCTATATATATAGAATAACCAGTCATGCAATATTGGCTGTATAGATGTGAATAGAGAATGGAGGATTCAAAAACAAAGAAGTTTTACAGAAATGTTTTGGATAATGACTGGAATGCCTTGAAGGAAGAAGCTTTATCCTTCCAGAATGATGCTGAATTGTTGCGACCTATATCGGTGCACGGCGACAGTATAGTTCATTTAGTAGTACACAGTGGAACCGAGGAACCACTTAAACAGATTCTTAATCGGCTTGACGGTTACACGATGTCGGTGAATAAATATGGAAACACAGTTCTGCATGAGGCAGCCATCAGTGGAAATCTTAAGGCGGTGAAGCTTCTGGTTGAGAAAAATGAAGAGCTACTTGTGAAGGAGAATGATTCCGAAGAAACACCGCTGTTTAAAGCTGCTGCATTTGGGAATACAAAAATAGTCAATTTTTTAGCTTCTTGTGAAGGCCAGACTGTTGATGGTACAAAGCAGCTGGAAGATATTCATCGCAAGAATAAAAATGGTGAAACTGTTCTTTTTGCTGCAGTCCAAGGGCAACATTTTGGTATCTCTCTCCCTCTCCAAACAAAATTCATTAGTTTGCTTTAAATGCAATTGCAATTTGACATGACATCTAAATTATTCTTTTCTATTTTTGCAGGAACAGCCTTAGAGTTGCTGAAAATTGATGAAAAATTAACAGAATTGGAAGACGGAAACCAGACTAGTCTTAACATGCTAGCTCAGATACCATCTGCTTTCAAGACTCAATACAAAATGAGCATATGGAAGAAACTTCTATACTTTTGTATGTCTACTCTTCTTTTCTTTCCTTGTTTTCCTTTTTTTTTTTTTTTTAAATAATTTTTTTTTCATTAAGCCCTACATGTTCGGTTCGAATAGAAATTATATGAATTGGGGTTAACCCTCTTACGGAAGGTGCAAAACCTCCTGGATAGCTAGAAATCTAACTGAAAACCACAATATTAAAGAAAAATATTATTAGTATTCTCTTCATGTTTTATATAAATAAATAAATAATCCAAAAGACAGAAGGGAAATCAGACAAAGTACACAAGGAGTTTTTGAGGTGGGCATCGAAGTCTATAAACTCAATACTAATACCAGATGGGATAGCTGGGTAGTTACATCATCTAATTGACATTTTTCTTCTGCGTTTGATTTGTATGAGTTGTTGATGAATTGATGCTTGTGTTTGTGTTATAGTTGGCCTAGAGCTGAAAACCCGAACCGACTATAAGTTGTTCAGTTTTGCACATTAACTTCGGTTTGTTCAGTTCCAATTTCTAAAATTCGAACTTACATACAGCAGCGGAGTGCGACGGGACCCTCCTTCCCTAAAATAGTTATTAAAAATCACTTGAAAAAATTAAAAACCGATCGCTAAATTTTAGCACCTTTTGACTTTGGCCATCCTAAATTCTTTTATTTCACTGAGTTTTGTTCTTGTGTTACTGTCTTGCTCTTTGTTTTGCGGTGTGGCTGTTTGTTTCTCTCTGTTTTGGCTTTGCTTGGCTTTTATAAATGAGCTGTGTAGACTATAATTCACCTATTATATTAATAAATATTGATATATTTGTATTGGATGTCCTTGAATAATAGTTATTGTCTTGGCCCCCAAAGTCAAAATACTGTCCTCTCCGCCCCTGACAGTAATGTGCATGACTTAAACCAACCATCACAAACACGTACAGAAGGGAATTTGTATATCAGTTGAGTTTAAAAAATGTATATTTAAGTTTTTACTTTTGAGTTTTTACAATATATATATATAGACAAGATTCTCCTTTTGAGTTTTTTTTTTTTTTTTTTTTAGCTATTCCCCTTATGAGTTTTGAAAGATTTTAATAATTAGTATATGATCATTAATTAAATATGGTCAATGATTTTTTTATCATATTTATTTCTAATTATTAACAATAACATTGCACATCACCTCTTAGCAGAGCTGGTAGTGCACATCCTTTTTCCACATAAGTGGCAAGGGGTTCAAATCCTACCATGCGCATCTTACAAACATGTGTGGGGAGTTATCTCCCCTGGTTGTGGGCAGTAGTTATCTCCCGTTGTAATAGTTCTTGTAATATTTAAAAATAAAAAATTTAAAAAAATTAAAATTAAAAAAAAACAATAACATTTGTCATACAATAATTAAATGATTTATTGTTTCCAAATTAAACCATTAATTTCATTATTTATATATATTTAATTCCTCACATTTACAGGCGTTCCGGTTGGTTGTGATCATAACGATGACAGTTATAACATAGAAATCAAATATCACGATATAGAGAGTGGCCTTCATCGAAAAGGTAACGGCGAATTGCAATCTTTGCTCTGTTTTAAAACCTATCCCGGCAGTATCAAGTGAACACACATTATATATACTGTAATATTAATGAAGTAGTATCAAGATTTTATAATTATTTTATTCAAGTAAATGTTACAATAGATGAGAGGATACATACAAATTGAATGAAGAGTACACGGTGCATCAAATGTATAGTAAATTTTTAACATAAAATCATATTTATTTATTTATTAAAGATATTTAAACTCACTAATTTCATTATTTATATATACATAATTGATAATTCCTGGATTTTACATGCCTTCCAGTTGGTAGTGATAGTAATAGAGAAATGGAAGAAGGTGGAGATCATATAAAGTGTAGTGGCCTTGTTCGATCGTGCGGATATAAAATCTACCTATCAATCTGGAGACTTATCTTTCCAGGTACTATCTTTATCATTAAAAATTAAAGTATTGAACATCACATTATTTGCATGAGTTATGCACAAACCACAATTTATGATCGAATTAAATTATATTTAATGCATTCATTGAATGCATTGGTTGTATTTGTTAACTTTTATAATTTTAAATAATTAAAAAAATAAAAACTAGCATATCAAATAGAATTTTGCATTAGAGTATAATGCTAAAATGATGTGCCAAATATAACATTTTACTATATTTCGTGCCAAATTTGGCATTGACATTGGCATATGCATTGGAGATAGTCTTATAGAAGAAATATCTATAGATAGTCAAAGATTAATGTGTTTTTAGTCACCCCCTATTTTTTTTTTTTTTTTTTTTTTTTTTTTTTTTTTTTTTTTTTTTGCTGTTGCCGATTTTAGTAGCTGAATGACAAAAATACCCTTTTACTTTTTTTTCCTAAATTAGTTTAAATGAAAAAATTATTAAAAACAATGAAAAATTGTCAGAGATTTGCAACAGAGAATTCTAACAATATTTTTCTGTCTGCAAAAAAAAAATTACAGACCTCCCGAGGTTTATGGCAAACCTTCAATAGAGGAGGTCTGCAAAGAAAAAGAAACAAAAAAAAAATTCTCTTCAAAAATTGTGACCTAGCCTCCATTTGATGGAGGTCTGCGCACCTCCATTATGAAGGTGATCTTTTAGTACTTCCATGTAGGGAGGTCTTATATATATATATATATATATATATATTAATATATATATATATACAGAAATTCTATTATCAGTTCGAACTGATATAACTCGAACTGACAAAAGTTATATCAGTTCCTTGCATGTGGACCACTAGATTTAAATACTTTAACTTGGCTGTATGCACTTGTCAGTCAAAGTATTTAAATCCAGTGGCCCACATGCAAAGAACTGATATAATTTTTATCAGTTCGAACTGATAATAGAAACTTTGTATATATATATATATATATATATATATAATTTCATATACTTTTATATATAGTTTTAAAAGAAGCCTATATTATATATCAACACATGTAAACATCATGGATTCTAGTGTTTCCGCTAGCGAAGAAAATCTGGAAAGAAAAAAGAGATCATGGACTTGCCCGTGAACTTGCTCGGAAACTGATTAAGAAGGATAAATATTCGTGGGAGCAAAATCTTATGCGATTCGTGTTTAATACTGCCATGGTGGAAGAACCAACCACAAAACAATTGTTTGCTGCTATAAGATCAAGAAATGTAGAGGCTGTCACGTGGGAACTTGATAAACATCCACAGCAACTTGAGGAATTGAACCGGAAAATATTGAATTTGACAACTGAGGAAGAAGAGAGACAAGGAAACCCAGTGTTTGCTGCTATAATAACAGGAAATGTAGAACTTGTCAAGTTTCAACTTAATAAGTATCCTCAGCAACTTGACCAATTGAACCTGAGGATTCAAAAAAAATTGGATGAGGACGCAAACCCATTGTTTGCTGCTATAAGAGCAGGAAATGTAAAGGTTGTCAAGTTAATACTTGAAGAGTATCCTCAGGCACTTGAGCAGATTAACATTATGAATCAGAACATATTGCATGTTGCTGCTATGTACCGTCAAAAGGAGATTTTCAATCTTGTGAAAACAAATAAAATTCCAATGATCAGGTTGGCCAGACAAATTGATATAGACGGCTACACCATTTTACACAGTGTTGCAGACACACAGCATTACAAAGGAGGGACTCGCTCCGGTCCTGCCTATAAACTCCAAGAGGAGTTAAAATGGTTCGATGTAAGATTCCTATTTCTTTTCTTAAATCTCAGATAGATGGATTCGAAACCCTATCACACAAATGAAGGGTAGTCTGGGGGAAGGGGGCCACAGGGGCTGTGGCCCATTCCGTCAAAAAAAATTTAGAAGTTTTATCACAAAAGTTTAAGAACTTACATAATTATCTTTATATTTTAAAAGTTTTTCATTGTAGTCCCTGGAATTTTTATTTTTATTTTAGCCCCTGAGATTCATTTGTTATGGAAATCTAAATGAATAGGGGTATTTTAGTCTTTTAAAAGTAACCATTAGTCAATAGTTAAGTTTGAAATAACAGAAGGGGGTGTGAGTGTCAATTAATAATGAAGTTGTTTTTAGATGCAAGAGGTCAAATCTGAGGGAGGTTGAGTGCAATTTGCTCAAATATAAATAACATTTTTTTTATATTTTTTTGGGTGTTGGTGGATGCAGAGTGTGAAGGAAATAATGCCGTCCTCCTATATTATGCTCCGTGCTAAAAACAATATGACTGCTTCAGAAATCTTGAAAGAGAAGCATGAAGAACAACTTAAGAAAGCACAGAGTTGGATAAAAGGGACTTCTCAGTCATGCTCCGCAGTTGCTGTTCTAGTCGCCACCGTTGTCTTTGCAGCCGCTTTCACCGTACCTGGTGGTACTAATGACAATAATGGTTTCCCAATTCTACTCCACTCCCCTTTCTTCATGTCTTTCACAGCCCTGGACGTCCTCTCCTTATCTTGTTCCTTGACTTCTGTTGTTATGTTCCTCTCTATCCTCACATCGCCTTTCGAGCTCGAAGATTTCCGTGCCTCGCTCCCTAGAAAACTGACGCTTGGCTTCTTCTTGCTCTTCTTATCGGTGGCGGCCACCATGTTAACGTTCACATCCACAATTGTCCTCATCATCCGTTTGGACAGGGATCGAAAATTTCCGATGATTCTCCTATGCTCTGCTGCATTCTTCCCTGTGTTCGTGTTGGCACTGACACACTTCCCATTGATATTTTCATTTATAAAAGATTGGGTGTCCTCGGTGAATCAGAAGATTCCGCGCCGTCTGAGGTTTTTCTGAGTTTTGCCTTCTGGAAAATTATCTATCCTTAATTTGCTTATTTGTGTGTATTTAAGTTGTCATTAGTTTATAGTAAACTCTTTCGAATTATCAATCTTTGTTATGGATTGGACATGCTCCTTAAGGATTTGAGAGCAGTTATTTTCAAAATAGTGATTAGGGAATGAAGGCCCTCATGGGTTTCTTCTGATCTATGGGTTAAGTTCTTCTAAATGTACCTCAAATTCAACGGAGTGATCATTTATCTATAATAAGCCAATGCGACTTTGCATCATTAACTAATTAATAAAGTTTGTGTTCTCTTTACATCAAAATACTTTGCATCCTTTTTTTTAACATCTAAACTTAATTAGATCAAAATACTTAATTACATAAATTCTGATAACGAGAATGCTCATTGTCCACATGCTCCTTAATTATAGTAACCTCTTTCGTATTATCAATCTTTGTTATGGGTTCGATATGCTCTTTAAGGATTCGAGAGAACAGTTATTCTCACAATAGTGATTAGGGAATGAAGGCCCTCATGGGTTTATTCTCACAATAAAAACGAAAGCTTATTATAATTATAGACAAATCACTGGTCACAGTTGTATGTTAATTTTTGGACTAATTTTATTTTAGTTTGGTAGTGTTATTGGTATATTTTTTCTAGAATATTGTTGTGATTCACGTAGAGTATTAGTTGCAAAGAGATAGATTGATTTCTTTTGTTTTATTCCTGCTTTAGCTTTATTTATTTATTTGTTTCTTTTTCTTTTTCTTTTTTGAAATCCAACGCCGAATAGATTAAAGGTTTGTCGCAACTTATTGAGATCAAAAGCACTACATACACATTGCAAACATTTACTACCACAACACATACCGATAAGAAAATCTCCACATATAGCACTAAATGTGCAACTTGAACTCGATCCCACCACAAATGTTAATGGGAGATGCACAGTACTTAAACTAAAAGACAGTGTGCACTTCGACTCTATTTTAAGAGTTTAGCTTCTCGGAAAGAGTTAGGATATTTTCTCTCCGAATCATACTTTTTCCTAATCTATTTGTTAAGAGTAATTGAGTTTGAATCATACCACCTATATCCATGCAATTTAGAGTGTGTTTGACAAGGCTTCTTTTCTATCCAAAATAATTTCTTTTAATATCAAATGACCTTTAAAAAAAATATAAAATAAAATAAAATAAAATAAAAAATAAAATAAAATTGGGTATCCGATCAAGAAGAGCTTTTTTTATTATTATTTAGGACTTCCCTTTAGTGTTTGTTTGGTTTCAATATATTAACTATATATTCAAAGATTGAATTTATAGCATAATGTTTTCTGTTATATCTATAGGAACATTAAGTTCCAATAACATTTCTTCACTTCATGCCCACGCCCATATATTATTACACAAATCCTAAATGTCCTTGTAGCAAAACACTGTCCAAAAGGTCACGAAAACCCGAAAAGGACGGGGCATTTGGGTGGTGTTCATGGAGTCAAGAGAGAGCTTCCTTCCTTGATGAGCACAAACACACTGCCAGCATCCCCTCTCGATATCCGAAGGTCTTCGTCAAGGTATGTGGTTAGCAACCATGACTGAGCATTGCTATTCGAGATGGAGAACTTCAACGGCGGTTGGCTAGAAATGGTCTTTGCAACAGATGAAGCTGTGTCTTGGACAGAAGTTATAAAGCCTTTGAAGGGTGTGAGATCAATTTTTTGTCCAAGAAATTCCGCATTTTCCGGCAAAACTATCGAGTCTGTCACCTGAGGAGTCCCAATTACGCCTTCTTCGAACTTGATCTATACATATAACAAAACACAAATCGGCATTTAGAGCTGAATCCAGATTCTAGAGCAACAATTAAAATTTCTAGGAGTGATCGCAAATTGATGTGAAAAAGACTTACTTGCACCCTCTTGGGACTTCTAACTTCAAATTTAGCATTGGTGCTAAAAGAAGTTTTCGCCAACGGCCCCGCAAACTGGATAGAGTTCTGGACAGTGAAGCTCTCCGAGTCAATTGTCTGTGATATCTCCTCCACCGTCACCAACTGAAACGTCCCCCTAGACAATAATGGGTACAAACCCGAAAAAGATGTATACCTACATCGCCACACGATAAAATCAAAGTCAATACTCAACCCCCTATATCACCCCCTTACAGGTTCATTAGCATTCTTAACATGGTTCCTTACGACGAGTGTTGATGACTATTTCTCGATCTATTCAGATCTACATGTAATTAAACCAAATTGCAAAGGAGGTAAATGAAATTTGCCCTTCTACAAGCCACAAGATCTAACAAATAGTCATACAAAGTACAGTATTTGCTATTTTCAGTGATTTGAAAGTAAGTTTGGTCTTCTCTCATTGTCAAGAACATATAACATCATACACACAGTAAAGTGTTGGATCTTGAACTATGCAAGAACATTGTCTTGTCAAAGATTCAAACAATTTTTAATGATTCATAAATTTTTCTCTGTTGCAGGGGACCACAAGTTCCATCAAATAACAAATCAAAAGTAATCAGCCGACATAAGTTTTTTACAAGTTTGAATAATTGACCTAACTATTATATTCCTATTAGATTCGTGAGAGGTCTCAGCTCACACTCTACTACTCTAGTCCATGATTTTCCTTATCTAATTCTTACAATCACTATTGAAAAAATCTGGATTTTTCTTAGTTGCCGAGTCCACAGAGTTCAAATGTAATCTAGCTAATCATATAATCCTCATCTTTGATCAAGTACTAAACAAACTGAACAAAACCCAATTCTTAGATTACGATTTCGAGTCAAGTCCAAATTCTTGAATTAGAATTCATGTCCAAACACAATTTTTTTAGTACCTATAAACAAAACTCTATTCATTTCCTACATTTTCTCACCAACCAAACAGCAAAATAAATAAATAAATAAATACTTACGCAAGAATCCATTTCCCATTAAGCAGAGTTAACGCCTCTGTCGGTGCCGGAGTCGGATTCTTCGCTTCAAGCTGTGTAATAAGCTCGACAATCTCAGCTCTCGTCTCGCTCGTCGCGCTCAGTCCACGATTAGTCCCGTAAAACGAATCCACCAGTGCCTTCTTCAAGCTATCGATCTCCGTCTCTTCTTTCGGTGGCTCCTCCTCCGCCACCGCCACCGCCACCGCTCCACCTTCTACCTCCTCCTCCTTCTTCTCCGTTCCCCACTCGCCGTCTTCAGCAACCCGAGTCAGGAAAACGGGCCTGACCCGATTGAATTCGTGGACAGAATTGTATGGTTTTCCGGTGATTCTCTGGCCAAAATTGATCGAATTCAATGGAAGAATCGAAGGTTTTTGGTGGTGTGGTGGAGCTGGTGATAGAACCCTACATGGGAATTGAGTCAATTGAAAGATTGAAGCCATTAGCCTTTTCGATTTTCTTGAAACAGAGCTCGATTTTTTTATCGAACTAGAACTACAAAAAAAACGGAGGAGTATATGGAGTATTTTTTGTTTTATTTTAAAAATATTTTATGTAAACAGAGTAGACAATTTTGTGACATGACGTACAAGGTGTCAAGGTTGTCTTAAAATGTTAACTAAGTTAATGAAAATACGATTTTGTCCCTAGATCCAACGTTTTATTCTATGATTGTAAGGGCAATATTGTCTTTGGAACTTCGAGATTCAATCCGAAGGTGGTCATACGTACACATATTACATGGGCCATGTAGAGGGTTGAATGGTCTGACACGTGGATGACTGATCATTTGACTATTTGAGTAATTTGGCATCTAGAAGAGAGCATGTGAGGCTGGAAATGATTTGGCAAATATGAGGAGTTATTAGAGTGTGAAACGACTCTAGAATATTCTATCATTTTCTATTCTCTCTCTCTTTTAAGGGTTGAGATTGAGTCGGGGAAATATTTAGATCAAACATTACAAAAGCATGTTCGATAGTTATACCCACAACATAAGTGAGGTTTTCCTATACATGTTGGTGGGACTAAACAATAAAAACACTAATAAACCACACGAAATTCTTGTTTTTGGGTCACGAGGTTTGAGCCTCTTGAGATGTACACATGAAAATGAGGTGACATTATCTGAACAATAATTCTACATTGTCTAAATCTGGTGTCCAAATGATGTGGCAACACCGTGGGCCATTCATTTAAATTGTATTAGATTTGCATGTTTTAAATGAATGGCCCACGGTATTGACACATCATTTGGGCACCAGATTTGAGTACCAAATTTGGGCAATGTAGCATTACTCTTATCTGAATGTTGGTATATGGTTATTTAATTTTTTTTTTTCCTATTATTGTAAAAAAATATATCTAAAATCGGAAGTAAATACTCAAACTACACATGTAATATTTGATCTTAACAGGTTTCGATAAATTTCTAAACCGTGTTATTCGGTGTCTGATTTAGAAAAGTATTAATAACAACGATCAAGAGAGTCCTTATAAAAGACTATAAAAGGCAAACAAACATACTTGGGCTTTTGTGCATTGCAAGGTGGACCTCAAACGTGAAACTAAAACCAACAAATGGATGATTTAGGCCCATAAAAACCCATTAAAAGTTATTTCAATTTCTTAAAATCTTTTTGTTTCATAGTTCCTAGTCATAGTCATAATCATCAGCATCATCATCAATAGTTCAATTCAAATCTAAATTATTTATTTATTGTTTAAGAAAAGGAGAAGATATTCATCATCTAAATCACAAGAAGTAAATGTTAGCTTGTTTTCATGTTAAAAGCTTTTAGAAGTGAGAATGAATCGAAACTTATAAAAAGATGAAGCAACTTAATTAGATAAAATAATAACATCCCCTTTTAGTATAGGTGGTGTACGTGCACCTCCCATTTCATGTTAATGATGAAATTCGAGTTCTATCAGACGCATTTTACAAGTATGTGTGATGAGTTTTTTTTATCGACATTATAAGAGTAGATTTCTTGTGATTTTAGAAACAGATATATATGTCACGCATATGGTGGTTGATCCAGACAGATCCCAATAAATCCTTGACTCATTCGATAATAGGTTAAAAAAAAAAAATTAGATAAAACAAACTAAGAGTTGTTAAACCAAACACTTGGCACAAAACAACACGTCTTGTCTTAATGGGTTCTGAACGGGAGTTGATATGCCTCCTGGGGCAAAAGATAACAATAATAAGTCAGACATAAAAACAAAAAGAAAAAAATATTTTATATATATATATATATATATATATATATATATTTTTTTTCAAAGCCAACGTTGTATAGCCAAAGTCAAAATCGGAATGCGGAGTGCCCACGTCAAGGCTAAAATTAGCACGCGGCGTACCCACGTCAAGGCACTAGCCCACGCCAAGGCACCATGGTGTGGTCGGTGTGAAGTGGGCACCCATGGCATCACTCGATTGTGGGGCCCATCGGACGGACCTAACATCTTATACCGTAACAAAGAAGAATATGAATATGAAAAAACATTTTAAATCATAATAAAGAAGAATGTGAATAAAAACTAACACTAACTTTTAATTCACTTGATTATGTACATAGAAATTTGAGTAATTTGTTATCTAGAAACAAAAGGGCTATTTAGGATTTTAGGATGTGTTTATAATATCTAATTTAAACCATTTAAATTGCGTATATTAACGGACTATTAACGAGTTAACGGTTTTTTAGGATGTGATTAATCTAAATTGAAACGATAAAATTTTGATCGGGTATCAAACCCTAAAAAACAAGAATAAAGATAATAAAAGAAAGAGACAATGGGAAAGGATCAGAACCGTTATCACAAACTTACAAGGCAACCAACCTTCAAAATTCAAAGATGATATCAACCACTGAAATCTATAAAAATTAAAAAAAAAATAAAAAAATTGGATGTGACTTTTGAGTTTTAAAATTGATTGGAGTACTCAACAGACCAATCATTGATGCAAACCACCAAACAGGAATATTGTAAAAAGAGAGATCGCTGTAGAAAATTTGACTAAAAAAAAGCCAAGAATTTGAATTAAAATATTAATTATGATCAAGGAATGGTGATTTTGATGATGAAAACACATCTACCTAATCTGGGTTTGAAGAAAAAAGTACTCATTAAAGTGGGTCCATGAAGTGAATCAGTCTTCTGTTTATCATCACTTATGATTTAATTTGAGGGGTAATTGCACAAACACCCCTGACATTTGATATAATTACACATAAATGGCAGTTTGGTCATATTAACACAAACACCCCTGGTCTTTGTAAAATATTGCACTAACATCCCCTACCTTTAACTTTTTACTGCTAAACAATGGTCAAATGGGTGAAATGACTAAAATGCCCCTATTTTACATTTTAAAATTAAAATATTAATAAAATCAAATCTCCATCTTCCTCATCTTCCTCATCTTCAAATAATCAAACAACAGATCTCTAAATCATCAAACAAAAAATTCTTCATATTATTATTATTATTATTTTAAAATTAAAATATTTTTAGTGAAAATGACCATATTACCCCTAACCATTAAGTGCTAACTGTAGAAAATTAACGGTAGGGGATGTTAATGCAATATTTTTCAAAGGTCAGGGGTGTTTGTGTTAATATAGTCAAAACTGCCATTTGTTGTAATTATATCAAATGTCAGGGGTGTTTGTGCAATTACCCCTTAATTTGATTATTAGTATAACCTCATATCATTTTCATCCTTTTTTTTTTCCACCTTCAAAAATAAAATCCACTAGATGAAAATATAATCTAATAATCGATAATATATAAAGTTGGATGATGATTCAAATATTTTTATATTTTTTCACACTGTTTAAATTTTGACAACAAAAGAAAAAAAACCCATTAAATATATCTACTTATTTAATAATTGAGAGCACCTTCGTAATATAGTACTAATGACACATTAAATATCTAAAAATTAATTAAAAATAGATATATTCATTTTCTTCGATGTGTTTCACAGTTTTAAGCAACTCAAAAGAGTAAATATAATATTTTTATTCATATTTGATATTTTAATCCTCCAACATTGTCCTAATTGAGAATTCAAAGTTTTTGGTCAATGTTAATTATAAAACATGCAGACCACATAATTAAAAGTTTTTGGTCACCAAAATATTGAAATATTCGAAAGTTTTATTTTGTTGGTTTACATATGTAATGTTGGCACGTCTTCATTTCATGTATATCCAATCTGAAAATGATAAGCATCGAATATATATATATATATATAAATATATATATGTAAAGGATGTGGAGCGGGATCCCACCCATTATTTTGTAAAGGAAATTGACTCTGATACATTACAAAGTTTAATCTATAATGTTATAGAATTAGGCTCGTGACTCTTTGACATTAACTACTAATTATATATATATATATATATATATATATATATATATATAAATGATATGAAGTGAGATCCCACACATTATTTCCTACGGAAATCAACTTTAAAACGTTACAAAGTTCAATCTATAATGTTACAGACTCAGGCTCACAACTATTTGACATTAGCTATATATGTAAAGGATGTGGAATAGGATCCCACGTATTACTTCGTTTGGGAATCGGCTCTAAAACATTACAAAGTTCAATCTATAATGTTACATAATCAAGCTCGACTTTTTAACATTAACTATAGTCTATAGATAGTGGATGTGGAGAGAGATCGGCCCCCCACATTATTTCGTACAGGAACTGATTCCGAAACATTACAAAGTTCAATCTATAAAATTCTTACAAAATTAGGTTCACAACTCTTTGACATTTTATATATATAGAGAGAGAGATTTTCTATTGTAAGTTTATCCTAACAATAAATATATCAGGACGAAGAATGTGGACCACTAGATTTATATACTTTGACTCAAAGTATATGAACTTATCAAAACTTCTACATAATCTATGGTCCACATTCTTCGTCCTGATATATTGAAAATAGAAAGACTATATATATATATATATATAAAGTGTATGGAGTACCAGAATCCTACACTTTTTCTTTTTTTTTTTCTTTCGGAAACCAATTCTAAAGTTACAAAGTTCAATCCATAACGTGATTAAATCAGACTCCAGACTCTTTAAAAAATAGTGTGGATCCCGCTTCTCATAATTGTCGTATAAATATATATACAAAACTCATATTAATATAATATACATGAACCCATGTAGATGTAGTTGTATCCTCCACTCCACCATGAAGATAATGGATTCCACTTGCAGTGATGACAATAGCGCCATGCCACTTGGCAACACCTCGTTTACTGCGCCGGCTTCAATGGCTTTTGACTTCATTTTTGGCCGGCGACCACCATTTACAAAAAATTACAAACTACTATAATATTAGCAAACTTAATATATAATAATTATAATATAATAATGAAGAAAAACAGATGTTAAGAAAACTAATTATTAAACTAATAGTCTCTGTTCTGTTAATTAACTTACTCCAACTCCCAAGAAAAAAAGCAACAACGAGAAACCCTGTAAAGCATCACCACACCACATAAATTTCCTCTTCTTCTTCTTCTTCTATTTTGTCCTATTTAACTTTCATATATAAATAATTCTTTGGATTCCATTCTCTGTTGCTCTCTGTTTTCGTTTTGTCATTTTCACTTCTGTGAATTTAAGCCATTAGAGAGGTGGTGTTAAGTGTGGTTATGGTGTAGTGGTGGTGGTGGGGTTTGGTTTTTAATTTCGATTCTTGAAGAAACTCACGTGACTTCCATGGACTCAAACCCTTCTACATCATCATCAACACTCTGATCCAATCCAAAAACGGTACGTCGTTTTGAACAATCTCATATAAATATATGTGTCTTGTAACTTGTTCATGTGTTATAAGCTGTGTGGTACGGTGTGTGAAAATCATGACTCAACTTTTTCAAATATTGCAGGAACCGTTGATCGGTAGTGAAGAAATTAGAGAGACAAGGACGAGGACGAGAACGAAGACGATCTTGGCTCTGTTGAGAGAGAAAATGGACAGTGTTGATCATGATCATCATGGAAGAATCAGAAGAACTCTAAAGGAACGGCTAGGATTGAAAGGCATGGGATGTTGCGGTGGGCCCACTTGGGGTTTCAGACCAACCACCACACCCGTCACCGCAAGTGACAGCGAAGAAGAAGAACAACAACTACAACAACAAAACCACCACCACCAACTACAACTACATCTACAACTGCAACTACAAGAAGACCAACAAGAACAGATCAGCAACCAAGTATCGGATCCGGGTTGTTTTAGCCCGGCTCCGGTACTGAATTCAAGTGGTAATAGTATGAACCTCGCGGCGGCTCTAGCGGCGGAGAGACATTTCCGGGCGGTGGAGGGAACTAGTAACTTGGAAGCTAGTCCCACTAATGTCGACGTTATAAACAATAATAATAATAGTAATAGTAGTAGTAGCGGTGGCGGCGGTGGTAATAATGTGGGTGTCATGATAACGGCACCAGGGACGCCGATGAGGGTTTCGTTGATGAGGCTACTGGCGGAGACGGACGGCGGTGATGTAGAGGAGGAGAGGAGGGCGGTGGGAGGTGGAGGTGGTGGAGGGAATGATACGGTGTGTTGCGTGTGCATGGTAAGGAAAAAAGGCGCGGCTTTTATACCATGTGGACATACTTTTTGTAGAGTGTGTTCAAGAGAAGTGTGGTTGAATCGAGGCTCTTGTCCCCTTTGCAACCGTTCAATCCTCGAGATTCTCGATATCTTTTAATTGACCGTTGGATCACCATTTCATGATCATAATGATCATCATGGATTGGTGCTGATAGTGATAGTGCCTCGGGATTCATGTGGTGATTGATTTGATGGTTACGAGAGAGAAAATCCGACATATACCCGATGTACCCGATCAGGCCATGTTAATAAGGAAAACCAATCAAATGGATTCTCCTTGCCACATGGCATATGCCCATTGGTTAGGATGTATTGCAATCGATGCATGTAAGTTTATCTTGAAAAATAGAATATGTTTATAATTTATGAATTTGATGATTTTCTTTCTTGTATTTTTTGTTCAATCATGTTTTCAATTTTGATCAAATGATTTGAGTATTAAAAGTGATACTTTACTTAATTATGTTGGTGTGAAAAAGAGATAGACAACTCCGAAATCAATGAAAAAAAAAATAGAGTATATAAAAAAGAATTAATCATCTTTGACCATGTGATTTTATATTAACTAGACTACATTCTTGACCTTAAAGCTTCAAGAATCAATACAACTTTATAAAGTCTTACTTTTTAATATATTTATATATACCATCTCGAGATATAAAATTTTAATTAAAAATTACCATAATAACATATAATAACAATAAATATATTAGTATATTCAATTGGGATTGGAATTGATTTATTAATTATTAAGAAAAAAAATGGTCCTAGTTATTAATTTTTTTTACAGTGCGTTTGGTAGAGAGAAAAGAAAATAGGAAGAATAGAAAGATTTGGAGAGATAGAAAATGTAAAGGAAAATAAGGAAAATAATTTTCCCTTAAGTTGGTAAACAAGAAGGAAAGAAGAGACCATTCCTTTCTTTTTGTTAGGTATCATTGAGGAAAATACAAAGTATAGAAAATCTATGGTTGTAAACTTGTAATTTCAATTTAACCCAAAAATCGTTCTCTCTTTTCTCTCCATTTTCTGTCCATGTTTGGGAGGATTAAAATTAGTAGGTCCCACCCATAAATTTTTCCTTCCATTTTTCTCTCATACCAAACGGCATACTTCCCCATTTTATTCTCCATTTTTCCTCCACCCTTTTATTTCCTTACCCTTTTCATCCCTACCAAATACACCATTAAGGAACAACAACACCATTAATGGGCTTAATTGATAAAGTACATATAAGATGGGAGTAGGCCTAAAGTGTAGCCCAATAGAATTTCATTTTCCTTGGGTGGATAAGAGAAAACCAATAGACCATATACATTAAATGCATGGCTTTGATCCAACTTGTTAATCGCATTTTTTGTGCAATTTGTTCGAGTAATCCAACTCTAAGACCCTTTAAAGAAGAACTAATATTGATTGCATTGTAAATTCTTCATTTGCAGAAAATTTTCTTTAATTGATATGAATTCAATTATTTTCACAGTCAAGCAACAAGCTATTATGTATGTTTAAGTTGTATTAAAAATTCAATTTTCTAGTAATGGTTTAAAGTACATTATCTCCCTTGCTTTTTTGCACCTTCCTCTCCGTATTTGTCATGAAGGTTCGGGTTTCATTTTATTCTTAAGAAAACAAGTGTAGGGAGATCATTATCATATCTTTTGGAAATTATTGTCTAGTTTGCACTAATAACATTTGATCTCAATATATTTGATAGATCTTTTATTCGTTTTGGTGTCAGTTAAGAAAGAAAAAAAGAAAAAAAAAAATGAATATTTACACGTGTGTGAGAGAGGGAGAGAATTTATAAGGAAATTAAAACAAAATCCGAGGGTGGAAGGAATTGCATATTTGTATGGTACAAGAAAAATTAAACATCTTAAAAAAGAATTAGTCAAAGAATTAAGAACCCAAATATGTTTCAAGATCCAAAACGCAACATATATAATTAATTTCCAGATACTGTTAAGGCATATATGTAATGTAATTACATGCCACAAACGTGTGTGTAATATTGAGCCAACCAATTAGTTGGTATCGTTTGAACAAAAGAGAAAGAAGAAAGAACATTATTGTTGTGAAGAATGTGAGATATATAATCAGAGATTCTCTAATGTCAACATTCAAATTTTAATAGCCATCGACTTGAAAAAGATATTGCTAGATAATTGCCAATTCGAATATAGTTTGAACAAAAAGAAAGAACTTTTACGAAGAATGTGAGACGATATATTCTTTATAATCACTGCAAGAAATTTAGCTTTTCGCAACGCGTAAAATGAATTGCAAAAACTTTTTTGCGATGCATGGGCGTATATTGTTGTAAAATAATTACAACGTACTATGCGCATTGTCATTGATATTTAAATGACAACACGTGATTCAACGCGCGATTGATGTATATTGTCTTACCGTGCGTTGTCCTAGATAATTTTTCTATACGTTGTCTTAAATAGTTTTTGTAACTTGCATTGTAGGTTGCATTATATAATGTTCACAACATGCATCGTACATTGTCTTATATTAAGAAAAAAATTAATAAACAAGCAAAATTTATACACCATTATGGGGTTAAGAAAAAAATTAATAAACAAGCAAAATTTATACACCATTATGGGGTTTGAACCTAAGACAAACACTATTCCCGTAAGAAACTTTACCATCCTGCTGTGAGTTTAACTTTATTAAATATTACACACTTATTTATATATATAACATATATATGTTATAAAAAATTAATTCAATAATTTAGTGAAAAAATTAATAATTTTTATTGTTTGATAAATTAAACTTCATTATTATAATCATTTTTGTGATTAACAATTAAACATTATCAAAATTTTATCCCAACATTTAATTAAAGGCTTAGTTAATATACAAGTTCCTTATTAGTTACAAGTTAAATTGTTAATGTCCGTTTGGGAAAGCTTGTCTACTGGTTAAAAGAGCTTTTTTAATTAAAAAAAGCTCTTTTCAAATTTTTTTCGTGTCGTTTGGTTGACAGTCCAGTAGAGCTTTCGACGATTAAAAAAGTTGTTTTACGTCTACTTGGAGAAGCTCAAATTTTAGGCTTTTCCGAATAGACTTTTTTGAGCTTTTTTTAAAAACATTAAATGTCTAATATAACCCTATTATATTTTATTAATTACACAGTATCTTTTTAAAACCCTAATCAAATATTTTTTTTTACATGTTAAACACTACTTCTCAACAATAGCATTTCACTTTGGTTTCTGTTTCACTTCAAACTTTTGAAGATTCATCATTAACATGTAAGTTTCAAGATCTCTCCTTTCAATTTTTTTTTCATTTAGTAAAATTTTATTTATGTTACATCTTTCTAATTAGTTTAGGTTATTTATTTTGATTTTGATTTTGATTTTATGTTATTGAAATATTTTATTATTGTTATGTTTTGAATTTTTAGTAATTTATTTCAAACTTGTATTCTCGTACTCCTTTATAATATTTTGCAATTTCATTTAATTATTTAAGAATTGAAATTCGATTTTGACTGAAAAAGAGCAATAAGCAAACAAAGCAATATAAATTGTGCTAAAAATAAAAAATTAAAATTTTATATTCTTCAACTCTTATGTGTCTTTTTCTATTTGGATTTTCAATTGAACTTGTATTGTTTATAAATTTATTTTATAATACAATTTTTTTTTTTTCAAAAACATAAAAATAAAAATAAAAATGATTTGTTCACATAATCTTATATTTGTTTGGTGAAATGTTAAATTCTTTTATATATCATTTTCGGTAATTTTATCATTTAAAAGAGCTTTTAAATTTTCTTTCACCAAACAATCTACGGTTGAAAAGAGCTTTTTTAATTGACAACCAAACGACTAACATCTACTCCCTGAAAACTCTACTTGTGGAAGCTCTAATTCAAAAAGATATACTGCAAAAAGATCTACTTGAGAAGCTCTCCCAAACGGACTCTTAGTCATTTGATTTCTACAATGATCTATGAAAATCAAACATTTGAAAATAAAATAACTTTCTATCATAACTATCTATGTAACTATACATGTCATGTATAATAAGCTAAATACTTTATTTGAAATAAAAAACAATCAGGTTAGGGGTCTATTGAAACCTAATAATATTAATCGTTATAAACACACGACTCATAATACAACTCCTATTATATGAGACAGGTCTCCACATTTTACAGTTAAAAGGGCAAAATTATAAGCTAAGAGAAACTGCATCACTTTGCTAATGATGGTTGTGCCTTTTAATGTTTACGATAACAACATTCATAATGTGTGTGTTGCCAAATTTTAGCGTTTTTGCAAAGTATAAGTCAACAATTTCTCATACGCCAACGTTTATATTATATATTAGCTACGGGATATTTGCCTTTTTCGTAACGCACAAACAAACAATTGATAAAAAGACACCTACGACAACGTGCATTACATGTGTGTTATTGAATATTAGTTTTTTGCAACACACAAGCAAATCGGTTGTTGCTAAAGAGGATCTTACACTAACGTGCATGATATGTGAGTTGCAAAATATTAACTTTTTAACAACACGCAAGTCAACTGTTGCTAAAAAGAAACCTACGACAACGAGCATACTATATGTGTTGCGGAATATTAGACATTTTCGCAATGCGTAAGGCCTATAACAACATCTATAATATGTGTTGTTAAACACTACCTTTTCAACAATGTAACGTGTATATTTGTATATTGCTAAAAAGACACATACAAAAACATATATGATATGTAATACCGATAAAAATATTGAAACATCTACATCAGAGAGAATGGTTCTTCAATAATAATTATAAGACAATTAAAGAAGAGATAGATAGAAGAGAATTGAAAATGATTCGATCTGGGTAAGTTTGAAATATATGTTTTCTTCGTATGTTCAAAGTATGACGATGATGATATCTTTTTAAAGCAAAAAGAAAACCATCTTTGTGTTACTTCATTAAGAAGTGGTGGAGTGTGATCAGTGATCACTCTCTGATGAGTTATTTTCAATTTTGCATCAAATCAACTTTTTCAAAGAAAGTTGAAAGCCTCTCAGATCAGTCTCCTTGTGGTCTCAGCATTTTCACCAATTGTGGCATATATACGTGTTCTCCTTCTCACCTCATGCATGCACTCTCTTTTTAATTTCTCTGACGTTTTTTTTTTTTTTTTGTTTTTTATTTTATTTTATTTTTTATTTTATTTTTTTTATATCATTTCCTTGCTAGTGCTTCTTTCAAATTCTAGTGGAGGTTTTTGATGAAATATAATTTGCAAGAAATATATATATAACAAATTTTAAACTTTCAAGAAGATTATTGATGAATAACAAAAAAATTAAACTTTAATTTTAATGATAATTCTCAAAAGAATTGAGTTTATATACATTTCTAGACTCTATAGTTTCGACAAGTATATGTAATATAAAACTTTCTAATTATTATATCAAATCTAATAAAAAGGTCTATGTCATTAATCTGAAAATCTAAAACGTTTGGTGCTTGTAACCTATTGAGCATACAAAAAATCATGTTTTGATGGTTAATTGCATCACGTACAAGATATAATTTGGAAAAGCAAAGGTGGTTGATATAATTTGCCAACTCTAAAAGCAAGATTGTGTTTAAAGACACGAAACTGACATTTTTATATATCATGTCAATTCAAGATCGATTCTTGATTATTTTGTTTGGTATTTTTATTATCATCATTCATCCATAAGCATTTCACAAGTCGTTCCGTGCCGTATCGTACAGCTTCATTTCACAAGTCGTTCCATGCCGTATCGTACAGCTTTAGAAGTGATTGATCATTTCCATTTCACCCGTAGGCAGTGAAGCACCTGTGTAAGGGCTAGCCAGCCCTTTTAATTTTTTTTTTGAAAGTGTAAGAAAATAAAATCAATATTAATATTTTTTTTCCTAATTAAAACAGTAGGTATGTAAGAGCATCTCTAATGTAATGTTAAATCATTATGCCAATACTATTATTTAACACAGAGTAAAAAACGCATGCACTAATACAGTAATGTAATGTTAAATCATTGTGCCAGTACTATTATTTAATACATAGTAAAAAAAGCATGTTCCAATACAGTGCTGTGCCAAATTTTACATAGGCTATACATTCTGCCAAATTTGGCAGAGTGTATATCATATGCCAAATTTAACACAACAATAAATACAGTCGTATTTGTTGACTTTTTTGTTTTAAATAATAAAAATTTTACAAATTTTGTAGGAAAAATTGAAATTAAAACAATTCTAACAAAATATTCAATGCAATTGAATGCGTTGGCTGTATTTGTAAACTTTTATAATTTTAAATAATAAAAAATAGCATATCAAATAGAATTTTATAATGGAATACAATATTAAAATGATGTGCCAAATATAATATTTTATTATTATTATTTTGCCAAATTTAGCTTTAACATTGACCGAGATGGTCTAATGTAGATAAAACTAATACTTTCAATTCACGTATAACGAGGCTTGATATTTTTTCCTTCTTTCTTTAATAATAATTCTCTATCAAAAATATTGTGAACTTAAATATTTTATTTCATATTGAAATTTATGATTATTATAATTTTAAGTTTATAGAATTTTAGGAGTAATTTAATTATTAATTAATCTAATTTTAAATTTACAAACTATTGATATTTTTCTTTTTGGTTTTTAATTATTCTTTTGCTTCTAGATTTGTGACGTGATGCTTCTTCAACAACAATAATGTTTATGAAAAATAAATTTTTAACAAACTCCCGATTGTTTACATTGAAAACGATTGCAAGTAATATTGATTCGGATTTTATAATTAATAAATTTGATATTTTGAAAAATTATAGGATACAACTTGATTAGTGTTTGATTGTATTTGTATTTCATGAATCTTTTATAATTTGTTTTGACTTTTTTTTTGTTGTTAATTTTTAACACATTTGTTTATACTATACATTTTACAGGGTCAAAAATATTTATTCTAGCCCATCTTAGTATTTAATCCTAGTTACATCCCTGATCGTATGTCTTCTATAATAGGGGTTCGAATTTCATATTTGTTTATTAAATTTTAAAATGTAGAAAAACCTCTCCCAGTAGTACGGAAAATTTCATTCCAAATTTTATTTGTAACGGTCGATTTCGTGCAACAAATCCTAATAAACCTCTGACCCGGTTGATATCAACCAACACATTTGCAACTAGTACACTTTTATAAAAATACTTATAGTATAAATCATTCATTTTGTAGGGTTTTTCATAATAATACTCTTATCGATAAACATAGAAGTCATATCATAATTTTTTTTTTTTTTTTTTATCATGATCAAATCACGAAAGTCAATATTAAAACCTTTTGCTTTGTTCACAAATCACGCTTAGTAAAAAGTTCACATAAAAACATACTTTTTATGTAAATAAATAAGTAAAACATTTTAATCAACCTCTAGAGTCAACGATAATTCTATAAATGGTCCTACAAATCTTTTTAAAATATAATTAATTTCTCTTCAACTAATCTGCAGTTATAACTTTTTTTTTTTTTTTTTTGATGGATCTGCAGTTATAACTTACAATCTTCAATATCCACTAACACACACGTGACACGTCAATGGACCCTACTTTGATTAATCCATCCTACCAATATAAGAATATAACTTTCTTTTTTTTTTTGATAAACCAATATAAGAATATAACAACCATTGATCATTGATCATGAACCCTAAATTTACGAAGTTTAATGTCAAATTTATGATATTAATTCGAAAAATCTACGAAGTTTTAACACTAATATTTATATATGAAATTACATGTCAATCTATGCCGTTGATTTTAAAAGTTCATTTGCTATTCGAGAATTCTAAAGAGTAAAATGAAACTCAATTCATGATCGATTTGTATTACAACGTTAATTTCCTAGTAGGTTAGGAATTGTTACGTAAATCCTACTCAAATCATGCATTATGTTTTTGTTGGAAAGAGAACTTAATTCACCTTTTCCAAGTTCCACATAAGAAATTAAGTTTTCTTTTCTGAATTTTTTTATTTTTTTTTTCTAACATCAAACACATCCTAATTTATAAAATTGAATGTTGTGAAATTAATTATGAAATTTGTGTGTATTACATGAGTCATGTGAATTACGAAAAACTTAAATTAAAACAAATGTTGAGGACCCTATATATATATATATATATATATATGACTCATCTTAATTAATTACATTAAAGATCTACAACAAGAGAAATCTCTAATTTTGATAATCTTTGTCTTGTACTAAATTGAGACCATTGATTGAAGTTCGTTATTTTAATATCCAGATTCCGGACCCACAACAAATAAATTAACACTGTTTATTTATAGCATGCTTTCATGTTTTCAACTAATCCATTGATTGTTTTTTTTTATAGAACTAATATTTTATTTTCCTTTTATGGAAGTCTAAAAAAAACGTTTTTTATTTGGTTAAGTACCCATCACTTCAAGCCTTATTGATGCCGAAAATTTCGGCATATTTTTGGTTTGGATAAAAACTCATAAATTGTGATTTATTGAATGACATATGTAGGCATGTATCAAAGCAAATAGTAGAACAATTTTGTCAAAAATAGTTGTTAATTATAAAAGCACATGGTAAAGACTATACAGTTTAGAAAAGATTAGTTCCGATTGTCCTTATAACATATTGTTTGATAAGAAAGATTGAATTTATATCTGCACCCATGTGTTAGAAGAAAATTATTTTATGTATATATGTGTGTGAATATGATATATCCAAGGATTCAATCAAGAATTCAACATTTGTGTCTTGGACAAGAATTCAATAATAATAATAATAAGTTATTTATTTATATATGTTAGTTTTAGGTAACTATAAATCTCTAAACAGGGGCGGAACAATGAGAGTGTAGCCCGGGCAACCTTCTTGAAAAAAAAAAAAGAAGAAGTAAATATATAAAAGGTTAATTATAGAAACAGCCCCTAAGGTATGATAATATTACATGAATATGATGTGTTTGTCTAAATTTATTGAAATGTAAATATTTTGTTGTTCAAAGTAAGTGGTAAAAATACATATAGTATTATGGCTTTTAATATTATAGAATTAAGTCATTTGTAAGTTAATTTTTTTTTTTTTTTTTGAACTACTAATTTAAATAATTGTTTAATATATTTTATATTATTGAGTAGTCCATTATTGGTGTCATCTTATTATTAAAAAATTAAACAAATAATATCATCAAGAATCATATAAAAAGTTTGTTATTCTTAATCAATAACCCGTATGTCTTGCACGGACTTTATTATATTAATGTGTATGGAGGAGGACAAATGGAAAATCACAAGAGTTTTCTCTACATTGCACACCGAATTTAATAAATTTAGTGTGAGAGTTTGTGAGTTATTAATTATGCATTAAAAGATGGGTGTCTTTGGCTCTGTTTGTGCAGCTGCTGCTGTCTTGGTTTGTGGGGTTTTTTTCCTTTCTTTGTTTCCGGGGGTTGGCTCTGTTTGTGCCTTGGCCTTTGGCCTTTGTTTTGCTTGCCTTCTTGGCCTAATAATACTCCAGCTTTTCAAAAAAAAAAAAAAAAAAAAAAAAAAAAAAAATTATGCATTAAAAGATATTGATTAAACAAAAATAGATAAATCCAGCTATTGATTAGCTAATGAATTGTCTTTGTAATGTTAGTGTGTAATGAGGAAAAAAGAGAGACTATTTCTACATATAATTTAGCCCGAGCCATAAATATTTCCTAGGTACGCCCCTGTCTCTAAACATCACTTCAAGAAATATTTAATTGAGCCATAAGGAAATAATATACATATTCTATATTATGCAATTTATATATGGTGGTCAAATGTGTATCTTTTGTTTTCTGTCCTATATATACAAACCATGTCACATTTCACATGCACATACTCTCATAGATATACATTACCATATGAAAACAAAGCACTACACGTGACATTGGATATAACCCATTTTTGATTTGGGTCTCGTTGTCATACATAGCCACATAAGAGAAGATCATGGGTGCAGTGGATCTTGTCACGATCTCGTGGCAAAATCGTAATGGAGATTCTCTATGCATCCCATTGCATTCTAGTTTTTACCTATATATATATATATATATATATATATATATATATATATATATATATAAATGTTTTGGTGCACTAAAATTTTATTAGGAATTTATAGAAAATGAGCATCTTTCAATGAATTCAAAAGATTTTTAATTAATGAATTGTTTAAAAAAGTAATTCCATAATTCAGTAATTCACAAAGGTTTTTGAAACGATTTCTTAACTTTTCCTATAATATGAAATAAATGCGAATTAATTAGTGTAGTTTAGAAAATCATTGATTTAATAATTTTCTAATTAATTTTAGAAAAAAGTTTTTTGCTTTTTGTTTTAAATTTCAATAGAATCTTTTCATCGTTCATGTGAAGTTTATGTGCATGTAATAACTTTTATTGTAGACAAATTAGAAACATTTGCCTAGTACGAAATCCTTTTGATTTTAGTCATTTTCATATATAATTCACTTTGTAGGCAGTGAAGTAGAAAATCTCAAAGATCAAATTCCAAAAATACAAAATTTTGCGAGAAATTTTGTTTATATTTGAGTTACGTTATTAATTATCTTTTCAAAATAAGAAATTAAGAATCCTATATATAATTGGAGGGGTAGAGAGGATGGTTGCTTTCCTTCTTATAATGCCAACAAAAACAAGTCTCTATAGAGTGAACCATGAATTGAAGACCCCAAATAGGAAAGTAGAAAACACCATCGCACCAAACAAACAAAAAAGAAGAAGAAAGTATTCAACACTCATATTTGAATACTATGAACGGGTACGTATTGAAGAACAGGAGCCCACAAGTAAAGCAACCAAAAGAGAAATTTCAAAGAACCTGGACCTTAATCCACAACCAATCTCTTGAGTCTTGACACACATTGTGTTGTTTTTATCAATCGGTGCACATGCAATATTATGCTCTCTCTCTCTCTCTCTCTCTCTCTCTCTCTCTCTCTCTCTCTCTCTCTCTCTCTCTCTCTCTCTCTCTCTCTCTCTCTCACACACATATATATAGTTTTTCTATTGTCAATTCGTCATGATATAAAATTTATCATGACGAAGAATGTGGTGTTATTTGTAAATCAACAATCTGGTCAGGACTTGTAGAAAACGAAAGCAAAACAACACAAACCAATACGTTGGAAAAATTCGTTAGGGAAAACCGAGTCCCGTGTTACACACGGTGTCCTTAAGACGATTTCGCCGTATATTACACCGTATATGTATAGCGATCGTCTCCCAGGATACAACGGTTTAACAGTGGAAGTGCGAAGCACAAGCCACTTTCAGCGAACTCAAACCGAGCTCAAACTTACCAAGAAAAGAGAAGAGAAGAGAAGAAAGAATTTCGGGTGCTATGTGTAATTTTTGGATGAGTGATATGAGAGAAACACTAGGGTATTTATAGGCAAAACCGAAGCTTCTTGAATACGATTCTAGGCTCTTGGTGAATAAGCAAAACCGAAGCTTCTTGAATACGATTCTAGGCTCTTGGTGAATAAGCAAAACCGAAGTTTCTTGAATACGATTCTAGACCGAAGCTTCTTGAACACGATTCTTGGTTCTTGGTGAATAAGCAAAACTGAAGTTTCTTGAATACGATTCTAGACCGAAACTTCTTGAACACGATTCTTGGTTCTTGGTGAATAAGCAAAATTGAAGCTTCTTGAATACGATTTTAGACCGAAGCTTCTTGAACACGTTTCTGATTAAATAAGGAAAATAATTTAATTAAATAATAATTAAAAACCCGATTCTATATTCTTGGTGATCAAGCAAGAATATCATAATCCAAACAATTAAAGCTTTCCTTATTCTTCACACAAAAACGTTGACTTAGTGAAGTGGCAAAAAGTCAACTAGACTCTCACGGTCCAATCGGAGTGGCATTCGTGTATGCAAGACGTGCCCCATCCTGTGCACACGAGAGAGAGCCTCTATGCCACACACATGTTGATAGCTCCTATCACACATTTATTTATATACTACATATAAGTTTCTTCCCTAGCCAATGTGGGATGTGCCATTGTTCACCACATTTTGGTCTCACTTTGAGACTCAACTTCTCATTCACCCATCAACCATTTTGTGAGTTTGAGTATATCATTTCGAAGCTCTCACAGAGGAGAATTCAAATACACTTTAATCTTCCATTTTCATGGCATTAATCATACTCAATTTGTCCTCTCAAATTAAGAGTTTATCACAAAAATTTTCAACATGTGGATCATTCGATTTATATACTTTGACTCAAAGTATATGCACTTGTCAAAACTTCTTCATAACCTATGATCCACACTTTTCGTCCTGATATATTTTATATCAGGACGAACTGACAATAGAAAGACTATGTATATATATATATATATATATATAATCAAGTTGGATCTGATTTTTCTTTTTTCATACAGGTTCACAGATTATCTCAATGAATACGTAAAAAAAAAAAAATAATAAATAAATAAATAAATAAATAAATAAATAAATAAAGTCCAACCTAGTTAGAGAAGGACTTTTTAGATATATAATCTATTATATATCAACGTGTACATTTCTTGTAGGATTTTATAGTCTCAAAGATTAGGTGAAAATCCATGTTTTAGATTAGTTTATTTCACGTGCGTGTCCCTTGAAAATTAGGAATCTACTTGATTTTGAATCAGGAAAAAAAAAAAAAAAACACTTAACTTAATAATTAGTTATTTTAAGTTTAGAAAGTATGTTTAAAATTATTTTATAAAATAAAAAAGTTTAATAAATGGAATGTTTCGTAAAAACATTGAACAATACATTAAAAAAATAAAAAATAAAAAAAAGTTTTGCTCAATATTAGCATGGAGATCAAGTTTTAGTAATATTGTTTCTATATTTAATTAATATAATGTTTGAATAAATTATTATTTGTGAATCAAGTTCTTAGTTATCATCACCGTCTGATGTGGTTAGGTGGTAAATTATGTTTATTCATATGCCTCAAATTCAGGTCACCACTCCAAAGGTGGTATGTTAAAAAACTACCAATCAAATTTTTTGTGCATAAAATTGAATTATTTGAACAGAGAATCAAACAAAGAATTCAATTATATGTATAAAGATCATATAATGTATTTTAACTCTAAAGTTTCCACTTCCTATGCATCAATCAATGGGATGGTCCATTTCAACTTTTTTTTTTTTTTTTTTTTTTTTTTTTTTTTCTCAATTAAGGGTGGTTATACCAATATTTTTCAGAAGGATGACCCACATTTGTACTGATCCTGTTGAACAATATAACAACAAAAAATTCCTCCCCATCATATTCATCTCCAACTTGTAGTACCTTTTTCATAAAATTGTACTTCGTCATAATCTTTTTTAAAAGATTAATGCTATTTGTAGGGAATTAGAATTTGTTTTCAATCATTTATTCTATTTACTTATTAAAGTGACATCCTCTAATAAAAATCAAAATCTAGCTAACAATCTAGAATCTAACATTGCATGTGACTATGAACCCTAAATTGGGTCCTCCTTTATATAAATATATATATTTTTATTTTTTTCTATTGTCAGTTTGTCCTCATATAAAATATATCAGGACGAAGAATGTGAACCATTAAATTTACATACTTTGACTCAAAGTGTATACACTTTTCAAAACTTCTCCATAATCTATGGTCCACATTTTTCATTTTGATATATTTTATATCAGGACGAACTGACAGTAAAAAAACTATATATATATATATATATATATATATATAAGGAGAACCCAAATCTTATTGACTTAGAAGCACATTGATTCTTGTCATTGAAATTAAAAATAAATAAATAAATGGAAAATCACTATGATGAAATTAGAAGAGACCCATATGTATGCTTTCATATATGTCTCTCACTCACTACAAAAGGAAACATTTTATTTTTCAAACTATTATAAATTTGAAAATTGAGAGACCGACATGACTTAAATTATCTTAAACTATGGTCTCATCAAAATATTTGTACAAATTTACCACCGAACCATCTCAAGTATCTCAATTTTTTTTTTTTTTAATTTCTTAACGGTTTATTTCCTTTTTTTTCTTCCTTTCTTTTTTCTCGAAATTTCCTACTAATACACACTAGCTTCTACCTAGGGTTGAGCCAAAAGCCTTTATCGATGGTGATGCCTTCTTTAATCGGGTTTCCATGATGATCAATGACCCACATTGATCAAAAAGCACTTGTTTTTCTCACTCACAATCTTCACTGATTCACGGTCACCTTTCTTCTTTTTTTGGCTTCCTCTTGATGACTTGATCTGTCTGTCTCCGTGATATTTTATCTTTTCCATGGCATGCCTTGCTTTTGAATTTTCTTCCTTGTAAAATTATTATGTTCTTGCCATAATGAAGTTAAAAAACAAAAATGAGTAACATCAATAATGAAGAGAATCACATTTTAAAAGTGTGTATATCAATTGCTTTACGTAATCACACAACTGGTTGTACATATCATTCTCTCTCATGGTAAAGGGTAATTTTCAAGAATCTCTCATAATATTTGATTTATAGATTTATAATAAAAATATAATAACATTTCAATTTGGTTTTAATTGTGATTATATGTGGCCATGAACCTTGAAGTAGTTTATAACTAGGTAGGTTCTTTAGAATTAGGAGTTCTCTTCAATAAATCCCCAAACATAAAATTATGTCCAAACTATATATGTTTATAACGTTACAAAGCTGGTTCTGTAACGTTACAAGGTTAAAAAAACAAATTGTCTTAATTTTGTAATATTATGTTACATAAGAGTGATCCTGATTTTTTATATATAATATTATACTACAAAAGGACAATTCTGATTAAAAAAAATCATAACCGTCATGACTAAAGAACCCGTATTTCTGTTTTCTAATATAGGAGTATAATACAATATCATAATAGATCAATTTACACTCACACCAAAGATTAGCTTACATTTAAGATTCTTGTATAATTATAAGTGTTGCAGAAAGCGCTAGGTGCTAGTCGGGCTCCCGCCTAGCGCCTAGTCGGGGACTAGGTGGCTGGCCGGAAGTTGACTGGCAGCAAGCCGAAGATCAGTCGGAATTTTTAAATTTTTTTTTTTTTTTTTTGTAATTGAGTAAATGTTCATACTATTTCATATATTGAACCTTAAATTAAAAATAAAATTCCAAAAAACTCAATATTAAAAATCAAAATCCATAAAAAAAACTAAACAAAATCTAACTCAATCAAATTCCAAAAGTCAATAAAAAGGTCAAATTGATCAACAGTGACTAGTTATTGACTTTAACCAACTGGGCCAACTAGACGGTAAACCACCTAGTCAGGGCGGTGGACTGCCGACTAGGGATTAGGCGGCGGGGACTTTTGCAACACCGATAATTATATCAAAAGGAGAAAACCATCCATAACTATTCTTTCGACTTACACTTTCACTTGGTTTAATGTCTCATAATTAAAAAAAGAAAAATTATGACGATGATAAAAATATAATTAATGTCGAATCAATCACAAAAAGAAACTTTTTACAGTTTATAAATTAATTAAAACAAGTATCATTAAGAGTAGCCAATCGATTGCACGCACGGGCACCTCCCTCTTTTTTTAGCTTCAAAAAATGAGTCGGCTGCCCTATCATTCCTTGTTCATATAGAGAAATTAATTTATTAATTAAAGATATATATATGCTCACTTTTCTTTAAGAGCACTAGATACACTCTTAATATTTAAACAAAATAAATGAAGACCCACTTAAAATATCCCAGTATCTAACAATCTAATGTTAAAATAAAAACAAGAGGCAGACAATCATATCATATAATCATATATATATATATAGGCAAACAAGAGGCAGCTTCTTAGCTTAGATTAAAAATAGAAAAATAAAAAAGTATCTTATAATATAAACTGAATAGTGAATAGAAAATATATCGAATTCGGATAGTTAAAAAGTTTTTGATTAATTCAATACTCCTTAATAAAGAGATTCTAACAAATTTACATGGAAGTTTCATACGGATTCTTAATAAATTTAAGTTTTAAGTAATTTGTGAGAGATTTATGACTATTTTTTTAATTCACAAATATGTTAATTATTTTTTTTGGGAAAATTTCAAGATTATCTGCCTTGAACTTGTACTGTCAACATAGATGTCATATTCAAGCAATTATAAATTATCTTATTAGTATCATCTTATTGTAGATTTTTATCTTAGAATGAATTCTAGTCGTAAAGTTTATGTCAGAACGGTCCTATTTAAACCAAAAGATAAATAGACTTTACTATTAGAAATTATTGTACCGATCAGCATCATCTTAATGCCGGACTTAATTCTATCTGTAAAGTCTATATCAGAATGGTCCCGACACCCGAACAAAAATTAAATAAGCTTTGCATGGGATTTAAGTGGGCGGCACTCAATACTGTTGGGGATGATGGATATCAGGATATGGGTTGGTCACTTGATTGATTAGGTCAGGCCAGTGGTGCCTTCAGGAAAGCAAAATGAAAAATATCGGAGGGGTGAAGTACTGTGAAGTGAACAGCCACCTACAAAGATAGGTCCCACGCCCACCATTTTTAAAGAGCTTTAGAGATAAACTCAATACATAGCTAGATCACCAGACAAAGATGGTAGGGGTCCATCAAGATGTGACCTATATACATGCTCCACAACTCTTATTCTTATTTTTCATTTTCATCATTTCATTTATTTTCTTTTCTTTTTTAATTACTTATTATTTTAATTATTTAATTACTCTCCCCTTTAATGCCTATAAATTGGAAGGCTGGCAACCCACCTTAAACCACACACACAAGCAAAGTTTTACTTTGCATTCACTGATCACTAGAAAGAAGAGAGAGTAGTTTCATAGATAGAGAGAAAAGAAACAATATCAACAACAACAACAACAACAACAATGGAGAGTACTTTCCCGGTGGTTGATTTGTCCACGCTCAACAATGGTGATGAGAGAGGATCAACCATGGAGTTGATCAACGATGCCTGTGAAAACTGGGGCTTCTTTGAGGTATATATATATATATATTTATACACACACACACATATATATACATATATTGATGTTTCTGTTTATATTTAAAGTAATATTTTAGAGCTTGAATAGCTTCAATGAAGCAACATATATATGATTAAAATCATTTTGTAATGGTTGTTTATTTTTTTTGTTGAAGCTTGTGAATCATGGGATATCTCATGAGCTGTTGGACACTGTGGAGAAGCTGACAAAGGAGCATTACAGGAAATGTATGGAGGAAAGGTTCAAAGAAATGGTGGCAGCTAAAGGTCTTGCTGCTGTCCAGTCTGAAGTCGGTGATATCGACTGGGAAAGCACCTTCTACTTGCGCCATCTCCCTACCTCAAACATGTCCGAGATCCCTGATCTCGAAGAAGATTACAGGTCAGTTGTCAGAGTGCTGCTGTTGCAGAAGTCTGCACTTTATTTGCTTATATATTTTAATAAACTTGTATGTTGTTTCTTGAACAGGAAGGCAATGAAGGAGTTTGCAGGGGAACTGGAGAAGCTAGCAGAGCAGCTTTTGGATTTGCTATGTGAGAATCTTGGGCTAGAGAAGGGTTACTTGAAAAATGCATTTTATGGGTCAAAAGGACCAACCTTTGGAACCAAAGTCAGCAACTACCCTCCATGTCCTAAACCAGATCTGATTAAGGGACTGAGGGCCCACACTGATGCTGGTGGTGTCATTTTACTCTTCCAAGATGACAAGGTCAGTGGCCTTCAGCTTCTCAAAGATGGCCAATGGGTTGATGTTCCTCCAATGAAACACTCCATTGTTATCAACCTTGGTGACCAACTTGAGGTACAAAAACAACCATTTCTCTCCTATAATAATGATCATTAGCATAAACCCATTTAACTAATAGTCCTTAAAAATATGAAATCTTTTGTCAATTTTTGATATATTTTGTTTCAGGTCATAACCAATGGCAAGTACAAGAGTGTGTTGCATCGTGTGATTGCTCAAACAGATGGAAACAGAATGTCAATTGCTTCATTTTACAATCCAGGTAGTGATGCTGTGATCTATCCAGCACCAGCACTGGTGGCTAAAGAATCTGAAGAAAGCCAAGTGTATCCCAAGTTTGTGTTTGAGGACTACATGAAGCTCTATGCTGGGCTCAAGTTTCAGGCCAAGGAGCCTAGGTTTGAAGCCATGAAAACTATAGAGTCCACTGTCAACTTGGATCCAATTGTCACAGGCTGATACTCTGATTCCACCCCCCCAGTTAATAAAAAGATCTAAACTGGGTTTATGAGTCTCTGTCTTCCCTGTTAATAAGTCTAGTTATATACTGATTTCACTCATGGTTGGTTTGTGGAGGGTTAGTATTATAATTATCTGTGTAATCTGGTGTGGAAGAATATATATTATATAGTCTTTTAAAATAAGCCGAAAGCTTCATTGTGAAGTCAAAAAGTCTGGTGGTTGGTTGTGTTGTTGATGCAGTTTCTTATTATTGTAGAAAAATGACCAAAACAAGAAATCCTTTTATTTAATATAAATTTGGTGATTGATGATGTCTTAAAGATTCTATTTTTGGCCACTTACTATAATGTTCTTCGACCTTTGATCTTCCTGGTGTGGTTTGAGAGACACAGATGATCTCACAGGTTTCGTGTCCTTAAACCTACTGACAAGTTTCTTCTTCTAACAAATATGCTGGATCTCATTGTTAATAATAATAATAATTAATCACAAACAAACAAACTCCAACTTCTGCAAAGTGGAACAACAATAAAATCCACTTAAACCTAAATTTGTGTAACAATCAACAACTATTTGCCCATTAATAGAAAATGGTCACTAAAAAAACACAACAAAAAAGTCCTGAGTCATGAATCCATATCCTTTTCCCCACCAATGGATTTCTAATGATAGCTGTTTAGCACATAAAGTAAACTTATGATAAAAAGTTAAAGAAACAGACAGCCAAAAATATCCAAATTCTTTGCTGTATAAGAAACCAGACTAACAACAATAACCTGGCAAATCAAAGTGCCTCTGCAACCAGCAGGTAAGGTGTAACGGGATTTAACGTTACCATGAGAGCAACTTGAATATGAAGCGATGAAATAAATTATCAAACACGAGATAAAGTTAATATGATTCAGATTGCAGATAGTTTTCCTCAACTAGCATAGTTGTAAGCTTGTAATTTCAGTAATTTCACCACCTCACAAATTTAAGTAATCACAGAAACGATAATGGCAATTATAAAACACGTTAAAAGGAATTACATGGGCAGGAAAGACAAAACTCAGAAGCCAAACATATAAAAAATGTTTATTAAAAACTCATCAAGTGTCACAAACAATTCTTAATAGTTAATACCTTCACTTTGAAAATTGAACATGGAAGCCAATGATCCAAAATCTTTTGAGTATACCACTTCTCATATTGGCAACCGAATTCCCAATTCAGAAAGGAGAATCACCCGCACTTCCTTTCCAAGTACATGCTCATGAATCATGAATAACACGAATGCGTAAAAAATATTCATATGAAGAATATATAAAACATTGCATATCAATTCTTTGATGCTTGATTGGCCTCATCGCTCTTATCAGCTTCACCAGTCATATCAGTGCTTCCATTCTGAACCTCCTTCTCTTGTCCTTCTACAGCATCTACATTAGAACAATGATTCTTCAGAACCATTGAAATGTCAGCTTCAGATGCTCCAGCAAGTGTAAATCGCTCAACAGCAGCCTCAAGATGTTCCTTCCAACCACTCAGTCCTAATTTGCATTCAACTTGGGATCGCTCAAAAAGCATGTTACCCCAGAAGAGATGTATCTGTGATCTCATCACAGCTGCTTGTTCTGCAGCTTCATCAGCTGTAATCTCACTCTGACCAGCAGTTCCTGAGGTCTCTCCATCAGGTCCCGGTTTCTTCCTCCTTTTCAACAATTCGTCTCTCTTGCTTGCATTCGGGTCTTTTAGCTCTAGTGCTCTCTGCTCTTCCAACTTCTCCCACATCTCAGTTGCAGCTTTCATCTTCACCTCTGCACTGTCAAAAAGTTGAAGTGTTTCCGAAGCATCCCACCCTGAAAGATCTATTTTCTTAGCAAGCGCAAAAGACCAATGAAGCTTAGCCATTTCAAATTGTTGTTGCCCGAGTGCCAGCAAACCCTCATAAAAGTCAGGTTTGATCACAAGTGCCTCCTCGTACTTCTCTCTAGCCAAAGAATATTTTTCCTTCACCCAGTCATAAGCCGTTTGAAGCTGTGTTGCCACTATCTCCTTTCCAGCAGACTCATCTAATGGGATCCGTTTCCTTGCAGCACACATATGAACATTTCCCCAATTGAAGAAAGCCAAAGCAGCAACCTCCTGGAACTTTAAGGCAGCCTTGTCAAAAAGGTTTTGAGCTTCTTCACTGGTCACAGTCTCCTCAAGAGCCTCTGCACAAAGCTCCATCCCAAGCTCATGCAAGTCAATGTGAGCATCTGGGTCAATACCGACATGGGTGCGGAACAGTTGAGCAAACTCAAACAACCAATCATCCATCTCCACTTCCTTGCTATCTTGATCTTCTGAAGCTCCTGTTTTCTCCTTAGGAGCTTCTTTCTCTGCCTTATCAATCTCACTATCAGCAGTTTCCATTGCGGATTCACTGAGAGAAGAATGAGATCCACTTTCATCTCCCTTATTTTCCTCAATCTCAAGCGGCTTCTCCTCCTCTTCTTCCAGCAAAGGTGGCTCTTGTTCTGGACTAACTTCAACAATATGCAATCTCAACATCCCAAATGAATCAGATTTATCTGTTTCCGGCTCTCGTGTCATAAGGCTGTCCACAGAGGACTCTGCCATTCTGAGTTCCCCTGTACCTGTTATAGTCACCAAATCTCCATCGTTATCCTTGTACTTGATCAAAACTGCCTTTGATGAAGGGAAACGCTTACTCACAATCTCCCGTAAGGCTTTGAAACTGCAATTTACTGGCATCTGGCCAAGCCTGATGTCATGATCATAAACAAACTTCAACGGCCTCCATCTTACTGGCACCTCCAAAACTTGCCGACGAGTAGGCAACGACACAGACGAAGACAAAGACTGCTCTCTCTGGCTATCCTTACTTGGATTACCAGTAGCTTTCGAAGAACTATTTGACGGTTTCAGCACAACCTTGGGCGATTGTGCTTTCGTCTCATAGCCATTTTCAATCGCCGCATTCATTTGGGGTTTCTCCAGCTTACTATTAGGAAATACAACCTGTCCCCCAGGCGAAACAGCTGCCTTCTTTGGCACCGGACGGGCAGGTAAACAGGGTCCAAGCCCAGCAATTGGTGCCCCACGAACAGCAGAAGCTCCAAGAGCAGCAGGGGAAGGGCGGCTCTGGAGGTCTTGCTGAGCCTCCTGGCGAGGTCCCAATGCAGTCCTCAATCGCCGGGAAATCTCCAAAGCATCCCGGTGATTCGCATCAGCTCCTAACAATACCTGAACATCCTGCATCGCCATTTCATACTTCCCTATGGCCTCAAAAGCCCTAGCCCTCCTAAGGAGAGCTCGGACAAAGATAGGCTGAACCTGAAGTGCCATAGTACACTCAGTAATCACAGTCTCATAATCTATAGGCTTCATCTGCATCAAACAAGCAGCCCTGTTGCTATGAAACACCGCACGGTCAGGGTGAGTTTTCGGAGTAAGCTTAAGAGCATTATCATACTGTTCAAGAGCACCCACATAGTCCTTATTTTGAAACCTCTTGTTGCCTTCTTCTTTCAACTCATGGGCTCTCTTCAAAAAGATTGAAGAGTCCAAATCAACAATACCACCATTAGCATTTGCTTTTACATTTGCAGTTGCAGAAGTATCACCAGAGACCGGGTTTGAGTTTGAACCACCCTTTTTTCTTCTACCTCCAGATTTCCCCATTTAACCAAAATAAAAAATAATAATAATAAAAAAAAAAAATCTATACTTTCTCACACAATCACTCACTTAAATCTATACCCTAATCAAAATAAGACCAAAGTTTCAACCTTTGAATGCTTTTGAGAACAAATTTTCGAGCTTTATATAAATAAAAGAGAGAGATTGAAAAGGGTATACTTACAAATGATGAACCTTTTCGTTGATGATCGTGAATTGGAGACTGAAGCTGGATTTGAGAGGGACAAGATGGGAATTTTGGAGAAATTTTTAGACCTCTGCTCCTTTTCTGGAGAGAAGGGGCACGTGAAGATGATATGGGGTTTTGGGCAAAATCTCTGTAAGTGAAACCCTAGATAGTTGGATCAGTTTTTTTTTTTTTTTTAAATTGGATGTGTAGTCATCTCAGCCGTTTATTTGTTGACTATTTTGGGAAACACTCTTCGATTTTGACCATTCCAATCACAATATTCTCATCAACATCATCCATTGGCTCGGGATCTACGTGAATCTTTAGTGACACCTAAGCACAAGAGGAGAAATCAAATGGTCAATATTTTTTTTTTTCTTTTTTCCTCTCATGCAAATAAGTTCATTCAAACTCAAAAATTCTTAAAAAAAAATAAAAATAAAAAAAATACTTAAATAATGTATTATATCGAGTTTTAGGTGATTTACCGAATTACCGGTACAAAAAATATATCAAATCATCTAATAATTCAACCTCGCCGATCCATTAATTACTAATTATCTCAATAAAATTAAGTTAAACTCGATTTTACGCGCCACAAATTTTCATTTCATTGAACTTTTTATTATATGAAATTGGTTTCCAAAGAAATTGTTTTTCTTTGGAAACCAATTTAGCGGATTAAATATTTCATTACTTATCTCAAAAAAACCAACACCAACCCAATAAATTTTCACAATTTTTTCTCTATTATACAAGATTTATAATTTGTATAATTGCATATAGATTTGACAAAATTTTATTTATAAAAATTTGTGTTAGTGACTTATTAGTGGTCCTATTTTTAATTAAAAATATCTTAAATTAAGTGTACTTGGAAAATGTAGGGGTGAATTTAGCAAAAGAACAGGCCCAAAAATCCAATAAAAGCCCACAATACACAGCTTCAAAGGATAATTCAGTAATTTTACCTAATTGAGCGTCTAGGGTTCTTCTCTCCGATGACCCTATAAATATATCCCCATATTCCTGCTTCTCATTCGACATTGTTCTCCATCGCAGCCTTCAAAACTTTGGTTTTGAATTTTATTTTCTTCTTGTTTGCGATTTATCTTTGATAGTTTTCAATTTATTTATTTATTTTTGCTGTAAATTTGTTATTGCAAAAGCCTCTGTTCTGATAAAAATGAATGGAGAGACAGATTGGTGTCTCTTCACTCTGAAGAACAGGAGGTAGATCAAAATCAACGGCCGAGATATCGTTTCAGTCGTCACTTTCTATCCATTGACGATTCGATTGTTGCTCGTCCACATTCCTTTTTTCACTTTTCTTACACTAATTTTTTTATTTTTGGTTTGTTTTCCCTCAATAAAATAAAATTACATGAATTGCAATCCAAACCTGGATCCGAATTACATCAATAAAGAGAAATTTCCAAGACCATCCTGGAAATAAAAATGATATTAACATTCATAGATTTCTTCTTACTATTTTCAGTGAAAACTATACTAAAATTAATCTATTTTTCTCTGATAAAAAGTTTTTCTTATTATCTCGTTGAGCCTGAAAATGATGTTGGTAAATTCTTGAAGCTGGAAACATCAAACAGCTCCATGAATCTCTGATCCGAGACCCTAGCTTTAGCAGCCGCGAACCTCTGGTACTCGTCGAAAATCGAAGACAGACACCATTTCTGCAATTTTCTCAAGCACCCCACAAGACAACCAGTCCGGTGCTGCACACAACACATTTGACACATCAAATTATTGAAAATTTTAAAGGAGACATGGAAACATTAGATGATTCAAGTACCTTGCCGCGTTTGCAATGAATCAGGATAGGGTGGTTCCTTACATCTGGAAATTTTTTAGCCAAAAAACATACATTAACAGAGATTTTGAAACAAGAAAAGTGAATTTGAAGTTTTATGTGATCACGAACAATACCTAGAACTACTTGCAATGCTTCGCGGATTGTTTCCTCTGGAATGTTTACGAACGGCTCCTGATCATATTGGTGATCAACATGCAAATTTTAGCAGACAGGCAATCCAAAAAGGGAAAAATAATTAGTCCGGTATACACAGTCAAAAGACCCAATATTAGTCACAAAATAGGCTCAATTTCTTCACTTTTTAATGACAAAATTAATGAAAGCAAGGGAAATTGCAAAAGGGGCAGACATGGAGGCAAAAAGAGGTAAAAGAAAGCAACTTCTTGTAACAGAGAAAAGGAGGATAGTGTTGAAAGTTAGGCAGGAATGGGTGGAAATTGTTTGCCCAACAGGCTGGTCACTTGACTTTTGAAGATGATTAGCACAATCAAAGAATCCCAAGAACAGATCACATGGTTTGCTTTAAGTTAATGAAACAAAGAAAAAACAAGGATCAATTATTATGCCAATCCTAACATGTTTATCAACAGAAAAAAGATTAAGCTTTCTAAGTAATTCCGCAATTCTTGTTAACAAACAAAAATTCAATCTCTTTTAAAGAATTTAAAGAATTTCTGGTAATTACTAATAACCATTATAATAAAAGTAAGCAATTCAAACTTCGATTAATCGATAATCAAATGATAACATTCAATGAACAAAGTATCACAAAATTAATACATACTTTGCCTCCATCAATCGCGAACTGGAAAAGCCGAATCCCATTAGCCTTCAAGAACTCATTCATCGAATCCGGATAAGGTTCCGGACACAAATATCTAACAAGAAAAAACAAATTATCATCAAAAACAAAATTTTCTCCTCGGAATTCGGACATAATAAGCAATTCGAAAAATAATATAATTGTATGAGAAGATATATTTGATTACTCACAAAATGGAACGGAGCCCTAACGATTGCAAGAAGCTGAAATTGGCTGAATCAGGAAATCCGGACCTGAAAACGCCGTTATCGACCATCGCGAAGTTCAACGGCGGCACGAAGATCTCCTCGCCGTCCTTCTCATTCTCTTCGGTTCCGATCTCCGGAGCCAGAGGAATCTCCGTCGTAGTCGCCTCCGCTGCCGCGCAAATCTCTCCTCCGCCAAAGCCGTCGACTTTCATTATCGCGTTTCGCGCCAAAAAAAAAAATTTTGAAAAAAAATTAAAAATTGAAACTTGTAAGATTCGATTTCAGAGAGAGAGAGGTTTGATTTAGTAACTGATGACACGGAGAATCTCGAGTGGGATATGCAGGTTGTGTTTTGAATCGTCGAATTCTGTGTTGTCTGGTGAAGAAATCCCGTGAGCGCGTGAAATAAATGACGCCTTTTATTCCCGTTTTTATTTTATTTTGATTTTTTTTTTTTTTTTAAGAAAATAAATTTGGATTACAGATATAGACAGAGACGTGTAAAGAAAGTAAGGATCAACCAATAGTAAGATTACACGTGTAAAGTTACTTTCTTTGTTAACTATTAAAAATAAAATATTTTTATTGTCAGAAATTCTATTATCAGTTCGAACTGACAAAAGTTATATCAGATCCTTGCATATGGGTCACTGGATTTAAATACTTTGACTTGGCTGTATGCACTTGTCAATCAAAGTATTTAAATCCAGTAGCCCACATATAAGGAACTGATATAATTTTTGTCAGTTCGAACTGATAATAGAAAAACTATTATTACTGTTATTCAAATATATATATATTTATACAGATTTTCTATTATCAGCTCGTCCTGATAATAAATATATTATAACGAAAAATGTGAACCACTAGATAATAAATATATTATAACGAAAAATGTGAACCACTAGATTTACATACTTTGACTCAAAGTGTATGCACTTGTCAAAACTTCTCCATAATCTGTAGTCTACATTCTTCGTCCTGATATATTTATTGTCAGGACGAACTGACAATATAAAGACTGTATATATATATATATACAGTCTTTCTATTATCAGTTCGAACTGACAAAAGTTATATCAGTTCCTTGTATATGGGTCACTAAATTTAAATACTTTGACTGACAAGTGTATACAGTCAAGTCAAAGTATTTAAATCCAGTGGCTCACATGTAAGGAACTGATATAACTTTTGTCAGTTCGAACTGATAATAGAATTTCTATATATATATTATTACTGACGTGTGGATAATATTATAATCGCAATTTCATTTACGTTGATGGATGTTATTTTTATGTGATAAATGTAGGGTTGGTCCTAAGATTTTAAGGGCCCGAAGCGAACTATGAAAATAAGGTTCCCGACTTTCCAACGAATTCAACTCTTCTATAAACGAATTACTTAAAATTGTTTAAATTCTTGAGATTTCGTGTATGGATTTTCGCATGAAGAGAGCTTCCAAGAACCATAGAATTGATTTCAAATTGTTTTTTCGAATGTCTAATATGCAATTTGATCTATTGTTGATATGGTAAGTATAATAATTGTATTTCTTTGGTGGGCCTTAAAAAAATAAAAATATAAAAAAAATAAAAAATAAAATAAAAAATATTAAAAAAATAAAAAATAAAATAAAACATATATAAAAGATGGGTCTTTAAGTAATCAAATTTTCTATTATCAATTCGACTCAAAATGTATGCACTTGTCAAAACTTCTCCATAATCTATGGTTCACATTCTTCGTCCTGATATATTTATTGTCAGTTCGAACTGATAATAGAAAGACTGATAATAATGTGATATATGGGCTGCTTTTTTTAAAAAACTGCACGTAGGCCTCTGGACTTATTTTCAAATTGAAATATACAATGTTTATTTTAGAATTGAAATTTAAGACCCTTCAAAAACGAGGACCCTAAACGGTTGCCTTGTGGGCCTACCCATAGGGCCAACCCTGGATAAATGATGTATTAGTTACTACTCATATGTAGATATGCCGAATCCCTTAAGCATAATTTTTTTTAGAGTAATTGCATAACCACCCCTAAGTTTAAGCATAATTGCAACTAAATGGATCTTTTGCTCAAAATTACACAAACCTCCCCTAATATTGATTGACTTCCATTAAAATTAACTTTGACCAAACTTTTAGGATAAAATTACTTTAATACCCCTATTTGTATTATTTTAAAACCTAAAATAAATAATCAAATAAATATTATATAATAAAATCAATTTTAATAAAAATAATGAGGAAAATGTTAATATTATTTTTTAAGATATTCATCACCCACTTTCAGAGATATATTATATAATATATAATAAAAATGTTAAGGATAATGTGCAATTAGCCCAAAAAAAATAATAACAACATTATCCTTAATATTTTTATTATATATTGTATAATATATCTCTAAAAATGGTGATGAATATCTAAAAAAAAATAACAATATTATCCTCATTATTTTTAATAAAATTTAAAATTATTATTATGTAATATTTATTTAATTATTTATTTTAGGTTATAAAATAATACAAATAGGGACATTAAAGTCATTTTATCCTAAAAGTTTGGTCAAAGCTAATTTTAACGGAGTCAACCAATATTAGGGGAGTTTGTGTAATTTTGAGCAAAATATCCATTTAGCTACAATTAGACTTAAACTTAAGGGAGGTTTGTGCAATTACTCCTTTTTTTTTTTTTGGGGTATTCTATATCAAAATTCATTACGTGTTTATGTCACTAATCACTACCATTTTTTTAGAAACTTTGCCAAATCACATGGAGTGGATGGGTGGCGTTGGTGGATGACTCACAATCACGAGATTGTTTTTAATTTTATCAACCAACTAACCAAAATGAGTAACTTTACAAGTACCTTTAGGCTTTAGGTGTGGAATAAGCTAACTTGACTGTATTAAAGAATTTGGTCACTTGGTCACTGTCCTTCTAATGACAGATATTGTCATGCTAAATGAACACCTCTTCTGTCAAAGTACATTGTACGGCGATAGATTTACATGTATTTTTGACATGTCTACTTCATCTTTTGGTTTGTCAAATTGAACTATTCCAACTAGCGTAATCACTAGGATTAAAGAACAATAATGGATTCATTAATAAAAAATTTGTTTTGCATCCAAAAAAGCATATCAAAAATGAGATACTGGAAGCCTGAGTTTGGCATAGTTGCCTCCTATCACATTCACCAAGCATGAAAGTAGGTTCGGTACCCACCCGAAAGCACACGAAAACAGCACCACGTACGTCATTAAGCCTTGAGAACATCTATTACAATACAGGATATTGATTATCAATCATAAAATGATGTTAAAAACCACAAAATAAAGGACTCATGGAGTACGTTGTAACTAGGCTTGCTATACATAGGGAGTGATATGAACAAAATATCAGTTTCGAGGAAAGAGTGAGCGTGGAAACTTTACAGATTTGATTTTTTTTTTACCATTTAGGCTGCGAGTGCAAGCACTTTAATAGTTCCTTGACTGTTTGCAGCCAACATTGTTGGGCTATCACTCTTCCAGCACACAGCACTGATGAAATATGGCCCGGCTTCATCATCAGCATCATCCCCATCGGAAACAAATCTATGTGAAGCTGCTGGTTTTGAGATCGCCTGCAAAAGTACCGAAAAAACTTAACTATATAATTTCGATGCCACAAAGCCAAGGTACCTGATCATTTAAAGCGTTCCCGAACCTTGTGATATGCAACCACTTCATTTGTTTCGCTGCCACAGGCTATATATTCGCTGTTTACTGTGAGCCCCACAAAGTTCTTCTCATTCGTGTGGCCTCTAAAAGTGCGCAGCTGAGAAAAATTACAAACCATGACTAACCCGGTTTAAACCATAATACAAGAGTAAATATTGACGATCAAAGCATTTGAGAAACATGAAGTATCACGAAGACATGAATACTTAAATGGAAGATATCATCATAGGGATGAATTGATAACCTACTGGCAAATTTTCCTTTACATCCCACAAGCGCAATGTGCTGTCAGTAGATGCAGAAGACAGTTCATTATTAGACAAAAATTTCACATATGAAACGGTTTTCTCATGCCCACTGAACACATAGAGTGGTTGGCTAATATTTCTCAAGTCATAATAATGAATGTGATGATCCGCAGAACCCACCTGCAAAAGTTTAAAAATCAGTTAAATCATATGAATGTGATAGAATACAAATAGAAATCTTATTCTAGTAAATCATTATGCTAGTATGCTATTGAAAGAATTATAAGCGCTAAATAAAATATTTCACTGCACCATTTCCAGCCCTTCAGCATAGAAATATTAAACAAGATCAAGTAGGAAGGAATGAAGGACTGAGAGTGACATACCGCCACATAAATGCTGGATCCAGGATTATACTTGACGGAACAAATATTTGCTTTCATGTCAATGCTGAGAACACTTGCTTCTTGCCTGGTGCACCAGATTTTGACCTGCGAATATACATATAGCAGAAAAATCAACTTGAAATGTCAAATTAACCCCAAGTTTGGTTCCGTTACGAAACCAGGTGGAATTGATTTGTGCCAGAACATATAAACAACATTACAAGTATGAAGCATAGATATTCAACATTAGTGGGTCGTGGAACTCAGCGGGAAATCCATTTTACAATTACCTTGCAGTCATCACTACCGGATACAAGCATTGAACGTTCGGAGCAAGAAAAATCAACACTCCAAGCTCTTTTTTCATGCTCCTCATATTCCATGACACTCTGTAAGAAGACGGCCTAGTTAATGTAACAAAAAGATGACGTTTTATGACAATCGCACACATATTGAGGCTAAAAGATGTCAAAGCTAGCACTTATACCTGACTCGTAGTTGCATCCCAGACAGTTACTATCCCATCATAATCACTGCTAGCAATTTGGCTTTTTGTGAACTTGTTCCAACTCAAGCAACTGAGTTTAGATCGTGTGGGCATTTCCACAACAGGACAGTGCACTTCAGTTGGTTCATTCACCGCCTGAACAGCAACGAGATTGACAAGTCAATCAAGGACATACGTGTAATAACAACACAGTGCTATGAAGGAACTTCAACCAAAAGCAAGAAATTGTAAGCTTAGGCAACACCCTAGGGATAAGTTATTAAGAATAATAATTGCTGGATTTACAGGTGAGATCTCATCTAAATGCAACTGTGCAATAAAATTATTGTAAAGTTAATTGTCCAAATCACCCTTCCACAAACAATTCCACTGATTATATAAGATAAAATTACCAACTCCACTGCAAGAACCCAGACTGTCATGTCCAACACTCACCGTGTAAAACTCAAAAATCTTTATGCGCCTTGAAACTCCAGCAGTAGCAAACAATTCATTGTCGCGATCAAACTCTATACTGCAAGATTTGAAATACTCCACTGATTATTTTCTAGCATATATGTAATAACAATTCCATTGTATGATTGGATAGTAACAAATTATTTTTAAGCAATTTCAGGAAAAAAACTTATTACCATGGCATGTAGTGCAATTTATAGCCAATGAAACCAAACAAGTGCCAAGAAACAGGGAGCATGAGACACCCGATTTTTTTTTTCATGCTATAGATACTAAGTTGAATGAAATTGCAAAACATAACATTTTGACTCACCTTGAGACAATGTTGGTAGAGTGGAAAAGATCCGCATGCCTAACTTCAGCAATGACTTTCAATTGACTAAGTTGAACCAGAAAACAGAAAAAGTATAAGTAAAGCAAAGACTCAATTCAAAACTCCAAAACAGGCTTCAAATGTACATCTAGTAATCTACAAAGTGGTACCCAAGTTTTTCTGGAACGAAACAAAAAAATGGCAACAACCAATAATGGAAGAAATATTCACCTGTACTGTGTAAAAGTAGTTAGCACAGACTGGAAATCCTTAAGAGCCGGACTATAACCTTCTCTACTAATTGTGCAAGTGTCCCCTTCTTCCGGTTTCTGAGACTGTCGACTAGTCCAATGCCGCCTCTTTTGCAAGTAACAATCTTGTAAGTCATTGAACTGTATCAGAATGAAATAGTAAGAACTAATTTCGTAAAAGATAGATAGTCCTGAAAGTAGTGATTCAACAGCCTATTTACATGATCATATATCCGATTATGAAATTTGGGGACAACCTTGCTAAAAGAACAAAATTCGCTCTAAATTTTTCAAGACAAGGTACCTGTGCATTTATTCGCCTTTTGCTTGCCGTATTCAGTCCTGATTGAGTAACATATTGTGAATCAGAGCCACCAGAAGGATCCCTAATTCGGACTCCCTGAGAACTTATAAAAGCCTTCGTAGCAGCCTTGTTGTGCTGTATATTGAATGAATCCATCCAATCTTGTACATTGCAGGAACTAGAGATAATGCCATTGCTATATTTGTCAATCAGTGAAGCCCTGGGTTTTGCTGCAGTGCGATCATCATACATCCTTAAGTTTACTAAACATCTCTCTCTTGCCCTGTACAATTCTATTCTATGTCTCTCTACAGCATTTATGTCCTCCTTAATGCAATGAAGATCAGTTTGAATCTGTAAAAGACACAGAGGATCATCAGTTCACAAAATAAATCAAATGTTCTTAAACAAAAAACTAATTGGTTTTTAAACCCAAGAGGGAGACAATTAAGACTGAGATAGCACTAGTGTCAATTACACATGAAACAGCAAGACACTCAGTTTGTTCCACCCAGAGAATATTATACCACTGAAGCCAAAATTCACCAAGAATCTATATTGTTATTCATTCAAAATCAATATATGCAATCCAAATCACGGATGATTGTTGCAATAGCATAAATAATGAGACTCATTCAGTCAATTTACCTATAATTTTAAGGTTTGAATAACTTTTTTCCTATCAGTAAATTGATAATCCATCAGAAAATATGCTTCTCTAACAATGTTTTTGTTTCTAAACTGCCTACGACACGAATTTCGTATTTTAACACACATTTAACAAGGCCTGGCATTTACAAGAAGGTTTGGATTGCATCCAGAAAACAGAACGCCTTCTGATCCTAAACGAAACTATAAACTGTAACAACAATAAATATACGACTACAACACAAAATGCAAATTCAAGTTCGAGAACCTCGTGGAGCTCTTCAAGCCTTTGCTTTCTTAGGCAATGCAAAAAGTCATGTAGTATCTGCATACTAGCCTCCGCTTCTTCTTGCTCCATTTTTCTCTTCTTCTCCGCAAGGAGAGATAACAACCCATCTAGCTCCTTAACAGAAACCTCACAACCCTGTCTAAGAATCACAACAAAGAGTCACTCTATTAGACAAAAATTACTAGTCGTGACCAGATGCACAACGAAACAGAAATTTCTAAAATAGAATCTGAATTAATTAACTAAAAAAAAAAGTTCAATCCTTTGAAATACTTGCACAATTTAACACCAATAATTAATTATAATATTGCAAAGTCTCCAAAATAAATATAATAGCTGACCTGTTGTAATGCTTGACGAAGATGTTCAACCGGAGATGCGGCCTTCGGTGTTTGTCTAGCAGATGTTTTCTTCAGCAACTACAAGATTTCAAATCAAAATCACATTTAAAGCAATATCGAAAACACAGAAACCAAAATTCACAATTTTGAATTCAATCTAACTTAGTACTGCTCTCCGATCATCGACATTACCGTTGTTTACATGCAAAATTCTCAAACTGATAAAAACGAAAATGCAAGCAAACAGTAAACCTCACCTTGTCGAGCATCAAATTAGGGAAAATATGGTTGTTCGTCAGATAAAAGCCACAACAAGGACAATCAAGCTTGTTCTTCAAATGAGTAAAAATGCACATGTAACAGAAACTATGTCCACACGCCGTCAAATACGCATCTCTCATCGTCTCCATGCATATCGGACACAGAGTATCCCTGTCCACCTCCACCACCTCTGCCGTCGCCGCCGCTTGATGCGGCGTCGACGGCGGAGTCTGTGACGTCGTAGGCGGCGGTTCGGATTTCACCGCGGGAACCAGCCCACCGCTAGTCGAGCTCTCTGCCATTCGAAAAACGGAGTCTTTTAAAAAAAATCAAAATCAAAATCAAATCCTCTCTGTTTCTATAAATTTGGGGTGAATTTTTGTATTTTGATTTCGTTTATAATTTTTTTTTTTTTTTTTTTTTTTTTTGGAGTTGATTGGTTTTCATACTGGAGAGCCAGGAGCGGTTCGTGGCTCGTTTAATGTGTTTGTAAATTGTATTTGTGAGGGCCTAAACGGCCCACGTTGGGCGGGCGATTTTCTTATGATTCATATTCTTATAAGTCAAGTCTATTGCGTGCATAACGACGCCGTTTTAATTGCAACCAAACCATGTTGGATTATTTTAATTACTTCATCATTAATTAATTCAACCACTCCATTCAAATGAGTGGTTATACAATTATATTTTTCCATAGCTTTTTTGGATGACATAGAAATAGAATCGGGTCTAGAGTCTATCGAGATCGAACCACTCAATGCAACCTGAATAGCTACTCCCAGATAAATCGAGATCGAACCACTCAATGTAACCTGAATAGTTACTCCTAGACAAATCGAGATCAAACACTCGGTATAACCTGAATAACTACTCCTAAAAAGAAAATGCTCAACCACACAATTAAAAAGGGATATACACAAATACAAGCAAATACAAAGCTATGGAGCAAACATCCTTGTACAAGTTTTTTTTTTTTTCTTTTTTTAAGTAACCATCCAAACACAAGCTTATGAGCTCTGCAAAATTATCAAAGGATTAGTCTATTGCCACGTACAAAATATCTTCATACATCTATGTTTTAATAAAACTTTTTTATTTCTAAAATATCATTACATTTAATTACTTAAAATATATGACTTTATAATGGAAAATTAAATTTACTTCTTACACCCATAAGTTGAATACACAATCTATCATAAACCCTAATAATAGATACTTAATCAAACCTAATATCAATCCGAAAATATAATTTTTTTTCCACATATAGTCAAGGAATTGATGAGCAAATAATTGATTTCATGGATTCCGAATGCATTTAAGTATGTTTACTTTCATTTTTATTATTGTTTTGTGATTGAATAAAAAATTATTACAGTTGTAGTCTTGTAGAGCTCTTTTTTTTTAAAGCAATTGTAGAACTCGATCAAGTCTACACGGTTCTTAAACACAACCCACTCAATCACTTTACTTTAACTCAACTACAAATTCTTATTAATTTAATTGGTTTGTAAACCAAAAAACTTGGTGGATGGATTTAAAATAAATAAATAAATAAAAACCAAAATTTTAAAAAGAAAAAAAATTAATTTGTTTGGTGATTGAGAAAATAGTTTTTTTTTTTTTTTTTTTTTGTTTTTTTTTTTTGTTTTTTTATGTTTAAACAAAAGAAGTTGCATATTGTTGTTTGTTCAATTATTGTTGTTGTTTTCTATGATGATGATTGAGTGTATAAACCATTATCATTTTATAGTTTTTTAGATAATTCAATTCATTGATTGGATCTCCATCAATTTTATTTTATTTTATTTTATTCGTTTTTTTCTTTTAATATTTGGTTCATCTCCACCATCCATCTTGAGATGGATAGCGGCGATCCAATTAAAAAATAATTGTTTTATTTTTTTTTTTCTGATTTTTTTTCAATTAATCTTGATTTTTTTTAATTTTTATTCATTTTTTTTATTTTTTAAAATGCTTGAAATGATGAAAAATACCCTTGTGTTAGAAAGTCTAATTTGGTCAAAGGTTGAGGTTAACCAAGTTTGACTAAGGTGAGTCTCAGTTTTTAGTAAAGTTGATTCCGGGTGTAAATGGTTAACCTGAGGGAGGTTGGGGGTTATTCATCTTTTTATTATTTTATTTTTCATATATCTAAAATCCATACCTTGTTTGGTTTGATAGAATATGAGAGAATAGGAAATGAAAGGATGTCTCATTTCTTGTTTGGATTGTTAAATGAGAAAGAAAGGAAAGGATAATGAGGGAAATAAAGATAATAGTTTTTTCTTGTTTCACCCAATTTACTTTCTTTCCAAAATTAGACAAAAAATAAGAGAAATGAATTTTTTCAATATCCCATAACTAACTCTATTAATATTACATTTGTTTTATTTCCTTTTCTTTTTATTCATAATCATCCCAACAACAATTATTAAAAACACTATCTTTCCTTTCTTCCTTAATTTATTATTTCTTTTCTCTTCTCTTCCATAAATCCAAGCATAGTGTAGTGTATTTTTGTGCAAAAGTGGAAAATTTTATTAGATGTGTGACTCAAATAACATTTGAAGTGTCATGTAAATTTATAAAATTGAGGCTTTATATTTAATATAAAATATTTATTAAAAAATTATTTTTAATTGATTCTTCTTATTTGTTAAGTGTTATATATATATATTCTTTTAAGGGATCTCTTATTTTAACTTTTATAAGGTTCTTAATGAAATCTTATTGATTTTAATAATATTTTATGAGTTTTTTTTTTTTTTTTTTTTTAATGGATGATAAGTTAATTTGAAAATTTATTAACTATTTTTCTTTATTTTGTTGAATATGAAGCATTAAAAAAGAAGCTAAGTGTTAGATTTTTGTTTTTGTTTTCTGATGCTTAAAAAAATGAGAGCTTCTCCTTACAATCCACAAATTATCTATTCACACTCCAATTTTTTTTTTTTTTTTTTTATTAATGACAATTTTAAACTAAATTAAAATTACTAAAAAAGACAAAAATAAATAAATAAATAAAGATATTCCAAACTAATTAAATTATTTAAAAAAAAAAATCTCTCATAAATCATTATATTAAATATTACGTATTAAACTCTCTCTTCTATATCTGTTATTACCATATTAAACACTCTCTCCTAATTAATCTCTCTCCATTTAAAAAAAAAAAAAAAAAAAAATCACATTTCTATGCTTTCTGATCAATCTCTGATTAATAGTTAAAGGAAAAAAAAAAAAACTTATGAATATTTTAGTTTTTTACTAACATTAATATATATATATATATATATATATATATATATATATATATATATAAGCTTGAATTGTTTCAACTAGATTCGATTAAATTCAAAATTCTAAGACTAATGAAAGAATTAAAGTTCTCTAGGCAATCACATACCTACAAGAGTAACAAAAAACATTTTCATATTTCGATTTAAAAAAAAAAAAAAAAAGGTACTTATTTTTTTTTTCTTAACTGTTAGTTTTACTTGAGAAAGAATGGAGATAGAAAATAAGAGATATGTATTAGAGGTAGGGATGGCCAATGGGGAAATGGGGATGGATAAAGATGTATATATAGTTATTAAGAATAAAAATATTGAAAAAATAAAAATAAAAATATGTAATATATTATATATAATATTTGGGGGAAATAGGGAAATGGGGATGGGTACCCCTACCCCCATCCCCATCCCCATTTCCATGATGTATCCATTGTTACACAGTTTGTGGGTTTTGCACATCAATTGGCAGATGTCTTGAGTAAAGCTTTGGGAAAAGAGGTCTTTGTTCCTATGATTCGCAAGTTGGGAGTATAGGACATCCACTCTCCAACTTGAGAGAGAGTGTTAGGAAAATTATCTTCTATATATATTTTATATATAGAAGATATACTCTGTATATAACAACTTTACTTTTGTATTCCTAGATTGTAGCTGGTCTTATCTTTAGAGCATCCACAATGGTAAGACCCAAAAACAAGACCCATTTGTTGCCACATCATCACAAATGGGTCTTGCCATTTGGATCCACTTAATTTGGGTATCTTTTTCCCACAATGGGGCTAAATTAGAAAAGTAAAAGTGGATCCACTTTTAATAAATAAATTATATAATATATTTTAAATATCAACACTATCATTGCGAAAGGAGTGTCAGCTCGTGGTCTCAATGGTATCAGAGCTAGTTATTGCTCCGGGCTTTAAAAGAGCAATCATGAGTAGGGGTTCTCACTGTATGACACGCAGTGACGAAGTAAAGTCTCTTACCCTACCATGACCCGCCGAATTAGCCATCCGTTATGGGTTGCACATTCGAGAGGATGTGCGTAAAACTATTTCTGAGGTATCTTGGTATGTCACAACAAGCGGCTCCTGCGAAAGGAGTGTCAGCTCATGGTCTCAATATAATTATTTAACAAATAATGATTAATTTAAAATTATCACAACCGAATTACATCAACAATAGAAATAAATATTTAAAACAAAATATTGTATACGATTAGACATGGCGCCGGTTTTGGTTTCGGTTCCCAGGTTCTAAACCTTCAAAACCGGTTTCGGTTTCGGTTTCGGTTTTGATTTCGGTTTCGGTTTTAGTTTTGAAGGTTCGATTTTGGTTTCGGTTTCGGTTTTAAAGGTTTGGTTCTGATTCTGTTTCTGTTTTGGTTCCGGTTTCGGTTTCGGTTCCGGTTCCTCGGTTCCGGTTCGATTCTGACGGTTGTGTCTGGCGATTCCGATGGTTCGGGTAAACTGGTTCCGATGGTTCGGTTTTGACGGTTCAGTTTCGGTTCCTGACTCTGTTTCGATTCCTGACTCTGTTTCTGTTTCGATGGTTCGATTTCTGTTTCGGTTCGGTTTCTAACGGTTCCGACTGTTCAGTTCCGGTTCTCGACCCGGTTCCAATTTTCGACTCTATTTCTATTCCAATTCTGAACCTTCAAAACCGGTTCCGATTTTGAAGGTTCGATGATGGTTCCGGTTTTGAAGGTTTGGTTCCGATTCCAAACCTTCAAAAAATTAATGTTTTCATTAAAATAAAATTTTATAATTGAAATTAATATTATTTATATTTTTTTCATTATATATAATTATTGAAATTAATAATAATATATTAAATTATAATAATTTTAATATATATATATATTAAATTTATTTATATTTTGTCATTATATATATAATTATTGAAATTAATAATAATATATTTAAATTTAAATAATTGAAATATATATATATTAAATTTATTTATATTTTTTCATTATATATATAATTATTAAAACTAATAATTATATATTTTAATTAAATTATATATATATATAAAAGCCCAACCTAATGATTGGGAGGTGTTGGGTTCCCAACACCAATCATTGGACAAGACCCAAATGGAGTTCCAAATTTGGAACCCAATTTAGGTTTAGTTGGGTGGAGCCCACTTTTGGGTCTCTTTTTTTGGATCCATTTTCTTACCAACGTAGATGCTCAAGATCCAAATAAAAATGGGTCTACTACATATGGGTCTCTTTTATCCACTTGTTTATAGGAGTAACAAACGTGTAGGTCAAATCTTCTTGTTGTATTTGTACATCATTTGACATCAATGAAAAAAATTTAGCTAAATTATCTTTTTCTAAACTTTAAACAATTATACTTGGTGAAGAATGAAAGCACATTAAATTTTATAGTTTGAAATTTCAAAGACATGTTCACTTTCTAGTCCTATATAATCCCTTGCCAATTGCCATAATCCAACGTACAAGTTTGAAAGTCATCAAGATGGAGATGTGGTTAATCATCCTAGTCTCCATCTCCATTGCTGCTCTTCTCAAAGCTTTCATAGACCATTTCAAAACCTCGAAAAACCAACCCTACACAACACTCCCACCAGGCCCCTTCATCTTCCCCATCATCGGTAACTATCTCTTGCTCAGAAAACCTTTGGTTGAACTTGAATCTTACATCAAATCCCTCCACTCCAAGCTCGGCCCCATAATCACCCTCTACATCGGCTCCAACCCCTCCATATTCATCGCCGATCGCTCTCTCGCTCACCAAGCCTTGATCCAAAACGGCGCTTCTTTTGCTGACCGTCCCAAACCTACTGCCGTCTCCAAAATTACAACTAGTGACCAGCACAACATCAACTCCTCCGCTTATGGCCCTACTTGGCGCCTCCTGCGGCGTAACCTCACCGCGGAAATCCTCCATCCTTCACGGGTGAAGTCTTACTCGCATGCTCGCAACTGGGTATTGCAAATCCTCCAAGATCGACTCATCTCTGATTCCCAGTCCGGCGGTCCAGTTCGTATTGTTGATCATTCACAATTCGTCATGTTTGGTTTATTAGTGTTGATGTGTTTCGGTGACAAGCTTGACGAGAAGAAGATCAAAGAATTGCAAGATGTTCAGCGTAGTTTGCTAATCAATTCAAGAAGGTTTAATGTACTGAATTTCTGGCCTAGAGTCACCAAATTTGTGTTTCGTAAGAGATGGCAAGAGTTCTGGCAATTGCGAAATCAACAAACGAGTGTGTATATGTCGTTGATAAGAGAGCGAAGGACGATTAAAGAAGGGAGATTGAGCAAGGCTAAAGAGGATCATGATCATCAAGAGTATGTGTTGGCATATGTTGATACGTTGTTTGATATGCAACTTCCAGTGGAGAAGAGGAAGCTTGATGATCACGAAATCATGAGTTTGTGCACGGAGTTTCTAGCCGGCGGCACTGATTCAACCTCCACAACTTTGCAATGGGTGATGGCGAATTTGGTCAAGTATCCGAATATTCAAGAGAAAGTGTTTGATGAAATTAAAGGGGTTGTTGGAATTGATTATAAGGGAGTGATCAAAGAAGATGATTTGCAGAAGATGCCATATCTGAAAGCAGTGATTTTGGAAAGTTTAAGAAGACACCCACCAGCACATTTTGTTGTGCCGCATGCAGTGTCAGAGGACATGGTTCTAAATGGCTACTTGATACCGAAGAATGCTTCGATTAATTTCATGGTGGCGGAGATGGGGTGGGACGGAAAGGTGTGGGAAGATCCGATGGAGTTCAAGCCAGAAAGGTTTATGAAGAAGAAGAAGATTAGTGAAGAAGAAGAAGAAGAAGAAGAAAATGATCAAGGGAAAGTATTGTTTGATATAACAGGGAGCAAAGAGATAAAAATGATGCCATTTGGGGTTGGGAGGAGGATTTGTCCTGGTCTTGGCTTGGCTTTGCTTCATTTGGAGTATTTTGTGGCCAATCTCCTTTGGAGCTTTCAGTGGAAAGCTGTGGATGGAGATGAGATTAGTTTGGAAGAAAAGCAAGAGTTCACTGTCGTCATGAAAATTCCATTGCAGGCTCACATAATTCCTCGTTCCAAAGATTGAGAATATCTATCTACTGCCTCAATAAATCTGGTAACCATGTGTAAATTTGTCAATGTTTTGCTATGCATATATAAGCTAGCTGTGAATTTGCTTCCAGAATTACTAGAGCTTTGTTTGGTTTTAATCTTAATAAAGTATACTGTTTGAATCCAATTATTATTATTATTATTATTATTTTTTTTTTGACAGATTGAATCCAATTATTTTGTTTGGTATGCTCGATAATTATTTTGATAGAATTTAAACTTTAAGACGTTGACACAATGTGACTTTAGATTCAAATGCACTCCATACTAATCCGACAATTTTTCCATTTTCACGTGATCCGAATTCAATACTTATATATCGTGACACGTTCTACTTTTCAAATGGAAGAAGATTGATTAACCCCGTCATAGTCATTAGTCATAACTCATAATCAATGACGACATTTTTTTTTTTGTCGTTACTTTAGATGAAATTACCGAATATATCCCGAAGGAAAATGTTACGTATCTCAACAAATTATCCTAAAAAAAATATACAATCCCATATGATACACCTAAATATTTACTATTTGGGTGTACCCCACATGGTATTATACATTTTTTTTGGGATAATTTGTTGGGTTTAGTAAGCACATCTCTAATGTAAAAGTGGTTTACATATTAATAATTGTTAACATAACAATAATGTCAAGAGACTTATTTCCTATGTTGCATAAAATAGGCTTGATAGACAATCAACTCAAAATTTAATCTCCAATGCTTCCGTCTAAAACACAACTTTTTTTAATGACGTGTCTATCTTTTTTTTTTTTTTTTTTTTTTAATTTTATTTCCTTACAAAAAATATATAAAAAATTAATATCAGTTTTAAATGTTTACTGAGTCAACTTAAAAAATAGTCGTGTTACAGGCCATCTGAAAGTTAACGGTCATATTAACAATGTTTAATATTTTTTTTGCCACATCAACTTGAGGTTGAATATACACGGTTACATTAAAGACACAATTATTAACATAACGTCTATTTATCCTTTTGACATCTTTTTTTTTCACATGTCACGCTTACATTGGAGATGCTGGTAATCCTGAATTGGCCACTTTCTGTTTTCGATCAACTCGATTTCCATCGTTTTTAACTGGTTTGGACCTATATATTGTTTCTTTTTGTATTATATACAACTCCTCTTTCAGTGCTGGTACATTAAAGTGTATTTCTCATTCTTCTTCTATATTCTATACTACTATATATTATGCCTTAATTTTGTTTCACTTAAGGAGATGAAACAGATTTCTTTATACAACCTAAAATTCCTTCACAACCGTCTCTTCAGGAACGATACGTTCAGGCTCGTCTTCGATGGCATCCTCTGCGAGCGAATGAGGAGACCGGAGATTCCCGGGACTCTGACAGGCCTTCATTGTCTTGCAATGTTCAGCTTCATCGTCTCTTATGTTCATAAACACATCATACAGATTATCTGTAAACGAAAAAGGAAATCAAAATAATAATACATATGTTCTTCCCTTCACTTGAGTTAATAAGTTAAATTGCTATAACGTAAATGGTTCTGTTCTTTACCTATTTTTGGTCTCCGAGTATTGGGAACTCTGTCGGTTTGAAATTCGTCTGCACAGACACACGGAGAACTCGTTAAAGCTAGATCTCACTTTATATCGACATAATAGTAGGTTGGTTAAAAGATAAACTTACCAAATAAGTACAAGTCGCCTCCAGTGTAGTATTTTATGGCAACCTCGGGAGCAGCCATCTTCTTCAACTCCTCTATATAAAGAAATGGAAGGAAATACCATATCAAAATCAGTAAAAATATACCCTGTACGAACTACGAAGATCTTCCGAGGTTTTTATTGTATACGAATAGATGTTTGGATAAACAAAGATCAAAGACCACAGCATAACTCATAAGTTTACACTACATGTTTCATGTATGGGATTGGTTTGGGTGGCAGTTATTAGAGCTTACAAAAGTATCGTGCAAATTCTATGCAAGGTAGCAGCAATAAAATCATTTTGTTTCAGCTTAGAAGCCTGCAAATGCAACTAAGCTAAAGCTTATTAAAACATTAAAACTCATTACCTCCTTTAGCCTTGATAAACTTGTCATAAGTTTCAAATGCATGGGCCTCCACACATTCCGAAAAGTGATCTGCACAAGAGTTAAAATCAAATATGTCAAAAGTCAATTTTAGGTGCGTATTCAAAGTAACTCTCAGTGATAAAAAGAAAAAAAAAAAAAGTAAATGGAGAAAAAGAAGTTACAAAATATGAGCTATTTTTGCTTTCAAACCAACCCATGACAGAGGCAACCAACAAAATCAAAATTTTATAAGGTTTAAGAGATATAGGTGCTGCCTGTAAAGTCAACACTTACATGCTATTCTTGGGCTTATTGCATACATGATTATAATACATCAAAATCAGACATCAACACTTACATGCCATCCTTGGGCTTATTGCATACATGAAGACTGTCATGAAGTAATAAAAGACCGCCATATGTTGAGAAAGAAAGCGATCAAACCACCAAGAATTTCCCCCCAATTCCTGCAATCAAGTGCCAACACAATCAAAAAACTAAGCGAACAGAAAGTAATATTACAATATTCTTGTTTTGGATACATTGGCAAAGATAATTTGTGAAAAATAATTACATCAAGATACAAATATCGTATTAGTTGAATGTCTTTCTGTGATAAGATCATAAGAAGAGCAGCCTCATCTAAAAAATCCCTCCTCCTTATTTCTCATTACAATGTTCAAGGAGAACTGGAGATTGTAAAGGGATTGATTACACAAAATACAGTGGCTATGTAAAAAACCTTAGGCTTCCAACCATACGTAACAGCACAAGCCTCTTAGGACGACCCAGGTTTGTTCAAAAACTACATTTACTTGCACAAGCAATAAAATGTTAAGAATATAAAACAACGGAAACTTACTTCCATGATAAGCAAATGGTGCATCTCATTCCAGCTCTCAGCGAAATGGACTTTCAGATAATCAGCTTTTCTCCACCAACCAAAACTCTCATACAAGTGCAGAACAGAGATAAAGGCTGCCGTAAAACAAAAGAACAATGATATCAAGTTACAACTAACAGCAATAAAAGTTTTCATATTAACTCTGAATTCTGAAAATATGACTGCACAAATAAGTCCTTTTACAATTTATGGATACCAATGATCAGTTAAACACACAAATTTCATCTATTGAGTAAGAATGCATAATTAGAGAAAATTGTATCATAGCGTATCCTTTCATAAAAGCATCGACACCACATAGTAAATTGAAAAGAAAGAAGAAAATCATAATAATTTAAAAAGCTTATTCCTCAATTATTCGAAGGACATAAACGGTTTGAGAAAAATTGATTCTTTCATAAGCTACATACATAAAGAAGCATCAGCACTCACCGAAATAAGGAACTCTTGCAATCGTTTCGAGTACAAAGAACCTAGGATAATCCCGGTCACGGTACAACACATCGAGTATCTTAATCACCGAATCCTGAATCAATTAGTCAAGTTTTTAATCAAATACCATCAAAATATAGCAAGCATATAAGATTAATCAAATCAATAGCTGAAAAAAAAAAAAAAAAAAAAAAAAAAACAGTAATCAAGATATCAAATTGAAGATGTAAAATTTACCGTCAGGAAGATATTAACAGATTGTTCAACCTTGATAACAAATCTCTCGAATCCACTAGACGAAGAACTCTCTTGTGAGTTCTCATCAAGGTTTCGTGTTTGTTCATTATCAGTAAAATCCTTTGGTGGACATGACTCCTCCACCACCACTTCCTTTTCATTCTCTTGCAAAACTGACGCTTGAATTCGATATGACCTCCTAAACAATTCATCATTTACAATACATTTCAAAAAAATTGATAAAAACAAGTAAAGCTCGAAAATTCAACACAGAAGCTAAATCCGATAAATATAAAACCACTAAAAGCGAACCTGGAGAGCAATCGTGGACGAGAAGAGAGAGAACTGTTGTAGAGCAAAGTGTTACGACGATTGAGTAAAGCTAGGGTTTTGAAATTCGCTGCTTTGAGAGACGAAATTAGTGATGTTGTTGGAATCGCTGTCGAAAAGTGAGTCGCCGAAGCCACCGGCGTCGTCGTCGTCGTCACCGTCGCTGTCGCTATCATCTTCTCTCTGATTTTCCTCTAAAGATTTTTTTTTTTTGATTTCTGGTAAATGTGTTTTGTCGAGCAGACAAGGCCGTTTGAGTGAGAGTATATTCCCTTGTTGAGGAGAAAATCTTCTATGGCCCCATCTCATATCCGATGGTGGTGAGATGAACCAATGAAAGTTTGACATATGGCAAAACTATTAAACCAGGAGTCTATAAACATTGAAATTATCAATTTTATCCCTCTATAAACCCATAACACGTGTCATATTTTTAGGATAGAGATTATGCTCACCCCCTTTTATTTGTCTGATCTCTAGGACTGACCAATTGTATAATGCCATGTGGTACAAATAATGGATCCAAATTTTTTGCTATTATTTATTTTTTTTTTTCGAAAATAAATATGCATGTTCCCCTTCCTCAGTTCTTCTCGTTCTTCTTCTCAATCCTTAAGATTAAAAAGATTTCAACAGTAGCTTTTCTTCCATTCTTGTTTTCTTTTAGTGAAATATTTTTATCTTTTCAATGCAGAGGACACCAACCAAAATTTTAGTTCACAAACACAAACAATTTATTACTAATTCATAATCTTTATTTCATTTTAAAAAATGAAAAATAATTATATGTACCTTTTCTTTTTTTCATGATTACATGAAGTTGAGATGTAAGAACAAGAGGAAAAAAGAAAAATAAAAAAAGATGTCGTGGGCTTATGGCGTGCGTTGGGAGGGAAGAAACGAAGAGAAAAATAAGAAGAAATCAAAGTATAAATTATTTATAAAATAAAAAGAGAAAAAATTTAGATGAAAGAGAAGTTTAAAAGAATTTGAGAAATAAATGTCTGTGAGGAAGAGGAACCGTCTGGAAAAATAAAAGGGAAAATTTGGGACTTTGAGGAAGACAAGTGGTCCAGGAAAAAAAAAGGACTTTGATTATGTGAGAACTGAGAAGAGAAGAAAAGCAAAACTTATGATTTAATTACTTTGGCACTTGTCACTTGTTGAGAAAATTTTACATGGTACGGTTTTAATGCACCACTCAGTTGATACACCCAGTGTTATGGAGATTTCGCTTTCTATCTATTGAATCATTAATTTTTTTTTTGTACATCAACAACTACCGGGACCAGCGATATAGGGCTCTATAAGAGCGGCCAGTGCCGGCTGGAGGCCTAGGCAACTGAGGTGGTTGCCTAAGGCCCCGCCTAAAACTTCAATAAATTTAGGCCCCACTTTTTTATTTTTAAAGTATCCTATTAGATAGTTTGTTAACTTCTAGACACTTTTATTTATTTTTCTATTGAATAGATTATCACACATTTTCATTAATTTCCCAATTAATTTTTTAATTCTCATTAGACTGTAATCCAGCATTAACTAAATTAAAAGATTTATAATTCCAAAAATAGTGAGTACTATATATATATATATACACACACTACCAATGGATGTAGCGCTCCAATCTGAGACATACAGAATTGGTGCTCTTTACCACCAATCCACATTGGGAAGTGACCGTTCTTTTTAATTCTTATCAAACTCTCCCAACAAGTTTTATTTGTCTTTCATCCAATACCATCAAATAAGAGTGATTATACTACATCAAGATAGTATAAATACAATTAAAAAAAAGTATATCAATATTAAAAGTAAATATTGAATAAACCTTTGTAGAAGAAATATAATACAAAATTTGAGTTTTTTTTTACTACGGAAATTAAAATAAATTTTATTTTAAAAAAATTCAATATCAATTACAAAAAAGGCCTAATTTTAGTTTTTTCGCCTAAGGCCTCAAATACCCTTGAGCCGGCCCTGAGAGCGGCCCGGACATGCAACTCCCATAAGGGGAGAACACACCCACACAAAGGTGGGACAAGACCCACACACATGGTGGGAAAACCTCCATATACACACCAAACCAGGATTCGAACCTTGGTGGCGAGAGACTTAGGAGGACTCTAGGCCACCAAGACATAGGGCCCGTGTGTCATTGAATCGTTTTAGTTTGTTTGATAAATGAAATGACCAAATTCCAGTTTTCGGGTCGGGTGGGGTTCGGCCTTTTAGTTAAATGGACTCCATGTGATTGACTCGAAAAGGAAATTGTTCAACGATTATAAGAATTTTTTGAGTATTATTTTATTAATCTTCGCTTAATTGTTGTTGTGCCAAATTTTAAACACGTTTCATCCAACAAAATAAATAAATACGTTTTCAGGTACTTATCTTAAAAGATCTTGTTGAAGTTAATCAAAATGAAAATTTCAGATTTTGAATTGCTTTTTGGAATTCAAATAAACTCTTATCAAAGTCAATTTATAGTTCTTAAAAAAAAAAAAAAAAAAAACTTGAATTTTTGTAGGCTTTACACCATCTTGTTAAAGTTCGTCGAGATCTCATTACAAACATAACCCGACTAATTACTCCCACTACGTACAGAAATTGTTATTTTATGACTTATGAGTAATGTGAAATTTGAACCTATGTTGCAGATACGAATGTGCAATGCACAAACAATGAAGATCAACGATGTTATGATATTTTCACCGGTTTTAGAATAATTATACACATGATTGAGGTAAGTTAATATAATTTACCCAAAAATAAGCTTCTATAAACAAAGGATTAGTGTTTAACTAAACATTAGAAAAGAAGCAATCTATTTAGTTAGTGCAGTAAGACTCCATTTTTGTAGAAGAAACTAATGACCAAACTAGAAGAAAGCAAAGTTACAAATTTACAATAACTGAAATTTGAAGTGGAAATCAATCCAACAAAGCTTAATAATAAATTAGAATTATGGGTGGATGACGAGAAGAGGATCATGAGGTTGATCCAGTAGTAAACTCCTTATATCTACGCTACAAAGTAAAAAATAAAAACCGAATTAATGTAATATTTAAAAAAATTCTAATCGGTTGACAGGTGGTGGTGTAGTGGATTTATGTCAACTTCAGCTTACCTGTCTTGCAAATCACTCTTTCTTACGTGTCTCATAACCACTGTTTTTGACCATCAAAACTAGCAATAATTTTCTGATTAAAAACATTAAATAAAATAAAAGGTATTCAAATTCAACCATGACGTGATTTTCCCCAGAAAAAGGAAAAGAAAAGAAAAGGGTCTACCTTTATAAATCATGTGATGAGATTCATCTTATTAATAGGGCCTGTTTCCTTTTTAATATTCCCAGGAAAATGTCAACTAACATTTAACAATATATATACATTTCAGAGGACTTAATTTCAACGTAAACATACATCCACAGAGGACTTAATTTCTATCGTTTTGGATGTGAAGCAAATTCTATCTCTCTCAATTCAACGGAACCACCTACCCGTCACCGTATCGTATTACAATATTACGAATAGGAATGGATATTGGGAAAATGAGAATGGATATAGGTCCCCTTATCTCCATCCTCCCATTTTTCCGTTTCCCATATTTTACTAAAAATTATTTAAAAAAATAAAATCCATTACAAAATAAAATCCATTACAAATTCAAATGAAATCTGATTGTGTTCTTTCATAATATATATATAGAAATCCCTATTCAATTTGGGGATGAAAATCATCCCATCCCTCTCAATTTCCTCATTTTCCTCAAAATATTTCCCCCAAATAGGAATGGAAAAGTGGGGATTTAGATATCTGGGGATGAATGCCCATCTCTAATTACAAATTCAGACTTCACACCCCAATTGTAATGTTACGATTTTTTTTTTTGGCGGTATATTTTTTTTTCTTAAGTTTTTGTCATTGTTAGGATTCGAGCCGCTAACTTGAGAGTCATTTATTCAAGTTCCAAGTTCGTTCGTCTACCGATCGAGCTCACCCCTATTGGCTTACGTATTCAGACTTTACACCACAACACCTAATGCATGAAAAGGCCCCACAAACAGCTAACCCAAAATAAAGTAAACACTTCTTTATAAAATGGGAGAGAAATAGTTGAAGCCAAACGATCATTTGTCCTCTGTTTTTTTTTTTTTTTTTTTTTTTAACTTCCACCTTTTCTTTTATATGTATACCTCCAACTCCGACACACAAAAAATTCTGACTTTATCATCAAAATTTCCAAAGCTATGGAAGATGAAGAAAAGATCTCATCTCTTCTATCCAAAAACATGCAAGATTCTGGTTACTTGAAGAATTTCAATTCATGTCTGAAGTGGGTTTGTGTGGATCAATCCAATCTATGGAGAGCTGGTCTATCATGGTTGATCTTCTTTCTTCTTGCTATTATCTCTCCTCTTGTGTCTCATTTTTTCCTTCTTTGCTCAAATTGTGACAAGAATCACCAGAGACCGTATGATGCAATTGTCCAATTGTCTCTCTCAGTTTTTGCAACCATTTCTTTTCTGTGTTTGTCTTCTTGGTCTCGCAAGTATGGACTCAATAGGTTTTTGTTTCTCGATAAATTGTCTGATGAGAGTCAAAAGATTCAAGAAAGATATGCAGATCAGCTCAGAGTATGTTTTCTTTCATTTTTCTGCATATTTAAATTTATGCAAAGTCAAATTCTTAGATCAATTTTGGTGTTGCTTTAATCATACACTTCTCTTAATTTTAGTTTTGATTGATTGAGATTAGACACTGTATGATCCTCTGTTTTTAATTTTATCATACCATATAACAGTTTAACTATAGTTATTCTCTAGTGCAAATGTCTCAAGGACGTGTTTACTAATCGGGAATTAAGTATTAGGAATTGGGAATTGAGGATGTGTTTACTAATCGGGAATGAAAATCAGAGGGGATCAATTTTCATTAGAAAGGGAATCAAGAAGAACTTAAATCCTGATTAGTGCGTTGAGTCCATAGAGCTTGATTTCCAATTCCAATAGTTTTTGGTAAACACTGTAATCACGAAGCAATAATTAAGTTCACTTTCTCTCATTGAGATTCTTGATTGGTAAATACGCCCAGAATAGAGAATTCGGGTGTAAATGAATACTAGAGAAGGACTAGAACTAAGCATTCATTCTAAATTTTGTATGAATAACAACTTTGGGGCATGGAATTGCAATTTGTCATCAGATTTTAGAGGGGGCCACAATCTCTAGCTAAAATTTGTAATTGGCAACTTTGAGAAACCAAAGTTTATGTGAATTTGATTGAAATTTTTATCTGGGTTGTTGAAGATTCACTTTCAATCTATTAAAGACAAATGGGAAATTTCTAACTCTTTGCAGAGATCAATGAAGCTCCTCTGTATCTTTGTCCTCCCATGTTTCGGATTCGAATGTGCCTACAGGATATGGTGGTATGCCACAGGAGCCTCAGAGATACCCTATTACTTGAACCTATATGTCAGTGATATCCTCATATGCACATTGCAGCTCTTCTCGTGGCTTTATCGAATTTCGATCTACATTCTTGCTTGCATTCTTTATAAAGTTATTTGCTATCTCCAAATAATCAAGATGGAAGACTTTGCTCAAGTTTTTCTAAAGGAAACTGAAGTTGGTTCAATCTTGAAAGAACATTTGAGGATCAAAAGAAATCTTCGGATCATAAGTCATCGTTTTCGAGCATTCATTTTGCTGTCTCTAGTTTTGGTCACAGCAAGTCAGTTCATTTCTCTGATTCTGACCACCCGGTCCAGTGCTATCAACAACGTATTTGAGGCTGGGGAGCTTATTGTATGTCCTATTTCTCTTATCTTTTTCGGATTTCTGGTTTAAGTAAATTTAACAAGACTTGTATTTTAATCCGAGTTCCTCTTGTTTCTGTCACAGATATGCTCTGTTAGCCTGGTGACCGGACTCTTGATTTGCTTGCGCAGCGCGACAAAAATCACACACAAAAGCCAGGCCATTACAGGCCTGGCTGCGAAATGGCATGTCTGTGCTACTATCAACTCATTTGATCATCTGGATGGTGAGACACCGACAACACAGATTGCTTCCACCCAAGTGTTTCCAATCAACTGGGAATCGGATGATGAAGAAGGAGACGGAGATGATGATCTAGATAATGCTAAATTCGTGCCTATGTACACTCATACCATCTCTTTCCAAAAGAGACAAGCTCTAGGTCAGTCATGACATACAAATTAATCGTCCATAATGATACGTTACACTTACAAATAAATTGTCATGTCATTCTATACTGATATGTGTCATTGCAGTAACTTATCTAGAAAATAATAGAGCAGGAATTACGATTTACGGGTTCATGCTGGATAGAACAGGACTTCACACCATATTTGCAATTGAGCTAGCTCTATTACTATGGTTGCTCAACAAAACAATTGGTATTTTCTCAATCTTTTTCATATACTTTCCATTTTTTGCACATTTACATTGTATTTTAATTTCTTGTTAATATATCACTGACTTTGATTTTCATTTGACAGTGAGTTGGACATGAATGTGCTTAGATTGAGGTAAAAAAAGGGTCACTACTCGAAGATTTCGTCAGTATCAATTTGCGAAAATCTTTCGTAGTGTTGTATGCAGAGAATCGGAGATGGATTGTGTGTGTATATATATATATAAATATATATATATATATATAGCGAAACAGAAGGAATGCCTCAATGAGCCAAGTTTTCGAAATTTGTATGTGTACTATAAAATCAAGAAAAAACTGTGTTTTAAATTTTAATGTTGTCTGCTTGAAGTTTGAACATTTTTTTTTGTTAATGTCAATACAAATCCAGCTGAGAGAGAGATATATTTGAAGAAGTTTGTTTCTTGTATCTCAAGTTTCCAACTTGTGATTTTGTTTCTGCATTCAATTAAAGACTTTACAGAGAAGAAAGAGATATATAGGTAATTGGTGCAATTGATTTCTAAAAACTTGATAGGGAATTGGAAAGTTGACCCCAAATTATCTAGGAAGAACCTCTATATTCTCAGGAAAAGCCAGTGTTTGGTAATTCCCATCTTCAACTTCAAGCATTCACACACCACACCAATTGGCAATCTGCTCTGGTTTTTTCATCTAGTACTTCACTCTTTTTATGCCCACACAACATGGCATGGTGGGCTTGTACTCGCCGTAAATGGCGTGCAAGGCTCGACTTTCATCGTAAGCCAAGAACGGCGTATAAGGCTCGATTGTATTTAGGATGTCATTGCATGATATTGATGTAGACACAAAATAAGTACCGAAAAATCATAGGGAATCGAGTTCCTTTGGAAATAAAATTAGCAAAGCAAACTCAATTTTTTTAAGGGTAGGTTTACTAATTAGCAATGCTAACAAGGGAAAGTAACTTAATTTTTTATTTTTTAAGGGTGGGCTTGTACTTGTTGTAAATGGCGTGCAAGGCTCGACTTTCATCGTTAGCCGAGAACGATGTTTAAGGCTCGATTGTATTTAGGATGTCAATGCATGATATTGATGCAAACACAAATAAGTACATAAAAATCTTAGGGAATTGAGTTCCCTTGGAAATAAAAAACTTAGGTTTACTAATTAGCGATGCTAACGAGGGAAAGTAACTTAATTTTTAATTTGTGATTACATAGAGAATCAAATTACACGATTCCCACACAAACTAGGGAATCGATCAAATTACACAATTCCCACACAAGTTCTCACGTTCTTTTCCTGATTTTGTTTCCCATGAAACATGATTCCTTTAATTTTATTCCCATGAGAGAAAAATTGTAGTAAACACACTCCTAATAGTGTTTTCGGTAAACATTGTAATGACATGTCATAAATATATGTAAAATATATATATATGTATATTTTATATTTTTATTACTTTATTTTGCTAATTGAATTTCTTATTTCAAATTAATTTTTATTACTTTATTATTTTTATAGAATTTCTTATTTCGAAGTAATTGAGTAATTCTATAAAAAAAAAATTAAAAAAAAAATTGATTTTTAAAACTGAACTTATTAAGTTACTTTCAAACACAAAATAGAAAATCTTCTAAATCAAACTGTACTCTCCGGAAACTGAAACACTTCTCTGTTCTCTCTGTTTTTGTCTTTCAAAAACTAAACTTGTTCAAGTCTCCTTAAGGTAATATTATCTGTGTATGTTTTGATAGGTTTTTTTTTTTTTTTTTGTCGAAATATAATTCAATTATCTGTTTGTCATGGCTTTTTGTTTTGTTGTTGCTTTAATTTGTTCAACTTTCATATATATTTTCTTCAACACTTTAGAGCCCAAATCATAATATTTCTCTGTTGTTTAATAATGTCCTGTTACAATAGCTTCCATGCAGTATCCAAAGCTGTGAGCTTTTCAAATTATTATTATTATTATTGTTATTATTTTGTTTTTGAATTCATGATTTTTTTTTTTCTTATTGTGATAATCAGACAAAATTTTGCAACTTGATTACTTAGCAGCACACAGTGATCATGGCGGATGTAAGCTTGTTTAATTCATACCATTTTGCCACTTCTGCTTTGTTTACTTATTTTTTTGTTGCTCAAAAATTGCCTTTTAACTTTTTCGATTAATCGAAATTTAGGAAGAGGAACATGTCGAAAATATGAAGCGTCAATTAGCTAATCTGTTTTATGCATCGCTTAGAGCTGCATTCCCTAATGAGCCGGATGATATAGAGCCTTTGGTTGCTGCCTCTATGACTAAATTTGGGGATTACCAGTGGTATATATACGTTTTCACCATTTTCATTGAAAAATGTTGATGAATCTTTAGTTAATTCAACTGGGTTTTTTCTTTTTTGATTTCGGATACATGTTCTGTTTGATGTAGTAACAATGCACTGGGTCTATTCACCAAATTCAAACGCAACGGTACCCACTATGTGAATGTTCATGCTGTTGGACAGGTACTGATTTTGATTGTTCCCCATTGTTTCTACCTTTTACTTTGTTTTAAATATCGTTTGGTCATGGATGATCATGCTTTTTCTTTTTTCGTTTTTCAACAGGACATCATGATAAATCTTTCTCCATCTGAAATGATAGAATCGTGCTCTATAGGGGGACCTGGATTTGTGAATGTCAAATTATCAAACAATGGGATAGCTAAGGTAAGTTTTTTCGCCTAGATAACTTGTTGCTATAATTTGGCAAGGTTGGTTAATTGTTTTTATTGATGAATGATGATGATACAGAGCATTCAGAAGATGCTTGTTGATGGTATTGAAACATGGGCACCTAGGCTTCCAGTCGAAAGGGTTGTGGTCGACTTTTCTTCACCCAATATAGCAAAAGAAATGCATGTCGGTCACTTGAGATCTACTATAATTGGGGATTCTATAGCCCGGATGCTTGAGTTTTCAAATGTTGAAGTTCTTCGGCGTAATCATGTTGGTGATTGGGGCACACAGGTAGATGTGGCTTCTGAAAGTTTGTGTTCTGTTTGTGAATCTTTCTTGTTTTTTCTTGATGGTTAAGACTTTGTCGACCTTAATAATGGGTTATTACATGTATCTCACCCTTCTTGTGTTGCCATTTGATTATGTTTCTATTCAAGTTTATTTCTTGATAGATATCTTGAATTGAAGTTTCCTTATTATGAGTTTCTTGGCCATAATTGAAGTCTTTCTCATGAGTTTCTTTGCTGCGCTTCACTCTAATCTACATATAATGGATCTTCCTATTAGGTTCATAACACCATTTATCTACTGATCTTTTGCAATTATTCTTTTTCGACGAGATCCCAATTGTGTCTCTTTTTTCATGTTTAGTTTGTGCTATTTATCGTAAAGAATTATGTACTCTTAATAGCTTAATTTTATCTCATGATTGTACATCTAAATTCCCATTGACATATCCCCCTTCTATTGTTTTTATCAGACTTGGCTTAAAAAGTTTATATACATTTTGCAGTTTGGTATGTTGATTGAATACCTCTTCGAGAAGTTTCCAAATGTTGAAGACATTAATGAAACAGCCATTAGTGATCTACAGGTGAATAAATTTTGATATCCTTGGATCTTAGAATTTAATTATTGTACTGTAATATCTTCATACTACACACATAAGATTAATCAGTTGGTTTGCTGTTTGTTTTTGGTTTCAACTGGAGCATTTTATACTCTAGAAGCGAAAACTCTGCTGTGTGTGTGACATTGACAATGGAAATGCTGATTTGAATTTTCATAATGTTTCAATGCCATTAAGGATGCTAGAAAATATTTTTAGTTAAGACAACTATCTCCAAATAGGAAGCATGGTCAAACCTGTCAAAAGGTTTGTTTAATGGATAGGACTCCTGTTCAAAAAAAAAAAAAAAAAAAGATAGGACTCTTCATTTTAATAGTCTATTACGTGTGTGGATCCTGATAAATAGTTTGAAACTGTTAATCTTCTCAACATCATTATAAATTTGATTTAGAATGAGAAAACAAAAACAAAACGCTTTCATGTAGTCACTATAATTCTAACTTCAACGGTATATTGTCAGGCTTTCTATAAGGAGTCCAAGAAGAGATTTGACACTGATGTTGCCTTTAAGGAAAGGGCACAGAAAGCTACAGGTGAATTGTTTATCCTAGTAATTTAATACTCGTGTCAGGTTGATCTATGCGCTTGTGCTAGGTAGTTCTTTTATTTATTTTTTCCCTCCAAATCATGTCTAAGTTTCCTTACGTAATACTTGATATCATCACAGGGTGGTGAATCCAAGTATCGACAAGCATGGACACAGATATGTGAAATCAGTCGGAAAGAGTTTGATAAGATATATGAATGCCTTGGAGTACATTTAGAGGAGATGGTATACTTTTAGCTTTCATTGTAGTTATCGGTACTCATTGGTTCTTTCTTATAAGCTTTGTTACTAGCTTAAAAGCCTTAAATGTCAGTCTATCTGTATGTGATTGGAATTGCTTAGTGGCCGTGATACATAAATTTTCAGCTTTTTCAAGTAATACAGTAATATCTAAACAACTTTTGGAAGTTTCGAATCGATAAGGATAACATTAAGCTGCAGCACAGTCTAACATTACATACTGACATGCATATATTCTGATGTGGTTGGGATGAGGAGTTTGAACTTTAAAGTGATCTTATCAAAAGATGAACTATATTTTTTGTTTTGAAACAGAAACTATTATTTGTACATATATGATAATGTTAAATTACAAAACGTTTAGCGGCCAATCTTTAATATTCTTATTCATGTTGTTCTCTTTTTTGACAGGGGGAAAGTTTTTATAATCCATATATTCCCAAGGTCATCGAGGCATTGAGTAATCAAGGGTTAATTGAAGTAAATGAAGATGCTCGTGTGATCTTCATTGAAGGGTTTAAAATACCTCTAATTGTTGTGAAGAAAGATGGTGGTTACAACTATGCTTCAACTGATCTTGCTGCTCTTTGGTTAGTTTTCTTATTTTGAAGGAAATAAATTAAGGTTCTATCTTGGAATGAATCATGTATATTAGAGCTGATGAATACTGGTTGAATTATGATCCTTTAAATGTTACGTTCAATAATCTTTTATGGATGTTAATGGCAGATGCTCTACTTAGTTGGTTGCATCTCTTTGTTTTATCTAAAAGTGAGGAGTATTAATAAACCTTTCAGTATTGATTATTCTTCTTGAATGCATACATAGGTATCGCCTTAATGAAGAGAAAGCCGACTGGATTATCTATGTTACGGATGTTGGTCAGCAACAACACTTTGATATGGTGTTCAGTGTATGAATCTGAAACCCCTGTCCTTTATTTAGTTTGTGTGAAGCGAATTTCCATTTTAGCTTAATGGTATTTTGCAAGTGAACTAAGAAGGTTAGAAATACTTTTGATTATATATTTCAGGCTGCCAAACGTGCTGGTTGGCTCCCGGACGATGATGGTACATACCCTAAAGCCAGCCATGTTGGTTTTGGCCTTGTTCTTGGAGAAGATGGAAAGCGCTTTCGGACTCGAAGCAGTGAAGTGGTCCGATTAGTTGATTTACTTGATGAAGCCAAGGTTCGCATGCTGGAGGAAGCCAAGGAAAGACAAAAAGAACGTTTGAAGAATGGTACGTTATTTAATGATCCAATTGTAATTGTTAGAGATTTAGTCTGGATCTCTATCATTTCAGCTGAATAAGTTTTACTGCCATGAAATACCTTCCAGAATTTGAAAGTGAATATGTTTTTTTGTATGCTTATCAGGTATTATTGCCATACACTGGACTGAGGAGGAGCTCAAACAAATTGCTGAGATAGTGGGTTATGCTGCTGTTAAGTAAGCTAATCTATACTCTACTCTTATAAGCTGTCATTTAAAAAGTGTACGGATTTCATCTTTCAAGAATTCTGGTAATCAATTATCGTTGTTTCTCGTTTCATTTGACTATCTCAGCCCCTTCATGATATACATATATGTATATTTCAATTTGTTCGACTATCTCAGTCCCTTCATGATACATATATGTATATTTCAATTTGTCTTTGCAGGTACGCAGACCTGAAGAACAACAGATTGACCAATTACACGTTTAGTTTCAAACAAATGCTTAATCACAAGGTGCATATACCATTTATCGCTTTTTAATCAGATTTTATCTGGATATTATAGTTGTGTGATATTAGCTTAACAGTTGTGTCAGAATCTAATCAATGTTGTTGTAAAATTTGTTGTTAATAATATAATTTTAAACTTTAAAAATTTATGAGCAGGGTAATACTGCTGTTGCTTTGCTGTATGCTTATGCACGCATCTGTTCAATCATCGAAAAATCTGATCAAAACATACAGGAGTTGAAGACAGTAAGTTTCCACTTTGAAGAAAAAGTTTTGGTTATCATCATGATCTTTAAATCTGTTTCGTATCTTAATTTGCAATGGTATTGGTGACAATTCAAGTGAGAAATCTATTGTTCTTTTTACGTATAAATATTCCTTTGTTATAGACTGGGTCGTTGGTGTTGGATCATGTGGATGAACGCATATTAGGGCTTCATTTGATGAGATTTTCTGAGGTAAGATGTTCTCTCCTCAGCATATTCTGTTGAAATGTAAACTTGCCTCCAATCAGCCAACCTCCAGCAACCTCCAGCAGCTTCCCACCGAAATTCTAGAAGCCACCATTGTTGACTCCTTGCTGCCACCGTTTCCTTCTGCCATCTCCCATCTCCCAACTGTCTCCTCCCAACTGAAGTTTGATTTTGTTGTGTTTTGCATTAATTGTAGCTTATCTTATCTCCCTATATAAAGGGACTCAGATTGTGATTGTAAACAAGTGGAGTGGTGTAATAAATATAAGAGTGAAATAAAATTTAAGAGCTTCTCCTTCGTTTGAGTGTTCGAATTTCTTACAGAGGTGCACCACAAGTGACCTCAACAATTTCCATTCCACCAACAGTGGTATCAGAGCCCAGGAGAGCCAGAAATTCGAAGAACAGAGGGCAAAACCAAATTTGCCCAGAAATCAAAGTGCTCAAAATAGAATTTTAAGTACACCAGAGTGTTCTACTCGTCGAAAGGAGTGCACCGGTGAAAAATTCACCCAAATCGGAGCCACAGAGAAGCCGCACGCGCCGCCTGAAGTTGGAGAGTGACTCCACGCGCCGCCCACGCGCAGCCTGCCCACCGGCGCGTCACCGCCACGCGCCAGTCGTCTTCCTCGCCCGAATTGCAGGAGTCCGACCCGAGTCCGACCCGAAGTCCGACCCAGTCGTCCGGTCCGACCCGGATATCCGACCCGTGCCCGGATCCGACCCGGATAACCGCCAACCCGGTTCGCTGCTGCTGACGTCACTAACGCCGTTATAACGGCTGGAATATTCCGTCAGAAAAGGAATATTCCGTTATCTCTGTTGACTTTTGCCAAAAAGTTTGACCGCCCGTTTCGGACGTTTCCGAACTCGTTTTTCGACAAACTCAGACTGGTTTCCAAGGTTTTGGACCATTCCGGACGCAACCGTCCACTCCGTTTTTGCAAATTCAGACTCTAGATCAGTGTTCTAAGCACTTCAAGTCTCGATGGCCAACGGAAACGCGCAAGTTATCATCCCGAAGCTCACCAAAGACAACTATGACAATTGGTGCATACAAATGAGAGCTCTACTAGGCTCTCAAGATGTGATGGACATTGTGGAAGATGGATACACAGAACCCGCATCCAAAGAAGCTGAAGGAACCTTGACAGAAGCTCAGACAACAACACTCAAAGCAGATCGAAAGAGGGATTGTAAAGCAAAGTCCATAATCTACCAAGGACTAGACGAAGCCACGTTCGAGATCATAGCATCGGCTAAGTCATCAAAAGAAGTCTGGGACACCCTTCAGAAGACCTACAAAGGTGCTGACAAAGTGAAAAGGATCCGTCTTCAAACTTTACGAGGTGAGTTCGAATCCTTACGAATGAAATCTAATGAATCCATCTCTGAATTCTATACACGAGTTATGATCGTTGCAAATCAGCTAAGAATAAATGGAGAAACTCTCGTAGATATGAGAATTTCAGAGAAAATTTTGCGATCATTAGATCCAAAATTTGACTTCATAGTTGTGGCGCTGGAAGAAACAAAAGATCTGGAGACGATGTCAGTTGAAGAACTAGTGGGTTCATTGCAAGCCCATGAGCAGAAAGTCAGTAGAAGAAGTGATGACAGAGTGTTGGAACAAGCTCTTCAGTCAAAGCTCTCACTCAATGAAAAAAGATACGAGCAAGGGGGGACTTCACAACAAGGAAGAGAACGAGGTAGAGGATCCCGTGGAAGAGGTTCTGGAAATGCAGAAACCAGAGGTAGAGGTAGAGGTAGAGGCAGAGGAGGAAGAGATACAAATAGGGGAGGACGTGGACAGCAGAATTATGTCTCAAGAGGAAGAGGACAAGGAAGAAGAGGCGGGTACAACAGTCGTCCAAACATTGACAAGAGAAATGTTCAATGCTATAACTGCCACAAATATGGCCACTATAGCAACGAGTGCAGAGGTAAGCCAAATGAAGTAAATGAAAATTCTAATTTTGCAGAGAAAGAACAAGTTGAAGGAGAATCGTTGATGTTGATGGCACACAACTCAACCCATCAAAATCAAGATGTTTGGTTTCTTGATTCTGGAGCCAGCAATCATATGACTGGCAGAAAAGACTTGTTCACTGAACTTGATGAGAAAGTTCAAGGAGAAATTTCATTTGGCGACCTCTCTAAAATCTCTGTCCAAGGAAGAGGAGATGTCATGATCAAGCAGAAGAATGGAGATCATGCTTTTATCTCCAATGTTTATTATGTTCCAGACATGAAGACAAACATCCTAAGTCTCGGGCAACTCCTGGAGAAAGGCTATCAAATTAGCCTTCAAAACATGCAACTGACCATTACAGATGCACGAGGGAAGCTGATTACTCGAGTCCAGATGACGAAGAACAGGATGTTTCCTCTCGCAATCCATCATGATACGCCAAGGTGTTTGACAGCCATCATCAATGACAAAGACTGGTTATGGCATCTCAGGTATGGGCATCTCAATTTTGAAAGTTTAAAGCAACTGGGAAGTAAGAAGATGGTGAAAGGATTGCCAAGCATCCATCACCCAAATGAGATGTGTGAAAGCTGTGTTCTCAGTAAACAACACAGAAATAGCTTCGGAAAGGAGGCGAATTGGAAAGCAACCATGCCACTTGAGCTCGTTCACACAGACGTGTGTGGTCCATTGACACCAGTATCAAATGGACAGAATCAGTACTTCCTCACCTTCATTGACGACTACAGCAGGAAGACTTGGGTTTATTTCCTAAAAAGGAAGTCTGAAGTATTTGGTTACTTCAAAGAGTTCAAAACGCTTGTGGAGAAGCAAAGTGGCTACTACATCAAAACATTGAGATCAGATCAAGGTGGAGAATACACTGCAGGTGCTTTCCAGGAATTCCTTAAGCAACAAGGAATCAGACATCAGTTCACACCAGCTTATACTCCCCAGTTAAACGGTGTAGCTGAAAGGAAGAATCGGACAATCCTTAACATGGTCAGAAGCATGTTAAAGGATAAAAACATGCCAAAAAGTTTCTGGGCTGAAGCAGTATTGTGTGCGGTATATCTACTAAACAGATGTCCTACGAAGAGCCTTGATACAAAGACACCGCAAGAAGCATGGAGTAGTCACAAACCAAGTGTGAGCCATCTTAGAGTTTTTGGCTCCATTGCCTACATCAAGGTCCCAGAAGCAAGAAGAACCAAGCTTGAAGATAAAGGAGAAAAGTGTATCCTGGTTGGATACGGTGACAGAACTATGGGTTACCGGCTATACAACCCCATCACCAAGAAAGTGATCTTCAGCAGAGATGTCATTTTTGAAGAAAATGAATCCTGGAATTGGGATCAGACCAAAGCTTCCAGAAGTGCTGAGTTGATATCTGAAGAAGAGACAAGAGAAGTGGCTACAGAGCCACAAATACCCAGAGATCAGCAGACTCCTCAACGTGGTTCCTCTTCACCACAAAGGTATGATGCTCCATTACCAATTGAACGTGATTTCTCAGATATGATGCCTAGAGGAACACGTAGCTTAGAAGATCTGTATGAAAATACAGAACAGGTGGAAGAAGATATTACTCTGTATTGTCTGCTGATGACAAGTGATCCAGTTAGCTTTGAAGAGGCTAACCAAGAAGAAAAATGGAGAAGCGCAATGGATGATGAGATTCGATCCATTGAAAAGAACAAGACATGGGAGTTGACTAATCTCCCAAAAGGCCGAAAAGCTATCGGAGTGAAATGGGTCTACAAGACCAAAAGAAATGCGAAAGGAGAAGTCCAGAGATACAAGGCAAGACTTGTTGCAAAAGGCTATAAACAGAAGGAAGGAGTTGACTACGGAGAAGTCTTTGCCCCGGTCGCCAGACTAGAGACCATCAGATTACTAATTTCATTGGCAGCTCAGAAAAGTTGGAAAATTTACCAACTTGATGTAAAGTCAGCATTTCTGAATGGCTTTCTTGAAGAAGAAATCTATGTGGAACAGCCACCTGGTTATGTGAAGAAAGGCAGAGAAGATAAAGTATGCAGACTGAAGAAAGCCTTATATGGTTTGAAGCAAGCACCTCGTGCATGGAACATGAGGATTGATGATTACTTCCAAGAGAACGGATTTGAGAAATGTCCGTATGAGCATGCACTGTATATGAAGAAGGAGACTGATGGAAGCCTGTTATATGCATGCCTGTATGTTGATGACTTGATCTTCACCGGCAACAATCCAGCCATGTTCGAAGATTTCAAGAGAAGAATGGTGAAAGAATTTGAGATGACTGACATTGGTCTGATGGCTCATTTTCTCGGTATTGAAGTTGTGCAAAGCGAAAAAGGTATCTTTATCTCTCAGAGTATCTATGCAAAAGAAATTCTGAAAAGATTTGGTATGGAAAAATGCAATCCTGTCACAACTCCAGTGGAAACAGGATTAGAGTTAAGAAAGAATGAAAGGGGAGATGTTGATCCAACCTATTTCAAGAGCTTGGTTGGAAGCCTGAGATACTTGACGTGTACCAGGCCAGATATACTCTACGGAGTTGGACTAGTCAGCAGATACATGGAGACTCCTGACCAATCTCACCTGAATGCAGCAAAGAGGATACTTCGTTACATAAAAGGTACTATTAATGATGGTATTTTATATACCAAATGTGAAGATTGCAGGTTGATTGGCTATTCAGATAGTGATTGGGGAAGAGATCTAGATGAACGTAAAAGCACGACAGGTTTTACGTTTTTAATGGGAGATACAGCATTCACATGGTCATCCAAGAAGCAAGCCATTGTGACACTGTCATCATGTGAAGCTGAGTACGTTGCTGCCTGCTCAGCTGTTTGTCATGGTATCTGGATCAGAAATATATTGCAGTACTTGGGATTCCCACAAGTTAATCCCACGGAGATTTACATCGACAATCGGTCAGCGATTGCACTTGCAAAGAATCCAGTATTCCATGAAAGAAGCAAACATATTGATACGCGGTATCATTTCATCAGAGAGCATGTGAAGAATAAAGAGGTGGAATTAGTCTCTTGCAGGACATATGATCAAGCTGCTGATATTTTCACCAAGCCACTCAAACATGATGTGTTTTCGAGATTAAAAACAATGCTTGGTATGACAAAACACGGAGAGTCAAGTTTAAGGGGGGATGTTGAAATGTAAACTTGCCTCCAATCAGCCAACCTCCAGCAACCTCCAGCAGCTTCCCACCGAAATTCTAGAAGCCACCATTGTTGACTCCTTGCTGCCACCGTTTCCTTCTGCCATCTCCCATCTCCCAATTGTCTGCTCCCAACTGAAGTTTGATTTTGTTGTGTTTTGCATTAATTGTAGCTTATCTTATCTCCCTATATAAAGGGACTCAGATTGTGATTGTAAACAAGTGGAGTGGTGTAAGAAATATAAGAGTGAAATAAAATTTAAGAGCTTCTCCTTCGTTTGAGTGTTCGAATTTCTTACAGAGGTGCACCACAAGTGACCTCAACAATTTCCATTCCACCAACATATTCATCTTGGTTCGATTGATTGTTAATTTTTTTTTTTTCCATGTAAAATGTGTAGCTATAAAATAGATCCCTTTTCCCTGACTTGTCAGGTTGTAGAAGAGGCTTGTTCGAATTTGCTGCCAAGCGTGCTGTGCGACTACTTTTACAATTTATCAGAATACTTCACAAAATTCTATTTGAATTGTCAGGTACGGTCCATAAATATATATATATATATATATATATTGATGAAAGCTTATACGCTTTGAGTCATCGAGGAAGAGAAAATAACCAACAAAGTTTTCGATATCATCAAAGGTTTCGATATGTAACTTGGCTTTCATGAAATTTGGGGCTGCAGGTTTCTGGGACAGCTGAGGAAACCAGCAGACTTTTACTGTGTGAAGCAACGGTAACGGTTATGAGGAAATGCTTCCATCTCCTTGGAATAGTACCACGTGACAAGATATGAGATTTCAAAGTATAATCACATGCATAATGTATATATCATTAAGAAATGTTCCGATCTGCATCGGTTCCAAGTGTTTCAACTTTCAACAAAGAGATTGTTTCAGAGATTTGTATTCATTTAATGGTTGTTGTTTTTCTTAAACTATACACTAGGCATGTGTACTTATATGTACTTCATGGAGAATAAATAGGAGAGATTTTCATTTGGATGCCAATTTGTTGTTAAATTATGAGTTTCATTTTCATTTCAATGAATCAAGTTGGTTTATATTTTTATAACAATTCAATAGTTAATTGATTGGAGCACTTTGAATAATAGAAAAAAAAAAAAAAAAAATGAAATCTAAAAGGAAATTCATGAGTTTTTTGAAAATTGTTTTTAAGTCTTGAATCAAATATCTTTAGTGATTCAATTGTAAAGAAATAATATTAAAAAAAATATATATATATTTTTTTGATATACGCTTACATTTAAGGCAGATTAATGAATATAGAGACAATTTGATATTTGATATATATATATATATATATATATATATATATATCATATCAATAAGGCACAAAATCTGGTAAATAAAAAGACATGAATCAATTAAAAACCTATTAACTGTACAAGATCATAAAAAAAATATATATTAGGATTCTGGTTGACTGGATAATTGGAAATAAGTCCATAATAGGAAATGTTTTAGAAAGGAAGAAAGTGATATTTTTTTTTAATTGTTTTCCAAATTGATGAGATTCATTTTTCTCTTTTTTATTTATTTAATTTTTGCATCTTTTGTTATAAATCCATAAATTTAATATGAACAACATTAGAAATTAAACAGATCTTGATTTGGGGCAGTGATGGCGAGAGCAGAAGATCAAGAGGTGTTTTTTGCTTGTAAAAAATATACAAAATATGCTTCTTCTCCTCAGGTTAGTAGTCACAAAATTTTAGTTTCGTTTTTTTTTTTTGTTTTTTGTTTTTTGTTTTTTTAATTATTATTATTGTATTTGATTTTGACGAAAGTTTAGAATACATCCGATGTATCGTACGGTTAATTAGTCGTGTGTACGATCGAGTTATTTAATCATTCAATGTGATATATATATATATATATACAATAATTATTAATGTGTACGAGCAAGTTATTTAATCAGGAGTTTCGTTTGTTTTTATTTTAGAGTTTTATTTGATCATCAAATTGATCGAGTAAGCTTTCGTATTTCGTGATTTTATGCTTGACTTGTTGCAGAATCGATCCCATGTCCCGGAATTTGGCAGCTGGGTCAGGGACACGAACAACGTACGTTACACAACATGCTTTGAGGATGCTCGGAAGGCAAAAGCCGTTGAGAAGATGAACCCGGATGATCTAGAGGCCTCGGTGAATAATGGTACCGAAGGTCTAGATAATCCTCTCGATGCTAATTCTGACAAGAACAATTCCGTGGAAACATCTAGCCGCGAGGGAAGCATAGGGCGCAATCAGCGAGAGAGAAAAATTTACAGTCAGCTTAAGAGTGCGAGCAACAAAAGCGGCACATCAGAATCCGGCAGTGATATAAGCAATTCCGATCATTCACTCCGACAATCTGGTCAGCTACGTTTAAAATCCGATCGAAAGATCGGTAGAAGTGAGGGAAGTAGTAAACACTCTAGGAAGAGAAGTGGAAGCAATAGATCGGATGAATCGGCTGTAATAAAATTTCTACTCTTTTAACATTTTTACATGAAGTTTCACTTGATTTTTCTTCATGATATATATGAACATAATTCTTGCTATATATATAAATTTTGAATTTAATGGATGGCATGATCTATGCAGCATCACAGAATAGAAGCATCGGCATCGGTACCGAAATTCGGGGATTGGGACGAAAATGACCCTAAATCAAGTGAAGGTTACACTGCCATTTTTGAAAAACTGAAGGAGGAGAAACAGATTGCATCTACCGAAATCCTAGCTATCTCTCCACCACCATGCACTTATTCAGACACTCCAAAAAATAATAGAGGTTCCTCCTATAAATCAAAGGTAATTAATTTTCTTAATCAGTATGATTATGAATACATATTATAAGATTATAAAGTTTACTTTAAGGGTGTTTTTGGCGCGTCTAATCCCAATTACATCTCAATCTTATCAAATCTTATAAAATAGTTCAATCCAATCCTGTGTACCAAACGGGACATAAATACTTACACCGTTGTTTTCGTTTTTGTTTCTTGGATGCAGATGTTTTGCTGTCTATTTCCAAGCATAAAAGACTGATATATTATTGACATGGCTAGAATTTGGCTGAGCTACTGTTTTCATTCAATATCATGAATTTTATTTTTTATTTTCCTTGTCTTTTTATTTTCTTAATCTGAATTTACTTCAAGACATTCTTGTGGTAATCAGTAATTGGTTTGTAGAATATTATAAATATCAGTAATCCATGAGTTGGGTATTATTTTGATATCAAATTTTCATTTTGTATTGTTGAGAGAGTTGTTTGGTAAGTTGACTGATTACTATAGGAAAAAGATTATGTGTTATCTCTATATGACTATATATATAAATTATTTTTACATGGATTTTAGTGGACAAAACAATTCTAATGTGCCTTAAAATTTTCACAAGTTTCAAATTGATCCACAAGGTCAAATATATATAATTATAAATAACAACAAAAACTATTAGTAAAATTATAATTTACTACAAAATTATTAATAAGATTAAAATTAATTACTTTACACACAAAGAGAGAGAAGTTTTCAGTAGGATCGACAAGCATACTTGAATGATAATAAATTAACAAAATAGTACTTCAACTATGAAAATATATATTTATTAGAAAACAAACTACTTAAAAGTTAATGTGACTTGGTGGCGAAGAACGTACCTATTACGGTAGAAACTCAGATCGAATATAGAGAATGAAAATTCAACCCCACATCATCCAGGAAGAACCTTAGCTTTCTAAGGATCAAGCCCAATGACTGGTCCTGCTTTCTTCAAGCATCGACACTGTGCCCGGCGATCTTGTATGGTTTTTGCATAGTTCTTCACGGTATTTACGCCCAAGCAACATGACCCGGTGGGATTTTCCTCGGTGTCCAACAAGTAGGGCTTGCAAGGCGCCAGTGTAATTAAGTTGGGTCTTCGGGCATAATATTGATGCATATATGCACACAATTTGCTCTGATGATCACAAACATGACCACAATGGTCGCCATCATCATTTTCTTATTCTCCATTTGATGATCAATAGTGAAATATATATGAACCGAAAGATTGCTAAGAAAGAAAGAAAAATAAAACAATCGAACTTACTTCTGTGAAGAAGAATGGTAGGATTTGAGCTCTATTTATATGGTAAATTGTAGTGTAAAGGGTGACCAAAATCCAAAAGGAATCAACAACAACAGTCTGCCTCTATCCACCCTTTTCCTCTGGGAAGAGTCTTTCTCGATGAGCAGAGGTTCCCCTAGGATCCACCGTACCCTATCTTGTCAAAAAAACTATCACACCAACAATCTAAAGACACTCCTTTGCAGATAACCCAAGCGATTCTGGACAGAGGTGTGGCTGCCGGAGACCACCTACCCATCGAACTAAACTTATCGTCCCATAGAAATCTACTTTCTACAAAGATTTTGCTCTCATCTTCTGATTTAAACTCCATAGATTTGTCACCTAAATAACGCAAAGAAAAAGAAACGCCTCTGTTCACTAACCTTTGGCATACATTGAAAACATTGAAAAAATGCTTGAGAATTCCCACTGCACGATGCTTAATCCACTTGTCTTCATTAAGCTTATCGTCCCATAAGAAAGAGGCTGCACCCTCTTTGGTTTGATAATCTGACGATTAATCCCTTTTCTGTTCCCCCTTCAAAGCCTCTGCAAAAGATTTGTTTTCACCATTCTGTAACTGCTGAACTCTCCTTGAAAAGCTGCCCGGAACTGGCTCTGGCTGCCTGACTTTGTCTACATTCCTGCCAAAGGAAGTCATCTTTCTACCTTTCCAGTCCACAGAAGACACCTTCGAACTAATCGGCCACCCGTAAACATGCATACCATTTGTTAAGCTAGCTACCTTATTAGCTTCTTCCAAGGTTGCAAACCGTACAAACGCAAAGTAGCTTCTCCTTGGCTTGACCTTTGAAGACAGATAGATGTCCCTTGCCTTCCCAAACACATTGAAAAACTCCATAAAGTCTTCAGCTCCACCTTCAGATTCAGATTATCTACGGAAATGGAAACCAAGTTCTCTTGGAAATCCCTTCTTAGGGTTGGCAAAACCATATCCACATGACACTGGTTGGGTATATACCCAAACCATTTCAACTAAAGACATGGGTTTTATCCATTTAGACCCGCAATAACCGCAGGTTGGTTATGGGTCTTAACCGGGTATGCTCTAGACCCGCAAAAGAATCGATACGGATTTAAAAGGAAAAAAATAGGGTTTCATTTTTCACGCTCTTTCTCTCACTTCTGCTCTTTCTCTCATGCTCTTTCATCGTCGCTGTCGGCGATTGACAGTGATGCCATCCTTTATCGGTCGATGCCAATTGCCACCATCGACACATCACCAGCAAAGTATTATCTCGGCTAATGTCTCTCTTAGACGAGCTTTTCGAATTTCTCAACTTTTTCAATAGGTACTATCCTCTCTTTTCATGGGTTGTTTTGGTTTCATCTTTTTTTTCATCGTCGTTGCTAGCGATTGATAGTGACACCATCCTTTGCCGGTCGCTGTCGATTGCTACCATCGACACATCACCGACAAAGTATCTCGGCTAATGTCTCTCTTAGACGAGCTTTTCGAATCTCTCAGCTTCTTCAACATGTACTATTCTTTTTTTTTTTTATTTTTTTTATTTTTTATAATTCATTGATGGGTTGTGATTTTCGTGTTGATTCATTGATAGGTTTTTGAGTCCACATAGTAGAAGATTGCATCCGGACACACTCGAGGCCTTGATGTGTATACAAAATTGGATATGGGCTCCTATTCGAGGTATGCAATTAGTTTTAAATTTAGTTATACTTATTACTTGTATATAATATTGGTTGCTATTGATTTTTTTTTTATTTTTACTTATTGTTTTTTTAGGTGGCATTCCGGAGGAAGAAATATATGCTACAATAGATGAGGAAGAGCCATTAGCATCCACGTGATTTTTTAATTTTATTTTTAATTGGATATGGATTGTAAAAAATTAATATTTGGAGATGTGTTATGGATAGATTTATTGAAGTAATATTTGAGTTTATTGTTTTAATTGGATATTGGCTATAAAAAAAATTATAATTTTAATGGGCTTGTAAAACTTATCAACTTTTTAATTGAATTGGGTATTTATATTTAATTGATTTTAGTAAAAAAATATTATGGCCCAACAAATTTAGATTGCAAAAATTAGGGTCTAAAAAAATCGGGTCAAAATTCCCGGTCAAAATCCGGGTCAAAGCAAACATAAAGCGGGTCATGAGAGGGTCGGATAAAACCCGAAAGATAAGTGGGTTGGGTCCAGACTTGAACCAGCTGCTTATTTAGTGGTTTTGAATCTGGATCCATATTTTGCCAACCACTACAAGAAACTAATAGAATTGTATTTGGTTTTTACTTTTTACTAATAAAATATTTTGGTTATTGGGTTTTTTTTTTACCTACATGCTACTCCTAAAAACTGAATTTCCTTTTTTTTAGACGGGATAATTAATTAATAATGTGCTATTTTTAATGTGTGCATCTCAATAGTCTTTTGATCACTTTCATGTTGTAATTACAGTTGATGGCAATTTAGCTAAACCCTTGTATTATATTAACATTATAATGACAGTTATAGTTTTTTTTTTTTGGTTTTCATTTTTTGAAAACTATTTATAGCTGTAGGTTTTTTTTATTTTTTATTTTAGTTTTTTTAAAGAGCTATAGGTAAGAATTACCTTTTATGTAATTCAATTAAAAATAATATTATTATGACAGTGTATCATTTTATGATAATTATATATTGAATTTAAAATTTAAATTGATTTTAATTAACGAATTAATTAAAATTTCAAACATTATATTACCATTGATATGGTTTTAAAATTTACCATTGATTCCATAAAATAGATTACCATTAATTTGGTATTACAATTGATATTTTAATTTGTTTTGAAAAATATTTATCTATTGCCATTTATAAGAATAATTAAAAATCAAAAACCATTTATTTTTGGAAATAATCATACTGTATTTAATGCATATTTAATATATTTTAAAAAACCAGAATAAAAAAGGTTAAAAATAGAAAGAAGAAAAAAATAAATTAAAAATAATTTGGGTAAATTTCCTTAAAAAAATAATATCCAAGTATTTGATACTCGAAAACCCGGGTGGAAATTGTATTTGGTTTTTACTTTTTACTAATAAAATATTTTGGTTATTGGTTTATTTATTTATTTATATTTTTTTATTTTACCTACAGTCTACTCCTAAAAACTGAATTTTGTTTTTTTAGACGTTGTAATTACAGTTTACGGCAATTTAGCTAGACCCTTGTATTATATTAACATTATAATTACTATAGTTTCTCTGGTTTTCTTTTTTTGAAAACTATTTATAGCCGTAGGTTTTTTATTTTTTATTTTAGTTTTTTTTAAAGAGCTATAGGTAAGAATTACCTTTTATGTAATTCAATTAAAAATAATATTATTATGACAGTGTATCATTTTATGATAATTATATATTGAATTTAAAATTTAAATTGATTTTAATTAACGAATTAATTAAAATTTCAAACATTATATTACCATTGATATGGTTTTAAAATTTACCATTGATTCCATAAAATAGATTACCATTAATTTGGTATTACAATTGATATTTTAATTTGTTTTGAAAAATATTTATCTATTGCCATTTATAAGAATAATTAAAAATCAAAAACCAATTATTTTTGGAAATAATCATACTGTATTTAATACATATTTAATACATTAAAAAAAAAAAAAACAGAATAAAAAAGGTTAAAAATAGAAAGAAGAAGAAAATAAATTTAAAAGAATTTGGGTAAATTTCCTAAAACAAATAAATAAAATCTGGATATTTGATACTCGAAAACCCGAGTGAATATAACCCTAATATATATATTTATATATATATACACACTTTATTTATCTCTGTCTCTCTATCGCACTGAAAAATCTCGAATCAAACATCCTTAACACATCCCTAGTCTCAACCTTTTCTGCTTTGATGGTGATGAGTGGGATACTTGCGTTACCGGAGGATTGTATAGCAGCCGTGATCTCCTTCACTAGCCCTCGCGATGCCGGCCGTTTGGCTTGTGTGTCAACGACCTTCAGATCCGCTGCCGATTCCGACGGCGTTTGGGACAGCTTCGTGCCTCGTGAAAACTTGTCTGCGAACTCCAGTTTGTCGAAGAAGGAGCTCTACCTCCACTCCTGTCACTATCTCAATGACGGCAAATTGGTAATTTCAAAGTCTTGAAAATCTTTAGGGTTTTGTGTTTGTATGTTATGTAATTGATATTTTGTTCATGGTGTAATCGAAATTACGGATTTCGTGATTGGAAATTGATTGAGTGTTGTTTTTTTTTTTTCTTTTCATTTTTTGACGAATTTCTGATTGTTTAATAATCTTATTGAACAGTGCTTTTGGTTTGATCTCCCAAGTGGGAAGAAATGTTACATGATATCTGCTAGGGGACTCAATATTTTTGATCTTTTTTGGCTATGGGTTCCCTTAGTCTGGTACCAACAACGTTTTGGCATACCCGATGGCAGGTACCTTTTCCTCCCTAATTCTTTGTTGCTCTTATTGTTGTCGTATTTTTTCCAATATTGATTCCCTATGCATTAAAAAAAGGTTCCCTGAGGTGGTCAAGCTTGAAGTGATTTGCCCATTTGAAATTGGTGGCAAGATTAGTACTTCTGTCCCCTCAGACAACTTATGTAGCTTACCTTGTGTTCGCCGAAGGTTTTATATCTCACAAAGATGATGATCCGGTAGAAGTCACTGTTGGACTTGCTGGGAGTAATAATGGCTTTTTTATATTTGACACAAATGATGAGCCGGCAAAAGTCGTTGTTCGACTTGCTGGGCCCCATCACCGAACTGTTTACTTTCATCGGGTGCAACAAGATGGAGACAATGATGGCTTCTTCCCGAAAAAGAGAGCAGATGGGTGGTTGGAAAGTGAATTGGGTGAATTTTTCAATGGAGGTGATGAAGAGGGTGAATTGTCGATTACTATTAAATCTTATTGGAAGGAACGCCTTATTGTCCAAGGGATCGAGATTAGGCCCAAAAAAAATAAATAACTAGGAGGTTGAGGTAGGTGAGTTTTTCTATACAAGCTTGTGTGCAAATTGATTTATTATATGTTAGCATATTTTGCTTTAAGGAAAAAGGAAAAAAAAAAAAAAAAAAAAAACTATCTATATTATTAGGGCCCTTTTGGTTTTATTTTTTGCTTAAATTGACAATTGGAAATGATTTGGTATGGAGGAGATTACAAGGAAGGAAGTCTTCATTGTTCAAGATGCATTGCAATGTTCTAGATTGGATAAATTGTAGGTTGTTTTGGTACTTTGATGTTGCCTTATACTCTGCTATGCTTGTTATTATCTAGGTTTATTTGATCAAATTTGCTTTTTTTCTTCTTTGAATTGACATCAAATGCTTTAAAACAAAATGTGGGAGTTATTCATATTGACTGCAGCAGAACTTAATTGGGTTTGTTCTCTCTTAACTGAACTTGGTGTTCTACACTTCTACTTGCTCAACCTCCTGTGATATACTGTGAACCCAGTGGTGTTTCATTCCAGGATGAAGCATGTTGGTATTGATTATCGTTTCATACGCGATCAGGTGCAGTCAGGCTCACTTCATGTTGCTCATGTGTCCTCTGAAGATCAGCTTGCGGATGCTCTTACCAAGCCTCTTCCGCGTACTCGGTTTCTCCAACTCAAAACCAAGATTAGAGCTCCATCTTGAGGGGGTATATTAGACCAAGTCAAGGATTGTTGTTTCTGTTGCTCTCAGATTGCAATATCTGATTGACAACATTTTATCTTACTGCTGCAATTCAATTATTTAAATTCAAGTTTTAAACGATATCAGTAAGTTTAGGATTTCAGTTTGTGTCTCTCAATCCTCTGTACTATATATATTAGTTAAGCTGAATAAAATCAAAGCATGCCATATTTTCTCAACTCTCTGTTTCATAGATCACACCCCGAAAAGACATTTCCAAGAAAGAGTGAATATTATTAAGTATTTAAAATTCTTTTGATATTTCTTCAATTTAATATATGATTAATTGTATTTAACAATATTAATAAATATTTATAGTTTTTTTAGCATTTCTCCAAAAAAATTATTATTAATGTTAAGTATTTAATATATGATTACCAAAATAAAAGCAGCCCTTAAGAAAATAAGAAAAACACAATTGCAATGCAAGTAAAAGCAAAGCAGAGGGGAAGCATTAAGAGAGGCTGCAACCATTTATCATTGTTTTTTTGCTCTGAATTTGAAATATTAAAAAATAATTCTTTGTTCAATGATCACCTAATTCAATCGTATTACATGTTTCTTGAATAAGAATAAACTCACTGACTATTGATCGAGTGAATGAATTTGAACCGGATTTTTAAAGATATTTTAATGGTTAAAATGAGTGATTGTTCTTATTTTAAGACCCTTCTCATAAGATATTCTCATGCATATATGACAAAATAATTTTATATACAATCCAATTGAACAATTTCTTTTTTCAGGAATCTTTAGTTTAAAGAAAGGGAGTATTATTATTTGGATTACGAATCAAACATATCCGAATAAAGAAAAATTAAATATTTATTGATAATACTAAATAAATTTATTAATTATAGATTGAATAGATTGAGTAGGAGGAATGTTTAAAGAATGTGAAAAAAAAAAAAAATGTAAAAAAGAAAATGAATAAATTAAATAGGAGGAATGCCAAAAGAATATGATAAAAATTAATTTAAGAAGAAAACTTAAATATTTTTTTAACAATATTAAATATATCTAATAAGGTTTTTTTTTAAGAATATTAGGTTTGTTATTATTTATTTATTTATTTATTTATTTAAGAGCTATAGGTAAGAATTACCTTTTATGTAATTCAATTAAAATAATATTATTATGACAATGTATCATTTTACGATAATTATATATCGAATTTAAAATTTAAATAGATTTTAATTAATGAATTAATTAAAGTTTCAAACATAAATTACCATTGATATGTTTTTAAAATGTACCATTAATTCCATAAAATAGATTACCATTAATTTGGTATTACAATTGATATTTTAATTTGTTTTGAAATATATTTATTTATTACCATTTACAAGAATAATTAAAAATCAAAAACATTTATTTTTGGAAATAACCATAGTGTATTTAATGCATATTTAATAAATTAAAAAAAAACAAAATAAAAAGTTTAAAATAGAAAGAAAAAAAAATAAAAAAAATTTGTGTAAATTTCCTTTAAAAAAATCCGATTATTGCATATCCAGAAACCTGAACGGATACAAATATCGACATACAATGTTAGACTTAGAACCAAAGTCTATAACCCTAACATATATATACACATCACTATATTTTTGCCATGTAAGTAGGGATGACAATGGGACGGGTTTGGGGCGGGGTGGCCTTCCCCGCACCCTGCCCCAATTTTTTTTTTTTTTTGAAAACTTTTCCCCGCGTAAAACCCCACCATAGATGGAGCGGGTTTGGGGCAGGGCGGGGTACAACGGAGAGTGCTTTCCCCATCCCCACCAATTTACCCAATTTATAATTTTTTTTTTTAATTTAAGTAATAAATATATAACCATCGAATATGATATAATATATAAAGTAGTAAATAATTCCAAGAAACTATTAAAAAAACATCTCATAAAATATAATTCTCACTAGTAAATTCAATCATTTTTAAACATAAACATAAAGTATGAAATTAAAATGTTCGAAAATCGTAATGCTAATCATCTAATAGTTGCATTTATTTCTCTAGTTATCTCTTCTTTAGTTTGTTTCCACCCGATTTTGTTCTTGTATGTTTACACAATTTTCTCTTGATAACACCAGTGTTGGGTCTTCAATTTCTACTGCATCTGCAGCCATATTTGTGCCTACCCGAAGTAGTGATAAACGAATTAAATTTAATTCAAAAGTTGAGAATTATTAAAGTAATAAACTTGAAAAAAAAAACCGTTGTTATTAAACTTTTAATTTTAAAATTTATTTCAGAAAGAAACTTACCGTATATCCTCTTGTGTTTAAGGTTGAAGCTTGAACGGTGAACTTTGAATTGTTTGAGGATTAGAGACTTAGGAGGGTGTATTCAATTAGGATTTTAAAAGACTTTTAATGACTTTTATGGAATTAAAAAGTTTATTTGTATTCAATGTAGACTTTTAACGACTCTATAAAAGTCATGAGGTATTTAATACAAACTTTTATAGACGTTTAAAAAGTCTTTAAAAGTCATGTGGTATTCAATCAAAAAATTTTAACAGTCTATGAAAGTTATAAGGTATTCAAAATCTCAATGACTTTTAACGACTTTAAAATATCAATGACTTTTAATGATTTTTAGTTATAACAAATTTCACAATCTGTCTTCTATTCCTACCAAAGACTTTGAATGACATTTACAAAAAAAAAAAAAAAAAAAAAAAAAAAAAAAAAAAAAAATCACTTTAAAAGAAAAATATAAAACTCTTTAAAAAAACATCAACTACCAAATATATGTTCTATTTTCAAATAAAAGCACACTCATTCTTAACAAATTTCATAAATAAAATAAAACAAATAACTTTAAAATGAATAAATATTATATATATATATATATATATATATATATATATATATATGTAAACATACAAACATTAACGATCTATAACAAAAAATATAACAACTAAAAAATATTATAAAACAATTCTTCATCGGCTATGCAATTAAGGGCTATGCAATTAAGAACGAGAGATTTCATATTTTTTTACTTATATTTTTAAAGCAACTAAACAAACATCGAAACAAATCAAATAAACTTGATTTATGTAAAATAAAAATAATAAAAGATAAAAACCACTAATTAACTATGCCAATATGCCATAATCAAAATAGTGTATGAGCGTTACTCTATATAATTATGACCAATATCAAACTATCCACTTTTAGGCATGGATCTATTCAACAACTATGTGCGGTTTTTATGTTTTATCTTCAGTAACTTGAATGAACTTTTGGTTGATTTTTTATATTGATTGGCATACTTTCGTAGAGACATGTAAACGTTAATATTATTATCGGTTTACTACATTTATTCTATAAGAAAATTTATAATATTTTGACTAATTATAAAAAACAAATAAAATTTTGACTAATTATTAAAAAAAAAAAAAAAAAAGGTGCATAATGTCTTTATAATGCAAAATATAATTAAAATTAAAATTACATATATAAACATGAATGCTTTTGTCTAGTTTAATTAACAATGATTTTTTTTTTATTCATTTGAAAATTTATTTTTGTTGACATGATAAATATATATAATTTTTCTAAAACAAATTATATATTATATTTAGATGTAAATTAAAGTCTATAAATGTTTATAAAAGTCTTTTAAAATGAAAGTCTACGAAAGTCTATAAAAGTTTAAAAAATCTACAAAAGTTATCCACTTAAAAAAAGTCATTAAACGTCTTTCGAAATCCTAATTGAATACACCCCCTTAGAGTTGAAGTTAGCGGCTAGGGTTTTTTTAATAGTATTTTGTTTTGTCATTTTATGTTAAGTAACGGTGAAGAGATGTAAAGTTATGGTTAATGTATTTATATACAGTATTTTTATTATCAGTTCAAACTGATAAAAAATATATCAGTTCCTTGCATATGGACAATTGGATTTAAAAGATGCTTTGACAAGTGTATGCAGCCAAGTCAAAGTATTTAAATCCAATGACCCACATGTAAGGAACTGATATATTTTTTATCAATTCGAACTGATAATAAAAAAATTGTATATATATATATATATATACGGAAATTATCCTATCAGTGCGCAATGATAGAATTATATGAGGACATTGAATGTGAGCCACTCGTTTTACATACTTTGACTTGGTATGTATGCACTTGTCAAATCACTGTTATAAATGAGTGGCTCACATTCAATATACTGATAAAATTATATCAGGATGCACTGATAGAAATGGGAATGTAATATATATATTTCTTTTTCTTTTTTTAGATATATTTATTTTCTTTGAAAATACGTATATAAATAAGTATTATTTTAAGCGGGGTAGGGCGGGGTGAAGAGTATAAAACCCATCCCCGCCCCATACCCATTACGGGTTAGACTATCTATTCCCATCCGTACTAAATTGAAATCTATCCCCACCCTAAAAGTGCGGGTCCCCATAGGGAATTTGGCTATCCCTACATGTAAGCAACATAACTTCAATCATATACACATGTCAAAAATGTGATGATGTGTATTAGTATATTATAAGTACGCTTATAATGTGTGCATATGAGAGAAAAATTGATATATATATATATATATATATATATAGCAGGGATCGGGAACACAATTTTTGACACGATTTTGTAGCCTTTGGATCACTAATATTTCTATGGCTAGGATTTAATAAATTTATTTCTTTTTTCTTTCTCTCCTCTATTAATAACTAATTTATTTGATTATCTCTCTCCTAATTAATTTTCTTTCCAAATCTATTACTCTTTTCTCTTATCACTCATTATTATGTTATCATTAATATATTACCATTGATATATTTTTAAAATTTACCATTAATTCCATAAGAAAAAAAAAAAAACGGATTATCATTAATTTGGTATTACAATTGATATTTTAATTTGGTTTGAAAAATATTTATCTATTGCCATTTATAAGAATAATTAAAAATCAAAAACCAATTATTTTTGGAAATAATAATATCGTATTTAATAAATATTTAATACATTTAAAAAAAAAAAAAAAAAAAACAGAATAAAAAAGGTTAAAAATAGAACGAAGAAAAAAAACAAATTTAAAAGAATTTGGCTAAATTTCCTAAAAACAAATAAAAAAATCCGGGTATTTGATACTTGAAATCCCGCGATGAACCAAAACTATAACCCTAATTAATATATATATATACACACTTTATTTATCTCTGTCTCTCTATCGCACTGAAAAATCTAGCTCGAATCAATCATCCTTAACACATCCCTAGTCTCAACCTTTTCTGCTTTGATGGTGATGAGTGGGATACTTGCGTTACCGGAGGATTGTATAGCAGCCGTGATCTCCTTCACTAGCCCTCGCGATGCTGGCCGTTTGGCTTGTGTGTCAACGACCTTCAGATCCGCTGCCGATTCCGACGGCGTTTGGGACAGCTTCGTGCCTCGTGAAAACTTGTCTGCGAACTCCAGTTTGTCGAAGAAGGAGCTCTACCTCCACTCCTGTCACTATCTCAATGACGGCAAATTGGTAATTTCAAAGTCTTGAAAATCTTTAGGGTTTTGTGTTTGTATGTTATGTAATTGATATTTTGTTCATGGTGTAATCGAAATTTCGGATTTCGTGATTGGAAATTGATTGAGTGTTGTTTTTTTTTTTCTTTTCATTTTTTGACGAATTTCTGATTGTTTAATAATCTTATTGAACAGTGCTTTTGGTTTGATCTCCCAAGTGGGAAGAAATGTTACATGATATCTGCTAGGGAACTCAATATTTTTGATCTTCTGTGGCATTGGATTCCCTTAGTCAGGATCCAACAACGTCTTGGCATACATGGCAGGTACCTTTTCCTCCCTAATTCTTTGTTGCTTTTATTGTTGTCGTATTTTTTCCAATATTGATTCCCTATGCATTAAAAAAAGGTTCCCTGAGGTGGCCAAGCTTGAAGTGATACTCCGATTTGAAATTGGTGGCAAGATTAGTACTTCACTTCTGTCCCCTCAGACAACTTATGTAGCTTACCTTGTGTTTGCCGAAGGTTTTATATCTCACAAAGATGATGATCCGGTAGGAGTCACTGTTGGACTTGCTGGGAGTAATAATGGCTTTTTTATATTTTACACAAATGATGAGCCGGCAAAAGTTGTTGTTCGACTTGCTGGGCCCCATCACCGAACTGTTTACTTTCATCGGGTGCAACAAGATGGAGACAATGATGGCTTCTTCCCGAAAAAGAGAGCAGATGGGTGGTTGGAAAGTGAATTGGGTGAATTTTTCAATGGAGGTGATGAAGAGGGTGAATTGTCGATTACTATTAAATCTCGTTGGAAGGAACACCTTATTGTCCAAGGGATCGAGATTAGGCCCAAAAAAAATAAATAACTAGGAGGTTGAGGTAGGTGAGTTTTTCTATACAAGCTTGTGTGCAAATTGATTTATTATATGTTAGCATATTTTGCTTTAACGAGAAAAAGGAAAAAATTCTATCTATATTATTAGGGCCCTTTTGGTTTTATTTTTTGCTTAAATTGACAATTGGAAATGATTTGGTATGGAGGAGATTACTAGGAAGGAAGTCATGCATTGCAATGTTCTAGATTGGATAAATTGTAGGTTGTTTTGATACTTTGATGTTGCCTTATATTCTGCTATGCTTGTTATTGTCTACCGAAACAATCGAAACCACTTTTTTTTTTTTTGTTCTTTCTTTTTGTGCACATGTAACCAGATTGATCATAATAATATAATAATGAAATTCTATTACAATCCATCATAATTAAATTCATAACAATTTTATTAAGCTTGAAGAAAAATCCTACATGCCAAATTTGTTGTACTGTAAGTAACTTTTGTCAGATTTACAAGAAAAAGGCATCTTAACATATACACTCATTTGAACCCATCACATTGTTGTCTCCTTTAATTCCATTAATTCCATAATGTCACTGTTTTTGGTGATAGATTATTAGCTTATAATCATGGTGACAAGAGTATAATTCATAGTCACAGACCAATTGGGATTGCAAACCTGCATGTTCTTTGTTATCGAACCACGTGAGTGTAGTTCGATCCATTAATCTCTTCCTCTTTTTTTTTTTTTTTTTTGGGTTAATTATGGCAACATCATGGAGACCCAATTAAAAAAAGAAGGCATCACCACAGACTTCACAGTTCACATGGTGTTCTTAAAAACAAAGCCATCAACACTAATCCCAATACCAATCCCAAAGCCATCAAGAACAATCCCAATTTTTGGAGAGCATAGTTTTTCAACAATCGAGTGTTGAAAAAAAAAAACAGAGAAGGAGACAGAGAGATTCACGAGAGGAAAAGAGAAAAAGGACGATGTCGCCATTGGGTCTGACATCTGAGATTTTGAGGAAACAGAAAAGGCTGGAAAAAAAAAATCTTAAGACTTTCACAATGCTAGTATAACTTACATCATATGAACCCTAAAACATGTGATGTAGTAAAAATTACTTTCAATTAAAATTAAGTTCGTTCACTGGGATCGGTGATTCGATTAGCTAAAACTACTTAGTCTAGGGAAAAATTAAAACTAATCTAAGTGCGTAAAATTAAATTGCATAATGCTTTTGGGTTGGAAAAGTGATTTTGGTTCTTGAAAATGCTTAAAGATACAAACTTGTAAGCTAAAAATGTAAACTTGACTCTAAAGATGCAAACTTGAACAATAAAAATGCTATCTTGCAACAAAATAAACTAAGTTAAACACAAGCAACACACAACGTATGGATATATGGGAGAGAAACACTAGGGAATTAATATAACCTTCTTAGACCACTCAATGTCCTTACTTAGTCTCATTAAGCACTTCAAATCCAATTTTAGGGCTTGTTTATCATTAAGAGCTAGGTTCTTACCATTGCCTCCACAAGGTCATGTGCCAAGCAATGGTCATCACCCATTAATTGTATAAACTCTAAGCCAAAACAACATGGCATGGTCATGCACATATTATCTTTCTCAATTACCAAGCTCATAATTAGAATTAAGGTGGAAAGGTCTTTCACACCAAAACCCAATTTCATAGATAGTTTACACTACACACCCACATCAATTGTGGTCACAAAATAATATGAGTAGTAGACAAACTCAAATTAATCAAGTAAAAGAGACTAAAATTGAATTGAATTAAGAAATAGACTAATTAGTTCATAAAGTGGTCAAATACGATTACATTAATCCCCTAGCTAAATGATTAGTTACACATCAAGGGAGAAATGAAAGAGAAAGCAAAAGAGTAGAGAAAACCCATTTTCTTGAGAGCTTCCTTTTCCTTGCAAAACCTCCGAAGATGGATGGAATGGTGGTGGAGAAGGAGAAAATGTGGAAAGATGATGAAAATGGTGAAGAAAGGTGGTAGCTTGGGTGAATTTTGTAAGGTGGAAGGTGATGGAAGATGAGAGGTTTCCTTTTGGTGAGAAATCAATTTTGGGATCTAGGGTTCAAGAATGAGAGGGTGTTGTTTTTCAACTAAGAGAAAAGGATGAATATATAGTGGGAGCCAAAAACTGAGTCTGAATCCCGTCACTTGATGAGCTGGAACGGTAAAGTCGCTGCCAAGTTGGCTGGCAGGGGGCGAACACCATGGGGGCGAAGATCACTGTCTCTGACGCTAAAAAATAAGGTCGCCCCCATGTTCGCTGGCAGGGGGCGAACATGGGGGCGAACTTCACCTGGAAAGATTTCAGTCTCGCGCAGCGTTACGGAAACGCGCATATCTCTCTATAGAAACATCGAAATTGCAATCCGAAAAGTGCGCTGGAAACTAGACTTCCGGGGCTTTCAATCCATAGGTAATAGGACACACAATTCAATCGGAGTTTAGAGATATAGGCCCCGAAATCTGGCTGTTCTGCACTGGTTGAAAATCAACTTTCCATGGTTCTTCCAATTTGCTCATTTTCACCATCTTTTGACTTCTTTTCTTCCAAAATAAGGTTTAATCCTCACTTAAATGGAATGAACCTACACATGCTCAACAAAACACATTAAACCACCTAATACACTCGAAAACAAGCTAAAGGACATGATATTGAGGGCTAAAATGTAACACAGTTTTGGCACGATCAAATACCCCCAAACCAAACCTTTGCTCGTCCTCGAGCAAACACTAAAAAATGAAAAACAAAAATAAAAGAAATGATAAAATGACTCTATCTAAAAATTTCCTAGACACCAATAAAGAATTCAAATGGCCACATGTCCAACCGGTGATGAGATACAATGGAGTGTGATAGGGAGAAGTAGACCCATGCAAAATGTTCTAAAGCAACTCGAAGGCACTCAAGGGAACTCGCGCAATCACGAATCCCACACCTAAAAGCACTCTCATATTGGGAACTACTCACTCTCACACCTCAAACGTAATTCGCTTTGACTCTAGGCCTCACGTGGATTCTCTCTTTTCTTTCCGCTCGGAATCCTAAGTTCACACTCATGCAAGGTATGCAAAGATGGAGTTTATGCATAGAATTCTAATGCATTGCATACAATTTAACAATGAAAGACCACTAATATCTTTGTGAATTAGCCTAGGAAAGAATCAAATGCCATGGACGTGGAAAGATCATGCTTCAACAAACATTCCCAATCTAGATTCTTTGAAGATCAAATAGGTCTTCCCCTAAGTTGTAATGGGGCCATTGGGTGAGATGTGGTGAAAGAAAGAAGATGAATGGAACTCAAATGTCACCAATCATGCTAAGACTGAATACAATACACACCCATAAGCTCTACTTGCTTGCTATCTTTAAACACTAGCGTCTAGGCATCACCTTACATTACACTTGTGCTTTCACATTTGCACTCCAATTTCTTTGAGTACATTTACATTTAATTCTTCAATACCTTTTCTTTTCTTTTCTTTTCTTTCACAATTTTTCTTTTGACATTTTTATGCTCATAAGTGCTCATTTTGGCACTTTTACATTTTTGAGCCTTTGCTTGCACATTACACTCTTTTGCCTAAGTACACGCTATTTTGATGTATTTGAGCTTTTCCTTTCAAGACCACGACCACACATCCTAACATAATTGGCAACAAGGGTAGGCATGTGTTTAGGCTTGTGGTTATATGGATATGTTATGGTTCCAAATGAAAGGTAAGTGTTTGGCCTCAAAGTTAGCAATGGAGCACACATTAAGGACATGGATAAGTGTTTAGGCTAAATTTAAGTGGTTAGTACACACACATTGCCTAAGATCATCTCAACAAATCCATCTATCAAGGGAATGTAAGTGTCCATCAAGCAATCCACAAATATGATGCAATGTCCTATGGCACATGATGCACATGACGAGAAAAGTGTTTAAGAATAGAACAATGATAACACTCAAAATGCGATCTTTAAGGCTTGTGTTTGTGAACTCACTAGGTAATCTCCACTATTAGAACAAGGGGCTTGAGCACCGAGTCCCTTCAACTTAAGCACAAAAAGGATGGGACTAGCCCATGAAAGTGCAAGAGAAACCCTAGAGTGACAACAAGCTACTAATAAGCTCATCAAGCATAATTAAACTCGTCAAAAGCACACACTCAAGGCATCACAACCAAGCTATTTAAAGCTCAAAAAGTTGGTCATGCGACAATTCTGAAAAAAAAAATTGACACCAAGAAGACTCAAAACTCAAAAAGACGACTCACAAAGGCGACCATACCCCCAAACCAAAACTCAACATTGTCCCCAATGTTGGAAACAAGAGAGTCCGGCCTAACGGAGCACACCTAACATGACGCAAAACACAAAAAACACAATGCGAAAGACCATCTCACGTGGAGGATAAATTTCCAAAACACTGGTGACTTTTGAAATCGACCTATGTCCGCTCTCTAGTGCATATTGTCAAGACTACTCAATAAAACTTTCTCCAATTTTAGCACAAGAAAATAGACATGAAAATACACATTTTTCATTTAGAAAACATTTCAAAATTCACATTGGAAAAAAGTGTAAACGGACGTCAAAGATGGTTCACGTGCAGTTTTTTCAAAACAGGGCATCGCCCATGACCTTTGGTCGAAAAAACGTTCATATCTTTTTAACCCCTGCCCAGAATTTTTCGTTCTTTATATCGTTGGAACCGTATCGAAAAATCAAAGAACACAGCGTGGACGAAATAATTTATTTCCTCACCAAACGGTGCAGTTTAATTGAAACATTTAGCCTCAAAATTTCCAAAACAGGGCACTTTCGCAAAGGTCAAAGAAAAAACTAGAAAAATGAAAATGAAAAATGACTCAAATAATGAATCTACACCCCCAAACCTAATCTAAACATTGTCTTCAATATTTATATGACATGAGATGCATTGACAATAAATAAACGAAGCAAGGGAGGCAAGAAACATAAACATCCTAGGCACTAAACACAACACAAAAATCCGCACACTTATTCTAAGCAAAAATGTAAAAACAAAATAAAACAAATATAAACTAAGAAAGAAATATACCTAGGTGGGTTGCCTCCCACCAAGTGCACGATTTAACGTCTAGGCAAGACGTAGTGAGAGCATCTACGGCTCTTTAAGCACCAAAACTTCATTCCCCACTTGATTTGAAGCTTTTGTCAATTATGCACGGCTCTCGCTCTTTTTATGAGCTCTCTCGGCTTGCTTGTCCCTCCAAGACTCGCAAGTTGTCGGTGTTTCAATCCGAAGGAATAAGAACCTAGTTTCATCAACCTGAGCTACAAAAACTAGCTTAGAACCAATAAACTATTCAAAATGTTCTAATTATTTACAATCCCAAAATGTTCAAATTATGCAAAAATTAAAATTGGCTCCAAAAGCCATGTTCCGAAATGTATGCACATGTAGTCATTACTCCAAAAACGCTTCCTTTAGAAGACATAGCAACCTTCACAAGCACAAAACACATTAGCAAGTTCAGACAATTAATGGTGGATTTACTCCACTAGTACTACCGCAATTCATATCAAGGAGTTTAGGACATTCCTTCATATCAAGAGTTCTCCTTTCATCAAAAATAGCCTCTTTTACTTGGTCAAGCTTGTCCTTTCGGACCCAAACGTGCCGAATTCTCTTTGGCTTCCCTATAGGCATGCTTTGTTTCTTTTTGCAAACTTCAATAAATTTAGCACAATGGGCTATTTTATGACCCCTAGTATGGCAAAAATAACAATTGTAAGGAAAATAAGGACTACCTTTGGTCTTGTTAACTCTTGCATTCGGATGGCTTGTATTTCCTTTGATGGTGTTGACCTTCAAGGTTTCTTCCTTCTTGCTTGCTTCCTTGGTCAAAATTTCAATTGTTCGCTCGGCTCCTTCAAGCTCCACCAAGCAATCACATTCCTTGACCTTTGCCACCTTCAAGGCATTCTCCTTCCAACTCAAATCCTCCTTGATGGCATCAATCGTCTTGTCTTTCAATTCCACTTGCCATTGCAATTTTCTTGTCTTTCGAGCAAAGTCTTCCTCTTGCTCTTCTACTAGCCTTGCAAGATCTTCCGCCCTCTTGTTTGCCTCATTCCTTTCTTGTCTAAGGGCTTCCACTTCCTTCAACAAGTTAGCATTTTCACTTTTAAGCTCAAGGATTTCCGAGGATGGTTGTTTGTCACATGTATCTTTTTTATGAACATCTTCCTCACTTTTGTCCTCAAAAAGTGCCAAGATCTCATCTATATACTCATTTTCATTCTTATAATAGTCTTGTGACGGAAGTGTATCCACGGCAAAACAATTAACTGAGCCAATGTCTTGCGAGTCTGACTTGAAAACCTGAAATTCTACCGTCTCATCCAAGACGGTCATAGTAAGTTTCCCATGTTGCACATCAATGAAAGTCTTCGCGGTTACCATGAATGGCCTACCCAAGAGGATAGGTCTCATATTTGTTTCTCCGCTCACGTCATCCATATCCATGACCACAAAATCCGCCGGGATAATCAACTTGTCCGCTTGCACCAACACGTCTTCCACGATCCCTCTCGGATATCTCACGGACCCGTCGGCTAGAAGTAGTGACATGGTGGTCGGCTTTAGCTCATTTAACTCCAACTGCTTGTAGATGGAGAAGGGCATCAAATTGATGCTAGCCCCTAAATCCAACATGGCTCTCTCAAGCTTGGCACCTCCGATCGTGATGTTAATACAAAAACTACCCGGGTCCTTAAGCTTGGGCGGGGGCTCCTTCTGTAGAACGGCACTAGCATTTCCCATGATACACTCTTGGTGGTTTGGCCCAAACTTCTGCCGGTTAGTGTGGAGGCTCTTGAAAAATTTTGCATACGCCGGCATTTTTTCGATCATGTCAAGTAGGGGGATGTTGACATTCACCTTGGAGAGGATGTCAAAGATATCTTTAAAGGACTTGCTTAACTTGTCCCTTGCTACCCTCCCCGGATACGGAATTGGTGGTATGTAGGGGTTTTGTGATTTGTGTAGAGTGGAGGTCTTTTTAAGGGTTGGTTCAACTACTACTTCTTCCTCCTCTCTAGTCTCATTGACCCTAGTGTCTTCAACTCGAGTGTCTTCCCCACTATCAACTTCGAACTCCTTGGGTTTTTTCCTTTTTGGCTCACCAACATCTTCGGTATCTAGCACACGGCCACTTCTCAACACGGTCATAGACTTGGCTTGCTCTGATTGGCTAGGAAATCTTCCCGGCTCATTTCGGTGTACCGTGTCGGATATTTGCCCCATTTGTGTTTCTAGCTTCTTCATGGAGGCCTCCATGTTGGTAAACTTCCGGTCGGTCATTTGCATGTAGTTGTTCAAATTTTGCTCCGTGGCTTGAGAACTCCGAGCAAGGGATTGAGAACTCTCAGCTAAAGTGGTCACCATATCCTCTAACGATGGCTTCCTTGGTTGGTAGGAAGTGTTGTCTCGGTTTGTGGAATTGTGCCATTGTTGAGGTGGATTGCTTGAACTTTGGCCTTGGTAATTTCCCCGGTAATTCCCTCGGTTGTACTCTCCTTGGTTGTTTGGTGGAGTGATTTGATGACTATTCAAGGCGGTGTTTGGGTCGGAATAGGAGAAATTTGGGTGGTTGCGTAATCCGGGATTGTAGGTATTTGAATACGGGTCATTCCTTCCCCTTTGGTAATTCAAGGCTTGTACTTCCTCGGGTTCCTCTTGGTTCTCACTCCTATAATGATGACCACTATCACGCACATGACTTGCTCCGGCTTGTAGTTTGCTCACATTCTTAGCTAGAGCCTCCATTTGCTTGGTCATGGTGGAGAGTTGAATGGCCACTTCGGTATTTCGATCAACATCATATCTTCCTCCCTTCCTTGCGGTTGAGCCTCTATGGTAGGAGTTGAGAGCTAGTGTCTCATAAATCTCGGTGATCTCGGCTGCGGACTTCTTTGTAAGCACACCTCCACAAGCGTTGTCAACAAGTGCTTGAGTGAAGGGTGTCAATCCATCATAGAATGTGCGAACCTTGTACTCTCCGGATATCATGTGGGGCGGGCATTGCTCTAAAAGCTCCTTGTACCTTCTCCATGCTTGATGGAAGGGCTCACCGTCTTCTTCACTGAAACTTGCAATCTGGATCCGGATATCCTTTGTCTTTGGGGCAGGGAAGAATCTACCAAAGAACCCTTGGCACACATCGTTCCATGTAGCGAAAGTTCCGGACCTCAATGACCCGAACCATGTCTTGGCTGCGCCCTTCAAGCAATAGCGGAAGCACCTCATCTTCAATTGCTCCTCTGTGAGTCGGCCTATTGGGAAGCTCTCCACAACGGATAGATAATCTTTCATGAACTGAAGAGGGTCTTCCGTATCTGTGCCATTATAGGTTGGAAGCATGCCCATGTGCATACTCCTCAATTCGTAGCTCCTTGCCGCCGCATCGAGCACGATAGGTGAGGGTTGGTCTCCAAGCATTGGTTGACCGGACTCCTTCATTGCTCGGATATCATCATCAAAGTCCCGTGTAGGGGAACCCGGTGGACTCCCATGAACATCTCGGCCTTCTCTAACCCCTTGTCCACCATGAACACCTCGTTCCTCTCTGTCACCCGGAGCGCCTTGCTCACCATCCCTATCCATTTCTGTAGTAGAGATGTCGAGGTTGCCTAAATCAACAACGATGTCTAACCCCTCAAACTGTCTAGCAAGCTGGCCCACACGGTTGATGTTGTCGTTGGCAGGGAACAGAAATCCTCCTTGCGAACGACGTCCGTGCATGCACCTGAAAAACCTGAAACACTAGAAACAAAACTACCAACGGAGTAAAAGGATACAAAAACTAAAATAAAACTAAAAGGTAAAATGACAGACACTACTCTAAAAAGAACTAACTAGATTCAACTAATGAATCCACGCCGATCCCCGGCAGCGGCGCCAAAATTGATGTAGTAAAAATTACTTTCAATTAAAATTAAGTTCGTTCACTGGGATCGGTGATTCGATTAGCTAAAACTACTTAGTCTAGGGAAAAATTAAAACTAATCTAAGTGCGTAAAATTAAATTGCATAATGCTTTTGGGTTGGAAAAGTGATTTTGGTTCTTGAAAATGCTTAAAGATACAAACTTGTAAGCTAAAAATGTAAACTTGACTCTAAAGATGCAAACTTGAACAATAAAAATGCTATCTTGCAACAAAATAAACTAAGTTAAACACAAGCAACACACAACGTATGGATATATGGGAGAGAAACACTAGGGAATTAATATAACCTTCTTAGACCACTCAATGTCCTTACTTAGTCTCATTAAGCACTTCAAATCCAATTTTAGGGCTTGTTTATCATTAAGAGCTAGGTTCTTACCATTGCCTCCACAAGGTCATGTGCCAAGCAATGGTCATCACCCATTAATTGTATAAACTCTAAGCCAAAACAACATGGCATGGTCATGCACATATTATCTTTCTCAATTACCAAGCTCATAATTAGAATTAAGGTGGAAAGGTCTTTCACACCAAAACCCAATTTCATAGATAGTTTACACTACACACCCACATCAATTGTGGTCACAAAATAATATGAGTAGTAGACAAACTCAAATTAATCAAGTAAAAGAGACTAAAATTGAATTGAATTAAGAAATAGACTAATTAGTTCATAAAGTGGTCAAATACGATTACATTAATCCCCTAGCTAAATGATTAGTTACACATCAAGGGAGAAATGAAAGAGAAAGCAAAAGAGTAGAGAAAACCCATTTTCTTGAGAGCTTCCTTTTCCTTGCAAAACCTCCGAAGATGGATGGAATGGTGGTGGAGAAGGAGAAAATGTGGAAAGATGATGAAAATGGTGAAGAAAGGTGGTAGCTTGGGTGAATTTTGTAAGGTGGAAGGTGATGGAAGATGAGAGGTTTCCTTTTGGTGAGAAATCAATTTTGGGATCTAGGGTTCAAGAATGAGAGGGTGTTGTTTTTCAACTAAGAGAAAAGGATGAATATATAGTGGGAGCCAAAAACTGAGTCTGAATCCCGTCACTTGATGAGCTGGAACGGTAAAGTCGCTGCCAAGTTGGCTGGCAGGGGGCGAACACCATGGGGGCGAAGATCACTGTCTCTGACGCTAAAAAATAAGGTCGCCCCCATGTTCGCTGGCAGGGGGCGAACATGGGGGCGAACTTCACCTGGAAAGATTTCAGTCTCGCGCAGCGTTACGGAAACGCGCATATCTCTCTATAGAAACATCGAAATTGCAATCCGAAAAGTGCGCTGGAAACTAGACTTCCGGGGCTTTCAATCCATAGGTAATAGGACACACAATTCAATCGGAGTTTAGAGATATAGGCCCCGAAATCTGGCTGTTCTGCACTGGTTGAAAATCAACTTTCCATGGTTCTTCCAATTTGCTCATTTTCACCATCTTTTGACTTCTTTTCTTCCAAAATAAGGTTTAATCCTCACTTAAATGGAATGAACCTACACATGCTCAACAAAACACATTAAACCACCTAATACACTCGAAAACAAGCTAAAGGACATGATATTGAGGGCTAAAATGTAACACAGTTTTGGCACGATCAACATGTATCTAATCTAGGTAATTTAAAAATCAATTTCCCTTAATTGGGTCGTAAATCTATTAATTGTTGCAAATAAGGACATGTTCGTACGGTGTCCGACTTATATCCTACAACATCGATCCTAAAATCATTCTTCTAATAAGGCCAATCAAAAAAACAAAGATAATAATAAATAAATAAATAAATAAATAAACAATTCTTTAGGAAAAATTGAATATCATCATATTTTAAAAAAAAGGATTTGAATTCGTGTTCATGGTTTTAAGGCACCTCTAACTATCAAGAAATTTAGCTAGACATAATAGCTAGAAATATAAATAAAAACATCTAAATTAAAGAAATCCAGGCTTTTGTGCGTTTCGCGGTTCTGGCAGCGGTGTTTTCCGGTGTTTTTCCGCTCTCAATACTGCAGCTTAGGCTCATGCTCAGATCGCAGTCCTTTGTTTTCTTTTTTCAGGTGCGGCTGAAAACAGACTATGCTTGGCTTACTGTACTTGCGGCATTTCACCTTTCCTGCCATTTGTAAACATAAAAAATTAAATAAAAAACCAAATCATTTAACCATATAAACTTATGTTCCACTTAGCAGCTTAAAGAAGTCAAATTACAACAATTGCCTTGATGGATTTGATGAAAGATTAGCCCCCCACACCACCAACAAATTGTAATGTCAAACAGTGTCAGCATATTTACTCTCAGCCACCTCTCAATCGTTCAACAAACCAATTTGCTCCAATCAAAACTCATCAGTCATCATTTATCAATCTAAATGCTAATTCTCACAAACTGTACATGGTAGCATGTATAACCATAGTTTGCATAAACGTGCAAGCATGTTGGTTCGCTTGCATGCCTGTGTTAGTGAGAGGCAAGCACCACTGAGCGTTTTGAAGACACATGCCTGACACATGAAATAAGAACAACTAGCTGCAGCACTACTGGCAGCAAATAACTTCAAACTTGGGGTAATTTCTTAAGAAAAGCTGGCAGATTCATGACTCATTCATATATGTGGCTACTTTCACAAACTGAAGTTTTGATGCCACAAACAACCATGCCATGGTTTCCTCCCCAGGAATTCAAATATCTACACTTGACATAGAAATAACATTTGTACACAACATTTCTTTACTCAAATTTCCAACCACGTTATTTGCGTACCAAAATCGCAAGCAAAAGAACATCAAACAATCAAGCAAAATAGTGGGGAATTTCAAAGCTAGCCTGATAAATATGCGAAACAATAAAAGATATAGGATGTGAAATCTCACACCGCGGTAGCTTTGTTCTCTTACAAAATTTGAACTCGTGCAGAGTTATTTCCACAAACGGCACCGAGCATTTATAATGTTTGGCGAGTCTAGCAACCGTATAAACCTCGGGATTTCCGTTGTGCAAGCGACACAACTCTACTACCTTAGATTGCTTTGGTGATATTTCTTCCGAAATAAAAATTGAACGCACACAACTCGATCTCTGAAATATTGTAATCCTCGGCGAGCCTTTTCGATGAATAAATCTCAGGATTCTCGATGTGTAAACGGTAAATTTTTTTGCATTCTGAACGTGAGATAGGAAGATCCATTAACTTTTCGATTTCGATTTCAGAATCGTCTAACAATGGCTTTGGATACCAATCTTTATACATTCCTCTCTGGGCAAAAATCTTATTAGCAGGATCAGATCCAACTGATGAAAAAGCTTGACGGGAGGGTGATGCAATTGTTGCAATATTAATGTTTCCCGATGCAGGTATGGTTATGGTTCTAGTGCACAACCGAGATATGGTAATTAAACGACTAAGCATTATTTTTCCCAGATAGATGCACAATCAAAACTCTATATAAACTTTTTAAAATACCACACTGCAAGTTTCAAAATAACTCTTTGTTAATTATAGGGTTTAGAGAAAATCTCAAAAGAAAAAGGTATATGATAATAAATCTAAAAAGAAAAAGCAAGTGATTAGACTGAAAACAAACCTTTTAAACCAACGAGTGGCCGGAGAGACGAAGACGGAGACCGGAGATGGAAATCGAAGAGACAGGGAGAGAAAATGTGAGAAATAGAAAAGGGCGGCTCCAACTGAACTACTGAAGTGAGAAAATTGAAACCTGAGTTTTTTTTTTTACTTATCTATCTTCATTATAAATACGTTGGCATTTTAATAGTTGTCAAATATTAAATTTTTTAATATTTTAAATTAATGAAACAATTGATAGTATTATAAAATATAAGGTGCCCATTGAGATGGGAAGGGTCCCCCACCCCTATCCCTAAAACCTCCACTCACCCTTAAAAGCAAATAGTGAAGTAAAAAACAAATGGATTGCAATTACGAGGTCCCATACGTGTCTTGTGGGGTCCACAACTTATAAGTTATAAAAAGAACTTCCCTTCATTACAAGACATGGAAATAAAAAAGCAAAACAAAAAACCCTAATAAAAAAAGACCATGGCTTTCTTGTTTCTTCTTCTTCTTCCATTGTTCTTCATTTTCAATCTCAAAAAGAAAAATTCCAATCAGCCTCCAAGCCCTCCAAAGCTTTCCATCATGGGAAATCTCCACCAACTTGGTAGATTGCCACACCGTTTCCTTCAAAAATTGTCTCAAAAATATGGCCCAATCATGCTCTTTTTTTTTTTTTTTTGAAACGATTATACTTCATTAAAAGCCACAAAGGCAGCAAGAGGGAACCCCCAGAACAACAAGAAGACCCAAAAAGGGACCGAAACCACCAAAAGCAACAAAAAACAACACAACGGCCGCACCAGCAGAACCAACCAGAAACAGAAACAGAGCATCACTAAGCCGCAACAAAACAAATACCATCCAACACAGGCAGCAACACAGAGCAACTCTTGCAACTAGGAAAAGTCCCAACTCTTGTGGTTTCCTCACTCAAGGCACTAGAAGACTCTCCTTTAATTTCTTGGATATGGTTTTTTCTCCTTACAATGATTATTGGAAAGAGATGAGAAAGATTTGTGTCATGGAGCTTTTTAACTCCGAGAGAGTCAAATCTTTTGCTTCTGTTAAGAAGAATCAGTTGCTTCTCTAATTGATTTTATCTCCCAAACAAGCCCTAATCCTGTAAATCTTAGTGAGAAAATGTTCTACTTGTTAGATAGTATAATTTGCAAGATTGCTTGTGGGAGAAGTTACCAAGGGAAGCAGTTTCAAAATGGATCAAAGCATGAAGAAGTTATTCAAGAAGGAATGACCATGTTAGGGAGTTTCTCAGAAGCTGATTTTTTCCCTCATGTAGTAGGGTGGATTGTATATTATTTTACTGGACTTCATGCTAGAAGGGAAAAGTCTTTCCATGAATTTGATGAGTTTTATCAGATGGTTACCGATGAACATCTTAATCCTCACAGGCCGGTTCCAGAAAATGAAGATATTGTTGATTCTTTGCTTAGATTATTTAAGAATCAAAGTGAAGGAGGATGTTTAACACCAGATCATATCAAGGCAATCCTCATGGTAAGACACAAAACATTGATTTTTTTTTTAAAGGTGTGTTTGAAAGTGTTTTTCTTAAAAGAGTTCAGCTATCATACCGAAAAACTATTTAATTATACAGATTTTGTACATTAATATCATACCCGGTGCTAATTATAATTTTTGATAAACGGGTGTACCATGTACCATATTTCTGGATGTATTTCTCGGATCAATAGACACCACTTCTATTACCCTTGTGTGGGCAATGACAGAATTGATGAAGAATCCTAGAGTAATGAAAAAGCTCCAAGCTGAAATCAGAAGCTTTGTTGGGAAGAATAAGCCACTTGTTGAGGAAGCCGTTTCTAATCAAAACCTGAAATACTTGAAAATGGTATTCAAAGAAACTCTCAGGTTACATCCACCATTAGTGCTAATGCTCCCTCTTATAACTCAACAGCACATTAAGATTGGTGGTTATGATGTTTATCCCAACACAAGAATCCATGTAAATGTCTTCGCGGTTGAACGAGATCCTGAAACCTGGAAGAACCCTGAAGAATTCTAACTAAAAAGGTTTGAAAACGAGGCCATTGAATTTGGAGCACAGAATTTTGAGTTTCTTCCATTTAGCTCCGGAAGGAGGATCTGTCCTGGAATAACAATGGCAACTATATCTTTAGAGTTTGTGCTTAGAAATCTTCTGTATCACTTTGATTGGAAGCTACCTGATGGGATGGAGAGAGAGGATTTGAGCATGGAAGAGGAATATGGCCTTTCTGTCCATAAGAAGATACATCTTTGCCTTGCGCCTATCAAGTATAATTGGTAGGAGTCAACCGAAACATTCGAAAACAATCGAAACCACCGAACCCACTTTTTTTTTTTTTGGTTCTTTCTTTTGTGCACATGTAACCAGCTTGATCATATTAAAATAATAATGAAATTCTATTACAATCCATCATAAGTAAATTTATAACAATTTTATTAAGCTTGAAGAAAAATCCTACATGCCAAATTTGTTGTACTGTAACATACCCATTTGAGCCCATCACATTGGTGTCTCCTTCCATTAATTCCACACTGTTACTGTTTTTGGAGAAAGATTATTAGCTTATAATCATGGTGACAAGAAGATCATGAAACCCCAAAACCTCAATTCAAAGTTGAAGATTAATTATGATTTTCTGCTGTTGACATAACATAGTATATATATTCAAACAGATCAACTAAGATTGTAAACCTGTTCTTTGGTATTTAACCACATGAGCCATCATGATTCATGAAGAAGACAGATCAAGAAGAGGAAGCAGAAAAAAGAAAGGTGACCCGTGATGTAAAGATTGTAAGAAAAGAAGTGCTTTTTGATCAATTTGTGCCATTGTAAATTTGTCATTGATCATCATGGAGACCAATTAAAGAAAGAAGGCATCACCACAGACTTCACCTGGTGTCTTGTGGTGTCCTTAAAACCAAAGTCATCAACACCAATCCCAATGCCATCAAGAACTATCCCAATTGCCTGCCATCTAAAACAATTCCAATTTTTGGATGTGAAGCTGAATCAGTATAGTTGTGCTACAATGATATGCAACACGGGTATCTTAAGACAATTTTATCTTAATATTTTATTATTTAAACTCTTATATTTTTATGGTTTGAATGATAGAGAGAAAAATACATAGAGGCTTAGGCTTGACTACCTAAAAATTACTTGTCTCTCTTTATGACTATTTATTTCATTTCGTATGTGATTGTTCGATTGCTTTAGGGTTTATATATATATTTGGTAACACCCAATAGCAACGTTTGCAGCAATAAACAGAAGAGAGAGAAAGAACGAGATGGTGTCCGGAGAGAAGGAGATTGAGTTTGATTGTGTAAGGAGAGTATAGTTTTTTAACAATCGATTGTTGAAAAAAAAAAAAAAACCAGAGAAGAAAACAGAGAGATTCACGGGAAGAAAAGAGAAAAAGGATGTTGTCTGCCATTGGATCTGACATCTAAGGAAACAGATACAGCTGGAAAAAAAAAATCTCGTTTCACCATTTTTATCTTACTTTCACATGCTAGTATATATATGAGACATTCTGGTGCATGTGCAACGACATGCAGTATATGAATTTCATGTGATCGTATATATGTATTTATATACTATTAATTAGTTCGTTCTGATATATTCGTTTTGATATAAAATATATCAGGATGAAGAATGTGAACTATAGATTATGGAGAAGTTTTGACAAGTACCACTTTGAGTCAAAGTATGTAAATCTAATAATTCACATTCTTCGTCCTGATATATTTTATATTATGACGAACTGACAATAGAAAAATTGTATATATATATATATATAGTCTTTCTATTATTAGTTCGTCCTGACAATAAATATATCAACATCATAGATTATGAAGAAGTTTTGACAAGTGCATACACTTTGAGTCAAAGTATGTAAATCCAGTGGTCCACATTCTTCGTCCTGATATATTTATTGTCACGACGAATTGACAATAGAAAATCTGTATATATATATGTACATATTTTTTATTGTCAGTTCGTCCTGACAATAAATATATCAGAACGAAGAATGTGGACCATTGGATTTATATACTTTGACTCAAAGTGTATACACTTGTCAAAACTTCTCCATAATCTATGGTCCACATTCTTCGTCCTGATATATTTATTGGCAGGACGAACTGACAATAGAAAGACTGTATATATGTATATATAAAATGTTATCACATAACATGGGATGAATGCAGGGCGGCCTTGGGGTGGGGTAAGGGGGGCTCCAAATATGTGGGTTTAGTTATTATGTGTTAAAGTAGTAAAAAAAACAAAATGCCCAAAAAAAATCCACATTATTGTTTTAAATAGAATAACTCAAACATTACCCAAAAAAATAACACCGGCCCAATATCCAATTTGTTTTATTCATATCTTCAGACAAAACCTAATTTTTTAGGGTTTTAATATCTTATTAATTTTAATTTATTTTAAGCCCTAGGTGGTTACACCATATTACTATAAAATTGTTTACATATAATATATACTATAAGTGGTTTCCAAAGAAACCGAAAACCCTAGTGCTCATTCATCTTTTAAAAGCAAGCCACAACCCCTATTGCCTCCTCTCTTCCAATTTTTTTTTTTCTTGAAAGTTCCTCCTCCTCTCATCCAAATGCTCAATCTCTTCTCTCTCATTAACATTTCGCCTCCCGTTCCTCTTCACCAACCAGTGCCCCTGCCCTCATCTCTTCTTTGTCAACTGTCGGCCACCGTCTATCTTCATAATTCGAGAGTTTTTTTCTTTTAATGATTTGATTTTTAAATTTCATCTACTCTTATGTGTTTTATTTTTCGTCAACTAACCTGAATATGAAATTAGTTAGTTTCAGGAAAAAAAAAATATTGTTAAGTTAGTAATAAATCCATCTATAAATTTATTTTTATTTTTTTGGAAATTTTTATTGTTTTTTTTTTTTAATAGTGAGAGACTGAGAGGAACAAAGTTGAGGGGAAAAATAAAATAAAATTTTGAGATATTAATTTAAATAATTTGTTCAATAAAAATTAATATTCCATTTAATGGAATATATGCAAGGGCCCATTTTTTAGATTTTTCCCAGGGGCCTTGGAAATCTCAGGACCGGCACTGGTTGAATGTGATTGTGATGTAGGTGGAAAATGTAGGAATATGAAAAATACACGCAATTCACACAACAGCTTTCTGATTCCACAGAATACCAGGAAAAAAGAGTCATAATTGAATAACAACTCAAAAGAATTTTTTTATTCATCAAAGGCTGATCAAAAACGTAATACAAGTTAGTTAAATAATGAAAGCAACCCGAACCCACAAGTATTTGGTATCTCATAAATTTCTAAACAAAAAGAATTCTAAAACTCCTAAAATCGGGAAAGAATCCCAAATAAATGAAATCGCTAAAGTTCTAAACGAAAGAGGAAAAAAACTCTAAAGTTGCACAAGAAATTAAAAGTCCCTGAACAACAAATAAAATGGCCAAATTTGGGGCCCGTTATAGGAGACAAATTTTATAGGCAATAGGGCTTGGTTGGGGCTTTCTAAAATAGTGGCGATATTTGCACCTCTCTAAAACTGTATGTACACCCCAAATATATATATTTTCAAAATTCCCACATTAACCTTAAATTTAATTATTGATATTTTAATTCAAAAATATAATAATTTCTTATAACCATTTACTTTGTAAAATTTTTAACTAACTAAATCCAATTAAAACTAATAAATAAAAACAAAAACCCTATCCTCCAAAATTTGGGAGGAGTGCAGCTCCTCCCATATATATACAATAAAGCCTATTTTAATTTTGTGCTTTATATTTTCTTAAAAAAATAAATGAAAATCAACGCAAAAACTAGAAAAAAATGAAAGAAAGAAAAAGAAGAAACGCAAAAACTAGAAAAAAAGAAAAGAAAAAGAAGAATAAGAAACACAAAAGTGACAGGAAAACAAGAAAAAGAAAAATAAGAAACACAAAAGTGATAGGAAGAGAAAGATGAAGATGAAAGAGATGTCTTTGTTTTATAGTTTTGTTTATGCGTTTTTCATTTTTTATTTTATTTTAGGTAAAATAAAGAAAAAAATGGGACTATATATATATGTATGTATGTATGTATATAATGTATATATATTATTTTATAATTTTGTTATTTATCATATTTTTAAAAATTAAAAGAAAGGGCATATTTGGTAATGTGTGGGGTGTGCTTACAAGATTTCATATTTTTTAAAAATTTAATGGGGTGCACATACAAAAAGGGGTGCATATACAGTTTTTCGGGGGTGTAAATATCGTCACTCTTTCTAAAAACATATTATAGTAGCGATTCTAACCCAGTTTGCCCTTTGTAGATGTCCACGAAGTTCAGCCTCGTTTTAGGTGTTCTATGCGACCCAAATACGAAAACACTGCCCGCTCCGCATCAGATTGCCTAAAATTGCATGCGATCACATGTAATTTGATGTAATCGCACCCAAAAAGTCATGTAATGATCAAAATGGGTATATATTTTTTTTGAAAGGCAAGAACTTTATCAAACAAAACAGAAACAGGGGAACAGAACAGAGGAGGACCACAGCACAGAAACAAACGCAGAAGGAAACAAAACAAAGAAGAGAAACAAAATGGGTATATATATATGCACATCAAATGGTTTGAAAGATTTGATGTTTTGGATACATTTAATTTTACGATATCAAAAACATGTTCGAATATAGATACGAACGTTCTTGATTGTTTTATTACGTTGGATCGAAACATGTGAAAACATTTAAATGTTTTCTAAACTATATTCTTATATAGTGATAAACATGTGTTTTTCTAATTAAAACGTTATCAAAATTTATATTTAAAGAACTATTTTTGAGAAAAATGTTCTATTATTTACTTTGCTACACGTGTCTTCAATAAATCACAATTTAAGAGTTTGAATCCCCACCTAAAATATCCCGAAATTTTCGGTATCAATAAGGCTTGAAGTGATGGCTACTTAACCAAAGATTATATCATAAATTTAACATTAAACTTAATTGGTAAATTTAGGGTTCATACTATCAAATTATCAATGATCAATGGCTGTTATAATCTTATACTGGTAGAGTGGTTTAATCAAATTAGGGTCCATTTAGGTGAGTGTTGTTGCAGGCTAGTTGAAGATAATATTTTTATATACACCTTTTTTTTGTTTTCTTTTTTCTTTTTGTCACTCTATATGAACCTGCAACTCTGCAAGCTCAACAGGCTATATTTAATTAAAATGATGAAACATAACGATTTAGCAGTAAAATTGTTTTCTGACTGTTTTGTAAGACAAACTAATGTCGCCGCCTGTCATACGGCACCCAAACCAACCTCACGAGCTCACTTTCCAAAGTATCATCCTAATCCAAGTTTAAAAAAAAATTAAAAAAAGGCCTTTTATAAGGCACAAAGCAATGCCGTGCCAATAATAAAAGCTTTAACTCCACTTGGTTAGGGAAAAAAACACATGCACTGATCCCATCATAGAGATTGAAAACTATATCCCATCATGCTACTACTGATCTTGTCTAGAATTTGACATCTGTAACTACCACAATATCATGTATTCATGTGTCTGCGGGCTTGCGGCATCTTTTTTCAGTTATGCATTGCCACCATCACTCTTATGAGCACCTTCCTCTTGTGGCTTTGCTTCTGATGCTGCCTTACCAGTGTCTTGTTGCCCTGCCTTTGCCGCTTCTTCATCGTCACTGTCATCAAAGTCACCCATGGCATCACCGCCCATGCCCACCATACCGCATATACACCTTTTTGGTATAGCGACTCTAGTGGTTGACTGTAATGTAAATGCCTTCTAGTTAATCTCTAACCTTCTTCTAGCACATGAACTAACAGCCTCACAAACTCAAATTGAATCTAAGATCCAGTTAAATTTGAGCTTTTGTAAGGTTGGTAGTCGTATTATCACTACAATCACTACACCCACGTCGCAGTTCGACGGTGTGGGTTTTAGTGACATTTCCTTCCCTAAATTTCGAATTATAATAATTAAAAAATAAAGATTAAACTTAACTGATCAAGTGGGACAGCAAAAGAGATACCAAGTTTTCCAACAAAGTCAAATTCTTAAAATAGGGTCATTAATTTTCATTTATTCTCACCAACTGAACAAGTAAAAATAGATTTGATTACACATTGTTTAGTATAATTTAACTATATATTAAGTTGCCTTACAATTATAAATTCACCATCAATTCAGGTCTAAGCTGGGTACACATGCTCACCCAACCTTGGCTTTGCAACAGCAATGAGTGGTTTAGCCAAAGCCAAACAATCTTCAGCTTCAGAGAGGTCAATTTTGGGGTCATTTGGTGGTGCAGTCCAAGTAAAACCCTGGAGAAGCCTAGCAAAAAGCATCACAGTCATGGAAGTCCCAAGCGTGACTCCCAAGCAACCTCTCCTTCCAGTGCTGAACGATATGAACTTCAAATCATTCTCTGTCAGGACCACTTCGGACCCATCTTCTTTCAGGTGACGTTCCGGCTTGAACTTGAGTGTCTCGTCCGGCCAGGCTTTAGGGTTTCGGCCGACCCCAAATCGGCTGAGCAACACATGGCTGCCCTTTGGGATGAAGTAGTTGGCCACTGTGGTGTCGGAGATGGAGACATGAGGAACATTGAAGGGTGCAATTGGGTGGAGTCTGAATGCTTCTCTTGCACAGGCTTTTATGTAATTCAGTTGAGAGAAGTCTGATTCTTCGACTAGCCTTTCCTTTCCAACCACTCTGTCAAGTTCTTCAATGGCTTTTTCGAGTATTTCAGGCTGGTTTATCATCTCTGCAAGTGCCCATTCTACTGCATTTGATGGATTATCCACTGTTGCTAACATTATTTCCTGCAAATTAATTAACATGAGTTCATTACATGAAATAATTGAAAGAGAATATTTTTAAAATCGTTTAGTACTAAAAGATAAAATATATATATATATATATATATATATATATATATAAATGTAACTATGAGTGTAATGAGTCTTTATTGTTTAAAGCGTTCTTCCTGAAAATAAAAATTAGGACTGAAGTTACATGACGTTGTGGAACCGGTTAACGTAACAAAACGTTTTGTTGCATAACATTGTTGAATCAGTTCCACAATGTTATAAAACTTCAGCTCTGAATTTTTTTGTAGGACCAACTTAACTAGAGAATTATTTATCTTTAAATATGAATAAGACTTACAAGAAAATAAAAACAACAAATTAGTTATAATTATACAAATCATTAAATCAAATTTCTTATTCCAATTTTATCTTATTCCAAGATTAAAATTCACTTACAAAAAACTTTGTGTGTTAAATTATAAAAGCTTATAACGTGGCCTGTCTATATAAATTTTAAGCATTATATATATATATAAATTTTGCAAGATTTGGTCATTTGCATGATAACCATATGAATATAGTTTTCATAAACGGTCCAAAATATCTATAAAAAAATATTCATGCTCAAATGAAATATACTTTTTTATGGAACTCAAATGAAAATTAATATCGTGGTTTTTAGCATGAATTTGTACTGATATAATTGTGTAGTATAGCATTTTGAGTGTTTTTTTTTTATGAGAATTGCTATATATAGTGATGGATAGCCTTGTAACCCAAAAGGCTGTAGTCTTTTGGATTGTGACAACCATGAGTATTACTGTAGAAAAGAGAGAGTTTGGAATATTACTGTAATTTGAGCTTTGATCTCTTCTTTTGACAATAAAGGGTTACCATCTCCATCTTTCAAAGTGATCAAATCATCAAGCAAATCCTCATGAACTTCCTTCTTGATCATCAAGCCATGATTTCTCCATTGTAAAATCCTTTCTTCAATGATGGGATCGTGAAACTTGTCTATAATCCCAATATTCTCCTTCATCACCTTCTCATGACCATCCAAATCAACCACTCCCCTCAAACATGGAACGTAATCCGAAACACAAAACGAGAAAATATATGCAAGAACTTTGAAGAGTGCATTCACATGCTCTTCTTCCTCCAAACCAGGCCCTCCATCCTTTGATCCCTCCCCGAAAAACCTCTTATTGAACACCATTTTCCTTATCACATTCCCACAATATTGCTGAGCAGCCACTCTCACCTTCACCAACCCACCAGTACTACTCTCCGGTACATTCTTGCATTGCTGGTACACATAACGAACAAGATGATCTGCCTCTTCGACCCTCTTTGCATGAAACCACTTATGTTTTGCCGGAGAAACCACATGTGTAGAGACAATTCTCCTCATTTTCTTCCATTGTTCTCCGTAGGGTACAAGGACAGTTGATAAGTACCCTTTTGTAGTCATCTCGGTGGACATGCTCATTGGCCTCGAAACGAAAAGAGCGTCCTGTTTCCTCAGGAACTCTCTGCTGATTTCGGGACAAGTCACGGGGATGACATGAACTTTTCCAAAACGGATACAAGCTATATCCGTGTTCATCTCCTTCATGAGCTCATGTATCCATCTGAAAGTTGGCTTGTTTTTGAGCATTTCCGGGAGGTTCCCAACAATTGGCCATGGTTTTGGTCCTGGAGGCAGTGGATATAATGATTTCTTGGATTTCAAAAAATGGACGTAAAACAAAGCAATTGCTAAGAAAAGAAGTGTAGATAAAAAGCTGGTGGAGTTCTCCATTTGATTGAGCTTTAATTGAAGTACTCTATTTTATTTCTGTGGAACTTGAACACATGAATGTGCCTCTATTTATACTGTGTTGTTGACAACGTGTTGTGTACAAATAAATAAGAATCACATGCATGATCAATAAATGAGAAACACATGTTTGGCGGTGGACAAGTAGTACGTACTACTTATGCAGCGCAAAATTGTTCAGTTTTGTATGAAGTCACTCGTTTGTATGTTTGAATTCGGATTTTAAAATCAGCAATAAGAGGATAACAACATACTACGCTTGATAAGAACCACAAAATACTCTTGATAATAACCACACACAAAAAAAAAAAAAAAAAGACTTGGTGCTGGCCCCACCAATAAGATGTTGCCACGTGGCTTTTTTATTTAGTTTTTTACATTTATCTCCTTTTATTCTTCATAAATGGGCTACATGGTAAATATTCAATGAATAGTCAGTACCTTGGATACTGATTGGACCAGTCAGTACCCAAGCATTGTCCAAAAAAAATACACTTTATTGCCGTTATATTAACCATGAAAATCAAGCACCGCCGCCCAAACATGGCTTGTGGTAAAGGTACAAATGGCTTACAAATTTGGTCTTAATTTTCAAATTTTAGTATGGGTGCAGATATTGCCAACCATATAAATGATTTATACATCTATTTTTATAAGTACACCTATATCTTATCTATTTTTATAAGTACACCTATATCTAAAATGTGCAAATTAAACCATTAGCCCATTTTCAATGCATATGTCAATACTAATGTCAAATTTAGTACAAAAAAAATATATAGTAAAATGTTATATTTGGTACATCAATTTAGAATTATACTCCAATGTATAATTCTATTTAAAATACTATTTTTATTTTTTATTATTTAAAAGTATAAAAGTCAACAAATACAATTAATGCATTGAATATTTTTTTGAAATTGTTTCCTTTTTTATTTTCCATTTTCTTGTAGTGCCCAATTTTTCAAATTTTTAGAGTGGTACTATTGGCACCCCCACTATTGAACTATTTATGCTTAACTTTTTAAAATTTTAATTTAATTATATAAAATTAAATGGTTTTATTAGTATTTTTGATTTATTTCCAGGATTACCCTTTTATATATTTTTCAAACTTGATATACACCATATCTTTAAAAAATATATATATATATATATGTAGGGAAAAATAATAACAAAAGTGGTAAACGCAGCGGAAGCGATACTAAAAACGATTTAGTGACTTTAAAAATTTTTCCTTTATGAACCTTAAACCCTTTTAATCAATAAACATGCATATATATTAACAAAAGTAAATTACCTTTTGTCGCGTGATCCGATTGGCTTACGTCGATGGTAATCCGCAAGACCTTCAATCCGAGCACGAACGTGGATCACCTAGGAGCGTGGTCTCCCTTTCCTTTGAATTGCAAACCTGTGAATGGACCAAACAAAAACTTTCTTTTCTTTGTTAGTCACAAAACAATCAAAAGAATGTCAAAATTATTCCGGTCACTTTTGAGTTCTCAATCTTATGATCGAAACTCGCGTGAACCTAGATCGATATCGTATACACAAGCTTATTGATGATTAAGCAATAGTATACTATCAAAGAATAATTTCACACTCCTTTTTGTCTTTCTAGAATAAAAACTCTCTTAGAATTAAGAAGAAGAAGAAAGAAATAAAAACTCAAGCACCAAAACTTGTGGTGGCCGAACCCTATAAGAACCCTTATATAGGTTGGCCGAATTTTTTCTTCTTTTTCCTTTAGGGTTGCCGAATTCTATGTAGTCTTAGATTAGGGTTGGCCGAATTTCATCATGTCACTTATATAGGGTGACTAAAATTCAACCCTAATTCTTTTCAACTTTATGGACTTCAAACCCTAATCCAACTCCTTGATTTTTATTCTTTTATTTTGACTAAATAAAAAGACTCCTTATTTGATTAAATAAATAAAACTAATTTATTTATTTCCTTGTCAAACAAGTCTTTTACTTTTAGGAAAGATTTGTTTCTTTAATTAAACAATTAATCAATAAATTAATTAATTCTTATTTAATTAAAACAAATGAAACAAAATAATATTTTAGGTTAAAATTTTAACCTTGCCGCCCCACTTGTATAAGATTGGGCCTAACATTATTTTCTTATTTCATTTAATCCATTGGACTTTAAATAAAAAGCCCACATGTGAACCAGACCCATTCTTACTAAAAGAAACAAGCCCACATGTCTTTCATTAATATATTAATATAATTGAGCAGCCCATTACTTAAATAATGTGCAAATTATATTCTTAATATATTAAATGCAATTCTAGATGGACCCTTAAATTGGTCCGGTAGAATATATCAAGTGATCCATGCAAGTCCGTGTGGATTGGGGATCTTGGCGGGCCATCTAAATTTAAGCTTCAATAGACATAACCTAATCACAATCAACAAATGATTCACTTAGGTCCGATCCATTAATTTTAACTCATTCCACTAAAGAGCTAAAACTGAACTCTTAAATAAAGATAGAAAAGGAAGATGCTCCTCATTCATACCCTAGACAATCATATTGGAGATAGTGTATCCTCGTGATTAATATCAGTAATCGCCAAGAGTTCATAGACCGCCTATAACTCTCCAAGTTACCATATTTACTCATATGACCACGTTTTGAACTTGGATATTTTGACTTGTCCAGAAGCCATGTTTTCAATAGACACTATTGAAAACTCAACGTTGAGATTTAATATCCAATTACCTCAAAACATCCATATGATGATATTATACTCTCATTTAATTAAATGGAGCCACGATGTCCATATCTATAAATGAAGTCCTCTATCGATTAACAAATGAATATCACCAAACTATCGAGGATAGACTATGCGATATAATCGTACTCATTGATAACTCAAATGATATCACTTGCAACCATAAGTCCATCATTTATCTCAGGATTAAGATAGACTCTCCGATTGTCCTGATAATGAAAAGACTATTATCTATTGACGGTTCTAGATAAAGCTTTTCATTGTGATCCAGTTCAATGCACCCAGTGCACTAGATCTTTTTGCTCGAAGACACTCCGATGATTTTAGACTCATCATATCTCATTTGATCCCACTCAAATGCTAGCAAAAGAATTCTACAACTTTAACAAGATAAATGTGCCCAACCTTTAACTTAAGTTGTGAACATTATTCAAGACTAACTAAAGAATTGTGTCTACCACATACATATCCAGATGTACGAACAATTCTTCTTTTCCCATAGTCTTTAGACCTTATGATTATTTACTTTGACAATTATAATATAAACTATAAATGCTATACGATTTGTTAAACCAGAAATCACTTTATTAATATGAAAAAGATTGTTAATTACAACATTACACTCTTGCTATTGAGCATAATCCTAACAATATATACTTCATCTCTAATATTTATATACAGTTTTCTTACATCCATTCGTAGGATTTGTTTTTTCTTTTTATTTCATAGTGAAACCATCCTTATTAGATGCGATTTTTTTTTTTGTTGTTGTTGTTGTTGTTGATTGGATTGTTTGTAGTAGATTGTGAGTGTGATACTGATCATCTGATGGTCTGAAAGAAAATACACCGGAAAAAAAAAAAAATAGAAAACATGGATCTAGAATTTGAAAATAAAAATAAAAATGAAACAATAAAATCAATAAATACTAAACATGGGAAGCATAAGATCGAGATCTAAAAGAAAATATAAAAAAAATATAGTAAACCTTAATCGATTTGAAATAATCTATGTCATTAGGGTTTTGAGATAATGAAAGTGGGGTTTTATTAGTTTTACTTTGTATAATATTTTTTTTATTAAAAATTGTATGTCTTTTAAGTAATTTGATAAAGGAAAAAATAAAAAGAATACTAAATAATTTAAAAAGTGGGGTATAAATAGTTCAGGTGAGCCAATAGCACCACTCAATTTTTATTATTTAAAATCATAAAAGTCAATAATACAACTGTATTTATTGTTATGCCCAATACAACTGTATTTATTGTTGTGCCAAATGAGTCACAATGATACTAGTAGACATCCAACACTTTTATCCATCATTTATATTTTATTTGACGTGTCAACTTATATAGCACTTCTTTATCATCTATCACATCATCACACTTGCCACATCATCACACCTTTTAATTTTTTCCAAACCTAATTTTTAACTCCATTTAATTTGTAAATAAATAATTTTATATAACAAAAAAACAAAAAAAAAATAATAGCAGTACAACCCATTGAAATGCTTCATCTCATCTGGTCTCCCTCTCCAACTCTTCTTCTGCCTCATCTGCCAACGTTCAAATCATCAGCTTCTCTCTTTCTCTCCCTACTCATTTTTTTCTCTCTTTCTCTCTCTCCAGATTTGAATAAAAAAAATTAAAAAACATTTGAAGAGAACTGGACGGATTTCCAGATCTCTTCAAAAACTTTTTTTTTTTTTTTTTTTTTAGATCTGCATGGAAACGAAATAAATAAAAAAAACGATTGGGAGATTTCCAGATCTCTTCAAAAACTTTTTAATTTTTTTTTTTTTTAGATCTCCCATCAAACGAAGTAAAAAAAAAATTATAAAAAAATAAAAAAAAAAAATTGAAGAGTCGAAGTAATCTGGAAGTTTTCCAGATTTGAAGACAAACAAAATATATTTTTTTTTACAAAAAAAAAAACCTTTGAATTTAAAAATAAAATTAAAAGGTCTGGAGTTCCAGATCTCTTTAAACAAAATAATAATATCTCTTCAAGCCATGGAAGCATAATTCATGAGTTTCGAAGCTATTTGTGTAAACAGACAATTTTTTTAATGGGTTTTGTGTCGGTGCAATAGACACGAGAGTTGCTTTTCATGTATGATGATCCATCATCCATTCAAAGACTTGGAGAAGCGAGTCTACAAAATAAAAAATAAAAATCTGGAAAAAGATTGAAGCAGCAGATTTCACTCCATCTCTTTGATGGAATCGCCTTCATCGTTCCATCTCCATGATTTGCATACCTTCTCTTTAGAGAAAGAGACCAGATGAGATGAGGCATTTCAACGGGATGTACTGCTATTTTTATTTTTATTTTTTTATTTTTTGGTTATGTGAAAGTATTTATATACAAATTGAATGGAGTTAAAAATTAGGGTTTGGAAAAAATCAAAAGGTGTGATGATGTGGCAAGTTTGATAATGTGACAGCCGATAAGGAAGTGCCATGTAAACTATCACGTCAAGTTGGATATAAATGATGGATAAAAGTGTTGAATGTCTATCATTATCTAAACCGTTTTAAAGTATCGATACACCCAATATAATCCTCACATTATCTCTTTCAAAAGCAAAAAACAAAAATCCCCACATTATCATATTAGTTGAAATTGCGTACACATTTTATATTTCTTTTGAAGGCTTTTTCTCTCTTCCTTTGCCTCTCTTCTCAACCTGTCCACCACCTACCGCAGATCCATTAAAGTAAACTTATTTCTCTATTTCGTAACCCAGAAAACAACTTCAAGAGTTCAAGTTGAGAACATTTTTGTTCACCCTCCTTCAAGGGGGTAACCATTACCTCCCTTTTAAATGGATGACATGTGTCTATAGAGGAGTAAATTTTTAAACAATTTTACCCCTCCATAGACATATGTCATATGTTTGGGAGGGGATAATGCTTAGGGGGTGAGCAAAAATGGACTCCTTAAAGTTGGTGCTAATTTACACATGTATGGCTGGCTGGAGCTTTGGTAATTGGAAATAGTTATAGCAGGGAAATTTTGATTTTTGAATATAGAATTAGGGCATAAACTTTTTTTTTTTTTTGAAAAAGTAAATAAAAAAATTTAAAGGGTTTAATATAGGTTTTGAGATAAGATGGGTGTAGCTAATAGGTTTATATAGTATTTGATTGACTTTTAATTAAAATAATTTATCCTTATTGTTCATTTTATGTAGGGATGTTTTTGTAATTAAAATTTTTAATTAAAAATGAGTGTGTAAATTATATTTATGGGTGACAATATTGGTACCCTTTTAATATATACGGTGCAAAAGAAATAATTTTAGATATACACACACTCAATAAATTGATATCCAAACTCATAAAATATTCAAATAAAACACCTACCCACCAATAGAATAGGAAAAAAAAAAAAAAAAAAAAAAAAAAAAAAAAAAAAAAAAAACCTACCCACCAATAGAATAGGAAAGAAATTAATTAGTTTTTTTAGCTAGTCGCTCACCAGCATAATCTTACAACCACACGACCAAATTACATGCTTTCCAAAAAAAAAAAAAAAGATTCCCAAATTTTTTAGGCCTCACAAACCCACATGCCACGTACCATAAAGTCCTAGACTTCCACCAACGTACGACTGTCCGAGAAAAGGAGGACCTACTACAGAACATCGAAAGCTACTTGAAAAAGTAAAATTGCCGACCACAAAACATCGAAAGCTACTCGAAAAAGTAAAATCGATAGAAACAAAGTCCAACCTGTTTTTGCTAAACAATAATGCTAATGGATCTAAAAAAGTAATTCAAATTTTGGACCCAAACCTATGTGGCAACATCACATGAGATTTTTGGGAAGAGTGATGTGGGCCCATATTGTATGTGATGTTGCCACTTAGATTTAGGTTCAAAATTTGGGTTACTTTTTTGGGTCCAATAGTATTAGTCTTTTGCTAAATCTAAAGAATTGAATCCCATCCCTTCAAGCAGCCTTTATAATTTTGCTAAATGAATTTGAGATTGAAATTGAAGGTTTGATAAACTGCCACTGCGTGGTGATGGTTTGGAAACATCAACCTTCAACGGTTTTTGAACGTCAACACTCCTTCACGGTTTTTTTCTAACATTGTATGACGTTTCATACGCATGTCCTTAAAAATAGAGAGAATTATAAATAACCTGACTTTTGATTAAATGCCAGATCAAACCTTTTGGTTTGAACAATTAGTTAAAAACCCCATACTATTAGTTAATAGTTAGTTGACTTTATGTATATCAAATATTACAATTTAAATCATTTATTATAAACAGAATTAAAAAAGGAAAATAGAATAAAAAACCTTATTAATAATAATAAAATCAATTTCATAAAAAAATATTTATGTTTTAAAATAACTATTTTGTTTAAATTTTATAATGATTTGAATGCTTTGTTATAATATATTTTTATATTTTAATTTTCATTAAAATAATTGTTTTATTTTTTATTTTCTAACATATTTTAGTATATAGTTTTCATTATTTTTTTAGTTCAATTATACAAAAAAACAACTTAAATAATTATATTTCATTAGATTTAATTAAAGTCAACAAATGGTCAACTAATTGTCAACTAATGGTAGGGGTTTTTTTGCCGATTGTTCAAACCAAAGAGTTTGATTTGACATTTGATCAAAAATTAGGGGCTATTATTTACGATTCTCCCTTAAAAATATCATCAAATTCTTATGTTAGTTTTTAAAAAACGTTGTGCTGATCAAAGGTGATGTGCAAAAAGATTTATTTTCAGAATCTACATGAAACAGTTCTAATATAGTACGTAAACTGCATGATTAAACTCAATTAAAACAATATGAAACATGCAACAAAGGAATTAAATCATATGAATCTGAAGAGGCTACGATACTTCTAAACCAATCTTAGAATTTTACTTCGAAAATTCCTTAGAATTTGACGTGAAAGAAGTCTTAAAGAAGACGTAACTACTTGACAACATATATACAAAGAGTAATGATAGGCTTCCCAAATTCTTTCTCAATTTTTTTTCTCAAATGATGTTGACACATGATGTGTCAACATCTTGTAAATTATAAGATTATGTGGTGAGTGATGTGACCTCATATGCCAATATTATTTGGAAAAAAAAAATTAGGAAGCCTAGCACAGGGGCGGCTTTAGGGTAAAAAAAAATTGGAAAAAAAAATTGATAAAAAAAAAAAAAAAAAACTATTTTCAAAGCATTAATTTGAGTCCTCATCTTTTAAGGGGGCCTAAAAAAAAAGTTATTGAAAAAGAAAAAAGATTAATTTTCAAAAACATTAATTTCTTTTGAAAGCGAAAGCTTCACCCAACGGAATTGTTTCATTATTGGTCATTAATTAGTTAATTTGGAGTTAATTTATATATATATATATATATTTATATATACAAAAATTCTATTATCAGTTCGAACTGACAAAAGTTATATCAGTTCCTTGCATGTGGGCCACTGGATTTAAATACTTTGACTTGGCTGTATGCACTTGTCAGTCAAAGTATTTAAATCCAGTGGCCCGTATATAAGGAACTGGTATAACTTTTGTCAGTTCAAACTGATAATAGAAAGACTATATATATATATATATATATATATATATGAACTCCATTTTCATTTTATAATTACATCAAGATTTATCATTTTTTTTTAAAAAAATTTTACATCAAGATTTATCTTTCATCAATCTCAATCAATATTCTTCTTCAATTGCAATCAATCTCTTATGTTTCATTAAGGAAAAAAAAGGTAAGTTTTAATTTTTTTTTTTAATTTAATGTTTATTTATATTTTATTAGTTTGATTTTTTTTAGGGTTTTTAACTATATAAAGTAATTGACTAGGTTTGTTTTCTTGTAGCTATTGTGGAAGATTGAGTGTTACTTCAAATCTTCAATATTGTCGGAACTTGCTTCTTCTAAAAATCAGGTGCTATTTTTTCATTTTATTTAATTAAAATTCTGTTTTTATTGTCTTTCATCATTTTATTTTGGTAAAAATGTCTACTAAAAAATTCGAATCTGGCTACGACAAACGAAAGAAAAAGAAAAGAGTGGAAGATTTAGTTCAATATCAAAAAGGTGCATTTTAAGTGAGATTTGGTGTTAAAACTTGAATATAAAAATTTGATAAATGATTTTGTATCTCAAAAAAACAAGAAAAGTGAATTTTAAGTGAATATTTGAATGCATTGCAGACATGTCAACAAAAAGATGGAGTGAAGGCGAGGATCTCAAGTTTCGATGTGATACTCAACTTCATCTCAAGATTTTTCCTTCCGAAAAGCATAATACTTTGATTTTTGTAATTATATTTTTAGATCTATTTCACTTTGGTTTTTATTTTATTTTTATTTTTAACTTGAATTTTATAATCTTGTCATTTGAATAAAATTAATTTATTTGGAAAAAAAAAAAAAAAAAAGTATCACATTACAATTGCGCCTAGAGCCTCACTTTGCCTAAGGCCGGCCCTAGCATTACTTATATATATAAAAAAATAAAAAAATAAGGGATTTTTCCTGTTGATTTCTTTCGTGTAGCTTTGGTGTGTGGGTTTGTGGGTGGGCCGTCTCTTCTCCCTGGGCGGTGGGGTTCAGTTTGGTCTTCTTTTGTGTTCTGAGCTTTGGTGTGTGGGTCTGGTTGCTTGTTGTTTTGCTTGGCCTTTTTATGAATAAAGTTTAGCCATTAAAAAAAAAAGAAAGAAAAAAATTGAAACATATATACGTATGCGACAGTGAAATTTACAGTATTATAAATATTTAAGGGAGATACAGCCTTGGACAACATGGAGTGATGAAAAGGAACTTAAGAATATCAGGGTCCTGCCCGAACAATGGCGGCAATCCGGCTTCAGGTAGTTTAGCTGCAAAACTTGTTGCAATCACCATGAAAACACATGCTATAGGATCGATGCAATCGACAACCTGTCAACACTGACCTGAGACATCTTGTTCTGAGAATATCAAAGTTTAGGAATATCTGGTTTTTTCAATTTTATGGCGTGTAATGTGTTTACTGATCAAAAATCCTAACACGGAAAAGAAAACTTAATTCCTAATTTGTGATTAAAGTGTTAACTAAAAATCAGCTGGGAATCAAATTATATGATCCCCACGTAAATCAAAAATTAAGTTCCTGCTGGAAAGGGAACTTAGTATCCCTCACCCAACTAAGGTATTAAATTCCCTTTCCTAATCTCCCCTCCCTTGAAACTTGATTCTTTTTCATTTCTTTTCCGAGTAATACGTGTGATGGAAACTTGATGTATCTTGGTATAGTTTTATAGGACAGGGATTTATGATGTCTTTTTAAGTTTTAAAGTTGCGGTCACTTTTCTTCATAACTTTTGGAGAATTTATTGCATCTAATTACTGCTAGTTAAAAGAGTGAAGAAGGGGCTTTTTGTCAACAACAAAAAAAAAAAAAAAAGTTTTTCTTTTTTCCTTGTGGTCTTATTGGGCTCTTTGAATAAAATTTTGCCGTTAAAAAAAAAATTGTCATTTTCACGACCTGAACAACGATAGTGGAACTCATTATCCCTCTGGCACTTCAATTTTTTTAACAGATCATTACATGCATTTCATTGATTTGATCTAAGCAATTTTTTTATTTATTTTTTTAGCAGATAAACAAACAGCCTTATAAATTAAGTCAAATTTAATATAAGATCTAGTCAAATTTGAGCTTTCTTGAGATTGGTATAGTGGTATTATCACTCACAACCATGTAATGAAGAAGACATGAGTTCGAGTCATTTCTCATCCCTCGAATATCAAATTTTAATAATTCAAAAATTTAAAATAGATTAAACTTAACTGAAGTGGGACAGCAACACCGAGTTTTCCAACAAAGTGAAATTCTTAAAATAAGGTCATTTTCATTTATTCTCACTAACTGAAACAAGTGAAAATAGATAGATCATAGATTACATGTTATTGTAATTTAATTTCACTGTATATAAAGTTGCCTTACTATTATATATAATTTCACCAACAACTCAATCAGGTCTCAGCTGGGTACACATGCTTTGCCAACCTTGGCTTTGCAACAGCTATCAGTGGTTTAGCCAGAGCCAAACTATCTTCAGCTTCTGAGAGGTCAATTTTGGACTCATTTGGTGGTGCAGTCCAAGTAAAACCCTGAAGAAGCCTAGCAAAAAGCATCACTGTCATTGAAGTCCCAAGTGTCACTCCAATGCAACCTCTCCTTCCTGTGCTGAACGATATGAACCTCAAATCATTCTCAGTCAGTACCAATTCGGACCCATCATCATCTTTCAGGTGACGCTCCGGCTTGAACTTGAGTGTCTCGTCTGGCCAGGCTTTAGGGTTTCGGCCAAGCACTGATCGGCTGAGCAACACATGGCTGCCCTTTGGGATGAAGTAGTTGGCCACTGTGGTGTCGGATCTGGCGACATGAGGAACATTGAAGGGTGCAATTGGATGGAGTCTGAATGCTTATCTAGCGCAGGCTTTTATGTAATTCAGTTGAGAGAAGTCTGATTCTTGGACTTACCTTTCTTTTCCGACCACTCTGTCAAGTTCTTCAATGGCTTTTCCAAGGATTTTGGGCTGGTTTATCATCTCTGCAAGAGCCCACTCTACCGCATTTGATGGATTATCCACTGTAGCTACCATTAATTCCTGAAAATTTCTTAACATCAATTAAAGCACTCATATATAACATGTTACATAAAATAATTGAAAGAGAATATTTTAACAATCGGTTACAAAAAGAGAAAATATATTTAAACGTAACTATAAGTGTATGTAATGAGCCCTTATCTTTTAAAGTGTTCTTTTATAGTCAGATTGGTTCTAAAAAACAAATTTCAGGACTGAAGTTACATAATATCGTGGAACTAGTTCCACGTTGTTACGTAACTAGACGTTTAGTTAAATAACGTTGTGGAATTGGTTTCATGCACAATATTATATAACTTCGGTCTTGAAATTGTTTTTTCAAGACCAACCTAACTAGAGAATTATTTTCAGGACCGACCTAACTATAGTGAGACCTAGTCCTTTCTACCCTCCGCCGCATATAACGTATAGATAACGTAGAAGCATTATATGAAAACAAATGATCATTACGTCATTGCCATGATAACCATAAGCATAGTTTATATATAGTATCGATAGTTTGCCCAAATTATTTTTCAAAATTCATGCTCAAATGAAAATTAAGATGGCGGTTACAACTCATATGTCACGTTATTAATTTAAGCATGAATTTGTATAGATAATTGGACAATATAGCATTATTCTTTCATATATTATCTACATGCATGATTGGATAGGAAGAAAATGAAATGTATAAATGTAGAAAAGAGAGATAGAGTTTGGAATATTACTGTAATTTGAGCTTTGATCTCTTCTGTTGACAATAAAGGATTGCCATCTTCATCTTTCAAAGTGATGAAAACATCAAGCAAATCCTCATGATCAACTTCCTTCTTGATCAAACCATGATGATCTCTCAATTCTAAAATCCTTTCTTCAATAATGGGATCATGATACCTGTCTATAATCCCAATATTCTCCTTCATCACCTTCTCATGACCATCCAAATCAACCACTCCCCTCAAATATGGAACGTAATCCGAAACACAAAATGAGTACAGATATGCAAGAACTTTGAATATAGCATCAATATGCTCTTCTTCCTCCAAACCAGGCCCTCCATCCTCCGATCCCTCACCGAAAAACCTCTTATTGAACATCAAATGGTTTGAAAGATTTGATGTTTTGGATGCATTTAATTTTACGACATCAAAAACATATTCGAATATAGATATGAACGTTCTTGATTGTTTTATTACGTTGGATCGAAACATGTGAAAACATTTAAATGTTTTCTGAACTATATTCTTATATAGTGATAAACATGTGTTTTTCTAATTAAAACGTTATCAAAATTTATATTTAAAGAACTATTCTTGAAAAAAATGTTCTATTATTTGCTTTGCTACACGTGTCTTCAATAAATCACAATTTAAGAGTTTGAATCCCCACCTAAAATATCCCGAAATTTTCGGTATCATTAAACTTAATTGGTAAATTTAGGGTTCATACTATCAATGATCAATGGCTGTTATAATCTTATACTGGTAGAGTGGATTAATCAAAATAGGGTCCATTGAGGTGAGTGTTATTGCAGGCTAGTTGAAGATAATATTTGTATATACACCTTTTTTTTTTTTTCTTTTTTCTTTTTTGTCACCATATATGAACCTGCAAGCTCAACAGGATATATTTAATTAAAATGATGAAACATAACGATTTAGCAATAAAATTGTTTTCTGACTGTTTTGTAAGACAAACTAATGTCGCCGCCTGTCATACGGCACCCAAACCAACCTCACGAGCTCACTTTCCAAAGTATCATCCTAATCCAAGATAAAAAAAAAATAAAAATATAAAATAAAAAAAAGGCCTTTTATAAGACACAAAGCAATGCCGTGCCAATAATAAAAGCTTTAACTCCACTTGGTTAGGGAAAAAAACACATGCACTGATCCCATCATAGAGATTGAAAACTATATCCCATCATGCAACTACTGATCTTGTCTAGAATTTGACATCTGTAACTACCACAATATCATGTATTCATGTGTCTGCGGGCTTGCGGCATTTTTTTTCAGTTATGCATTGCCACCATCACTCTTATGAGCACCTTCCTCTTGTGGCTTTGCTTCTGATGCTGCCTTACCAGTGTCCTGTTGCCCTGCCTTTGCCGCTTCTTCATCGTCACTGTCATCAAAGTCACCCATGGCATCACCGCCCATGCCCACCATACCGCATATACACCTTTTTGGTACAGCGACTCTAGTGGTTGACTGTAATGTAAATGCCTTCTAGTTAATCTCTAACCTTCTTCTAGCACATGAACTAACAGCCTCACAAACTCAAATTGAATCTAAGATCTAGTTAAATTTGAGCTTTTGTAAGGTTGGTAGTCGTATTATCACTACAATCACTACACCCACGTCGCAGTTCGACGATGTGGGTTTTAGTGACATTTCCTCCCCTAAATTTCGAATTGTAATAATTAAAAAATAAAGATTAAACTTAACTGATCAAGTGGGACAGCAAAAGAGATACCAAGTTTTCCAACAAAGTCAAATTCTTAAAATAGGGTCATTAATTTTCATTTATTCTCACCAACTGAACAAGTAAAAATAGATTTGATTACACATTGTTTAGTATAATTTAACTATATATTAAGTTGCCTTACAATTATAAATTCACCATCAATTCAGGTCTAAGCTGGGTACACATGCTCACCCAACCTTGGCTTTGCAACAGCAATGAGTGGTTTAGCCAAAGCCAAACAATCTTCAGCTTCAGAGAGGTCAATTTTGGGGTCATTTGGTGGTGCAGTCCAAGTAAAACCCTGGAGAAGCCTAGCAAAAAGCATCACAGTCATTGAAGTCCCAAGCGTGACTCCCAAGCAACCTCTCCTTCCAGTGCTGAACGATATGAACTTCAAATCATTCTCTGTCAGGACCACTTCGGACCCATCTTCTTTCAGGTGACGTTCCGGCTTGAACTTGAGTGTCTCGTCCGGCCAGGCTTTAGGGTTTCGGCCGACCCCAAATCGGCTGAGCAACACATGGCTGCCCTTTGGGATGAAGTAGTTGGCCACTGTGGTGTCGGAGATGGAGACATGAGGAACGTTGAAGGGTGCAATTGGGTGGAGTCTGAATGCTTCTCTTGCACAGGCTTTTATGTAATTCAGTTGAGAGATGTCTGATTCTTCGACTAGCCTTTCCTTTCCAACCACTCTGTCAAGTTCTTCAATGGCTTTTTCGAGTATTTCAGGCTGGTTTATCATCTCTGCAAGTGCCCATTCTACTGCATTTGATGGATTATCCACTGTTGCTAACATTATTTCCTGCAAATTAATTAACATGAGTTCATTACATGAAATAATTGAAAGAGAATATTTTTAAAATCGTTTAGTACTAAAAGAGAAAATATATGAAAAAAAAAAAATGTAACTATGAGTGTAATGAGTCTTTATTGTTTAAAGCGTTCTTCTTGAAAATAAAAATTAGGACTGAAGTTACATGACGTTGTGGAACCGGTTGATGTAACAAAACGTTTTGTTGCATAACATTGTTGAATCAGTTCCACAATGTTATGAAACTTCAGCTCTGAATTTTTTTGTAGGACCAACTTAACTAGAGAATTATTTATCTTTAAATATGAATAAGACTTACAAGAAAATAAAAACAACAAATTAGTTATATTTATACAAATCATTAAATCAAATTTCTTATTCCAATTTTATCTTATTCCAAGATTAAAATTCACTTACAAAAAACTGTGTGTGTTAAATTATAAAAGCTTATAACGTGGCATGTCTATTTAAATTTTAAGCATTATATATATATATATATATTATATTGACAATATCTATTAATTCGGGACCATATATTTTTTTGAAAGTTTTCATCATTGATAGGATTCAAGACACTAACATGGGAGTCATTTGCCCAAACTCCAAGCTCGTCCAATTTTAAGCATTATGTAAAAACAAAAGATTTGGTCATTTGCATGATAACCATATGAATATAGTTTTCATAAATGGTCCAAAATATCTATAAAAAAATATTCATGCTCAAATGAAATATATTTTTTATGGAACTCAAATGAAAATTAATATCGTGGTTTTAAGCATGAATTTGTACTGATATAATTGGGTTGTATAGCATTTTGTGTGTTTTTTTATTTTTATTTTTTATTTTTTTATTTTTTATGTGTATATGAGAATTGCTATGTATAGTGATGCCTTGTAACCCAAAAGGCTGTAGTCTTTTGGATTGTGACAACCATGAGTATATATATCATTCTTTTATTAATGTAGAAAAGAGAGAGTTTGGAATATTACTGTAATTTGAGCTTTGATCTCTTCTTTTGACAATAAAGGGTTACCATCTCCATCTTTCAAAGCGATCAAATCATCAAGCAAATCCTCATGAACTTCCTTCTTGATCATCAAGCCATGATTTCTCCATTGTAAAATCCTTTCTTCAATGATGGGATCGTGAAACTTGTCTATAATCCCAATATTCTCCTTCATCACCTTCTCGTGACCATCCAAATCAACCACTCCCCTCAAATATGGAACGTAATCCGAAACACAAAATGAGAAAATATATGCAAGAACTTTGAAGAGTGCATTCACATGCTCTTCTTCCTCCAAACCAGGCCCTCCATCCTTCGATCCCTCCCCGAAAAACCTCTTATTGAACACCATTTTCCTTATCACATTCCCACAATATTGCTGAGCAGCCACTCTCACCTTCACCAACCCACCAGTACTACTCTCCGGTACATTCTTGCATTGCTTGTACACATAACGAACAAGATGATCTGCCTCTTCGACCCTCTTTGCATGAAACCACTTATGTTTTGCCGGAGAAACCACATGTGTAGAGACAATTCTCCTCATTTTCTTCCATTGTTCTCCATAGGGTACAAGGGCAGTTGATAAGTACCCTTTTGTAGTCATCTCGGTGGACATGCTCATTGGCCTCGAAACGAAAAGAGCGTCCTGTTTCCTCAGGAACTCTCTGCTGATTTCGGGACAAGTCACGGGGATGACATGAACTTTTCCAAAACGGATACAAGCTATATCCGTGTTCATCTCCTTCATGAGCTCATGTATCCATCTGAAAGTTGGCTTGTTTTTGAGCATTTCCGGGAGGTTCCCAACAACTGGCCATGGTTTTGGTCCTGGAGGTAGTGGATATAATGATTTCTTGGATTTCAAAAATGGACGTAAAACAAAGCAATTGCTAAGAAAAGAAGTGTAGATAAAAAGCTGGTGGAGTTCTCCATTTGATTGAGCTTTAATTGAAGTACTCTATTTTATTTCTGTGGAACTTGAACACATGAATGTGCCTCTATTTATACTGTGTTGTTGACAACGTGTTGTGTACAAATAAATAAGAATCACATGCATGATCATTAAATCTGAAATTCAACTTTTCAAACCATTCCTTTTATGTACAGTACTGTATAAACATCTCTTATGTTAATAGAAAAAATGAGAAACACATGTTTGGCGGTGGACAAGTAGTACGTACTACTTATGCAGCGCAAAATTGTTCAGTTTTGTATGAAGTCACTCGTTTGTATGTTTGAATTCGGATTTTAAAATCAGCAATAAGAGGATAACAACATACTACGCTTGATAAGAACCACAAAATACTCTTGATAATAACCACAAAAAAAAAAAAAAAAAAAAAAATTGACTTAGTGCTGGCCCCACCAATAAGGTGTTGCCTTGTGGCTTTTTTATATTAGTTTTTTACATTTATCTCCTTGTATTCTTATAAATGGGCTACGTGGTAAATATCCAATGGTTAGTCAGTACCTTGGATACTGATTGGACCAGTTAGTACTCAAGCATTGTCCAAAAAAAAAATGCACTTTATTGCCATTATATTAACCATGAAAATCAAGCACCGCCGCCCAAACATGGCTTGTGGTAAAGGTACAAATGGCTTACAAATTTGGTCTTAATTTTCAAATTTTAGTATGGGTGCAGATATTGCCACCCATATAAATGATTTATACATCTATTTTTATAAGTACACCTATATCCAAAATGTGCAAATTAAACCATTAGCCCATTTTCAATGCATATGTCAATGCTAATGTCAAATTTAGCACAAAAAATAATAAAATGTTATATTTGGTACATCAATTTAGTATTGTACTCCAATACACAATTCTATTTAAAATACTATTTTTATTTGTTGTTATTTAAAAGTATAGAAGTCAACAACCTTTGCTGTCCCTCTGGTTGGGTTCTCTTGTCTCAGGTTTGTGTGGTTTCTGGCTGTGCTGCTGCCCGTCTGCTGGTGTTGTCGTGGTGGCCTTCTCTGTGGCTCTCTTAGGCTTTGTTGGTTCTTGTTGTGGTGTGGTTAGTGGTAGTGTCCTGTGAGGGGGTTGGGTTCTGTTTTCGTTGGTCCTCTATTTTGTTTTTGGGTGCAGTTTTTCTGCTTGTGTCGTGGTGGCCTTCTCTGTGGCTCTCTTAGGCTTTGTCCCCTTTTATATTATTCTCGCCTTTAAAAAAAAAACAAATACAATTAATGCATTGAATATTTTTTTGAAATTGTTTTCTTTTTTATTTTCCATTTTCTTGTTGTGCCCCATTTGCCAAATTTTTAGAGTGGTACTATTGGCACCCCCACTACTGAATTATTTATATCTAACATTTTAAAATTTTGATTTATTTATATAAAATTAAATGGTCTTATTAGTTTTTTGATTTATTTCCATGATTACCCTTTTACATATTTTTCAAACTTAATATACACCATATCTTTTAAAAGAAATAAAAATAAAAATACACTTAGGGGTCGTTTGTTTTTTCCACTTAAGACTTAATGGGTCTGAATTGAACTCATTAAGTTGCTTTGTTTGTTTTTTTAAGTGGTCAAACAACTTAAAAACATCAAAAAACAACTTTAAAAAAAAGTAAGAAATCATGACTTTTAACTTAATTCAAAATCACTGAATTATAATTAAAATATTTTTTTCCAAGTCTATCCTCCAACAAAAAAATATATATTTCTAAATTTATCCTAATTTGATATGGTGTAGAATTCTTTCTTTTAACGTATTTCTTATTTTAAAAGGCTTTAAGAAAGAAAGAAAGAAATAAATAAATAAATAAATACCACAAACACAGGGCTGCACAACACCACAGAAACCCCATCACTGCACTTTGACAAAGGTTGCATAGTAGAGAAGAAACAAAAACAGAAAAATAAATACACCCCACAACCACAATAACCCACAACAGGACAAACATTAGACAAACATAATTCAAACGTTTATATATACATTTTTATTTAGAATTCAAACGTTTTTGTTGCAATAATAGAAATTTCAAAACATAATCTAGAATAATAATTTGCTATGATTGTCATAGTTGCAGTTATATAATTTATCATATTCTTTTTGTGGATGCATTTGATATTGAGTAGATTTCGTGGCTTGAAGAAGTTATAGAATAATTGTTTTTATATATATATATATATATATATATATATATATATATGTACCGGTGTATATAATTTAGGGACCTATTTCAAAAAAAAAAAAAAAAAAAAAAAAAAAAAAAGGTAACTAGGAACCTTAAAAAAAAAAAAAAATTGGTTCATAGAATTATATATTAGATATTTGGACAATATGTAAATTGAACTTGAACTGTTTTTTTTACAATAAATTGTAACTTGAACTTTGTTTGCAGAATAACATACAAAATTGTATTCCTAGATGAATTTTTTGTTTTGTTAAATTAAACTTTGTTTGCGGAAGAACATGCAAAATCTTATAAAGAGTATTGCATGTTAAATTACTTATTTTTAGATAATTAAAAAAAAAAAAAAAAAAATGTCATTCAGATTCAGGTTTCAATCACTATTCAGTTTTCAGTAAAATTCAGGACTATTCAGTCTTCAGACAAAAAAACAAACGACCCCTTAATCACTAATATTTATATACAGTTTTCTCATATCCATTAATAGGACTTGTTTTTTCTTCTTATTTCATGGTGAAACCATCCTTATTAGACGTGATTTTTTTTTTTTTTTTTTTTTTTTTAAGTCAATTGGATTATTGGTGGTAAATTGTGAGTGTGATACTGATCATCTGATGATTTTTTTGAGCGATTGAATTAGGGTTTTGGTGTGGTTTCATTTCATCAGAGATTAAGTTTTCTTGATTGTGAATATTCTTGGTACGATTTCGTTTTTTTTTTTTTTTTTTTTTTTTTTTTTTTTTGTAAATAACATTAAACTAACTTTGGAAGATTCGGAATAAAATCTACAAAAGAATTGATATAAATCATATAATGTCTAGAAGATCTGAAAGAAAATAAATCAGAAAAAAAAAATAGCAAACATGTATCTGGAATTTGAAAAGAAAAGAAAAAAAATACACGTGAAACAATAAAATCAATAAATACTAAACATGGGAAGCATGAGATCGAGATCTAAAAGAAAAAATATATAAAAAAATAGTAAACATTAATCGATTTGAAATAATCTATGTACAATATTTTTTTATTAGTTTTACTTTGTACAATATTTTTTTATTAAAAATTGTATGTCTTTAAAGTAATTTGATAAATGACAAAAAAAATACTAAATAATTTAAAAAGTGGGGTATAAATAATTCAGGTGTGTCAATAGCACCACTCAATTTTTATTATTTAAAATCATAAAAGTCAACAATATAGCTGCATTTATTGTTGCGCTAAATGTGTCACAAGGATAACGATAGACATTCAACATTTATACCTTACTTAACGTGACAACTTACATGACACTTTCTTATCAACTGTCACATCATCACACTTGTCATGTCATCACACCTTTTTAATTTTTTCTAAACCCTAATTTTTAACTCCATTTAATTTGTAAATAAATAATTTTATATAATAAAAAAATTAAAATAATAATAGCAATACATCCCATTGAAATGCGTCATCTCATCTGGTTTCCCTCTCCAACTCAATCATCAACTTCTTTCTCTCTCTCTCTCTCTCCCTACTCATTTTTTTTTTCTCTCTTTCTCTCTCTCTCTCCAGATTTGAATTAAAAAAATTCAAAAACATTTGAAGAGAACCGGACGGATAGATTTCCCGATCTCTTCAAAAACCTTTTTTTTTTAGATCTCCAATGAAACGAAATAAATATATAAAAAAAAACGATTGAAGAGATCTAGAGATTTCTGGATCTCTTCAAAAACTTTTTAATTTTTTTTTTTTGAGATCTCCCTTCATACGAAGTAAACAAATTTTTTTTTTGAAGAGTTGAAGAAATCTGGAAGTTTTCCGGATTTGAAGACATACAAAATATATTTTTTTAAAAAAACCTTTGAATTTAAAAATAAAATTAAAAGGTCTGGAGTTCCAGATCTCTTTAAACAAAATACTAATATCTCTTCAAGCCATGGAAGCATAATTCATGAGTTTTGAAGCTATTTCTGTGTAAACAGACAATTTTTATAATGGGTTTTGTGTCAGTGCAATGGACACGAGAGTTGCATTTCATGTATGATGATCCATCATCCATCCAAACACATGAGTGCTCCCTTGTTATCAATGCTTTTTGTGTCTGCATATTTGGACCACTTGAAAAAGACTTGGAGAAGCGGATCTACAAAATAAAAAAATCTGGAAAAGGATTGAAGCAGCAGATCTGAGATGGAGTCCATCATTTCATCTCTTTGATGGAATCGCCTTCATCGTTCCATCTCCATGATTTGCATACCTTCTCTTTGGAGAGGGAGACCAGATGAGATGAGGCATTTCAATGAGATGTACTGCTATTTATTTATTTTTTTGGTTATATAAAATTATTTATTGACAAATTGAATGGACTTAAAAATTAGGGTTTGGAAAAAATTAAAAGGTGTGGTGATGTGGCAAGTGTAATGATGTGGTAGTTGACAATGAAGTGCCATGTAAGCTGTCACGTCAAGTTGGATGTAAATAATGGATAAAAGTGTTGGATGTCTATCATTATCCAAATCGTTTTAAAGTATCGATACACCTAATATAATCCTCACATTATCTCTTTCAAAAGCAAAAAACAAAAATCCCCACATTATCTCTTTCAATGAGATGTATTGCTATTTATTTATTTTTTTGGTTATATAAAATTATTTATTGACAAATTAAATGGACTTAAAAATTAGGGTTTGGAAAAAATTAAAAGGTGTGGTGACGTGGCAAGTGTAATGATGTGGTAGTTGACAATGAAGTGCCATGTAAGCTGTCACGTCAAGTTGGATGTAAATAATGGATAAAAGTGTTGGATGTCTATCATTATCCAAACCATTTTAAAGTATCGATACACCTAATATAATCCTCACATTATCTCTTTCAAAAGCAAAAAACAAAAATCCCCACATTATCATATTAGTTGAAATTGCGTACACATTTTATATTTCTTTTGAAGGCCTTTTCTCTCTTCCTTTGCCTCTCTTCTCCACCTGTCAACCACCTAACGCGCGCAGATCCATTAAAGTAAACTTATTTCTCTATTTCGTAACCCAGAAAACCACTTAAAGTTGAGTCCATTTTTGCTCACCCCCGGGTAAGCATTACCCCCCTCTCAAATGGATGACATGTGTCCATGGAGGGGTAAATTTGTCCAAATATAATTACCTCCCTGGACACATATCATCTATTTGGGAGGGGGGTAATGGTTACCTCCCTTGAAGGGAAGTGAGCAAAAATGTTCTCCTTAAAGTTGGTGCTAATTTCACACATGGATGGCTAGCTGGAGCTTTGGTAATTGGAAATAGTTATAGTAGGGAAAATTTGATTTTTAGAATAGAATTAGGGCATAAACTTTTTTTTTTTTTTTTTTTTTTTTTTTTTTTTTTGAGATAAGATGGGTGTAGCTATATTTTTTTTTTTTTTTTTTGAGATAAGATGGGTGTAGCTAATAGGTTTATATAGTATTTGATTGACTTTTAATTAAAACCTTATTGTTCATTTTTATGTAGGGATGTTTTTGTAATTAAAATTTTTAATTAAAAATGAGTATATAAATCATATTTATGGGTGACAATATTGGTACCCTTTTAGTATATATGGTACACAAGAAATAATTTTAGATATATACAAACTCAATAAATTGATATCCAAACTCATAAAATATTCAAATAAAACACCTACCCACCAATGTCCAATAGAATAGGAAAGAAATTAATTAGTTTTTTTAGCTAGTCGCTCACCAGCATAATCTTACAACCACACGACCAAATTACATGCTTTCCAAAAAAAAAAAAAAGATTCCCAAATTTTTTAGGCCTCACAAACCCACATGCCACGTACCATAAAGTCCTAGACTTCCAACAACGTACGACTGTCCGAGAAAAGGAGGACCTACTACAGAACATCGAAAGCTACTTGAAAAAGTAAAATTGCCGACCACAGGACATCGAAAGCTACTCGAAAAAGTAAAATCGAAAGAAACAAAGTCCAACCTGTTTTTGTAAAATCTGAAGAATTAAATCCTATCCCTTCAAGCTGCCTTTAAAATTTTTCTAAATGAATTTGAGATTGAAAATGAAGGTTTGATAAACTACCACTGCGTGGTAGATGGTTTTGAAACATCAACCTTCAACGGTTTTTGAACATCAACACTCCTTCACGATTTTTTTTCTAACATTGTATGACGTTTCATACGCATGTCATTAAAAATAGAGAGAATTGTAAATAGCCCCTGACTTTTGATTAAATGTCATATTAAACCCTTCGGTTTGAACAATCAGTAAAAAACCTCCTACTATTAGTTAATAGTTAGTTGGCTTTATATATATATTAAATATTACCATTTAAATCATTTATTGTAAACAGAATTTAAAAAGGAAAATATAATAAAAAAAACTTATTAATAATAATAAAATCAATTTCATACAAAATTACTTATGTTTTAAAATAACTTTTTTGTTTAAATTTTATAATGATTTTATTGCTTTGTTATAATATATTTTTATATTTAATTTAATTTTCATTAAAATAATTGTTTTATTTTTTATTTTCTAACATATTTTAGTAAATAGTTTTCATTATTTTTTTAGTTCAATTATACAAAAAAAAAAAAAAAAAAAAAAAGCAACTTAAATAATTATATTTCATTAGATTTAATTAAAGTCAACAACCGGTCAACTAATTGTCAACTAATGGTAGGGGTTTTTTTGTTGATTGTTCAAACTAGAGAGTTTGATTTGGCATTTGATCAAAAGTCAGCGGTTATTATTTACTATTCTCCCTTAAAAATATCATCAAATTCTTATGTTAATTAGTTTTTAAAAATCGTTGTGCTGATCAAAGGTGATGTGCAAAAAGATTTATTTTCAGAATCTACATGAAACAGTTCTAATATAGTACGTAACTGCATGACTAAACTTAATTAAAACAATATGAAACATGCAACAAATTAAATAAATTAAATCATATATAGTTCTAATATAGTACGTAACTGCATGACTAAACTTAATTAAAACAATATGAAACATTCAACAAATTAAATAAATTAAATCATATATAGTTCTAATATAGTACGTAAACTGCATGATTAAACATAAAAAAATATGGAACATGCAACAAAGGAATTAAATCATATATATAAATCATATGAATCTGAAGAGGCTACGATACTTAGCTTCTAAACCAATCTTATAATTTTACTTTGAAAATTCCTTAGAATTTTGCGTGAAAGAAGTCTAAAAGAATACGTAATTACTACTTGACAACATATATACAAAGAGTAATGCTAGGGTTCCCAAATTTTTTCTCAAATTCTTTCTCAAATGATGTTGGCACGTGATGTGTCAACATCTTGTAAATTATAAGATTATGTGGTGAGTGATGTGATATTGACACCTAATATGCCAATATCATTTGGGAAAGAATTTGGAAAAAAAAATTAAGAAGCCTAGCACAGGGCCAGCCTTAGGGCAAGGCAATCAAGGCATTTTGCCTAGGGCCTCCTCTCTTTGGGGGGACCTCAGAAAAAAAAAAAATTGGAAAAAAAACATTATTTTCAAAGCATTAATTTGAGTCCTCATCTTTTTAGGGGGCCTACAAAAAAAGTTATTGAAAAAGAAAAAATTTAATTTTCAAAAACATTAATTTCTTTTGAAAGCTTCACCCAACGGAATTGTTTCATTATTTGTCATTAATTAGGTAATTTGGAGTTAATATATATATATATATATATATATATATATATATATATATATATAGTGGTTCTCTCATAAGGGATCTCTTATTTTAATTTCGGTAAGGACCACCATGAAATCATATCGATTTGAATGAATTTTAATCTGAATTTTTTTGTGGATGATAAGTTCGTTGAAATCTACCTATGAATAAAATTTGAGAATTTTTCAAGCACGAAAACTATTTTTCTTAAATTTCCTATATTTCGCCTATTTTTCTAATGCCTTCATATTTAAAAAAAATTGGTAAAAATAGTTTTCGTGCTTGAAAAATTCTCAAATTTTATTCATAGGTAGATTTCAACGAACTTATCATCCACAAAAAAATTCAGATTAAAATTCATTCAAATCGATATGTTTTCATGGTGGTCCTTACCAAAATTAAAATAAGGGATCCCTTATGAGAGAACCACTGATATACAGTCTTTATATATATATATAGCCTTTCTATTATCAGTTCGAACTGACAAAAGTTATATCAGTTCCTTGTATGTGGGCCACTGGATTTAAATACTTTGACTGACAAGTGCATACAGCTAAGTCAAAGTATTTAAATCCAGTGCCCCACATGCAAGGAACTGAAAAAAGAAGAAGACAAGTTTTTTTTATTTTTATTTTTATTTTAAATTTAATGTTTATTTATATTTTATTAGTTTTATTTTTTTTAGGGTTTTAACTATATCAAGTAATTGATTGGGTTTGTTTTTTTGCAGCTATTGTGGAAGATTGAGTGTTACTTCAAATCTTCAATATTGTCGAAACTTGCTTCTTCTAAAAAATCAGGTGCTATTTTTTCATTTTATTTAATTAAAATTTTGTTTTTATTGTCTTTCATCATTTTATTTTGGTAAAAATGTCAACTAGAAAATTTGAATCTGGCTATGACAAACGAAAGAAAAAGAAAAAAGTGGAAGATTTTAGTTCAATCTCAAAAAGGTGCATTTTAAGTGAGATTTGGTGTCAAAACTTGAATAAAAAAAATTGATAAATGATTTTGCATCTCAAAAAGCAAGAAAAGTGAATTTTAAGTGAGTATTTGAATGCATTGCAGACATGTCAACAAAAAGATGGAGTGAAGGCGAGGATCTCAAGTTTTGATGTGATACTCAACTTCATCTCAAAATTTTTCCTTCCGAAGAGCATAATACTTTGATTTTTGTAATTATATTTTTAGATCTATTTCACTTTGGTTTTTATTTTTATTTTTATTTTTAACTTTTATTTTGTAATCTTGTCATTTGAATAAAATTAATTTATTTGGGAAAAAAAGTATCACAGTACAATTGCGCCTAGGGCCTCATTTTGCCGAAGGCCAGCCCTGGCCTAAAAAAAAAAAAAAAAAAAAAAAGGGATTTTTCCAGATTTCTTTCGTGTAGCTTTGGTATGTGGGTTTGTGGGTGGGCCGTCTCTTCTCCCTGGGCGGTGGGGTTTAGTTTGGGCTTCTTTTGTGTTCTGAGCTTTTTGGGTTTTTCTTGGGCTCTGGGGTCTGGTTGCTTGTTGTTTTGCTTAGCCTTTTTATGAATAAAGTTTAGCCGTTAAAAAAAAATAAAAAAAAATAATGAAACTTATATACGAATGCGACAATGAAATTTACAGTATTATAAATATTTACGGGAGATACATCCCTGGACAACATGGAGTGATGATAGGAACTTAAGAATATCAGGGTCCTGCCCTAACAATGGCGGCAATCCGACTTCAAGTAGTTTAGCTGCAAAACTTGTTGCAATCACCATGAAAACACATGCTATAGGATTGATGCAATCGACAACCTGTCGACACTGACCTGTAGACATCTTGTTATGAGAATATTAAAGTTTCGGAATATCTGGTTTTCAACTTTATGGCGTGTAACGTGTTTACTGATCAAAAATCCTAACACGGAAAAGAAAACTTAATTCCTAATTTGTGATTAAAGTGTTAACTAAAATCAACTGGGAATCAAATTATGTGATCCCTATACAAATTAGAAATTAAATTCTTATTGGAAAGAGAACTTAGTATCCCTCACCCAACTAAGGAATTAAGTTCCCTTTCCTAATCTCCCCTCCCTTGAAACTTGATTCTTTTTCATTTCTTTTCCAAGTAGTACGTGTGATGGAAACTTGATGTATCTTGGTATAGTTTTATGGGGAATGCTATCTACCTTTCCCATTTACCTTTCTCACTCATTGTTTGATACGTGTACACTTTTTCAATTAATAAAAAGCTTTCACTTTTTGCTACAAAACTTGTTTACGTATTTACCCTTTATTAATGAAATGATAAAAGCAACCATTAAGGGTAAATACGTAAACAAACTTTGTAGCAAAAAGTGAGAGCTTTTCATAAATGAAAAAGTGTACACGTGTCAAACAATGAGTGGGAAAGGTAAATGGGAAAGGCAAATGGGAAAGGTAGATAGCATTCCCCTAGTTTTATAGGATAGGGATTTATTATGTCTTTTTAAGTTTTAACGGTTGCAGTCACTTTTCTTCATAACTTTTGGAGAATTTATTGCATCTAATTACTGCTAGTTAAAAGAGTGAAGAACAAGTTAAAAGATGTAACGTGCATTAAGCAGTTTTAACATGTTTTGGGGCTTTTTGTCAAAAAAAAAAAAAAAAAAAAAAAAAAAAAAAAAGTTTTGAGGGTTGCAAAAAACCAGCAAGATGTTTTGACTTTTGTCATTTTCATGACTTTTTTATTTATAAATTGCACCAATTGTCAACTTTGCACGTTTTTTGTTTTTTGGGCCTTTGATGTGTTTTTTGCACCAGTTGTTACGCCTTTGGACATGCTTTGGGTCTTTGGTTTGTTTTTGGACTTGTTTGTAGCCCTTCGGCTTGTTTGTTTTTCTTTGTTCCTTGTGGCCTTATTGGGTTCTTTGAATAAAATTTTGCCGTTAATTTTTTTTTTTTTGTCATTTTCACGACCTGAACAACGATTGTGGAACTCATTATCCCTCTTGTTCTTCAATTTTTTTAACAGATCATTACATGGATTTCATTGATTTGATCTAAGCAATTTTTTTTTTGTTTTAGAAGATGAACAAACAGCCTCACAAATTAAGTTAAATTTAATCTAAGATCAAGTCAAATTTGAGCTTTCTTGAGGTTGGTACAGTGGTATTGTCACTCACAACCACACAATTAATAAGACATAAGTTCGAGTCATTCCCTGTCCCCGAATATCAAATTTTAAAAATTCAAAAATATAAAATAGATTAAACTTAACTGAAGTGGGACAGCAACACCGAGTTTTCCAACAAAGTGAAATTCTTAAAATACAGGCCATTTTCATTTATTCTCACTAACTGAAACAAGTGAAAATAGATAGATCATAGATTACATGTTATTGTAATTTAATTTCACTATATATAAAGTTGCCTGACAATTAAACATAATTTCACCGACAACTCAATCAGGTCTCAGCTGGGTACACATGCTTAGCCAACCTTGGCTTTGCAACAGCAATCAGTGGTTTAGCCAGAGCCAAGCTATCTTCAGCTTCTGAGAGGTCAATTTTGGACTCATTTGGTGGTGCAGTCCAAGTAAAACCCTGAAGAAGCCTAGCAAAAAGCATCACTGTCATTGAAGTCCCAAGTGTCACTCCAATGCAACCTCTCCTTCCTGTGCTGAACGATATGAACCTCAAATCATTCTCAGTCAGGACCACTTCGGACCCATCATCATCTTTCAGGTGACGCTCCGGCTTGAACTTGAGTGTCTCATCTGGCCAGGCTTTAGGGTTTCGGCCAAGCCCTGATCGGCTGAGCAACACATGGCTGCCCTTTGGGATGAAGTAGTTTGCCACTGTGGTGTCGGATCTGGCGACATGAGGAACATTGAAGGGTGCAATTGGGTGGAGTCTGAATGCTTCTCTTGCGCAGGCTTTTATGTAATTCAGTTGAGAGAAGTCTGATTCTTGGACTAGCCTTTCTTTTCCGACCACTCTGTCAAGTTCTTCAATGGCTTTTTCAAGGATTTTGGGCTGGTTATCATCTCTGCAAGTGCCCACTCTACCGCATTTGATGGATTATCCACTGTAGCTATCATTAATTCCTGAAAATTTCATAACATCAATTTAAGCACTCATATATAACATGTTACATAAAATAATTGAAAGAGAATATTTTGTTACAAAAGGAGAAAATATATATAAACATAACTATATATGAGTGTATGTAATGAGCCCTTAACTTTAAAAGTGTTCTTCTCTAGTCAGGTTGGTTCTAAAAAACAAGTTTCAGGACCGAAGTTACATAATATCGTGGAACTAGTTCCACATTGTTACGTAACTAGACGTTTGGTTAAATAACGTTGTGGATATATTATTAACTTCGTTCTTGAAATTGTTTTTTTAAGACCAATCTAACTAGAGAATTATATATTTCAGGAACGACCTGACTATAGTGAGACCTGGTCCTTCCTACCCTCAGCCGCATATAACGTATAGATAACATAGAAGCATTATATGAAAACAAATGATCATCACGTCATTTCCATAATAACCATAAGCATAGTTGATATATAGTATCGATAGTTTGCCCAAATTATTTTTCAAAATTCATGCTCAAATGAAAATTAAGATGGTGGTTATTGGTTACAACTCGTATGTCACGTTATTAATTTAAGCATGAATTTGTATAGATAATTGGACAATATAGCATTATTCTTTCATATATTATCTACATGCATGATTGGATAGGAAGAAAATAAAATGTATAAATGTAGAAAAGAGAGATAGAGTTTGGAATATTACTATAATTTGAGCTTTGATCTCTTCTGTTGACAATAAAGGATTGCCATCTTCATCTTTCAAAGTGATGAAAACATCAAGCAAATCCTCATGATCAACTTCCTTCTTGATCAAACCATGATGATCTCTCAATTCTAAAATCCTTTCTTCAATAATAGGATCATGATACCTATCTATAATCCCAATATTCTCCTTCATCACCTTCTCATGACCATCCAAATCAACCACTCCCCTCAAATATGGAACGTAATCCGAAACACAAAACGAGTAAATATATGCAAGAACTTTGAAGAGAGCATCAATATGCTCTTCTTCCTCCAAACCAGGCCCTCCATCCTCCGATCCCTCACCGAAAAACCTCTTATTGAACACCATTTTCCTTATCACGTTCCCACAATATTGCTGAGCAGCCACTCTCACCTTCACCAACCCACCACCACTCTCCGAGACATTCTTGCATTGCTCGTACACATAACGAACGAGATGATCAGCCTCTTCGATCCTCTTCATATGAAACCACCTATGTTTCGCCGGAGAAACCACATGTGTAGAGACAATTCTCCTCATTTTCTTCCATTGTTCTCCAGAGGGTACAAGGATAGTCGATAAGTACCCTTTCGAAGTCATCTCTGTGGACATGCTTATTGGTCTCGAAGTGAAAAGAGCGTCCTGTTTCCTTAGGAACTCTCTGCTGATTTCGGGACAAGTCACGGGGATGACATGAACGTTTCCAAAACGGATACAAGCTATATCCGTGTTCATCTCCTTCATGAGCTCATGCATCCATCTGAAAGTTGGCTTGTTTTTGAGCATTTCCGGGAGGTTCCCAACAATTGGCCAAGGTTTTGGTCCTGGAGGTAGTGGATATAATGATTTCTTGGATTTGAAAAAATGGACATAAAACAAAGCAATTGCTAAGAAAAGTAGTGTAGATAAAAAGCTGGTGGAGTTCTCCATTTGATTGAGCTTTAATAGAAGTACTCTATTTGATTTCTTTGGAAGTTGAACACATAATGTGCCTCTATTTATACCGTGTTGTTGACAACGTGGTGTGTACAAATAAATAAGAATCACATGCATGATCATTAAATCTGAAATTCAACTATTCAAACCATTTCTTTTATGTACAAACATCTCAATTATATTTAGAAGTAATTTTGTATCAAAGTCTCTGTTAATAGAAAAAATGAGAAACACATGTTTGGCTGTGGACAAGTAGTACGTACTACTTATGCAGCGAAAAATTGTTCAGTTTTGTATGAAATCACTCGTTTGTATGTTTGAATTCGGATTTTAAAATTAGCAACAAGAGGATAACAACATACTACTCTTGATAAGAACCCAAAAAAAAAATGCAATTTATTGCCATACCTCGAAAATCAAGCACCACCGCCCAAACATGGCTTGTGGTAAAGCCGTAAAGGTACAAATTTGTAAAGGTACGAATGGCTTACAAATTAGTTTGGTCTTAATTTTTAAATTTTAGTATATATGGTACTCAAGAAATAATTTTATTTATATACAAACTCAATAAATTGATATCCAAACTCATAAAATATTCAAATAAAACAAGTGTTCTAGTAGGCGTTAGGTACTAGTCGGGCGGAGACCCGGCACCTAACGCCTATGCCGATTAGTTGGTGACTAATCGGCAATTAATTAGCCAGCATTTTTTTTTTCCTACATAAAAATCTAATTTCAAACAAAATTCAATGATGAGATCTAAACAAAATCCTTTCCAAATCCACAAATACTAACCAAAATGACACAGTCCAATCACAAACCAATTCAAATTCACAAACATGTTAGGTTTTGGCTCGTAGTCTCACGTGAACCCAATGTGAACCAAACGAGACTCAACTGATTTGCTATTTCCTGGAGACGTGGGAAACATTTGGAAGTTGGAGTTGGTGTTTGAGGAAAGCTTGAAGACCGAAGAAGATTTGAAGTATTGGATTCCGAAAGGAAATGCGGTGCATTCTAGGTGACTTGTAACGGTGTAGGGTGCATGTGGCCAACCGTGACCGGAACTATAGTCAATCATAAGCACGTGTGAAATGGGAAATCTTCAGCGGAAAAGGAAAGTGATTCTTTTGGAAGTTCTTGTGCTTGGAATATCCGGGGAATATCTGGGGATCTAGAGGAGAGATCCGTGGGTGATATTCAAGGGAGACCTAGGAGGATATTCCTGGAGGGGGTGTACTCGGAGGAGGACCCTGTGAGCGTTGTGAGCTGAGAGCCATGATGTAAAGCTCGGTTATGAGCTTAGGGCCTTGGTAAGGCTTGGTACTTTGGGGTTTGGGTTGTGTGAGAGAAAATCCTAGAGTATATGGTTGTAACAATTTATCATATAGTTAAACTTTCTCTGTCGTCCTGACGACTCGTGGTTTTTTCCTGATTTAGGGTTTTCCACGTATATCTTATGTTGTGTGATTATTTATTTTCTCTCATCTTATTTTTTTGCTATAGACATTAATTTCTATGAGTTAAGGTCGAATATTAGGCATGTCGCTTCCACGTTCATCGGTTCAAATTCCCAACACAAACACCTATCCAAAATCCAAATCCAATCATAAACCAATCCAATAGAATAGGAAAGAAATTAATTAGTTTTTTTTTGCAAGTTGCTCACCAGCCTAATCTTACAACCACACGCCCAAATTACATGTTTTGAAAAAAATAAAATAATAAATAAATAAATAAATTCCAAATTGTAGGCCTCACTAAACGTTCACCAAAAGTCAAGTCCTAGGCTCCACAAAGGCACAAACGTAAGATAAAAGAAGGACCACAAAACATCGAAAGCTACTTGAAAAAGTACAATTGAAAGAATCAAAGTCCAACCTGTTTTTGCTACTTGTAGCCTTGTAGGTAGTGAATTTTTTATTTTTATTATTATTATTTTTTTCTCTGGACCGAGGTGAGGATGTGAAAAATCTGAAGAATTGAGAATGTACGGAAAAAAAAAAAAAAAAAAAAAAAAAAAAAAGAAATTAGGGCATGGAAAAAAAAAATGCTGCCTTTATAATTTTGCTAAATGAATTTGATCAGTTTGAAAATGAAGTTTTGATAAACTGTTACTTTGTGGTGATGGTTTGGAAACATAAACCTTCAACGGTTGTTGAAAATCAACCCTCCTTCAATGTTTTTTAAAATCATTAACATTGTAAAGTTTCCTACACATATCATTAAAAATATCATCAAATTCTTATGTTAATTAGTTTTTAAAAATCATTGTGATGATCAAAGGTGATGTGCCAACAGATATCTTTTCAGGATATACATGAAACAGTTCTAATATAGTACGTAAATGCATGACTAAATGTCTAAACATAAAAAAAATATGGAACATGCAACAAAGAAATTTAATTATATATATATATATAATTAAATCATATGAAACTCATGGAGACTAGGATACTTCCAAACCAATCTTAGAATACTACTTTGAAATTTCTATGGAATTTTCCTTAGAATTTTGCGTGAAAGAAGTCCAGCAAATAGCTGGGTCTTATCCAATGTCTACTCATGGCTGATGGCTCCGCCCATGATTATAGGTAATACCAAAAAAAAACGAGATAAGCATGTATAAAAAATAAAATAATAATAATGAACTTAAATGGCCTGTTGATCAAGATAAATTCTCTATTGCTTCCAAACGCTGAATTTGCGTTGGGGATTGACGAGGATGCCTATTGGATGGAAGAGGTCCCCCATTGTATCATAAAGGGTGTTGAGGCTGATATGCCTGGGTAGTGGTTTTCCTTTTTCTTTTTCTTTTGTTTGTCGTGTGCCCTATCTGGGTTTGTTTTCTTTTGCTTTCCCCTGTTTGTGTTTTGCTCTATTTTGTAACTGGTTCTTGTTATTGTTGTTTAATAAGAAAAAAAGATTTGAGTAATCATATAAGAGTACCGAACAAACAAAAAGAAATGATTTTTATGGTTGAAATTCCCCCGAAATAATTAAAAATTAAAAATTATTACTAAAGATTCTTAAAAATACATATTTTATTTGTTTTTAAATACATATATATTTTTATATTCAATGCTTACAAATTTAAGGGGTCATTTGTTTTTTTTTGTCTGAAGACTGAATAGTTCTGAATTTTTCTGAAGACTGAATAGGGACTGAAATCTGAACTTGAATGACATGTTTGTTTTTTTTTTCCTCACATTTTTTTTTTTTTTTTTTTTTTTTTTTTTTTTTTTTTGAAAAAGCTTGTCTATTGAAAGAGGCCAACGGCCAACATACAACAAGAGACAGAAACGGGGAGCCCAAAAGGCAAACCCAACACAGCCAGAACAACAGGCAAAAAAAAGCCAGCACCGGGCACAGACAAACCCAAACGAGAAAGCAGACCAAACAAACAAAACAAGAGGAGCACGACCAGTAGCAAAGAAGCACCAACACCACCTGAGAACACTCCAGCTTAGCCAAGAAGCAGCCAGGGCACTAAACTGAATGTATTGTCAACAAATTTGTTTTTTAAAAGTAAAATTGTCTTAAAATAAGTAATTTTATATTTATACCCATGTTAAACAATTATACATATAATATGGAATAAAAACAATCAAAAAATAATAATTATATATAAACACATATGATCACGATCTTCCTCTTCCATTACAAACAAACTTCATTTTTACTAAGAAAAGAAAAGGTTTTTTTTTTTTTTTTTTTTCAAAAAATAAAAGAGGCAGCATGAAAACTCACACAAAACACTCTAATATATATATATACATCACCCTAATATCATAATAAATATTGATATTAAACACCAATATGAGAAGTGACTAGGATTCTTTTTTATTTTTAAAGCTATTTAAAATAAGGTATATATTAAAATAAAGATTTATATACCATATATAATTATGATGAAATTGAAAATATGTTATATATGGAGGATAGTATCTGGAGAAAAGATTTTGAATTCAGTGATTTACAATTAAATAAAAAGTCAAGAATTTTTTACTTTTTATTTTAAGTTGTTTTTTGGTATTTTTAAATTATTTGACCACTTAAAAAAAACAAACAAAACAACTTAATAATTATGATTCAGACTCATTAAGTTTTAAGTGAAAAAAACAAATGACCTCTTAGTCTTAATTTTAATAATTTTGTATTTATGGTACTCCGTGCTCGAGAAATAATTTATATATATATATATATATATATATATACTCAATTTAATATCCAAACTCATAAAATATTCAAATATAACACACACCCACCAATAGAATTGGAAATTAGAAATTAATCATCTTTTTATAATAAAAAAATAGAAAGTCACTCCCTAGCATAATCTTACAACCACACACGTACCCAAATTACATTCTTCCACAAAATTGGAAATTTTTTGAACTCTGAAAGATTGGGCTCTGATTTCACAAAACCCCAAAAAAATAAAAATAAAAAACCAAGATTGTATAAAAAAAAAAAAAAAATGACGATATTTATACCCCTTAAAAACTATATGTATACCTCAAATGAGCATATTTTTCAAAATCAAATTTTATCCTTAAGTAAATTTACTAAAAGGATTAAATAGTTTGTAAGTACACTATTTGAGCTTTTTAAGAATTGTTATTAATGTTTGTTTAGTTGAGATTTCTACTACTTCAAAAGCTTTACACACTTCTATTTGAGTTTTTTTTTTAAAAAATTGTTTAATTGGCTTTTAAGATTGTCTATTTAAATTCAGCATAGGCTAATAGAATTTAAACCTCTACTAAGCAAAAGCTCATAGGGAGAAGCTTCTCCTAATAGACATTTTGTTTTAAAAAAAAATGTCTATCAACCAAACAACTGCAATTTTTTTTTCAAAAGCTCTATTTATAATAGATCTACAATAAATAGATTTTTTACAAATAGAGGGTTTTCAAAAGCCTAACCAAACAAGCTCTAATCAGTTTCCTATTAATGGTTTGTCCAAAAAAAAAAAAAAAAAAAAATCATATATATCATGCATACAAAAAACACTTTTATATTTTCTCAAACCCTAACTTCTCTTTGTAATATTAATTTCAAATATATTTTCAATTTCTTATAAGGAATACAAATTGATTTTTGTGGATTTCAACCGGAAAAACCTTCAATCATAATGATTTTTTGGGACAGAAAATGGCTAAGAAGAAAAGGAAAGAGTCGCTAGACGTGATGAAAGAGAAAGAAAAAAACTGAAGTTTGATTTTGAGGAAATAAAACATGTTAGGATGAAGGGAGAGAGATGTGCTTTCACTTGAGCGAATAGAGGAATAGTGGGAGAGAAATCTGAGTTCAAGAGCGGAGGAAAAAAAAAAAAAAAAAAAACTGTTATATTTTTCTTTTCCAAACGAACCTAGAAAAAAAAAAAAAAATATATATATATATATATATATATATATAGGGAGAACTTTAAAACTAGTCAAAAATTATGGGGACTTATTGTTTTTGTCCACAATTATCATTTGTATTGTTTTTGTCAACATATCCACTTTTTAGACAAGATTGCCCTTATTCATTAAAAAAAAAAAATTTCTTTTTCTTCTCTCTCCTTTCCACAGAATCTTTTTTTTCTTTCTCTCTCTCTCTCTCTCTCTCTCTTTCTCTCTCTCTCTCTCTCTCCTTTCACACGTTCATCTTCTTCTTCTCTCTCCTCTCTTCTCTTTCACGCCTCCTTATTTCTCTCCTTCTTCTCTCTCTCTCCTCCTCTCTCCTCCTCTTTCCTTCTTCTTTCACACCTTCTTCTTCTTCTTCTTCTCCTCTTTCTCTTTCTCTTTCTCTTTTTTTTTTTTTTTCCAGATTTTAAAAAAAATTTCAGTTTTATTTTTGTTGAAAAATTTCCAAATTAAAAAAATGTTTGGATTTGAGTTGTGGTTGTGGTTGTTGTTGTGGTTGTGGTTGTGATTGTGCTTAAAAAAAATTCAGATTTGTGGTTGTATTTAAATTTGAGTTGTGGTTTGTTTTATGAATGATGGGAGTTATGTTTGGGTTTTGAGTTTAAGTTTTGTTGAAAAAAAAATGAGATTTTTCGGATTTGATCTTTTTCAAACAAACTTTTAGATTTTATTTTGTTTAAACACACCAGGCAAATGAATTAAACACACCAGACAAAATGAATTAAACACACCGGACCAATTAAACACACCAGGCCACAAATTAAACACACCAGACAAAAACAATTAAATACACCAGGGCAAAAATAATTAAACACACCATGCCATCAATTAAACACATCAAGGCCTAGGGTGTTTAATTGGTTGCACTGGTGTGTTTAATTGGTTTGGCCTGGTGTGTTTAATTAGTCTGGTGTATTTAATATGTTTGGCCTAGTGTGTTTAATTAGTCCGGTGTGTTTAATTGGTGGCATGGTGTGTTAATTAGTCCGGTGTGTTTAATTCATTTTTTTAGTGTGTTTAATTAGTCCGGTGTGTTTAATTGGTTTGGCCTGGTGTGTTTAATTGGTTTGCACTAGTGTGTTTAATATGTTTGGCCTGATGTGTTTAATTAGTCCGGTGTATTTAATATGTTTGGCCTAGTGTGTTTAATTGGTGGCATAGTGTGTTAATTAGTCCGGTGTGTTTAATGATAATATTGGTTTAGCCTGGTGTGTTTAATTGAGTTGCATTGATGTGTTTAATTGATTTGTCCAATTGTGTTTAATGGGGTTGCCTTGCTGTGTTTAATGAGGTTGCCCTGCTGTGTTTAATTAGTCCAGTGTGTTTAATTAATTTATAACTGGTGTGTTTAATTGGTTTATACATGGTGTGTTTAATTGGTCAGTCTTGGTGTGTTTAATTGGGTACCTCGATGTGTTTAATTGGTCAGCATTGGTGTATTTAATTGGGTTCCCCGGTGTGTTTAATTGAGTTTCATTGATGTGTTTAATTGATTTGTTTTGGTGTGTTTAATTGGGTTGCCCTGGTGTGTTTAATTGATTTACACACACCAGTTCAAACCATTTAAACACACCAATACTAACCAATTAAACACACCATTCACAACCAATTAAACACACCAATAATAAACAATTACACACACGAGACATAACCAATTAAACACACATATTTTTCTAACCCAATTAAACACACCAATAACACAATTAAATACACTAGTCTGGAAAAAAAAAAAAAATTAAAATCTGGAAAATCTGGACTCTTCAACTTCAACACAAAAATCTGGAAAAAAAATTAAAAAAAATCTGGAATTTAATTGTGTTTAAAATCTGGAATTTTTTCAACAAAAAAAAAAAAAAAAAAAAAAAAACCCTTACTTTTTTTTTAAAAAAAAAAAATCTGGAAATTTTTTTACACAAAACAAAATCTGATTTTTTTTTTTTAAACAAACAATACTTAAACTCAAGCATAACAACAACCACCTTAAAATCAACTACATTCACAACCACAACTACATTCAGAACCACAAATCACATTAAATCTGAAAAATTTTCAACAAAAAAAAAACTGATTTTTTTTTTAAATAATTTGGAAAAAAAATTTTAAAAAAATTCTGGAAAAACAAGATAATCTGAAATTTTTTAACAAAAAAAATCTGGAATTTTTTCAAAATAAAAAAAAACCTAAATTTTTTTTTTTTTAAAAAAATCTGGAAATAATTTTAAACAAAATCTGAAAATAATTTCAAAATAAATAAAAAAACTGAAATTTAAAAAAAAAATCTGGAAAAAACGTGGAAGAGAAAGAGAAGAGAGGAGAGAGAGAGAGAGGAGAAGAAGGAGGGAAGATCGAACAACCGACGATTGGACGTCAGTCGTCCGATCTGATTTTTTTTTTTTTTTTTTAAATCTGGAAAAAAAAAGAGAAAGATAAAGAGAAGAGAGGAAGGAGAAGAAGAAGTGTTGAAGATCAGACGTGAGTGTTGAAGAAGAAGAAGAAGAAGGCGTGACAAAAATGAAGATCGAACAAGAACAAGAGAAGAGAGGAAGAACGAGTGAGAGAGAAAAGGAGAGAGAGAAAGGAAAAAATAAAAAGGGATCTGGTGAAAATGAGAGAGAAAGGAGAGAGAAGGGGTTTTGAAAAAAAAAAATAACGGTAATTTTGTCTTCACAGCCACATTGTTGACAAAAACAATAAAAATAATAATGGTGGACAAAAACAGTAAGAGGCCTTAATTTTGACTATTAACCCCTATTTCCTCTCTCTCTCTCTCTATATATATATACAGTGACTCTCTCATGAGGGATCCCTTATTTTAATTTCAGTAAGGATCATGATTAAAACACATCGAATTTAATGAATTTAATTTGAATTTTTTTGTAGATGATGATTTCAATGAAATCTACATATGAACAAAATTTGAGAATTTTTCGAGTACTAGAACCATTTATCCAAATTTTGTTAAATATGAAGGCATCGGAAAATAGGCGAAATATAGGAAAATTCAAGACAAATAGTTCTAGTACTCGGAAAATTCTCAAATTTTGTTCATATGTAGATTTTATTGAAATCATCATCCACAAAAAAATTTAGATTAAAATTCATTAAAGTCGATATGTTTTCATCATGGTCCTTACCGAAATTAAAATAAAGGATCCCTCATGAGAGACTCACTGTATATATATATATATATATATATTTTCTATTGTCAGTTCATCCTGACAATAAATATATCAGGACGAAGAATGTGGACCACTAGATTTACATACTTTAACTCAAAGTGTATAAACTTGTCAAAACTTCTCCATAATCTATGATCCACATTCATCGTCCTGATAATAAAGAACTAACAATAGAAAAACTGTATATATATATATATATATATATATATATGCCTTATCTTATATATATATATATATATAGTGGTTCTCTCTTAAAGGATCTCTTATTTTAATTCCGGTAAGGATCTTGATGAAATCACATCGATTTTTATGAATTTTGATCTGAATTTGTGTGGATGATAAGTTCAATGAAATCTACATATTAATAAAATTTGGGAATTTTTCAAGTACTAGGACTATTTATCTCGATTTTGTTAAATATGAAGGCATTGGAAAATGGGTGAAATATAGGAAAATTCAAGAAAATAGTTATAATGCTTAGAAAAATCTCAAATGTCATTCATATGTAGATTTCATTGAGTTTATCATCCACAAAAAAAATCAGATCAAAATTCATAAAATCGATATGATTTCATTAAGGTCTTTATAGAAATTAAATTAAGTGATCTTTTATGAAATAAACACTATATATATATACACACGTTACTTTAATCTACAAACAATCCTAGAATTTTTTTTTCCGGAATCCCTAACCTTATATATATCTAGCACTATCTGTTTTTCTTTTTCGTTATTTTAATCTACAGGCAATCCTAGAATTTTTTTTTTTTTTTTTTTTTTTTTAAGAATCCCTTACTTTATTTATATGTACCTTCCATCGTCTGTTTTTCTTTTTCGTTATTTTAATATACAAACACTAAACAAAATGAGTTCAAAACACAACTCATTTTAGTATACTTTTTGTATTTATAATTAGAAATTTTTATTTGAATAAATAGAAATAAATTAATAATTTTACATATTAATAAAATTGATTAGATAACAAAATAGGTGTAGATGGCGTGTATTTGCAAAAATAAAATACTATAGAATTAAAGAATCAGTATTTTTGGCATTTAATAAGGTTTATTTACAAACGAGAGCTTCTTCTTACAATCTACAAATTATCTATTGACACTTCAATTTTTTTATTATTAATAACAATTTTAACCTGAATTAAAATTACTAAACAAAACAAAAAAAATTCTAAAGGCACTCTAAACTAATTAAATTATTAATATATATATATATATATCCTAAATCATTAGATTAAATATTACCATATTAATTACTCCCTCTCTCTCTCTCTCTCCATTTTTCCAAAAAAAAAAAAAAAAAAAAAAAAAACTTATTTCCATACTTTCTTGATCAATCTCTGATTAATAGTTTTTTTTAAAAAAAAACTTATGAATATTTAACTTTTTACTAACAGTAATATATATATATATATATATATATATATATATATATATATAGTGGTTCTTTCATAAGGGATCCTTTATTTTAATTTCGGTAAGGACTACCATGAAATCATATCGATTTGAATGAATTTTAATCTGAATTTTTTTGTGAATGATAAATTCATTGAAATCTACTTATAAATAAAATTTGAGAATTTTTCAAGCACGAAAACTATTTTTCTTGAATTTCCTATATTTCGCCTATTTTTCTAATGCCTTCGTATTTAAAAAAATCGGTAAAAATAGTTTTCGTGCTTGAAAAATTCTCAAATTTTATTCATAGGTAGATTTCAATGAATTTATCATTTACAAAAAAATTCAGATTAAAATTCATTCAAATCGATATGATTTCATGGTGGTCCTTACCGAAATTAAAATAAGGGATCCCTTATGAGAGAACCATTGTATATATATATATATATATTAAAAAGTCAACACAAATACCTTTAGAAAAAAAATAGATATATGAAAACTCGATTTATTACAACTAGATTCGATTAAACTCATAATTTCTAAGATTAATGAAAGAATTAAAGTTCTCTAGGCAATCACATACCTATAAAAGTAACAAAAAGCATTTTCATATTTCGATTTTTTTTTTGAAAAACATGTAACTTTTTTTTTTTTTTTTTTTTAATGTGTGTATATACATATATACAGTTCCTAAAAATCAAGCTTATTAGTAAGTTTTTTTTTTTTTTTTTTTTTTTTTCCTTAATTGTTAATCTTGCTTGAGAAATAATGGAGATAGAAAATTAGAGATACGTATTGGAGAAGAGAGTGTTTAATATGTAATATTTAATCTAATGATTTAGGAGAGATAATTTCTTTTTTTAATAATTTAATTCAAAAATGATACTCCTTGGATGAATCCAAATACTACGATGGTTCGTTCTAACTTTTATTAAAATAAAATAGAGTGTCTTAATAATAGGAGTGCCAAAAAATAAAAAAGATAATCTTGTAACAAAAGAAAGTGTCTTTAGAATTTTTTTTAATTTAAATTTTGAGAATAGATTGTCTTTAGAAAAAAAGTGAAGTGTAAAAAGAAAAAAATTGGATTGTCAAAAGAAGCTCCCTTTACGAACTAGAGATTTTATATTTTTTTATGGGTGTACATACAATTTTTAAGAGGTATAAATACCATCACTAAAAAAACAAATAAGAAATTGATTTGACCAGTTAGGGACCCCAGCAAAATGCTAGGTTTGCTGCCCCCACGGGCCGGCCTGAGTGTTTGTGTTGTTGCCAACGTGTTGTGTACAAATAAATAAGAATCACATGAATGAGTAATGATCATGAAATGTGAAATTTAACTATTCAAGCCATTCCTTTTATGTACAGAAATTTCATATTATAGAAGTAATAATTTGTGTCAAATGCTCTGTTAATAGAAAAATGATCAGAAGCACGTGGTTCTCATTTAAACTGAATTCAACGACTATCAAAAACATGTCATTATATATATATAAGATACTGTATTAGCTAGGTCTCAAATAATTCTGTGTTAGAAAAAGAAACATGTCTTAGGTGGACAAAAATCGTTCAATTTTGACCGCACAAAAATTGTTCTTCTCCAACTCCAAATCATGAATTCTTTTCATATATGTGCTAGTGATGCCGTATATATAGAGTGCTACTTTGCTCACCCACATTAACTAGAGGTAACCATTACCTCCCACCCCAAGTGTTGATACGTGTCATAAACTTAACCAAAAGTCTAAAGTTAACCCAAATTTAACCCAAAGTTTGGGACACGTGTCAACACTTGGGGTGGGAGGTAATGGTTCACCCTAGTTAGTGTGGGTGAGCAAAATGCACTCGTATATATACCTGCAGCCGATGGTGGAGTCAGAATTTTGGCTTTAGAACCTAGACAAAATCTAATATTAAAAACACACAAGATAAATATATTAATATTTTTAAAAAATAAGTTATTGATATATCAATATTACTAACCATCTTTTTATAATAAAAAAAAAAAAAATAGAAAGTCCTTACAACCATATTAAATATCTCCTAAATCATTAGATTAAATATTACCATATTAAAAACTCTCTCCTAATTACTCTCTCTCTCTCTCTCTCTCTCCATTTTTCAAAAAAAAAAAAAAATCTTATCTCCATACTTTCTCGATCAATCTCTGATTAATAGTTAAAAAAAAAAAAAAACATATGAATATTTTAATTTTTTACTAAAATTAAAAATCAATACAAATACTTCTAAAAAAAAAAAAGATATATGAAAACTCGATTTGTTGTAACTAGATTCGATTAAACTCAGAATTTCTAAGACTAATGAAAGAATTAAAGTTCTCTAGGCAATCACATACCTATAAAAGTAACAAAAAGCACATATTTCGAATTTTTCTTTTTGAAAAACAGGGAACTTGTTTTTTTTTTTTTTTTTTTTTTTTTTCTTTTTTAATGCACATATATATACAGTCTTTCTATTATCAGTTCGAACTGACAAAAGTTATATCAGTTTCTTATATGTGGGCCACTGGATTTAAATACTTTGACTTACTGGATTTAAATACTTTAACTAACAAGTGCATACAGGCAAGTCAAAGTATTTAAATCCAGTGGCCCACATGCAAGGAACTGATATAACTTTTGTTAGTTCGAACTGATAATAGAATTTTTGTATATATATATATATATATATATATATGAGAGAACTCCATAACTAGCCAAAAAATTATGGGGTTTATTGTTTTTGTCCATGATTATTATTTTATTATTTTTGTCAACATATCCACTTTTGGACAAGATTGCCCTTCTTTACAAAATTTTTTTCCTCTCTTACATTTTCTCACGCCTCCTTCTTCTCTCTTTCACATCTTCTCTCTCTCTATGAGTTCATCATCATCATCTTCTTCTTCTTCTCTTTCTCTTTCTCTTTCTCCTTTTTTTTTTTTTTTTTTTTTCAGATTTAAAAAAAAAAATTCAGGTTTTTTTAAAGGAAAATTTTCAGATTTGTTAAATTTTCAAAATTTCCAGATTTTTTTAAAAATTAAGTTTTTTTTTTTGAAAAATTTTCAGATTTAAAAAAAGGTTTAGATTTGAGTGCTAGTTGTTGATTTGTGGTTATATTTAAATTTGGGTTGTGGTTGTTTTTATGAGGGGTGGGAGTTGTGTTTAAGTTTGGGTTTTGTTGAAAAAAAATTTAGATTTTTCGGATTTGATCTTTTTCAAACAAACTTTTCAGATTTTATTTTGTTTAAACACATCAGACCACGAATTAAACACACCAGACAAACGAATTAAACACACCAGGCAAAATGAATTAAACACATCAGACCACCAATTAAACACACCGGACTAATTAAACACACCAGACCACCAATTAAACACACCAGACAAAAATAATTAAACACACTAGGGCAAAAACAATTAAACACACCAGGGTCTAGGGTGTTTAATTGGTTTGCACTAGTGTGTTTAATTGGTTTGCACTAGTGTGTTTAATTGATTTGCACTGAGGTGTTTAATTGGTTTGGCCTAGGGTGTTTAATTGGTTTGCACTGATGTGTTTAATTGGTTTGGCTTGGTGTGTTTAATTGGTTTTTGTCTGGTGTGTTTAATTGGTGGCCTGGTGTGTTTAATTAGTCCAATATGTTTAATTCATTTTGTCCGGTGTGTTTAATTGGTGGTCTGGTGTATTTAATTAGTCCGGTGTTTAATTCATTTTGCCTAGTGTGTTTAATGATAATGTTGGTGTGTTTAATTGAGTTCCCCGGTGTGTTTAATTGGTTTACACCTAGTGTGTTTAATTGTGTTGTGTTTAATTGGTCACCACTAACACAATTAAACACACCGGTCTGGAAAAAAAAATTAAAATCACAACCACACCCAATACTCAAACTTACAGTACTCAAACCTGAAATTTCTAGAAATTTTTTTGAACAAAACAAAATCTGAATTTTTTTAAACAAACAATACTCAAACTTAACCACAACCACAACCACAACCACAACTCAAATCCAAACATTTTTTAAATTCAACCACAACCACAACCAAAATATAAAAATCTGAATTTTTTTTTCAAAATAAAAAAAAAAAAACTAAAATTTTTAATAAAAAATTTGGAAATACAACCCAAACTTAAATACAACCACAAATCTAAATTTTTTTAAGCACAACCACAACCACAACTCAAATCCAAACCTTTTTAAATTTTTTCAACCAAAAAAAAAAGAAAATAAACTGAATTTTTTCAAATCTGAAAATTTTTGTTTCAAAAAAACCTGAAAATTCTTTAAAAAATCTGGAAAATCAACCACAACCGCACCCTAAACTTAAAAATCTGAAAAAACATTCAAAATAAAAAAAAAAAACTGAAATTTAAAAAAAAAATCTGCAAAAAACGTGAAAATAATTTCAAAATAAAAAAAAAAAAAACTGAATTTTTTTAAAAAAAATCTAGAAAAAAACATGCAAGAGAAAGAGAAGAGAGAAGAGAAAGAGAAGGAGAAGAAGGAGGGACGATCGGACGACCGACGATCGAAAAACCACAAAATCTGAAAATTTTTGATTTAAAAAAATCTGATTTTTTTTTTAAATCTGGAAAAAAAAAAAAAGAAAAAGAAAGAGAAGAAGAAGAAGAAGAAGAAGAAGAAGAGCGAAAATGACGAGAAAGAAGAAGAAGAAGAGATCGGATGGAGGTGAGAGGAAGAGAGAGGAGGAGAGAAGGAGAGAAAGAAGAAGATGGAGGAGGCGTTAGGCAAGGAGAGACAAAAAGAGTAAAAAAAAAAAATCTGATCCGGTGAAAATGAGAGAGAAGAGTTTTTGTAAAAAAAATAGGGGCAATTTTGTCTTCACAGCCCATTTATTGACAAAAACAATAAAAATGATAATTGGTGACAAAAACAATAAATCCCCATAATTTTTGATTAAAAAGCCCTATTTCCTCATATATATATATATATATATATATATATATATATATATATATATATGTGGTTTCTAAAAATCAAGTTTATTAGTAAGTTTTGTTTTTTCCTTAATTGTTAGTCTTTCTTGAGAAAGAATGAAGATAGAAAATTAGAGATATGTATTGGAGAATAGAGAGTTTAATATGATAATTAAAAACAGTAATGTTAGATATCACAACTATTCCAACACAACACATGTGGCACATGAGGTGTCAATTTGTGAGTGGATACACATTAATAATGATTTATCTCAATTATCTATGTAGCCACTCACCAATTGACACCTCATGTGCCACATGTATTATGTTGGAATAGTTGTGATTTTAGTTGTGATATATAGCATTACTCAATTAAAAATTTAAGAAAGAGTGTTTAATATGTAATATTTAATCTAATGATTTAGGAGAGATAATTTCTTTTTTAATAATTTAATTCAAAAATGATACTCCTCGAATGAATCCAAAGACTACGATGGTTCATCGTAATTTTTATTAAAATAAAATGGAGTGTCTTTATAATAGGAGTGCCAAAAAATAAAAAGGATAATCTTGGAAAAAAGAAAGTGTCTTTAGAATTTTTTTAAATTTAAATTTTGAGAATAGAGTTTCTTTAAAAAAGAAGTGTAAAAAGAAAAAAAATTTGGATTGTCAAAAGAAACTCTCTTTACAAACTAGAGATTTTATATATTTTTTATGGGTGTACATACAATTTTTAAGAGGTGTCAATATCATCACTAAAAAAACAAAGAAGAAATTGATTTGACCAGTTGGGGCCCCCAGAAAAATGCTAGGTTTGCTACCCCCACGGGCCGGCCCCAAGTGTTTGTGTTGTTGTCAACGTGTTGTGTACAAATAAATAAGAATCACATGAATGATTATGAAATGTGAAATTTAACTATTCAAGCCATTCCTTTCATGTACAGAAATTTCATATTATAGAAGTAATAATTTGTGTCAAATGCTCTGTTAATAGAAAAATGATCAGAAGCACATGGTTCTCATTTAAATTGAATTCAACGACTATCAAAACATGTCATTATATATATAAGATACTGTATTAGCTAGGTGCCTAGGTCTCCAATAATTATGTGTTAGAAAAAGACACATGTCTTAGGTGGACAAAAATCGTTCAATTTTGACCGTACAAAAATGGTTCTTCTCCAACTCCAAATCATGAATTCTTTTCATATATCAATAATGAAGGCAGCCTCATACAGATCAGGTGTGTGCAGAATATATACCTGCAGCGGATGGTGGAGTCAGAATTTTGGCTTTAGAACCTAGACAAAATCGAATATTAAAACACACAAGATAAATTTATTAATATTTTTAAAAAATAAGTTATTGTTTTTATAATAAAAAAATAGAAATTCCTTACAACCATACACCTACCCAAATTACATGCTTCCACATAAATAAATTGAAAAACAAAAATTCCAAATATTAGGCCTCACAAACCCACTTGTTACATACCATAAAGTATAACATGAACAAAACGTTCACCGAAGAGTCCAATCCTAGGCTCCACAAACGTTTAAGAAAAGAAAATTGAAATTAAGCTACTTGAAAAGGTAGAATTGAAAGAAAGAAATTCCAACCCCTTTTTGACTTTTTGATACTTGTAGCTAGTTAAACAAAGGTTGTGAAAAATCTGAAGAATTGAGAAATGTACTGGTGATGTGATATATATATATATATATATTTTTTTCTCAATTTTGATTTGGCGTTTAAAAGAAAGAAGGAATTAGGGAATGGAAAAAAAAAAATTAATTAATTCATCAGTTCAAGCTGCCTTCAATTAAATTTGCTTAATGAATTTGAGATCGGAAATTAAGGTTCGATAAACTGTCACTACATTGTGATGGTTTGTAAACTTCAACCATCAGTTTTTTTTTGTTTTTTTTATTTTTTTTATTTTTTTATTTTTTGAGCATCCACAATGGTAACCCCCAAAAACAAGACCCATTTGTTGCCACATTATCAAAAATATGTATTCTTTTTAAAAAATGGGTCTTGCCATTTGGATCCACTTAATTTGGGTCTCTTTTCCTCATAATGGTGCTAAATTGGAAAAGTAAAAGTGGATCTACTTTTTAACTTTTTTCCAAACAATCATTACCCTTCTTTAAAATATTATATATATATATATATATATATATATATATATATATATAAATAAATAAATTATATAATATATTTTAAATATCAACACTATCAATAATTATTTAACAAATTATAATTAATTTAAAATAAAAAATTTAATAATTTAAAATTATCACAACCAAATTATATCAACAATAAAAATAAATATTTAAAACAAAATATTGTATACGATTAGATATGGGCTGGTTTCGGTTCGGTTCCGGAACTTCAAAACCGGTTCCGGTTCCAATTTTGAAGGTTCGGTTTTGCTTCCAGTTTTGAAGGTTTGGTCCCGGTTCCGGTTCCGGTTCCGATTCCGGTTCCGGTTTCGGTTTCGGTTTTGGTTCCGGTTCCAATTCCGGTTCCTCGGTTCCAGTCCGGTTCCAAAAGTTCGGTTTCGGTTTCGGTTTTGATGGTTCAGTTTCAGTTCCCAACCCGGTTCCAGTTCCTGACCCGGTTTCGGTTCCTAACTCGGTTTCGGTTTTGGTTTCGGTTTCAGTTTCGGTTTCGGTTCCGATTTTGAAGGTTCGGTTCTAAAGGTTTGGTTCTAGTTCTAAACATTCAAAAAATTAATGTTTTCATTCAAATTATTTTAATTTCATTAAAATAAAATTTTAAAATTAAAATTAAATTTATTTATATTTTTTCATTATATATAATTATTTAAATTTAAAATTTATTATAAAATTATAAAATTTTGTTATAAATTATATATTAAAAGCAATTAAATATTAAAATTTATTAAATTTTAATATTTAAATTTGAATAAATATAAATATATATATATATATATATATATTAAAAGCAATTATTTAAATTAAAATTTATATAATTATATATATATATATATATAAACTTAAATGATTGAGAGTGTTGGGAACCAAAATGCAATGATTGAATAAGACCCGAAATGAGTTCCAAATTTGGAACCCAATATAGGTTTTGTGTTATGAGTCCCACAAATGGCCCTTATTATTTGGGTCAAATCTTGCCCTACTGTGTCCGCCTACCAGCTCCACTTAAAAGTGGATATGATTCACCCCCCCCCCCCCCCCCCCCCCCCCCCCCCCCCCAACACACACACACACACACACACACACACACACTCACACACAAAAAAAGGGACGTGGGGAAATAGGAATCCAAGGGAAAATGTGCAACTCTAGTCTCAAAAGAGCCCCACTATGGATGCTCTTAGAAACCATCATAGAGGATCAAAAGTTAGTGGAAACTCTAGAGAGAAAAAACCTTCCACACATAATTATAATCTTTCATTACTATCGTCAGAGGCGGATCTTAAGGAGGGTTGACCCAGGTTAGTTTAAAAAATTATATTATTATTTTTTGAACGGCAAAACTTTATTCATAAAAGGCCAAGCAAGACCACACAGCCCATAGACCAACAAGAACGCACACCTGAACCGCCCCCCCACACCCAAAAGACCAAAAACAAAACAACCAAAAGAAAGCATAACACAAAGCCGCCAACCACCTCAAAGCAAACCCATCACCACATAGCACAAAGACCCCACCAACCTGCACCCAAACAAGACAAGTAGGCCAACCAAGAGAAACAAAGCAAAAGCACAAAAACAAACACCAATGAAACCCCAAACTCAAGCTCAAAACAGGAAAGCCACCTAAAAAAGAGAAACCTATTGAACAATCACTTCTTTCAAGCTGTCTAGAATCAACTTCCGCTTTGTTTCTGCAAAAATATCAGCTAACCCCACTTCCTTGCCATTGAAATCAAACCCCAAAGCTACTCCAATCTTTATAGCCTTAGAGATCTCCTCCTCAAGATACCAAGACAACTTAAAATTACTTTTGAGACTCCTAGGTTTCATGGTCTGACCCTTAGCTGCAAGGCAAGACTTCCAACATGGAGATAAATCAGGAGTCAGAGACTTTATTCTGTCTGAATCCTTCTCTTCATTGCCCAGCCCATCCAACTTCTTCTTGAGAAGCTCAAAAGAATTGCTATATTATAATTGATATTCTTTTGAATATCTATCAAATCCTTGTCACCTCAACATCTTCCAATTACATCACCTCACCTCAACATCCACTCTCTCTATTACTCTCAAATCACACGTCCCAGCTAGTCTCTCTCTCTCTCTCTCTCATCCTAAATTCCAATCCAATTCTCTCTCTTCCCAATTAATAATTTTCTTCATCCCTCCTCAAGTTCTCATTTACAAAATTGAATATAAAAAAATATTTTCATATCTCATTCTACAATTCAAGTATTTTTTAGTTAAATTTTTTTTTTCTAATTAGAGTTAAAGATGGGTTTTGGATCCGTTATTCATAATTTTAAGTTGGTATTTTGTTTTTATTTTTGTTTTTTTTGTTTTTTTATAAATTTATTTTCCGACTGTAATTTATTATTTATAGTGTTATATTATTGATGCAGTAAAAACAATTTACTTTCAATTTAAATCAAAGTTCGTTCACTGGGATCTGTGATTCAAACAGGTTGAAACTACTTAGTTTAGGAAAAAATTAAAACTAATCTAAGTGCGTGAAAATTAAATTGCATAATGCTTTTGGTTTGAAAAAGTGATTTGGTTTCTTGAAAATGTTTAAAATTGCAACTTGTAAGCTAAAAATGTAAACTTAAAACTAAAGATGCAAACTTGAGAAATAAAAATGCAATCTTGTGACTAAAAACTAAGCTAAATGCAACACACAATCACACAACGTATGGATATAAGGGAGAAAGCACTAGGGAATCGATGCAACCTTCTTAGACCACTCTATGTTCTTACTTAGTCTCGTTAAGCATTTCAATCCAATTTTAGAGCTTGTTTATCATTAAGAGCTAGGTTCTTCCCATTGCTCCCACAAGGTCATATGCCAAGCAATGGTCATTACCTAATAATTGTATAAACTCTAAGCCAAAACAACATGGCAAGGTCATGCACATATTATCTTTCTCAATTACTAAGCTCATAATTGGTATTAAGGTGGAAATATCTTCCTCACCAAAACCCAATTTCATAGATAGTTTACACTAAACACCCACATCAATTGAGGTCTCAAAATAATATGAGTATATAGGCAAACACAAAATAATCAAGTAAGAGAGACTAAAATCGAATTGAATTAAGAGAAATAGACTAATTAATTCACATAGTAGTCCAATACGGTTACATCAATCCCCTAGCTAAGGAATTAGTTACACATCAATGGAGAAATGAAAGAGAAAACAAAAGAGTAGAGAAAACCCATTTGTCTTGAGAGCTTCCTCTTGCTTGCTACACCTCCAAAGATGGATGGAATGGTTGTGGAGAAGGGAATATGTGAAGTGATGATGAAAATGGTGAAGAAAGGTGGTAGCTTGGAAGATTCTTGTATGGTTGACGATGATGTAGGAGAGTAAAAGTTGCTGGGTATGATTTCTGATGATGGATGAGCAAAAGATGCATTTATATAGGTAGGGCACGAAATAGGGGTGAAAAGACCGTTTTACCCCTGATCTAATGTGAGGCGAGCTGCTGTGGCGACTTGGAAAGTCGCCATGAGAAGTCGCCACAAGCAAAGGAAAATTGGCTTGATTGAGGCGAGATGTTGTGGCGACTTCTGAAGGTCGCCATGGACACTGGAAATTTGTGGCGACTTTCTGAGGTGACTGAGCTAAGTCGCCATAGCTGGTTGCCACGCGCACTGGAAATTTGTGGCGACTTGATGAGGTGACGGAGGTAAGTTGCCTTGATTGCTTGCCACACCTACTGGAAAAGTTATCCAAATCTCCACTTTTGCTCGATTTTTAGCCTCAAATCCACATCTTAAGCTCCATTAGGATACAAGTACCTAGATACCTGTAATTGCTACAAATTAAACATTAAATTCCAGATTTTACCCGGGAAATGATCAAAGGATGAGGAATTGGGGGCTAAAATCCGGTATTGAATTGGTTCGATCAATTATAACCAAGAAAAAGTATGGTTTCATGGAAAACCAAAATAAAAGATAATCAATTATTGGTGGGAGTGGATGCATGTTCTCCATGTAATGTCGAAGTTTGCCTTCTTCTTCTCAATGGAATAAAAAAAATATTGTCTTATTGAAAGTTTTATATATATACAGTCCCGTTCTGGTCAGGACGCACTGATATAACTACATCAGTACCAATGCATGTGGACCACTGATTATGGGGAAGCTTTGACAAGTGAAAGTTTATATATATACGGTCCTGTTCTGGTCAGGGTGTACTGATGTAACTACATCAGTACCAATGCATGTGGACCACTAATTATGAGGAAACTTTGACAAGTGCATACACTTTAAGTCAAAGTATGTAAATCTAATGGTCCACATCCAACGTACTGATGAAGTTATATCTGTGCGCACTGACTTGAACATATATATATATACATATATATATGTTTTAGCTCACCCTAGCAAAAAAATCATGGATACACCCCTGCCTATCGTGGAAGGGAATGTGCACTATCAAGTGCGTAAAGAGTTGATGTACCAATAGATTTCTTTTTAGATTTTTACATATATAAACAATTCTAATATAATACGTAACTGCATGACTAAACAGAATATATATATATATATATATATGTATGTATGCATGGAACATGCAATAACGAAATTAAATCATGTATATCAAAAAAAAAAATCATGTATATCAAAAAAAAAATCATAGAAGGAGAGATACTTCCAAGTTCCAAAGCAATCTTAGAAAATTACTTTGAAAATTCTATGGAATTTTCCTTTGAATTTACGTGAAAGAAGTCTAAAGAATACGTAACTGCATGACAACAGACAAAAAAATGAAAATATTATTGAGAGACAATTAATAGCAACGCAATCTTTAACAATGAGAAATAGAGAGACCAATTGAACATAACTACAAAACCGCTGTCATCTGTCTGTTGCCTTGCGGGTTGGGTTTGCTGGGGTGTTTTTGGTGTTTTTCGTTTCTCTTTTTTTTTTTTTTTTCAGCTGCTGGTTGCTGTTAGTTGGTGATTGTTGTGTGTTTTGTGGCAGAGTTGCTGCTGTGCTAGTGTCTCTGTTTTTGTTTGGGAGGGTGTTTGTTGTCTGGGTTTGTGGTCTATTCTAGTGTTCCCTGTTTGGCCTCTTTTTGACTTCTAATAAATTCTTGCTGCTAAAAAAAAATAATAGCAATCTAACTTTCTGGAATCCTTTGATAATAAAGCAGTAATTAAGATAACTTGTCTGTTTTCCGGTCGTCACACCCCAATGGTAAATAAAAAAAGTAAATAAAAATTAACATCTGAATATAATAATTTGAGATTTAGGAGATGGGATATGACATTGTACTTGAGGAGAAACCACAAATTCATGGTAGACTTGATGAGTATATCACCCAGATCAACCTCATCTTGAATAAAAATTAACCGTCTGTTTTTGCTTTGCAGCCTAACTTGTTCAACATAGCCAAGATTTATGGTCCAAATTTTTCTCTTTTTCAATTCAAAATTTTGCTAGTCAAGGGAAAGAGAGACTCCATTTAACCGACAGTTAAAATTTATCAACATACATGTTTCTGATTAGATATGGGCAATTTCCAGTGAAATTCCGTTGCAGACAACCGAGTTTTGTAGATAAGGAGGAAGAAGAAAGTGTTATCTATGTGGATATTGACAACGTTACACTACACCAAAATATACCTTCAACAAAAAGGATACAACAACTTGCATGAATGCAATGGTCAAAATTATGAAATTATTATTATCAAATTCGGAGGCCCAATAATAACATGGGCCGGTTGAAAGTTGTTAATACAACATCATATGCCAAATTTTTAAGCCCAACTTCCAATTTTAAAAAGACTGCCACACCAGAATACTTCTAATAAAAAATAAAAAAACATTTCATTCAGAAATTAGAAACCTATACGAATCCACCATGAGCTCTGCGACTACCTCAACCACTGTGAGATTCAGATTCGATTTCTACTAGTGCTAAATTCTATTGAGAGTTGGGTGGGGCCTGTTTACTAATCAACCGATACGGCAAGGCCAATTCGTCTGCAAGTATACAGGTATTCGAATTCAAATGCCGTCTCTCTTGTTTTTATTGAAGTTTGTTTAATTGCAATTCATGTTAACTTCTCTAGTTTACAGATATTTTAATGTGTATGAGATTGATTGATTGATAAAAGAACATATTAACAATTGAAGCTTTTTTGTTTTATTTTAGTTTTAATCATGTGTTTTGTTTTTAGTGAAAGTTTGGTGTTTTATCAGTGCTATGGTCTCCAATAGTTTTCACTAATTCTCACTTTACGTGTAAATAGTTAATAAAAGAAGTTTCGGCTTTCGTAAGTTATATGGATGTAAAAAATTAAAAATGTAAAGGTTTTGATCCGGTGTCGCTGGTTTCCTGTGATCGATTTGCACATTGCAATCTGTGGTGAGTTATTATGTTCAATAGTAAAATTTATAATCATGACAATACACTGATCATTGTTGCCATCGCAAGCTTGGTCAAGACCAGTGGTTTGTACATTGAATTTTGTTGAGATTTAAGAAGCTTGGCAATTCTCCATCTAATCCTATAAGTAAAGTCGTTATCAACCTGGCTTTATTCCTGCTCAAAGAAAAAGAAAAAGAAAAAACTTGCTGAACCTACTTTTCCCTATCTTTGATGATGTTCCAGACTTGTAAAGTTTTGTATTGCTTGATGAAAACTGTATTACAGAACAAACCTATTTATAGTGAATAATGAAAACCTAGAAAACCCTACCAATGATAATTACAGGAAAAATATAACAAGATAATATCACATACAAGATTGTAGGTGTTTATATTCTATATACTAGGATGATAGAGGTAGTATCGTAACACGCCCCCTCAAATTGGACGGCCGTGGATGAACTAGTTTGTTTGAGAGAAGCGTGTGACGACGTTTGTGGAGGCCCTTGGTGAGAAGGTCAGCTAGCTGATCATCAGAGGGGACGAAAGTGACTCGATGACTACCGAGTGCCACTTTCTCACGTACAAAGTGGTAGTCTAGTTCAATATGCCGAGTGGCACATGATGAACCGGATTAGCTGCTAGATAGGTGGCACTGATGTTGTCACAGTAGAGCAATGTAGGAAATGAAATGGGGCAGCCAAGCTCATGAAGGAGAAAGCTAACCCACACAGTTTCAACACAAGCGTGAGCCAATGAGCGATATTCTGATTCAATGCTAGATCGAGCAACCATCAGTTGCTTTTTAGAACACCATGATATAAGAGTTGAACCCAAGAAGATGAGGTAGCCAGTAGTGGAACGACGAGTGGTAGGACAGCCGGCCCAATCTACATCAGAGAAGGCTCATATGGTTAACGGTGCAGGAGAGGAATGAAGAAGAATCCCATGATCGATGGAGCCTTTAAGGTAGCAAAGAATCCGCTTGACTGCTACTAAATGCGGTTGGCGAGGAGCACTAAGAAATTGAGCAACCTGACTAACGGCAAAGGCAATATCGGGACGGGTCAAGGTCAGATACTGTAAGGAGCCAACCAAGTGACGAAATTCAGTGGCATTGACCAGAGGATCACCGTCAGTAGCTGATAGCTTGACGTTGGCAGCAAGTGGCGTGGAGCAAGGCTTGCATTCAGTCATGGAATTGCGGTGGAGGATGTCTAATGTGTACTTCACCTGTGAAATGTGTAAACCTTCAGAATGAAAGTGAACCTCGAGACCAAGGAAGTATCGCAAGGAGCCCAAATCCTTCACATCAAATTCTTGGCCAAGTCGGTCTACAAAATGTGTTATAAAATCTGCATGGCTACCGGTTAAGACAATGTCATCAACATACAACAATAAATAAAAAATATGAGAATCATGTCGATAAATGAAGAGTGAAGAATCAACCATGCTTTGCTTGAAACCAAACCGAATTAAGAACATACTGAAGCGGCTGAACCATGCCCTGGGTGCCTGTTTCAGGCCATATAATGCCTTCTGTAACATACAAACATGATGTGGTCGATGCGGATCGACAAAGCCAGGTGGTTGAGTCATGAAGACATCCTCACGAAGAACGCCATTTAAGAAGGCATTTTTAATGTCCAACTGACGAAGTGGCCAAGAATTCGTGACAGCAATGCACAGAACTGCGCGAATTGTGGCAGGTTTGACAACAGGACTGAATGTCTCATCATAGTCAAGTCCAGGCTGTTGGTGAAATCCCTTGGCAACAAGTCGGGCTTTGTAGCGTTTTATAGAGCCATCAGAGTTACGTTTGATTCGAAAAACCCACTTGCACCCTACCGTATTGTGAGAAGGAGATTGCGAAACCAAAGTCCAAGTATCATTCTTGACAAGAGCGTTGAATTCTTCAGCCATAGCACCACGCCATTCGGAGTGTTTGACAGCCTGTGTGGAACAAGTAGGCTCAAACGGCTGAGAAAGAACTGAAGCATGTGCTTGAGACAAAGGATATCGGATGGTGCCATCGGTGCGGATTTTGGGCTGTCGGATTCCATCACGCAACCGAGTGGTCATGTGGTGATTAGGCAACGGTGGAGCAGGCGGTACTGTCAGCAAGGGTTGCGGTAGAGGTGCAGCAGTAGGGTCTAGCACAATTGGAGCAGTGCCGTGCGGTGCTGGTGCAGCAACGAGGTCAAGTATGGCTGGTGCTGGTGCTAGACAAGGCGGACTATGTTGTTCAGTAAGCCCGACACTGCCTGGAGGTGGAATATCAACAACAGCAGGTTGAGTGTTTAGTTGATGAAGCTCCAATGTGGCCAACTGTGAAAAATCATGCAGTACCTGTATGCTATCAAAGGGAAATTTTTGTTCATTAAAAATAACATGACGCGAAACATATACCCATTGAGTTACCCGATCAAGACACCGATACCCTTTATGATTTAAACTGTACCCCAGAAAGACACATTTTGTAGAACGAGGTTGAAGTTTATTGGAGACATATGACCCAAGATGAGGAAAACAAGCGCAACCGAAGGTGCGAATATGACGATAGCTAGGATTTTTACGGAAAAGCATGTAGTATGGAGAGGACCACTCGAGAGTCGGTGTAGGAAGGAGATTAATTAGATAAACTGCAGTGGGGGCTGCCTCAACCCATAAATTGAGCGGTACATGAGACGCAGATAATAGGGTGCGAGTCATGTCCGCAATGTGACGGTGCTTGCGTTCAGCAAGTCCGTTTTGTTGAGGTGTGTGAGGACATGAACGATGCTGGTGGATGCCTAAAGTGAGACAAAATTCTATGAATTTAGAATTAACATATTCAGTACCACCATCACTTTGAAAGATTTGAATTGAGGATTTAAAAAGATTTTTGACCATAGCAACAAAGTTGCAAAAGTGTGTAAAAACTTCAGATTTTTGACGCATTGGATAAATCCAAGAATAGCGCGAAAAATCGTCAGTAAACAAAACATAATATTTAAATCCTGAAACAGAGGTAATAGAAGACATCCAAACTTCAGAATGAATTATCGAAAATGGAGAAGTTGCATAGATTTTATTTGAAATAAATGGGAGTTTGTGAGACTTGCAATTCGCACAGTCATTACAAAAAGAAATACTACTAGAAAAATCTGAACCTAAAGAACTGGAACCTAAGCGACGGAGAATAGTGGACGACGGGTGACCAAGACGACGATGCCAAAGATTGGTTACAGTTGTTGCCAATGTGCACGGCTGTGGCTTTGAAAATGGATAAAGACCATCTTTACATGGGCCCTGAAACGGTTGAACACCAGAATTGAGGTCAGAAATTACATAACCTGAAGGAGTGAATGTGAAACTGACAGAATTATCTTTAGTGAAACGTGCAACAGACAGTAAGTTTTTGTTTAGTGAAGGAACATGAAAAACATTATTTAGAGACAGTTTATGAGAGCCTAGAGACACAGGAATGTTACCAGTGTTGGTAATGGGAAGAGGGGCCCTATTACCGAGGAGGACAGAGGTATTACCAGTATACGGGACAGAATCTGGAGGAGCAGAACTCGTCATATGGTGAGTAGCACCGGTGTTAGGATACCAGGTAAAATCAGGAGGAGGCGGATACTGAGCGACATGCATGCCCGCAAATGGAGCAATAAGACATTCAGGTGCATTATAGCGGTGAGGGCAATGTGAATAAGAGTGCTGCGAAGTTGAGCATGTTGAGCACCATTGAGATGCCTGAGACGGATGCGCACCAAGAAGGCCACGATCTCCAGTTTGTTGAGGCCAATAATAGCCACGACCAGAACCATAACCAGAGTAATCAGGAGTAGAATGCCAGGGAGCACGACCACGCCCACGTGAGTTGCCACGTCTACCATTACGGCCATTTCCACGGGACTGTCCACGACCATAAGAGGAACCGTGAGTGATATTTGCTGACGGAGAAGGAGATTGAGTAGCAGCAAAGGCTGTGGTACTGCTAGAGTCAACAGGTTTGGTACGCAACAGCTGTTATTCAAAGGAGAGCAGGCGTGCTCGAAGGTCTTCAAACCGTGGCAGAGGAGGGAAGTTTAATATGGCTGTGACAATCATGGCATAATCCGAGCCAAGACCCCGGAGAACGGTAGTGACAAGATCAGTGGAAGAGATTGGTTCGCAAATTGCTGCAAGGGAGTCAGAGAGAGATTTAGCATGTTGAAGATAGGCAGAGATTGATTTTGTACATTTTGTCATGTCCATAAGTTGAAAACGTGTGTTGGCTGCGTTGGCAACTGAATGTTGGGAGAAGCTGTCTTTAAGGCACAACCACATCTCCAAGGCCGTTGATTTTCCAACAATCAGCGAGAGCATGGGTTCGGTCATGGTGGCCACCAAATAACTGACCACAAGTTGATCTTGCTGGAACCAATGGAGATAAGCAGGGTTGGGATCAGCAGAGGCACCGTCGGCAGCTGGAAGTGTAGGAGGAGGAGTAGGCAAGGTGTCGTCAACATACTGATACAGACCATGGCCAATGAGGAATGGCCGCAATTGAGCAGTCCAAAGGAGATTGTTGGTTTCAGAAAGCTTGAGGAAATTCACAATTGTTTGACCGGGTAGAGAAGATTTGGAGGAGGAGGAAGAGGTTGAGGAGGAAGTAGAGGCTACGGTGGTGGCCATGACAGGTTGCGGAAGAGAGGATCGAGAAAAATTTCGTTAGAAAAAGAGATGCTCTGATACCATGTAAAGTTTTGTATTGCTTGATGAAAACCGTATTACAGAACAAACCTATTTATAGTGAATAATGAAAACCTAGAAAACCCTACCAATGATAATTACAGGAAAAATATAACAAGATAATATCATATACAAGATTGTTGGAGTTTATATTCTATATACTAGGATGATAGAGGTAGTATCGTAACAAGACTCCTCTTATAATGGTAGGTCAAGGACGTGACTGTGACTCTGTGAGACTAGCAATCGATTAATTTTGTCCAAGTTACCAGACGTTTCCAGTTTTTGAATCTAATACACATCTATTACTTGTATATTTCTAGATACATGCCTTTTATTAGTTAAATCTTGTGGTTTTCAGGTAGTTGTACCAAAGAGAGTTGGGAGAAATGTTTGTCGAATGTTAAATATGTTGGTGATTGATATTGAATCTTATGAGAGAAAAAAACAGAGTTTGTCAATCGACTATAATCCCTTGGAAAGGGAAATCCAGATGAGACAAGATTTGTGTTAGGTGAAATTGTTTTGGAAACCTTGAGTGGTGGGCTTGCTACGGGAAGGAGAAGCCGAGAAGTTCGATGAAGAAGAGAAAAGGCATCAGCAGCTGCAGTTCGTTGAGGAAAATCTGGTAAAGCAACAATCTGTGGTCAGGAAAAATAGGAGACGTGGTCAGCTGAAGTTCATTGAGGAAAATCAATCTGTGATCAAGGGAAATAGGAGACGTCGTCTAGCAACTCTTGATTCTGAACCAAAGCTAGAGACGGCCAAAAAGCAGAAACTGGTGGAGAACTGCCTTAGTTTTAACCAGGAGCTATCTATAAATAAACTGATGGCAGTTGTAAATGAGGAGCGCCATCAGATATCTAAGGAACGTCTGCAGGTGGGTGAGGCAAGGGAATCGCCTAAAGGAGAAAGAAACACATCTTAGGGAAATCGTTCATTATTAGAGGCGATCCGATATCACATGCCTAAAAGTTGTATTAGGTTATTGTAGTTAGCATGATATGATATGGAAACCTAGTTGGAATATTGGAATATAGCATAATTCAAAAGTTTGGTTTTTTTTGTGATTTTGTCTAAAATTGAAAATATTGTATTGCAATTTGGTTATTTTAGAAAATATTGATTTTAGGATTTTTTTTCTATAATCATCATTACAAATATAAATTCATGAAGGTAGTCTAGTAGAACTTTCATTGCAAGTTGTTGTTCGAAACTTGTAACAACAAGAACTCGAAGTTGTAGAATTATATGTTTTTAACAACATGCACTATAAGTTTAATAGACAACTTACATATGTATTTTGTTGAGAGTTTCTACAACATGCATTACATGTTGTAAAAGACCCTTTTTAATGTAGTGCTTGTAGCCTTGTTGAATGTAGGTAGTAAAACCGAGGCTATGATTTTTATTTATTTATTTTTTTGAACCACGTAAAATCTTTGGTGTCATCTTTTATTTCTTTTTTTAGAGGGAAGCAGAGCGCTACAAGCAGCGACCACAAACAGACCAACAAACCACAAAACAAAAAGGAAACCACCCCTAAACATCACTCCACTCAACAAAATCCCCCCTCTCGTTCGACCCCATCTTCGCCAAACTATCCGCAAACGAATTGTACATTCTAGAGGTATGATTTTTATTTATTTATTTATTTTTATTTTTTTTTTGTTCTTTGAACCGAGGTGATGATGTGAATAAAAATCTGAAGAATTGAGAATGTACAGGCAAAAAAAAAAAAAACAAAAGGAATTAGGGCATGGGAAAAAAATTCCAATGCCTTCAAGCTGCCTTTATAATTTGCTAAATGAATTTGAGGTTGAAAATGAAGGTTTGATAAACTGCAACTACGTGATGATGGTTTGGAAACATCAACACTCTTTCACGGTTTTTAAAAATCATTAACATTGGATGATGTTTCCTACACATATCATTAAAATTATAATCAAATTCTTATGTTAATTAGTTCTTAAAAATCTTTCGCTTTATAACCTTTTCTTCGAATAATATTGCAGTAAAAAAAAAAAAAAAAAAGTTTTTAAAAATCATTGTGTTGATCGAAGTGATGTGCCAAAAGATTTATTTTCAGAATTTACATGAAACAGTTTTAATATAGTACGTAACTGCATGATTAAACATAATAATAAAAAATAAAAAATAAAAAAAATGGAACATGCAACAAAGAAATTAAATCATTTGAATCTCAAGAGGCTATGATACTTCTCCAAACCAATCTTAGAATATTACTTTGAAAATTCCTTAGAATTTTGCGTGAAAGAAGTCTGAAAGAATACGTAACTACTGTACAACGTATATACAAAAATAATGAGGGGTTTTTCCTGGTTTTTTTTTTTTGTGTGTGTGTGTGTAGCTTTGGTGTGTGGGTTTGTGGGTGGGCCGTTGCTCTTCTCCTTGGGTGGTGGGGTTTATTTTGGGCTTCTTTTGTATTCTGAGCTTTTAGTGCTTTGTTTTGGGTTTTTCTTGGGCTCCGGGGCTTGGTCGCTTGTTGTTTTGCGGCAATCCGGCTTCAGGTAATTTAACTGCAAAACTTGTTGCAATCACCATGAAACACATGCTATAGGATTGCTGCATCGACAACCTGTCGACACTGACCCGAGACATCTTGTTATGAGAATTTAAAGTTTAGGAATTGCTAGTTTTGTCAACTTTATTGCTTGTTTGCTAATCAAAAATCCTAACATGGAAAAAGAAAACTTAATTTCAAATTTGTGATTAAAGTGTTAACTAAAATTAATTGGGAATCAAATTATGTGATCCCCCACTCAACTAAGGAATTAAGTTCCCTTTCATGATTTCCCCTCCCACAAAACTTGATTCTCTTTCATTTCTTTTTTGATTAGTATGTGTGACGGAAACGTGATGTATCTTGGTATAGTTTTATAGGATAGAGATTTATTATGTCTTTTTAAGTAATTTTTACTGTTGAATTCACTTTTCTTCATAACTTTTGGAGAATTTATTGCATCTAATTACTGCTAGTTAAAAGAGTGAAGAACAAGTTAAAATATGTAACGTGAATTAAGCAGTTTTAACATGTTTTAGGGCTTTTTGTCAAAAAAAAACAAAAAAACAAAAAACAAAAAAAAAAAAAAACCAGCAAGATGTTTTGACTTGTGTCATTTTCACCTTCACGGCTCTTTTTTATTTATGAATTGCATCAGTTGTCATTTTTACGACTTGAACAAATAGTGGAGTACATTATCCCTCTGGTTTTTCAATTTTTTTTAACAGATCATTACATGCATTTCATTGATTCGATCTAAGCAATTTTTGTTTTTTTGTTTTAGCAGATGAGCACACAGCCTCACAAATTAAGTCAAATTTAATCTAAGATCTAGTTAAATTTGAGCTTTCATGAGATTGGTACAGTGGTATTGTCACTCACAACCACGCAATGAAGAAGACATGAGTTTGAGTCACATTCCCCCTACCCTGAATATCAAATTTTAATAATTCAAAATTGTTTAAAATAGATTAAACTTAACTAAAGTGGGACAGCAACACCGAGTTTTCCAACAAAGTCAAATTCTTAAAATAGGGTCATTTTCATTTATTCTCACTAACTGAAAAAAGTAAAAATAGATAGAATACATGTTATTGTAATTTAATTTCACTATATATAAAGTTGCCTTACTATTATATGTATTTTTTTGAAACGTCATCATTTTATTGAAAAACACCAACACGACCACACAGCCAACAAAGCCCGAAACAGAAAAACAGACCAAAGAAACAGCACCAGCAGCCCAGGCAAAGCCAAGCAAAAGCAAACAAAACAGGGCAACACACAGCAAAACAAGGCCAACACAGGACCCAAACACCAAGGCTCGAAAACAAAGACCCAGCAAACAGCGAAAACAAAAAGAAAACCCCACCCTTAAACTGAGTTACAAATCGCCCCACTCAACGTTGTCGCCATCCATAACCGAATCCCTCTTCGCCAGCCTATCAGCAAAGGAGTTCGAAGCCCTTGAGATGTGCTCCACATAAGTGTTACCCAAAACATGAAGCATAGGACGGATATCGTAAATCAAGTTCACATGGCTAAGGTTACCGAAGTCATCTGCCTTACTATTATATATAATTTAAGCAAGAACTCAATCAGGTCTCAGCTGGGTACACATGCTTAGCCAACCTTGGCTTTGCAACAGCAATCAGTGGTTTAGCCAGAGCCAAGCTATCTTCAGCTTCTGAGAGGTCAATTTTGGACTCATTTGGTGGTGCACTCCAAGTAAAACCCTGAAGAAGCCTAGCAAAAAGCATCACTGTCATTGAAGTCCCAAGTGTCACTCCAATGCAACCTCTCCTTCCTGTGCTGAACGATATGAACCTCAAATCATTCTCAGTCAGGACCACTTCGGACCCATCATCATCTTTCAGGTGACGCTCTGGCTTGAACTTGAGTGTCTCGTCAGGCCAGGCTTTAGGGTTTCGGCCAAGCCCTGATCGGCTGAGCAACACATGGCTGCCCTTTGGGATGAAGTAGTTGGCCACTGTGGTGTCGGATCTGGCGACATGAGGAACATTGAAGGGTGCAATTGGGTGGAGTCTGAATGCTTCTCTAGCGCAGGCTTTTATGTAATTCAGTTGAGAGAAGTCTGATTCTTGGACTAGCCTTTCTTTTCCGACCTCTCTGTCAAGTTCTTCAATGGCTTTTTCAAGGATTTTGGGCTGGTTTATCATCTCTGCAAGTGCCCACTCTACGGCATTTGATGGATTATCAACTGTAGCTACCATTAATTCCTGAAAATTTCATAACATGAATTTAAGCACTCATATATAACATGTTACATAAAATAATTGAAAGAGAATATTTTAACAATCGGTTGCAAAAGGAGAAAATATATTTAAACCTTAACTTTAAAAGTGTTATTTTCTGGTTAGGTTGGTTCTGAAAAACAAGTTTCAGCACCGAAGTTACATAATATCGTGGAACTAGTTCCACGTTATTACGTAACTGGACATTTAGTTAAATAACGTCGTTGTGGATATATTATATAACTTCGTTCCTGAAATTGTTTTTTCAAGACCAATCTAACTAGAGAATTATATATTTCAGGAACGACCTGGCTGTAGTGAGACCTAGTCCTTCCTACCCTCCGCCGCATATAATGTATAGATAACGTAAAAGCATTATATGAAAACAAATGATCATTACGTCATTTCCATGATAACCATAAGCATAGTTTTACATATAGTATCGATACTTTGCCCAAATTATTTTTCAAAATTCATGCTCAAATGAAAATTAAGATGGCGGTTACAACTCGTATGTCACGTTATTAATTTAAGCATGAATTTGTATAGATAATTGGACAATCTAGCATTATTCTTTCATATATTATCTACATGCATGATTGGATAGGAAGAAAATAAAAAGTATAAATGTAGAAAAGAGAGAGAGAGAGAGTTTGGAATATTACTGTAATTTGAGCTTTGATCTCTTCAGTTGACAATAAAGGATTGCCATCTTCATCTTTCAAAGTGATCAAAACATCAAGCAAATCCTCATGATCAACTTCCTTCTTGATCAAGCCATGATGATCTCTCAATTCTAAAATCCTTTCTTCAATAATGGGATCATGATACCTGTCTATAATCCCAATATTCTCCTTCATCACCTTCTCATGACCATCCAAATCAACCACTCCCCTCAAACATGGAACATAATCCGAGATACAAAACGAGTACATATATGCAAGAACTTTGAAGATAGCATCAATATGCTCTTCTTCCTCCAAACCAGGCCCTCCATCCTCCGACCCCTCCCCGAAAAACCTCTTATTGAATACCATTTTCCTTATCACATTCCCACAATATTGCCGAGCAGCCACTCTCACCTTCACCAACCCACCACCACTCTCCAAGACATTCTTGCATTGCTCGTACACATAACGAACGAGATGATCAGCTTCTTCGATCCTCTTCATATGAAACCACCTATGTTTCGCCGGAGAAACCACATGTGTAGAGACAATTCTCCTCATTTTCTTCCATTGTTCTCCGGAGGGTACAAGGATAGTCGATAAGTACCCTTTCGAAGTCATCTCTGTGGACATGCTTATTGGTCTCGAAGTGAAAAGACCGTCTTGTTTCCTCAGGAACTCTCTGCTGATTTCGGGACAAGTCACAGGGACGATATGAACGTTTCCAAAACGGATACAAGCTATATCCGTGTTCATCTCCTTCATGAGCTCATGTATCCATCTAAAAGTTGGCTTGTTTTTGAGCATTTCCGGGAGGTTCCCAACAATTGGCCAAGGTTTTGGTCCTGGAGGTAGTGGATATAATGATTTCTTGGATTTGAAAAAATGGACATAAAACAAAGCAATTGCTAAGAGAAGAAGTGTAGATAAAAAGATGGTGGAGTTCTCCATTTGATTGAGCTTTAATTGAAGTACTCTATTTGATTTCTTTGGAACTTGAACACATAATGTACCTCTATTTATACTGTGTTGTTGACAAGGTGTTGTGTACAAATAAATAAGAATCACATGCATGATCAATAAATGAGAAACACATGTTTGGCGGTGGGCAAGTAGTACGTACTACTTATGCAGCGCAAAATTGTTCAGTTTTGTATGAAGTCACTCGTTTGTATGTTTGAATTCGGATCATTAAATCTGAAATTCAACTATTCAAACCATTCCTTTTATGTACTGTACAAACATCTCAATCATATTTAGAAAAAATTTTCTTCTTTAATTTCCAAAACTCCAATGCAATTTCATACACAACCAAGTCATGCTACAACATGTGGATAATTATCGAAGTCGAACACATGGTAGGACCTACACCTCTTCATGTGCTTCACTTACTCAATTCTCACTATGGCCCATGCTTCCGAGAAAGCACATCACATTTGTCATATATGCATATACTAAATACATTTCCGGAAAGAGCCCACATAGGGGAAAAATTCAGGCTCACAATATCACCGCAACCTAATGTTGTTTGGTGGTAAATAACGCTCATTCAACCTGATAATGTCTTAAATTCGAAAGCAAACCATCCGTAAGTCATAACTTATTAAACTAAAAATTGTCACAAATACATTATTGAGTCAAGTAATTCATGCTACAATTTATAACCCAAATGAAACTTCTGCGGAAGCACCAACGAAACAAATTACAACACATGATCAAACAAATATATTCAACACCAACCTTTAAACAGATTTTGGTCACCTATGTTGAAAGATGTGATTCAATCCCTGAGAGCAACATTCTATTACTTTATTTTATACCAACGTCCATTATACATCATTTTTGAACACATGAACGATCCATAAGTGAATTGGACGCTAGAGCGTCACTCATCAAAGGTTCATCAGGCTTTGGAAGTCAGGTCTTGCATCCCACAAACCAGATTTGCGGGCACCGCTATGTCTCTGTTAATAGAAAAAATGAGAAGCACATTGTTCTCATTTACACTAAAATTTAACTACTATTCAAATCTCTATATAATTCCTTTATTTTATATCAAAACATTTCATTAGATAGGTCTCAAATAATTCTATGTTACAAAAGAGAAACACATGTTTGGCTGTCGACAAGTAGTACTACTGATGCAACGAAAAATTGTTCAGTTTTGTATGAAGTCATTGAGGGCTTGTTTGGCACACCGTATTGGATTGTATTTGACTGTATTAAATTGTATTGTATTGTATTGTACTATATTATCATTAATACAAACATGTGTTTGGTAATGCATTGTATTATATCGTATTAAGTTATTCCTATGACTTTATTGAAATTTTTTTATATTAAAAAATATAATATAATTTTTTTTAAATAGTTAATAATTTTAAAATATCCTTACCATGAATAAATCAATAAATATTTAGTTTAATTGAATTTGTTTTTAATAAATAATATTTATATATATAAAATAAATATTTCCTATATAATTTTGAAATTATAAAAAAAAATATTAACAACATAACACATATTTCAACAATATTCCATATTTGTTAAAAAAAGAAGAAGTGTTTTTTCTAATACAATACAACCTAATACCACCAAATATAATGTATTAGCTAATACAGTATTTGCTGTATTAGGCAATTAAAATGTACTAAAACAATATAATGCATTGTTTGCACCAAACACTGTATTGTATTATTTTAGTACATTTTAATTGCCTAATACAATACAATGCCGCGAAACAAACGGGGCCTCATTTCACTCGTAGAGGTGGAAATAGGCTTGGCTTGGGGTGGGCCTCTAGCTTTAAAAAAAAAAAAAAAAAAAAAAAAATTAAGCTTTATTTAATAATTTTAAATGCACACCATTTAATTCTAAGTATATTCCATTTCAATTTTGATTCTGACTTAACTTACCATATATTTTTTTAATCTTAATAACAAGCCAATTACTTAAAAACATGTATCAAACTCATTAAAGCTCATGATCACATTGAAAAATTTTAACCATTTACCGACTCAAAAATCAAATTGGGAAATTTTAACCCATTAACAACAAACCAAAAGCAGTAGATTTACCATATAAATTAATCTCCAAGTCTCCAAGAATTTCAATTTTATGAGTTTTTATAGTTTTTGGATTTGTTAAGGTATACAGACATTGGTACGAGAAAACTTAAGTTTTATTTTTATTTTTATTTTAAAGTTTATATTGTAAAATTAAGTTTTATTTTTGGCTATGAAACTTGTCAAAACGTCTTTGCACAACAAAATGAATGACAAGTTTCTTGAGAATTGTATGATTATTTATATTGAAAGAGAACTTGTTTTCACAATTGATTCGGATTTGGTAATAGATGTTTTTGCTTCTTTGAAGCCTCAAAAGTCAAAATTTAAGTAGGATTTTATTGTATTTTTTTTTTTTTTTCCTTCAAATAAAACTATATAAATAAATAAAAAGAAAAGAACAAAAAGTAGCAAAGGCTAAACCAACCACAAAAACACCACGAACAAAAGCCCCAAAAAGAAAAGTGGCGCGCAGGCCACACAAGAAAATAAAAACAACAAGAAAAACGAAAAGACTCCCAACCCATGCAGTCAACTCAGATCACTGAGAACCTGACTCAAAGAACCATTCCCAATCCCACGACAATTCTAATATATGACACTAATCATCAGAAACCCTCGAAAAAGCCCGGGACCCGGACTTATAAGAAGCTAGTCTGCGTGCAATCCTAGTGGACCTTCGAGTAATAGTAGTAGTATCATTTAACTCTTCTTCCTCAACCTGGTCAGCCCAGGAAGAATCATCAATGGGGCGAAGTTCAGAGTGGGAATCAGACAACGGATGCTCAGGACCCTGTACCTGAACATCAGAGTCTACATCCAAGATAGGGGAACATGAAGATCCAAAGCCATTCCTCAAAACAACCCTCTCAACCCTTTCAACCGAAGGAGAAACTATACCCACCGTATCATCCAACTCATCAACTGAAACCACTGAAGAAACAATAGGTTGAGCAAAAGAAACCAACGGAGAAACAGAATCCCTATTAACCTTCGACCCCTGCCCGACCATCGAAGTAGCTGAAGAGATTGAAACAACAGCACCAGCTGAAACATCAAGAATCAAAGAAGGGCCCTCTGAAGAAACAGGCACTACTCCCACTCTGGAGGAATGAACAGGGACACCAATAAGAGAATCCTCACTCCGCCCCACCAGCTGGGACTGACAGACCTGAGCAGCCACCATCGAAGTAGTAGGAGCCACCAAAGAAGTTAAACATGACGAATCAACTAGACTAGCATAAGAAACCATACCCAAAATCGGATCTGAACCTGCTGAAGAATGAACCACAACTGAATCCAAAGACCCTAAATCCTGTTGAATAGCGGCAAAGACATTAGAAATTGAAACTTCTGCCTGAGGAAAAACCAGTTTAGGAGCATGTTTGTGAGGAACCTGAAACCCCTCAACTGCAACAACCGTGGCCGGACCATCTCTAGCCGAATCGGGCTTACTATAACTAATAGGAATCCCCTTGTCGGACTTGTTCCAACGACAAACATTAGGAAAATGACCAATAGAGGAACAAGTAGAACAGAAAGCTGGGAGATTCTCATATTCCACCGAAATGAAAGAACTATGAGAATCATCCCTCTCAAGAAGCAAAGAAGACGGAGGCACAGTAGACACATCAATATCCACCAGAACACGCGCAAAATGTCCAAAATCACCCTCCACAGTAGCCTTGTCCAGCCGTAAAGGCACTCCAATCCCTCTAGCTAAATCAGAAATAATCTTTGGATGCCAATATTCCCATGACAGATCATAAAAACGGACCCAAACCTGAGCATTTGAAGACTTATGTAGTGCCGGATTAAAATCCGGCATCCAAGGCTGAAGCCGTAAAACACCTGGTTTGAGATTAAGAGAACCCAAACTCCAAACCATATTCTTGTCAGCATCTGAATTCAACAGAATCTGAAAGTACCCCTTACCTAAAGAAATCAGCCTCCAAACAGAGTTCAACTTCCAAATAGACTGCATCTTGGCTTTAAGATCAGCCAACTTCCAAGGCTTCTCACCACTAGAAAGGACAACTCGACCAATGAGAGAAAACTTACAAACCTCCAATCTAGACTTATAAGCAGAGGGATCCACCTGAACAGCCACATAACCACCCTTTTTCGAAAGAATCGAAGGACTGGAAACATTATTCTCCTGAATTTGGGCAGCCATAAAAAGATCCTCATACCCCCCCTTCTTAGAGAGAACTGATGACACCGGTAAAGTCTCAACAGGACAAGATTTGAAGAGACCCGCAAAAGACTTACCACCCTGGACCATAGGTGCTGAACTCTGAATGAGACCTGTAACCGAATCAGGAACAATCACTGAAACACCCCCCTCAGGCGGAGGAGGAATCGGCCTACCAACCAAAGAACACATCCCACCAGATGCGAGAGGAACAACCCGAGAAGAGAAATTCACTTCACTCACCGTACTCAGACCAACCTGACTATTCAAGGTGGAAGACACCGCCACCGGAGATGAAAGAGACAAAGCGGCCTCCATGCACATAGGATCCATAGAGTTTGATAAACCGTAACGGAAGTACTGTAGAGAAATTACTGTAGCATACTGTAGCAGTGAACGAGATTGTAGCGGAAACACTGTAGCAGCGGCAGAACACTGTAGCGGGGGCACTGTAGCAGCAACGGAAACACTGTAGCGGACACTGTAGCAGTGACGGAAACACTGTAGCGGTGATGGAACTGTAGCGGTGGCACTGTAGCAGTGACGGAATTACTGTAGCAACGGCGGAATTACTGTAGCAGCGACCACTATTCACACTTTTTTTTTTTTTTTTTTTTCTAGGGTTCCCTCATGGTTCACAAGTGAAGCTCAAGAAGATGGGACTCTTCCAGGATTTTATTGTATTTATATTGCATGCGTATGATAAGACTCATTATATCCCCAAACTAGGTATACTTTTTTATTTTAATTTTTTGTACTGTCGAGATTCGTCATCAAAATGATTTTTTTTATTATATAGTATAATTTTTTATCTATATGAAATTGTCCACAACCCACCCATAAAAAAATTTCTGGTTTCGCCCCTATAATAATAATATTACTACTCTTGATAAGAACAAAAAAAAAAAAAATGCGATTTATTGCCATTATATTAACCATGAAAATCAAGCACCACAGCCCAAACATGACTTGCGGTAAAGATACAAATTTGGAAAGGTACGAATGGATTACAAATTAATTTGGTCTTAATTTTTTAAATTTTAATATATATGGTACTCGATCAAGAAATAATTTTACATATATAGAAACTCAATAAATTGATATCCAAACTCATAAATATTCAAATAAAACACACACCCACCATAAGAATAGGAAAGAAATTAATTAGTTTTTTTTAGCTAGTCGCTCACCAGCATAATCTTTTCCCCCAAAAAAAAAAAAAAAAAAAAAAAAAAAAAATTCCCAAATTGTAGGCCTCACAAAACGTTCACCAAAGAGCCGTGTTCTAAAAGGCCTTAGGCGACAAATTGTACACATGTCTGGCGATGGACAAGTAGTACTACTGATGCAGTTTTTTGACATTATATTGACCATAAAAATCAAGCACCACCGCCCAAACCTAGCTTCTGGTAAAGGTATAAATGGTTTACATATTTGTTCTTAATTGAAATTTCATCAATTTAGTTCTTATATAATTGAAAATCAATCAAATTAGTCATACCGTTAATCAAAACCGTTACTTTGACTAACGGTAGGACTAATTTGATTGATTTTCAATTATGTAAAGACCAAATTGATGAAATTTCAATTAAGTAGTAAAAAAGTGACGTTTCCCAATTAGATTTGGACCAAATTGTAAATACCCCTAATAATTATATGTTATATGAATTTTTTTTTTTAAATAGTATCATTTATTACATGCCACATGTTGCGACCATAACAAAAGTAGTTATTTTTATTACATATAATTATTTAATAAATATTATTATAGATATATTATAATATGGGAATAAAAAAAAATTAATATGATTGTTATTATATATATATATATATATATATATGCTAATTATTAATAGTATCATTTAATACGTATGTTGCCAACTTTGTGAACTCTAGAAGTGGTGACTATTATATATATCAGAAACTGGAAATATATGATTATTATTATATATTTTTTTAATAATAATAATTATTATTATTATATGTTATATTGTATAATTAGATATATTAAAACATGGGGAATTTAAAAAAAAAAAATTATATGATTATTATTAATAGTATCATTTAATGCGTATGTTGCTAATTTTGTGAACTTCAGAAGTTTAGACTATTATATATATCAGAAATTGTAAATATAAGATTATATATATATATATATATATATATAGTATTATATGTTATGTTGTATAATTAGACATATTAGAATATGGAAAAAATTCTTAAAAAAATTCTTAAGAATATAGTATCATTTATTGTATGCCATGTGTCGCGATAACAAAAGTAACTATTTTTATGTTATATGAAATATATATATATATATATATTGTATCATTTAATGTAGGCATATCTAATAATAAGGGGTATTTATAATTAGGTTCCAATCTTATTGGGAAACGCCACTTTTTTACTCTTTAATTGAAATATCAAATTTGGTCCTTACATAATTAAAAATCAATCAAATTAGTCCTACAGTTAGTTAAAGTAACGGTTTTGACTAACGGTAGGATTAATTTGATTGATTTTCAATTATATAAGGACCAAATTGATGAAATTTTAATTAAGGAGTAAAAAATGACGTTTCTTAATTAGATTGAGATCAAATTGTAAATACCCATTTTTTTTATACATTTTATTTGTAAACCCTTTTAAAGTATCTATACACCCAATTTAATCCTCACATTATCTCTTTCAAAAACAAAACAAAAACCCCCCACATTATCATATTAGTTGAAAATGCATACACATTTCTCTCTTCCTTTGCCTCTCTTCTCCACCACCTACCGCAGATCCATTAAAGTAAATTTATTTCTCTATTTCGTAACCAAAAAAACCACTTAAAGTTTTTTATACGTACTTTTAGTTAAAAAAGTTAAATGTTTTTTTATCTTATAAGAAATATTAATTGTTGAGACAAGAAATGAGACACTTCTGGGGAGGCACCGACTTTGGAGAAAATCTTCCATGGTCCATCTCATATATGATGTTGAACAACTGTTGGTAAGACATGGACCCAATAAAAGGGGTCCATTTTTGCTCACCCCCCTTCGAGGGGGGTAAGCATTACCCCCTCCCCAACACTTGACATGTATTTAGGAAAAGGGTGTTTTTGTCTAAACATATAACGAAGGGGTAAGTATTACCCCTCTCCCCAACACTTGACATGTATTTTGGGAGGGGCTATTTTTATCTAAACACATGTTAAAGGAGTTCATTTTTACTCACCCCCTTTCGAGGGGGGTAAGCATTACCCTCTCCCTAACACTTGATATGTATTTAGGGAGGGAGTATTTTTATCTAAACACATAATGTTGGGGAGGAGGGTAATGCTCACCCCCTTTCAAGAGGGTGAGCAAAAGTAAACTTCAATAAAAGAGTGACATTTGTTGCAAAAGTAAACTCCAATAAAAGAGTGTAAAAACTTAAATATATTTTTTCTTTCACCAATAACACAGTGACAAATGGCAAAGTAATTAAAACAAAAGTTTCACTCCCAATTTTTCCCTTTTATTTTTCCAAGACAGTTCCTGAAATTTATCTCTCAAATTCTTTTAAAATTCTCTTTCATCTTATTTTTCTCTTAATTTTACAAAAAATATATACTTTAATTTCTTCATCTTTTTTCTCATTGTTTCTTCTTTCCCAACACACGCCACAAGCCCACAACCATCTCTTTCCCAAATCATTTTCCAATTTTTGATATCCATTTTCTCTTTTCCTTTTATTTCAAATCTTAACTTCATTTAGGAAACCAATTAAGTTTAAAGGGTTTAATATAGGTTTTGAGAGAAGATGGGTATAACTAATGAGTTTATATAGTATTGGATTGACTTCTAATTAAAATAATTTATCTTTATATAGTAAGAATATTGTTTTTGTAATTAAAACTTTTAATTAAAAATGAGTATGTAAATTATATTTATGGGTGACAATATTGTCAATATATATGGTACACAAGAAATAATTTTATATATATACACACTCAATAAATTGATATCCAAACTCATAAAATATTCAAATAAAACACACACCCACCAATAGAATAGGAAAGAAATTAATTAGTTTTTTTTAGCTAGTCGCTCACCAGCATAATCTTACAATCACACGCCCAAATTACATGTTTTCAAAAAAAAAAAAAAAAAAATCTTAAATTGTAGACCTCACAAAACGTTCACCAAAGAGCCGTGTTTAAAAGGCGTTAGGCGCTAGTCATTCGATGAACCGAATTTTTTTTAATTTTTTTTTCACGTTCTAAAAGGTGGTAGAGGCTAATCATATGATGAACTGAAATTTTTTTATTTTTTTAAACGTTTTGTAATTCTATTATTATCCCGTATCAGATTATCACCTTTCTTTTTTTTTTGTTGATGACATGACACCAAGACCCCACCATCTTAATTAATGTGCACATCACCACATCATCACTCATCTGCCATCAATCCATCCAACCACTCCCTCTCTCAATTACTCATGCAATCACACACTCTCTCTCTCTCTCATTTCAACAGACATTTGATCTTATCAATATCTCGATCTATTTTATATTTTAGGACTAATTGCACAAACGTCCCTTGAGTTTAGGTATAATTACATGTATATGGAATTTTTACCCATAATTATACAAACATCCCCTATAATTAGTTGACTTCGTTAAATCTAACCATTGTCCACAATTTTAAAAATAAAATGACTAAAATACCCCTAGTTACCTATTTTATTATTAATTATATATATACTTTATTTTTTTTGACAATTTATATATATACTTAAAATAATAATTATATACAATACTTAATTTATTTATTTAATAATTTTTATAATCCATTTTTTAATCCATTTTTTACATTTTTATAATCCATTTTTTTAAATAAATAAATTAAGTATTATATATAATTATTATTTTAAGTATATATATAATTATTTTTTTAAATATATATATATAATTATTTTTTTAAGTATATATATAAATTGTCAAAAAAAAAAGTATATATATAATTAATTATAAAATAGGTAACTAGGGGCACTTTAGTCATTTTTTAGTTAAAATTGTGGTCAATGGTTAGATTTAACGAAGTCAACTAATTACAGGGGATGTTTGTGTAATTATGGGTAAACATTCCATATACATGCAATTATGCCTAAACTCAGGGGACGTTTGTGCAATTAGTCCTATATTTTATTTCAAAATTTCAACTCTCTCTCCCTCTCTCTCCTCTCTCAACCTCCATCACCGATCTGGGTTTTGTTTTTTATGTCAAGTTTTTAACACTCTCTTTTCATCTCTCTTCAAACTCCTATCTTTTTCTCTGCAACTCCATCTTCTTCTTCTTCAAAATCATCTCTCTTCAAGTTTTTATCACCGATCTGTGTAAATTTCCAACACACTCTCTCTCTTCACCTCTCTGCAACTCCATCTTCTTCCCAATGGATCTGGGTTTCAACGACGAGTTCCAACAAGCTGGCCACCTTTTTATTTTTATTTTTATTTTTAAATATCGGGCTCCGCCAAGGGCGACTAGTCGGAGTCAAAGCCGTTAACTAGTCGCCCTCTGCCTAATAAGGCCGGTTTTCGGCTTTTTGGTAAGGCGGAAGGCCACCTAGTGAATTTCCGGCGATTTATCGGCCGATTTTTCCGATTACTGGAAAACTGCTAAAGAGTTAAGTCCTAGGCTCCACAAAGGCACAAACGTAAAAGAAAGGGAGGACCAGAAAACATCGAAAGCTACTTGAAAAGTAAAATTGAAAGAAACAAAGTCCAACCTGTTTTTGTTACTTGTAGGTAGTGATTTTTTTTTTTTTTGTTGTTGTTGTTGTTGTTCTCTGAACCGAGGTGAGGATGTGAAAAATCTGAAGAATTGAGAATGTACGGAGAAACAAAAAAACCAAAAGAAATTGGGTGGAAAAAAAATATCCAAACCCTTCAAGCTGCCTTTATAATTTTGCTAAATGAATTTGATCAGATTGAAAATGAAGTTTTGATAAACTGTCACTTCGTGGTGATGGTTTGGAAACATAAACCTTCAACGGTTTTTGAACATCAACCCTCCTTCAATGTTTTTTAAAATCATTAACATTGTATGACGTTCCCTACACATGTCAATAAAAATATCATTAAATTCTTAGGTTAATTAGTTTTTAAAAATCATTGTGATGATCAAAGGTGATGTGCCAACAGATTTCTTTTCAGAATTTATATGAAACAGTTCTAATATACGTAAATACATTAAACCATATATATATATATATAATATTTCACCGACAACTCAATCAGGTCTCAGCTGGGTACACATGCTTAGCCAACCTTGGCTTTGCAACAGCAATCAGTGGTTTAGCCAGAGCCAAGCTATCTTCAGCTTCTGAGAGGTCAATTTTGGACTCATTTGGTGGTGCAGTCCAAGTAAAACCCTGAAGAAGCCTAGCAAAAAGCATCACTGTCATTGAAGTCCCAAGTGTCACTCCAATGCAACCTCTCCTTCCTGTGCTGAACGACATGAACCTCAAATCATTCTCAGTCAGTACCACTTCGGACCCATCATCATCTTTCAGGTGACGCTCCGGCTTGAAATTGAGTGTCTCGTCAGGCCAGGCTTTAGGGTTTCGGCCAAGCCCTGATCGGCTGAGCAACACATGGCTGCCCTTTGGGATGAAGTAGTTGGCCACTGTGGTGTCGGATCTGGCGACATGAGGAACATTGAAGGGTGCAATTGGGTGGAGTCTGAATGCTTCTCTAGCGTAGGCTTTTATGTAATTCAGTTGAGAGAAGTCTGATTCTTGGACTAACCTTTCTTTTCCGACCACTCTGTCAAGTTCTTCAATGGCTTTTCCAAGGATTTTGGGCTGGTTTATCATCTCTGCAAGTGCCCACTCTACCGCATTTGATGGATTATCCACTGTAGCTACCATTAATTCCTGAAAATTTCATAACATCAATTTAAGCACTCATAACATAAAATAATTGAAAGAGAATATTTTAACAATCGGTTACAAAAAGAAAAAATATATTTAAACGTAACTATGAGTGTATGTAATGAGCCCTTATCTTTTAAAGTGTTCTTTTATAGTCAGACTAAAAAATAAATTTCAGGACTGAAGTTACATAATATCGTGGAACTAGTTCCACGTTGTTACGTAACTAGACGTTTAGTTGAATAACGTTGTTGAATTGGTTTCACGCACAATATTATATAACTTCGGTCTTGAAATTGTTTTTTCAAGACCAACCTAACTAGAGAATTATTTTCAGGACTGACCTGACTATAGTGAGACCTAGTCCTTCCTACTCTCCGCCGCATATAACGTATAGATAACGTAGAAGCATTATATGAAAACAAATGATCATTACGTCATTTGCATGATAACCATAAGCATAGTTCTATATATAGTATCGATAGTTTGCCCAAATTATTTTTCAAAATTCATGCTCAAATGAAAATTAACATGGCTGTTACAACTCGTATGTCATGTCATTAATTTAAGCATGAATTTGTACAAATAATTGGACAATCTAGCATTATTCTTTCATATATTATCTACATGCATGATTGGATAGGAAGAAAATGAAATGTATAAATGTAGAAAAGAGAGATAGCTAGAGTTTGGAATATTACTGTAATTTGTGCTTTGATCTCTTCTGTTGACAATAAAGGATTGCCATCTTCATCTTTCAAAGTGATCAAAACATCAAGCAAATCCTCATGATCAACTTCCTTCTAGATCAAGCCATGTTGATCTCTCAATTCTAAAATCCTTTCTTCAATAATGGGATCACGATACCTGTCTATAATCCCAATATTCTCCTTCATCATCTTCTCATGACCATCCAAATCAACCACTCCCCTCAAACATGAAACGTAATCCGAAACACAAAGCGAGTATATATATGCAAGAACTTTGAAGATAGCATCAATATGCTCTTCTTCCTCCAAACCAGGTCCTCCATCCTCCGATCCCTCTCCGAAAAACCTCTTATTGAACACCATTTTCCTTATCACATTCCCACAATATTGCTGAGCAGCCACTCTCACCTTCACCAACCCACCACCACTCTCTGAGACATTCTTGCATTGCTCGTATACATAACGAACGAGATGATCAGCCTCTTCGATCCTCTTCATATGAAACCACCTATGTTTCGCCGGAGAAACCACATGTGTAGAGACAATTCTCCTCATTTTCTTCCATTGTTCTCCATAGGGTACAAGGGCAGTTGATAAGTACCCTTTTGTAGTCATCTCCGTGGATATGCTCATTGGCCTCGAAACAAAAAGAGCGTCCTGTTTTCTCAGGAACTCTCAGCTGATTTCGGGACAAGTCACAGGGATGACATGAATATTTCCAAAACGAATACAAGCAATATCCATGTTCATCTCCTTCATGAGCTCATGTATCCATCTGAAAGTTGGCTTGTTTTTGAGCATTTCCGGGAGGTTCCCAACTATTGGCCAAGGTTTTGGTCCTGGAGGTAGTGGATATAATAATTTCTGGATTTGAAAAAATGGAAGTAAAACAAAGCAATTGCTAAGAGAAGAAGTGTAGATAAAAAGCTGGTGGAGTTCTCCATTTGATTGAGCTTTAATTGAAGTACTACTCTATCTCATTTCTTTCTAACTTGAACATATAATGTGCCTATATTTTTACTGTGTTGTTGCCAACGTGTTGTGTACAAATAAATAAGAATCACAGGAATGATCATGAAATGTGAAGTTTAATTATTCAATCCATTCCTTTTATGTACAGACATTTCATCTTATAGAAGTAACAATTTTGTATCAAATTCTCTGTTTATAGAAAAATGATCAGAAGCACATGGTTCTCATTAAACTAAATTCAACGACTATCAAAACATTTCGTTATATATCTATTTAGAAGATATTAGCTAGGTCTCAAATAATTGTGTTAGAAAAAAAAAAAATCGTGTTAGGTGGACGAGTAGTACTACTGATGCAACGATAAATTGTTAAATTTTGACCGTACAAAATTGTTCAGAATTCCTTTGCAGACAGCTTGGCAAAAATGGGGTCTAATTTGAGTGGGGACAGGTTAGAGTGGTGCGACGTTTAGGGCCGGTTGTGCTGGTTCAGTCTGTTTGTTTGCTGTAGCACTGGGGTTTCTCTGGTGTCGTTTTGGTGCTGGTGCGCGCTGCTTTTGGTGTTGATTGTGAGTTGGGTGAGGTGCGCTCTGTTTCCGGTGCTCTGTTTTTGTCTTTCCTTCAGAGTCGGTTGTTTTATTGTTTGGGTCTTGGTGTCTTTCCTTCTGAGTCTGTGGGGTTTGTGTTGTTTGAGTGTGTTTGGTCCCCTTTTGGCCTGGTTGTTTGTTGATCTGGGGGCTCCCCTTTCGGCTTTGCGGCCATTCTATAAAGTTTAGCCATTTCAAAAAAAAAAAAAAGTTCTTCTCCAATTCCAAATCATGGATTCTATTCATATATCAATAATGAAGGCAGCCTCAGACCGATCAAGTGTGTGCTAGTGATGCCGTATATATACCTGTAGTCTGCCAGAATTTTGACTTTGGAGTGATCAAGACAAAATCTAATATTCCAAGTTACACAAGACAAATATATTAATATTTAAAAAATAAGTTATTAAAAAAACAAAAACTAATACTTGCAACTCCAGCTTTGTATTCTGCTCAGTGCGTTCCAGACTTCCAGGGAACAGAAAAAAAAAAAAATATATGGAACATGCAACAAAGAAATTAAATCATGTATATCAAAAAAAAAATAAAAACAAAAAAAATAAAATAAAATCATGTATATCAAAAATAAATAAATTAAATAATAGAAGTCTCAAGAGAGATACTTCCAAAGCAATCTTAGAAAATTACTTTGAAAATTCTATGGAATTTTCCTTAGAATTTTACGTGAAAGAAGTCTAAAAGAATACGTAACTGACAACAAACAAAAAAAAAATGAGAAAAAAAAAATGAAAATCTTATTGAGAGACAATTAATAGCAACGCAATCTTTGACAATGGGAAATAGAGAGACCAATTGAACATAACTTACTTCTATCAGAAACAAAAAAAACAAAAAAAAAAAAAGAAAAGAATTGAACATAACGTACCATTATAGAATCAACATGTGAAGCTCAAGATGATGGATAATTCCATGTTGAAAAAATATATATACATATATTTAATAAGAGAATGATATATATACTCATCGGTGTGACGGTGTCACAACCTAATAGACTAGTCTTTTGAGTTGTAAGAATATCCATTAATTAATATATACATCATTTTCCTTAAACAAATAAAAATACATAAGTATTGAAATTTAATATGGTATCAAAGCCTAGAACAAACGTCATCAATGGTCTGGCCGAGCACTACCAAACAGCAACTCAAAAAAAAAAAAAAAAATAGGTGCCAACCTGGGCTCACACGTGAGGGGAAGTATTAGAGAACTCAAATGTGAAAAGATCGGATTAAATCCAACGTTGAAAAAAGCATATAACAATATATAGAAGAGTAATATGATGGGGGACTTTGTTGAGTGGGGCGACATCGGTTGATGTCGTGTTTTGGGGCGTTCCCCGCTGTCGTCTGTATGTTGCCTTGCGGGTTGGGTTTGTTGGGGTGTTTTTGGTGTTTTTCGTTTCTCTTGTTTTTTTTAGCTGCTATGGTTGCTTTTAGTCGGTGATTCTTGTATGTTTTGTGGCTGTTTTTGTTTGTTGTCTGGGTTAGTTGTGGCTTTGTGCCTTTGTGGTCTATTCTTGTGTTCCCTGTTTGGCAAATTCTTGCTGTTCAAAAAAAATAAAAATATAGCAATCTAACTTTCTGGAACCCTTTGATAATAAAGCAGTAATTAAGATAACTTTTCTGTTTTCGAGTCGTCATACACTCAAACCCCAATGGTAAATAAAATTTAACATCTAAATATATATATATATATTTTTTGAAATACTATAATAATTTGAGGTTTAGAGATAGGATATGACTAAAACCTACAAACTCATGGGTATACCATCGGGTCAATCTTACCCCGAATAAAAATTGACTGTCTGTATTTGCTTTGCAGCCTGACTTCTTCAACATAGCCATGATTTATGATCCAAATTTTTCTCTGTTGCAATTCGAACTTTTGCTAGTCACGGGAGAGAGAGACTCCATTTAAATATGGGCAATTCCCAGTGAAATTCCTTTGCAGACAACCGAGTTTTGTAGATAAGGAGGAAGAAGAAAGTTTTATCTGTGGATGTGATATAGAACGACGACGTTTAAGTTACTGCTTTGGGGGGCTCATTCTAGGATTTTGTTGAACATTGGGACCATATTTATATACGATCTATAAATTCACAACTCCAATTGGTTTGGTCCTTTTTTTTTTTTTTTAATTATAAATTCAATTTAATTCATCAGAATTTATCAAAATCAAGAAAATTTAATCAGTTAATATACTAAATGAAATTATGTTGAACTTTCTAACAAAAATAAAATTGGTAGCAATATTTTGTAATTATAATTTAAACCATGAGATTATATGGAAGATTTCTTTTCTTATAATTATTTCTGAAGACTGGTAGTAGTCAGAGAAAATAAAATAAGTTAATTTTTCAAACTACAACAATCTCAAACGCATCTTAAATTGATCTGGTTATACTATCACATAAAGGATCGAGAAGCTAGCATATATATATACATACAATAGGAAGTACATCACCTCTTAGTAGAGATGATAGTCCACCTCCCTTCCACATCTGGTGGTTAGGGGTTTGAGTCTCACCATACGTATTTTATAAATATATGTGGGAAGTTTTCTCCCGACTTACGAGAGTAATTATCCGGGCCGTATATATAGTGTCTCATCTTGACAGGTCCCAACAACCTTGTAATAGTTATATATGTAATATTTCAAAACAAAAAAATAAAAATAAAAATAAATAAATAGATAAATAAAACAAACTTAAAAATATATATATACATACAATAAGCATTGTAATTAAGCAATTGCTTGTTATATATCTTTCATTGAATTAGATATTTGATACAGACCCAAAAGTCTGTAATGAAAAGTTACAAAAAATAGAAAGAAAAATTGACAAAGTGAATAGGTTAATTCGAGGAAATCTTAAACCTCCCAAATATTGGTGTTTCGAGGAACCAATAACCTCCCAATTACAACATAAAAGTTGCTGATAATAATTCTCCAGATACTTTTCATTAATGAATTGAAACTATTTATACAAAATAGCAATGCTCCCTCTCTCCTCACTCTCTCCTAAACTTAAGAAATTAACTAACCCACTTAATCAACTAACTAACCCACCACCCATAATTAAAAGAGCAATAAACCCACTACCACTAACTAAATATTATTTACTAATTCAAACTAAATAAAACAATAAAATTAATTATACAAATAAAAATAAACTAAATATCATAATAAAATTATGAGGTTCGTATCAATATTATATCGCGTTTACCATTAAAACATATAAATTGAACCAACAACAATAATAATAATAATCAAATCAACAACAATTTTAAGAATATTCTTCTTAGGATATAGAATTATTTAATTTTGAGTTAATCGGAATCTTAAATGGGGAGATGATGAGTGGGATTAATGTTATATGGTGAATAGTGCGAGGCCGAGACAAAAGAATTAGGGGTGTTGTAACCACTGGCATGAGCCATGCTTGGTGTCCCCTGGACGCTCACCGGGTTTCTCGATCTTGACATCATGATGCTGCTGCGACCACCGCCGCCACCGTAGGCTCTCTCACCGCTCTTCCGCGGTCCTTTCTCAGCCCACCTCAGCTCAGCCTGTTTCACCGTACTTGGGTACCTTGAACAACAACCTACATTTCCTGCTCTTTTTATGTACCTATATATGTATCAAATAAGTCACACACATACGTACCCACCAGTTAATCATGCAATATTTTCATCATCTTACAATTCTTTTTGGCTGTGTATATAACATTATTATCTTCATATTTTACAATCTGTAAAGAATAAGAAAAGTATATATCTTAATTTGTTGCATACCCATAAACTGAAACTGAAACTTAGTTTTAGTTTAGAGGTGAATCACATTAAATCTATGAGCTTAATTATTATTATTTTGATCTGTGAATCACTAAAAAAAAGGTTATATTTGCTATAAATTTAAGCCTTCTGACAAGGAAAACACGGGGCAAAAAGGTTTTTACAACACTTTTTTATTGCGATTGTATTGTATTGTTTCCTCAACAAAACATGTCACTTTTTTTACAGTAATATTAAAGATTTATTGTCGAGGTCGAGTCATTTTCAAACCTTCTAAACTTTTAGATTTAGTGCCGGTTGCTTGACATTAACAAGACACGATCATTTATAAAAAATAATTTGTAAATTATGAGTTCCAATAAAAAGTAAAAGACCAAAAAAAAAAAAAAAAAAAGCACACACACACAATAATATACATGAGAAATTTGAAGGAAATAATAATAAATAATAAATCTCATTTATATTTATATATATATATATATATATATATATATATATTATCTTAATTTGAGATCTACGTACATTTTTAAATTATTGTTTTATGGTCTGCGCGACACTTTGCTTTCACTTTTCTTTGTCTTTTCTTTTGTTTTCTTTTTTATTTTATTTTAATGATATGTACTTTTTTGGTTTAAAAAAAAAAAAAAAAAAAAAAAATCTCATATATATTTTTTTACCTTTGGCTGAATCTCCTCCCTAAGCAGTGGATACATTTTCTTCCTTCTGTCATCTCTCCCATGCCTAGACCTACACAATCCCTGCAATACGCTCTTCCACACACCTGCACACGTACACCACATCAATTAATACTTTTATCATTCTTGAAAAATACATAAATCATAAAATATAAAGTAATCATGGTTCATATGTTATACTATATAAGTCCTATAACATTATTGGATAAATTTTTTTTGAAAAAGAACATTATTGGATAATTGATAATTAAATTAAAAAATTATAAGATTTCAAAATTTTCTGCTATAGTTACAGAAGTAATATTATATAGCAGCATAATCCATATATTAATCATTTTAACGATATTAGATAATATAAAGTCAAATAATTAATACTTAAACACGACATATTTAATTAATTGTCAAACACGCTAATCTATTAAATGTATGTTTATCTAATAGAATCGGTTATATTAGGTTTGTGTGTACTCACCAAGCATCGATGACGAAAAATGTAAATATAAGTAGTGCAAATGGTACAAATGTTGGTGTGAGGAATCCCAGGACGACGTCGTTGAGCTTTATTCTGATCTCTAGGATACCCTGAAGCCATGCTCATGCTCATTACACTCACATCATCATATGCCATGCTTCTCTCCACTGCTCGCCTGAACTCCTCTCTCTTCTCTGGATTAATCGCACGACCACCACCACCACGATGATCTTCGTGATGATTGTGGTGGTGGTTGCGGTGGTCCTGGTGTAGGCCTCCGTCATGGTGGTGGTAGTGGTGGTTGTGGTTTTGGTTTTGGTTGGATTCTCTCAAGACTTTGCTGAAGTCAAGGCTGGGAAGTTTGTGTAGAGATGATGTTGTTGTTGAGTCATGTTTATTGGCTGATGATGGTGATATGTCAAGGATTGGTTCCAAGATTATTGATGTTGGTTGTGGTGGTGATGGTGGTTTTATTTGTGCAAAGTCTTTGAAAGTGAGATTGACAGATTCATCTGGGATTCCAAGGTAGAGGTCTTCAAGCTCTCTTCTTGCCTTTGCCAATGTTGCTGCCTTATTGTCCCCCATTAATTATTTCACTGAGAGACTGGTCTGAGTAGTGAATTGTTTGTTTGAAAGAAAAAGATTGCAATAGACTTGAAAGAGAGAGACTCAGTATTGTTATTCACTTGTTTGATTGGGTTTGCATTGGAAATGGAGACGATTATTAACAAATAGATAGCAAGGCCGGACATAGACCATCCCCGCAAGAGAGAATCTTGCCACCTTTTCAAAGTATGTGATTGGTTGTTAATAAAGTGACAATCACATCTTAACCATTTATTAATTACAATACTTATGTGTCATAAGATTAAGTGAGGTGAGGATGAGGTGAGGTGAGGAGAGGATCCTTGTCCCCATGTGCAAGATTCTCTCTTTAATTATATAAAAATTTAAAAAATTATGATTTATTATTATTAGAAATTACCGGATGCAAGATTTCACGTGTTTCTCTGTACGGAATCCTATATTAACATATCTGATAATCATCGTTTTATTATTGTCAGAGACTCGATCGATCAAAGATGCAAATGTTAAATTTCGATATTTGTATGTTTATATGTTTATGAGAACGAGTGTATATATTGATGGATAACCTTACAACTATCCTATATCTGATAATCCTTTTGTAGCAATTATCAGGTCTGATAATTTATGATCACGTACGAAGAAACATACAGGATCCGGCACTTGAAACCCCCACTTTTAAAATATTTATATGTTCCAAATGAAATAATCAAATATTAGTTTTATTCTTCTTATGAGTGTGATCAGAATTAATAAGATAATTTGCTACAATTTTTATTTTTATTTTATTATAAACTCTTTATATTGTAGTTGTTAAACTCTTTATATTAGTTTTGGTTTTTGCTGGTGTTGTGTCTGCTGTGCGTTGGGTTTGTTTTTTTGCTCTCTTGTTCTGCTGGTGGGGTTCTGGGTGTTGTCGTTGTCTTGGTGTGTTGTATTTTCTGCCTTGGTGGCGTTTTCCTAATAAATTGCTGTTTAAAAAAAAAAAAAAAAAAAACCTATGTATGGAACAAGAAATAAAAGAAAATTAAAAATGTTAATTTTGACACTAAGCAATTGTATTAGGTAACAAAGGACTGCTGTTTTCCGATGAAAACAATGATGTTTCTGGACAGATAATATAATCTTTGTGAGATATATTACTTGTGCTTATATAATTAGTATAAGCTTGAAGCCCGGCCAATATTATTAAAACAAAACAAAACAAAAATTAATCGAGGCCGGACTGTTAATTTGTCATATTAGGTTGGTATATATTGATGTTTCGTTGATAGTAAGACAAAACTGTCAAAGTGTTATGCATTGTAAACGCGTTTGTTGTTGTTTATAAATTTTACAATATAAAGATTGGGAAATTAATTAATCAAAATCAGATCATTTTTTTTCTTTTCTTTTCTGAATCTATGAATGCCTAATGGACCCTCTAGCTGTGATTATTAGTAAGAAAAAATAAAATAAAAAGCATTTGTGGGTTTATAGGTTATATAAGTTTAAAAAAATGAACCGCAATCTACGTTTGAGACATAAAATAATTAGATTATTTTATTCTTAGTTAGGTATAGTATTTAAGTTTAAGTCAACTAGGGTTTTGTGGGAGTTAGAAACTTAGAATCCTACTCTACCTAGGACACTTAAATACTAATTATCTTTTGAATATATGGTGATATATTTGGAAAGAGATAATGATTTTGTTTGAAAAATATATAGAGATATATTTAATATAAGTATATAACTAGATATTATATAATAAAAACTGATAAAAGGAATTAGTAATTTTATTGAACCTAATTCACGCGAAAACAAAAGAAAAGAGAATCATGTGGTGCTGCTAACTAAGGGCTAGTTTGGTATTGTTTTTAAGAAGTTAAAATCAGTTTATTTCATAATTTTGACATAAAATGATGTTTGGTAAAACTTTCAAAAGTGATTAATTGATAATCTGACAAGTTTTGACAGTGATTTTGAGAAGTAAGTGGAGGGTTACTTTTTGGAAGTGATTATGAAATAATCTATTTTAGCATTTAATAAATCTTTTAAAATATCATTATTATTTTTATGAAATTAAATTAAAATCATTTATATTCCTTATTTAATCTTAAAATTAAAGAGTCTAATTAAATATTGATTTGATTTATAAAATCCTTTTAAAATATTTTTATTATTCTTATAATTTTTTTTTTCTAATTTAAATATTCTACTTAAATATTGATTTTATATATATAATTAATGAAAAAAAAAAAAATCATGTTTTAAAATCATGTCTATTTTAGTTATTATAACTAATTTCAGCACTTTTGAAATAAAATTACCAAATATACGTATACTGTTTTTGAGCTATACAGTGATTATTATAAAAGTTACAGCAATACCAAACTGACCCTAAAAGGAGAAAAAAAAAATGAAAAATTTCTTGCTTTTGTCATAGGGTGGCTGAACTTTACTATACAAGGTAAAGGGTTGCTTTTGTGTGTCTCTTCTACCTTCATTCAAGTTCCTTGAAGATCGTGACGCGCCCACACACAGTTACCGGATCACAGGACATAGAGAGGAAGACGTGGTGGTACAAAATGGAATAAAGCTTAAAGAAACGAAGGAGTTGGCCTATAAGAGTATGATCTAACTCCATTTATACATTCTTATCTATTGTACACGGTTTACAAGTTGTATAAAATTTTTAAAACCTATTTTCCGCTGTGCAACGTAAATCTGTGTTCCAGTGTGGGCACATCACGATCTTTAAGGAACTTGAATGGAGGTAGAAGAGACACACGAAAGCAACCCCTTTTATGGTGAAGTTCAGCCAGCCTTGTCAAAAGCAAAAAAAGCTTTTTTTTTCCTGTTTTTTTTTCTTCAAGTTGGCCGCACGCCTTTGTCTAACTTTCTTTTGTTTTTGCGGGATTGTGTTGGTTCAAATTCGGTCACAGCTTTTATCAGTTTTTTATTATTTAGCTATTTAAAATATGTCTCTATATATTTTTCAAACTAAATCATTATCTCTTTCCAAATATATCTCTATATATTCAAAAGATAATTAGTATTTAAGTATCTTAGGTAGGGTAGGATTCTAATTCCCACATAACCCTTGTTGACTTAAACTTAAATACTATACCTAACTAAGAATAAAATAATCTAATTATTTTATGTCTCGGTCTTGATTTGAACTTACAACCTCCATTTAATAATCAATTAATAACTTCACAATTATTAATTCATTAATTAAATAATATAATTGTTTAATTAATTTAATTATTAATACATTAATTAAATAATCTCATTAGAATCTCATTATTCATTATTCAATTAATAACCTTTAGTCAATCGGGCTAGCAAGGGAACCTAATGAACCCACAGTTTTGACCTCCAATAATACTTAGAAATAATTAATTAAACTCTTTAATTAATATTTTATGATTGTTAACCTCGGAGTTATTCCACTAAAAACCCGAGGCTGCACTCTCACGGCTATAGATGTATTACACAAACCGAAATTACAATTGTCCATCGATATAACTATTGTATACGATATAATCCTCAACAAGTAGTTCATAATTAGAGTTAGGTCATAAAATCAGACTATCAATCTATTGCGACATGTCACTAATGCTGCAAAAAATACTGCAAAATAAATCATTTTGAGGCAACCAAGAAATACAGCTTAAAATGCATTTTGGAGCAGCCCAAAAATGCCGTAAAAGACTTATATTGGGGTAGTCAAAAAATGGCGTATAAAAAGTAGTTTTAAGGCAAAAAAAAAAAAAAAAAAAAAAAAAAAAAAAAATGCCGTATAAAAATGACTTCAATCTACTGTTTCAAGTTTCAACACCCTAGAGAATGAAAAAAGAAAAGCCACAATCCAACATAAGAAAGAGCTTTTAACATTAAAGCGATCAAACATGACGCCCAAATGCAATATTAATAAACAATTATAACAAACAACATTTACTTTTGTATGTACAAAGAATGCACAGAACTGAATTTCAATACAAATATACCAACTAAATTAAACTAGTCTACATACTACAGTATTTGACTTTAACTCATACAAGCACTTTTGCTTCAAGTTGATTTTTTCTCTCTTCTTTCTAGCTAGACTTCCTCTTTCTTTTGTATATTAGCTGTTGGGGATGGCCATGGTCAAAACAACGGCCACAAGCGTAAGAAACTGATTAACGGAAAAGTTAACTTACAGCTTTTGCCCAATTCATTGAAAAGTTGGATGTTCAACTTATCCTCTGGACTCTTATACTGATTGTAACTCAGAGAATTGAAGCTATGTCAGGTGCTCTTCTTTTAAGCGTAAATGTGCTATAGGCTGTTGATTATTGTTCCTGAAATCTGTCCTGGCATTTTGTGGTTTTATTTGAGATGCATTAGCGTTGGCTGTGTTGTGGCTGCTCGTTTTAGCAGCTGGTACATCATGATTTTGTTTCTCCTTGTATGTTGTTATGATAACTTTAGGGTCTGTCAATGCCTTCTCAACATGCTTCTGGACATTGCAGTCTAGAGTAGTGCATTTATAATAGCTCCTGCACACCATCAAAAGAGACCTATATCCAGCAAAGAATGAACACGTGGGGAGCTACCGTCAAGATAAGATCATTCCCTTGCAAAGAGGAAGTGGGAACCCATGCATAAGATAGAATTGTTACCTGACAAACACAACAAGGTTTGGTTTCCTGCTGAGATGATCCTACTGGAATAGAATATTTCCGCTGCTTCAATCGATTCATTATAGTTTCTTCACTCAATCCTGTATTCACGTTCCCAATGCACTCCTCCAAAGCCAATAATTCCTGTAATTCCGATAAACATTGTATGATGACAACAATTTTCATTATGAACATAAATTATCAGTATGACAGTATCTCTGTCTTACCTCATAAGACATATTATCAACATCAAGCCGCATATCCCTGTGCCAATCATGAATGTCAGCCACCCCACTGACTGGTCAAGGATCATAACATCCTACACACAAGCAGAAGCACAAGTCAAATGTTAGGCCATTGACTTACAAGTCAAACAACTGTTTACGTTTCCATGGGCACTTAATAAATTATATTGATGCTCCATTGATATATACAACAAATTTAAAAGCTAATCTCAAATTGCAAGTTCTCTCCCCTTTGCATAAGATCCAACACATTGCGAAAAAATGAAAACCATAAACTCTAAAATAGGCATAATAGTATCTATCTCATATCATATTAAATCAAAATGATCAACCACTAACCAGGTCAATAACGAAACAATATAATCAGTAAATTCACCTAGAGTAAGTTACATCATAAGCACAAGAAATAAGTTTTTCATTAAAATCCTTGGTTTTTCATTAAATTTGACGAGACCAAGCACTCTATGACTCGGATATTTACCCAACAACCAGGAGATATCTATTCCCACACCACAAAAGAGAAATCTACTTACACATGTTAAATACGCATGGTACAAATGTACGAGCTAAGAGTAGATTTACAATAATCTCTGAAATTGCTTTTAAAATAATGTGATTTGGATGACAACTGAAGCTAAAAATATACAACCAGCATACATATCCATTTGGAATTTTAAGGAATTGACTTAGAATTTGTTTCACAATTTCATTAAACCAGTTTAGCTGGAAATTACACTTCGAAAAGTCCTAACAGAAAACAATTACACTATTATCACTAGACAAAGCCGCAGATTTGAAATCCAATAAAATTCAAAAACAAAATACAAGATCAACAACCAAAATAAAGTTAAAGACGGATATCGATAAATCAGCCGGAAATACGAAAAATCACAAAACCAGTAACACGTCCGCACCTTAAGACGGTGGCAGAGGGAGAGAAAGTCGATAGCGGAGGAAGCGGAGGAAGATAGAGCTGTGCCGTTTCTTGCCAAGGAGGAATCGAAAGGATTGATACAATCACCACCGCTGACGAACGACGACGAAGAAGCCTCTGTGGCCGCCATTCCATAAGCTTGGGAGGCTGCGATTGTTTTGCTGAATCTGAGCCGACTCAGCTGAGACGGAAAGAGGAAGACGAGTGAGGATGACGATTTACAAAGCAACACTCCTCGGTGCAATTGATAAAATTAGAGAGAGATCGACCAAAATTGAAGAATCAGAGATTAGAGTAGCCAGAGATGAGAGAGAGATCAAAGTACAAATTGAAAAATTCAGAGATTAATAGTAATTTTTAGGGAAATAATCATTTTCTCCCCTATAGTTTGCCATATTAGACACTTTGTCCCCTTTAGTTTCAGTAATGGCCATTTTCCCCTTAAAAACTAAAATATTAGACATTTTAACCCCTCTAGTTTCAGTAATAGCCATTTTTCCCCCTGAAAACCTAAATATTAGACATTCCCCCCCTAACCGTTAGGTAGTCAGTTAGTCAACAACTTTGACCGTCAAAAAATCAATTAAATGACCTTATTACCCTTGAACACATTAGTTATACCCCTTAATGACACCACTAATTGTTTTTAAAGAAAAAAAATTAGAAATTAAAAAATTAAAATCAATAAAAGTATTTTTAAAAACATAATTAAAATTATAAAATTATAAAATTTAATTAAACTTTAATAAAAAAATTAGTATTTCAAAAAAATTATTAATTTACATTATTTTTACATTAATCAAAATTTTTAATTATTTTTACATTTCATTCTTTATATTAATGGTTTTTAAATGAGATTATTATTTTTTTACATTTCATTCTTTATATTTATGTTTTTTAAATAATTTTTTTTATTAAAGTTTAAATAAATTTTATAATTTTTTATTTTCAATTATGTTTTTTTTAAATACTTTTATTAGTTTTATTTTTTTTTTTCTGATTTTTTTTCTTTAAAAACAATCAGTGGTGTCATTATGGGGCATATCTAATGTGTTCAAGGGTAATAAGGTCATTTAATTGATTTTTTGACGGTCAAAGTTGTTGACTAACGGACTTCCTAACAGTTAGACGGTTGCAGAGGGAGAGAAAGTCGATAGCAGAGGAGCGGAGGAAGATAAAGCTGTGCCGTTTCTTGCCAAGGAGGAATCGAAAGGATTGATACAAACACCACCGCTGACGAACGACGACGAAGAAGCCTCTGTGGCCGCCATTCCATAACCTTGGGAGGCTGCGATTGTTTTGCTGAATCTGAGCCGACTCAGTTGAGACGGAAAGAGGAAGACGAGTGAGGATGACGATTTACAAAGCAACACTCCTCGGTGCAATTGATAAAATTAGAGAGAGATTGACCAAAATTGAAGAATCAGAGATTAGAGTAGTCAGAGATCAGAGAGAGAGAGAGAGAGAGGAGAGAGAGAGAGAGAGATCAAAGTAGAAATTGAAAAATTCAGAGATTAATAGTAATTTTTAGGGAAATAATCATTTTCTCCCCTACAGTTTGCCATATTAGCACTTTGTCCCCTCTAGTTTCAGTAATGGCCATTTTCCCCCTAAAAATAAAATATTAGACATTTTAACCCCTCTAGTTTCAGTAATAGCCATTTTTTCCCCTGAAAACCTAAATATTAGACATTTTCCCCCCTAACTGTTAGGTAGTCCATTAGTCAACAACTTTGACCGTCAAAAAATCAATTAAATGACCTTATTACCCTTGAACACATTAGTTATACCCCCTAATGACACCACTAATTGTTATTAAAGAAAAAAAAATAGAAAAAAAAATTAAAACTAATAAAAGTATTTTAAAAAACATAATTAAAATTATAAAATTATAAAATTTAATTAAACTTTAATAAAAAAATTAGTATTTCAAAAAAATTATTAATGTTTTTTACATTATTTTTACATTAATTAAAATTTTTAATTATTTTTACATTTCATTCTTTATATTAATGGTTTTTAAATGAAATTATTATTTTTTACATTTCATTCTTTATATTTATGTTTTTTAAATAATTTTTTTATTAAAGTTTAAATAAATTTTATAATTTTTTATTTTCAATTATGTTTTTTTTAAATACTTTTATTAGTTTTAATTTTTTTTTTCTTTTAAAAACAATTAGCGGTGTCATAATGGGGCATATCTAATGTGTTCAAAGGTAATAAGGTCATTTAATTGATTTTTTGATGGTCAAAGTTGTTGACTAATGGACTTCCTAACAGTTAGGAGGCAAAATGTCTAATATTTTGGTTTTTAGGAGGGGAAATGGCCATTACTAAAACTAGAGGGAGCAAAATGTCTAATATTTTAGTTTTCAGGGGGGAAATGATCATTACTGAAACTAGAGGGGGCAATATGTCTAATATGACAAACTACAGGGGGGAAATGATTATATCCCTGATTTTTAGTGTCTGCGCGAGAGAAACCAATTAATTTAGGAGTTGTGCTATTGGCACACCGCTACTGATTTATTTATATCCCACTTTTTAAATTATTTATTATTATTTTTTTCCTTTATCAAAATTACTAAAAAAGACATATAATTTAAGAAAAAAATATTCTATAAAATAAATCTAATAAAACCCCACATTCCTTTTCAAAAAAAAAAAAAAAAAAAAAAGGTTCTTTTAATCTTTTTCTTGATTTTTTTTTTCATAACTCTTGAACCCTAAAAATACTTGTACTGGATCTTATTTAAACAATAAATCAAACACTTGGGTTGCTCTGTTCTTTGCTCTTTTCTTGGGGCTGTTTGCTTGTTCTTTGTCTTATGACTTCCTGAGCTTTTCTATAAAGTTTGATGTTCAAAAAAAAAAAAAAAAAAAAAAAAAAAAAAAAAAAAAAAAAACCATAAAAAGAAATAGGAAGAAAAATAAAATAAATTCGTTCATGGGAGGTGAGAGAAAGACGAGACTAGAGATAAAGAGATCTAAGATAGATAGAGATATTAGAGATGGAGTTTATTAAGTTTGAAAAATAAGTAAAATGGTAGTTTTGAAAATAAATAAAATAAATTAATAAAAACATTTAACTTTATTTAATTAAATCAAAATTTAAACAAGTGGGGCATAAATAGATCAGTGGAGAGTGTGCCAATAGCACTACTCTTAATTTAGCGTTATAGGGTAAAATTGGGGATAAAGGTTATAAAATTACTTAAGTAGCCTTTATCACCCAAAAAAATACAAATACAAATAATAAAAAATAATAAAAAACCGAACTACAGCACGCCATGCAAAAAAAAATAAAACAAAAAATAAATAAATAAATAAATAAATAAATAAATCTTTAATTTAGAATTTTGACATTCCAGCATTTAATAAATACCATAAAAGGTAATGATTTTTTCCGATTACAACATTTACTATAATCAGTCTTTCTATTGTCAGTTTGTCCTGACAATAAATATATCAGGATGAAGAATGTGGACCATAGATTATGGAGAAGTTTTGACAAATGCATACACTTTGAGTCAAAGTATGTAAATCTAGTGGTCCACATTCTTCGTCCTGATATATTTATTGTCAGGACGAACTGATAATAGAAAATCTGTTACTATAATAAATGCCACAATTGATAACAATTCCGTAAAAAGATCAAATTTCTTATAGTGTTATTTCACTTGTGTTTTTTATTTTATTTTTTTAATAATAGTACCAAGAAGATTTCTCACAGGTCCATTTTAGTACAGTCACACAGCTAGAGTGCACCTCATGTTAGAAATTTGATGTCAGTAATGTAGTGTTTAATCTTATTAGATTCGGTCAAACCTCTTATTTATTTGGTGTCAAATTAAATATATATATACAGAAATTCTATTATCAGTTCGAACTGACAAAAGTTATATCAGTTCCTTGGATGTGGATCACTGGATTTAAATACTTTGACTGTTAAATACTTTGACTTGGCTGTATACACTTATCAGTTAAAGTATTTAAATCCAGTGGCATACATACAAGGAACTGATATAACTTTTGTCAGTTCGAACTGATAATAGAAAGACTGTATATATATATATATATATATATATATATATATCTTTTTATTGGGAGTTAAGAATCTTAAGATCATTGGTATGATTTTAGAAAAATTCATGACAAATAATAATTAAATAAGTGTTTTAAAAACCATATATAAAAAAATGTGTATATACATATAAAAGAAGACATTTTTATTTCAATTTCAATTGTCTCTCCCAGATAAGTTTTAATTATTTTTATTTTCATAATATTGTTTGCAGCTAATGATCAATTTTATTTTCTTTAATGATTTTATAAAATGCTATTTAAAATTAAAATAAAACCAAACATATAAGGTGACCCAAATTTAGGGGTGTGTGTTTTCGGTTTGGTTTGGGCTGAAGCTTAATATCAAACCAAATCAATATGGATCGGTTTGACTATATTTCAACCCAAACCAAACCAATATGATTTTTAAAACTGATTCAAACCAAACCAAAAAATGTTAGGTTGGTTTTGATAGGTTTATCGGTTTAGATTTGAACTCAAAAATCTTTTTTTTTTTTTTTTTTTTTTTTGTATTATATTATAAAAAGTATTTAAATAAAAAAAATCATACATATATATATACATGTATATATACCTTGATTAAAGACATGTTTGACAATATCTATGCTTTTGAAACCCTAATACATCAATCAATAAGAAGAATTGTATCAAAACAAATAAATAAACTATAAAAGGTTAAAGTAATCAGTAAAAGTTATAAAATCTGGACTGAATAGAAAATGTAGGCAAGTTTTATATTTTAGTTTTACTTTCTAAAATATGTGGTTTGGTTTGGGTTGGTGAATTATTTCACTCAACCCCAAACCGAACGACCTTTAATCGATTTGTCCAAAAGACAAACCGAACCACCCATTGTTTATATTTGTAATCGAACCAACCCAAATTTTATGGGTTGAGTTGGTCGGTTTGGTTTGGTTTGGCGGTTTTTTACAAACCCCTACCCAAATTCAGTGCTAAATTTATTAGCTTTTTTAAAAATAAAAAAAAAATCCATCCTAATTACCCAAATAATAAATATATATTATCTTGAATTTAATAAAAACTAAAAACAATAGGATGATATGAGTAGTAAAATTAATTTTTAATTTGTAGTTTATAAGTCAAATTAAAAGTGAAAATTGTATGAGATTAAAAATAAATAAATAAATCTTTCAAAAATAAATAGATAAATAAAACTATAGGACGATTGTGAATGAAATTCGTTAAAGTCCCAAAATTAAGCGATTTCCCCATAATCCTAGTGGTAAAATACGAAAAGATGAAGGACAAAATGGATATTCCGCTTTTACTAATTAATAAGCACTGATGTGTCTGGGCACGTCATCATATAATAACAAATAAGTACTGACCTGTCCAGACATGTCATCACGTATGTGGAGACATGCCTACAAGTGTCATAACATGGTTATCGAGAATAAGATACTCAGCATGTGATCGAATAAGTGGCCACATGGTTGAGCACGTCAACAAATTGTACCTGAATATGTAGTTACGTGCTTACTCAGGTCATTAAAGAAGGTTTGACTTTGACCAAACATGTCATCATTTGGTTTCGTCCTCAAAAATGTCTATGTTCTCTCTCTCTCTCTCTCTCTCTCTCTCTCCTCTCTCTCTCTCTCTCTCTCTCTCTCTCTCAAATTGGCGCAGCGATGAAGAATGAAGAAGGAATATGCACGATTTGTTTTTTCTTTTTTCTTTTTTCAAATGTTTTAGTTTCAAAATTGATCGAGTCAGTGTAATACTAGATTTGGCCTCCATTTCCTATGCTTTTGTTCGATTCTCGTGTAAAATCAAGTATCTAATGGCTTGATTGAGGCTTTTACAAGTTATCATTGTCAAGCAGGGGTGTTTTGGTATAAGAGAAGATTTTGGGGCATAAAATACAATTTTGAAGAGTTGGAGCTTTGAAGATGATATTGTCGCGGTTGATCTGCCGTTTCAGAAGACAGCAGTGGCTCTCACAGAAGTTTCCACAGCTGAAGTCCCGTCTCGGCAGACCGCGGCGTTCTTCCAAGCATGACAGCGGCACTAAAGCCCAAACTCTATCTGCGGTTGAAGTGTCGTTCTCCGAAACAACATCACTGTCGCGAAAGAGATTTTCACGGTGTTACTAATGTTGTCGCTGTCGTTGCATTTGGGCGTGTCATTGTAGATCAAGATGTTGATGTGGTCGTACTGTCGTTTTAGCAAACCGCGTTAACTAAGCGGCAAGTTCAACAGCCCTTCCGTGGTTCAACTGCCGTTGAGTTGGACCACGATATTCACGACCATGACAGCCTACCAGCATGACTTTCTAGATGGATTTTTGCCCTATTTGGAAACTCATATATATACCTCTCTTATTTTTCAGATCTTGCATCAGCCACATGAGGGTTTCTTACCCAGCAAAAAACATTCTCTTTTACCATCCCATTTACATACATCTCTCCTTGCATCATCAAATCCACTCACCCTTGGAAGATTTGAAGGGAGAAGAACAAGATTCTCAAGTCAAGGAAGCTCACAGGGACTATTTGGGTTTCCTCTATACCTTTCTTTTGTCTTCTTATTTTCCATTGATGTGTAACTAAATCTTTATCTAGGGGATTGATGTAATCATATTTGACTACTCCATGAATTAATTAGTCTACTCTTCTTAATTCAATTTGATCGGTTTTAGTCTCATTTATTGAATCAATTGTTCTATTCCATTTACTCATATTATATTGTGACCTCAATTGATGTGGGTTTGTGGTTAGTTTATTCATGAAGCTGAGATTTAGGTGTGAATGGCCTTTCCACTTAAGTTTTGACTACAAGCTTAATAAATGTGAAAGTTGATGTATGCAAGACCTTGCTATGTTAACTTGGCTTAGAGTTGTGTTAAATATGAGTTTTGACTATTGCTTGTTATATGACCTTGTGTAAGTGATGGGAAAGACCCTAGAACTTAATTGAGATGACTTTAAAAACAAGCCCTAAAACTGGATTGAAGTGCTTAATTGAGACTAATCTAGTGCATTGAGTGGTCTAAGAAAGGTTGCATCGATTCTCTAGTGTTTACATCCATATATTCATCCCTTGTGTGTGTTGTTGTGTTTAGCTTTAGCTTTTGATTTCAAGTTGTTATAAAATCATTTTCAAGAAATTCACTCATTTCCAAATCAAGCATTATGCAATTTAACTATTCACACTTAGAGTAGATTTTCCCAAACTAATTAACATTTGGCCGATAGAATCACCGATCTCAGCGAACAAACTTTCATTTTAAATTGAATGGATTTTACTACATCAAACGTATTGACTTTTTTAGACCATTGAAGTGAATTTCATTTGTGTTAATTGTAAATTGCAACTATGTTGAATTTTAATGATGAAGCGAAAACAATAAGATAGTCGAATTGAATCTTAATGACGAAATGAAAGCGATAAGATAGTCGAATTCATGACAAGAATCTACTCCAAAATAACAATTTTATTAATAATAATGGTGGACTGGTGGCTACAAATGTTCAATCCATAAAAGTACATTTGCTTACAATTTACAAATACATAATCATCCAGAAAAATAAAATGGAAAAACACATAAACATAATAGTACATTTGCTTTCAATTTACAAATACATAACGTATCTTCCAGAAAAATGAAAGTGAAAAACACATAAACATAAAAGTGAAACAACCATTTGTAAGAGTACATGATCATGATCATGAACTATTTTTTAGCAGCAATTCCTCCTGAATGATCTTTAATTTGTTGAAGACTTTAACCAGACTCCACTGCCATCACAAGAAAAAAAGTGACCTTGGGACATTTGAACTTCTCCAAATAACTCAACTTTGGAAACATTGCATGCCTTCAATTCACTCCAATTAATCTTCAGTTCACTTAAGTACTTCAAATGCTAAACCTCAACTTCCCGCTTTATAATTTCCCCATCTTGAATTTTGTTGCTGAGGCTGTTAAGTCCTCCTCCTTTGATGTACAGTTTCCTCAGGTTTTTCAGGTTTTCCTGAATCAGCCAATCCGGTAGCATTTGCTGTTGAAAACACTGGAGATCAAGCTTCCGTAGTTTCGTAATTTCAATTGCTCTGTCTACTTTAGGCTATGTTTGGGATTGCTTTTGCTTGAGAAATAGTTATTATTTCTCAAGTTTTGAACAAAGAGGTGTTTGGTAAACTTCCAAAAAGTAACTTATTTTACAATTTGCTCCTCAAATAATCAACTTTTGAGAAGTTGGTTGGGGGTTGCTTTTGGAAGCAGAAGCTAGCCTTTGCCTTTAAATTGTCTATAATACCCGTACTATTTAAAAAGAATGACAATAATGCCCTTCTATTTATTAATGATTTTTAAAAACCAAAAATTATTTAAAAAAACATAAAATATAAAAATATAAAATAAAAATCGAACAGTGTTACAGTGGTGGTGACCACCATTGGAGTTCGAGTTCAGAGGAAATCCGGCAATGGACCAAGGACTGATCAGACGACTTTGAAGTCGCCTGCGCTGACGGCCCGTTTGAAGTCAGGTTGGGTTCAAATTCATCGACCAAATAATATCACTAATTTGAGCGAACACGCTCGATCCCCCATTTGAGAGCATAACCACCATCGCCGAAGCACAACTAGTCTCTGCGGCAACGTGAAGGAGGCTAGCGATACTCTCGGTGGAAAACTTGGTAGAGCAAGAGACGGCTCGACGCTGAAGTAGCAGTTCCAGATGTTGAGTTTCGAAGCTTGAGCAAGTCAACTCAGTCCACCAAAGAGACAGAGTTGACTCAGTCCAACTCGTTTTGTCATTTTGTTAAAGTTGACCGAGTTGACCTGGCTTGAGCATGTGTCTATTTTTGTCATTTTGCCAAACATATTTTCCACCCATTCAGAAGCAAAGCAATTTTAAAATTTAATTTACCAAACACTTGTTAACTTTTTTACTAAGCCAATTATGTTTTAAGTTAAGCTATAAGCAAATTACTTTTTAAGCAAAGCAATCCCAAACATAGCCTTAGGCCCTGTTTGATTTTTCCACTTAACACTGAATGGTACTTATTGTGTTCCATTCAGTTATTTTGTTTGATTTTTTAAGTGTTAAAATCACTTAATGAACATCTAAAACCACTTATTTTGAAAAGTGAAAAATTTTCACTTTTCACTTAACAAAAATCCAGTAGAATTTAATGTAAAGTTTTACTTCCAAAACTATCCTCACTAATTTAATCTATTTCCAAAACTAACCACTTGTTCTATAATTTTTTTTTTTTTACATGAAATCTATAAATTATATAATTATCCAAGTTTATTCTAAACCAATTAAATAATAAATTATACACATGAAGTAGCCCATCGGTTTTATAATATCACTAGCTAATAGCTTAGTAATTATTAGATTCTATACAATAATATAAATTTGAGTTCGGTTCGAACAAATAAACAATGATGATGTGAAGTTAGAGGCAAAAGAAGTAGCTCGCTTGGTTCCTAAAATCATGAAGAGGAAACTCAGCAGCGATGATGATTCGGACTCAGATAGTACCAGATTCGATGATGATACATACTCAAAGCAAACAGAGGATGATTCCTCAGGTGGCTATGTAAATGCTGAACATGAGGATTATCATGACAATGCTATTAAAAACTAGTTACATCACTCATTTTTTTACCTCATTCTTACGGCACCATAAACAAGGGATAACATTGAGAGCATAAAAAGAACACGAGAGCAAGTGATGATCTAACATTGTACCTTCCTTCTGCTAGGAAATTGTAAAAAAAAAAAAAAAAAAAAAAAAAAAAAAAAAAGATTATAGATGAAGAGAAGTGCCAACATCCGAATATTTTTTTTTTTGAAATATTATTAATAACTAAATAAATTTATTTTTAGAATTAATTTATATGTTAGAGTTGTCCGTAATATATTAAAATATAAATATATAACAAATAATAGTTGGAAGGGCATAGATGTAAAAGTATTTATTTTCAGATATTCATAACTTAAAAAAACAAACAACTTATCACTTATATTCAGTTTTCAGTGAAAAAAAAACAAACATGTTTTTCAATTTTCAGTTTTCAGTCACTATTCAGTCTTCAGTAACATTCAGCACTGTTCAGTCTTCAGACAAAAATCAAACGGGGCCTTAGTCTTCTACTTTCTCACTACTTTTTCACTACTTTTTCTAATAAACTTTTTTGCTTCACCATTTTTTTTGGTTTCGTCATTAAGATTCAGTTCACTTAATTATCTTATTACTCTCGCTTCATCATTAAAATTCAACATAGTTGCAACTTACAATTAACACAAATGAATTCACTTCAATGGTCTTAAAAAGTCAATACTTTGAAACTAAAACATTTGAAAAAAAAAAACAAAACAAATCGTGCATATTCCTCCAAAACAATCCTCTAGCAAACCCTATACATAAACTATGTCCTGGATCACAAATTATCTCATGTGATAACCAGTTTATCACATAAGACGACCAATACTATTACTGGACGTACAAAAATTATGTTTGAGAGTTTGTACCCTGGAATTTTTTACTATATAAATACTTACATATATATAGTAGCAATATTATATTTTAATTCATTTTGGACTTTCTAACAAAATTTACTCAAGACCATGACAACTAGGTAGATAGAAAAATTGTACTAACCTTACTGTCATGGCTTCAAATAACATGGTTCTTTCACCTCTTTTTTTAATTTTATTATTATTATTTTCAAATAGCTGTTTTGGTATTATATATAATAATATGAGTAATGTTACATTGTCAAAATTTGGTACCCAAATACGATGTCCAAATGATATGGCAACACTCTAATCCATTCATTTAAATAATGTAAATCTAATACAATTTAAATGAATGGATTAGAGTGATACCACTTCATTTAGACACTAAATTTGGGGCAAAGTTGCCTAAATTAACATATTGTGTTAACATATATCATTAATATGAAAGAATTTTTATTGGCATGCGGGTACGTAGTTTAATTAACAAGTTGCCTAAAAAAAAAAAAAACAAGTTTGCCTACCTACCCTGGAGTTTCTTAGCAGCTGATGTGATCAATTTTAAATTTCAATGTTTAATTTATTTAATGGTATAATTTGGACAAATGGAAATGAATATGCCACCAAACAAACTGACAAATCGAACTCTTAGTCCGTCGTGCAAGAAAAACTTGGGTGCAACCGATGCACCACAATGGAATCTAATGGTGGTGCATCGGTTCCACTCAATGAGTAACACATGGCATTGATTTAAGGTTTTTTGTGGGGCATCGGTTGCACCTAAGTTTTTCTCCCATCGTACACGTAAAACATTTAATTGACTTCAGACATAATAATTTGTTCATAGTAGATTAGTAGGTGGTGTATCTTTTTTTTTTGAATTTACAACAACTGTCGAGACCTAGTAAGATAAGACTCTGCTAGCACAGTCCCGGATACTACTCCCACAATTGGGGAAAGAGCACTCACACTTGGGAATAATGGCCAAGGAAGGACAAAAAATATATAAATACATATATACACACCAAGGCATTGAACCGTGGTGGTGGAGGCTCACTAGGGAGAGTCCAACCACATTAGCAAGAGGCCATTGGTAGTAGGTGGTGTATCAGTTGATAGTTCATTCTATTATTGGAGGTCGTAATGGTACCATGATGTTTCAAATACTCAATTCATTTATACATCGGTACTTTAAACTATTGGTGACACACCCTATCACTTGTTTTTTTTTTAAATAAAATAAATAAATAAAAAAACAAACAAATCTGTTATGCGATCTTATGAGATTTTTTTAATTATTATTTGATTTTTCTACTATTAAAATGTTCACCATCAATGATATTAATATATTGTTATAATTAAATAACTTCCACGCAGTAGGTGAGTATTGAATAAAAAAAACTTAAAATTAAAATTTAATTTAATTTTTTTTATTAATGACAATTTCAACATGAATTAAAATTATTAAACAAGACAAAAAAAAAATTCTAAAGACACTCCAAACTAATTAATTTTTTTTAAAAACAAATCTCTCTCCTAAATCATTGGATTAAATATTATATATTAAACTCTCTCTCATAAGTTTGTTATTACCATATTAAACACTCTCTCCTAATTACACTCTCTCTCCATTTAAAAAAAAATCATATCTCCGTACTTTCTCTATCTGATTAATAGTTAAGGAAAAAAAAAACTTATGAATATTTTGGATTTTTACTAACAGTAATATATATATATATATATATATATATATATATATATTAAGAAGTCAATACAAATACCTTGTTTAAAAATAAAATAAAAAATAGATATATAAAAATTTGATTTGTTGCAACTAAATTCGATTAAACTAAGAATTTTTAGGACTAATGAAAAAAATTAAAGTTCTTTAGGCAGTCACATACCTACAAAAGTAACACAAAGCATTCTCATATTTCGATTTTTTTTTTTTTTTTTGAAAAACAAGGTACTTGTTTTTTGAGTTATATATATATATACACATATATATGGTTCCTAAAAATCAAGCTTATTCGTAAGTTTTTTTTTTTTTTCTTAACTGTTAGTCATGCTTGAGAAAGAATGGAGATAGAAAATTAGAGATATGTATTGGAGGAGAGAGAGAGTTTAATATGGTAATTAAAAATTTAGGAGAGTGTGTTTATTATGTAATATTTAATTTAATGGTTTAGGAGAAATAATTTTTTTTAATAATTTAATTCAAACAAATTACTCCTCGGATGAATCCAAAGGCTATAATGGTTCGTCCTAACTTTGATTAAAATAAAATGGAGTTTCTTTAGATTTTTTTTTTAAAAAAAATGGAGTGTCTTTAGAATAGGAGTGCCAAAAGATAAAAAGGATAATCTTGGAACAAAAGGAAGTGTCTTAAAAATTATTTTAAATTAAAAATTTGAGATTGGAGTGTCTTTAGAAAAGAAGTGTAAAAAGAAAAAATTGGATTGTCAAAAGAAGTTCTCATTTAATAATAATGAATTAATTCTGAATTACGAAAGAGTAATATAACAAATGATATATTTAATAATAATAAATTAAACAAAACAAAAATGAATAAATGGATGGGATTTATACACCTCACTTGAATTACACCTTATTAATATTTTAATAAAAAAACGAATAAGTTTTTTGACAGCAGTCCTTTTCTAAATATATCTCTTTTTATTGGGAGTTAAGATCATTGGTATGATTTTAGAAAAATTCATGACAAATAATAATTAAATAAGTGTTTTAAAAACCATATATAAAAATAAATGTGTATATACATATAACGAAGACATTTTTATTTCAATTTCGATTATCTCTCCCAGATAAGTTTTAATTATTTTTATTTTCATAATATTGTTTGCAGCAAATGATCAATGCATAAGTGAAAAAAAAAAAAAAATGCTTGGAGAAACTGAGTTTTGATTGTGTTCTGATACTTATATAATTATAAGCATTTGAAGAACAGATTTCAACTTATTGTGTTGTTTTTTATGTTTTTCAACTTATTGTGCACATGATTGCAATGAAAATCAAATCATTAGTTTCTTTAATTTGCTGAAAAGAGTTGATGAGATCCAACTGTGGTGCTCAGCTTTAGCTTCTTCTCCTCCACCATTGAATTGTAAATAAAGGTTGTATAGAGAAATTCAGATGGCTTATGTGATGTAGTTAGTTATATAGCATAAAACAAGTCTGCAATCTCTCAATTCGTCTCAGTGACTATGAATTATACTCTGTTTTGCCAACACCAGAAAATCAACTTTGAACATGATTATTATAAGCTCAATAAAATTGTTATAAATTTACTTTTGATGGATTGTAATAGAATTCCATGGTTATTTTTAATATGATCAACGTGTTATTAATATATTACATGTGCACAAAAAGAAAGAAAAACAAAAGTGGGTTCGGCTGTTTCGATTGTTTCGGTTGAGTCCTATGGACTATACTTGATAGGCACAAGGCAAAGATGTATCTTCTTACGGATAGTGATGCCAGGTTCCTCTTCCATGCTCAAAACCTCTGTCTCCATTCCAACAGGTAGCTTCCAATCAAAGTGATAGAGAAGATTTCCAAGCACAAACTCAAAAGCTGCAGTTGCCATTGTTATTCCAGGACAGATTCTCCTTCCGGAGCCAAATGGAAGCAACTCAAAATCCTGTCCTCCAAAATCAATGCCAATGGCCTCGTTTTCAAACCTTTCCGGGTAGAATTCTTCAGGATTCTTCCAGATTTCAGGATCTCGTCCAATAGCGAAGACATTTACTTGGATTCTCGTGTTGGGATAAACATCATAACCACCAATCTGAATGTTCTTTTGAGCTAGATGAGGGACCAATAGCGCTACTGGTGGATGTAACCTGAGAGTTTCTTTGAATACCATTTTCAAGTATTTCAGGTTTTCACAAATTGTTCCTTCAACAAGCTGTGGCTTGTTAATCTCCCCAACTGAGCTTCTGATTTCAGCTTGGAGCTTTTTCATCACTCTAGGATTCTTCATTAGCTCTGTCATTGCCCACACAAGGGTAATATAAGTCGTGTCTATTGATCCGAGAAATACATTCTGAAATATATCAAATCCGTTTATCAAAATTTATATTTAGCACGGTATTGTATAATTACAATAATAGAAATTAAACCCTTATTAGAAAAACACTTTCAAACACACCCTTAAAAAGAAATCAATGTTATATGATGCTCTTGTACAAAATCAGTATAATTACAGGATTAGAAAAATTAAACCCTCGTTAGGAAAACACTTTCAAACACACCCTTAAAAAGAAATCAATGTTTTGAGTCTTACCATGAGGATTGCCTTGATATGATCTTGAGTTAACCTTCCTCCATCACTTTGATTCTTCAATAATCTAAGCAAAGAATCAACAATATCTTCATTTTCCGGAACCGGCCTATGAGGATCAAGATGTTCATCAATCACCATCTGATAAAACTCATCAAATTCATGGAAAGACTTTTCCCTTCTAGCATGAAGTCCAGTAAAAACATCTACAATCCATCCCACATAAGGGAAAAAATCAGCTGCTGAAAAACTCCCTAACATGGCCATTGCTTCTTGAATAACTTTCTCATACTTTGAGTTTGGTCCATTCTGAAACTGCTTTCCCTGGTAACTTCTTCCACAAGCAATCTTGCAAATGATACTATCTAACAAGTAGGACATTTTCTCACTAAGATTTACAGGGATATTAGGGCTTGTTTGGGAGATTAAATCAATGAGAGAAGCAACTGATTCTTCTCTAACAGAAGCAAAAGACTTGACTCTCTTGGAGCTAAAAAGCTCCATGACACAAATTTTTCTCATCTCTTTCCAATAATCATTGTAGGGAGAAAAAGCAATATCCAAGAAATTGTAAGAGAGTCTTCTGGTGCCTTGAGTGAGAGGTCTACTACAACATTCAAGATCATGTGTTTTGAGGACTTGTTTGGCAATTTCTGGAGAGGAAATTACAAGAGTTGGGACTTTGCCTAGTTGTAAGAGCATGATTGGACCATATTTTTGTGACAGTTTTTGAAGGGAACGATGTGGCAATTTTCCAAGTTGGTGGAGATTTCCTATGATTGGAAGCTTTGGTGGGCTTGGAGGCTGATTAGGGTTTTTCTTTTTTAGATTGAAAATGGAGAATAATGAAAGTAGTAGAAGAAGAAGAAGAAGCAAGAAGATGGAGAAGAAAGCCATGGACTTTTTTTGTGTTTTTTTTTTTTTTAATAATAATTCGATGTCTTGTAATGAAGAGAAGTGTTGAATTAGGTCTTCTTTTTATAACTACGAGTGCACAATGAATTTAGACATTATTTGATGTTAGAGATTTCAATCATGCGGTATGAATTATATAGTAATATATAATAATATCAAATAATAATATATAATATATATAATATAATAATATATTATATATTTTATTATTTGACATTATTATATATTAATATATAATATTATAATATATGTTGTTATATGTATAAGAGGGGTACTCTAGTCATTTGAACCTCTTGTCATGTCCTCTCCCAGCCATACCAAACGCATAATAGTACAGTCCACAGTTCTATCTCAAGCCTTCCAAACACAATACAGAAAAACATGTCCCGTCCCGTCCTATCCTGTCCCGTCCCACCTTGTCCTGTCCCATGTCCGTGCCAAACGCACCATGGGTGTCCTCAAATCGTTTTATGATATGTCCATGGTGATTAAAGGCCTTCGTGACAGGCAGATTCTATCAACCTCCTACTATCTTTGCGATAAGAATATTCTCTGGGAGTTCCAATTGATCGATGAAAGGGATGTGTTCATTAGAAGTAGGGAGTTATGAGGTGATTTCTTTTCTTCTGTTGGAGCATGGTCTCGTGCTATTACTCCTTAATCTAGACCGTTTGGGTAGAATTTAAAGGTATTCCTTTGGATGTTTGGTGTGAAGATTTTTTCATGAGGCTGGGATGGGCTGTGGGGGAGCCATTACTAATAGAAGAAGAGACTCTTTGTAGAGATTCGTTGTTCAGAGGAAAGGTCCTGGTTATGATACCTCTCGGTATCAGATGTCCAGGCATCATCAAGGTGGAGTCTGGAATGATTTTTTTTTTCGGTGTCCGTTGTGGAAGATCCGGCTCTGGTTAGCTCTGACTGGATCTCCGGTAGGTTGGGTTTACAAAAAGGTGTCTCTGCAGCTTCTATGAGTCATAGGTCAAAAGGTTTTTCCAAAAATAAGGGGTTCCCGAGGAATGATCAATTGATTTCATCTGTTTCCAAGATAGGAGGGGTGGCTACTATAAAAGCAATGTCTTTTCAAATTCCTTCTAAGGGACCCGACTCTTGTGAAGTGGGCCAAGCTATTAAGGGTTTGGATAAAGGTACTGAAGTGGGCTTTTCCTCTGGCCTTCTTGACTACCTTGGTTTAGTTGTTGGGGCTCCAAAGAAAGTGATGTTGAAAGGCAAAGGCATTCTTATTAAGAAGGCTAATCGTAAACCACCTCCTCCTCTTTTGGCTCAGCCCAATCTTATTCTTGATAAGAGCAAGTCCCTTTGTGAGGAGAAGGATTGGCCCAATGAAGAGAGTGGGGAGTCTTCTTATGATGACAGTATGGAAGCCAATCGTTTTCAAGGCCTAAAATTTATTGGAGAAACTTCTGTGATTGGGATGGATCAGATTAGGGGTGGTAATATTATTATTGATTTGGGAGATGGCTTGGGTCAGGATATTGGACCCTCTTTCAAAGAGGCTCTCTTAAAAGATGGCTCATGTCTGATACCTCATATGGAGAATAACGGGGTGCAATTACCCAACGAAATCGTCTCAGATAATGGGGTCTCTTCTGAGGTTAGTTTATCTTCTTCTGGGGATTCAATATCTCACATTTCTGAGACTCTGTATAATGATAGTAACAATATAGTGGAGAAGACGGAGAAGAAGGGGGTGTCCCAAAGGAAGAATTTATCTTCAAAAAAAAGGCCAAACCAAGCAGCTCAGTTAAGTGTCATAGAATGAAGACTCGCAATGATAGGGGCATAATTTCGCAAGGTTTTCAGAAGTTGTGCAGGGCGTTTGCAGGGTCGAATTCGTCTAATGGATGATGGAATTTTGATATGGAGTTGGCTAAGGTAATTGAAAAAGGTGTGCCTTTGGGGCATTTTTGATCTTTCTAAATTAGGTCTTCGTTGTGGTTCTGCACAAGAAGGAAGCGATGGAAGTAAGTCAGGTGCTTGGTGTCTTAGCAATGAGGTTGCTAAGGTCATCAAGACAGGGATCGCTTTAGGTTTCGATTTCAATGGTAATGTGGATAAGGTATCTAAGGAGATTAGCATGAGGGAGTTGGAAGATGTAGCGAGGTACTCGGCGGCTAAATGAGTTGTCTCGTTTACTTTCAGAGTGTGAGGTTTCCAATTTTTTAATGATAATTGTCTCTTGGAACATAAGGGGTTTGGGGAGATTGGAGAAGATGAGGGTTGTGAGAAATTTGATCAGAAATACCAAGCCCACTCTTCTATTCATTCAAGAATCCAAATTGAATTACTTTGATGCAAGGATTGTCAAGTCTTTGGGAGGCTCAATTTTGCAGAAAGGTGTGGGAGTGGAGGCTAATGGGTCAGCTGGTGGGTTAATTACCCTATGGAATGAAGACTTTTTTGAGGTCAAGTCTTGTATATACAATGATCGTTGCATAATTTTGTCTGGTGTGCTGTCTTCAATCAATAAGGTGGTGGTCTTTTGTAATGTATATGCGGCAAATCAAGAAAATGAGAGGGTTGAGCCATGGAGATTCATTCTGAATGCGCAATCCTTATTGCCGGGGCCTTGGATTATTGTGGGGGATTTTAATACCGTTTTGAACCAGAGCCAAAGGAAGGGTGGCCTTGGTAGTGCGAGGTCTATGAGTAATTTCAAGTGGTTTTTGGATTCGGCTAATGTGGTTGATCTTCCTATGCAGAGGATGGCGTTTACATGGTCCAATAATAAGGAATCCGAATCTTGGGCTAGACTTGATAGGTTTTTATGTGATCCTGAGTTTCTTTCTTGGTTCCCTCAGCTGATTCAGAAGGGTCTTGACAAGAGCTTGTCGGATCATAATCCGGTATTTCTGGGTGTTCAGGTGGCTGATTAGGGTCCTAGGCCTTTTCATTTCCTTAATGGATGGTTGGAGGAATAGCTGGATTAACTACAAAAATGATGCTTCTTCAGGTGTGAATCTTAAGCTCAAAATGAAGGTTGTAAAGTGTCAGTTGAAATCTTATTTGAAAAACAGGAAGTCTGTCGGTTGTCAGGTTAAATAATTGGAGGAGGAGTTAGCTAAAATAGAAAATAAGGTTGTGTCTCAAGGTTGGTCAAACGAGTTGAGGGAAGATCGAACTGTTTGTTTGGTTAAGATATGGAAACATATTCGTATGGAAGAACAAAAATGGAGGCAGATTTCTAGGGTGAAATGGCTAAAGGATGGTGACAGAAATTCCAAATTCTTTCACATTATGTCTAATGTGAGACGAAAAACGAATTTTTTTAGGGGATTTATCAATTTCAAGAAGGCTTTGTAAGGGTTCGATTTAGGTTAGGGAGGGTGTCTTGTCGTTTTTCACAGATCAGTTAATGAAGAAGGAAGGTTCAAGACCGAAATTTGGGGGGGGGGGGGGGGGGGGGGGGGGGGGGGGGGGGGGGGGGGGTGTGGTATTCCCATCAAACAAATTTCGGCCCAGCAGAAATTGGCTTTAGAAGCGGAGTTCTCAGTTGATGAAGTATGGAAAGCCTTGGTTGACTGCAATGGAAACAAAGATCCAGGCCCTAACGGATTTAACCTTAATTTTATCAAGGTTAATTGGGAGCTGATTAGAGGTGATTTCATGAATTTTATGCAAGCTTTTTATTATGATGGATCGATTATTAAGGAATTGAACAACACTTTTATTGCCTTGATTCCGAAGATTAAAATTTCGGAATCCCTGAAAGATTACAGGCCTATTAGCTTGGTGGGTTCATTGTATAAAGTGGTAGCCAAGGTTTTAGCTAATAGATTGAAGTTAATTATGGATTCGATAATTGGTCCTTCTCAAATGGCTTTTGTGAAGGATCGCCAAATCGTTGATAGCTTTATCATTGCTGAGGAGGTAATACATTCCTGGAAGAAAAAAGGAAATGGTGGGATTCTGGTAAAGTTGGATTTTGAGAAGGCATACAATAGTGTTAATCACGAGTTCTTACTTGAAGTTTTGGATAGGATGGGTTTTGGTTCGAGATGGCAAGATTGGATTAAACGGTGCATTTCATCTCCTTCTTTGTCAGCTTTAGTGAACGGTTGTCCAACAAAACAATTTTCAATTGAGAGGGGACTTCGTCAAAGCAATCTCTTATCTCATTTTCTCTTCAACATGGCGGTGGAAGTCTTGAGTGGATTGTTGATCAAAGCAAAAGAATTGGATAAGATTAGTGGAGTGGTTTTTAGCAATGGTATCGTTCACATTTCTCACTTATAATTCACGGACAATACGATTCTCTTTCTTGAGCCCAAATTGGATTATCTCTTAAATGCTAGGTGTTTTGAACTCATTTCTGGATTAAAAATTAATTTTTTTCAAATCTTGCCTTGTACGAGTTGGCAAGAAAAGGTCTTCTGAGGAAGATTGGGCAGATGTTTTTCGTTGTATTTCATCTTCTCTCCCTGTTACCTATTTGGGCCTTCCACTTGGTGTTAATTCGTACAGGGAGGTTTTTTGGAATCTCGTTATCAATAAGGTCAAGTAGCGTCTGGCTCCTTGGAGCTTTCATACCAAAAGGGGGCCGCCTAGTTCTTATTAAGGCTGTGCTTTCGAGTTTTCATTCCTACTTCATGTCTGTGTTTTCCATACCAGCGGGTGTGGCAAAGAAAATAGAAAAACTTCAGAGGGATTTCTTCTGGAATGATAGCCTTGTGAAAAAGAAAATTCACTCTGTTGATTGGGTTACCATTTGTAAACATAAGAAATTTGGGGGTTTGGGCATCAGTAGGCTTAGAGACAAAGGTTTGAGTTTGATGGCAAAGTGGATTTAGAGGTTTGGGAGAGAGGAGTCTTCCCTTTGGAAGAAAGTTTTATGTGCCAAGTATGGCCTAGGTGCCAACTCGTTGATGTGGAATTGCTTAGAGGTGAAGTCAGGATCTCATTTTGTTAAGAGCATTAGTAGATTGTTTTCGGAAGATCATAGAGCTGTCAACATAGTGAAAAATGGTTTTCAGGTTGTGATTGGCAGCGGGGAGAGGGCTAGGTTTTGGCAAGAGGTCAAATGGGATTCAATTCTCTCAAGACAGCTTTTCCTAGGATCTTTGCTCTGGTTTCAAATAAGGATGGTGTGGTTATTGAGTTTGGTAGATGGGTGGAGTCTAGGTGGGTTTGGGAAGTGCATCTTAGAAGGTCCTTGTTCAATTGGGAGATTGATCAATGGAATTGTTTTTTATTATCTTTGGATAATATTCAGATGAGATTGGACATTCCGGACGCTTTAGCTTGGAATCACTGTCCAAATGGTCTCTTCTCTATCTGCTCGTTCCGGAGATGCTTGAAGGATTATGATGTTTTAACTGATGTGTTCACCGACTTTCTTTGGCAGGGCTTCTGTCCTCCAAAGGTTGAGGTCTTTGCATGGCAACTTTTGAAAGGTAAGATTTTGGTTAGAGAGGTTTTGTCCAATTTTGGGGCTATGCAAGTGAATAATTCTGGTTACCCGATGTGTGATGAAAGGTCTGAATCGATAGATCATTTATTCCTTCTATGTTTTTGGTCTAGTGTGTTGTGGAGAAGTTGTATGGGTTGGTGGGGAGTTAGTTATTGTAGTTCTTCAACTGTTAAAGATTGGTTGTTAGGTTGGTTCAGCTTTTGCCCATTGTCTTCAAGAAGGAGAGCTTGGAGCACTTTATTTTTTGTTGTTATCTGGACAATCTGGGAAAGTCGTAATGAGGTGGTATTTCGTGGTAAAAATCTGGATATGGCAATGGCTTTGGATACAATCAAGTTTCGTGTGGCTCTTTGGTCCAAAAATCATGGTTGTGGTTCTGATATCGACTTAACTCTTCTTATTTTAGATTTAAATGATAGATGTATTGATGTTTCCTCTGCTACGTCCAACAGGGTTCATGTCTAGTGCCCCCCTATTAATGAATTTATGGGTCTTCTAGGGGTTGTCCTGGTGACGCTAGCATTGGTGGAGTGCTCCGTGATGCTAATGGCAAGGTTTTATGTCTTTTCTCGTTCTATGTGGGGGTTTTTTAATGCTATTTCCACAGAAGTCCTCGCTATTCATAGGGCTTGCCAACTGATTTCTGAAAAACATCATCTTGCTAGTCGCAACATTACCATCTTCAGTGATTCAAAATCAACGGTTTCTTGGATAAATGGAAAAGATTTCGACAATCTTAAGCTTGTTCATCTTGTTTACGACACTAGACAATTTCTTAAGTCTTTGGCTGGTATTGCTATTACTTTTATGCCGAGAGGTTCAAATTCGATTGCGGATTGCTTAGCTAAATCGGGTTCTAGCAGATGTGGGGATAGATTAGAGTGAGGAGATTTTTGATGTTTTTTGCTCACTGTCCTGGTTTGTTTTAGTTCTTTTTCTCCTGCTGCGTTTTTTGATGTTTTTTTTTTTTGCTGTTTGTTTGGAGTCTCTTAGTGGCTGCTGATGGGGTTTGGGTGCCCTTTGGCGCGTTGTAATGGACTTGTTCCTTTGCCTTTTGGGGCTTTTTCAATAATACTGTTGTTTCAATATATATATACCAACCTAAGAGCATCTCCAATGCAATGCTAAATAATTGTGCCAATGCTATAATTTAACACAAAGTAAAAAAAGTATGTTCCAATGCAGTGTCAAAAGTTGTGCTAAATTTGTCATATGCTATACATTGTGCCAAATTTGGCACAGTGTATAACATATGCCAAATTTGGCACAACAATAAATGTAGCTGTATTTATTGACTTTTTAAATTTTAAATAATAAAATTCAACAAATTTGGTAGGAAAATTGAGATTGAAACAATTCTAAAAAATATTCAATGCATTCATTGAATGTATTGGTTGTATTTGTTAACTTTTATAATTTTAAATATAAAAAAAATAGTATATCAAATAGAATTTTGCATCGGAGAACAATGATAAAATGATATGTCAAATATAACATTTTCCTATTTTTTGTGCCAAATTTGGCATTGGTATATGCATTGGAGATAGTCTAATATGAGAAATTAAATTATCATTAATTTGACTAAATGAAGTCACTGAATTAGTATTTTAACAGTCCGGTCTCGATTAATTTTTGTTTTGTTTTGTTTTAATAATATTGGCCGGGCATCTTTAAGAGAGTATCTTACAATAATATAATTAAAGAGAGCATCTTAAAGAGAGAATCTTACAATAATATATTTTTGTTTTGTTTTGTTCTAATAATATTGGCCGAGCATCTTAAAGAGAGAATCTTACAATAATATATATTTAAATAATTAAAGAGAGCATCTTAAACAGAGAATCTTACAATATTTCATGCCCAGCCAATATTATTAAAACAAAACAAAACAAAAATTAGGGTGTTAATATTGATACCCATAAAACTTATTAGTACATCCATATTTTATTAAAAAATTTAATTACAAAAATATCCCAATAGAAATTTACAAATAAGGACAAGTTACTTTAATTAAAAATAAACCAAATACTATATATACTCATTAATTACACTCATATCTTCAACTATATTTCTTTATTAAAAAAAAAAAAAAAAAACTTATGATAAAACCTAATTTTTATGATAAGCCCTAATTAAACTCTAATTTTATTTCAAGTATCAAACTTTCTCATCATCACATAATTATCATATTATTTTTGTCTTTCTTTTATGTATAGTTATGAATTTTATCAATAAACAATTTATTTTTTTTAATGATAGTTGTAGATATCAATAAGTTTTTTTTTTTTTTTTTTTTTTTTTTTTTTTTAAGATAGTTGTATAAATAAGATAATTTCATATTGAAAATTTCTTGACCCCATTACTCAACTGCCTCGGACTCAACCCCTATGGTTTTTTGGCAAGGCATTTGCCCTCCTAAAATGGAGATTCTTTTGTGGCAGTTGTGGAAAGGCAGAGTTTTGGTTAGAGAGATCATGTACAGCCACAGGGGCGTAGTTAGAAATATTTTTGGAGGTGGGCTAATCTAAATTTTGAAACCATGAATATTGAAACCGCCGATTTTGGTTTCCATTATATGTGGGCTTATAGGATTCTAATTTTGGTTGGAATGGTCTCATGTTTATGTATGCTCTTCGAACCTCATCTTGTTGATTAACATCATACATCCAAATTGGTTTTCGTAATCCCGGGTCTCGTTCAAAAGAAGCATCAACTTTTTCGGATTTAAGCCTTTAACATTTAAAAGAATGTGACTCATCAAAACCTCTACTACTAGTAGGAGCATCACTTGTAGATCAGTTCCCACTTTTATTAAAAAAGACTGTATAGTTTGTTATTTACTTGATTTAGAAATATGATGAATATTTGACATTATAACATACGATGAAAAAATGACATAAATAAACATTTAAAACAAAGAATAATCTTTAAAATTTATTATTAATTTTTTACTGCAAGTCCAATAAAAAAAATCGTCACAAATTCACAATTGATAAGTTTAAGCTTTGACATACCATCACAAAATTAAAATTCAAAATAATTACCATTTCTATTAATTAATAAATTCAATATAAAATGGAAGAAAAGAAAGACAATGTATTTTATAACAATTTATTTGGGCAATTGGGCTAGTAGGGCTGTTGGGTTTATTTTATTATGTTTAAAGTTATTGGGCTTTAGTTTAAAAATAAAGATTGAATTTTAGATGGGTTGTCTGCAACTATTTCATTTGGGCTATAACTGATTTGTTTTTATAAAATAAAATTAAAAAAAAAAAATTTAAAAAAAAAAAAAAAAAAAAAAAAAACAATCAATTCAAACAAAGAAAAAATTTCAAAACTTGGGTGGGCTGTAGCCCACCCAAGGCCCTGAAGGGCTCCGCCCCTCTACTGGTTTCGATTGTTTTGGTTTGAGTCCTATGGATTATACTTGATAGGCACAAGGCAAAGAGGTATCTTCTTATGGACAGTGAGGCCAAGCTCCTCTTCCATGCTCAAATCCTCTGTCTTCATTCCATTAGGTAGCTTCCAATCAAAGTGATAGAGAAGATTTCCAAGAATAAACTCAAAAGCTGCAGTCGCCATTGTTGGACAGACTCTCCTTCCGGAACCAAAAGGAAGCAACTCAAAATTCTGTCCTAGGAAATCAATGCCAATGGCCTCGTTTTCGAACCTCTCTGGGTAGAATTCTTCAGGGTTCTTCAAGGTTTCTGGGTCTCTTCCAATCGCTAAGACATTTACTTGGATTCTCGTGTTGGGATAAACATCATAACCACCAATCTTAATGTGTTAGTTGAGCAAGATGAGGGATCATTAGCACTGATGGTGGATGTAACCTGAGAGTTTCTTTGAATACCATATTCAAGTATTTCAGGTTTTCACAAACTGTTCCTTCAACAAGCTGTGGCTTGTTGATCATCTCCCCAACTGAGCTTCTGATTTTAGCTTGGAGCTTTTTCATCACTCTAGGATTCTTCATTAGCTCTGTCATTGCCCACACAAGAGTAACAGAAGTCGTGTCTATTGCTCCGAGAAATACATTCTGAAATATGTCAAATCCGTTTATCAAAAATTTATAATTAGCACAGTATAGGATGTTACGTTACAAAATTTGTATAATTCTACTAATAGATAAATAAAATCCTGATTAGAAAAACACTTTCAAACACACCCTTAAAAGAAATAAATGTTATATGATGTTCTTGTACAAAATCAGTATAATTACACGATTAGAAAAATTAAACCCTCGTTAGGAAAACACTTTCAAACACACCCTTAAAAAGAAATCAATGTTTTGAGTCTTACCATGAGAATTGCCTTGATATGATCTTGAGTTAAACTTCTCCTCCACCACTTTGATTCTTCAACAATCTAAGCAAAGAATCAACAGTATCTTCATTTTCCGGAACCGGCCTATGAGGATCAAGATGTTCATCAATCACCATCTGATAAAACTCATCAAATTCATGGAAAGACTTTTCCCTTCTAGCATGAAGTCCAGTAAAAACATCTACAATCCACCCCACATAAGGGAAAAAATCAGCTGCTGCAAAACTCCCTAACATGGCCATTGCTTCTTGAATAACTTTCTCATGCTTTGAGTTTGGTCCATTCTGAAACTGCTTTCCCTGGTAACTTCTTCACAAACGATCTTGCAAATGATACTATCTAACGCGTAGAACATTTTCTCACTAAGATTTACAGGGATATTAGGGCTTGTTTGGGAGATTAAATCAATGAGAGAAGCAACTGATTCTTCTCTAACAGAAGCAAAAGATTTGACTCTCTTGGAGCTAAAAAGCTCCAAGACACAAATTTTTCTCATCTCTTTCCAATATTCACTGTAGGGAGAAAAAGCAATATCCAAGAAATTGTAGGAGAGTCTTCTAGGGCCTTGAGTGAGAGGTCTACTACAACATTCAAGATCATGTGTTTTCAGTACTTGTTTGGCCATTTCTGGAGAGGAAATTACAAGAGTTGGGACTTTGCCTAGTTGTAAGAGCATGCATGATTGGACCATATTTTTGAGACAGTTTTTGAAGGGAACGGTGTGGCAATTTTCCAAGTCGGTGGAGATTTCCTATGATTGGAAGCTTTGGTGGGCTTGGAGGCTGATTAGGGTTTTTCTTTTTGAGATTGAAAATGAAGAACAACGAAAGTGGTAGAAGAAGAAGAAGAAGCAAGAAGATGGAGAAGAAAGCCATGGCCTTTTTTTGTGGTTTTTTTTTTTAATAATAATTTGATGTCTTATAATAAAGAGAAGTGTTGAATTAGATCTTCTTTTTATAACTTATAATAAGATGTGGATCCCACAAGACACGTATGGGTCTACGAAATGAATTTGTCTTATGATTTTGATGTTGGAGATATCAATCACGTGGTATGAATTTGGACTTTTCATCTAAGATGAAATATGTAGTTGTGTCACTTTAGAATTTTCTTACAAAAGGTAAAATAAAAAATAAAAATAAAATACTTAAATGCAATATTGACAATATCTATTTATCCACCTATCTAAACTAAGTATTCATTTTTATTTTATTTTTAAAGCTTTTTATCATTGGTAGTTATTTACCCAAATCCCAAGCTCGTCCATCTACCAGCTAAGCTATACCCTTGGAGGCATTTTTTTTAATATACTTATTCAATTATTATATGTCATGTTCAATCGATAATCAATGAAACATGGTTTTTATGTTAGAATGATATAATTTTAGTGGTGATAATGACTCGAACTTAAGAAATTGTTAAATTAAATGAGTGTTATTTATCATTAAGTCATATTAAATGTCAAAATACATAATTTGATTAGTTATCCATATATGTGGCATAATATTATTGAGGTGGTCGAGTTCATATATATAAGTTTGATTAATTATCAATACATATACATGGCATAATATTAGCGGGGTCGATACAATTCATATATATATATATATATATATATTTGTTTTTTTTTTTTTTTTTTTAACTGCACAATTCAGATGGCTCATGTGGTTAGATAGCAGAGAACAGGTTTGGAATCTCAATTGGTCTGTTTTTTTTTTTTCTTAAATAATAATAACAATAATTCGATGTCTTGTAATGAAGAGAAGTGACTTATATAAGATGTGGATCCCACGAGACATGTATGTGCATAATGAATTTGGACATGATTTGATGTTAGAGATTTCAATCATGGGGTATGATTTCATGCTGAGATTAAATATCTCATTGCGTCACTTTGGAATTTTCTTACAAAAGGAAAAAAAAAATTCTTAAATGCAATTTAGCCTATGCAACTTATCCTTTTTTTTTTTTTTTTTTTAATATACATATTCAATTATAATATGTCATGTTCAATCGATAATCAATAAAATATGGTTTTTATGTTAAAATGATATATTTTTAGTGGTGATAATGACTGCCATAAGAAATTGTCAAATTAAATGAGTGTTATTTATCATTAAATCACATTAAATGTCGGTATACATAATTTGATTAGTTATCCATATATATGGCATAATATTATCAAGGTGGTTGGGTTCATATATAAGTTTGATTAATTATCAATATATATACATGGCATGATATTATTGGGGTGATACAATTCATATATACATGTGATTAATTATCCATGTATGTAACGTAATATTATTAAGGTGGTCAGTTGCATACACATTTGATTAGTTATCCATGTATGTAACGCAATATTATTGGATAAAATGCACAAACAAAATTGTAATGAAAATTTTCTATCATTGACAATAATTTCAACCTTTGCAGATAAGCATAGACAATTTTTTTTTTTTTTTTCTTAAGAAGACGAGTATGGATTTTCAATCATTTCATTAGAGAATTTTCAACGCATCTAACCACTACAATTATGCCTCGCATAAAAAAACATTTAAATGATTATACATGTCACATGATATGATATGATTGTATAGTGCATTGAAAATTTGTTCGGTCTATATAAGGAAAAAATCTTCAATACACCATGATATATAGATGCACTTAGCTAATAAATCCATGCCATATTAATTATTTAGATTTAGTTACTATATAAGAATTGCATAGTTGTAGGATTAGTTATAAAGTTATAGTATCTTATTGTAAAAAAATAATAATAAGAAGAATAAAAAAAAAAACTAAAAAAAGACAAATGTACATTATAAAATTCCAACCATGTGTGCTGCTAGAATCTAGATTACAAAATCACTTCAAGTACAGTAATCAAGTTTCATATTCAATTAATGATTTTATTACACTTAATGATTTAGATAAAAAAATAAAATGTTTTAAATTTCAAAAATATGTAACACATTACCACTATTCATATTAGACTTGCATAATTTTAAATTATATTTTCTCAAATAACGTTTTTTTTTTTTGTTTTTTTTTTAATATATTATTAAATTGTATTTTCTCAAAATAACGTTTTCTTAAATTGTTTTGTTTTTAATATATTATTTTTTTTATTTTTTTATTTTAAAAAGGATTATGTTTAGTGTTTAATTTTTATATTATAATAATTTAAAGTAGATAATGTTTTAAACAAATGGCAATTAAGATTTTTTTTTTTTTTTTTTGTAATAAAGGGCAGTTTTGGGCTTTCAAAAAAAAATAATGGTCAATGGTTATCTTTAACTGAAGTTGACTAACAGGAGGGGTTGTTTGTGCAATTAAAGGCATTAGTTGAATATTATGTTATAATGGGAAACGTTAGGTTAAGTTTATGCAATTTTCCCTTTTTTTTTTTTATAAAAAAAATCCATCCTAATTATCCAAATAATAAATATATATTATCTTGAATTTAATCAAAACTAAAAAAAAAAAAAAAAAGGATGATATGAGTAGTAAAATTAATTTTTAATCTGTAAGTCAAATTAAAAGTGACATTTGTATGAGATTAAAAATAAATAAATAAATCTTTCAAGAATAAATAAAATAAAACAATAGGATGATTGTGAATGAAATTCGTTTAAGTCCCAAAATTACGTGATATGCCCATAATCCTCAGTGGTAAAATACGAAAAGAGGAAGGACTAAATGGATATTCCGCTTTTACTAATTAAGGTCATCTCCAACCGGTCTTCAATTTTTTCTTTAATTTGAAGACTAAAAATGGAATATTCCTGGAATATTTCATCTTCATAATTTTACTACTCCAACCCTTCTTCATTTTACAATCTCTAAATAATAAAATATTATTATTTTACTTTATAAATAATATTTCAAACTTTCTTTAATAAAATTGTTTTCTCTACATTATCTTATTAGATAATAATTTGCTCACTTTTATTACATCTAAAATTTTCTAATCTTTTTTATAATTTGTCACACCTAACTATTTTACATGCATGTAATGATTTTAATAAACAAAGTTCATCTGCTAACATTATCCATGGCAATTTTAAGACTTTCAGGCAATTTCAAGGTGGGTCGTCGGGTAATTTTAGTAGTTTTAATCGGTTTCCAAATTACTATGGTTGGAGTAGAGATGACTCATCGTAATACTAGTGTTAACTTTTAAGTTTTAATGTTATTTTTATTGGTTTTATTTTCATTTTCAATGTACTATTTTTTCCATTGTAATATTTTAATTTAAGACTGTTAATGTTATTATTTGGTTTTATTGAATTATTTTAAGTTAATTATTATGATATATATATTTTTTCAAAAAAAAAATTATTATGATATATGTTAATTACATATAAAAATTGTTGATTTGAAAACATTTGTTTTGAATTAAAATACATATTAGTTCATTAATAAAAAATTTAAAATTAAAAAATAATTAAAATATAGTCAACATTATACTCAGTTGAAAAATCTCAACAAAATATTTCTAATAGTATAATTTTTATACGGATTACATTTATAAATTAAAAATTATATATAATTAATTGAGTTTAATAAAAAAGTGTGAAAAAGGAGATAGAAAGAAAAATAATATTATTTTAATGGAATAGTGAAATGAAAATCCAAAATTGGATCTTCAATTTTGAAGAACCAAAACCAGTCTTCATTTTGTGGTCTTCATTTTAAAGATTGTCTAGACACGTCAACCAATTGCCTGGACACGTCATCGCATAATAACGATCAAATACCTATGTTTCCAGCTAAGTCATCGCATATGTGGTGACATGCTGATGCAGCCGTCAAAGACAATACGGCAAACTAAGGTTTGGATTTCATGGAGTGGAGGAATCGACTCAAAGACGAAGGGTGCGAAAAGAAGGAAGCAAAAACTCGGAATGGTTTTAACTGTCAGAATGGGAAAATTTCGGGGGCCTTTTCAGAGGGCAAACGAACTCCAAATTAACATTATAATATGTTTCCGAAAAGCCCAAGACGAGCCCTACATATGTTATGAAGACTTCGTCCTCCATAACAGATCACAACAGGCCCAAATTTGGCCATTTAGATTATTGCGCGAAGACTTGAGCTGGACAACAGCTGGACACTGTGAGCTGGACGAGATGATCAGGTCTAAACTGCGTGGACCTCTACAGAGGGCATATGGGATCGAATCATCTATTATAATATGTTTCTAGAAAGCCCAAGACGAGCCCTACAAATGTTATGAAGACTCCATCTTCTATAATGGGCTCCAGCATGTCCGAATTTGGCTGTTAAGTTTCGTGCGCAGCAAGACAATTGTTGCTTTAATTATTATTTCCAATTATCTTCATGATTTGATTTATTATATCAAATTCAATTTCCTTTTTAGATAGGTTTTTAATGTTTTAGGATTCTTTTGATTTTAGGAGATTTGATATCTTTTCCATTTAGGATTCTTTCCCGTTTGTTTAGGATTTTCTTGTTAGTCAAGTTTTGCAATTCTATTTAAGTAGATTGTATTAGGGTTTGAAAGATAGTTTTTGATTTAATAAAAATACCAGAGAATCGTTTCTCATCAAAAGCTGTCTTTCAAACCCTAATACAATCTACTTAAATAGAATTGCAAAACTTGACTAACAAGAAAATCCTAAACAAAAAGGAAAAGAATCCTAAATGGAAAAGAAATCAAATCTCCTAAAAATCAAAAGAGTCCTAAAACAATAAAAACCTATCTAAAAAGGAAATTGGATTTGATTTAATAAAATCAAATCATAAAATAATTAATAACCTAATTACATATAAACTAAAAGGAAATAAAATAAACGTACGGAATCATGACAACAATTAAAAACCATAAAACTCGAAACAGCTGTCTTGGTGCGCCAGAAACTAAACTGCCAGATTCGGATATTCTGCGGCCCGTTATAGAAGACGGAGTCTTCATAACATTTGTAGGGCTCGTCTTGGGATTTCTGGAAACATATTATAATAGATGATCTGACCTCATATGCCCTCTGTAGAGGTCCACGAAGTTCAGCCAGGATCATCTCGTCCAGCTCTCGTCCATCTTCGCGCAATAATCTAGATGGCCGAAATTGGACCTGTTGTGATCTGTTACGGAAGACGGGGTCTTCATAACATATGTAGGGCTCATCTTGGGCTTTCCGGAAACATATTATATTGTTGATTTGGAGTTCGTTTGCCCTCTGAAAAGCCTTCCGAAATTTTCCCATTCTGACAGTTAAAACCATTCCGAGTCTTTTCTTCCTTCTTTCCACACCCTTCGTCTTTGAGTCGATTCCTCCGCTCCATGAAATCCAAACCTTTGTTTTCCGTGTCGTCTTTGACGGCTGCATCACATGCCTGCCAACGTCATCACATGATTACTGAGAATAAGGACAATAGTAAACATCCAACACTTTTATCCATTATTTATATCTAACTTGACGTGGCAGCTGACATGACATTTCCTTATCAGCTGACACATCATTACACCTTTTAATCTTTTTCAAACGCTATTTTTAACCCCATTCAATTTGTAAATAATCTTATATAAAACAAAAAACAAAAAATAATTTTATAATCATTCCACATGTATGTCCTTGGTCCCTGTAAAATCGATTCATTCAAACGGGGTTCAAGACTTCAAGTTCATTTTCCAGGTGGAGTGCAAAACATGAAGCTGCGTGTTGTTGTCTGATGATGATTTTTAGACTCCATTTTGAAGCAAATCCCACCAGAAGCTGCCACTGGTGGACACCTCTCACTCGACGCCATTTTTTCCTCTTCTCAGATCTACCAAAAAAAAAAAAAAACGTAAATAATTAAAAAAAAAATACAAAATACAAAATATCTTGGTATCTCTTCGATTTTCTTCTTCTATTGTCTCATCGTCAAGTAAAAAAATAATACAATTTCAACAACAAATCATATTCTTCAACGTCAGTACTTAAACATTTGATCCGATTTTCGTATAAATTTTTCTGTTTAAAACAAACAAATAAAATGATAAGATTTTTTAGATAGATCGATCGATCGGTCTCTCTTCTACTTCGACGATCAATCTATCTGTCCATTTATTGAGATTGATTTTTGATTAACCATTGAATGACGGTGCTGCTAGGTGTTGTGTTGTGTTCTTGATGAAGACGATTGCTGGTTGTATTTGAACTAGAAAAATGAGAAAAAAAAAAAAAAAAAAAAACCTAGATCCAGATTGTGAAATGTCAAAATTAGTACTCTCTCAAGTCTCAAGTCTCAATTACGATAATAATATTATTATTTATTTAATATATATTTTTAAAAATAAATAAATCCATTTCAAGTTGGAATTGGACTTTCTTTTTTAATTTATAGGTATTTTCTTTTTTAATTTATAGGTATTTATGACAAAAATAATTTATGTGGCGTTCGAATGGGATGAAAAAAATTAATTTTTATTTTTTGTTATATATAAAAGTATTTACAAATGGAATAGAATTAAAAATTAAGGTTTGAAAAAGATTAAAAAGTGTGATGACATGGCAGCTGACTAGAAAGTGTCATGTCAGCTGCCACATTAAATTGGATGTAAAATATGGATAAAATTGTTGGATGTCTAGTACCAGGGGCGAATCCAGGATTTTCTATACAACGGGGCTGAACTAAATTATAGGGTATATGTTCGCTTGTCATTATAATCTATAACTTACATTAATTTTCGATTAGAAAATCAATCAAATGCTAAAATAAAAATTCAGAGATATGTGACAATACAATCTAAGAATTATTAAATTTTATTTTACAATATTTGGTAAGTATTACATATAGGTCTTCCACTCTTTTTGCCCACACGTATCAAAATTATTTAAACATGTGATCTATACCAAATAAAAGACAATAATCATATTATTAGTCAAATATCACTACCTAATAGTTTCAAGTTTCAACTCACTATTTAATTAATTAAATACAATGAGACATAATTAATTTTATTAAAGTTTCAATTCATCAATCTCAATCTCAAATATAAAAATGTTTTTTTTTTTTTTAATTATTGAAAATAACAAACAAATCATAATTATTTATTTTGTTCAAAATACTTTTAATCACCAAATAGTAAAATAAAAAAATAAAAATAAAAAAAATAAAAAAGTTCCAACAAGCTAATACACAAATAATTGTATCTATATGCCCTATAATTCTAATAATAAACGAATCACAAACAAATTTAATTAAATCAAACTAATCATAAATCAATTTTAATGTAATAAAGAAACCCTAAAAAAAAAAAGAAAAAAAAAGGAAATAATAAAATAATATACTAGTAAATAGAAAAGAATAAACATTTTTACCTTTTTAAAACTTGTAATTGGTAAATTGACCTACTTAAAACTTGGAATGTGGTCTACTAGCAACTGTATAAATTTGGCCACTTAAAACTTGAAATTTTTTTTCTAAAATGGTAGACGGGCGCAGCCCCCATTACCATTCCCTCCCCTCCCCCCCGAATTATTGTCTACCATTATCCTGAGAATAAAGTCTCAGCGTCAGCTCGTGATTGAATAAGTGGCCACCTGGCTGGGCACGTCAACAAATTGGACCTGAATAGATAGTGACGTGTTCACTCACGTCATTAAAGAAGGTTTGACTTTGACCAGACAGATCATCATCTGGTTTCGTCCTCTGAAATGTCTCTATTTTCTCTCTCTGTGAAAAATTGGTGCAGCGATGAAGAATGAAGAAGGAAGATGGATCCCAAACTCAAAGCGACGTGTCGTATCATTCTCTATCTGGTCTCGGTTGCTAACCGACCGCAGCCGAGCTTCACTGTTTTTTTTTTCCCGATATGAGAGGCAGGCAACAAAACCTTCAAAAACCTTAACAATGGCTAATCGAGTGAGTTCTGCTGGGTACACTTGCAAGAAGTTCGTCTTTTTATGCTCTACTTAGACACACTGTTTTGTATTTGTAGCTGTAAATGAACCTAAATTAGAATAAACTAGCTGCTAATTATGAGTATTCATACTTCAAGTTTTGATTTTTCTGCTGGTTTCTTTGTTGTTGATGGCGTGTCTGTGTAATGTCTATGGAACCTGCATTTGAAATATGAATGATGGATTTTAAGTTACATTGGCATTTGAAGAACAGATTTCAACTTCTATACTCTGCAATCTCTCAATTGGTATAGTTATATAGCATAAAACAAGTCTGCAATCTCTCAGTTGGGCCCAGTGACTATGAATTATACTCTGTTTTGCCAACACCAGAAAATCAACTTTGAACATAATGATTATAAGCTAATAAGGTTAATAAAATTGTAATAAATTTACTTATGATGGATTAATGTAATAGAAATCCATGATTATTTTTAATATGAACAACCTGTTATTAATACATTACCACAAAAAGAAAGAAAAACAAAAGTGGGTTCGGTGGTTTCGATTGTTTTGGTTTGAGTCCTATGGATTATACTTGATAGGCACAAGGCAAAGAGGTATCTTCTTATGGACAGTGAGGCCAAGCTCCTCTTCCATGCTCAAATCCTCTGTCTTCATTCCATTAGGCAGCTTCCAATCAAAGTGATAGAGAAGATTTCCAAGAATAAACTCAAAAGTTGCAGTCGCCATTGTTATTCCTGGACAGACTCTCCTTCCGGAACCAAATGGAAGCAACTCAAAATTCTGTCCTAGGAAATCAATGCCAGTGGCCTCGTTTTCGAACCTCTCCGGGTAGAATTCTTCAGGGTTCTTCCAGGTTTCTGGGTCTCGTCCAATCGCGAAGACATTTACTTGGATTCTCGTGTTGGGATAAACATCATAACCACCAATCTTAATGTGTTGTTGAGCTAGATGAGGGATCATTAGCACTGATGGTGGATGTAACCTGAGAGTTTCTTTGAATACCATATTCAAGTATTTCAGGTTTTCACAAACTGTTCCTTCAACAAGCTGTGGCTTGTTGATCATCTCCCCAACTGAGCTTCTGATTTCAGCTTGGAGCTTTTTCATCACTCTAGGATTCTTCATTAGCTCTGCCATTGCCCACACAAGAGTAACAGAAGTCGTGTCTATCGCTCCGAGAAATATATTCTGAAATATGTCAAATCCGTTTATCAAAAATTTATAATTAGCATAGTATAGGATGTTACATTACAAAATTTGTATAATTATACTAATAGATAAATAAAATCCTGATTAGAAAAACACTTTCAAACACACCCTTAAAAGAAATCGATGTTATATGATGTTCTTGTACAAAATCAGTATAATTACAGGATTAGAAAAATTAAACCCTCTTTAGGAAAACACTTTCAAACACACCCTTAAAAAGAAATCAATGTTTTGAGTCTTACCATGAGGATTGCCTTGATATGATCTTGAGTTAAACTTCCTCCACCACTTTGATTCTTCAACAATCTAAGCAAAGAATCAACAGTATCTTCATTTTCTGGAACCGGCCTACGAGGATCAAGATGTTCATCAATCACCATCTGATAAAACTCATCAAATTCATGGAAAGACTTTTCCCTTCTAGCATGAAGTCCAGTAAAAACATCTACAATCCACCCCACATAAGGGAAAAAATCAGCTGCTGCAAAACTCCCTAACATGGCCATTGCTTCTTGAATAACTTTCTCATGCTTTGAGTTTGGTCCATTCTGAAACTGCTTTCCCTGGTAACTTCTTCCACAAACAATCTTGCAAATAATACTATCTAACACGTAGAACATTTTCTCACTAAGATTCACAGGGATATTAGGGCTTGTTTGGGAGATTAAATCAATGAGAGAAGCAACTGATTCTTCTCTAACAGAAGCAAAAGATTTGACTCTCTTGGAGCTAAAAAGCTCCAAGACACAAATTTTTCTCATCTCTTTCCAATAATCACTGTATGGAGAAAAAGCAATATCCAAGAAATTGTAGGAGAGTCTTCTAGGGCCTTGGGTGAGAGGTCTACTACAACATTCAAGATCATTTGTTTTCAGTACTTGTTTGGCCATTTCTGGAGAGGAAATTACAAGAGTTGGGACTTTGCCTAGTTGTAAGAGCATGATTGGACCATATTTTTGTGACAGTTTTTGAAGGGAACGGTGTGGCAATTTTCCAAGTTGGTGGAGATTTCCTATGATCGGAAGCTTTGGTGGGCTTGGAGGCTGATTAGGGTTTTTCTGTTTGAGATTGAAAATGAAGAACAACGAAAGTAGTAGAAGAAGAAGAAGAAGCAAGAAGATGGAGAAGAAAGCCATGGCCTTTTTTTGTGGTTGGTTTTTTGTTAATAATAATTTGATGTCTTGTAATAAAGAGTAGTGTTGAACTTCTTTTTATAACTTCTTTTTATAATTTGATGTGGATCCCACAGTATGGATCTACGAGTGCGTAATGAATTTGGAAATGATTTTGATGTTGGAGATTTCAATCACGGGTATGAATTTGGACTTTTCATCTTAGATGAAATATCTAGTTGTATCACTTTAGAATTTTCTTACAAAAGAACAAAAATATATATATACTAAAATGCAATTTAGCCTACGCAACTTATTCAATTAATTTTTTTAATATATATATATATATATATTGACAATATTTATTTATCCACTTATCTAAACCAAGTATTTTTTTTTTGAAGCTTTTATCATTGGTAGTAATTTACTCAAACCCTAAGCTCGTCCATCTACCAGCTGAGCTACGCCATTGGATGCATTTTTTTGAATATACTTATTCAATTATAATATGTTATGTTCAATCGATAATCAATGAAACATGGTTTTTATGTTAAAATGATATAATTTTAGTGATGATAATGACTCGAACTTACGAAATTGTTAAATTAAATGAGTGTTATTTATCATCAAGTCACATTAAACGTCGAAATACATAATTTGATTAGTTATCCATATATGTGGCATAATATTATCGAGGTGGTCAGGTTCCTATATAAGTTTGATTAATTGTCAATACATATACATGGTATAATATTATCAGGTCGATACACTTTATATAAACATATATATATATATATATATATATATATATATATACATGTGTGTGTTTTTTTTTTAACTGCACAATTTCATATATATATATATATATATATATATGAGATTAATTATTCATATACATAACCTAATATTATTAAGGTGGTAAGATGCATACACATTTGAGTAGTTATCCATGTATATAACGAAATATAATTGAATAGAATGCACAAACAAAATTGTAGTGAAAATTTTCTATCGTTCACAATAATTTCAACCTTTGCAGAAAAACATAGACAATTTTTTATTTTCTTAAGAAGACAAGTATGGATTTTCAATCTTTTCATTAGAGAATTTTCAACGCATGTAACCACTACAATTATGCCCAGTATAAAAAACATTTAAATGGTTATTCATGTCACATGATATGATATGATTGTATAGTGTATTGAAAATTTGTTCGGTCTATGTAAGGAAAATATCTTCGATACACCATGATAGATGCACTTAGCTAATAAATCCATGATATGATTGTTTATTGTGTTTCCTCTATTTTTTTCTGTTCAATAAAGTTTTGCTACTCTATATATATATATATATATATATATACAGTAGTTCTCTCATAAGGGATCCCTTATTTTAATTTCGGTAAGGACCACCATGAAATCATATCGATTTGAATGAATTTTAATCTGAATTTTTTTGTGGATGATAAGTAAATTGAAATCTACCTATGAATAAAATTTGAGAATTTTTCAAGCACGAAAACTATTTTTCTTGAATTTCCTATATTTCGCCTATTTTTCTAATGCCTTCATATTTAAAAAAATTGGTAAAAATGGTTTAAGTACTTGAAAAAATTTAAAATTTTATTCATAGGTAGATTTCAATGAACTTATCATCCACAAAAAAATTCAAATTAAAATTCATTCAAATCGATATGATTTCATGGTGGTCCTTACCGAAATTAAAATAAGGGATCCCTTATGAGAGAACCACTGTATATATATATATATATATATATATATATAAGACCTATACAGTTGTAGGATTAGCTGTGCCCAACTGACCAAACAAATTATGTTAATTTAATTAAAATGAAAACTACCGGACAAATGTCATCTCATCTACTAACATTCTCTTAAGTATCTGTAGTTCTCGAATAATATTCAACAAAAAAGGATATGAACATCTCCTTCTGTTAGCATTTAGTAGATTATTATTAGATATAATCATTGAATTAAAAAAATAGGATATTCTCTCTGAAAATTCAAAGAAGTTAAAAAAGGAAGTATCTCATTAATCTCCTCTCACTGATCTCCTCACGTTCTTATATCCTCTTGTTGTTAAGGAGACTTGTTGCATACCAGATCAATCCTCCATTGGTAGTGGAATGTTTCTTATTTATTTTTGGAACAAATTTATAATTGTGATAAATTATAAGGTCATTTTTGACATTATTTTAACAATTTTCTATTTAATTCAATAAATGAAATAACAAATTTATCATTGAACCTTAAAAATTAAAACCAACAGTTGACTATAGGGGAATATATGTGTAATTAAATTTTGACAAATTCAAAGCATTGGGGCGAATGGTAATGGGGGCTGCACGGGGCTGCAGCCCCGTCTACCATTTAGAATTTTTTTTTCAAGTTCCAAGTGGAAGTGGCCAAATTTATACAATTGCTAGTATATCAAATTCCAAGTTTTAAGTAGGTAAATTTACCAATGACTAGCAGGGGGCGAATGATAATGGGGGCTGCAGCCCCGTCTACAATTTTAGAAAAAAAAAAAAATTCAAGTTCCAAGTTGCCAAATTTATACAATTGCTAGTATATAGACCAAATTCCAAGTTTTAAGTAGGTCGATTTACCAATGAGTGTCGATATTTACACCCCTAAAAAATCATATGTACACCCCTTTTGTATCCATACCCCCATTAAAAATTTCATAATACTATAATTTGCAAGCACACCCCACACATTATCGAAAATATCATTTCTCTTTAGCTTTTGATTAAATAATGTAAATTAAAAATAATTATTAAATAATTAAAGTAAAAACATAAATGTGGAGGAGCGGAGCCTCTCCCTTTCGGCTACCAGCCTCCCACCACGCCTCCCCTTTTTTTTTTTTTTTTTTTAATTGTTATTTTAACTTGTTTTTAATTAAATTAAATGGTTTTTTATTTTAATATATTAATTTAAATCATCAATATTTATATTTAATTCATAAATATTTATATATTTAAAAATAAAAGAAAGAATTGCAAACACATCTGACTTCACCAAACCACAACTTTTTCTCATAAGAAAACAAGAGATTGAGCCATGCCATTTCTCTGACGAGAAACAGGAAGGCATTTAGCAACTCCCAAGTCCTTACATCATCAGTTACAACTTACAGCACCAGAATTATTCAATAAAGAATTAGAACTATTAATCTCCACGATGACATTACCGACCTACATCAGATTCCAGCCATAAACATGATAGTTGCAGACCTTTAGCCAAGTTCAAAAAAAATTATATACGTTCAAAATATCAATTATTGCATCTATTTGATATATAAGGTGCATTAATTATTATTTTAATAGTTTTATTGAAGGGTAGTGTTGGAATTTTTGAAAAAAATATTAATATGAGGTGTACATACAATTTTAAAGTGGTGTAAATATCGTCACTCTTTACCGATTACAAGTTTTAAGTAGGTCAAACTACAGAATTGCAAGTTTTAAAATGGCCCAACCTAAGTTGTTAAGTGTTCAAGCCCAATATTCTTTTATGTTAATTTAAAATTATCAAATTGCGATAAATGGCCCACCTCTTGACTCTTTAGTTGCGTGCCTTTTCTTTATGTTCTTTAAATCTCTATCTACCCCACTGAATTTTTTTAATAATCTTGAGACTATATTTGCAAGAACTCTTTCTATATACAAGATAAAAATGTTTATTCTTTGCTATTTACTAGTATATTATTTTATTATTTACTCTTTTTTTTTTTTTTTTTTAGGGTTTCCTTATTACATTAAAATTGATTTATGATTAGTTTTATTTAATTAAATTTGTTTGTGATTCGATTGTTACTAGAATTATAGGGCATATAGATACAATTATTTGTGTGTTAGCTTGTTGGAACATTTTTTTTTTTTTTTTTTTACTACTTGGTGATTAAAAGTATTTTGAACAAAATAAATAATTGTGATTTGTTTGTTATTTTCAATAATTAAAAAAAAAAAAAAACCTTTTTATATTTGAGATTGAGATTGATGAATTGAAACATTAATAAAATTAATTATGTCTCATTGTATTTAATTAATTAGATAGTGTGTTGAAACTTAAAACTATTAGATAGTGATATTTGGCTAATAATATGATTATTGTCTTTTATTTGGTATAGATCACATGTTTAAATAATTTTGATATGTGTGGGCAAAAAGAGTGGAAGACCTACATGTAATACTTACCTAATATTTTAAAATAAAATTTAATAATTCTTAGAATGTATTGTTACATATCTTTGAATTTTTATTTTAACATTTGATTGATTTTCTAATTGAAAATTAATGTAGGTTATAGATTGTAATGACAAGAGAATATATACCCTAGAATTTAGTTCAGTCCCATCGGATAGAAAATCATGGATTCACCCCTGGGATTAGTTATAAAGTTATAGTATCTTATTGTAAAAAATAATAATAAAAAAAATTTATAAAAAAAAAAAAAACTAACTAAAAAACTAAAAAAGACAAATGTTATAAAATTCCAACTCTGTGTGCTAGAATAGATTACAAAATCCCATCAAGTACAGTAATCAAGTTTCAGATTCAATTAATGATTTTATAATTACACTTTTTCTTTATTATATCCAATAATTATAGAGAATTTTCTTCTACATCAATTCGTTCGTTGACTATCCATATATGTGGTATAATATTATTGAGGTGGTTGAGTTCATATATAAGTTTGATTAATTATCAATACATATACTTGCTTGTGGTTTTTGGTTTGTGGTTTTTTTAGCATTATTTAATAATAATTGCTTTGCCATTTGCAAAAAAAAATTATCAATACATATACATGGCATAATATTATCGGGCAGATACAATTCATATGTTTTTTCTTTTGTAACTGAACAATTCAGATGGCTCATGTGGTTAGAGAGCAGAGAACAAGTTTGGAATCTCAATTGGTCTTTTTTTTTTTTCTTAAATAATAATATAATAATTCGATGTCGTGTAATGAAGAGAAGTGACTTATATAAGATGTGGATCCCACGAGACATGTATGTGCGTAATGAATTTGGACATGATTTGATGTTGGAGATTTCAATCGCGGGGTAGGATTTCATGCCGAGATAAAATATCTCGTTGTGTCACTTTGGAATTTTCTTACGAAAGGAAAAAAAAAAAAAAAAATCTTAATTTTTTATTTTTTTAATATACATATTCAATTATAATATGTCATGTTCAATTGATAATAATAAAACATGGTTTTTATGTTAAAATGATATAATTTTAGTGGTGATAATGACTGAACATAAGAAATTATCAAATTAAATGAGTGTTATTTATCATTAAATCACATTAAATGTTAGTATACATAATTTGATTAGTTATCCATATATATGGCATAATATTATCAAGGTGGTTGGGTTCATATATAAGTTTGATTAGTTGGGTTCATATTTGTTGCAGTAGAAAGGGAGGGATGTCAGTGGTGTTGTAAAAGTTGGTGTTGCAATCGATGTATTGTTTGTGGTGCAAATTCTAGAAAGTGTGGGTAAGGGTGCCGTTATCAAGGGGTGTAGTAAAAGTTGATGAAGCAGTCGATGTATTGTTTGTTGTGAAAATTCTGGAAAGTGTGGGTTGAGCAAGTGGGTTCTAGAGATAAGAAAGGGCATGGGGTGTTGTTTTGTCAGTGAATGGTCGATGCACAGCTAAAAAGATAGGGTGTGGGGTTTGAAAAGATAAAGCCAAGCCTTGTTTTATGCTTTTTCTCAGGTCTTTTGGATTTTGTCTTGTTTTGTTGTTTTTTCTTCTTGTTTTTGCTAGTGCTCTTTGTGTAAGCTTCGGTTGTGCTTGCTTCAAGGTTGTTGTTATGCTTTGCGTGTAGCTCGTTCTGGCCTTGTTTGGTTTGTTTAATAAAATCTTGCTGTTCAAATTTTTTTTATCAATATATATACATCGCATAATATTATCGGGGTGATACAATTCATATATACATGTGATTAATTATCCATATGCATAACCTAATATTATTAAGGTGGTCAGGTGCATACATATTTGATTAGTTATCCATATGTATACCGTAATATTATTGGATAAAATGCACAAACAAAATTGTAATGAAAATTTTCTATCATTCACAATAATTTCAACCTTTGCAGATAAGCATGGACAATTTTTTTTTTTTTTTTTTTTTTCTTAAGAAGACAAGTATGGATTTTCAATCATTTCATTAGAGAATTTTCAACGTATCTAACCATTACAATTATGTCTCGCATAAAAAAAACATTTAAATGATTATTCATGTCACATGATATGATATGATTGTATAGTGTATTGAAAATTTATTCGGTCTATATAAGGAAAACATCTTCAATACACCATGATAAATAGATGCACTTAGCTAATAAATCCATGCCATATTAATTATTTAGATTTAGTTACTATATAAGACTTGCATAGTTGTAGGATTAGTTATAAAGTTATAGTGTCTTATTGTAAAAATAATGATAAGAAGAATAAGAATATAAAAAAAAACTAAAAAAAGACAAATGTACGTTATAAAATTCCAACCATGTGTGCTAGAATCTAGATTTCAAAATCCCTTCAAGTACAGTAATCAAGTTTCATATTCAATTAATGATTTTATTACACTTTTTCATTATTATATCCAATAATTATAGAGAACTTTCTTCTACATCAGTTCGCTCGTTCACTATAAACTAAGTATCTTGGGTAGATAATGAAAATTTTATGGATATTTCTGAATTTTGTAAATCATACTAGATTTAACAGGTACAATATTGTAACACACACATACATACACATATAATTTTCTCATTTCTTATTTCATTAGCTCCCTCAAACCATATGATTTTTGCAAAGTTGAACAGTAGCATTATTTTAACTTATATCGGTCATGTTAATGTATTTACAAAAATTAAACGATAGCGTCATACATTTTATTTTCTTTTTCGTTTTTGGAATAGGTTTACAAACAACTAGATGTAACAATTCTGGCATGAATTTGTGAAGGGACAACTTAATATAACTCTATGATTTAGGATACAAATCAATTCAAACAGGTACAAATAAGTAATTTTATGAAAAACTATAAACAAATAAAATTGGTAAAATAAAACTAGAAACAAATAAAAATAAAAGAACTAATTAACAAAATTTTAGCATACTGCAAACTACTATAAGTCTTTTCAATTCCCTTTCTTTTGTCATTGTGATAAGGATGTAAAATTAAGGGATAATTATCCCGGTGGCCATCAATTTGATGACACACTATCAAAATGGCTACTAGATTGAGAATTAGTTTCAAAATGGCCATTTTTGGCAAAACATGTGACACTAATAACCATTCCATCTAATTCCATCAAATGAGTGGCATTTTGGTAAATAAGGGAATGACATTAATTTATTTTAGATATTTTTGGAAATAAATTTTTTCTTTTGTTTTATGAAATGAATAATTATATTTAGTGTGTATATATATGTATAACATATCTCAAATATATATATATATATCTTTTTTGAGAAGATTAATGTTACAAAATTTAAAAAATCTAAAAAACAAAGAATAGACACGTGTATTGATCTAAACCATTTCTTTTGTATTTTGAAACGAATAATTATATTTAGTGTGTGTAAATACACACACACACACACACACACACACACAAAATATAATTATTCGTTTAAAAAAACAAAAGAAAAAATTGATTTCCAAAAAATATCTAAAATAAATTAATATTATCTCCTTATTTTCCAGAATGTCACTAATTAAAAAAATTGATTTTCATAAAACATCTAAAATAAATTAATGTCATCCACTTATTTATTAAAATACCACTCAATGGATGGAATTAGATGAAATTGGATGAAATGGCTATTAGTGTCACACTTTTCGCCAAAAATGGATATTTTGAAACCAATTTCCAATTTAGTGGCTATTTTGATAATGTGTCATCAAATTGATGGCCACCAGGGTAATTATCCCTAAAATTAATTTCATGCTAATCCAAGGAAATAGGAAGGGAGAAGAAATAAAGAATTTTTTTAAAAGTATTTAAATGAGTGAATAATGAAGTTCACGTAGGTAGAATGAATAAGTAAAAGAGATTAAAAAAACACATTAAGGAGGAAAGATTAAAAATAAATAAGGAAAGACTGAAAGACAATTATTAAAGTTGAGGAGAGAGAAGAGAGGAAATAGGAAATGATATAAAAAAATATTAATGGAAGAGAGAGAAAGGTTGATTAATGTGTTGATCTTGTCCATCCAAATAACTAGGATCCAATGGATACAAAAGTGTGTTAAAAAATGTGTAAAAAAATGAGATCATGGATCATGCCCCTATATATATATATATATATATATATAGTCTTTCTATTATTAGTTCGTCCTGACAATAAATATATCAGGACGAAGAATGTGGACCACTGACTATGGAGAAGTTTTAATAAATGCATACACTAACAATAGAAAGACTATATATATATATATATATATATATATAAAAATAAAAGGAAAATACTAATATTCAGATTTAGATCTTAATCTGTTGTGCTGATGATCTTTGTCCTGAACTTGAATTTTAAAATGCAGAATACAAATAATTTCTTACAAAGACATGTGATGCTCATCTTGAGCTTCTTCTACTCCGTTGAATTGCAAATAAAGGTTGTATAGAAAAATTCAGATGGCTCATGTGGTTAGATATCAGAGAACAGGTTTGCAATCTCAATTGGTCTGTCATCTATGAATTTTACTCTGTTTGAATATACTCTGTTTTGCCAACACCAGGAAATTGCAGGTTTTTGGAGTTTCATGATCTTCTCTCATCATGATTGTAACTTATAAGCTAATAAGCTTAATAAAATTGTTATAAATTTACTTATGATGGATTCTAATAGAATTCCATGATTATTTTCAATATGATCAAACTGGTTATTATGATAAGATCTTGGGTGCAGCGTGATGCATGGTGCATCCCTACTATTATGTTGCCATGTAAGCAAAGTCTACACCCAAGTTTTTGCCAGTCATTACATGTGAATATAAAAAAAAAGTGGGTTCGGTGGTTTCAATTGTTTCTGTTGAGTCCTGCCAATTATATACGCTTGATAGGCATAAGGCAAAGAGGTATCTTCTTTTCGACAGTGAGGCCAATTTCCTCTTCCATGCTCAAATCCTCTGTCTCCATTCCATCAGGTAGCTTCCAATCAAAGTGATAGAGAAGATTTCCAAGCACAAACTCGAAAGCTGCAGTTGCCATTGTCATTCCAGGACAGACTCTCCTTCCGGATCCAAATGGAAGCAACTCAAAATCCTGTCCTCCGAAATCAATGCCAATGGCCTCGTTTTCGAACCTCTCTGGGTAGAATTCTTCAGGGTTCTTCCAGGTTTCGGGATCTCTTCCGATCGCAAAGACATTTACATGGATTCTCGTGTTGGGATAAACATCATAACCACCAATCTTAATGTGCTTTTGAGCTAGATGAGGGATCGATAGCACTAATGGTGGATGTAACCTGAGAGTTTCTTTGAATACCATTTTCAAGTATTTCAGATTTTCACAAACTGCTTCTTCAACAAGTGGCTTGTTAATCTTCCCAGCAGAGCTTCTGATTTCAGCTTGGAGTTTTTTCATGACTCTAGGATTCTTCATTAGTTCTGTCATTGCCCACACAAGGGTAACAGAAGTCGTGTCTATTGCTCCGAGAAATACATTCTGAAATATGGCAAACCCGTTTATCAAAAAAATTTAATTAGCACCGTGTATGATGTTACTGTATAATTACAATAGCAGTTAATAATCATTAGAAAGATTAATTTAAAATTTATATGAATAGAAATTAAAAAAGTATTTTTAGTATAGTATAAACACCTAAAAAACACACTTTAAAAGAAGGGTGAAAATGGAAACTAGCCAAAAATTAAGGAAGTTTATTGTTTTTAGCCTGAATTAGTATTGTGATTGTTTTTGTCAAAAAATCCACTTTTCGGAACAAAATGTCCTTCATTCAGAAATTTTGCCTGGTGTGTTTAGTCGTTTTGTTCTGGTGTGTTTAGTCGTTTTTGTCTAGTGTGTTTAGTCATTTTTGCCTGGTGTGTTTAGTCGTGTTTGCCTAGTGTGTTTAATTCCTTTTTGTCTGGTGTGTTTAGTCATTTTTACCTGGTGTGTTTAGTCTTTTTTTTACCTGATGTGTTTAGTCGTTTTGGCCTGGTGTGTTTAGTCGTTTTGTTCTGGTGTGTTTAGTTATTTTTTCCTGGTGTGTTTAGTCGTTTTTCCTTGGTGTGTTTAGTCATTGTGCTGGTGTGTTTAGTTAGTCCGATGTGTTTAGTTGATTATAACTGGTGTGTTTAGTCTGGAAAAAAAAAAAATCAAATCTGGAAACCCAAACCCAAACCCAACCATAACCACAACTACAACCACAACCCATACTTTACATCCGAAAAATCAACCACAACCACAATCCAAACTCAAATCCAAACCTTTTTAAATCTGAAAATTTTTCAACAAAAAAAAAACTGAAATTTTTAAAAAATCTGAAAATTTTTATTTAAAAAATCTAAAATTTTTTGTTTAAAAATACATGATTTTTTTTAAAAAATCTGAAAATCAACCACAACCACAACTCATACTTGAAAACGAGTGAGAAGAAGGTGTGAAGAGGAAGATCTGAAAAAGATCTGAAAATTTTCAACCAAAAAAAAAACTGATTTTTTTTAAAAAAAATCTGGAAAAAATGAGTGTTGAAGGCATGAAGAAGATGAAGGTGTGAAGAAGAAGAAGAAGGCGTGAATTGTGAAGAAGAAGAAGAAATCGTGAAGAAGAAGAAGAAGAAGAAGAAATCGTGAAGAAGAAGAAGAAGAAGGCGTGAAGGAGAGAGAGAAAGGCTGCAGAAATAATGAGAGAGACAAGGAGAGAGAAGAGGTTTTGAAAACTAATGAGGGGCGTTTTTGTCCAAAAGGTGGATTCTTTGACAAATACAATTAGTTTACTAATTTGGGCCAAAAACAATCAACTCCCTTAATTTTTGGTTAAAAAGGGCTATTTCCTCTTAAAAGAATCAAGCACCCGTACAATGAAAAGCTAATACGTAAAAAATCTACGTGATGAGTCACTGAGTGGTACCATGAAGATTTTCTCTTCGATAATATTCTAGAGGATTAAAAAAAAAAAAAAAAAAAAAAAAAAAAAAACCCTAAAAGAAAGCAATATTTTGATTCTTACCATGAGGATTGCCTTGATATGATCTTGGGTTAAAATTCCTCCATCACTTTGATTCTTAAACAATCTAAGCATAGAATCAACAATGTCTTCATTTTCAGGAACCGGCCTATGAGGATCAAGATGTTCATCGATCACCATCTGATAAAACTCATCAAATTCATGGAAACACTTCTCTCTCCTAGCATGAAGTCCAGTAAAAAAATCTACAATCCACCCCACATAAGGAAAAAAATCAGCTGCTGAGAAACTCCCTAACATGGCCATTGCTTCTTGAATAACTTCTTCATGCTTTGATCCATTTTGAAACTGCTTTCCCTGGTAACTTCTCCCACAAGCTATCTTGCAAATGATATTATCTAACAAGTAGAACATTTTCTCACTAATATTTACAGGGTTAGGGCTTGTTTGGGAGATGTGATCAATGAGAGAAGCAACTGATTCTTCTCTAACAGAAGCAAAAGACTTGACTCTCTTGGAGTTAAAAAGCTCCATGACACAAAATTTTCTCATCTCTTTCCAATAATCAGTGTAGGGAGAAAAAACAATATCCAAGAAATTATAGGAGAGTCTTCTAGGGCCTTGAGTGAGAGGCCTGCTGCAACATTCAAGATCATGTGTTTTGAGGACTTGTTTGGCAATTTCTGGAGAGGAAATTACAATAGTTGGGACCTTGCCTAGTTGTAAGAGCATGATTGGACCATATTTTTGAGACAGTTTTTGAAGGGAACGGTGTGGCAATTTTCCAAGTTGGTGGAGATTTCCTATGATTGGAAGCTTTGGTGGGCTTGGAGGCTGATTTGGGTTTTTATTTTTGAGATTGAAAATAAAGAACAATGAAAGTAGTAGTAGAAGAAGAAGCAGCAGCAAGGAGAGCAAGGAGAAGAAATCCATGGCCTTTTCTGAAGGTTTTTTTTTTTTTTTTTTTTTTTTTTTTTTTTTCTTATACTTAGAAGTGTTTAATTAGAGCTTCCTTATATAGTGGACGGATTCAAATCACTTGTCCAAAAATGGTGTCTCAATTTATGTCTAACTAACCAAATTGGTCCATGTCAACCACTATCATTTACATTTAATTATGTTTTTAAAAAAGTGTGTGCACACGCCCAATTTGGTTGGTTAAACACAAATTTGGACATCATTTTTGAATAGGAGATTTGAATCCATAGTGGACACCACCACCCTATGTGGCAGCTGGAAGGTAAGAGCGCTCTTTCCACTTGGTAATATCTTATCAGGTTCGAGTGGCTGACACCACATAATGTACATTTATATTTTAAAAAAGACGTACAGAAATTATATATCACGTGGTACATTCATGTCGAGAATATACTGCTTTGTGTGACTTTCCATCTCGATCAGCTTCTTGGATTCTTATGTTATTTTGGTATTTATTACATAGCAAAATATCTTTGATTGTCCAATTATAGCATATCTTATCATATATATATATATATATATAGAGAGAGAGAGAGAGAGAGAGGTATTATCACTAAAGTCCCTACTTATTTTTGAATTGCCACCTATTTGAACATCTTTGTTATATTAGCAACTCTAATCCCTTCTTTTTCTAAAATACATCACTTTAGTCCATTTGATCAAATTACTAACAGTCAACTATAACTAAATGTATAAAAGATCAATTTTGCCCCTAAAAGTTTTTTGTTATTACATTTTAATTTTCTAAAATTTCTTTCAAATTCTTTTTATATTTTAATATTAAATTATAATCAAATTAAGAACAAAAAAATTATTTTCTTAAAAAAAAACCAGGATTTTTTTATTATGAGCAAAATATTATTTTAAATATTTTAAATATCCAATCGATGATGAGATCTAGAACCATCGTTTCAACAAGACTAAAAAAAAAAATCCGTTGAATCTCGCCATGGTCTCCACCTTCTCCCTCACTGTAGACTCGCCTCCACCAGAGTCAAGCTCAACTTCCAAGAAAACCTGTTTGATTTTGTCTGTGGGATTAGATTGAAAGTGGGAGGTCCAATTCCGTGTAGATTAATTCTTCCTATTTGACAAGTCAGGTTTGAGGATTGAATGGTTGGTTGGTATGTCATATGGAAGTTGTTTTCATTTCATAGAGAATGAGAATGGTAGGTTTCCTTGTACATTGTTTGTTGGGATGTTGCTATTGGATTTGAGCTTGACTCTAGTGGAGGGAGAAGGTGGAGACTATGGCGAGAGAGTGATGATGATGATGGTGGAAGCGGTCTGCCGATGAACTATACGTGGAGATGAAATCAGGGTTTTTGCCATGGATTATTGGGAGGAGAGTTGAGTATTTCAGAGGTGGAGAGATGAGGAACGTTTGGAGAAGTGGAGGAGGAGAGGAGGTGAGAATTATTATTCAATGGATTTTTTTTTTTTTTAGTCTTGTTGAAACAATCGTCTTGATCTCCTCATCGATTGGATCTTAAAATTTTTATTTTTCTGTTTTTTAATATTTAAATTAATATTTTGCCCATGATAAAAAAAATCCTCTTTTTTTTTTTTTTTTTTTAAGAAAATAACTTTTTTTGTTCTTAATTTGATTATAATTTAATATTAAAAAATAGAAAGTATTTGATAGAAATTTTGGAAAATTAAAATGTAATAACAAAAAACTTTTAGGGGCAAAATTGACCTTTTATACATTTTGTTATAGTTGACTGTTAGTAATTTGGTCAAATGGACTAAAATAATGTATTTTAAAAAAAGAAGGGATTAGAGTTGTTATTATAATAAAGACGCTTAAATAGGTGATAATTTGAAAAAAAAGTAGAGACTTTAGTGATAATACCCCATAAATATATATATATATATATATATATATATATATATAATACTCTCCACTCACGTTAGACTTTCCTTGTTCTGTCCAAATCCTTCCAAGTCAAAGACGCCATTTTTTTCCTTGGTTCGGATGGAAATGATACTGAAACCGCTTCCAAAGACTCAGCGATAGGGTAGAGCGTAGTGACTACTCAGATGAAAGCTTCAGAGGAAGCGTGGTGTAGAGAGAGAGAGAGAGAGAAAATTCCATTAAATAGCCTTTAACATGAATTGGTAACAAAATCCAGTGTTGATGATCTCCAAATGTAAAGCATGCATGGAGATAACTTTAGAGATGCAATGACATAACACATAATAAACTCGTGACAACTGACAAGAATGCTTGCTTGCTTGCTTGCATTCGTATAAATTGCTTGAATATATATAAATATATATATATATATATATATATATGTATGTATATATAAATTCTATTATCAGTTCGAACTTACAAAAGTTATATCAGTTCCTTGAATGTGGGCCACTGGATTTAAATACTTTAACTTGGCTGTATGACTTGTCAGTCAAAGTATTTAAATCCAATGGCCCACGTACAAGGAACTGATATAACTTTTGTCAGTTCGAACTGATAATAGAAAGACTATGTATGTGTGTATATATATATATATATATATATATAGTCTTTTTATTGTCAGTTCGTCATGACAATAAATATATCAGGACGAAGAATGTGGACCATGGATTATGGAGAACTTTTGACAAGTGCATACACTTTGAGTTAAAGTATGTAAATCTAGTGGTCCACATTATTCGTCCTGATATATTTATTGTCAGGATGAAATGATAATAGAAAATCTGTATATATATATATATATATATATATACTCTAGTCAGGACGTCCTGAATTTATAATTTCAGGATGTCCAACAATAGCCATACATTCACATTGAGCCCACAACCACTTTTTACGTGTGTTGAGACTTGAGAGTGGGTTTCTGTTTTGCTTGTTTTTTCCTTCTTGTTGCCCTGTGTAACTGTGTTGGCTTGTGCCAGTCTATGGGGTTTTCATGCTATTTGGTGCTTGTGCCGGTCTATGGGGTTTTCGTTCTATTTGGTGCTTTCGCTTTATTTTTAGTAATAAAGTTCGATGTTTCAAAAAAAAAAAACTATCTGTATTCTAATTTCTAGCATTATAAATTAGAACCCTAGCAAACTTTTGTCAGACTCTTATGAAAAAAAAAAAAAAAAAAACTCTGTATTTTGTAATAAATTTCATTCCAATCTATAGACTCAAATGTGTCTCTTGATAAAGACACATCTCTTGGAAAAAGTTGCATCTATTGATAAAAAGACACATTTTTTTTTTTAGTGAAAAGACACTATTCTTGAATTATATTCAAAATTCCAACACATATAATGTGCCAATATATACCGACAACGTGTTAGATACAAATAAATAAAAATCACATGCATGGTCATTAAATGTGAAATTCAATTATTCAATTAGTTCCTTTTACGTACAAACATTTAATTAATTTCGGATCAGAAGTAATTATTTTGTATCAAATTCTTTGTTAATAGAAAAATGAAGCACGTATATGGTTCTCATTTAAAGTAAATTTAACAACAATCAAAACATTGCATTATTAAAGCTATTAGCTAGGTCTCAAATAATTCAGTACTGTTAGAAATACTAAACAAATGTTTGGTGGACAAGCAGTAGTACTACTAATGGCAGCCAAAATTTGTTCAATTTTTGTCAATTTTGTCCATACAAAAATTGTTCAATTAATTCCTTTTACGTACAATTACAAACATTTAATTAATTTCATATTAGAAGTAAATAGGATAAGGGGGCAGTAGAAAAAAAAAAGTGTTTTTAATGATTATTGTTTAGATGGTTATAAATATAAAAGAAAGGAAAGAAAACCAAATTTATTTGGAGATTGAAAATGAAGAACAATGAAAGTAGTAGAAGAAGAGGAAGCAAGAAGATGGAGAAGAAAGCCATGGCATTTTTTGTGGTTTTTTTTTTTTAAAAAAACAAAATAATAATTCGATGTCCTGTAATAAAGACAAGCGTTTTTTTTTTTTTTTTTTTTAATTACTAATAAAGACAAGCGTTGAATTAGGTCTTCTTTTCATAACTTATATAAGATGTGGACCCCAAAAGACACGTATGGGCCTATGAGTGCGTAAGTCATAACGAATTTGGACATGATTAGATGTTGGAAATTTCAATCACGTTGTATGAATTTGGACAACGTGATGAATTTGGACATATTAACTTATTAAGTAACTAAATTAACATAAAATAATTTATTTTTTTCACAAAAAGATAAAAAAAAAAAAAAAAAAAACAAATGGTTGAAGTTGAAGGCTGCTGCCAACTGCCACCTGATTTGACAGTAAAACGGAGGACAATTCCTCCATGGCTCCATACTTTTCATTTCCTTTTTTCAGTTTTTATTTAATTGTTCTAAACTTATTATTTTACAGTATTTTTTCAAAAATTATAATAAAGGGCATATTTGGTAACATTTGGGGTGTACTTACGTGTTATAACATTTTAAAAAATTAATGGGGTTTACATACGAAAAGGGGTGTACATATGGTTTTTAATTTCAGGGGTGTAAATATCATCAGGGTTGGTGTTGCTGGTCACTGGGGCGAGCTGTAAATTCAGATATCCTGTGTTTGATCCCTGGCAACCACGTTTCTTTTGGGGCCACCGGAGGTTTACCCGGCTGTTAACTTTAGGGCCTCGTGAGATTAGTCGAGGTGCGCGTAAGCTGACCCAGATATCCACGGATACCAAAAAAAAAAAAAAACTTATTCAATTAATTATTATTTTTGTTTGTACTACTTTGGATCTATTTCTTATCAAGAAATTTTCCGTTTCAAAAAAAAAATATATATATTATTATTTATTTTTTATTTTTTGACAATATCTATTTATCCACCTGTCTAAACCAAGCCCCAAGCTCGTCCATCTACCAGCTGAGCTACGCCTTTGGAGGCATTTTTTGTAATATACTTATTCAATTATTATATGTCATGTGCAATTGATAATCAATAAAACATGGTTTTTATGTTAAAATGATATAATTTTAGTGGTGATAATGACTCAAACTTAAGAAACTGTTAAATTAAATGAGTGTTATTTATAATGTTGGAATACATAATTTGATTAGTTATCCATATATATGGCATAATATTATCGAGGTGGTTGGGTTCATATATAAGTTTGATTAATTATCAATACATATACATGGCATAATATTATTGGGTTGATACAATTCATATACATGTGATTAATTATTCATATACATAACCTAATATTATTAAGGTGGTAAGATGTATACTCAATTGATTAGTTATCCATGTACCTAACGTAATGTTATTGGATAAAATGCACAGACAAAATTGTAGTGAAAATTTTCTAGCATTCACAATAATTTCAGTGGAAATTGTCAAAAATAACCACTCTAAACATGAGAAATTCATTTTTAACCACATACAAAACTTTAATTGTTAATAACCATGTTTTGAAAAAAAAAAAATCAGTGGGTGTCCATAAATTACCAAGATGCCCCTAAATTAATATTTCTATTTAATTTTCTTATTTTTTACCCTGTCTTTTCTTTTCTTATTTTTTGACTGTATTCTTCCTTCTTTTTTGTTCATTCTTCATCAACGATTTCTGATCGTTGTTCCTCTTCCTGCAAATCGAACACCAATATGGCTGAACCATTGTTATTCCTGCAAATCGACTAACTAGAGGATGGTTTGATTTCAGAATCGCATTGAAGATTTAAAGAAGTGAAAACTTGAAACAAAAATTTCTATTTGCTCTAAATCAGTATTTGGTGTGTAAATATCTTTCATTTGTTCATTAATTGAGTTGCAAATAGTGACCTTAACATGAGTTTAGCGTTATTGCATCACTTTTGTGTGTTTTTGTGAAGAATCAAATTAAATAAAGTTTCAAGTTTTTTTCCAGAAGATTTCAAGTTCACTGGTTCGAAAACTTGAAATCTTATGTAAAAACTTGAAATGTTGACAAGTTTCCAGGTAAGATTTAAAGTTTCTGGGTAAGACTTCAATCAAGTTTTTTTCCATAAGATTTCAAGTTTCACTGGTTCGAAGGTCAAGTTTTTTAGAAAATTTCAAGTTTTATGTTAGAGATTTAAAGCATGATTTCAAGTTTTCTCAAAACATTTCAAGTTTGTCGAAGATTTCACGCTTTCAAGTTTTTTTTTTTTTCAAACCAAACTCCAACATCTAGTCTTAAATCATCCAAAATACCAGACCTCAACTCAATCAACCCCCAAAATTGATACATTTCAACATTTATTATTCCCTAAACATGTTCTTAACATGAAATCACAATGAAACCGTCAAGTGAGAAGAGAATGGTGGGTTTGTCTCCATGCTGTGACAGCGACCTCTTCTCTTCCGGCTGCTCCGGCGATGACAATGATGCCCTCTTCTCTCCCTGCAACACCGCTTCTTTCTCTTTTCTCTCTCGGCGACAATATCTCTTTCTCTCTTTTCTCTCTTTTCTCTCTTTTCTCTCATTCTGGAATGTTCCAATATTTCTCTTTTAATCTCCACTGCTGTTGTTTTTGGTTTTTAGGGTTTATATATATGTGGGTATTGAGGTAATTTCTCAAAAAAATGGTTATAAACAAAAGTTTAATGTTTTGATGGTTACTTTTGGTTTTCTCTCTTTCAACCTTTGCAGATAAGCATAGACAATTTTTTTATTTTCTTAAGAAGACAAGTATGGATTTCCAATCTTTTCATTAGAGAATTTTCAACACACATCTAACCACTACAATTATGCCTCGCATAAAATAACATTTAAATGGTTATTCATGTCACATGATATGATATGATTGTATAGTGTATTAAAAATTTGTTCGGTCTATGTAAGGAAAAAATCTTCAATACACCATGATAGATGCACTTAGCTAAGAAATCCATGCCGTATTAATCATTTAGATTTAGTTACTATATAAGACCTGCATATTAATTATAAAGTTATAGTATCTTACTGTAAAAAAATAATAATAATAAGAATAAAATAAACTAAAAAAAGACAAATGTTATAAAATTCCAACCATGTGTGCTAGAATCTAGATTACAAAATCCCTTCAAGTACAGCAATCAAGTTTCAGATTCAATTAATTAATGATTTTATTACACTTTTTTTTTTTATTATATCCGATAATTATAGAGAACTTTCTTCTACATCAATTCGCTCCCTCACTATAAACTATGTACTAATTCACCTAAATTTCTTGTGTAGATAATGAAAACTTCAAGGATATTTCAGAATTTTGTCAATCATACTAGATTTAACATGTACAATATTGTAACACAAACACACACACACACATATATATATATATATATATATATATTTTGAACAGCAGTATTATTAACAAGGCTAAAGGCCAGGAAAAGTGCCCAAACAGGCAGAACAAAGCAAACAAAAGCCAGCTCCAGCAACAAAACGCAACCAAACCAGAAAAACACCGCAAAAAAACAAAAACCGCAAAGACACCAGCAACATCAACTAACAGCGCCTAACCAGAAACCAACCCCAAAAGCCAAAGACAAGAGTCAAAAACAGGACAAAACCCCCTGCAAAACAACACCATTAACACCCAAAACAACACTATCCCATATCATACCCAACACCTTTTTAATCCCAAGCAATTCACCAAATAAGAATAAACAACATTTCGAGGGCACACACGAATTCACCACAAAAAGACTATCATTCCACAAAGATAACAAGCCTCCCGAAGCACCTACTGAACCAACACCATTCCCTCTTGATAGTACGTCACCACCTAAAGCTCTTATAACACCACTGTCAAAAGAGCTTAATTTTGTTTCCTGCAGGAACAAAACAACTGATTTGTATTTGAGCACTAAATTCCTCACCATCTTGCATTTTTCTTTCCTCCCCAAACCCTTTACATTCCAAGAAATGGCTAACATAGAAGATGAGAAAACCCCCACCTGACACCGGATTCTATTGTCTGTTCATCTCAACAAATCTAATCTCCTCCTCCTCCTCCCTCCTTGAAATAAAATCAAACACCTCCTCCTCAACACCACTAAAATCAAAGCCAATAGCAACACCAGTTTCCATAGTTTTTACCACCTCTTCCTCGATAGAACTCGGTAATCTCTGAACCTCCCCTGAATTCTGAGCCTGAGAGTTTCTGGTCTTCATACTGTGCTTGGAAGGAGGACATGAGCTGGACCTCCCTTTCTTACTCCCGCTCTTAGCTACCCCTGCCCTGATTGTAGCTTCCTTTTCAAAGCCGCTTGAAGCCTGATTAGAGTTCTGAAAAAAACAATTTTCTACCAAAACAGTAGCCTGCACCAGTTCTTCCTCTGAATCCATCCTATTGATTCCATTTACCTCCTCAACAGAACTGAATATGTTAACCGATTCCTTACCCACAGCAGAAAACTGATTTTCTATATCAATAATTTCTTTAACAAAATCTTCATCTATAGCCGAACTAATTGACAAACAATCCTTTTCCACATAGCTATTCTCATTACTACTCACCTCTATCACGACCTCACTTGACTTGGAAGCAAGATTGTTTTCCACAGCCATTGCAGCCTTAAAAGTTGTCTCAATGGAAGATAAGCTGTCTTCACTACCCTTCTGGAGAGCAATATCAGAAGCCCTGTTAGAAAGCTTAGATTGCTCTATCACCCAACTAGATTTGGACATCCCTTGAATCCGACTATCTCTGACTGGGCTAACCTCCACTTGGCCCAAGTCCACACATAACTGGATCCCATCCTTACTAGTATGATTCTGATTTCTATTGAGGCATTTACCTGGGATGAGAAAAGACACTCTCTTGGGTTTAGGAGGCCCAACAGAAACTAAACTCCTATCCAAAGACTTCGGCCCATGACCTGACCCAATCACAGCATTCCTCTTAGAGCATTCTCCCTTCAGCTTTTGAGAGCACATATATTTATATATATATATATATATATATATATATATATATATAATTTGTTGTGCTGATGATCTTTGTCCTGAACTTGAATTTTAAAATGCACAATACATATAATTTCTTACAAAGACATGTGGTGCTCAGCTTGAGCTCCTTCTACTCCATTGAATTGCAAATCATGGTTGTATAGAGAAATTCAGATGGCTCATGTGGTTAGATAGCATAGAACAGGTTATCAATCTGAATTGGTCTGTCATCTATGACTACGAATTTTACTCTGTTTGAATATAGTATGTTTTGCCAACACCATAAAATCACAATCTTCTACTTTGAATTGCAGGTTTTTGGAGTTTCAGGCAAAAACTTGTCTCCGTAAATGAAGAAGCTAGTTGAAAAATAGTATCTCCAAACACTTTAACAACTAGCAAGTTGTATGGGTTTTTCAACAAAAAAAAAAAAAAAAAACCTTGTCTGGAGTTTCTGGTTTACACCCAAATCAAGAACAAGCCTCCGTCTTTCAATGATTCGAAATTTCAACTACTTTAAAGATTTTTTTGCTTCTATATTAAAACAATGAATTAGGGTTTAAGGGTGGAGTGTTTTTAAAAAAATAAAAAAATAAAAAATAAATAAATAAAATAGGAGTGTTAAAAGATAAAAAAGCTTGTAACAAAATGGATTGTCTTTAGATTTTTTTTTTTTTTTAAATTAAGTTTTTAGGATGAAGTTTCTCTAGAAAAGAAGTGTGAAAACATAAAATTGGATATTATAAGAAAATCTCTCTATTAAAAAATTTAATTACAAAAGTATCTCAATAGAAATTTACCAATAAGAATAAATTACTTTGATTAAAAATAACTAAATACTATGTACGTTCATTAATTACATTCATATCCCCTAACTTATGATAAATCCTAATTTTTATGATAAACACTAATTAAACTCTAATTTTATTTCAAGTATCAAACTTTCTAATCATCGGATGATTATCATATAACAAAGTAATGGAAAAAGAATTTTCACATGATTATTATATTAAAAAGTTATAAAAAAAAAAAAAAAAAAAAAGAATTTCCTGGGAACTCTTATCATACAAATGTATGTATTATTTCACTTTTTTTTTTTTTTCTTTATGTCTAGTCATGAACTCTATCATATATATATATATATATTTAAGATATCAATGAATTTTTATAGCTCAAAGCCAAAAAGCCCAAAATCAAACCAAATTAATAATATTAATAATATTCACTTTATTATTCATTAAAAAAAAAATCCAGAAATTGAATAGATTATAATTTAACAATGTCTTCAAAAATTCAAAGTACTTCAAACATAAAAAACAAATCAGTAAATATCCAAATTCTAAATCCGAAATTAAAACTAAAATTCAAAATAATAATAAAAAAATCATAATCAAATAAAGTCCAAATGCCAATTTTTCATGTTTCAACTTCAAGGTTCCTCACAATCCACGTACTGTCTTACATTTTTTTTTTTTTTTTTTGAACGACAAAACTTTATTAAAAGCCAAAAAAGGCAGAGAAGACAGAACAGAAGCGCAAGCCAAACAAGCACAAAAGCGCCAGAAACAGAGGCCAAAAACGAAAGAGATGGACCACCAAAGCAAAGGCAAACAACGAAACAAAACAACAAACTGCAACAACAGCACCAAAACGAAAAGAAAGCCCAAAAAACAGAGACAAAAAACGCTGCATCAGTCCAGATTCCACAAAAACGAGTCCCCTCCCATGATGGAGCCATTCTTAGCCAGAGAATCCGCAACACTGTTACTTGACCTCAAATTATGAGAAACCGTTGTCTTTCCCAAGTAACGCAAAAGAGACCTGATTTCATAAATGATTTTAACGTGATTCAGACATCCAAAACCACTTCCGTTAACCCAAGAGACCGCCACCATCGAATCACGTACTGTCTTACATAAACCGATAAAAGCATGCATTCCTTCCAGTTTCCACACTGCGCCAAAGAAAATGATATTATAGACTGCCCCACATATATTCATGAATGTATAACAACACAAAATACAACCAGATAAGCAGTGGAGAACAATTAGTGTGACTCTGTTTCAATTCTAATTTCTAATCATCGTTCAAGACAATTCAAGACAAAAAATGACCCAGTAATATATGGTGACTTGCCATTGGGTCACTTGTCAATGTGGTTGGACTCTCCTTTGGAGCCCTCCACCACCATGGTTCAATACCCACGGCATGCACATATCTGTATATATATATATATACAATTCTTGTCCCTCCTTGGTTTAACACCATGTGTGGGTGACCTCTCCCCATATTAGTGGGAGTAGCCCTCTCCCCTTGTGGGAGTAGACTTCCGGGCCGTGCTTGCAATTGAGTCTAATCCTCACTGAGTCCGGCTTTCAAAAAAAATAAATATATATATATATATGGTGACTTTGTTTCAATTTCTTGGTAATTAAATGCATCCAATAACTAATATTTTTCGTCCATATACAACTACTGCATCATCTACAATTAAACTAATTATGTAAAAAATTGAAAGTCAGTTGCTGATTTTGTACTTTCTACTTCTAGAGTTCTAATCATGTGCAGGGACGGATGCAGTAGCCCCCCCTGAAGTTTTGAAAATTTACAAAATTTCCTATATTTTAACTTTTGTAACATCTTTAATTCTTAGATTTTTATGCTTTTACCCCTATTCATTTCTTATTTTTCTAGTTTTACTATAAACAAGGCATCTAATATTTTTTCCATCAAATCACATAATAAAATATCTTTGATTTTAAATATAGTATTTATTTTCAATGTATCTTAAATATAAATGAAATTCGATCATAACATATATGTTCTATCTCAAGTTCTCAACTAATATTATTCTCATTCAAATAATTTTGTTCTCTCTTACAATATTAATTATCTCACTCATCACCCTAATACCATATTATACTTTGGATATGTTATTTATTTTTAAATAATCAATCTGTGTTAATTTATATAATTAAAACATAACAACCAAACATATACATATACTAGACAAGATGTGGTTGACCCAGTTGTATGCCCCTCACACCAACACCACGAGGTTGTGGATTCGAGTCTCCCCCCCTCACACCCACACCAATTTATATTTAACTATTAAGATATTTTATCAAACTTTTATAAATTTTTTAAAATTAAACTAGTTTTTGGATGTTAGAAAAATACTATGAGTACAATTGAAATTTAAATTAGTTTTCTAACTCCTAAATAGTAAACATTATTATTGAATCGTGAATAAAGGGCCATAACGTTTTACTACATTACTTTTAGAGTAATTTTAGACATTACAACTCTATAAATCAACTACTAATGTGTTGTTATTATTTTTTTTTTTTTGAAGAATTACATTGTTATATAAATTCCAAGTTTTTTGTGGACGGGTGATGCAATTCACTCAATAAAATAAAGCTTTTAGAATATCAATCTCTGATAAGCCAAAAGGGTTTGGAAATTACTTCCAGAAATTAGAATCTCTCTAATATAACTGAATTTGGGTTTTCAATGATCACTATTTTATTGCTAAAACAACTGAGCATATATACATGCTCTTTACAACTGAAACTTTCTACAAATAAAGCTACAACTAAAACACGTAAACAACAACTTCCATTTGTAATGGGACAGCTCACAACACTCTTGACAATGTCAACCTAAACCCATAACAAATGATAACAACAAATAAGGGAAATGTGGTCCTCAAAACAGGGGTCATGAAACTAGTTATTTGCTTGACTAAAACCAACAAAACAATTTAACTAATTACGTGGGCTTGCAACAAAAGGATCATGCAGAGCATAGCAAATATTCTGTCATTTGCATCAAGGGGAAAGGACTCGAACCCGTAACTTTGTGGTGCAGGTGTGAGGGGTTTTATCATTGGACCAACCTCATATTGTCAACTACTAATGTGTCAATCGACAAATGATTACACATTAACGGTATTTTTTATTAATTTTTTCTATAACATACCCTCTAAAATATATGATATAACTAATTATATTTTACGACGCCCCCGCTGGAAACAATTTCTGGCTCCGTCCCTTGGTCATGTGAACCCCTTTCCAGATCAAACCTCTGTAATTTTTAGCTCCTTCAATGTCCCAAACATTTTATCAATTAAACGTTGGTAACCATGTCAAAACATATCAATTTAACATGTCATTGATCGCAACCATCCAATTATTGACTTCGCAAAAACATATAAAAGAATCAGATGCCTTCAAATTGAAACACAACCCAACTATTCTGCAGAAAAACAACACAGTTATTGACAATGCTTTAAATATAAACAAACACACAGATTTATTGAATTTGCATTTTGACCGATCTTGCATGTAAACGTGAATATAAAAGCCAATATCAAATGATTAAAATTGCTGTTTCTCAAAAAAAAAAAATATCAAATGATTAAAATAAATTGTCCTCAACACCGATAATCGACAAAAATTGGATGCAAATAAAAACAAACAAACATACATAATCAAACGATGAAAATTGTAAAAAAATAAAAATAAAACTAATTTGAAACTTGATTGACCCATTTACCTTTTGCTTTGGGCCTTCGGCGGTGCAGACAAGAACCTGAAATCGGAGAAAAAAAATCAAAGAATTCAAAATCAAAAAAATATGCAAAAAGCTTGGATAAAACCGAGAAGAAAAAGTTGAGAGAGGGAAAATAAAATTAACGGGACTTGAAAAAGCGTGAAGACTCGGAGAAACAGATTGAGAGAGAAGTAGAGACAAGTGAGATTGAGAGGAAATCAGAAATCAGAAAAGTTAGATCAGGGTATTTTTTTTACTTATATAGTGCGGTTTATCAGTTCAAACCGGTTTTGGATATCCGAAACTGAAAATGATTCGGTTTTCAAAAACCGAATGGATTTTATGAACCAAACGGAACACACTACGGTATATATAAAGTTGCCTCACAATTATTTTTTTTTTGGAAATGGCAAGCTTTATTCAAAGGATTTGGATCTTCTATTGATCTGATCTTTTTCCTAACCTTTTTAAAGGATGTGATTGATTGTTGATTAAGTAGTTGTGAAAACCAATCATATATTAACCGCTCATTAATTGCAATGCTTATATGTCATGAAATTATGTGAGGTCAGGAAAAAAAAATCAGAGAATCTAAATTCTTATTCAAAAAGAAAGATGGCGCAAAGCCTACAAACTCGAGACCGCAGGGACGCCCCACCCAAAAACACAGAAACAAGCAAAGCAAGAAAGAAAGAAAACCAACAGAACACCCCACAGCCAAAAGACGAAGAAAGCAAAAGAACAGAAACCCCCAGAAAAAGCCTAGAGAAAAACTAAACAGAAAACAGAAACAGAGAGTGATATCTCCGCACTCATGCTAGAGGCCGACTCAGCTAAATTATAAATTCACCAACAATTCAGGTGTTAGCTGGGTACACATGCTCAGCCAACCTTGGCTTTGCAACAGCAATCAATGCTTTTGCCAGAGCCAAGCTATCTTCAGCTTCAGAGAGGTCAATTTTGGTCTCACTTTGTGGTGCAGTCCAAGTAAAAGCCTGAAGAAGCCTAGCAAAAAGCATCACAGTCATTGAAGTCCCAAGCGTGACTCCCAAGCAACCTCTCCTTCCTGTACTGAATGATATAAACCTCAAATCATTCTCTATCAGGACTACTTCGGACCCATCTTCTTTCAGGTGACGCTCTGGCTTGAACTTGAGTGGCTTCTCCGGCCAGACTTTAGGGTTTCGGCCTAAGCCAATTCGGCTGAGCAACACATGGCTGCCCTTTGGGATGAAGCAGTTGGCCACCGTGGTGTCGGAGATGGAGACATGAGGAACATTGAAGGCTGCAACTGGGTGGAGTCTGAAGGCTTCCCTTGCACAGGCTTTTATGTAATTCAGTTGACAGAAATCTGATTCTTGAACTAGCCGTTCTTTTCCGACCACTCTGTCAAGTTCTTCATTGGCTTTTTCAAGGATATCGGGCTGGTTTATCATCTCAGCAAGTGCCCATTCTACTGCATTTGACGGATTATCCACTGCTGCTAAAATGATATCCTGCAAATTAATTAACATCAGTTTTGATCAATAAAGTAAGGTGATTCAAAAAAGAAACCAAAGCATATTTGCATATAAAGTAATGTTAGATTATCTAAATTAGTATCCAAATAATGTGACATGAATTGCGACTAACACAATAGGTATGAATATAATTTGGTAGCATTATTCTTTCGGTGGATGAAAATGAAATGTAAAAATAATGTAGAAAAGAGAGAGTTTGGAATATTACTGTAATTTGAGCTTTGATCTCTTCTGTTGACGGTAAAGGGCGGTCATCTCCATCTTTCAAATCGATCAAAACATCAAGCAAATCCTCATGAACTTCCTTCTTCAAGCCACGATCTCTGAATTGTAAAATCCTTTCTTCAATAATGGGATCATGATACTTGTCTATAATCCCAATATTCTCCTTCATCACCTTCTCATGACCATCCAAATCAACCACTCCCCTCAAACATGGAACATAATCCGAAATACAAAATGAGTAAATATATGCAAGAACATTGAAGAGTGCATTCACATGCTCTTCTTCCTCCAAACCAGGCCCTCCATCCTCCATTCCCTCTCCGAAAAATCTCTTATTAAATACCATTTTCCTTATGACATTTCCACAATAGTGCTGAGCAGCCACTCTCACCTTCACCAACCCACCACTCTCTGAATTGTTTTTGCATTGCTTGTACACATAATCAACCAGATGATCCGCCTCTTCGATCCTCTTTGCATGAAGCCACTGAAGTTTCGCAGATGAAATCACATGTGTAGAGACAATTCTCCTCATTTTCTTCCATTGCTCTCCAGAGGGTACTAGGGCAGTTGACAAGTACCCTCTTGTAGCCATCTTCGTGGACATGCTCATAGGCCTTGAAATGAAAAGACTGTCCTGTTTCCTTAGGAACTCTCTGCTGATTTCAGGACAAGTCACCGGGATGACATGAACGTTTCCAAAACGGATACAAGCGATATCCGTGTTCTTATTCTTCATGAGATCATGTATCCATATGAAAGTTGGCTTGTTTTTTAGCATTTCCGGGAGGTTTCCAACAAATGGCCAAGGTTTTGGTCCTGGAGGTAGTGGATATTTCTTGGGTTTGAAAAATTGGACGTAAAGAAAAGCAATTGCTATGAGAAGAATTGTAGGTAAAAAGATACCATGGAAGCTGGTGGAGTACTCCATTTGATTGATCAGCTTTGATCGTAGTACTCTATTTGAATTGTTTGGAACTTGAATATATAATGTGCCAATATATAATGACAAAGTGTTAGGTACAGATGAATAAGAATCACATGCATGGTCACAAAATGTGAAATCACTACTACAAGAAAAATGATGTACAGTGACAAAAATTATATGTCACAATAAGTGAAAAATTTGTCACAATATCAATGCATTGACAAAAAAAGTGGCACCAAAAATTTGTCACTTATACCTCCGTCGCTAAAAGTATTGGTGACACTTATAATATCATTATCACTATAGTTAGTAACAATTATTTGTAATTGTCACAAACCATGACTTTTAGTGACAAATTGTTAATCGACCCTAATGAGTGACGAAACAAAAAATATGTCACTATATACAAGTTAGTGATAATTAACAGTTTGAAGATTTTGTCACTATATACATTTTTCATGACAATTTATTGTTTACAAATTATGTCACTATTCACAAACTCAGTGACAATTAACTATCTAAAATTTTTGTCACTATACACAAATTTAGTGACAATAATCTGTTTGAAGATTTTGTTAATATATACATTTTTTAGTGATAATTTATTGTGTAAAAATTGTGTCATTATTTACAAACTCAGGGACAATTAACTATCTAAAACTTTTGTCACTATGCACATAGTTAGTAACAATTTAAGGTTACTATTGTTTTAGTCTCTAAGTAGTTCTGTGTAGGCTAATGTTAATTTTCCAAACAATTGTCAATAATTTAAACTCTTACAATCAAATTAAAAAATTTATTGAAAACAAACATATAAAAAGACATATCATATCTAATATGATTTACTTGTATTATGAAATTACAATAATTATAGTATTCACAGTTCACTTATAATATTAAATTTAACATAAAAAAAAGAAAAAAAAAAAGAATCAAGAACATCTTTGAATGTTAGGCTTTCAAACACTTTCGAGTGGTTTTCTATAACGCAACTTGCCCCGCATCATGCAAGAAGTTTTATTGGCTCATCTGAGCTTTGCTGCTCCATGTATATATTGAAGCTTGAACCCCATCTACAAGCTCTAGTGCTTCATGTTCACATGGTATATTGAGAAAGATAGTAGAAAGAGAACTTGTCTATACATGTAGCGTAAAATCGTATCTCCAAGACATGCTCTTCCACTCTATAGAAAATAAAATCCTCTTTAAAATTGAATTCCAAACAGTAATTGTTATATTTAGTTTCATTTTCTTCACTCAAATCTTGATTAATTTTTAAGATTCCAATTGATTTAGTTGGCTCTACCAAAATGGAATACAAGATGAAACAAAATCATATATGTATTACCTTGCAATTGCATGAAAAAAAAAAAAAAAAAAAAAAAAGTAAACAAACAAAAAGTTATCTCTTTCAAAATATGGAAGAGTGAAATGAATGATATATTATATGATCAGGTGAGGAGTTGAGATTCATAAATTGAAAAAAAAAAATCATATGTACATTCATCAAGAGATTTAATAATTATGCTTGCAAGATCTATAAAATCAATATATGGATCCAAAAATCTTCCAATGGTTGTTGTATCAAGGTCTGTAACATAAACAATGGGAGCTCCACACACATTATTTTCCTATAACTCTATAATATCTAAGCTTCACAAAAAAAAAAAAAAAAAAACAAAAAAAAAAACTCTATGACTTCAAAATAGATTTTAGTAGACCTAGATAATCAAGTAACTTTGCTATTAAATTGCAACGACACTGGTATTTTCATGCACACCAAGCGAAAAACTAAGAATTAATTGAAAAACTACCCAAAACATTTTCCTTTTATTAGAATTAGAAAGAAGGTTTGCATAAAATTGTAATGGTGCATTTATAAGTATAAACAATTACCTTAATAATGTAAGCATGTATAGGTTATAAAATGTAATGGTACAAAAAAAAAAAAAAAAAAAAAAGGTGCATTCTTTGCTTCTTTTTTTCTCTTTTAATAGCATGACTTTTCATTGAACAGTTTCTATGCATTCAGCCTGGTGTAGAAAATAATTTCAAGTTCATACAATACTCAGGTTAATCAATAAATCAATTAACAATAATACTTCTTCCTTTTTCATATACATTAAAACACAACTAAACACACACACACACACACACACACACACACACACACACACATATATATATATATATATAATCAAACAATTAGATAACAAACCGAGATAATTGGCTAATGGAAGAAGATCGTCAAGTTGAAGTGATTGATGAGTGCTCGTTGCATCCTCAGCTTGACGATGGTGATGGCGATCACCTCAGGCTTGACAATTGGAGCAACTTGAGAGCCAGTGTCTTTGTTGTTGTACTCGTCATCGGTGCATGTGACAACGAGTTCAATAGAAACGAAATCATTGAGAAATTATGTCCAAGGAAAAAAAAATAGAGAAACAAAATAGAGATTAGAGAGAAATATACCTCAATAGTGGAGAGAAATCAATTGAAGAATTGCTTTAATTTTGATTGGAGAAAATTAGGAACGGTAGAAAGAGAAATTATGTGAAGTTTTTGAATTCCATTATTGAAGTGCAGGCGATATTAAGGAGGAGGAGAGAATATATATATATATTTTTGTGCTTTTTTCTTTATATATATATATATATATCAGTGGTTCTCTCATAAGGGATCCCTTATTTTAATTTCGGTAAGGACCACCATGAAATCATATCGATTTGAATGAATTTTAATCTGAATTTTTTTGTGGATGATAAGTTCGTTGAAATCTATCTATAAATAAAATTTAAGAATTTTTCAAACACGAAAACTATTTTTCTTGAATTTCCTATATTTCGCCTATTTTTCTAATGCCTTCATATTTAAAAAAAATCAGTAAAAATAGTTTTTGTGCTTGAAAAATTCTCAAATTTTATTCATAGGTAGATTTCAATGAACTTATCATCTACAAAAAAATTCAGATTAAAATTCATTCAAATCGATATGATTTCATGGTGGTCCTTACCGAAATTAAAATAAGGGATCCCTTATGAGAGAACCACTATATATATATATATATATATATATATATGTATGTATATACACACACACATATTAGAATCCCAAAAAAAAAAAAAAAAAAAAAAAAATCAAAATTCAGAGATACCTTGTGCAAATCGGCATAGACCGGGGAGTTTCAATTAAATTAGGAAATATGATAAGGTGTTCGGAACAAAAAATTTAAAGATTCATGATATGGTTTAGGAAATCTGAAATAAGTAAAAAAGAAAATAATTATTTACAAAATAAAATCTTTCCTTTTTTTTTTTGAAAACAATCTTTCCTTAAAAAAAAAAGTCTTTCATTTTTTTATAAGGTAATTTTCTAACTAATTATATTAACTGTCACAAATTATCAAATTTTAACCAGTTGTGACAATTTTTGTAAAAAAATTGAATTGAAAAAAACATAATGACAAATAATAAAATTTGTCACAAAATAATACCTATAATGATACATTAAAATTTGTCACAGGAAAATGTGTCACTATAAGTAACTTTTCATTCAATTATTCAATGCATTCCTTTTACGCATAAATATTTAATTAATTTCATATTAGAAGTAATTATTTTGTATCAAATTCTCTGCTAATAGAAAAATGAAGCACGTGGTTCTCATTTTTTTTTTATAACAACAGATCTTTATTGAAAGAGCCGAAAACGGACGGAAGAACAAAACAACACCCTGGGCAAGGCCAAAGAGGCAGCCAACAGAGAGGAAACACAGCACAAGCACACCCAGAAAAAGCAAAAATAACATAAACAGGGGAGGGCACTAGGCCACACGAGAAGGAAAGAACACAACGTAACAGGGAAAACAGAGAGGGAGTGCAGAAGCCAAGAAGAGCCCAGCAGCTGGAACCATTGGCACCACCAAGACCAAAAAGTCGACCGCTCCAACAGCGCGCCTCAAAAATCACCCTTAACCAGCTTATCCTCACGGACCTCACCCCTACTTGACCCCTTCTTAGCTAGATCATCGGCAAAATAATTGGACGATCTCGAATTGTGGATGGTCTTCATCCCTGTCATTATCTAATTGGACGATCTCGAATTGTGGATGGTCTTCATCCCTGTCATTATCTAAAGCCAAATCCGAATGTCGTAGATCATATCAACTAGCTTAAGGCTTCTCTAAATCATAACAGTGGATCATTTATTTTTATCTAAATTATTGATATTAAGATAATAAGAAATTTGAGTTTTATTTAGTAAATCTTATGTGTTCTAAGATTTTACATTTAAATTTAGGAACTTTTAACTGAATAATTCACAATTGATTAGAGTCTAAGTGAAGAATGTTTTGTAGTAAAATAAAGATAATTTTACAATTATTTTTCACAAAAACATTTATTTGAAATAATGGTTTTTTTTTTCGAGAACTAGGCTATATGCATGCTTACACTAAAATATTGTTGGTGTTTCTAATGATTACACGTGCTTACACTAAAATGTTGTTGGTATTTTTAATGAATGCTTATTTACGTGCTTAAATGTTTGTCTTCTTATTTTGGCATGAAAGGTTTCTGGAAAATCCAAACCAAGTTCAAATCCCGAACCAGGTTTCTAGCACATGCATTTAAAACATTTTTCAACACAACATTTTCCATCAACACGTCTATTTTAGATTTAAAATCTTTGAAGTGATGATATGGGAATTTGCCAAATTTGCAATAGAACCCAGAATTTCTTCTCATTTTTTCTATATTATATTGCTATATTTTTCTCTTATAATAAGAATAATTTATAGGTTGAGAATATATTGGTCATTGAACACTGTCATTGTGGTGGCAGAGAGAAGCTAATGTTTCTGTTGGGGAAGTGTGAAGACCTCAAAGTCAACAACGGCCAAAGAAGAAAAACTGTTGTGGCTTGCATTGTGCCTTGCACAACGGCAAGGACAGCGGTCCGCCATCAGAGGGAAACGTTGTGCATTGTGCTATACAATCACATAGCGGTTGGGACTGCGATCCACCATCAGAGAAGAACACTATGTATTGTGATGTGCCTTTCACAGCGGTGAGGACAGCGGGTGTTTCCAGTGGAAAGTGATTTACGAAGCAATGTGCAACAATACCGCAGTTCAATTCAAGAGGTTTCCATTATGGGAAACGTTGTGGCTTCGACAACGTTACAAATAGAGAAAATTATGTAACAAATAAAACATGTAGGAAATTTTGATGAAAAAAATTGTTTGATAAAAAAAATTAGATAAAAATATATGGGAGAATATAAATGTTATATTTTACAAAGAGTAAATAAAAATTAAAAATGTTATTAAAATAATATTTGTTAAAATTTAGTTGAAAAATAAAATTATATAAAAATAATTTATTAAATAAAGTAAGAATTAATAATGAAAATATAAATTATTTGAAGATAGAAATAGAGATAGAGATAAGGATAGAGAGTATGGTTGGAGTTTAAAAAATGATAAGTCACTCACTAGTCACAAGCATAATCTCCCAAAAAAAAAAAAAAAAAAAGTCCCAAATTTTAGTCCTCAAAAACCCACGTCACATACCATAAAGTACAGCATGAACGAAACGTTCACCAAAAAACTAAAATCCGAGATGCCACAAACAAGAAAAGAGAGGACCACAAAACATTAAAAGTATTGTAGAAACCTGTGGATTTACCACCACCCACAGTTTGTTTTTCACCTTTTTCGAGGTCATTAAGGTGGAACCATATGGATTCTTCTAGCATGATGACTCATCAATATATGACAATAAAATGAAGCCTTGAAAGTTGAAACCATGTGTGTTTACATTTTTAGTGATGTCATCCTTGCTTGCTTTGTTGTTTAGTGAAGTACTAGGAAATTAATGGAGGTCTCCACTAGAATTTAAAAGAAGTACTAGGAAGGAAATGTACGAGGAAATTAATGGAGGTCTCCACTAGAATTTTAAAGTACTAGGAAGGAAATGATATATAAAAAAATAATAATAATAAAAAAATAAAAAAACAAACAGAGAGAAATCAAAAAGAGGATGCATGAGGTGAGGAGCATGTGTATATATGTCATAAATGGTAAAAATAGAGTTCTATGAGCTCCAATGATACTTTATATTTCAATCTCCAAGAAATTTTTTTAGAGTTTTATTGTTTGGTACTCTAAATTTAGATTACCAAATTTGAAACTTTAAATCCATTTTTTAACTTTTATTTATTCTTTTTTTTTTTTTAACCCTATATATACATTTTTTTTTGTTGAAATATTATAAGAACTATTACAATAAGACTGTCGGAACCAGCCGAGATCAAACAATATATGTGCGGCTCGTATATCTACTCCCATGACGGGAGATAACTACTCCCATAATCCGGAAAGAAAACTCCCCCATATGCTTGTAAAATATGCATGGTGGGATTTGAATCTCTCACCACTTAAGTGGAAGGGAGGTGCTCTACTGGCTCTGCTAAGAGGTGTTGTGCACCCCATATCCATATTTACCTTTTAAATTAAATTAAATTATTATATAATAAATTTTAATTTATAACTTTTACCATCGTAAAAATCATATCTATATTGAATGGCCGACATCGCATGTGTATTTAAAAAAAAAAAAGTCGTGGACATTTAATGTTAGACATTATATATCACTGTGGTATGAGTTGGGGTCGTTTGTTTTTTTATCTGAAGACTGAATAGTCCTGAATTTTACTGAAGACTGAATAGTGACTGAAATCTGAATCTGAATGACGTTTTTTTTTTTTTTTTTTTTTCTTTTTCCTCACGTCTAAATGTACCGTCAACATGTTTGTTTTTTTTAAATAAAATTGTCTGAAAAGAAGTAATTTTACATCTATACCCATACTAATTAAAAGAAGTAATTAAACATGCAACACTCTTTATAAAATTTTACATGTTCTTCCGCAAACAAAGTTTAATTTAACAAAACAATAAATTTATTCAGGAATATAATTTTGTATGTTATTCTGCAAACAAAGTTCAAGTTCAATTTATTGTAAAAAAAAAAAAAAAAAGTTCAAGTTCAATTTTACATATTGTCCAAATATCCAGTATATAATTCTAGAAACCATTTTTTTTAATTTTTTTTTTTTAAAAGGTTCCTAGATACTTTTTTTTTTTTTTTTTTTAAATAGGTCTCTAAATTATGTATACCGGTACATACATACATATATATATGAATCATAATTGGAGGAGTTAGACCTCGGCAAAATAAATCAAGAAAAAGAACCGTCTTTTGATTTATTTTTATATATATACAATACAAAAAAGTGTGTGGATATTGATACATCTCATTATTCTTTGTAGTACAATACTTCAGTGGATTTCGCTTCATTTATCATTTAGCTCAGTTTTAGTTTTAATTTAGGTTTATGAAATTTCAATAAAATAAGGAGTTTTTATGTCACGTTACCGAGGGCCTCGTTTCAACAAATTACGCCGCCTAGGGGCTTTACCGGGACTAACAAGTAAAAGACTTGGAGCCGGAAGGGATCTTAGAAACCAATCGCGCTCCAGGAAAAAATCTCAATATCGTATTCATTTAGAAGAAAGACAAAAATTGCGTTTTCATTATGGTCTTACAGAACGGCAATTACTTAAATATGTTCGTATCGCCGGAAAAGCAAAAGGATCAACGGGTACTTTGTTTTCTCTTTGGGTGCTGCAAGCTGTGGATTTTGGCTGCTGGGGTTGGGGCGGTGTTTTGGTTTGGGGCTTTGTTTGGTCTGGGTCTGTTTCTGGGGAGGTTTCCCCTGTTTTGTTGTTGTTCTTTTGGTGCCTTTCCTGGCTTGGTGCCTCTTTATATCAATTGCCTTTTTAAAAAAATATATATTAAGATATGTAGCAAAAACAATTGGATTACTGAAGAAAACAATATATCAGAACATAATGATCATAATATCATAATAAAATAACGATAACAAACACTATAATATGATAGACAAGTTTATTCACTACTATACGTAGATAAAAAAAAATAAAAAAAAATTAAAGAGTTCTTACTAGGATTTTGTAGGAGAGAAATTCAATTGTTTAATCCAAAGAAGATTTCAATATGAGAAGTGATTAAGGTTTTTTTTTTTTTTCTTTCTTTTTAAAAGCCTTTTAAAATAAGAAATACGTTAAAAGAAAGAATTTTACACCATATAAAATTAGGATAAATTTATAAATATATCTTTTTTTTTATGATAGATTTGGAAGAAAATATTTTAATTATAATTCAGTGATTTGGAATGTTAAAAGTCAGGATTTCTTACTTTTTTTTTGAAGTTGTTTTTTGATATTTTTAAGTTGTTTGACGACTTAAAAAAACAAACTAAACAACTTAATGAGTTCAATTCAGACCCATTAAGTCTTAAGTGGAAAAAACAAACTACCCCTTAGACTTTTCATGTTGAGATTATATCACTTAAGGGTCGTTTGTTTTTTTGTTTGAAGACAAAATAGTCCCGAATTTTTCTGAAGACTGAAATATGAACTTGAATAACATGTTTTTTTTTTTTTTTTTCCTCACATCTGAATGTATTGTCAACATGTTTGTTTTTTAAAAGTAAAATTGTCTGAAAATAAGTAATTTTACATTTATACCTATATTAAACAATTATATATATAATATGGAATAAAAACAATCCAATAATAATAATTATATATGAACACATATGATCATGATCTTCCTCTTCCATTACAAATAAACTTCATTTTTACTAAGAAAAGAAAAGGTTTTTATTTTTCAAAAAATAAAAGACGCAACAGGAAAACTCACACAAAACACTCTAAAATATATATATATATATACACATCACCCTAATATCATAATAAAGTATTAATATTAAAACACCAATATGAGAAGTGATTATGGTTCTTTTTTATTTTTAAAGCTATTTAAAATAAGGTATATATTAAAATAAAGATTTTTATACCATATATAATTATGATGAAATTGGAAATATGTTATATATGGAGGATAGTATCGGAAGAAAAGATTTTGGATTGCATTTAATGTAATTCAATGATTTGCAATTAAATGAAAAGTCAGGGTATTTTACTTTTGTTTTAAGTTGTTTTTTGGTATTTTAAAGTTTTTTGACCACTTAAAAAAATAAACAAAACAACTTAATAATTATGATTCAGACCCATTAAGTTTTAAGTGAAAAAAAACAAACGACCCCTTAGTGTGACTTTTCATATTAGCCTCTTGGATTCTTATGAAATTTACTGACACAAACATTGGCTCTGAACGGATTGGTGAACCCGCATATAGACCTGACACGGTTCCGGTTCCACGATTAGGTGGAACCGGAATCGGAACTAGCCTCAGGTGGTTCCGGTTCCGATTTCGAACCTTTTTTTTTTTAATTACAAAATATTACATTTTATTTACAAAAAAAATAAAATGTTAGAAAGGACATTGTAGAGTATTGGGCCATGGCCCATAACCCTTGTCCAAGTAATTATGTTCTCCCTTCCCTTCTTCTTTTTATATAGGTTAGACATCTCATTCACTTATCTATTTATCCAATGTGGGATATGGGATAAATGAACTTTTAGTATGGTTTTTTCTACAATATTGGAAGCTTTTTAACAAAGCTGAAAAGTGAACATTGAGTTCTAGCTGCTTTATAAAATATTCTAATAATTCATTACAAAAATAAGCTAGCTGCTTTATTTGTTACCTAATTTTCTCTACCCAACTTTCTCTAATCAAACTTTCTCTATCAAATTTTCTCGACCTATCAGACTGTCTTCGTTCAGCGAAGGGATGGTGTTGGAAGACTTAGCAAATTTTCTTCGTTCAAAATTTCTATTAAATTTGCTATTATTTATGTTTTTTTTTTTTGGTTTTGTTATTTGTTTACTTTTTGCTATCCTTATTTAAATATGTTTATTTTATTGTCGTAATTTTCATTTTAAAGTTTTAATGTATTTATTTTATTGCTAACTTATAATAATTAATATGAAAATAATATAATGTTTGCTAATAACTTATATAATATGTAAATTTTGATAAATAAAAAATTATTAAATATAAAAACTATAATTCAATTTTTAATATTAGTCTCATTTTAAAGATCTAGATGAGACATTTTTAATGGTATGATTTTTATGATGATAACAGTTATAAATTAAAACTTATTTTATAATAATTGAATTTAATTAAAAAGGTAAATATGGATATGGGGTAAAAATAGAATAAATAAAAGTTAAAAAAATGGATTTAGAGTTTCAAATTTGGAGTAGATTACCAAATTTCCAAATTTGAAAGAGAAAGTTTGATAAATCGAGCAAATTAGGTAATAAATAGAGAAAATTAGGTAACAAATAAAACATGTAGGAAATTTTGATGAATAAAATTGTATTATAAAAAGAAATAGATAAAAATATATGGGAGAGTATAAATGTTATATTTTACTAAGAGTAAACAAAAATTAAAAATGTTATTAAAATAATATTTGTTAAAATTTAGTTGAAAAATAAAATTATATAAAAATAATTTATTAAATAAAGTATGAATTAATAATGAAAATATAAATTATTTGAAGATAGAGATAGAGATAGAGACATAAATAAGGATAGAGAGTATGGTTGGAGTGAAAAAAAATATAATAATACTAAGGGACTGTTTGTTTTTTCCACTATAAGACTTATTGCTTCTTATATCTTAAATTAAAATAAATCAGTTTGTTTGTTTTTCTAACTTATATCTTAGTTTAAGATATATATGTCTTTTAGAAAAAGTAAATTTTATTGACTTTTATCTTATTCAAAAAGTGATATAGTAGACTATTTTAGTAAATTTCCACAAATGTTCTATATCAATTCATACATTTATAATTTTATGCGCACATAATAAAATCCTAAAAATCAATTTTCCAAAAATTCCAAATTTTAAAGAAACCCTAACACAATCTAATCAATTTTATATTTGTAATAAGTCATCCAAAATGAAAAAAAATAAATATATCATAGTATCTTGATTTATAAGACTTATCCATATATCTAACAAATTAAGGTCTTATAAGACTTTAGATAAAAAAAAACAAACAGCCCCTAAGTCACTCACCAGTCCCCAGCATACGCCCCCCCCCCCCCCCCCCCCCCCCCCCCCCCCCCCCCTTTAAAAAAAAAAAAAGTGACTGGGCAATTCATCCAGTCCAATACCTTCATTTTTATTTTATTTTTATTTATTTATTTATGTATTTATTATTTTATTTTTTTATAAGACTTCATCTTCATCCAATACTTGTAAAATGAAATTTGTATGAGATTATAAGCGACATCCCCACAATCCCCAGCCGAATAAGCACTAACGGACTGGGCACAACATCCAACACTTGTTTACATGTTTGGCTATGTCATCACATAACTGACGAACTCTGACACGTCATCAAATAAATGGGGACGTGCCACGGTTTGTCATCACATGCTTACTGAATAAGCTGCTCAGCATGTGATTGAATAAGTGGGCACGTGACTGGTCAACACATGGAAACTGAATATGTAGTGACTGGCCCACTCACTTAATTAAATAGGGTTTGACTTTGAACAGACACGTCATAACCTGGTCAAGACACATAAAAAAAAATTCTCTGTTTCGTCATCTGAAATGTCTCTGTTTCCTTGAATCTCTCTCTCTGCAAAATTGGTGCAGCGACGAAGAATGAAGAAGGAAGATGGATCCCAAACTCAAAACGACGTGTCGTCTCATTCCGTATCTGGGTTCGGCTGCTAACCGACCGCAGCCAAGCTTCACTATTTTTATCTCGATATGAGAGTCAACGAAGCCTTCAAAAACCCTAACAATGGCTAATCGAGTGAGTTCTGATAGGTACACTTGCAAAATGTTTGTCTTTTTTGCTCTACTTAGACACCCTGTTTTGTATTTGTAGCTGTAAATGAACCTAAATTAGAATCAATTCGCTGCTAATTTTGAGTATCTATATTTCAAGTTTTGATTTTTCTGCTGGATTCTTTGTTGCTGATGGCGTCTCTATGAGTCTGTGTAATAAAGGTTGATGAGATCATTAGTTTGAGCCGGTTCTCTGAAAATTATTAGTTTCTTTAATTTTCTGAAAAGAGTTGATGAGATCCAACTCTGGTGCTCAACTTGAGCTTCTCCTCCTCCTCCATTGAATTGAAAATAAAGGTTGTATAGAGAAATTCAGATGTCTGATGTGGTTTGATAGCATTGAACAGGTTTGCAATCTCAATTGGTCTGTGACTATGAATTATATACTCTGTTTGAATTCCAATAGCAGAAAATCATAATCTTCAGGTTTTGGAGTTTCATGATCTTCTTCTCATCATGATTATAATCTTATAAGCTTAATAAAATTATTATAAATTTACTTGTGCATTGTAATAGAATTCCATGATTATTTTTAATATGATCAAGCTGGTTATTAGTACATGTGCACAAATAGAAAGAAAAAACATGAGTGGGTTCGGTGGTTTGGAGTGATTATACTTTATAGGCACAAGGCAAAGAGGTGTCTTCTTATGGACAGTGAGACCAGGTTCTTCTTCCATGCTCAAATTAAATCTTCTGTCTCCATTCCATCACGTAGCTTCCAATCAATCCAAGTACAAATTCAAACGATGCAGTTACCATTGTGATGAAGATTAAGTTATGGAGAATTGCATAAATCATGGTGTTGACAACAACTTGATTTATGCAATTTCATCAATCACCTAGGATGAAGGTATATGCTTAATTTATGTGATTTAACCAATCATAGGGATGATGGAGGCATATTGTTTGGTGATTGGAATTGTGATTTTATTTGTTTCCTTTTATATAATTTTCCTACTCCTATATATTGGAGCTTTGCAGCCATTTGATAGGAGAGTTGAGTTGATTAATAAAATTTCAGTTATGAAATTTATTATGCTTGCTTTCTTGGTATTCATGTAAATCAACGAATTAGCAATGTGTTCATAGTTCTCGGTATTCCTAGAATCAATAAGGCTTGATCACCTACCAGCGCTACATCATTTTTGGTATCAAAGCCAAATCGATTCAACATCGATTGTTGTGGTCTTTTGATCACTTTTAGCTATTTGCTGGTATTCGTTGCGAATCAATGGCATCTAGTTCTTATTTCGCTTTCGGTGTTCTCAATAATCAAAGGATCTACTTTCCAGCATTCCAATAATCAACGGATTGTTTCCGGCATTCCAAGAATCAACGGATTGTTTCCGGCATTCCAAGAATCAATGGAATCGAAATAGTTATCCCCGTTTTGTATATCAATTTAATTTCTTTTACATTTTTTTCCGCTACACTTGTTATATTTAATTAATTCAAGGAAGAACTCTTTCGATCCTAGCGGGAATGATAAAGATCGAGTTATGGGAGAATTGCATAAATCATAGTGTTGACGACAACTTGATTTATGCAATTTCATCAATCACCTATGATGAACGTATATGCTTAATTTATATGATTTGACCAATCATATAGAGACGATAGAGGCATATTGTTTGGTGATTAGAATTGTGATTTTATTTGTTTCCTTTTATGTAATTTTCCTACTCCTACATATTGGAGCTTTGTAGCCATTTGACGGGAGAGTTGAGTTGATTAATAAAATTTTAGTTAAGAAATTTCTTGTGCTTACTCTCTCGGTATTTATGTGAATCAATGAATTAGTAATGTATTCATAGTCTTAGGCATTCCCGGAATCAACAAAGCTTGATGCACTGCATCACATTGTTATTCCAGGATAGATTCTTTTTCCAAGCCCAATTTTTTTATGTGTCTTCATTGTAACCTCTATCGGAGGTTTTTTCGTTTTGACGACCTCTCCAATGGAGGTCTGTTCAAACTCCATTGATGTAGGTTTTGGTGGCTTTTGAAAAAAAAAAAAAAAAAAAATCAAAGAAAAAGGATAGGAAAAAAAAAAAAAAAGTAAAAATGTGACATTTTTGTCCATCACTATACTTTTGGTGCCATTTAAATTCAAGTTATTAAATTGGTACTAATTCCAAAAGTAAGGAAGTAAAAAGTGTTATAAATTTAAAGAACCCTTATTTTTAATAAGATCAAGCTGGTTATTAGACTACTAGTACACTTGCACAAAACGAAAGTAAAAACGAAAGTAAAAACAAAAGTGGGTTCGGCGGTTGCGGCTGCTTCGGTTGAGTCCTATGGATTATACTTGATGGGAACAAGGCAAAGAGGTATCTTCTTATGGACAGTGAGGCCAAGTTCCTCTTCCATGCTCAAATCCTCTGTCTCCATTCCATCAGGTAGCTTCCAATCAAAATGATAGAGAAGATTTCCAAGCACAAACTCAAAAGCTGCAGTTGCCAATTTTATTCCAGGACAGATTCTCCTTCCGGAGCCAAATGGAAGCAACTCAAAATACTGTCCTCCAAAATCAATGCCAATGGCCTCATTTTCGAACCTTTCCGGGTAGAATTCTTCAGGATTCTTCCAGATTTCAGGATCTCGTCCAATAGCGAAGACATTTACTTGGATTCTCGCGTTGGGATAAACATCATAACCACCAATCTGAATGTGCTTTTGAGCTAGATGAGGGATCATTAGCACTACTGGTGGATGTAACCTGAGAGTTTCTTTGAATACCATTTTCAAGTATTTCAGGTTTTCACAAACTGTTTCTTCAACAAGTGGCTTGTTAATATTCCCAACAGAGCTTCTGATTTCGCCTTGGAGCTTTTTCATGACTCTAGGATTCTTCATTAGCTCTGTCATTGCCCACGAAAGGGTATCGGAAGTTGTGTCTATTGCTCCGAGAAATAGATCCTGAAATATTGCAAACCCATTTATCAAAAATTATAACTAACCACTGTATATAATTTTTTTTTTTTTTTTTAAATGCACCGTATATAATGTTATTGTACAAAATCTGTATAACTACATGAATAGAAATTAAACTCTTGTTAGGACTTAGGAAAAACACTTTCAAACACACCCCTACAAAGTTTTCGATGTTATATGATGTTATTGTACAAAATCTGAACATAATTGGTGTCTATTGCTCCGATAAATAAATTCTAAAATATGGTAAACCAATTTATTAAAAATTATAATTATCACCGTATACGATGTTACAGTATAAAATCTGTATAATTATACTAATAAAAATTAAACCCTTGTACTTCAAAAAAATAAATAAACCCTTATTAGAAAAACACTTTCAAAAACACCCTTAAAAAGAAATCAATGTTATATGATGTTACTGTACAAAATCTATATAGTTGCACGGATAGAAATTAAACCCTTATTAGAAAAACACTTTCAAACGCACCCTTAGAAAGAAATTAATCAATGTTTTGAGTCTTACCTTGAGGATGGCCTTGATATGATCCTGGGTTAAAATTCCTTCATCACTTTGATTCTTCAACAATCTAAGCAAAGAATCAACAGTGTCTTCGTTTTCTGGAATCGGTCTGTGAGGATCAAGATGTTCATCAATCACCATCTGATAAAACCCATCAAATTGATGGAAACACTTCTCTCTTCTAGCATGAAGTCCAGTAAAAACATCTACAATCCACCCCACATAAGGGAAAAAATCAGCTGCTGAAAAACTCCCTAACATGGCAATTCCTTCTTGAATAACTTTATCAAGCTTTGAGTCTGATCCATTCTGAAACTGCTTTCCCTGGTAACTTCTTCCACAAGCAATCTTGCAAATTATACTATCTAACAAGTAGTACATTTTCTCACTAAGATTTACAGGGTTAGGGCTTGTTTGGGAGATTAAATCAATGAAAGAAGCAACTGATTCTTCTCTAACAGAAGCAAAAGACTTGACTCTCTTGGAGCTAAAAAGCTCCAAGACACAAATTTTTCTGATCTCTTTCCAATAATCACTGTAGGGAGAGAAAGCAATGTCCAAGAAATTGTAGGACAGTCTTCTAGGACCTTGAGTGAGAGGTCTACTACAACATTCAAGATCATGTGTTTTGAGGACTTGTTTGGCCATTTCTGGAGAGGAAATTACAAGAGTTGGGACTTTGCCTAGTTGTAATAACATGATTGGACCATATTTCTGAGACAGTTTTTGGAGGGAACGGTGTGGCAATTTGCCAAGTTGGTGGAGATTGCCTATGAATGGAAGCTGTGGTGGACTTGGAGGCTGATTATGGTTTTTCATTTTGAGATTGAAAATGAAGAACAATGAAAGTAGTAAAAGAAGCAGAAGAAGAAGAAGCAAGGAGATGGAGAAGAAAGCCATGGCCTTTTCCGAAGGTTTTTTTTTTTTTTAATTTAATTTTTTTTACTTTGAAGTGTTTGATTAGATCTTCTTTTATAATTTATAGTGGTAATTGGGCAATGTCCGATCCGAATCGAATGGCCCACATCGCATGTGTATTTTAAAAAAAAAAAAAATGGGCATTTCATGTTAGAGCATCTTCAATGCTATGCCAAATAATTGTGCAAATGCTAAAATTTAGCACAGGGTGTAAAAATCATCCTCCAATACAGTGCCAAATGATGTGTCAAATTTGGCATATGCTATATTGTGACAGTAATAAATGCTCATTTTTTAATTACAAAAATACCATTATATATATTTTTTAAATGAAATAATTAATGCATTAATGGAACTTTACATTGGAACATTAAAAGAAACAATGAATACATTAATGGTAAGTGTTTACTTTTATAATTTTAATTAATAAAATAATAAAAATAGCATTTTAAATAGGATTGTGCATTGGAACACAATGCTAAATTGATGTGCCAAATATAGTATTTTACTCTTTTTTTTGTCAAATTTAGCATTAGCATTGACATATGCATTGGGGATGGTCTTAGAGAATATAGATTATATATCACGAGGTATGAATTGGACTTTTCATGTTAAGATTAGTGTGACTTTTCATATAGCTTCTTGGATTCTTATGTAATTTTACTATTTCTTACATAGGAAAATATCTTTGATTGTACCTTACTGTCTACCTCTTGTCCAACTATACCATATCATATAATGTGCATGAGATACCTAATGATTAATAGGGAAAGTATGATAGATCGAGAAAATTTGATTAGAGAAAATTTAATAGAGAAAGTTTATATCTTCTCATTAATCTTGGTGGTCCAAATACTTGGGTTTTAATCTCAAGCCTTGGACCACCAAGACAACCACCTTGTGGTTCATATCACCACATTCTCTATCCTTATATCTATCTTCAAATAATTTATATTTTCATTATTAATTCTTACTTTATTTAATAAATTATTTTTATATAATTTTATTTTTCAACTAAATTTTAACAAATATTATTTAATAACATTTTAAATTTTTGTTTACTCTTAGTAAAAAATAACATTTATATTCTCCCATATATTTTTGTCTAATTTTTTTTATCAAACAATTTTTTCATCAAAATTTCCTACATGTTTTATTTGTTAATTACCTAATTTTCTCTATCAAATTTTCTCGATCTATCAAATTTTTTTTGTTAAATGAAGGGATGATGGCGTTGGAAGATGACGACACCCATCGTTGTAGGTGCCTCAAAGGATTGAACATTTAGGTTCGACCTCGCTAATGCGCGAGTCATAGAGACTAGCATAGCGGCAAGTGAGTGTATCGTTCCGTAGGGAGGTGGGATTCGCTGACCATCACCAGTTTTAGCTATTATTACAACACTCCGAGAGAACTCGTGTGTTGCGTTTGTGGAAAAGTAAATAATAATATAAACAAATAAGTTAACTAACATAATATATACATGCATTGAATGGAATGAAGAGATGGCATGAAATGTGGTTACACTAAGGCAATGACTCAACCGTAACAATCCTCCTAATTAAGTGCTAGACTTACTTAGTCCCTCAAATGTGCAAGTATATCATAGGCTCGTGTCCCCTTAATTGATCTCTAATCTCTCTCGAGTCTTAGAAATCACATCCACACAATGCATGAAGTCATTAAGTAATTTTGGACACACACATGAGCCCTATACGCCAGCCTAGTGATCTTTCAACTTTCTAGTCATATACAGTGATTATTTCATTGGGCATATAATATGCAACCGCGTGGGCCATACTACAGCCAATAATTCATTCACAATGGCTAACTAAATAAGGGATGGCAACCAAGTAAAAGCATTAGGAATACGAGATACTTATATAACACATATGTTATATGCTCGTGTCCTGTTAATTAATCTTTAATCTCTCTCGATGTCTTAGAGATTACATCCATGCATAAATGCTTGGATTCAGTAAAGACTATGGGACACACGAGCTCTACACACCAGCTTAGTGATCTCTCAATTTACCGATCAAATGTAGGGGAAATCACGTTGGGCATGTTAATGCGAACCATGAGATATATAACACACATCTTAAATATCATCCACAAGGTGGCTAATCAAGTGAAAGCATTAAGCAATGAAATACCCCTATAACTACACGAGCACAAAAGGAATTCAATTTGTCTTTACTCTCAATACGGATTCGGTTTTATCAATCTCCCTAGGATGGCTAGACATGGGAAACAAGTTTACCAAACAAACATTTGCAAATAATTAAGTTGATTGTTATACATTAAGGACATTCAATTTAGGTTAAGGGTTCATTCTCTTGATTTGGAAATTTTCCCTAAATCAATTTATTACTCAATCCGGCCAAGGATGAGCAATTGTGTCTTGATAACAAGACCCATTAAGCACAAGAATTGGAACCCAAGCCAATTTAGCAACTAAATACCTGAACTAAAACCTTTCCCACTCTTGGAGCTAAATTCTCTAACACCCAAATTACTCTAAACATAGCATTTTGGTCATTCACCAACATACAAATAATCATGGGAACTAAATTAATCTACTCCTAAATTGAATTACTCTACTTCTAATCATAATCATGCATACATATCAATTTCGGACCTCTACACACATGGATATTGCAATTAAAGATGTTTTACACTCGTCAAACACCTTGGCGGACTCTTTGGCTAAGATGGGTTCTGGTTCGGAAGGGGATAAATTAGTTTGGGAGGAGTTTTAGTTGTTTCTGTGCTGTTTTACTTCCTTTTGTTTCTGCTGTCTCTGTTGTTGTCCTTTTGTGTGGGTTGCTGGTCTTTGTTGTGTTTTTCTTTTACTGTTGGCTGGCTGTGGGTTTTGCCTTGTGGTGTGTTGCTGCCCTATCAAACACCAGCGACAGGGGCCTTGTGTTGCTATCCCCTGTCGCCGGCTTTTGATGGCTTGTTCTTGGTTGTTTCTTGCCTTGTTAGTTTTGGCTCTCGGCCTTCAGACCCTTTATAATACGTACATTTCAAAAAAAAAAAAAAAAAGATATTGCAATTAAAGATTAAAACATGTAATTAGCAAAGAGTGAAACCAAACCCAATTGAATTTAAGCACAAACATATATATATTGCACATGTGTAGGTTTACAATATTCCCCAAATCGAGGGTACACATCAAAGATACAAGAAATGCAAAGAAAAGAGTAAAAAGGAGAAAACTTTTGAAGACAAACCCTCCAATGAAGCTCCTAGCTTTCCTAACTCGAATTTGGCTCCTAATTCCTTGTAATCTAGTCTCAGATGGATGGAGGAAGTGATAAGGGGGTTGTGCAGATGTGTGGTGAGCTCCCATGGAGGAAGAACCTCCTGGGAGCTTGGATATCTCCTTATTTGGTGGAGAAGATGGAAGAGATGAAAAAAAACGGAAGAGAGAAGGAGTTGGGCGAAAGAGAGAGAGAGAGAGAGAGAGAGAGAGAGAGAGAGAGAGAGAGAGAGAGAGAGAGAGGGAGTAAGGGATTTTGTGTTAGCTGAGAAAAGGGGATATTTATAGTGTGTGGAGGCTTAGGGCAGAAATGGGGGTGAAAGGACGAAATTGCCCTTCAAAAGAGGCTAAAAATAGGGCCTTCGCAGGTGGGTTTCCAATAGCGCGCACCATTACGAAAACGGGCATAACTTTCTCCACAAATATCGGAATCGCATTCTGTAGAACCATTAGAAAGAAGACATCTGGGGATTTCCAACAATAGGCAGCACGAAATCCAGTTCATTCTGAGAAGGGAGATATGACCCCCGAAAGTTGAGCGTTTTGTAGGAAGGTTTTCAATTTCAGCTCCCCTGAATTATGTGCCCCAATTCGGGGCCCCTAGGGCGTCGAATTGAAAATTTTTAAGGCTCTACCAAGAATTCAATGGCCCCAAACCGCAGAATAAGCGTGCCGAATCCAACTTTGAAATTTTGCACTTTTGCCCCAATATTTCTACATTTCTGGACTTTAGTCCCTAAGATGAAAAATAACCTGAAACACTTATTTAAACATATTAAATACCAGGTTTTACCCGGGAAACAAGCATAAAAGATGCAAATAAGGGGCTACACAATGTGTAGAAATAAGAGTTATCAGAAGACTGAAAAGAATTGAGTTCATACATTTATAGTTTCGACAAGTGTATATAATATAAAACTTACTAATTATTATACAAAGTAGGTAAATCCAACTATTGATAGCTAAGGAGCTAACTTTATAAAGTTAGTGTGTACAAAATAAAAAAAGACTATTATATATATAATTTAGCCCGGACGGTAAATATTTCGAGGATTTGCCCCTGCTAATAACACAAGTCAATTTTAAAACTTTTTTCTTTGTTTACAAATCATGTTATTAGTAAAAAGTTCACATAAAAACTTACTTTTGTACATAAATAAATAAGAAACATTTTAATCAACCACTAGAGTCAACGATAATTTTGAGCGTGTTTCAAGTTTGACGTGGTAATCATTCTTTATTTTTGATCATAAGGCAACTTGAAGTGATTGAATTTTTTTTCATGCTCGGCCTAATTTCTCTTTTGTTTTTAACATCATATCACCACATTTTCAATTCTTCAGATTTTTTTCATCCTCACCTCGGTTCAAAAGAAAAATAATTATTATTCTCTCATTAATCTCGGTTTAACTATCTACAAGTAGCAAAATCAGGTTGGACTTTGTTTCTTTAAAATTTACTTTTTCAAGTAGCTTTTGATGTTTTGTGGTCCTCTCTTTTCTCGTACGCTTTGCGAAGTCTAGGATTTTAGTTTTTTTGGTGAACGTTTTGTCCGTGCTGTACTTTATGGTATGTGACATGTAGGTTTTTGAGGACTAAAATTTGGGACTTTTTTTTTTTGGCAGATTATGCTGGTGAGTGACTTACTATTATTTTTTATTTTCTTTTTTATATACAAATGGTTAATATTTTTTTCCAATTCTATTGGTGGGTGTGTGTGTTATATTTGAATATTTTATGAGTTTGGATATAAATTTATTGAGTGTGTATAAATATAAAATATCTCTTCAGTACCATATATAATAAAATTTTGAATATTAAGACGAAATTTGTAAGCCATTAATTATGTAAAAATATATGTATTTAACAACTATATGTAACAATAAAACATGGATTTTTTTCAAAAATAAAAATAATAACACATGTATTTTAAAGAATTTTTAATAATAATTTTAATTAAAAAGAAAAACAGACCATTTAAATTTAAATTTAAAGCGGCCTCTTCTTGTGCAAGGCCTTGCGGTTCACCAAGACGAGACTTTGATGTTTACTGGTTTATGATATTGTTAGTCGGTAGATATGAAAATTTTTTTTTTTTGAAAACTGCTAACTTTATTGAACAAGCAAAACAGAACAGCCAACACAGCCCCCAAACCAAGGCATAAAGCACAACAAACAGCCAACAAACCAAGGAACAAACACCAACCGAAAGTAGCTATTACTGTACTTTTATCTTGAATTATGTTTTTTTTTTTTTTTTTTTTTGAAAAGATATCTTGAATTATGTTAAATAATAAAAAAGATCACATTGATTTATTTTGATTCGGAAAAAAATAAATCAAAAGTAGCTCATAACTACATAAATATGAAATTACTCATAAATCCCAAGTATAGAAACACTAATTCACAAGAATGTGTGGGGAGTTTTTTTCCCGGGTTGTGGGAGTAGTTATTTCCCTTTATGGGAGTAGATATCCATGCCACATATGTATTGCTTAATCTCTGCAAGTCCCGATAGTTCTGTTGTAATAGTTCTTGTAATACTTAAAAAAAAAAAAAAAAAATCGCGTCCCTTCAAACAAGAGAGAGAGAGAGATAGTCGAGCAAGTAAAAGAGGGGGAAATTAATGGAGATCTCCTGTCAATGCAATTTAATATGCCATTAATTGAACTTGGTCTTTTTTTTAGTACACAAGGCTTGTTATGAATCAATAAATCAATATTGAAAGCAGATGGTATGGAGAAAGCTTGTATTAAGTAGTGCCAAAAACAATTTTTAACCAGTGACATGATTAATTAATGTTAATTAAGCTTGTATTGAGCAGTATTGGAATTCATGCATCAATGGTGGGCTATTTTTTAATTATAATATTTGTTAAAATTTAGTTGAAAAATAAAATTATATAAAAATAATTTAATAAAGAAAATGAAAATATAAATTATTTGAAGATGGAAATAGAAATAGATAAAGAGAAAATGATAGAGAGTATGGTTGAAGTGAAAAAATTTTAGAGATGGAATCTGGAGAGAATATTCTCTTTTAGAACTCTAAAATAGAAATAGAGATAGAGATAGAGTTTGGGTTGTAGATGCTCTAAATTTATAGCCAAATTTGAAACTCTAAATCCACTTTTTAACTTTTATTTATTCCATTTTTACCCCATATCATATTTACCTTTTTAATTAAATTCAATTATTATACAATAAGTTTTTTTACTGTCAGGACCTGGCAATATTAGACTCTACAAGCACAGCCCGGAATACTACTCCCACTATCGGGGAGAGGGTACAAATGGATTATAACTCTCACAACAGAGAGATGATTGCTCCCAATAGAACCGGGAGCCACACTTGGGATTTAATAGCCAAGGTGGGACAAATTATATACATACCAAGGCAAGGCTTGAACCTTGGTGGTGGAGCATCCCTTGGGAGACTCCAACCACCAAGGCAAGGGGCCATTGGTATTATATAATAAGTTTTAATTTATAACTTTTATCATCATAAAAATCATACCATTAAAAATGTCTCATCTAGATCTTTAAAATGAGATTAATATTAAATATTGAATAATAATTTTTTATTTATCAAAATTTACATATTTTATAAGTTATCATCATACATTATATTATTTTCATATTAATTATTATAAGTTAGCAATAAAATAAATACATTAAAACTTCCAAATGAAAATTACGACAATTACATAAACATATTTAAATAAGGATAGCAAAAGTAAACAAATAACAAAAAAAAAAAAAAAAACCAAAAAAAAAAAACATAAATAATTGCAAATTTAATAGAAAATTTGAACGAAGAAAATTTGCCAAGTTTTCCAACACTATCCCTTCACTGAACGAAGAAAATTTCATATGGAAAGTTTGATACATTGAGAAAATTTGATAGAGAAAGTTTGATAGATCTAGAAAATTAGGTAACAAATAAAACATGTAGGAAATTTTGATAAAAAAATTGTTTGATAAAAAAAATTAGATAAAACTATATGGGAGAATATAAATGTTATATTTTCACTAAGAGTAAACAAAAATTTAAAATGTTATTAAATAATATTTGTTAAATTTTAGTTGAAAAATGAAATTATATAAAAATAATTTATTAAATAAAGTAAGAATTAATAATGAAAATATAAATTATTTGAAGATAGAAATAGAGATAGAGATATAGATAAGGATTGAGAGTATGGTTGGAGTGAAAAAAAATTTAAAGATGGAATCTGGAGAGAATATTTCCTTTTGGAACTCTAAAATAGAGATAAAGATAGAGTTTGGGTTGGAGATGCTCTAAAATAGTTGGACAAGAGGTAGATTGTAAGGTACAATCAAAGATAATTTGCTATGTAATCCACCACCCCCGATGCAGGCATGGGCTATGCACTAACTAAGCCACCTAGGGGCAACCTGGGGGTGGACTCTAAGTACCGAAGGGAGCTTGGGGTCTCCATAGTGCAGGATGCACCATGGACAGTGTCGGTATGGGCACATGGTCGACATTGCGCATCATTCGTGCCACAGAGGCTTAGACATGCATCGGTTATACTGTACGGGCTGTCGATATGCGGAGCTTGTCTATGACTCAGGGGACATCGTGGTTCGTGGTACCACCATAGGCCATGTTGTGCTATCGTGAGCATGAGCTTCGGGTTGCTATTCACTGCGCTTTACTTAAAGCAATGTTCAATAGCCCTACAAAGGTTCTATGCGGGTTCACCAATCCGTTTAGAGCCAATGTCTATGTCAGTAAATTACAGAAGAATCCAAGAGGCTGACATGAAAAGTCACACTAAGTGATATAATCTCAACATGAAAAGTCTAACTCACACACTTGGGCCTCTTGCCAATGTGGTTGGACCCTCCCTTAGGAGCCTCAACCACCACGGTTCAACGCCAGGTGTGTACATATATGTATATATATATATATATATATATATATATATATTATTTGTCCCACTTGGCCATTAATCCCAAGTGTGGGTGTTATCCCACCAATTGTGGGTGCTCTCTCCCCGCTTGTGGGAGCTGTAATCCGGGCTGTGCTAGTAGAGCCTAATCTCGCCAGTCCCGGCAGTTGTTGTATATTATAAAAAAAATAAAAATAAAAATAAAAAAAGTCTAACTCATACCACAGTGATATATAATGTCTAACATTAAATGTCCACGACTTTTTTTTAAATACACATGCGATGTCAGGCATTCAATATAGATATGATTTTTATGATGGTAAAAGTTATAAATTAAAATTTATTATATAATAATTGAATTTAATTAAAAAAGTAAATATGGATATGCACATCACTTTTTAGCAGAGCTAGTAGAGCACCACCGCCCTTTTCCACTTAAGTGGTGAGGGGTTCAAATCCCACCATACGCATTTTACAAGCATGTGGGGGAGTTTCATTTCTGGGTTATGGGAGTAGTTATCTCCCGTCATGGGAGTAGATATACGAGCCGCACATATATTGTTTGATCTTAGCTAATCCCGACAGTCCTATTGTAATAGTTCTTGTAATACTTAAAAAAAAATATAAATATAGGGTAAACAAAGGAATAAATAAAAATTAAAAAGTGGATTTAGAGTTTCAAATTTGGTAATCTAAATTTAAAGTACCAAACAATGAACTCTAAAAAAAATTCTTGGAAATTGAAATATATAGTATCATTGGAGCTCATGGAACTCTATTTTTACCAATTATGGCATATATACATATGCTCCTCACCTCAAGCATCCTTTTTTTTTTTTTTTTTTTTTTTTTTTTTTTTTTTTTTTTTTTTGGGTATAGAGGATCCCGGACTTCGTCCAAGCACCCATTCGTTTGTCCTCCCCAACTATGTGACACACACATAGCCAACTTGTTGGTTCTGACAGTCTATTTGTTGGATGTTATGGAGTAGGGCAGATAGGAAACCTCGGCCCACACCCTTGGCCACACAAAGATGCAAGCGGATAAATCAGAACTTGTCTTTGCGTGGGTAGGATTCGAACTGCTGATCTGGGAGTTACCTGTGCCCCGTGCCCTGTGCCCCATGCCCGTCCTTCCACTAACTGAGCTAGCACCCTGATGGCACCTCATGCATCCTCTTTTTGATTTCCCTTTGATGTTTTATTTTTATTTTTATTTTATTTTTATTTTTATTTTTTTATCATTTCCTTCCTAGTACTTCTTTTAAACTCTAGTAGAGACCTCCATTAATTTCCTAGTACTTCACTAAACAACAAAGCAAAGCCAGGCAAGGATGACATCACTAAAAATGTAAGCACACATGATTTCAACTTTCGAGGCTTCATTTTATTGCCACATACTGATGAGTCATCATGCTAGAAGAATCCATATGGTTCCACCCTAATGACCTCGAAAAGGGTGAAAAGCAAACAGTGGGTGGTGGTAAATCCACAAGTTTCTACAATACTTTTGATGTTTTGTGGTCCTCGCTTTTCTTGTTTGTGGCGTCTCGGATTTTGGTTTTGGGAAAGTATCATTTCCGCCCCTGTAGTTTGCCATATTCATAAATTTGCCCCCCATAGTTTCAGAAATGGTTGATCTTCCCTCTCTAGTTTGCCATATTCGAATATTTACCCCCTACCGTTAGGATTTCCGTTAAATACAAAGGAGAAAGTACGTTTTTACCCTTAATAATAACATTGATTTTAAAAATAAAAAAAAAAACAGAATTAACTTAACAGGTATATTTAATAATTATTAAGAGATATTAAAAATAATATTAAAAAATTAAAAACATCAATTTCAACTTTCAAGCCTTAATTATCTCTCTCTCCCTCAAAATTAAAAAACAATTATTAATTATCTCCAGATTCAATCTCCACCATCCATCTTAGACATGGACGGTGGAGATAATTATATAAAAAAAATATATTAATATCAAAAATAATAAAATAATATAATTGTAAAAAAAAATCAAATTATATAATAATAATAATAATAATAATAATATAATTGTAAAAATAAACAAAAACGATATTTAAAAAATCTCACTTTCTCTCTCTCTCAACATTATCTGTGATCCCTCTCTCGTTCTACAGTCTCTTTGATCTCTCTCTTTTCTTCATCCTATCGCCGACGAGAAGCGACGTTCTCTTCTGATGAGAGAAGATCAGCTCTCTTCTTTCCTCGTGCTTCTCTCTCTTCTTTCTCTCCTGATTTGAGCCAATCTGGTTGGCTGCCAGTGAGTATTCGAGCGCCGATCTCTTCTACTGAGAAGCGATCGACACTGGTGGTGGTCGTTCAATGATGACATGTCGGTCTCTTCTCTCTTCTTCCTCGTTCACAACGATTTGCATTTGGTATCTGGTTTATGGGTTTGGTGGTTGTGGTGTGACACTGATTAGGGTGGTGAGGGGTTAGGGTTTGGTTTCGATGTTGAGTGGTGGAGGGTTTTGTTTCGGCGGTGGTGGTTGGATTTAAGGGTTTTGGCCATTAATGGGGCTTTTGCTTACTGGGTTAATGGGTTTTGAATTGGCTGGGTTTGGTTTTCGGTGTTATGAGGTGGACGATTTTGTCTCGGTGGTGGTTTTGGAGATAGGATTTGAGGGTGTGGGTTTTTTGGGATTGGTTTAATACTTGAATCCGGAGATCTTGTTGTCTTGATGATGGGGTGATGTTCTGGGTTTGGTGTTGGGTTTATGGTGTTGATGATAAATTTCTGGGTTTGGTGGTGTTGATGATGAATTTCTGGATTTGGGTTTAGGTTTGATGTTGATGATGGTGTTTTACCATTTTATTATATATATATATATATATATATATATATAATTTCTGTTAATATTGGTTTGGTGTTAAATTAATTTTGATTTACCTTTGTACCATATTACCCTTCCAGTTTAACGGTCAACGGAGGATTTAACGGAAATCCTAACGGTAGGGGGTAAATATTCAAATACTTTGATTTTCAGGGGGAAGATCAACCATTTCTAAACTTAAGGGGGGTAAATTTATGAATATGACAAACTACAAGGGGCAAAATGATACTTTCCCTTTAGTTTTTTGGTGAACGTTTTGTTCATGCTATCCTTTATAGTATGTGACATGTGGGTTTTTGAGGACTAAAATTTGGGACCTTTTTTTTTTTTTTTTTTTTTTTTTTTTTTTTTTTTTTTTTTTTGTGGCAAATTATGCTTGTGACTGGTCATTTTTTTTCACTCCAACCATACTCTCTATCCTTATCTCTATCTCTATTTCTATCTTCAAATAATTTATATTTTTATTATTAATTCTTACTTTATTTAATAAATTATTTTTATATAATTTTATTTTTCAACTAAATTTAAACAAATATTATTTTGATAACATTTTTAATTTATGTTTACTCTTAGTAAAATATAACATTTATATTCTCCCATATATTTTTATCTAATTTTTTTTTTTATCAAACAATTTTTCATCAAAATTTCCTACATGTTTTATTTGTTACCTAATTTTCTCTATTTGTAACGCTGTCGAAGCCACAACGTTTCCCATAATGGAAACCTCTTGAATTGAACTGCGGTATTGTTGCACATCACTTCGTAAATCACTTTCCACTGGACACACCCGCTGTCCTCACCACTGTGAAGGGCACATCACAATACATAGCGTTCTTCTCTAATGGTGGATCGCAGTCCCAATCACTATGTGATTGCATAGCGCGCAATGCACAACATTTCCATGATGTGTAACTATCTCCTTTCTAGGGAATCAATGTGAACCTCTATGAATGCTCTTTGTTAGAATTGACTATATTTTCTTATATCAAGTTTTGATTCATTCAATTCATCCTATGTCATAATTCTTTATTCTTACTCATGTATGTTTATGCTCGGTATGAATTTAGGGTTTTAGATAATTTAATGATTGAGTTTAGAGTGTGTTTACACCACTCTCAATCAATTTTCAATTGAATGGGTAAAACTAATCATAGCAAGTTTTTGCATGTAAGTTTTGGTTCACTTGTTTGTTCACTTAATGGGTTCTCAGTTGTAATTTATACATCAAGTTTTTGAGGTAAAATATAATTAAGAACACTTGATTCATCCTAGGATCATACGGTAATAATCATACTTAATTTAAGAATGAACCCTTAACTTGATTAACATCTTTTATCAAAGTCAATTCGAAGCATTGAGTAAATGTAATTGGGGAGCACTGATGACCTAGTTCTCTCACCTCTTGATCACATTCACATATTCTTGTTAACTGCTTTCTTAGTTTAATCTGGTTTTAATCAAATCAATTATCAAACAAAATCTCTTGGTTACTTTTAATTGCTTAGCTTATATTAGAATTAGTTTTAGTCAATAAATTTCTTTTCCTTATGGGAATGATCTCTACTTGTCGTTGTACTTATCTCACAATTCATGCACTTACGAGTTATGTTTTTATAACACAATATTATCCATCAACCACCAGTCGACCTGGGGAGTTTTTAAGCTGGCCCTCAAATTCCTCATCTGCAATTCACAACCATACAAAATGTTAGGAAATTTTTCCCAATAAAAAAGTCTCTAAACAATATAAAAAGTCTCGGAATAATATAAAAAAGTCTGAGAACAATATAAAAAAGTCTCGGAACTCATTGGAAAGGTCTCGAAACAATATAAAAGCCTAGAAAAAAAAGTCTCAGAAAGCATTTGAAAAGTCTCGGAAAGCATTTGAAAAGTCTTGGAACTCTTATACAAAAGTCTCGGGTAGTGATACAAAAGTCTCGGACGATAGTTTAGGACAACAGTCTTCAAGACTTTTGTCACACTGTCTGAGACTTTTGTAACTCTTTTCGAGACTTTTGTAACACTTTTCGAGACTTTTACTAACCTGTTCACTATTCATCATCTTCCCCGATCTAACCCTAATGACCAAAACCAGGTATAAAACTAAAAACACTACAAACTTGATATTAACAATGCAAAAATACAAAACAAATGTATGACCCAACAAACACAATCAAATCAGTATTCAAAATCAAATCGTTGAAATTACATACCTTGTTTTTCACCGAAAACGAAATCAAAATAGAGGACAAATTGTCGCCGTGTACTGCAGAAATCCGGTTGCTTGGAGTCTCAGAATAGTCACGTAAGTTATCTCAAAGTGAAAGTGAAAGTGAAAAGTCTCTGTCAAATGAAAAGTTAAATGAATAGAGAGAGAGAAAAAGAAACATGGGTTTTCAAAATAGCTGATGTGGAAGTGCTTCTGGTGGCATTTTTGTCTATTTCATCATAATAGGTGCATTTTAAACATAACTTATTAAAACGGTGACAATCTTGAAAACCCACCTTAAAAAAGTGCCATTTATTTTTTGAACCTGGTGCAGGCATGGGCCATGCACTAATTGAGCCACCTAGGGGCGGACTCTGAGTACCGAAGGGAGCTTAGGGTCTCCATAGTGAAGGATGCACCAGGGATAGTGTCGGTATGGGCGCGGGGCCCGGCATTACGCATCATTCGTGCCATAGAGGCTTAGGCGTGCATCCGCTATACTGTACGGGCTATCGATATGCGGAGCTTGCCTATGACTCAGGGGACATCGTGGTTCATGGTGCCACTGTAGGCCACGTTGTGCTATCGTGAGCATGAGCTTCGAGTTGCTGTTCACTGTGCTTTACTTAAAGCAATGTTCAGTAGCCTTGCAGAGGTTCTATGCAGGTTCACCAATCCGTTCAGAGCCAATGTCTGTGTCAGTAAATTACTTAAGAATCCAAGAGGCTGATATGAAAAGTCACACTAAGTGATATAATCTCAACATGAAAAGTCTAACTCATACCACAGTGATATATAATGTCTAACATTAAATGTCCACAACTTTTTTTTAAATACACATGCGATGTCGGCAATTCAATATAGATATGATTTTTACGATGGTAAAAGTTATAAATTAAAATTTATTATATAATAATTGAATTTAATTAAAAAAGTAAATATCGATATGGGGTGCATATCACCTTTTAGCAGAGTCGGTAGAGCACCCCCCTTCCACTTAAATGGTGAGGGGTTCAAATCCCACCATACGCATTTTACAAGCATGTGGGGGGGTTTTATTTCTAGGTTATGGGAGTAGTTATCTCCCATCGTGGGGAGTAGATATACGAGCCGCACATATATTGTTTGATCTCGGCTGATCCCGACAGTCCTATTGTAATAGTTCTTGTAATACTTCAAAAATATATATATATATATATATATATAGGATAAAAAAAGGAATAAATAAAAATTAAAAAGTGGATTTAGAGTTTCAAATTTGGTAATCTAAATTTAGAGTACCAAATAATGAAACTCCAAAAAATTTCTTGGAGATTGAAATATAGAGTATCATTGGAGCTCATGGAACTCTATTTTTACCAATTATGACATATATATACATATGCTCCTCACCTCATGCATCGTCTTTTTGATTTCTCTCTGATGTTTATTTATTTTTATTTTTTTATCATTTCCTTCCTAGTACTTCTTTCAAATTCTGGTGGAGACCTCCATTAATTTCCTAGTACTTCACTAAACAACAAAACAAAGCCTGTGCTTTGCTTATAGGCAAGGATGACATCACTAAAAATGTAAGCTCATGTGATTTCAACTTTCAAGGCTTCATTTTATTACAATGTACTGATGAGTCATCATACTAGAAGAATCCATATAATTCCACCCTAATGACCTCGAAAAGGGTGAAAAGCAAACAGTGGGTGGTGGTAAATCCACAAGTTTCTACAATACTTTTGATGTTTTGTGGTCCTCTCTTTTCTCGTTTGTGGCGTCTTGGATTTTAGTTTTTTGGTGAACGTTTTGTTCATTCTGTACTTTATGGTATGTGACATGTGGGTTTTTGAGGACTAAAATTTGGGACCTTTTTTTTTTTTTTTTTTTTTGGCAGATTATGCTTGTGATTTGTGAGTGACTTATCTTTTTTTTTTTCACTCCAACCATCCTCTCGATCCTTATCTCTATCTCTATTTCTATCTTCAATTAATTTATATTTTCATTATTAATTCTTACTTTATTTAATAAATTATTTTTATATAATTTTATTTTTCAACTAAATTTTAACAAATATTATTTTAATAACATTTTTATTTTTATTTCTAAATTTTTCTCAAATTTATTTTTATGGGAATATCCGAAGAGGGATCCAAGGAATATCGGTGGATCAAGTTAGAGATCCGTGGGTGATATTTAGGGGAGACCTAGGAGATATTGTAGGGATTCTTGGTAAGGATCTTGTAAGTGTGGTTTGGGGTAAAGTGTGAGAGAATCCTAGAGTATATGGTTGTAACAGTTTATCATATAGTAAAACTTTCTCTATCGTCTTGACGACCCATGGTTTTTTACCCGTTTTGAGTTTTCCACGTATATCTTGTGTTGTGATTGTTTTATTCTCTCTCATCTATTTTTCTGCTTATTGACATTATTAATTACTATGAGTTATGGACGTATATTAGGCACGGTGTTTCCGTGTTCATCGTTCTAGAGGATTATCCCCAATAATTATCTCCCGTCATGGGAGTAGATATACGAGCCGCACATATATTGTTTGATCTCGTCTGGTCCTGACAGTCCTATTGTAATAGTTCTTGTAATACTTCAAAAAAATATATATATAAATATGGGGTAAAAAAAGGAATAAATAAAAGTTAAAAAGTAGATTTAGAGTTTCAAATTAAATATGGTAATCTAAATTTAGAGTACCAAACAATGAAACTCTAAAAAAATTTCTTGGAGATTGAAATATAGAGTATCATTGGAGCTCATGGAACTATATTTTTACCAATTATGACATATATATATATATATATATATATATATACATATGCTCCTCACCTCATGCATCCTCTCTTTTTTTTTTTTGTTTTTTTTTTTGGTATTAGGATCCAGGACTTCGTCCAAGCACCTATCCACCTGTCCTCCACAACTGCGTGACACACACATAGCCAACTTGTTGGTTCTGACGGTCTATTTGTTAGATGTTATGGAATAGGACAGATAGGAAACTTCGGCCCACACCCCTAGCCAAACAAAGATGCAAGCGGATAAATCATAACTCGTCTTTACGTGGGTAGGATTCGAACCGCTGATCTGGGAGTTACCCGTGCCCTATGCCCGTCTTTCCACCAGCTGAGCTAGCGCCCTGATGGCACCTCATGCATCCTCTTTTTTATTTCTCTTTGATTTTTTTTTTTTTTTTTTCATTTCCTTCCTAGTACTTCTTTCAAATTCTAGTGGAGACCTCCATTAATTTCCTAGTACTTCACTAAACAACGAAGCAAAGGATGGCATCATTAAAAATGTAAGCACACATGGTTTCAATTTTCAAGGCTTCATTTTATTGTCATATACTGATGAGTCATCATGCTAAGAGAATCCACCTGGTTCCACTTTAATGACCTCGAAAAGGTTGAAAAGCAAACGGTGGGTGGTGGTAAATCCACAAGTTTCTACAATACTTTTGATGTTTTGTGGTCCTCTCTTTTCTTGTCTGTGGCGTCTCGGATTTTAGTTTTTTGGTGAACGGTTTGTTCATGCTGTACTTTATGGTATGTGGCATGTGGCATGTGGATTTTTGAGGACAAAATTTAGGACCTTTTATTTTTTGGCAGATTATGCTTGTGACCGGTGAGTGACTTATCATTTTTTTGGTCCAATCATACTCTTTATCCTTATCTCTATCTCTATTTCTATCGTCAAATAATTTATATTTTCATTATTAATTTTTACTTTATTTAATAAATTATTTTTATATAATTTTATTTTTCAACTAAATTTTAACAAATATTATTTTAATAACATTTTTAATTTGTGTTTACTCTTAGTAAAATATAACATTTATATTCTCCCATATATTTTTATCTAATTTTTTTTATCAAACAATTTTTTCATCAAAATTTCCTACATGTTTTATTTGTTACCTAATTTTCTCTATTTGTAACGCTATCGAAGCCACAACATTTCCCACAATGGAAACCTCTTGAATTGAACTGCGGTATTGTTGCACATCGCTTCGTAAATCACTTTCCATTGGACACACCAGTTGTCCTCACCGTTGTGAAAGGCACATCGCAATACATATCGTTCTTCTCTAATGGTGGATCGCAGTCCCAAATGCTATGTGATTGCATAACGCAATGCACAACGTTTCCCTCTGATGGCAAACCGCTGTCCTTGCCGCTGTACAAGGCACAATGCAAGCCACAATGGTTTTGCTTCTTTGGCCGTTGTTGACTTTGAGGTCTTCACACTTCCCCAACAGAGACATTAGCCTCTCTATGCCACCACAATGACAATGTCCAATGACCAATATATTCTGAAAAGAGTTCAGCGATTGCCAATTTATGAGAGTTCAAGGGGTTTAATGGTGGAAAAAAAAGTATAAGGGGTAAGGTGCAAATTCGGCCATAGTTTAGAGGTCATTAGTGCCAATTAGCCAAAGAACAAACAGCCCCTAAATGACAAGTAAAACATGATAAACCCCACAAACAAGTGGCAGCTAAATTAAAGTTTTGTCATTCTCTAAAAGAAAAAGAAAAAAGAAAGTTAAATTAAAAATGCATGTATTTGGACAAGTAATATATTTGTACTGGGAAGTGTCTATTTATTCTTCCATTAATATTATTAGAACATGGTAGCTAGGATAGGAATCCTATCCACCCAGAAACAATAATAGTTCATCGACTTGTTGGAGTTGGAGTTGGGGTGGGGTTCAATTTCCATCAGCTTAGTTTGGCATCCTCCTAAGAAAGAAAGCAACGTTTTGTTTGGGTCCCCTACCCCTAGTAAAAAAAAATGGCCCACCATTGATGAATGAATTCCAATACTGCTCAATACAAGCTTAATTAACCATAACTAATCATGGCATTGGTTAAAAATTGCTTTTGGCACTACTTAATACAAGCTTTCTCCATACCATCTGCTTTCAATATTGATTTATTGATTCATAACAAGCCTTGTGTACTAAAAAAAAGACCAAGTTCAACTAATGGCATATTAATTTGCATTGACAGCAGAGACCTCCATTAATTTCCTCCTCTTTTACTTGCTCGACTATCTCTCTCTGTCTCTCTTGTTTGAAGGGACGCGAATTGGTGTTTCTATACTTGGGATTTATGTGTAATTTCATATTTATGTAGTTAAGAGCTACTTTTGATTTATTTATTTTTATCCGAATCAAAATAAATCAATGTGATATTTTTATTATTATTTAACATAATTCAAGATAAAAGTACAGTATCACTGATCATCAGACTCACCATTCCATTAATAATTTCATATCTACCGACTAACAATATTATAAACCAGTAACATAAGTTTATAAGTTTGTCCATTGTTATTTGAAATCATTCGATCAAAAGTAAACATCAAAGTCTCGTCTCGGTGGACCGCGAGGTCTTGCACAAGAAGAAGCCGCTTTAAATTTAAATTTAAATGGTCTGTTTTTCTTTTTAATTAAAATTATTACTAAAGATTCTTAAAAATACATGTGTTATTATTATTTTTTTTAAATAAGTACATGTTTTATTAGTTGTTAAATACATATATGTTTACATAATCAATGTCTACATTATATTTTTGTTTAAAGTTCTTTTGCAGGTTCATTGAAGTTCAGACGACCATACGCAAGCGACAGTCGACATCGATCAATCAACTTCCTGCCTAGTTGCTTTGGGCCTAATACAACCCGACCCATTTGACGTACCAAATCGTTCGACCACCTACAATATTCAAAATTTTATTGTATATAGTACTAAAGAGATATTTTATATTTATACACACTCGATAAATTGATATCCAAACTCAAAAATATTCAAATATAACACACACCCACCAATAGAATTGGAAAAAAAAATATTAACCATTTTTATATACAAAAAGAAAATAAAAAATAATAGTAAGTCACTCACCAGCATTGTGGTACCCATTGTCGCAGTTTTTTGATATGCTTTCTCTGTACTGGTTTGGTGCGTGGGTCTTGTTGCCCTGATTCAATGAAGTTTGGTGCTTCCATATATAAAGTACAGCATGAATAAAACGTTCACCAAAAAAACTAAAATCCGAGACTCCACAAACGTACGAGATTTTTTTTTTTTTTTTTTTTTTGAAATATTACAATTATTTGGGTTTTGAGATTGGAGAGAGACTCGAACCTACAACCTCTTAGTGTGGGTGTGAGGGGCTTAACCACTAAACCAACCTCATCTTGTCTACATCAAAAGCTACTAGAAAAAGTAAAATCGAAAGAAACAAAGTCCAACCCGATTTTGCTACTAGTAAATAGTTAAACCGAGATTAATGAGAGAATAATTATTATTTATTCTTTTGAACCGAGGTGAGGATGAAAAAAAATTTTGAACCGAGGTGAGGATGAAAAAATTTGAAGAATTGAGAATGTGGTGATATGATGTTAAAAATAAAAGAGAAATTAGGCCGAGCATGAAAAAAAAATTCAATCACTTCAAGTTGCCTTATGATCGAAAATAAAGAATGATCACCCCGTCAAACTGAAGCACGCTCAAAATTATCATTGACTCTAGTGGTTGATTAAAATGTTTTTTATTTATTTATATACAAAAGTATGTTTTTATGTGAACTTTTTACTGATAACGTGATTTGTAAACAAAGCAAAAAGTTTTTAAATTGACTTGTGTTATTGGGGTGAATCCAGAAAATATTTACCGTCCGAGCTAGATTATATATATAATTGTCTTTTTTTTTTTCCTCTATACGTACTAACATTATAAAGTTAACTCATTTGCTATTAGTAGTTGGATTTATCTACTTTATATAATAGTTAGAAAGTTTTATATTACAGTTTTTTTTTTAATCTAAAACATAAAGCCTCGATCTCATTATCGCCCACTTAGAATTACCATTTGTCCAGCTATTACAGCCAAATAACAACAAATAAAGACCATTTGTTCATCAGAACTCATGATTTCTGCCACTAAGAAAGTTTTATATTACATACTCTTGTCGAAACTATAAATGTGTAAACTCAATTCTTTTGAGTCTGCCAAACCATCCCTTCGTTGAACAAAGAAAATTTGATAGGGAAAGTTTTTTTTTTTTTAACAAACTTTTATTAAGGAAGGGCAACAGCCCGACCAAGCAAACCGAAACAACCAAAACAGAAAGCAACACAACAGACCTCACCCAAACAGAGAAACAAAACAGAAAAACCTCACACGGAAAATAAGAAAAACAGAACCAAAAACGAAATGCTGCCCAAAAACAGAGCAGAGAAAAACTAGAGACAAAAACGTCAACCATCCAGGGTGAATAAATCGCCTTCATTGATAGGGAAAGTTTGATAGATGGAGAAAATTTGATAGAGAAAGTTTGATAGATCAGGAAAATTTGATAGAGAAAATTAGGTAACAAATAAAACATGTAGGAAATTTTGATGAAAAAATTGTTTGATAAAAAAAAAAAATTAGATAAAAATATATGGGAGAATATAAATGTTATATTTTACTAAGAGTAAAGAAAAATTAAAAATGTTATTTAAATAATATTTGTTAAAATTTAGTTGAAAAATAAAATTATATAAAAATAATTTATTAAATAAAGTAAGAATTAATAATGAAAATATAAATTATTTGAAAATAGAAATAGAGATAGAGATGAGGATAGACCGTAAGAACCATCAAATTGGCCATGGGTGTGTCATGCAGTGGGGGAGGACAAAAGAGAATGTGGTGATATGATGTGAAAAACAAAAGAGAAATTAGCCCGAGCATGAAAAAAATTTCAATCACTTCAAGTTCCCTTATGATCGAAAATAAAGAATGATCACCCCATCAAACCTGAAGCACACTCAAAATTATCGTTGACTCTGGTGGTTGATTAAAATGTTTCTTATTTATTTACATACAAAAAGTATGGTTTTATGTGAACTTTTTACTAACAACGTGATTTGTAAACAAAGTAAAAGGTTTTAAAATTGACTTGTGTTATTAGCAGAGGTGAATCCAAGAAATATTTACCGGCCAGGCGGCTAAATTATATATATATATATATATAATAGTCTTTTTTTCCTATGTACGCACTAACATTATAAACTTAGCTCCTTAGGATTCCATTATATTACAGTAAATATATGGACCTCATCTACTCATCAACTACTTGCATAAATTACTCCTTGTCATTCAACAATATATTTATTGTATTGGTCCTACTTTATATATAATATGGAATTTATTGTATTGTATTGGTCCTACTATATATAATATGGAATTTGAAAACAGATAAATTTGTTGAGTTAATTTATTGGTGGAAATGGAGCACGCTCCATATTTATTTTATTTTTACTTTTTTTGTGTTAATTACTAGATAATGAAAATAAATATGAGAACATTATTCATTCACTATAAAGTTGGACTCTAACTCATTGATTAAGAAAAACATCACAAGCCAAAGTTCAAAGAGATCAAAATGGGCAAGCCTCATGTAGTATGCATCCCCATACCTAGCTCAAGGCCACATCAAGCCAATGCTAAATGTAGCAAAACTACTCCACTCCAAAGGCTTTCACATAACCTTTGTCAACACAGAATATAACCACAAACGACTACTTAAGACCAGAGGCCCCAGTTCTCTAGAAGGCCTGCCGGATTTCGGATTTGAAACGATCCCTGACGGCCTCCCTCCGGTTGATGGTGATGTCACACAAGACATTCCATCTCTTTGTGAATCTACCTCCAAGACTTGTTTGGCACCGTTTCACAATCTTCTCTCCAAACTGAACTCTTCCGTTGGCATACCACCGGTGACTGGCATCGTCTCCGATGGAGTCATGTCCTTCACTCTTGAAGCAGCGGAGGAACTTGGAATCCCTAATGTACTCTTCTGGACTATGAGTGCTTGTGGTTTCTTAGGCTATGTACATTCTACAAATCTCATAGATAAGGGACTTACTCCATTAAAAGGTACATGCATGCATATAATATAAATTAATTTGTCTCTACTTAATTTCTATATGTATTTAAATTTGTTAATGGCTTTTCCTATTTGATGATATATTATTTTAGAAAAGTACTTATAATCCATCAATCTTATTTTTAAAACTGGGATTCAATCAACGTATTTAATTATGATCATCTATTTTTTTTCCAGGTTGTAGGATGATCTGATAGACATAAACTCAAACCCAGAAAAAAAAAAAATCAATTTTTGACAAATAGTATAATATTATTATTCGAGTGCTTAAATACTATATTGTTGAACTCCTTTCTATAAGTTTTAATCTTTTGGATCCGGTGGTTACTAACAATTATAACATTAAACTGCTCTCCCTTGATGTTGGCAATGTGATTTTGCAGATGAGACATATTTAACAAATGGTTATTTGGACACCGTCATAGACTGGATTCCAAGCATGAAAAACATACGACTAAGGGACTTTCCAAGCTTTGTAAGAACAACAAATCCAAATGATTTTATGCTTAACTTTCATAGGGCAGAGGTAGAGAGAGCTTCTAGAGGTTCAGCTATTATTTTGAACACTTTTGATGAGTTTGAGCATGGTGTTCTATGCGATCTCTCTTCTATCTTCCCTCCAATTTACACGGTTGGACCCCTTCATTTACTTGTCAATAAAATCCCAAAAAATGGTTCGGAATCTATTTGTTCCAATCTTTGGAGAGAAGAGCCTGAATGCCTCCAATGGCTGAACTCTCAAAAACAAAATCAGTAGTTTATGTTAACTTTGGAAGCATCGCGGTCATGACACTGCAACAAATGGTCGAAATCGCTTGGGGGCTTGCAAATAGTGAGCAAAATTTTCTCTGGATAATAAGGCATGACTTTGTGTTCAAGGGCCAATCTTCAATGTTGCCATCTGGTTTTGTTGAAGCAACCAAAGAGAGAGGTTTCTTGGCAAGCTGGTGCCCACAAGAGCAAGTGCTGAACCATCCGTCCGTCGGAGGGTTCTTGAACCACAGCGGGTGGAACTCCACATTGGAAAGTGTGTGTGGCGGTGTGCCGATGGTTTGCTGGCCGTTCTGCGCCGAGCAACAGACTAATTGTAGGTTTGCCTGCACTGATCAGTGGGGGATTGGCATGGAGATTGACAATGATGTGAAGAGAGAGGAAGTGGAGAAGCTTGTGAGAGAGCTAATGCAAGGGGAGAAGGGTGAGAAGCTGAGAAGCAAGGCCATGGAGTGGAAGAAGAAGGCAGAGGAAGCCACCGATGGATTGAATGGTTCGTCATATTTGAATTTCAACAAACTGGTTGAGGAGGTTCTGCTTCCATGAAAATTCAAACATTTCAATACTTTCAATTAAAATTAAGTTGTTATTTGTGTTAGATGTCAGATGAATTCGAATTCAAAAATAATATCTCCACCAAATAGATTCGAATTCAAAAATAATATTACTCAGATATTATTTAGTTTTATCTTTGTATATTTAAATATTTGAACTTTTACTTTTATCTTTAAAAGCACTCTCTATGTAACTATATATGTTGTTATCACCACTGCAAGAAAAAAATGGCTATTGGGACATTTTTTCTTTGTCCCAATAGCCAAAAATTTGTCCCTGGAGATTTATTGGGACGAAAAAAATTCGTCCCAAATTACATTACCTTAGATGGGTCGCAATAAGTCTATTGGAACAAAAATTCAAATTCATCCCTAAAAAGTACTAATAGGGATGAAACAAAAAAAAAATTTAAGAAAATTTAATTTAGGGATAAAAACCAAATTTCGTCCCCTTTGATAAGTTATATGTACGAATTAGTGAAAAAAAAAAAAAAAAAAAAAAAAACTATTAACCATGTCGCCAGGTCTCTTCACCATACCTTGCACCACACCACAACTTTAACACCCATGACCTCCCATACAACCATCGCTATTGCAGGGAATTGAGCTCGTATCCTCAAAGAAGAGCATCGCGCTTAACCACTGGATACAGGTTATTAATAATTGCATAATATTTATATATAACATATATAAGTTGTTAAATTTTCATTGATTATTTTAAATCAAAATTTCCCAATTTTGAAGAAACCCTAACACAACCTAATCAATTCTACAATTGTAATAAATCATCCAAAATGAAAAAACAAATATTTCATAGTATCTTAATTTGTAAGAATTATCCATATGTATGTCTAACAAATTAACGTCAATATAAGACTTTAGATTATCAAGTTTAATGTTGATGATTCTGTGAAAGGCTCCACAGGTGCGGCTGGTATAGGAGGTGTGTTACGGGATCATATGGGAAAAATTCTGTGCATTTTCTCTGCTTATATTGGGTTTCAGGATGTTATTTCTGCAGAAATTTTGGCCATTGTCAAAGCCTTCGATCTGCTCAAGTCTAGAAGTGATTTTTATGACAGACCTCTTGTGGTGGTTAGTGACTCAAGGGTGGCTGTTCGGTGGATTGCGGGTTACAGTCTGGGGAATAGCAGCCATGAGAAGTTAATCTCTGATATTCAAGGTTGTTTGGCTAGTTTTGCTCAAGCTTCGGTGGAGTAGTGTCCTAGAAGTTCTAACTCCTATGCTGATATTCTGGCTAAGAAAGGTGCAGATTCTGGTGAGGAGGAGCTGGTTTGGAGTGACGTTTGAGTCGTTTGAGGGGTTGGGGTTTTTGTTTTTTTTTCTCTTTGCGTGTGTTGTTCTTCCTTCCCCTGGCTCTGTTTTGCTTTGGGTGTGGCTTTGGTTGTGCTTTGCCCCTTGTGGCTTTTGTTGTGCTTGTTCCTGGGCTTGTGGCGTTTATATTGCTGTGTTTTTGTGTGTTGCTCTCCTGGTTTGGTGCCTTTTGTTAAGTAATACTCAAAACCACAATGAAGCAGAGCTGCTGAAAGGAAGTGAAGCAGAGCTGCTGTAAGGTCGTAGAAGATAAACAGAGTTTCACAACAATCATTAGCTGACGAGGCAGCTTGACTAAGCTGACGAGGCATCTTGACTGACTCTTCTAGTGTTGACTAGTCTTAGCTGACATGGCAATCCTAGTCAGCAAAGTTTGTTAGAAGATATTTTCAGAAAACACACAATTGGCGTGTTAGTTTTTCTAAGTATAAATTTGTGATTGTAACTGAATGTTAAATGATCAGATTCATATTTTTCCATTTATCAAATAATTTCTCTCTGTAGTTCTTCAATGAAGTTCTTCTAAATACATGAAAACTCTTTGAATCATTTCATCGAACACTTTGATGTTCTTATCAAATACTATTCTTCAATCTTTCATGGTATTAGAGCTTCACTGACAAACGTCACGATGAACTCTTCTCAACCACGTTCATCATTTTCCGATCCAAACAACAACACTCAAGGAGTGATTTCATCTCCAGCACATCATTCACCAGTACATCATTCATCAGCGCACCATTCACCAGCACAACATTCACCAGCAGATCATTCTCCAGCAATCTCTTCACCACAAGCTCCACAAACTTCGATTCTGAGCCAGGATTCACAAGTAGCAGAGGCACTAGAATTTTCATCTCTCACAAAGAGCTTAAACTACAACTTACCGATTAAGCTTGGAAGATCCAACTATATATACTGGAAAGCACAGGTACTGTCCTCTATTCAAGCATTAGATCTTGAGGAATACATTTATGGTCTAAATCGTCCCTCACATGTTTACGTAAATGTTGAGATTACAAATCAATTTGGTGAAAAATCAATAGAAAAGAAGATAAGCAAAGTTTTCTCCACCTGGAAACGAATTGATAAGTTGCTTATAAGCTGGATCTTTTCTACTATCAGTGAAGGAGTCATAGGTCAAGTCATAGGTTGTCAAACTTCCTTTGAGGTTTGGAGCAGACTAGAAAGGCTTTATTCTCAGCAATCTGTTGCAAAGATTGCTCAACTTAGAGGTCAGTTACAGAGCATTAAAAAAGGAGGTGATTCGGTGAGTGATTTTGTGTTAAAAATAAAGAATGTTGGTGATGCCTTAATGGCTGCTGGTGAGGATGTTAAGGAACGAGATTTGGTGTTAACCTTGATCAATGGAGTTGGACACGAATTCGATGCAATTGTGGCTGTAATTTCGGCTCAACAAAGGTTTATGCCCTTTGAAGATGCTCACTTCTTATTGATGATGCATGAACAGCGCCTGGAACACTTAGACTCATCCTCACAGCTTGAGACTAACCAAGCATCAGCAAATTATGCATCAAACAACTTTCAAGACAGAAGAGGACAAAGAGATGGAAATTCACAGAGCAATAGAGGTGGCTACCGTGGTAGAGGCAGATATGGCAGAGCAGGAGGAAGAGGTCGTATACACTGTCAAGTGTGTAACAAACCAGGCCATGGTGCCCTGAAATGCTACCACAGGTTTGACAAAGCCTTCCAAGCACCTCCTCAGCAACATTTCGGATCTTCTCAACAACAATTCAATACTCAAGCACTCTATAATCAACATCAAGGTGGTTTTAATGGGCAGCAACTTCAAATTGGTTCATCTTCTCAAGGGAATATGGACAATTCAAGCCTTAGTGACCAGCAAGCTCATTATCATCAACATACAGCTTTGGTGGCTACACCAGAATCCGTAAATGACTCTGCTTGGTATATGGACAGTGGAGCAACGAATCACATCACATCAGACCTAAATAATCTGTCCTTGCGAAATTCTTATAGAGGTAATGCTAAGATTATTGTTGGAAATGGAAATAAGCTAGCCATTTCTCATGTTGGTGACAGCTTTATTAAAACTCATACTCAGCCACATGAAAAACTGCTGCTCAAGAATATATTGCATGTTCCACAGATTACCAAAAATCTACTTAGTATATCTAAGTTCACTTTTGATAACAAAGCCATTGCTGAATTCTATTATGATAAATGTGTTGTTAAGGATCTCCATACGAAGAAAATTCTGCTGCAAGGAGTGCTTAAGGATGGATTATATCAGCTGCAGCTTGTTGGAACACATGGAGTTCAACACACTGATTTCAAGCTTGGAAATGTGGCTGACAATGAAGCTTTATCAAGTTGTTTTTCTTCAGATAATAACACAAGCCTTGGAGAATTGTCTAATTCCAAGTCACAGTTGACAAGTATGTATGCTTGTGCAGCTGTGAGTGCCAATGTATGGCATGCAAAATTGGGGCATCCAGCTCCCCTTATTCTTCAAAAGATGCTAAGAAACATACACTTCAATAATAAATTTCAGATTCCTCATTTTTGTGATGCCTGTAAGCTTGGAAAGCTTCATAGGCTACCTTTTGCAAATATTGATATAACTGCCAAGGCTCCCCTTGAATTGGTATACTCGGATGTTTGGGGACCGGCTCCTATGCTATCTAGAGAGGGTTATCGGTATTACATCTCTTTTATAGATGCTCATACAAGATTCACTTGGATATTTCCCTTGAAACTTAAGTCTGATGCACTCAATGTTTTTATCAAATTTCAAAAGAATGTGGAGCTTCAATTTGGCAAGAGAATAAAGAGTCTTCACACTGACATGGGTGGGGAATACATTGCTTTTATATCACATCTCAACAAAATTGGTATACAAGTAAGGTATTCTTGCCCACACACTCATCAACAGAATGGTGTTGCCGAAAGAAAATACAGACACTTGGTGGAAACTGGCTTGACCCTACTTGCTCATGCCAAGTTACCTCTTACATTTTGGTATGAAGCCTTTTCCACATCAGTTTTTCTCATAAATAACATGCCTATGGCTGTTTTTCGGTTCTCCTCACCTTTTGAGAGACTCTATCACAAGAAACCAAATTATAACTATTTCAAGACTTTTGGGTGTAGTTGTTTTCCCTATTTGAGGGACTATTCATCTCACAAATTCAATTTTCATTCCTCAAAATGCATCTTCATAGGATACAGTCCTTTACACAAAGGATTTAAGTGTTTACACCCCTCTGGAAGAGTTTACATCTCTAGACATGTGGAATTCAATGAGCTAGAATTCCTATACAATACTATTTTTTCAGCTGAAAATTCTGGTCAGGAGAGGTCTCCTGGTGTCAGCATGCCTTTGTCCAGGATGAATCAAATTGTGTCCCGAATTCAGAGGGCTGGTTCCAGCGCTGCACCATTTTCATTGGCACAAGTTCAGAGAGGTGGTCCAGGCACTGCATCATCTTCATTGCTTAGTAGTTCCTCTTCAGCTGATTCACGGGTTCAAACAACTACCACTGTCAGTTCTTTTCAAAATGTGTCTCCATCAAACACCATTTTCAGTAATGCTTCTTCAGCTGGTAACATTTCTCCATGTCAGAATTCTCTGCATTCTTTGACTAATTGTGACCAACCTTTGTCCACTGGTATCTTACCATTTCCACCAGCTCACATCAATGCTTCAGCTAATTTACCAGTCCCTACCGTGTCCTCTTTACCTATGAATCTCCATCCAATGGTTACAAGATCCAAGATTGGTGTCTTTAAACCAAAGGTTCTTAATGCGACTGTTGATACAAGTTGTTACTTGGCAAATTCAGATCCAACTACTGCTAAAGTTGCCTTACAGGATCCGAAATGGGTCCAGGCAATGAGAGAGGAGTTTAAGGCATTGGAGGTCAACAATACATGGACCTTGGTTCCTTCTCAGCCAGACATGAATATTATTGGGTGCAAATGGGTGTTTCGAACTAAATACAAACAAGATGGCAGCCTTCTAAAGCATAAGGCTCGGTTAGTTGCGAAGGGTTTTCATCAAACTCCCGGTTTGGATTTTGATGAAACTTTTAGTCCTGTTGTCAAGGCCTCCACTATTAGAGTAATATTCTCTATTGCAGTCTCATTTGGTTGGCAAATTGAGCAGGTGGACATAAACAACGCTTTCCTAAATGGAGACCTATCCGAGCTTGTTTACATGGTTCAGCCTGAGGGCTTTGTTGACCCCTCTAAACCAAGTCATGTGTGTAGGCTGAATAAGTCCCTATATGGTCTTAAACAGGCCCCTAGGAGTTGGTTTCATAAGCTGAGGACTGCACTGCTATCTTGGGGATTCCATAACTCGGTTTCAGACTCCTCTTTATTCATAAAGTGTGCTGGTTCTGACAAGTTGTTTGTCTTGGTATATGTAGATGACATTTTAGTCACCAGCAACAAATCCAATCTGATCAAGGACCTCATTTCCACTCTTCACCGAGCCTTTGCTCTAAAAGCTCTTGGTCCTGTCAATTACTTTCTCGGGTTTGAAGCTTATCGGAATGCCTCCGGTTTGTTTTTAACACAAGCAAAGTATATCTCTAATCTTCTAAAGAAGACTAACATGGACGAGTCTCATTCCTGTGAAACTCCAAGTGCTGCTGGTTCGAAACTCTCTCTTCATGATGGCATTCCTTTTCATGATCCGACTCTGTATAGGAGCACAATAGGTGCACTCCAATATCTCACCAATACCAGGCCTGACATATCCTATATTGTAAACAAGCTTAGCCAATTTCTTGTTGCTCCTACCATGGTGCATTGGCAAGCTTGTAAGAGGGTTCTTCGGTATCTAAAGGGCACTTCTCATCTTGGTATTTGCTTCAGACCTGCCTCTGATCTTTCTTTGGAGGCTTTTGCCGACGCCGACTGGGCAAGTTGTGTTGATGACCGTCGATCAACAAGTGGGAGCTGTGTGCTTCTTGGTGGTAATCTGGTCTCTTGGTCATCACGGAAGCAAAAGGTTGTGGCACGCTCAAGTACTGAGGCAGAGTACAAAGCTATGGCTCAAGTGACTGTGGATGTGCTCTGGTTACGTTCGCTGTTGACAGAGCTTCATCTCCCAGTATCTTCAAGCTCGGTCATCTGGTGTGACAATATTGGTGCGAATTCCCTGTCACAAAATCCAGTTTTTCACCAACGAACGAAGCACATCAATATTGACACACACTTTATCAGGGAAAAAGTTATTTCCAGGGAGATTGACACTCGGTACATTCCTACGGATCAGCAAGTTGCTGATATATTTACTAAGAGCTTCACAAAGGAGAGGTTTCGATTTCTCTGCTCCAAACTAAAATTGGAGAACTCTCCCCAATTTAGTTTGCGGGGGAATGTTAAGTAATACTCAAAACCACAATGAAGCAGAGCTGCTGAAAGGAAGTGAAGCAGAGCTGCTGTAAGGTCGTAGAAGATAAACAGAGTTTCACAACAATCATTAGCTGATGAGGCAGCTTGACTAAGCTGACGAGGCATCTTGACTGACTCTTCTAGTGTTGACTAGTCTTAGCTGACATGGCAATCCTAGTCAGCAAAGTTTGTTAGAAGATATTTTCAGAAAACACACAATTGGCGTGTTAGTTTTTCTAAGTATAAATTTGTGATTGTAACTGAATGTTAAATGATCAGATTCATATTTTTCCATTTATCAAATAATTTCTCTCTGTAGTTCTTCAATGAAGTTCTTCTAAATACATGAAAACTCTTTGAATCATTTCATCGAACACTTTGATGTTCTTATCAAATACTATTCTTCAATCTTTCACCTTTTAGTGATTTTGCCTTTTAAAAAAAATATATAAGACTTTAGATAAAAATAATAATAATAAAATAATAAATAAATAAAAAACAGCCCCTAAGTGACAAGTAAAATATGATAAACCCCACAAACAAGTGGCAGCTAAATTAAAGTTTTGTCATTCTCTAAAAGAAAAAGAAAAAAGAAAGTTAGATTAAAAATGCATGTATTTGGACCAGTGTTCTAGTATTCGGCCGCCTAGGCCGATTAATCGGTCCAATACAGTTAGGCGGCTGGAAACTGAAGCGAAATAGGGAAAATCGGAGCAATTAGGCGGTGGCCGACTAATCGGGGTAGTCGCTGACTAATCGGCCAAATCGGCCAGGCGGAGTCAAATTTTTTTATAAAAAAAATTAAAAACGACAACGTTTTCTTGCTGATTCAGACGCCAAAAGCCGGTCCCCAAGCTTGGAGATGAGAAAAAGGAAGTAAATCTGGTCTTGCTAGAACTCAACTTCGAAACGCAGAGCAAAAATGAGGGAAGAAGATGAAGAGAGATGGAGAGAGGGAGTGTTTGTGCGTTGAAACCATATCTGATAAAGAAGATAAAGCTGGTTTCAGTTTTGTGGCTTGCCTACTTTGTTGTTCTTGTTGTTTGGATCGGTGATGAATCTAATTACCGTTCAAAAATAAGAAGATGAAGAGAGAGAGAAACAATTAAAAGAAGAAGATGAAGAGAGATGGCGTGAAATCTCTAATTATCTGATAAAGAAGAAGATGAAGAGAGAGATGTGCATTGAAATGTGTAATTAATTAATTATTGATGGTAAACCTATTTATTGTTGGCGTGTTGTGTTGAATGTTGTGTTGAAGAAATGATGATGGTGCTTTGTATTGGTTAAGTACTTAAGTCAAAGTCAGATGGTGGGGTCAGTTGCATCAGTTAAATCAAGTTATTATTATTTTTTTATAAACCAGATGTGTCCTACACTTCCACCACACTCCCACCAAGTTATAATAAGTTTTCCGATTAATCACTGATTAATCGCCGATTAATCGGCCTAGGCGCTAGGCGGTGGGTCTCCGCCCGATTGGCGTCTAGCGCTTACTAGAACATTGATTTGGACAAGTAATATATTTGTACTGGGATGTGTCTATTTATTCTTCCATTAATATTATTAGAACATGGTAGCTAGGATAGGAATCCTATCCACCCAGAAACAATAATAGTTCATCGACTTGTTGGAGTTGGAGTTGGAGTGGGGTTCAATTTCCATCCGCTTAGTTTGGCAACCTCCTAAGAAAGAAAGCAATGTTTTTGTTGAGGAAATATGGGTAAATAGCACTTTTTGAAAATGGATTTGTGTAACTATCACCACTTCAATAACTCATGTTTTATTAGCACCAAAGTAGGTGATGGGACCAAAATGCCACCACTTGCATATTTCTCTCTCTCTCTCTCTCTCTCTCTCGTTGTCTAAAGAACGAACACTTTGACGGGGCTGGGTTGACAACTCGACGAACACCTGCGATTTTGGTTGACGATTCGTCGAAAGAACTGGGCTGGGTTCACGATTTGACGAACGAACTCAAAAAAAAAAAAAAATTTGTTGATTTTTGTAATATTAATTTCGTTTTGATTGATTTTGAGTTTTTATTGTGATTTTGTTATCAATTTTGATGTGAATTGTGAGTTTGTTGAATCTGAATGGGGTTTTTTGAATCTTGAATTGGTGGGTTTGGATTTGGGTTTGTCAAATTGGAGAAGATGAGCAGTAGCCGAAGTTGAGATTTTTTGAAATTTCGAGACTTATTTATGAGTACTCTGGACTTGTTACGCTTATTCGAGACTTAATTTATGAATACTCAAGACTTAATTTATGAATACTCGAGACTTATTACACTTATTCAAGACTTAATTTATGAAGACTTATTTGCTCCATTTTCGAGACTTATTAATGCGTTTCGAGACTTAATTCATGAATTTTCGAGACTTATTCTGTTCGACCTCCATCAATGGTGAAAGTGACGAGCCGATTACGGCGCCGGTTAACTCTAGAGATGGTTGGATCTGAGGTGATGAAAACATCTTGCAAATCTTCAATTTCCTTCTTGAATCCAATCCTCCATTGTCGAATCCTTTCTTCGATTATGGGATTGTGATACTTGTCTATGATTTCAACAACTTTCTTCATGGCCTTTTCATGACCATCCAAATCAAATTTCCATCTCAAACATGGAACAAAATCAGAAGCACAAAACGAATAAAGATAATGAAGAATTGTGAAAATTGCATACACATGCTCTTCTTCCTCCAAACCAGGCCCTCTATCCTTCGATCCATCCCCAAAAAACCTCTTATTGAACACCATTTTCCTTATCAAATTCCCACAATATTGTTGAGCAGCCACTCTCACATTCACCAACCCACCAAGTTTGATTTGATTATACACATAACGAACCAGATGATCAGCCTCTTCAGTCCTTTTTGTATAAAACCACCGATGTTTCGCTGGAGAAACCACCTCTGTAGTGAGAATTCTCCTCATTTTCTTCCATTGTTCTCCAAAGGGTATAAGGGCAGCTGTTAAGTAACCTCTTGTAGTCATCTCCGTGGACATGCTCATCGGTCTCAAAGCAAAAACAGCGTCCTGTTTTCTCAAGATCTCTCTGCTGATTTCGGGACAAGTTACCGCGATGACATGCACGTTACCAAGACGGATACAAACAATATCCGTGTTCATCTCCTTCATGAGCTTATGTATCCATCTGAAAGTTGGCTTGTTCCTGAACATTTCCGGCAGGTTTCTGACAATTGGCCAAGGTTTCGGGCCTGGAGGGAGTTGATGCTTCTTGAGATCCCAGAGAAATATAATGTAATACAAGGTGATTGCAATGAAAGGGAGAGTGGAGAAAAAAATTAATAAAAAAGTTGCAGAATTAATAGTGATGTTTTCCATGTTTTGCTATAGATTGAGAAACCATGTTTTGCTATTGCTTGAATTTATACAGAAAAAAAAAAAATCACTTAAGAAATGCAATATTGAAACAGATCGAATCTATTCTACTGTCATAATTAAATTCCAGATTTATTTCCCTATCAATGGAATATATAGCATGCATGCAATTGCATGTTATAGATATAGATTACATATATATAGACAAAATTCCATTAAATGGCCTTTAACGTGAATTGGTAACAAAATCCAATGTTGATGATCTCCAAATGTAAAGCATGCATGGAGAGAACTTCAGAGATGCAATGACATAACACAGAATAAACTTGTAACAACTGACAAATATGCTTGCTTGCTTGCTTGCATTCGTATGAATTGCTTGAAGATATAAATATATATATATATATGTAGACTGTAGTGATGAAAGTAAATGAATTTTTGGCTGGTGTACTTTTTACACGAATGCAAGTATTGAAGTTTACATGAAATGAATATATAAAATTTTAATCATACATTATTGAAATGAGATGTATTTAAATTATATATCACTATGATTAATTGATTATTATGCAACAAGATAAAAAATATAGAAAAAATTGGAGGGTGGTGGTGGTTTGACAAGTGATTATATAAATCTTTTATATATAATTAGTTTTGTTAAAATATCATATTTTTTTAAGAGAAAAATATCATATTTTTAGAAAATAAAAATAAAGACTAGAAGAATAGATACTTATGGTTTGTCGGGACAAAATATACGTGGCTCCGACACTGCATAAACATGCCCAAACGTAGTTGGGCTAGTCTTCAAAGCCTTTTAAGGAGGATTGTTGTCGACTAAAGTCACCCAATAGATGACCTATAAATATATTATGTGGATCTACCAAATCCAGTATTTTCAACGATGGAAAAAGATCGATCAATATGACTTGATGGTTAGAACACTGATTCAGCTTGACAATATCACAAATTTGTATCGCCAACAAATAATTTTGACAATACTAAATTAGATACATGGCCTAGATAATTTGAAAACATTTTTTTAGATGAAAATTTTCATTTGCATAACAAATCAAATGCCCCCTCTTATATTTTATAAAATGTAAATAGAAAAGGAAAACAAAATTATTCCCATTTTATAGCTATTGTTGCTCTTGTGCCTTAAAAAGAAAAAATTTCACAAAAGAGACAATTTTAGTCTATATTGAGCTTCTGGTTTTGCCCCCACCCCACAGATGCTAGGAACCCTTCATATGACATAAGTCTCTCACTCTGTCCATTTACTTGTTCAAGCAAACAAGAACTCAAGCTTCCAAACCCCCCACCACCATTTGGTTGCATATAATTCTCCAATGGCATATTGGCTGCATCTACAAGGCTCATAATGCTCAATCCCGGATCCTCGATTTGCATATCCTCACGATTTGGATGACAATTCAGGTCTATCTGCCCATTACTACTCTCAACCACCTCAGCTTGACTTCTTTTCTGGCTTGTTTCATTTTTAGAATGATTCATATTCATCATTTCATTGTTTGTTGAACCATTCGTTTCTGATTCGCCCTTGTGGTGGTTGTCGTTATCGTCCTTCTGGAACTGGGCGCTTTCCGCGATAGCAGCTTCGCTTTCTGATAGGTGTCTCTTCTTTCGCAGCATGAGGGTTTTAAACCAGCGTTTCACTGTCAAGCAAACATTGCACACGCATGTTGATTTGTGCTTCCCCTTACCGCTTGGTTTTTTTTTTTTTTTTTTTTTTTTTTTTAAGCTGCTTTAATATTGTTAATAGTAAGAAAGAGCTATATTCAAGCAATACAAAAGCAAACAGAGCAGCAACACAAAACAGGGGCACCAACAGAACCCAAAACACTAGGAGAAACAAACCAATGCCCCCAAGCATAAAGGCCAACTAAAGACAAAACAAACCCCAACCTGATACAACAAAAACCCATCCCATCCTCAAAAACCCAACAACCAAAGTAGCCAAAAACAAAATTCCAAGAAGAAACACAAACTACACACCCAAAAAACAAACGACACCAGAACATAAGGAAAAGCAAGAAAAGACCTCAAACACCCCATTCCAACCTTTCTTCCTGAATTCTAGACCCATCCTTAGCCAAACTATCCACTAAAGAGTTTGAACTTCTTTGAGTGAATTTGATAGAAACCGAAACCATAGACCTGATAAATTGCCTAATGTCATATATCAGATTGACTAAACTAAGATGACCGAAACCTTCTCCATTAATCCACGAAACCACTGATTTAGAATCACTCATAATTGTTATGTTGCGATTCGAAAGCATCATTCTAGAAGATATCAAAGCACAAACTCTATGGATCGCTAAGACTTCAGCCAAACTTGAGTCGGCAAAGCCAATGGAGGAAGAAAATAAACATAATATTTTACCACATGCATCACGCAGCACACCCCCAATTCCAGCCAATCTCGGATTACCTTTAGAAGATCCATCCATATTAAACATGAGATTGTGATCCACAGGTGGGGACCAAGAACAAGGAAACTTAACCTTTGTATGATGACTATAAATACACCTCGCCGCAACATCTAGTATAAGAATAGTTAGATCATCTTTAGAACCGGCACCAAAACTTTTGAACCAACATCCCACTCTAAAACTGACAGAGTCCAAAGCCAAAGACAAAACTGCATCCTTACCCCCAAAAACCACACAGTTTCGGAACTCCTAAATAGTCCAACACAACACACAAAACAACACATTCCATGCCCTTTTCCTTGATTTAGAATCACACAAACCAGACCAGCCTATCATCCAATCATACAAATCACCACTTTTGCAAGAGTTGATCCCCTACCATCCTATAGCCAATGACCATAGCTTCCAAGACCAAGCACAATGTAAAAACAAGTGATTTATTGACTTTGGCTCACAACCACACGAAGGACACGCATAAGATACCAGGTGAACCATGCCAAACGAACCCAGAACTTCTCTCACCATTATTCTACCTTTAAGTAGTTGCCATATAAATACCTCCACCTTTGGAGGAACAATGCTACGCCAAAGAAAATGACTGACCTCAGATTTAATAATATCCCCTAAATCCTCCAAGCATCTTTTAAAAGATTTCACCGAAAAACACCCATTCGTACAAAACTTCCACGCCAAAGCATTCGGAATACCATTTCTAATAGTAATGCAGTTTAAAGCAAGCATAAAACAATTTCATTGTTGTAATTCCCAATCAAATAATATTCTTCGCAACTTCACATCCCAGGACCAACACGAACCATCCCATCTACCAAACTCACCCACTATTCCTTCTTTGTTCATAGCCAAAACATACATCCTTGGAAAAGCACTCATCAAAGGAATGGAATCCCAACGTAAATCCTTCCAAAATCTCACTCTCTCACCCGAACCAACAAACACCTGGAAACCTTTATTAATAATATTTGCTGAAACTTTCCCCTCAATCAAAAGCTTGTTCACCAATTTAATAAAAGGAGAACAAGACTTGATATCAAGAAAATCCCAAACTATACCATCATTCCTCAAACCATACTTTGCACACAACACCTTCTTCCATAAGGAGGAATGCTCCTTCCCGAAGCGGCAAATCCATTTTGCCAACAAACTAAGCCCTTTATCCTTGATCCTACCAATACCTAGATTGTCACACCTTTTACTTTCACAAACCGACACCCAATCCACCGCATGAACTTTTTTCTTCACAATACCATCGTTCCAGAAAAAATCTCTTTGAAGCTTTTCAATTCTCTTAGCCACCCCCACCGGAACACCAAAAACCGACATATAATATGTTGGTAAACTAGATGGAACAACCTTTATGAGAACAAGTGTACCCCCTTTTGACATAAAACCTCTTTTCCAAGGGGCCAATCTATCTTCCACCTTATTGATGACCGTTCTCCAAATGGCTTCCCTGCTAGAGTTAGCACCCAACGACAACCCTAAATACGTAATTGGCAACGAAAAGGATACACATCTAAAAGCGGTAGCCCATTCTTCAACCCCCGAAAGACTCTTTCCAATTTTGACAAGACATGACTTATGATAATTGATTTTGAGACCCGACAAGCCCAAAACATCTTAAGATCCTTTTTGCATTCAGTAAATAATCCATACTTGGTTCAATAAACAGCATCGTGTCGTCGGCAAATTGGAGATGTGTTAAATGAACCACATAATTATCAAAACCTATTCCTCTAACCAGACCCTGCTATCTGGCTTTCACAAACATACAACCGAGAACTTCCACAACCATATTAAACAAAAAGGGGGATAACGGGTCACCTTGCCGAAGGCCTCTCTCAATTGAGAACTCCTTCGTCGAACTACCATTAACCAGAACCGACAACAACGGAGAGGATACACAACCCCGAATCCAATTAATCCACTTATAACTTAAACCCATCTTACCCATGACTTCATACAAAAATTCATGATCAACACTATCATACGCCTTCTCAAAATCCAACTTCACTAGAAGACCACCCTTTTCCTTCTTTTTCCAAGAGTGAATTACCTCCTCAGCTATCACAAAGCTCTCAACTATTTGCCTTCCTTTCACAAAAGCCATTTAGCAAGGACTAATGATCAAATCCATCACCCTCTTCAATCTATTAGCCAACACTTTTACCAAGATTTTGTAAGCCGCCCCAACCAAACTAATTGGCCTATAGTCCTTCAATGATAACGGATTCTGAACCGTTGGAATCAAAGCTAAAAATGTATTGTTAAGATGTTTTACCACCGAACCATCTTTGTGAAATTCTCCCAAAAGTCCCAAAAAGTCTTCCTTGACAACCTCCCAATGTGATCTAATGAAATTCAAATTAAATAACTTTGGACCCGGTGTTTTGTTACCATCGCATTCGCACAAAGCATTCCAAACCTCATCCAATGAAAACTCTGCTTCCAAAGCCAAACTGTCAGATGCCGATAATGAATTAATTGGAAGACCGGAAATCCTTGGTCTGCACTTTATCTTCTTCTGAAAATGATCCTTAAAGAATCCAAAGATACCATCTTTCACCTGATTCGGGCCAATGCATAAACTGTTATTAATAAAAATTTCCTCAATATAGTTTCTTTTTTTCCTCACGTTTGCCATAATGTGAAAAAATCTTGTGTTTCTATCACCCTCCTTCAACCATTTCACCCTCAAAACTTGCCTCCATTTTTGTTCTTCGCGCCGAATGGACAACCACATCTTAACCAAGTAACTTTTCCGCTCTTGCTTAAGCTCCTCGGACCAACCAGCAACTGCAGCCTTCTCCTCAATAACAGTGAGTTCTTTGTCCAGTAATATTGAATTATCCCCATTCACTCTTTTCTCTCTAACCCAAGCCCTCATGAATTGTTTCACCTCCTTAGACTTCCGCAGAATGTTAATGCTATAGGAACCCCCACGTTTGAATTTTTTCTAGACGTCCCGAATCCCTAGCATCAATCTCTTATTATCCAACCACTCATTTTGAACTCAGAATGGTCCTAGTCCCCAGTTAATATCCAGCTCCCCTAACAATATGGGATTGTGGTCCGACAAGCTCCTACAAAGCCCTTTGTGAAATATAGCTGGAAACCAAGATAAAAACAGAGGAGAACATAGAAATCTATCAAGCCTTGCCCGCGAACCAACTTCCCTATTATTCGTCCATGTAAATGTCATACCCCATAACGGCAAGTCAACAACCCCAGCCATATCTATAAAAGAATTGAAATTACGCATAGACCTTCTACTACCAGAACCCCCCTTTCTCTCACATTGATCCAACACTGTGTTAAAATCACCATCAATGACCCACGTGATAAAGAAGATTGAGCATTGAGAATGAATTGCCATAACTCCGTTCTACCTGCTTCTAGATTTGATGCGTACACATTACAAAAGTTTACCTCTTTCCTCTGTTTAGTTAAAGTACCAAACACAATGATACAACGATCATTAGTGATAACAGCTGACACCACAAAAAACTCCTCATCCCATGATTCATGCATGAAATTTTTCATTCAACCTGTGCTGTATGCATTCAACCACCAAGCAGTTTGACCTTTCGAATCTAAAAATAGAAGGAAATATCAATGAAGAGAGAGAGTGCTAGAGAGAGTCGCTATGGCCAGAGGGTTTTTGAAGGCAGGAGGGATTTGAGGGACAATTTATTTTCAGTTTTCGTGGATAACTTGAATCCTATGGTTGACGTTAGAGGATTATGGGGAATTTTCAAGCCATATGGGAGTGTTAGGGATGTTTACTTGTCTCCAAAAACCAGTTCCAGAAGAAATGTCTTTGCGTTCATCCGTTTTGCTTCTTTGGAGGAAGCTCAGAGCGAAGGTTGCGAATTTTGGTTGGTCTAGTTGGCGATTAGCGGATTCGAAAGATTATGCTGGGGACAGAAGGCTAAAGGAACAAGTTAATGATCATAAGGTAATGAATGTAGTGGCTGGTAATATGGCGGGTTTTAACAATGTTCATTCTGGACAGTCTTTCGTGAAGGTGGTCAAGGATTCGGTGGGTAGGTTTGGACATCAAGATCAGTTTCATGAGGTTAACAAGAGGGCTCAGAATCAGTGGTCAGAGCAGGAGAAGGTGTATCAGATTGCTAAGAAGAAGGTGGAGACTTTGAATTAGGATGATAATATGTGTGACTCTAGTTGGTTGGATTTTAGCATGGTGGGTGTGTTAAAGTCTTTCACTAATATATCTTCTGTTATTCATGGTCTTTTGAACAGACAGATTTTCTTCACATTTTATTATTTAGGGGACAAAAATGTTTTATGGTTGTTTAAATCGTTAAAGGACCAAGCATTCTTTATGAAAAATAAAGTTTTATGGAACGATTACTTCTCTTCAGTTTGTGCCTGGTCTCCAGCCATCACTCCTCAAACTACTCATCCCATGATTCATGCATGAAATATCAAGTTATCCACTACCAAACATCCAAGGCACCGCCCAGGTTGTAGTTTGGCAACCACTATCATTTACATTTAATTATGTTTTTTAAAAAGTGTGTACACATACCCAATTTGATTGGTTAGACACAAATTTAGACACCATTTTTAAACAAGTAATTTGAATCCATAGTGGACACCACTGCCCTATGTGGCAGCTGGATGGTAAAAGCGCTCTTTTCACTTGATAATATCTTATCAGGTTCGAGTGGTTGACACCACATAATGCACATGTATATTTTAAAAATAAAAAAAAAGGACGTGTACATTTCATGTTAGAGATTATATATCACGTGGTACATTCATGTCGAGATTATACTGCTTTGTGTGACATTCGCGTGCACCTGCTTTGTGCACATGTATCTTTGACCGTACTTTATTGTCTGCCTCTTGTCCAATTATAGCATATCATATCGTGTGCATGAGATACCTAATGAAAACGGGTTTCTTTTTTATACCAAATGATATATTTTAATTTATTTTTAATTGTTACAATAAATTTAGGGTTTTGGGAAGTGTAAACTCAAATCCACATCTTCTACGTGTAAAGGGTATATCACCGGATCAATCTCATAACATCTTGTCAAATGATATTATTTTAGTTGTCGAGTGCATATATATATTGATTAGTTATCTATATCGTATGACATAATATAATCGAACAAGATTCGTGCATCAGAACAAGATTATCTTTATGTGGATACGTATTTATGTTAATTTCAGTCTTCGTCGATAAACATAGACTTAAATGCTATCCTCTATTTCTATATAGGTTTTTCTTGATTCTAATTTTAAAATTTTTGAATCATTCAAAAAGAAATGCATCTAACCACTAAAATGGTGACATTTGCAAATTTATAACGATGGTGATATAGGGTAACTGGGTAAGTGCGTAAACCAATTGATCATTTACGTGTGGCAGTTTTTGTTTAAAGTTATGGTATTGCGTTATTCATTGTGGTTTAGTAGTAAAATGCATTATATTCATTTAACTCAGTAAAATGGTAACTTATCTTTAAATTAAAATATTCTAATCTACAAATACATGTAAATCATACAACCTGATCATAAATATGTATCAATATGCCCCTGTCGCAGCTCTTTGATGCTTTTGGGGTTTTTTGGGCGCTTTTTTCCTTTGTTTCTGTTGTTGCTTGGCCTCTTGGCTGTTAAATAAAGGTTGCCTTTCAAAAAAAAATATTTTGATTATTTAAACTAGATTAATTTTGATATAACTATAAATTATATAATATATTATAAGTTTGTTTTGTAAAAACGTTGGAGTAGGATCACCTACAATTTTTCAAGAAACCCCAAAAAAATAAAAATAAATAAATAAAGATTACGCAATCGTTTTATAAAGGGCAAATTGCATATATAAATTCCATTAAATAGCCTTTAACATGAATTGGTAACAAAATCCACTGTTGATGATCTCCAAATGTAAAGCATGCATGGAGAGAACTTCAGAGATGCAATGACATAACACAGAATAAACTTGTGACAACTAACAAGTATGATTACTTGCTTGCATTCGTATGAATTGCTTGAAGATATATATATATATATATATATATATATATATCAGTAATTTTCAAGTCAGCACCCCCTCATTGTATTACTATCAGCACCTTTTAATGAAAGTCATTGAATTTAAAAGATGCTTGATTGTACTATTTTTGTTCCTATTTTTAAGTCCCCGATTCCTACTTCTTGTGTTTGTTCCTTGGGTAAAATCGGGTATTTAATATGATAAAAATAAGTGTTTCAGGTATTTTTTGGAGTTTAGAGGCATTGGCGTAATTTTGGAAAAGTGAAAATATAGAGAATATATTGAAGATTCTGTGATAAGAGAAGAGTTGAGGGGTACTTATTGTAATTTTCCAACCAACGCGCAACATGCCACATCATTAATGAAACGGTGCGTTTTGGGCTTGGGCTGCTTGCCTCAGCGTGACGTCATCATTTTCAACCTCAGCTGACCCGGTTGCAGACCCGCGTGCCCGACCCTACCCGGAACACGACCGGACTTCAGACCCGGCTATTCCAATCGTTTTCCGGTGTCGTTTCCAACGGTTTTCCACCCAGATCGACATCGCGCCTCCCCGGTCAATTTTCCACCATTTTCTGGCCTCCATGTGATGTTTTTCCAATCCTCCAAATCTTCCAACTTCCATGGCCAAACTCAAGCTCACCACAGCGGCAAGCACACGGCACTCAAGCGATAGTAATTTGCCACAGTCGAAGTGCCATCTTGGAAGACCGTAGCATCCATGTGACAGTAATTTTCCGCGGTTCATCTGCCGTTTTCTCCAACCACGGCAAACCACGACCGCGTCAGTCCGTCAGCTCGTCTTCTAGAAGGAATCTTTCCCTATTTGGAACCCATATATATACCTCTCTTTAATTCTTTTAGATCCATCATCATCAACTACACAAAATTCACCTAAGATGCAGACTTTCTACACCATTTCATCATCCTTTTCACATATTCCCTTCTACACAACCATTTCCATCTATCCTTGAAAGTTTTGCAAGCAAGAGGAAGAGGATTCTCAAGAGGAAGCTCTCAAGACACATGGGTTTTCTCTAATCCTTTGTTTTCTCTTCTCTTTTTCCATTGATGTGTAACTAATTCTATAGCTAGGGGATTAATGTAACCGTATTTGACTACTCTATGTAATTAATTAGCCTATTATCTAATTCAATTTGATTTTAGTCTCAAGTATTGCATTAATTGCTCTAATCTCTCTATTTATGTTTTGTTGTGACCACAAGGGACATGGGTTTGAGATTTAGTTTATCTAAGAGGTTGAATTTAAATGTGGATGACCATTCCATTTAGTTCTCACCCCAAGCTTAGTAATTGGGAAGGTTAGTGTATGCATGACTATGCTATGTCAACTTGGCTTAGAGTTTTATGTTAAATAGGGGGATTGATCATTGCTTGCTACATGACCATGTGTGAGTAATGGGAAAGACCTAGAACTTAATGGATTTATCTTAAAACAAGCCCTAAAATTGGATTGAAGTGCTTAATGATACTAAGTGAGAACATTGAATGGTCTAAAAATGTTGCATCGATTCCCTAGTGCTTTCTCCCATACATTCACTACCTGTGTGTTCATTGTTGTGTTTAGTCTAGTCTTTAAGTCACAAGTTTGCATTTTTATTTCTTAAGTTTGCATTTTATTTTGCAAGTTTGCATCGTTAATCATTTGCAAGAAACCAAATCATTTTCTAAACTCAAAGCATTATGCAATTTAATTTTCATGCACTTAGAGTAGATTTTTCCTAGGCTAAGTAGTTTTAACCAATTGAGTCACCGATCCCAGTGAACGAACTTTAATTTAAATTGAACATAAATTTTTACTACATCAATGTTTTGACTATGTTTTGACAAGTGCATGCAGCCGAGTCAAAGCATTTAAATCAAATGGCTTTCATTAAAAGGTGCTGATAGTAATACAATGAGGGGGTGCTGACTTGAAAATTACTATATATATATATACTCTAGTCAAGACGTCCTGAATTTATAATTTCAAGACGTCTAACCATAGCCACACATTCACATTGGGCCCACAACCACTTTTTACGGGTGTTGAGAGTGGGTTTCTGTTTTGCGTGTTTTTTCCTTGTTGTTGCCTTGTGTTGGCTTGTGCCAGTCTATGGGGTTTTCGTGCTATTTGGCGCTTTTGCTTTATTTTTAGTAATAAAGTTCGATGTTTCAAAAAAAAAATAAATAAATAAACTATCTGTATTCTAATTTCTAACACTAGAAATTAGAACCCTATCGAACTTCTGTCACACTCTTAAAAAAAAATTTAAAAAAAAATTAAAAATGCCGTATTTTGGAATGAATTTCATTCCAATTTATAGACTCAAATGTATCTCTTAGTAAAGACACATCTCTTGATAAAGAGACAATTTTTTAGTGAAAATACATGACTCTTGAATTCTATTCAAAATTCCAACACATATAATATGCCAATATATACTGACAGCGTGCTAGATACAAATAAATAAGAATCACATGCATGGTCATTAAATGTGAAATTCAATTATTCATCCCCATCCTCATCCCCACTTCCCAGACCTTTCCCCTATCCCCATTTCCCCATTTGGGGAAAATATGGATGGGGAATTTTGGGGGGAGGTATATCCATCCCCAACCCCAGTTCCTCATTTTTTCCGTTTTTTTCCCTTTTACCATGTTCCCCCATTTTTCCATTTCCCCATTTGACTAAAAATTACAAATTAAACTAAAAAAAAAAAAAAAAAAAAAACATTTCATTACAAATCTTGAGAAGAGATTTTAGATTTAGCTTTTAGGTTTTGTCATTAAAAAGAGTAAATGAGAATATATAGTTAGGATTTTCAAAGAATAAAAAAAATTAAAATATATATATATCAAACCAACCCCACCCCCCGGTCCCAAAAATTGTTCAATTAATTCCTTTTACGTACAATTACAAACATTTAATTAATTTCATATTACAAGTAGGATCAGGGGGCGGTAGGAAAAGAAAGTGTTTTTAATGATTATTATTTAGATGGTTATAAATATAAAAGAAAGGAAAATGAAGAACAAAGAAAGTATTAGAAGAAGAAGAAGATGGAGAAGAAAGCCATGGCCTTTTTTGTGGTTTTTTTTTTAAAAAAAAATAATTCGATGTATTGTAATAAAGAGAAGTGTTGAATTAGGTCTTCTTTTCATAACTTATATAAGATGTGGACCCCACAAGACACGTATGGGCCTATGAGTGCGTAATGAATTTGGACAGATTTGATGTTGGAAATTTCAATCACGTGGTATGAATTTGGACTTTTCATCTGAGATAAAATATCTAGTTGTTTTATTAAAAAAAATATCTCCTTGTGTCACTTAGGAATTTTCTTACAAAAGGAAAAAAAAAAATACTTAAATGCAATTTAGCCTAAGCAACTTATTCAATTAATTTTTTATTTTTTTTTTTTGGACAATATCTATTTATCCACCTATTTAAACCAAATCCAAACTCGTCCATCTACCATTCAAGCCGTTGACTTGGGAATCATTTATTAAGTCTCAAGCTCATCCATCTACCGGCTAAGCTACGCCCCTTAAGGCATTTTTTTTAATACACTTATTCAATTATTATATGTCATGATCAATTGGTAATCAATAAAACATGGTTTTTATGTTAAAATGATATAATTTTAGTGGTGATAGTGACTCGAACTTAAGAAATTGTAAAATTAAATGAGTGTTATTATTATTATTATTTTTGAAAACAGCAATTTATTGATCAAGAAAAAGGAGCCAGAAACAAACAGAGACAAGACCACAACCAAAGATCAAAACTACACCAGAAAAACAAAGCACATGACCCAGCAAAACAAAAAGATGAGCAGAGCAGCAAGAAAAATCATCCAACCTCACTCCACTCAAGTCTATCCCCAATACCAATAGATCCATTTAAATGAGTGTTATTTATAACGTTGGAATACATAATTTGATTAGTTATCCATATATGTGGCATAATATTATCGAGGTGGTTGGGTTCATATATAAGCTTGATTAATTATCAATACATATACATGGCATAATATTATCGGGTTGATACAATTCATATACATATGATTAATTATTCATATACATAACCTAATATTATTAAGGTGGTAAGATGCATACCCATTTGATTAGTTATCCATGTACATAACGTAATATTATTGGATAAAATGCACAAACAAAATTGTAGTGAAAATTTTCTAGCATCCACAATAATTTCAACCTTTGCAGATAAGCATAGACAATTTTTTTATTTTCTTAAGAAGACAAGTATGGATTTCCAATCTTTTCATTAGAGAATTTTCAACACATCTAACCACTACAATTATGCCCCACATAAAAAAAAAAACATTTAAATGGTTATTCATATTCATATCACATGATATGATATGATTGTATAGTGTATTGAAAATTTGTTCGGTCTATGTAAGGAAAAAATCTTCAATACACCATGATAGATGCACACTACTCATTGCACATGCAGTTAGCTAAGAAATCCATGCCATATTAATTATTTAGATTCAGTTGATATATAAGACCTGCATATTAATTATTAAGTTATAGTATCTTATTGTAAAAAAATAATAAGAATAAGAATAAATAAAAACACTAAAAAAAGACAAATGTTATAAAATTCCAACTCTGTGTGCTAGAATCTAGATTACAAAATCCCTTCAAGTACAGTAATCAAGTTTCAGATTCAATTAATTAATGATTTTATTACACTTTTTCTTTATTATATCCAATAATTATAGAGAACTTTCTTCTACATCAATTCGCTCGTTCACTATAAACTATGTACTAAATCACCTAAATTTCTTGTGTAGATAATGAAAATTTTAAGGAAATTTCAGAATTTTGTCAATCATACTAGATTTAACATGTACAATATTGTAACCTACACACACACACACACACATATATATATATATATATATATATATATATATAATTTGTTGTGCTGATGATCTTTGTCCTGAACTTGAATTTTTATTTATTTTATTTTTTTTAACAGCATATTTATTCAGCAGAGGCACAAAACGGCCAAGGAGAAACAACACAAAAGGCAGACAAAGACAATCACCTGGTCCAAGCAAGGATAAAAGACAAACCCCAAGAGACAGAGCACAGCCCACACAAAGCCAGAAAAAAACACAAACGCACCAATACAGATAATTTCTTACAAAGACATTAATAACTTGAATTTTAAAATGCACAATACAGATAATTTCTGACAAAGACATGTGGTGCTCAGCTTGAGCTTCCTCTATTCCATTGAATTGCAAATAAAGGTTGTATAGAGAAATTCAGATGGTTCATGTGGTTAGATAGCATAGAACAGGTTATCAATCTCAACTGGTCTGTCATCTATGACTACGAATTTTACTCTGTTTGAATATACTCTGTTTTGCGAACACCAGAAAATCACAATCTTCATCTTTGAATTGCAGATTTTCGGAGTTTCATGATCTTCTTCTCATCATGATTGTAACTTATAAGCTAATAAGCTTAATAAAATTGTTAAAAATTTACTTATGATGGATTCTAATAGAATTCCATGATTATTTCAATATGATCAAACCGGTTATTATGATAAGATCTTGGGTGCAGCTAAGCAAAGTCTACACCCAAGTTTTTGCCAGTCATTACATATGAACGAACAAAAAAAAAAAAAAAAGTGGGTTCGGTGGTTTCAATTGTTTCGGTTGAGTCCTGCCAATTATATATGCTTGATAGGCACAAGGCAAAGAGGTATCTTCTTTTCGACAGTGATGCCAAGTTCCTCTTCCATGCTCAAATCCTCTGTCTCCATTCCATCAGGTAGCTTCCAATCAAAGTGATAGAGAAGATTTCCAAGCACAAACTCAAAAGCTGCAGTTGCCATTGTCATTCCAGGACAGACTCTCCTTCCGGATCCAAATGGAAGCAACTCAAAATCCTGTCCTCCGAAATCAATGCCAGTGGCCTCATTTTCGAACCTCTCTGGGTAGAATTCTTCAGGGTTCTTCCAGGTTTCGGGATCTCTTCCGATCGCAAAGACATTTACATGGATTCTCGTGTTGGGATAAACATCATAACCACCAATCTTAATGTGCTTTTGAGCTAGATGAGGGATCAATAGCACTGCTGGTGGATGTAACCTGAGAGTTTCTTAGAATACCATTTTCAAATATTTCAGATTTTCACAAACTGTTTCTTCAACAAGTGGCTTGTTAATCTTCCCAGCAGAGCTTCTGATTTCAGCTTGGAGTTTTTTCATGACTCTAGGATTCTTCATTAGCTCTGTCATTGCCCACACAAGGGTAACAGAAGTCGTGTCTATTGCTCCGAGAAATACATTCTGAAATATGGCAAACCCGTTTATCAAAAAAAATTTAATTACCATCGTGTATGATGTTACTGTATGATTACAATAGCAGTTAATAATCATTATAATGATTAATTAAAAAATTATATGAATAGAAATTAAAAAAGTATTTTTAGTATAGTATATATACCTAAAAAACACACTTTAAAAGAATCATGCACCCGGCCAATGAAAAGCTGATACGTAACAAATCTACATGATGAGTCACTGAGTGGTACCATGAAGATTTTCTATTCGACAATATTCTAAGAGGGAAAAAAAAAAAAACCAAAAAGAAAGCAATATTTTGATTCTTACCATGAGGATTGCCTTGATATGATCTTGGGTTAAAATTCCTCCATCACTTTGATTCTTAAACAATCTAAGCATAGAATCAACAATGTCTTCATTTTCAGGAACCGGCCTGAGAGGATCAAGATGGTCATCGATCACCATCTGATAAAACTCATCAAATTCATGGAAACACTTCTCTCTCCTAGCATGAAGTCCAGTAAAAAAATCTACAATCCACCCCACATAAGGAAAAAAATCAGCTGCTGAGAAACTCCCTAACATGGCCATTGCTTCTTGAATAACTTCTTCATGCTGTGATCCATTTTGAAACTGCTTTCCCTGGTAACTTCTTCCACAAGCTATCTTGCAAATGATATTATCTAACAAGTAGAACATTTTCTCACTAAGATTTACAGGGTTAGGGCTTGTTTGGGAGAGGTGATCAATGAGAGAAGGAACTGATTCTTCTCTAACAGAAGCGAAAGACTTGACTCTCTTGGAGTTAAAAAGCTCCATGACACAAAATTTTCTCATCTCTTTCCAATAATCAGTGTAGGGAGAAAAAACAATATCCAAGAAATTATAGGAGAGTCTTCTAGGGCCTTGAGTGAGAGGCCTGCTGCAACATTCAAGATCATATGTTTTGAGGACTTGTTTGGCAATTTCTGGAGAGGAAATTACAAGAGTTGGGACCTTGCCTAGTTGTAAGAGCATGATTGGACCATATTTTTGAGACAGTTTTTGAAGGGAACGGTGTGGCAATTTTCCAAGTTGGTGGAGATTTCCTATGATTGGAAGCTTTGGTGGGCTTGGAGGCTGATTTGGGTTTTTATTTTTGAGATTGAAAATAAAGAACAAAGAAAGTAGTAGTAGAAGAAGAAGAAGCAGCAAGGAGAGCATGGAGAAGAAATCCATGGCCTTTTCTGAAAGTTTTTTTTTTTTAATACTTTGAAGTGTTTAATCAAAGCTTCCTTATATAGTGGACGGATTCAAATCACTTGTCCAAAAATGGTGTCTCAATTTATGTCTAATCAACCAAATTGGGTCATGTCAACCACTATCATTTACATTTAATTATGTTTTTAAAGAAGTGTGTACACACGCCCAATTTGGTTGGTGTACACACGCCTAATTTGGCTAGTTAGACATAAACTTGGACACCATTTTTGAACAGGAGATTTGAATCCATAGTGGACACCACCGCCCTATGTGGCAGCTGGATGGTAAGAGCGCTCTTTCCACTTGGTAATATCTTTTCAGGTCCGAGTGGCCAACATCACATAATGCACATGTATGTTTAAAAAAATATATATAAGTATACATTTCATGTTAGAGATTATATATCACCTGGTACATTTGTCTAGATTATATTGCTTTGTGTGGAAATCTCAGCTTCATGGATTCTTATGTTATTTTGGTATTTCTTACATAGCAAAATATCTTTGAATGTACTTTATTGTCTACCTCTTGTCCAATTATAGCATATCTTATCATGTGTATGAAAACGAGTCTCTTTTTTACGTGTGGCTGTTTTGGTTTAAAGTTATGGTATTGCGTAGACTTGGCATGACCCAAACCCATTCGAAAATAGCGGTTGGTGGGTCAAGTTTATTGGATCGGGTTGTTAATGAGTCAACCCATTAAGACACGAATTATAATAGGTCGGCTTTGGGTTCACCCTTAAAAAAACCGTTAATTCGATAACCCATTAATATAAAGATTTTTTTTTAGTGTTTATGAAAGTTATTAAAAAATCTTTGTGTAGTCAGATTATGGAATTTATATAAATTAAAAAAAAATAAAAAATAAAAAATAAAAAAAAAAACAAAAAACTCTCAATAATTATGGTTAGAATATATTTTACTAATTAATTTTTAAAAAATTTCTTTTTTTTTTTCTTTTTTTGGAAGAGGAAAATTTTCAAAATTAAAAACTATAAAACTATAAATCAATTATTTCACAATATTATAACCCTAACCCTAACCCTAAAACTCTAAAAGTAGCTAGTGAATTAGATTGCATGAGTTTGATCATGCTTCAGTACTATTTATTTTCAATTTTTTAATAAATCTCAAATATAATATTTTATAACGGGCCGGGTTGGGTTACCCATTAATTTAACAATGGTTTTGGGTTTGTATATTTCAACCCATTAAGCTAACAGGTCGGGTTCGGGTGGAGCAATTTTAACATGAAACGACATGAATTCGTAATAACATGACCCATTGTCAGGTCTAGTATTGCGTTATTCATTATGGTTTAGTAGTTAAAGGCATTATATGCATTTAACTCAGTAAAATGGTAACTTATCTTTAAATTAAAATATTCTAATCTACTTCAAATACTTGTAAATCATACAACCTGGCCATAAATATGTATCAATATATTTTGATTATTTAAACTAGATTAATTTTGATATAACTATATATTATATAATATATGATAAGTTTGTTTTGTAAAAACGTTGGAGTAGGATCACCTACAATTTTTCAAGAAACCCAAAAAAAAAAATAAAAAAATTATGCCGTCGTTTTTTAAAGGGCAAATTGCATATATATATATATTTGAACGGCTGAATTTTATTAAAGGCTAAAAGCCACACAAAAAGAGCACCAACGACAAGAACCAAACAACAGCCAACAAAAGACAGACCAAAGCAAAAAACAGAGCACAGCACACACACACAGCAAAGAAACACGCCAGACAACCAAAGCACAACCAAACAAAAAAACTGCAGCCTAGCAAGCACAACGAAACAAAAAACTGCAACAACAACAACAACAAGAAGAAAGCCAGACCAAGGAAGAATTCTTGGCTAAATTATCAGCCAATATTTTATTGATCCTCGAGATGAACACCACCAACGTGTTGCGCAACATACTCAAATATCTACGAATCTCGTTGATATATATAGGGGTATTATCACTAAAGTCCCTACTTTTTTTCGAATCTATTTGAACATCTTTATCATATTAGCAACTCTAATCCCTTCTTTTTCTAAAATACATCACTTTAGTCCATTTGACCAAATTATTAACAGTCAACTATAACTAAATGTGCAAAAGATCAATTTTGCCCCTAAAAGTTTTTTGTTATTACATTTTAATTTTCTAAAATTTCTTTCAAATACTTTTTATATTTTAATATTAAATTATAATCAAATTAAGAACAAAAAAAAAACATTTTCTTTAAAAAATGGGATTTTTTATTATGAGAAAAATATTATTTTAAATATTTAAAATATTTAAAAACAGAAAAATAAAAAATAAATTATTTTTTTTTGAGATGCAATCGATGATGAGATCAGGAAATTTCCAGATCTCCATCGTTTCAACAAGACTAAAAAAAAATCCATTGAATCTAGCCATGGTCTTCACTTTCTCCCTCACTGTAGACTCGCCGCCACTAGAGTCAAGCTCAACTTCCAAGAAAACCTGTTTGATTTTTTCTGTGGGATTGGATTGAAAGTGGAAGGTCCAATTCCGTGTAGATTAAATCTTCCTATTTGACAAGTCAGGTTTGAGGATTGAATGGTTGGTTGGTATGTCATACAGAAGTTGTTTTCATTTCATAGAGAAAGGGAATAGTAGGTTTCCTTGTACATTGTTATGTTATATGGAAGTTGTTTTCATTTCATAGAGAAAGGGAATGGTAGGTTTCCTTGTACATGTTGGATATGGCTTGAATTACCAAATGGATACCAAACAATAATTCACCCAATGCGGAGACTTCCTGGAGACGTGAGAACTTTGAGAGTATGAGGTTATGTTTGAGGGAGGCTTGGAGGCGAAACGAACTGAAGAAACAGACACCAGCTAAAACCGCTGCCAAGCCGCTGTGGCTTTGGCAGCGGTCATGGCAGCGATAGGACACCGTTGCCAATTGTTTGGCAGTGCTACGGCAGCGGTCTGATTCTAGTGTGTATCGCTGTGGTCATCGCAGCGGTACCGGCAGCGGTCCACGAGGTGAGATGCATAGTGATCACGGTTTTCTGAGTGGTCAAGTTCAACACAGTTTAGGAAGCGGGTGGCCAACTGCAACTTGAATCGTAGTTAATCACAAACATGCGTTGAATCAGGAAATAGTCATGGAAGAGGAAATATGTTGCTTCTGGAAGTTCTAATGGAAAAAGGATTTCTCCTTTACAAGAAGACTTGTTATAAATAGGAAATAGTATTTATATGGAACAAGTAATTCTTGTATGTATAGGAGTAGGATTTCCTTGTTAGTTTTAAATCCCTGTAATACATATAAATAGACCATAATAACTAGGTTATTGGTGTGTGAAAAACACCTGAGAGTGGTGGAGCAAAAATAGTAAATACTAGAGAGATCTCAAAGTGAGCATTGGGTGTAATTGGGTTTAGGGTATTATTTTGAGAGAGAACCTGAGTGTATGGTTGTAACAATTTACTACATATTGGAACTTTCTCTTGTCGTCCTGACAGCCGTGGTTTTTTCCCTGATTTAGGTTTCCACGTAAATTCTTGTGTTGTATGTGTTTGGGTTTAAATTTCTCTTCATCTTATCTTTTTATCTGTGATTGTTTGTTTTGTGTTCTATCCGGCAACGCTTCCGCGCGTAATAGTGAAAGGTTTGTTCGCTAACAATTGGTATCAGAGCCCCGGTTGCTTGGTAGTGATCTTAACAACTTTATGGCAAGGATGATGAGATTCGATATTAAGAAGTTCGACGGAAAGATGAACTTTGGCTTGTGGCAAATTCAAGTCAAAGATATATTAATCCAACATGGTTTACACAAGGCGTTGAAAAGCAAGTCAACCCCTACGAACCCTGAAGGCTCTGGAGATTCTAGTAAAGATGCGGCTAGTACTAGTTCTGGAAAACAAAAGATGAGCGATGATGATTGGGAGGATTTGGATGAGAGAGCTGCGAGTGCGATACGATTGTGTCTAGCCAAGAATGTTCTTGCAAATATTCATGGAACAAATTCAGCGAAAGAACTTTGGGAGAGGCTTGAAGAATTGTATCAAGCGAATAGCGTCTGCAATCGGTTCTACCTGAAGGAGCAGTTTCACATGCTGCAGATGACTGAAGGTACGAAAATTTCTGATCATCTGGGAGTGCTCAATGGGATAGTTTCAGAATTATAGTCGATTGGAGTAAAGATTGATGAAGAAGACAAAGGTCTTCGACTCATCTGGTCCCTTCCACCGTCCTATACGCACATGAAGCCAATCTTGATGCATGGGAGTTCAACCATATACTTTGGAGATGTAGCGAACAAACTTATCTCTGAGGAACGAAGGTTAAAGAGTGAAGGTAAATCTTCTGATAACTCTGTTCTTTTGGTTGACAGGAAAAAGGGGAACTCCAAAGGGAAAATCACTTGTTGGGGATGTGGACAGTCTGGACACATAAGGAAGGATTGTCAAAAGAAGAAAACAAGTGTGGCTAAGGGCTCCAAAGAGGGTGATCCGGCAATCGCCTCTCTTAAGTTTGACGACTACAGCGATGTCCTCTAAAGGGGGGCATAAACATCCTCATGGCATGACCGCTAGTTGCCGTGAAAAGGATGTAGCTGATAGAGGGTCCACAATTGCGCACGGGCATTAGTTAGGAGGTGATGCAAGGTGTGTGGTGAACAAAGGATGTCGATGGCTGAGCAAACTCCCTAGGAACCTAACGTGAGGAGTTGCACCACAATTTCAGCAAGGTAAATTTTGACATGTGCCAGTGAAATCTTGGGATGGTTGTTTCCTAAGTGTTTATACCTAGTGGTGGGTATGTTGATTCTTGATATAGGATCGTAGTTGAGGACAAGTTTTTTTGGGAATTCTCACCATAAGGGAGGATTGTTGGATATGGCTTGAATTACCAAATGGATACCAAACAATAATTCACCCAATGCGGAGACTTCCTGGAGACGTGAGAACGTTTGGGAGTATGAGGTTATGTTTGAGGGAGGCTTGGAGGCGAAACGAACTGAAGAAGCGGACACCAGCTAAAACCGCTGCCAAGCCGCTGTGGCTTTGGCAGCGGTCTGATTCCAGTGTGTATCGCTGTGGTCATCGCAGCAGTACCCGCAGCGGTCTACAAGGTGAGATGCATAGTGATCACGGTTTTCTGAGTGGTCAAGTTCAACACGGTTTAGGAAGCGGGTGGCCAACTGCAACTTGAATCGTAGTTAATCACAAACATGCGTTGAATCAGGAAATAGTCATGGAAGAGGAAATATGTTGCTTCTGGAAGTTCTAATGGAAAAAGGATTTCTCCTTTACAAGAAGACTTGTTATAAATAGGAAATAGTATTTATATGGAACAAGTAATTCTTGTATGTATAGGAGTAGGATTTCCTTGTTAGTTTTAACTCCCTGTAATACATATAAATAGACCATAATAACTAGGTTATTGGTGTGTGAAAAACACCTGAGAGTGGTGGAGCAAAAATAGCAAATACTAGAGAGATCTCAAAGTGAGCATTGGGTGTAATTGGGTTTGGGGTATTATTTAGAGAGAGAACCTGAGTGTGTGGTTGTAACAATTTACTACATATTGGAACTTTCTCTTGTCGTCCTGGCAGCCGTGGTTTTTTCCCTGATTTGGGTTTCCACGTAAATTCTTATGTTGTGTGTGTTTGGATTTAAATTTCTCTTCATCTTATCTTTTTCTTTGTGATTGTTTGTTTTGTGTTCTATCCGGCAACGCTTCCGCGTGTAATAGTGAAAGGTTTGTTCGCTAACAGTAAATTGTTTGTTGGCATGTTGCTATTGGATTTGAGCTTGACTTTGGTGGAGGGAGAAGGTGGAGACTATGGCGAGAGAGTGATGATGATGATGATGGTGGAAGCGGTGTGCCGATGAACTGTGGAGATGAAATTAGGGTTTTTGCCATGGATTATTGGGAGGAGAGTTGAGTATTTCAGAGGTGGAGAGATGAGGAACATTTGGAGAAGTGGAGGAGGAGAGGAGGTGAGAATTATTATTCAATAGAATTTCTTTTTAGTCTTGTTGAAACGATGAAGAACTCTAGATCTCTCATCGATTGGATCTTAAAATTTTTATTTTTCTGTTTTTTAACATTTAAATTAATATTTTGCTCATAATAAAAATAAAAATAAAAATCCTCTCTTTTTTTTTTTTAGAAAATAATTTTTTTTTGTTCTTAATTTGATTATAATTTAATATTAAAAAATAAAAAGTATTTGACAGAAATTTTGGAAAATTAAAATGTAATAACAAAAAACTTTTGGGGGCAAAATTGACCTTTTGTACATTTTATTATAGTTGACTGTTAGTAATTTGGTCAAATGGACTAAAGTGATGTATTTTGAAAAAAAAAAAAAAAAAAAAAAAAAAAGAGGAATTAGAGTTGTTATTATGACAAAGACGCTTAAATATGTGACAATTCGAAAAAAAAAATAGGGACTTTAGTGATAATACCCCATATATATATATATATATATATATATATATATAGTCTTTCTATTATCAGTTCGAACTGACAAAAGTTATATCAGTTTCTTGTATGTGGGTCACTGGATTTAAATACTTTGACCGACAAGTGCATACAGCCAAGTCAAAGTATTTAAATCCAGTGGCCCACATGTAAGGAACTGATATAACTTTTGTCAGTTCGAACTGATAATAGATTTTCTGTATATATATATATATATATATATATATAACACTCTCCACTCACGTCAGACTTTCCTTATTCTGTCCAAATCCTTCCAAGTCAAAGACGCCATTTTTTCCTTGGTTTGGATGGAAATGATACTAAAACTGCTTCCAAAGACTCAGCGATAGGGTATGGCGTAGTGACTACTCAGGTGAAAGCTTCGGAGGAAGCATGGTGTAGAGAGAGAGAGAAAGAGAGAAAATTCCATTAAATAGCCTTTAACATGAATTGGTAACAAAATCCAATGTTGATGATCTTCAAATGTAAAGCATGCATGGAGAGAACTTTAGAGATGCAATGACATACACAGAATAAACTTGTGACAACTGACAAGTATGCTTGCTTGCTTGCATTCATATAAATTGCTTCAAGATATATATATATATATATACTCTAGTCAAGACGTCATGAATTTATAATTTCAAGACGTCTAACCATAGCCACACATTCACATTAGGTCCACAACCACTTTTTGCGTGTGTTGAGAGTGGGTTTCTATTTTGCATGTTTTTTCCTTGTTGTTGCCCTGCGTTGGCTTGTGCCAGTCTGTGGGGTTTTCATGCTATTTGGTGCTTGTGCCAGTCTGTGGGGTTTTCGTGCTATTTGGTGCTTTTGCTTTATTTTCAATAATAAAGTTCGCTGTTTCAAAAAAAAAAAAAAAAAAAAAAAACTATATGTATTCTAATTTTTAGCACTAGAAATTAGAACCCTAGCGAACTTCAGTTAGACTCGTCTTAAATAAAAATAAATAAATAAATAAATAAAAAATATGTATTTTGGAATGAATTTCGTTCCAATTATAGACTCAAATGTGTCTTTTGGTAAAGACGCATCTGTTGGGAAAAGTCATATCTATTGATAAAGAGATCAAAAAAAGGAGACAATTTTTTAGTGAAAAGACATGACTATGGAATTCTATTCAAAATTCCAACACATATAATGTGCCAATATATACGGACAACGTGTTAGATACAAATAAATAAGAATCACATGCATGGTCATTAAATGTGAAATTCAATTATTCAATTAATTTCTTTTACGTACAAACATTTAATTAATTTCATATCAGAAGTAATTATTTTGTATCAAATTCTCTGTTAATAGAAAAATGAAGCACATATATGGTTCTCATTTAAACTAAATTCAACAACAATCAAAACATTGCATTATTGAAGCTATTAGCTAGGTCTCAAATAATTCAGTACTGTTAGAAATACTATACAAATGTTTGGTGGACAAGCAGTCGTACTACACTACTACTACCAATGGCAGCCAAAAATTGTTCAATTTTTGTCAGTTTTGTCCATACAAAAATTGTTCAATTAATTCCTTTTACGTACAATTACAAACAGTACATTTAATTAATTTCATATTTATAAGTAAATAGGATAAGGGGGCAGTAGAAAAAGAAAGTGTTTTTAATGATTATTGTTTAGATGGTTATAAATATAAAAGAAAAGAAAGGAAACCAATTTTATTTGGAGATTGAAAATAAAGAACAATGAAAGTAGTAGAAGAAGAAGAAGACGAAGCAAGAAGATGGAGAAGAAAGCCATGGCATTTTTTGTGGTTTTTTTAAAAAAATAATAATAATAATTCGATGTCCTGTAATATAGAGAAGCGTTGAATTAGGTCTTCTTTTCATAACTTATATAAGATGTGGACCCCACAAGACACGTATGGGCCTATGAGTGCGTAAATTGTAATGAATTTGGACATGATTTGATGCTGGAAATGTCAATCACGTGGTATCAATTGGACTTTTCATCTGAAGGAAAAAAATATCTCGTTGTGTCACTTTGGAATTTTCTTTTGTAAAAAAAGAAAAAACCTTAAATGCAATTTAGCCTAAGCAACTTATTCGATTAACAAGGGGTGGTGCTGCTAGTCATTAGGGCGAGCTGTAGATTCGGACATCCTGAGTTCAATCTCTGGTAACCACGTTTCTCTTAGGACCACCGGAGGTTTACTCGGTTGTTAACTTTAGGGCATTGTGGGATTAGTCGAGGTGTGCGCAAGCAGGCTCAGACATCCACGGATACCAAAAAAAAAAAAAAAAAAACTTATTCAATTAACTTTTTTTTTTTTTTTTTTTTTTTTTTTTTTTTTTGGACAATATCTATTTATCCATCTATTTAAATCAAACCCCAAACTTATCCATCTACCAGTTGAGTTATGCCCTTTGAGGTATTTTTTGTAATATACTTATTCAATTATTATATGTCATGTGCAATTGATAATCAATAAAACATGGTTTTTATGTTAAAATGATATAATTTTAGTGGTGATAATGACTCCAACTTAAGAAATTGTTAAATTAAATGAGTGTTATTTATAACGTTGGAATACATAATCTGATTAGCTATCCATATATGTGGCATAATATTATCGAGGTGGTCGGGTTCACATATAAGCTTGATTAATTATCAATACATATACATGGCATAATATTATCGGGTTGATACAATTCATATACATGTGATTAATTATTCATATACATAACCTAATATTATTAAGGTGGTAAGATACATACTCATTTGATTAGTTATCCATGTACCTAACGTAATATTATTGGATAAAATGCACAGACAAAATTGTAGTGAAAATTTTCTAGCATTCACAATAATTTCAACCTTTGCAGATAAGCATAGACAATTTTTTTTATTTTCTTAAGAAGACAAGTATGGATTTTCAATCTTTTCATTAGAGAATTTTCAACAAATTATATGTGTATATATATATATATATATATACACATATAATTTGTTGTGCTGATGATCTTTGTCCTGAACTTGAATTTTTTTTTTTTTTTTTTTAATTTTTTTTTTTTTTTTTTTATTAACAGCAGAGGCACAAAACGGCCAAGGAGAAACAACACAAATGGCAGACAAGGAAAATCACCTGGTCCAAGCAAGGACAAAAGACAAACCCCAAGTGACAGAGCACAGCCCCACACAATGCCAGAAAAAAACACAAACGCACCAATACAGATAATTTCTTACAAAGACATTAATAACTTGAATTTTAAAATGCACAATACAGATAATTTCTTACAAAGACATGTGGTGCTCAGCTTGAGCTTCTTCTACTCCATTGAATTGCAAATAAAGGTTGTTTGTATAGAGAAATTCAGATGGTTCATGTGGTTAGATAGATAGAACAGGTTATCAATCTCAATTGGTCTGTCATCTATGACTACGAATTTTACCCTGTTTGAATATAGTCTGTTTTGCCAACACCAGAAAATCACAGTCTTCAACTTTGAATTGCAGGTTTTTGGAGTTTCATGATCTTCTTCTCATCATGATTATAACTTATAAGCTAATAAGCTTAATAAAATTGTTATAAATTTACTTATGACGGATTCTAATAGAATAACATGATTATTTTCTATATGATCAAACTGGTTATTATGATAAGATCTTGGGTGCAGCGGGATGCATGGTGCATCCCCCACTGTTATGTTGCCATGTAAGCAAAGTCTACACCCAAGTTTTTGCCAGTCATTACATGTGCACACAAAAAAAAAAGTGGGTTCGGTGGTTTGGATTGTTTCGGTTGCGTCCTGCCAATTATATATGCTTGATAGGCACTAGGCAAAGAGGTATCTTCTTATGGACAGCGAGGCCAAGTTCCTCTTCCATGCTCAAATCCTCTGTCTCCATTCCATCAGGTAGCTTCCAATCAAAGTGATAGAGAAGATTTCCAAGCACAAACTCAAAAGCTACAGTTGCCATTGTCATTCCAGGACAGACTCTCCTTCCGGATCCAAATGGAAGCAACTCAAAATCCTGTCCTCCGAAATCAATGCCAGTGGCCTCGTTTTCGAACCTCTCTGGGTAGAATTCTTCAGGGTTCTTCCAGGTTTCGGGATCTCTTCCGATCGCAAAGACATTTACATGGATTCTCGTGTTGGGATAAACATCATAACCACCAATCTTAATGTGCTTCTGAGCTAGATGAGGGATCGATAGCACTAATGGTGGATGTAACCTGAGAGTTTCTTTGAATACCATTTTCAAGTATTTCAGATTTGCACAGACTGTTTCTTCAACAAATGGCTTGTTAATCTTCCCAGCAGAGCTTCTGATTTCAGCTTGGAGTTTTTTCATGACTCTAGGATTCTTCATTAGCTCTGTCATTGCCCACACAAGGGTAACAGAAGTAGTGTCTATTGCTCCGAGAAATACATTCTGAAATATGGCAAACCCGTTTACCAAAAAAATTTAATTAGCACCGTGCATGATGTTACTGTATAATTACAATAGCAGTTAATAATCATTAGAAAGATTAATTTAAAATTTATATGAATAGAAATTAAAAAATATTTTTAGTATAGTATAAACACCTAAAAAACACACTTTAAAAGAATCATGCACCAATGAAAAGCTGATACGTACATCACCATTTGTAAACAACATTTCAGTGGTTGGGTGCATCTGCTGAGTCACTGAGTGGTACCATGAAGATTTTCTCTTTGACAATATTCTAGAGAAAAAAAAAAAAAACCCAAAAAGAAAGCAATGTTTTGATTCTTACCATGAGGATTGCCTTGATATGATCTTGGGTTAAAATTCCTCCATCACTCTGATTCTTCAACAATCTAAGCATAGAATCAACAGTGTCTTCATTTTCAGGAACTGGCCTGTGAGGATCAACGTGTTCATCAATCACCATCTGATAAAACTCATCAAATTCATGGAAACACTTCTCTCTCCTAGCATGAAGTCCAGTAAAAAAATCTACAATCCACCCCACATGAGGAAAAAAATCAGCTGCTGAGAAACTCCCTAACATGGCCATTGCTTCTTGAATAACTTCTTCATGCTTTGATCCATTTTGAAACTGCTTTCCCTGGTAACTTCTCCCACAAGCTATCTTGCAAATGATACTATCTAACACGTAGAACATTTTCTCACTAAGATTTACAGGGATATTAGGGCTTGTTTGGGAGATTAAATCAATGAGAGAAGCAACTGATTCTTCTCTAACACAAGCAAAAGACTTGACTCTCTTGGAGTTAAAAAGCTCCACGACACAATTTTTTTTTCATCTCTTTCCAATAATCAGTGTAGGGAGAAAAAAACAATATCCAAGAAATTATAGGAGAGTCTTCTAGGGCCTTGAGTGAGAGGTCTGCTACAACATTCAAGATCATGTGTTTTCAGTACTTGTTTGGCAATTTCTGGAGAGGAAATTACAAGAGTTGCAACTTTGCCTAATTGTAAGAGCATGATTGGACCATATTTTTGAGACAGTTTTTGAAGGGAACGGTGTGGCAATTTTCCAAGTTGGTGGAGATTTCCTATGATTGGAAGCTTTGGTGGGCTTGGAGGCTGATTTTGGCTTTTATTTTTGAGATTGAAAATAAAGAACAATGAAAGTAGTAGAAGAAGAAGAGGAAGAAGCAACAAGGAGAGCATGGAGAAGAAATCCATGGCCTTTTCTGAAGGTTGGTTTGTTTTTTTTTGTTTTTTTTTTATACTTTGAAGTGTTTAATTAGATCTTCCTTATATAATGAATGGATTCAAATCAATTGTCCAAAAATGGTGTTTCAATTTATGTCTAACCAACCAAATTAGGTCATGTCAACCACTATCATTTACATTTAATTATGTTTTTAAAAAAGTGTGTACACACAACCCAATTTAGTTGGTTATACATAAATTGGGATACCATTTTTGAACAGGTGATTTGAATCCATAGTGGACACCACTAACGCCCTATGTGGCAGCTGGATGGTAAGAGACTCATTCCACTTGGTAATATCTTTTTTTTTTTTTTTGAAAAGCGAGAGTATATCTTATCAAGTTCGAGTGGCTGACATCACATGGTGCACATTTATATTTAAAAAAGATGTATACATTTCATGTTAGACATTATATATCACGTGGTACATTCATGTCTAGATTATGTTGCTTTGCGTGACTGTCCATCTCAGCTTCTTGGATTCTTATGTTATTTTGGTATTTCTTACATAGCAAAATATATTTGAATGTACTTTATTGTCTACCTCTTGTCCAATTATAGCATATCTTATCATGTGTATGAGATACCTAATGAAAACGAGTTTCTTTTTTATACCAAACGATATATTTTAATTTATTTTTAATTGTTACAATAAATTCAGGGATCCACATCTTCTAAGTGTAAAGGACATATATTTTAATTTATTTTTAATTGTATCAAGAGAATGCATATTGAATTCCAATTTGACATTCAATTCTTCACTCTTTTCAAAACCATTTATAGTCAGTATTTAAGAGAAAACATTAAATATTCCATTTACCCACATTTCACTCTCTTTCTTTTTCAACTAATTCCAAAACCGGTAATTTTTTTTTTATTACAGTTTGTAAATAAAAAATTGAAAATTTAAATACTACAATAATTAGGATAAAGTAAGCACACCAATATCACAATATTAATAACATAAACTCAAATTCTGGACAAAACATTAAATATTCCATTGACCCACATTTCACACTCTTTCTTTTTCAACTAATTCCAAAACTGGTAATTTTTTTTTATTACAATTTTTTTAATATTAATTTTTTACGATTTAAATACTACGTTAATTAGGATAAAGCAAGCACACTAATATGACAATATTAATAACATAAACTCAAATTCCAGACAAAACATTAAATATTACATTAACCCACATTTCACTCTCTCTTTCTTTTTCAACTAATTCCAAAACGAGTAATGTTACGTTACCCAAATTTGGTGTCCAAATCTGGTGCCTAAATGACGTGGCAACACTGTGATCCATTCATTTAAATCATACAAATCTAATACAATTTAAATAAATAGATTACAATGATGCCACATCATTTTGGCACCAAATTTGGATAAAGTAGTATTATTGTTCCAAAACAGGTGGTTCTTAATTAGAACTCAATTTCCATACAATCATTAAATATCACCAAACTACATTTACATTGAGCATAACTATATTTTAAAGGGGAATGATATATATCTTTCCCATTTGCCTTTCTCACTCATCATTTGACACGTATACACTTTTTAATTTAATAAAAAAAACACTCACTTTTTGCTGCAAAGCTTGTGTACGTTTTTACCTCTTATTAATACCAAACAACTTTCCTGATGGCTACTTCTATCTTTTTTTTTTTTTTTTTCTATCACTTCTCCCAATACCTACCAAACAACAACTCCAACCTATTTACGTTTGGGGAATGCTATCTACCTTTCCCATTTGCCTTCCCCATTTGCCTTTCCCACCCATTGCTTGACACGTGTACACTTTTTCATTTAATAAAAAGCTCTCACTTTTTGTTATAAAGTGTGTTTACGTCTTTACCCCTGATAGCTGCTTCTATCATGTCATTAATAAGGGGTAAAGACGTAAACACACTTTGTAACAAAAAGTGAGAGCATTTTATTAAATGAAAAAGTGTACATGTGTCAAGCAATGAGTGGGAAAGGTAAATGGGAAAGGTAGATAGCATTCCCCTTTACGTTTTTGCTTTTTCTCTCAACGAAATTAATAAAATTAAATTTAAAAAAAAAAAAAAAAAAAAAAAACCACTCTCTCCTCCCTCTTTTTTTGTTCAAGTCTCCTCTTTATGGTTCTTTCAATTCAAAAAATCCCACCTATAGGACCACACCTAGAAAAGTTTTTCTGGAAATCCACAATCAAAAAATGAAAGTCCTACATGTGTATTACAGAAACATGATATTTTTTCTAAGGGCACAGGTTAAGACCATCTCCAATGTATATGCCGATGCCAATGTCAAATTTGGCACAAAAAAAGAGTAAAATGCTATATTTTGCATATCAATTTAGCAACAATCTTATGGTAAGAGCATCAGGATCTTTGGTTCTAATAACGGTTCAAGCAGGGGAGTGGCGGTTTACGGTGACCAAGTGGTGTTTATTAATTTTGATAAGGGTAATAGTTTGTTAGATTCCGTTTGAATCCAGTGGGGAGTGATTTGGGTGGTCCGGCTATTGATCTATATGTTGATCTTGGGGATTTGGAACCTCTTTATCGGAAGGGGAGTGTGGAGAAAATTGTTACGTCTCCGTGTTCTTCCAATAGAAGGCGGGAAAAAAAGGTTTTTTTTCCCTTCAAGAATCCGTAGGATGAAGACTCGGAGTGGGGCTCGTGGTTGCAACTTCAATGATGTTGAAGAAGAGTTGGCAAACCGATTTTCTAGAGGGAAAGAAGATGACAAAGGCTAGTTGTGAATTAAAATTATAAAAGTAAACACTTACCATTAATACATTCATAATTTCTTTTAATGCTCCAATGCAAAGTTCCATTAATGCATTCATTATTTCATTTAAAATATATATAATGGTATTTTTGTAATTAAAAAATTATCATTTATTGTTGTGCCAAATTTGGCACATGCTATGTTGTGTGCCAAAATTTGGCACACAATATAACATATGTCAAATTTGGCACATCATTTGGCACTGCATTGGAGGGTGGTTTTTGCACCCTATGCTAAATTTTAGTATTGGCACAATAATTTGGCACAACATTGGAGATGTTCTAACAACTACAAAAATTCTCAAAAAGGAAACTATTAATTACATTTATTGATTTAGTCAATGCAATAAATATACATTTGTAATAAATGTTTTCCACTTTTAGAGTTTTAGTAAATTTGTAGTTGTTAAAGGTCACATGTTAACACTACCTTTTTTCTAATACTCTGTAATATAATCTTTTTGTAATAGTTTTTATGGTGAAGATCCAACAAATTTCCTAAAAGAAAGAAAAAAAAAAGGGAAAGGGGGGGGGGGGGGGGGGGGGGGGGGGGGGGGGGGGGGGGGGGGGGGGGGGGTGGGTTGGAGACTTGAACAAAAAAGAGGGAGGAGAGGGTGGCTTCTTTTTTTTTTTTTTTTTATTATTAATTTGGTTAAGAGAAAAAGCAAAAACGCAAATAGGCTAGAGTTGTTGTTTGGTAGGTATTGGGAGAAGTGACAACAACAAAAAAATGATAGAAGCAGCCATCAGGAAAGTTTTTTGGTATTAATAAGGGGTAAAAACGTAAACAAGCTTTGCAGCAAAAAGTGAGAGTTTTTTATTAAATTAAAGAGTGTATACATGTCAAGTGATGAGTGGAGAAGGCAAATGGTAAACATAAATGGGAAAGGTAAATAGTATTCCCCTATTTTAAAATTATCTTTTTTAAAAGTAATTTTTTTTTTAAATAAAAGAAGTTAGAATGTCAATCACATTTCTTCTTTCTCTTACTTCCTCTTTCATCTGGAATCTTACCCTCTCTCTCTAAAACCTCAAACTCTCTAATGTCCCTCTTTCTCTCTTGCCTCTCTCCCTAAAATTCACTCACGATTCTCTGACTCTATTTCTCTCCTGGTCTCCTCCAAATCCAATTTCTTCAAGTGATCTCCCTCTTTCTCTCTTGTCTCTCTCCCTAAAATCACTCACAATTATCTCATTCTATTTCTCTCCTAGTCTCCTCCATATCCAATTTCTTCAAGTGTTTTTGAGATTCGATTTGCTTACAACAAAGATCTTTCTATCAGGTAAGGATTTTTTTAATTTAACAAATTTATTTTTAAAAGTTTGAAAAAAAAATAGGGTTTAGGTTTTTTTTTTTTTTAATTTGACAAATTAAAAAAAAATAAAAATAATTAAACTGGGTCCTCAGCCGGGTAGCCAGGTATACCTGAACCCGGGCCGGTTCACAACCGGCCGGATACCCGAATATTCCTTACTCGGTCCTGGGTAAGAAATAATTGGGTTAAAGCCAGGTACGCGGCCCGATCGAGTACAATTTCCATCCCTAAACAAGATTCGTGCATCAAAACAAAATTTTCTTTACATGGATTAGTATTTACGTCAATTTTGGTCTTTGTAGATAAACATAGACGGGATACTATCAAAAAACCCCTTCTAGTTTGGGTTATTGATCAAAAACCACCCTTTAGTTTGGTTTTTTAGCCAAAAACCACCCTCTAGTTTTTAATGGCCAAAAGCCACCCTGTTTTTTTTTTTAATTTATTAGTCAAAAACCACCCTACCATTAACATTTCTAACCAAAAATACAATTTTATCCCTATATTCAAACAATATTAAATAATATTAATTTAAATAAAACAATTATTTGATAAGAAACTAATATTAAATAAAAAAATCAAATACATTATTTTATCCACAATATATTAATTAAAAAATGAAAATGATTTCCTCTATTTCACCATTCTCTCTCAATCCCTAATCTCTCTCTCTCTCTCTCTCTCTCTCTCTCTCTCTCTCTCTCTCTCTCTCTCTCTCCATCAACACTATTTCTCTCCAAACAAAGATTGATGGTGGCTGGGTTTTTGTGGTGCTTTGTCAAATCTGTCACTACCCAATACAACGCCATCAACAACCACACCACCAAATCCTTACACCTCTCTCTCCTCCGAAATTCCAATCAACAGCCACGCCACCCCAACGACCACCTCAACATGAAATCCTTGGGTTTTTGATAGTATCCCTTGATAGAGGTGGTCCTTGGGTAGTGTTAGATCTGGCGAAGAACCACAAAAACCCAATCACCATCAATCTTTGTTTGGAGAGAAACAATGTTGAGGGAGACAGAGAGCGAGGGATCCATGGATTAAGAGAGAGAGAGAGAGAGAGAGAGAGAGAGAGAGAGAGAGAGATTGGGGATTGAGAGAGAATGGAGAAAGAGAGGAAATTATTTTTTATTTTTTAATTAATATATTGTGGATAAAATAATATATTTGATTTTTTATTTAATATATTGTGATTCGAGGGTGGCTGTGTCCTAGGTCAACAAAGGGGACTTTGGGAGTTATGAGCATATCAACACAATCATGGAAATTCGGAGCATGATGAGATCGGTTGGTGGAATCGAAGTGGTTTTTGATTCGAGAATTTATAACTCCCTTGCGGATAGCTTGGCAAAAATGGGTTCAAGCGTGACTGGGGATTTTGTGGATTGGGGTGATTACTGAGTGGTGCTTGTCTTCTTTCTGGGGTTTCCTCTGTTTTGGTTTTTGGTGTTTGTTTCACTTGTGTTTATGATGTGGTCGTTGGGTCATGTTTGCTTTTTCTAGTTGTTTGTTGCTTTTGCTGGGTTTGGCTACCTGTTTTGCCTTGCGTCTGTTTCTTTCCTCCTGTCTCGTTTTGGAGGTTGTGTTGTTTGCCTGTTCTGTTTTTGGTTTCTTCTTTAATAAATTGTCTTTTCAAAAAAAAAAACTAGTTTCTTATCAAATAATTGTTTTATTTAAATTAATATTATTTAATATTGTTTGAATATAGGGGTAAAATTATATTTTTGGTTAGAAATGTTAATGGTAGGATGGTTTTTGACTAATAAATTAAAAAAATAGAGTGGTTTTTTGCCATTAAAACTAGAGGGTGGTTTTTGGCCAAAAACCAAACTAGAGGGTGGTTTTTGACCAAAAATCCAAACTAGAGGGGTTTTTTTTTTTTATATAGTATCCCAACATAGACTTAATGGCACGTTTACTAATTAGTAATCAAACTCAGGAAAGGGAATTAAGTTACTGATTTGTGAATTCCAGTGTTTACTAAATTTTTAGGGAATTAAGTTACGTAGACTCCACTCTCAAATCAGTAATTAAGTTACTGATGGAAAGAGAATTTGATTCCCCCCACCCACCCACCCTCAGAATCAAGTTCTATTTCCTAATTAAAAAAGGGAATTCATATACTTTTACTAAAATATCCTCACTTATAATAATTATAAAAAAATTAAAAATAAATAAAAAGTTGTCTTTCCACTGTATTGTTTTGTTTTAGAGATTGTTCTCTATCATTCTTTGTTGTTCATCGTTTTCCTCCGAATCTTACTATAGGTATGCTTTTTTTTTTTTTTTTAAATCTTTAATTTCTTGAATACACATAGAAATCTTTGACTCATTGGTGTTTTTTTTTTTTTTCCTCTTTTTGTCAAATTTGCGATGGCTGTTTGTTTAAGTTTTTTTTTTTAATTTCCTTTTTACTATAGCAGTATAAAGCAGTACATATTCATATATATATATATATATATATATATATGTTTTGTTCAACAATCTTTTGAGACATAGTTTATAATTTATATATAAATTTTTTTATTTTCTTTTATACATTTAATAATGAATCAAGTACTGTGCAAGCTAATGGTTACATAAGTCGAGTTATTTTGTCTTTTAATTTTTGAGAGAAGGGAAAAAAAGCACCTAAATGTAAGAAATTAATTCGACATCAAATTAATTATGCTTTCAAATCTGAATTACTCCTCAATTTTTAATTATCATTGAATATTGACTAATTAGTTCAAAGTTTTCGATATAAAGATGTTAATTACTAGTTATAGTGTTATGAGCAGTATAAAAATAGTTTTTCATAATAAAAATAAATAAATAAATAAAAAGTTATTTCAACATATTATATCCACAAGGGTATTTTTGTAATCAACTATATATCATTCCGATTCCTTAGTTGAAGTAAACACTAGAAAGGGAATAAATTTGATTCCATTTCTGATTCCTAAATTGTTAGTAAACACAGGAATGGAATTTAGTAACTTAATTCTAATTCCTCTCCATTTCCTTTCCAGTGAAACTTGATTCCGATTCCTTCCATTCCTGATTAGTAAACGCGCCATAAATGCTATCCTCTATTTCTATTTAGGGTTTTCTTGATTCTAATTATAAAATTTTTGAATCTTTCAAAAACAGAACATTTCAATGCATCTAACCACTAAAATGGTGACATTTGCAAATTTATAAAGATGGTGATAGAGGGTAAATGCGTAAACCACATCATCATTTTGGTTTAAAGTTATTCACTGTGGTTTAGTAGTAAAAGGCATTATATTCATTTAACTCAACAAAATGGTAGCTTATCTTTAAATTAAAATATTCTAATCTACTTCAAATACATGTAAATTAAAATCATACAACCTGACCATAAATATGTATCAATATATTTTGACTATTTAAACTAGATTAATTTTGATATAACTATAAATTATATAATATATGATAATTAGTTTGTTTTGTAAAAACGTTGGAGTAGGATCACCTACAATTTTTCAAGAAACCCAAAACAAAAAAACAAAAAAAACAAAAAAAAACAAAAAAAAACAAAAAAGATTTCTGCAGTCGTTTTATAAAAGGCAAATTGTAATAAGGTATCCTAATTTTAGGTGAACTTGTAGATAAAATGACTTTTTATCAAAATTATGTTTCAGTGCCCTTAACCTAATCATTGACCGTTAGAGTTAACAGTTCACTAGCCAAACTCAATAAAATATCAAAAAAAAAAATTCTAAGTTATCTAGTTTATCAATTATTCTTAAAATTAAGTGAAGAATTTTTAAGAAATAAAAAATAAAGTGTTTTTTATTTATTTAAAAAAAGCGATATTAACAATCAAAAATTAAAAAATTTAGGTTGTGCTGCCCCTTTGCTGGTTCGCTGTTGTGTTTTCCCTACATGTCTCCTTTCGGAGGCTGTTGTTGAGGCTTTGTTGTTGGCTGTTTTTTCTTTGCTTTCAATAAAGTTTGCTGTTAAAAATAAAAATAAATGTCTGATTTGGTTGAGGAGGTGATTGAGTGGCCTTGTTCTGGCGGGTCGTAGCAGTGCTTCTGCTGGTTCATAGATGGAGGGGTGTTGAGGATCTCGTTGGAGCAGGTTTGAAGGGGGTTAGGCTGGCAATAACTGCTGGGGTTTTGTCAGCATTCAGTGTCTTAGTTGCTCAGTTCTCTCTGGTTTTCAGAATCTTCAGTTGAGGAGGCTACTTCTTATTGTGGTGCTGCAGCTTCGCATCTTCAGCTGGTTGGGTGTGTGTTTTTGCTTTTGTTTTTTCTTCCTTTTTCTTCTGTTTTGGGGGGTGCTCTGCTGTTGTGTTGTCTGCCGGTTCTGTTGTAGAGGGCTGTGTCCCCTGTTTTGGCTTTGTGTGTTTGTTGTTGTGGCTGCTCTTCTTGCCCTGGTGGCTTCAATAAATTTGCCTTTTCAAAAAAAATAATAATAAATAAACAATAAAATTTTAAAAAAAAATCAGATAATAACAACAAAAGATTAAAAAATTAACATTATTAAAAATAAAATTAAAAAAAAAATCAGCATATATTCTTCTTGAAGAAGAATATATGCTGATTTTTTTTTTTAATTTTATTTTTAATAATGTTAATTTTTTAATCTTTTGTTGTTATTATCTGATTTTTTTTTTTAAATTTTATTGTTTATTTATTATTATTTTTTTTTGAAAAGGCAAATTTATTGAAGCCACCAGGGCAAGAAGAGCAGCCACAACAACAAACACAACATCTTCTTCTCCATCTCTTCTCTTCCATCTTCTTCATCATCACAACATCAACTAGAATGGAGATTTGGAGAATCTCCTCAAAGGAGATAGTCAAGGAAATCGAACCAGGCATCTAATGCAGATTGATCAAGGATCCCCTTACATCAAACAAAATCTCTAAAGGATATATATATATGGTGCATCTCCTTTATTTTATTTTTATAAAACGTTTTTATTGTTTTCTACATAAAATGACCATCATACATTCATACCCTTTTTATTAACACTATAGTTAAATTCAATGATCAACCCTTATGTCAAAGGTAATGAACTATAGTACATGGACAAAATGTTCATTCTATATGCTATTTCACATAAAGTTGTATATTTTATTGCAAAAATAATAATAATAAGAAAAGACAAATGTCATCATTTCAATTTTCAGCCACGTATGCTAGGTTTTAGCGAGATCAGCTATTACAAAAATCCTTTCAAGAATTCAAGTACTGTAATCAAAGTTTAGATTCCATTAAAGATTTCGGTACACATGCTCAGCCAACCTTGGCTTTGTAACAACAATCAGTGGTTTAGCCAGAGCCAAGCTATCTTCAGCTTTAGAGAGGTCAATTTTGGTCTCATTTGGTGGTGCAGTCCAAGTAAAACCCTGAAGAAGCCTAGCAAAAAGCATCAGTCATTGAAGTCCCAAGCCTGACTCCCAAGCAACCTCTCCTTCCTGTGCTGAATGATATGAACCTCAAATCATTCTCTGTCAGGACCACTTCAGACCCATCTTCCCTCAGGTGACGCTCTGGCTTGAACTTGAGTGGCTCATCCGGCCAGACTTTAGGGTTTCGGCCAAGCCCTAATCGGCTGAGCAACACATGGCTTCCCTTTGGGATGAAGTAGTTGGCCACCGTGGTGTCGGAGATAGAGACATGAGGAACATTGAAGGGTGCTATTGGGTGGAGTCTGAAGGCTTCTCTTGCTCAGGCTTTTATGTAATTCACTTGAGAGAAATTTGATTCTTGAACTAGCCTTTCTTTTCCGACCACTCTGTCAAGTTCTTCAATGGCTTTTTCGAGGATTTTGGGTTGGTTTATCATCTCTGCAATTGCCCATTCTACTGCATTTGACGGATTATCCACAGTTGCTATCATTATTTCCTGCAAATTGTATAATAACATGATCATGAATCACGTAACAAGAGGAGATTGACATAGTGAGTGATTCTAAATCAGCTGTTTCGTGGGCTAACTCCGAAGGTCTCAGTAATTTGAAGTATGTTGACATCATTTATGACATTCGTAACTACCTGTTCATCCTAGGCAATACGCGCGTCATTTTCAATACAAGAGCCAGCAACTCTTTCGCTGACTCTCTGGCGAAAAATGCTTCAGCTAAGGTGGGGGACAAAGAAATTTGGGAGGTCCACTGATTCCTTTGGGCTTTGTTTTTGTGCAGTTTGTGGCTGGTGTGTCTTTGCTGTCTGCTGCTTGGCTGCTTGTTTTGGCCGTTTTTGTTCTGTTTTTGCTGTTGTGGTCCTGTTTAGGTTCTGTTTGTTGTTCTGGTTTCGTCTCCCCTGCGTTTGGGAGCTGTTTTGCTCTTTGCTGTAGCGCTTTTTCTGTCTTTTCCCGCTGCTGCTGCGTTGTTTGTTTTTTCTGGCCTTTGTTTGTTGTGCTGTTTGGTGGCCTGGCTGCCTTTTCTTATAAAGTTTGCCGTTAAAAAAAAAAATGAATCAAGTAACAAGATGATCATTCAAAAATGAAAATTTTAATATAGTACGAAAACCAGATCATTACTATGCTCAATAAAATATATTGTCCTGCAGTTATACATATAAATGATTCGATTTATCTCATGCAATACATAAGATATATATTTCAATGGTACAAATATGTCACGTCATCTATACCTCATTTTCGAATATTTTCTTATAGAATCAGTTACTATACAAGTATTATATAGTTGTTGGGTTAGTTTTTAGATATTGAATTTCAATCCAATGGTTTTCAAAAATCAAAGATTTGAAAATTTAAAAAGAAAAATTAAAACTAAAATAAACTAACCGTCTCTCACAATACTACTGAGTACTATATAGATCATATATAGTAGCTAAATCATTTTCTTATTGATCAATTATGAGAGAGAGAGAGAGAGAGAGAGAGAGAGAGAGAGAGAGAGAGAGGGTTCTACCCTAATCTGAGCATTGATCTCGTTTGTTGACAGCAGAGGGTTACTTGCACCATCTTTCAAGGTGATGAAAACATCAAGCAAATCTTCAATTTCCTTCTTGAATCCAATCCTACATTGTCGAATCCTTTCTTCGATTATGGGATTGTGATACTTGTCTACGATTTCAACAACTTTCTTCATGGCCTTTTTGATGCGGCAAGCAAAGATGATGTGACAAGCAAAGATGATACAGCAAGCACTCGGCTTGGTCGGAATGGTCAAAACGGTTGGTTTGGTCAGCCTGCGCAGAATGGTCGTATAGATTGGCAAAAGGGTCAGGTCAATGACTTGGATCAGCCCCTACCAGAAAGGCAAATTTCAGGGATCTTTTTAGAGGGCAAACGAACTCAAAATCGACATTATAATATGTTTCCCGAAAGCTCAAAATGAGCCCTACAAATGTTATGAAGACTTCGTCTTCTATAACGGGCTACAGCATATCCGAATTTGGCCATTAAGTTGCATGCGCATCAAGACAGTTGTTTCTTGTTTTATTGTTTTCAATTATTGTCATGATCCGGTACGTTTATTTTATTTCCTTTTAGTTTATATGTAATTATATTATTAATTATTTTATGATTTGATTTTAAATCAAATCCAATTTCCTTTTTAGATAGATTTTTAATGTTTTATGATTCTTTTGATTTTTAGGAGATTTGATATCTTTTTCATTTAGAATTTTTTCCCGTTTGTTTAGGATTTATTGTTAGTCAAGTTTTGCAATTCTATTTAAGTAGATTGTATTAGGGTATGAAAGGTAGTTTTGATGATTAATAAAATTTCAGAGAATTGTTTCTCAATTATCCAATTACGAATATCTTTGCAAAGATTGTCGTATTTAAAGCCTAGTATTCTAGCAACAGAATATTAGTAGGTTGTTTCTAATTGTTTCTTACAGGTTTTTCTCGTAGAGCTTCCGTTATACCACTTTTCATGACCATCCAAATCAAATTTCCATCTCAAACATGGAACAAAGTCAGAAGCACAAAACGAATAAAGATAAAGAAGAACTGTGAAAATTGCATACAGATGCTCTTCTTCCTCCAAACCAGGCCCTCCATCCTTCGATCCACCCCCAAAAAACCTCTTATTGAACACCTTTTTCCTTATCAAATTCCCACAATATTGTTAAGCAGCCACTCACATTCACCAACCCACCAAGTATGATTTGATTATACACATAACGAACCAGATGATCAGCCTCTTCAGTCCTTTTCGCGTAAAACCACTGATGTTTCGCCTGAGAAACCACCTTTGTAGTGAGAATTCTCCTCATTTTCTTCCATTGTTCTCCCAAGGGTACAAGGGCAGCTGTTAAGTAACCTCTTGTAGTCATCTCCGTGGACATGTTCACCGATCTCAAAGCAAAAACAGCATCCTGTTTTCTCAAGATCTCTCTGCTGATTTCGGGACAAGTTACCGCGATGACATGCACATTAATTACCAAGACGGATACAAGCGATATCCGTGTTCATCTCCTTCATGAGCTTATGTATCCATCTAAAAGTTGGCTTGTTCCTGAACATTTCCGGCAGGTTTCCGACAATTGGCCAAGGTTTCAGGCCTGGAGGGAGTTGATGTTTCTAGAGATCCCGGAGAAATATAATGTAATACAAGGTGATTGCAATGAAAAGGAGAGTGAAGAAAAAACTTAATAAAAAAGTTGCACAATTAATAGTGATGTTTTCCATGTTTTGCTATAGATTGAGACACCGTATTTTGCTATTGCTTGAATTTATACAGAAAAAAAAAAATCACTTAAGAAAAGCAATATGGAAACAGAATCTATTCTATTGTCATAATTAAATTCCAGATTTATTCCCTATCTATAGTTAATGGAATATATAGCATGCAATTATTATATATATATATAGACAAAATTCCATTAAATAGCCTTTAACATGAATTGGTAACAAAATCCAGTGTTGATGATCTCCAAATGTAAAACATGCATGGAGAGAAATTAAAAGATGCAACGACATAACACAGAATAAACTTGTGACAACTGACAAGTATGCTTGCTTGCATTCGTTTGAATTACTTGAAGATATACATATAGAGGAAATATATATGTAGTGATGAAAGTAAATGAATTTTTGGCTGGTGTACTTTTTACACGAATGCAAGTATTGAAGTTTACATGAAATGAATATATAAAATGTTAATCATATATTATTAAAATGAGATATATTTAAATTATATATCACTATGATTAATTGATTATGCGACAAGATAAAAATATAAAAAAAATTGGAGGGTGGTGGTGGTTTGACAAGTGATTATATAAATCTTATATATATAATTAGTTTTGTTAAAATATCATATATTTTTTAAGAGAAAAATAGAAAATAAAAATAAAGACTAGAAGAATAGATACTTATGGTTTGTCGGGACAAAGTATGCTTGGCCCCAACACTGCATGAACATGCCCAAACGTAGTTGGGCTAGTCTTCAAAGCCTTCTAAGGAGAATTGTTGTCGACTAAAATCACCCAATAGATGACCTATTATGTGGATGAGTGGATCTACCAAATCCAGTATTTTCAACAGTGAAAAAAAGATTAGAATGCTCATTCAACTTGATAATATCACAAGTTTATATCGCCACCAAATAATTTTGACAATACTAAATTAGATACATGGCCTAGATAATTTTGAAAACATTTTTTTTAGATGAATAATTTCATTTGCATAACAAATCAAATGCCCCCTCTTATATTTTATAAAATGTAAATAGAAAAGGAAAACAAAATTATTCTCATTTTATAGCTATTGTTGCTCTTGTGCCTTAAAAAGAAAAAATTTCACAAAAGAGACAATTTCAGTCTATATTGGGCTCCTGGTTTTGCCCCCACCCCACAGATGCTAGGAACCCTTCATCTGACATAAGTCTCTCACTCTGTCCATTTGCTTGTTCAAGCAAACAAGAACTCAAGCTTCCAAGCCCCACACCACCATTTGGTTGCATATAATTCTCCAATGGCATATTGGCTGCATCTACAAGGCTCATAATGCTCAATCCCGGATCCTCAATTTGCATATCCTCACGATTCGGATGACAATTCAGGTCAATCTGCCCGTTACTGCTCTCAACCACCTCAGCTTGACTTCTTTTCTGGCTTGTTTCATTTTCAGAATGATTCATATTCATCACTTCATTGTTTGTTGAACCATTCGTTTCTGATTCACCCTTGTGGTGGTTGTCGTTATCGTCCTTCTGGAACTGGGCGCTTTCCGCAATAGCAGCTTCACGTTCTGATAGGCGTCTCTTCTTTCGCAGCATGAGGGTTTTAAACCGGCGTTTCACTGTCAAGCAAACATTGCACACGCATGTTGATTTGTGCTTCCCCTTACCGCTTGGTGGTTGAATGCATACAATGCAACTACAACCTGGGCGGTGCCTTGGATGTTTGGTAGTGGCTCCAACAGAAGTCTCACCTATGTCTCCTGCATTGTCTCCGAGAACAGCAGCACTAGCCAGAGCATCTAAGCCAGAAGACTCACATTCTGGGGCTTGCTTATGGCTATCTACAATTTTACGCTTCTTGAAATCTAACCAACAACATAAAGAAAAATTAAGTCAAAAAGTAAGCTGAAATTTAGAGAGTAAACACTTTACATTGCATATGATAGAGCAAAACAGTGACAATAACAACAACATCAGGCATAGCGAATCAAGGAGAATTCTACCAACTAAAATCATTAGATGTGCAGGCTTAGATTACTCTAGTCCTCTTTCTAAAGTTTGTGGACAAGTATTGAGTATTCAAAATGTAGAATCATACTTTCTATAGCCACCTTGATGGACAGACCATGATTTCATGCATGAAAAATATCATATTCTAAAGCATGTAATTAGGCTACTTAGATTAATAGATGGACAAATTAAGGGGTTTACACATATGCACCGTGTTTGAAAAAAGAAAAACGAAAGCGAAAATTTATAACAATATTAGCAATACTTCTTTATAATTCTAAAGCCATCCTTCAATCATATGATGATTGATGGGCAGCAGAACTTCATTGAAACACGAAGAGACTTGTGCATAACTCATACCTTTACTCACTCTGAGAATGTTCTCCAATTCCTTTGGGCTCATCTCCTCTGGCGCAGAACATGAACACCTAACATGACATCATAAAGAAATGAAACATAAGTGTAAAAAAAAAAAAAAAAAAATTCCATGACACATTTTGACAAAGCAGAAGCTACAGAAATGTGTCACACCTGATTGAATCCCAAACATTATCTAAGCATGTCCACTTTGGAGGGAGAAGAACATCCGATGGCAATTTTCGCCATTTGGAGCAATCATCACACTGAGCCCATTGTTCCTGTCCCCTGGATAAAATGCATAGCGAATTCAGCAATAAAAGAATAATTTTAGCATAAAACCGAGTCCAGGTTGTACTTCACTAGTTCACCATGAATGTGTGAGAGGTTAAATAGAATTTAAAGGTTGGCATTTCACATAATTAAAACATATGTCCCCTCTGCAGACCATATAATTCTTCGCGTGCCAATTAAACTCAGGAAATTAAAGATGATACATGTAACAGAAAAAGAGAATAATTTTGGGAAGATGGACAGGTAAGGTTCTGAAGCCACATGTATTACCTCTAATTTGTGTTAAATATTTTACAGTTAAAGGAAAAATTATACGTAAAAAGGAGAAAATCAGGCGGCCCCACTAAAGGTTGTACAGCATCACACCATGCTTTTGCCTTTTGAATCCTGGTAGTGTCTGAAAATGGACCTAACCACAAATATAGTTGACTCGAAAAAATATCCTAAACATGTTTAATTAGCATTTCATACAAAGATGGAACAACCCTGTCCCTAAGGTCAGAACTCTTGAATCCTACAGTGAGAAACGGTAATCATTACTGCTATCCTTGTTTTGCTAAGATTCTATATATGACATTGACAAATATAAAATAGTATAGTATTGAGTACTTACCCAGGTAGTCGGGCCATGAATATAGTCCTCTTTCCAAAAACTGGGGGTTCCTGAATACATAAACATCATTGATTAGTTATGAAGAAACAACACAAAAAAATAATTCAAATTCAACACTATGAACCTATTGCAACATCAAATCTTACATCATACTCTTCAAATTCATGATCCTCAATAGTGACGATACTTGGTTTGACACTTGGTGGTGGTCGAAGCAAATCCTGTGCTTCTTCCCATGTAAGTCTGAGCTCCATAGCTTCCTCGCTATTCATTAACAACCTCTTACTTTTGGACCCAATATTTCGAGTTCTCTTCTTCTCAGTCACTGGCGTATATTGTTGCGGAGAAACCTCATTTGTCCTGCCTCCATTTGCAGATTTACTCCAACTAGTATCACCATTGGCTAAACTCAAATGTTCAGAGAGAGCATTTATGTGAGGTTCCTTGTGTCCTTTCTGTGTGAGGAAAAGACCAGAATAACCATTTACTGTAGAAAGATTCTGAGTAGTACCAGAAAGGGAACTTTCTCCGGAAGGAGTGCCATTTGGAAGAGGGGATGTTTGTGCATCCTGTTCATACAACGAACTATCAGTATATTATACATGACTTCTTAAAATAACACTAATGATATCCAAAATGTTAAGATAACATGGTATATCATCATATGCCTCCAAAGCTTGACCTGAGTCTCATCAGAGTTTGTTGCCTTCCGGAACCCCATTATAAGCTTGCCTCCAGGATCTAATCGACTAAATGTTACTACAATAAAAGAAAAAAAAAATTATATACAAACGTTTTTTACATAATAAGAAAATAAATGTCACGACTAAAGAGTATTTGTCAAAGTATTATGCAAAAAAATTCTATCCAAACATTGTTAAGTAACTAGACCCAAAAGTTTAAGCTTATAGGCAATGGTCCAACAATAGAATTTAAGCATTCAAACACCCCCACGTGTAAGACTGACGAGTTTTTCACTTGACCCAGGCCCAAACATGGAAACAAATTCAATATAAACACAAATAACAAATACAAATTTAATCATTCGAGAGTTCAAACCAGGCACTCATGATAAAACTAGCTTTGATGTCATGTTAAGTAACTGTTACATCCAAAAGTTTAAGCTTATAGGTAATGGTCCAACAATTGTATTTAAACACACTAACAAAAATGATGTTAATGCAATATTTAAATCTATTGTTCAAACAATCTAAATAACTGCCACCAGCACATCAGCCTTTATAAGCTTCAGTGCCAACCAATCTACGAAAATGGAATTTTCCTTAGTATTAACATATAACAGAATAATGTCCAAACAATCTTAAGAACTATTGCTCCAAATCCAATAATCTAAAATAGATGTGCACCAATGATTCCATGAATAACAATGCCCTAAATGTTGTCAAATAACCAACTGAATTATACAGACAGACTAGGTACAGTAAATCATTCTTAAGCATGAATAGAATGAAACATACTGGTATCACCGGCTCGTAACTGCATAGACTGTATGCAAGGGGTTACACCCTCCAAAACATACATCCTGCTATTGTTGTTGGGCCAAAATCGGAACTGGAACACCCACTCTTTCCCTTTGACATCTTGAACCCTTAAAGGAATGCCTTCTGATTGCGAAATAGAAGGAAAATATGCCTGCAACAGCTTCTAGTTTAGATGACTGCAAAGCCAGAGAAATGGAAGGGGGTAGGGGAAAGCTTGAGGTAAAAAAAGAAACCCGTGAAAGAAAATACACTTTGAAACTTACTTCGGCACATGCTTTAGGGAGAACTAAACGACCAATCCGACCAGCATCACTGGCACTTAGAATCTTCTCAAATAGTGGCACAATGGTGGAATTCAAACTAAAAGATAAACAAAGTTAAGGTATGCAGTACAATTGCATCAACAGATAAACAGAAACAGACATGTTATCACAAAAGCAGATGTTATTCTAACAATTAACTATATGACAAAAGATGAAACATTCAAGGATACTCTCCAGAAAGTTGTTGCAGCTCTTGGTCTGTAATCCTCGGCCAATATCGAGGAAGTAAATGATTTTTCCCCCGCCCATCAGCAGGGGGCCTTGCAATCCGTAATTGAGAAGTTGCACCTTTGTTTGTCTCTGAACTCATGTTAAGGCCGTATTTAGGGGGTTTGGGCAAAATAGGGCGAGATCTTTGGCCTTGTTGGAAGGGAGGAGATGCTTTGCTTTGTTCCTTTCCATCAGTAGACCCATTAGAAAAGGGTACAACAAAATTTGAACCCCCCGATGGCACTCCCAAAGTCATATTCAAGGAAGGCTGAGCAGATTCATGTGTATCTCTAACGTCTAACATAGATCTACCACTATCTGGCTTGTTAAATTTAGGCGAACCAACATATGGTTGAATTGCACCCGAAAAGCCTGAGCCAACTTCACCATGTGAGCGTCTAACCTCTTCCTGTTTGTCTTGTCCAAGAGATGCACTTGTATCACATCTCAGAGATTGATGTAGAAAGTTGGGTTCATTAGCCTCCATAACTCTGCACAACTGCGTTAGTTTTCCCTCATCAGCATCATCACCAACCACCCTATTTTCAACACTAGTGGATCGCAAATCATCAGCATCATTTATTTTAAGAGCACAAAATCCATTACGAATTTCATCCCTCTGGATCTACAAGGAGAAAATAACAGATGATGATTAAAAAGACTAAATGCATATGCCCAAACTACTTGATCTGTCTATTCACAGTTTTGAAAATATAGCTAGCTAAATCATTGGCATAAGTGTCGTCAAAACATAACTATGTACTCCAAAATAATTAGCATTAGCTCTTTCCTATTATCATTTAAATGACACCAATCGACAGTATTGAACATGAGTTTCAATTTACAAAGAGGTAACTGTAATAACACCAAAGCTACAGATGCAATATTTCAACAATAACGTTTGAACTAGATAATGTATTTGCAAGTATTTGACAAAAGTGCTGGCAAATGAAACATTATTGACACTACTAAAGTTAACTATACTATAATCCTTGTAACTATGTTCCAATAATCATTTTCATATTAGAACAAAAAGCAAAAACAAAAACAAATCAAACTAAAACAAAAAAATATTAGACCCATGCCAACTGTAGCTTAATAAAATTCAACATGGTGATTTAAGATTTCACAATGATATTATAAATTTATAATAATGAAACAAAATCATCAGAACTCATCTTACCGAATGCAGTCGAGAAGTCATCGCACAGGCACTACACCCAACACCCCCATAATCCAAGAGTTCAAGCATAGATTTTGAAGCTATACAACCACAATGGAGACGCTGGCATACCAGATTCATTCAGACTTGAAATGTTCAAAAGAGTGAGAATACAAGTAAAATACGATTGAAGAGACTGTTAGCTTACCTTGCGACATAGATAGCATTCCCTCCAACCAGGTTCCTCCAAGTGGTATGTCTCACAAAAAACTAAATTCTCATATGCAGATCTAAAGCAAAATAGTTCCAGAGCAAGCAAAAGCCAAGCAAGAAAAAGTAAAAATCAATACAAGAGAATATAAATGAAACAGAAACGTGTTTTATCAATAACCTAAAACAGGAAAAATAAAAAAGTACACAATAATTCCTAGTTGAAGGTAGACAAGTAACTGGTTATACACGTAAAAATGTCAACTATTGACAGACGTTTTCCCCTACCTGAACTAGTAACTGATTTTATATAAAATGCGTAGAAGCAAGGAAACAGATTTTATCAAACAAAACTGAAAAAATAAGGAAAAAAAAAAAAATCTCTGCTTGAAGACTATTATCAAACTTTATGCATTACGCAAACTTCCAAAAATCTAAACAAAACTTTAACTTGTATATTTTCTGGAAGAACCTTGGAAATGCCAAGATTACATGAGAATGCTTACATACTACATGCCGAAACAGACCATGTGAAATTTGAACTTGAATCTTCTGGCTTATCACTATAGCCTCACGTCAACCAAATGGCACGCCCCTTATAAGACTATATCTAGAGGTTTATAGGCTGGCCCGGGCATTGCTAAATTCAGTAACTTACAAGTACTAAAGTGCTTAAATTGGGTAAAACTGTGGGGGACAAGTGGACAACCAGCAATTTGATAGAGTTTACAATCAGTTGAAGGTGCTCACGAGCCATGTGCGGTGACATGGAGAAAATTAAGAATAAACAGATGATTTACCACAATGTTGTGAATAGTTTCCACAATTATAAAACACATAAAAAGCTACAAGCACAAATAGAACACAAGTATCCCATCAAAATAGCAAAATTTCAAATTTCCAATCCCCAATTGGACCAAAAGACCCAAGAACATAAAGCTAAACCTCTGATAAGCCCATAATTAAAAAAAATGAAGACCAAAAAGCCAATCAAATCAAATTTCAACACAAAAGGCAAAGTATGGAGACAAAATACCCGCAATTGAAGCACAGATCAGCATATCCACCGGATCGCAGAGGCCACCCTTTTTTCCATTCACGGGTCGCACCAGTTCCACACAATGCATTCATGCAAATCCTCGTACCCATCATTAATTTTTCCCCAAAATAAAAATAAAAATCAAGTCTTTAACTACAACAAACAAAAAAAAACAGAAATTAATCAGAATCACAAACAAAAACCCTAAAACCCCTTTTGACCAAACCACAATTTGCTCAAAGAAAAAAGTAAAAAAAAAAAAAAAAAACACCCAAAATTGTACCTCACATGCAACAAACATCAGTCCAAATCAACGAACCCAGATCTTGAAAAATGCGACACGAACCCAACGTCCCAACCCACCACCATTACTTCTTCTTCCTCCCCTGTTTTTTTTTTTTTTTTTTTTTTTTTTTGGACCTCCAACACTGAAATCAAAGCAATCAAACCCAACTCCAAAATCAAGCTCTTAAATGGAGGCAGAAAATGGAGTCAACCCAGGTAAAAAAGTTGGTGACTTGGTGGGGTTTTGGTCCTTTTCGAGTGAGTTGCAGATATAGCGAGATACATAGAGAAAGAGAGATACAGAGAATAGTAACGGCGGCAGAGACCCCCAAAAAAAAAGGGGTGGCGATTTTATTTGTGTATTGTAGAAAGAGAGAGAGGGAGAGAGAGAAAGACAGAGAGTGCATGCAAAGTAACAGATGCATAAAATGCATGCACGACACTTGAAGACAACAACACACCGCTTAAACAACAACAAAAGTCCTCTCTCTCTCTCTCTCTCTAACTATCTATCTGTGTTGTGTTGTGTTGTGTTGGGTTTGGGTTGGGTTTGGTTTGGGGTTGTGAGGGCTTTTGGACAGTGACCCGGTAATTTCGTTTTGATTGCTGTGTGACCTGTCAATGGAGGGTTTTTGTAAGAGATTTTGTAAGTTCAATGCACTCACTCACTCAATCACCTGTGGTTGGATTGGTTGTGTGCGTGACTACGTTCATGGAATGACATGTATGCATGTGTGACAATAGTTAGTGTGTGGATTGTGTTTACATATATGTCGATATTTGCATATATAGATATCCTATTTCCAAAAAAAAAAAAAAAAACATATATAGATATACGGACGAATAAGATTTAGTGACATATCAACATTATTAGTGTGGACATAAGATTTCTTAGGAATTGGATATTTATATATTTTTCCACAATAAATTCAGTGAGACACGAGTACGTCTATTGGTTAACAGCTTTTATAACTGCAATTCATATCACATGGTCATTCAATATAAATTTAGTGGGACTAGACGTGTATATCTATTGGTTAATGACACTTTATATGATGTGTTCGTTCTCTTATTAGGATAGGTGTAAACGATTTATATATGCTTTTTTTTTTTTTCCGCCTTTTAGAAGATTTATAGAATAAAAAGTGGATATTGTGAATTGGGTAATCATTTTAGGGTTTACTACAATCTAATACACAATTCATATCCCTAAAATTGAGCTTCTAATCTATGATATAAATCATAATGTCCATTGATTTGTGAGAAAAGATAATGTGGAGATTGTGTTTTCGGATATAGAAATCCAGCTAAGATCTAGTGATATATCAACATTATTAGCGGACGTATGATTTCTTAGGATTTAGATATCATTCCATAATAAATCCAGTGGAGTCGAATACGTACATCTATTGATTAACCGTTGCTGTAAAGGCACTTCATATGATGTATTCATTCAATGTAATTGGTTGAACGATATAATGTGGTGTTCTTTTATTAAGATAGATATTATGAATTGGGTATTCATTTTAGGGTTTACTACCATTTTAAGTCGATGAAAATGAACTCCTAATTTATGATAACAGATTGCAATGTCCGTTGAATAAAAAGATCCAAAAAATGGCACCAAAGTTGTAACATATTGATGTTTATATTATCATTGACTTAGTTAGATTGATAATTATCATTTAATAGTCTAAATGAAGACATAATTTGTTATGTCTAATCATGTTCAATTTTTTTCTAATAAATTCTATACATACCTGGAATCAAACAACACACAGAATCTCATAGTTTTATAACGACCAAATGATGATGTTTGCACATGATTTATTCTCACAAATGAATTGGTTGTGTTATGTCTTTAAATTATATATATATATATATATATATATATTATTTGCTTTGGCAACACTACAAAATAAAAAATTATAAAAATTCATGCACGTGAATGCCCTCTAAGACCTCAAATAATTGATAGATTGGGTGCTATTTCATATTTATTAATTAAATTAAAGTGTGACAAAAGATGTTGAAATTTCATGTGATCCCCTTATTTCACTATTATTTCTTTTTAGAAACCAATGATTGCCAAATACACAATTATATGATCCATTTAGCTACCTATCATCCATTTGTTGACTTGTTGTCATTGGGGTCACATTGATATACACATACATGCCTTAGAATGTTAAATATAAAGTGGGCTTGTAATCTTTGGAAACGATTAGATATCGTTGAACACGTTTTTAGACAACAAAAAACCGTTTTTACGTCAATTTTGTAGTGTTTGATTGTAAATTATTGTCCATAAAATTAATGTACATGTGTGATTAAACAAGATGAATAGTTATCATCTTTCTGATCTATAAAGGGTAATACTTTTTTTTTCAAGTAAAACCATTTTTGTTTCTCAAAAATAATCCTTCACAACTTTCCTTCTAATACAATATTCAAAAAATTGATAATTCTTCACAAAAAAAAAATCTCAACATTCTAATCCCACACTCTTTTTACTTTTTATGTAATTTAAAGAATATCTTGCACTATTTATACACACAAGAATCCAACGTTTTGTCAAGAAATCTTGGGTCATGTTATTTAATTAGCTAGTTCTCTTGGGGAAAATTTCTTCAATGATTTTGCATTTGAGCTTATTCAATGTTAAGATTTCTAACTACACATACTTTACAATCAATATCATAGATGTAATGAACAAAATTCGTAATGAAACTTTGTAAATGGATATCATAGAACAAAATCTAAAGCGAATATCTATCTTTTTAAGGAATCGTAATAGAACGTTCTTTATATTTATTCATAACTAGGCATCCTTAATTTCACCTTATTTCAATTATTGAAGATTAATTTAATAATTTTCATCACATCGTGGATGGCATGCTTCTTGCAAGATGAAAATGTTGATAAAGTGATAAAAGTATAAAATTGACCCATTAATTATATATGATCCATGTTTTTCTGTCTTCAATATATTATTATGAATTTCCAAATGAACATAATCAACATATATAATTAGAAATCAAAATCTTATTAAATTTGGTGTGTGGTTGTTGGATTTCAGAGACTTGGTGAAATACTGATCAGAGAAAAAAGAATGGTAGAGCCAAGTTGAATTATATAGTTCATGCTTTGGAAAATGAAGAAGCTGTTATGAAAACTCAAAAGTGCTTTTAAATAAGTAGAAAGAACCTTTTTCTTTTTTTTTCTTTTTTTCAATCAAGTACTTGATAAATACTTTTCTAAAAAGTGTTTTATAGATAAGAAAGAAACGATTAAAAGAACCTTTTATTAAATAATAAATACTTTATAAGTACAATTTTAGAAAGCACTTTTTATTGTTTTATGTTAGGATCCCAAGATTAACTAAATATGAGAGATTTAGTTGGGTGACATCTCACATAGACTATGCATAGGATTAGTCGAGGATTATTCTCTTCGTCGCCCTAACCTTACAAACCGGTTTTTGAGGATGAGTTTTACTACGCGACATTAAGTGATATGCACAATGTCGAGTAGTAGATTCATCATGGACAGAGCAACCAAGAGCTTATAAATTCTTCGCTAATCCGATATTTAGTCAGTATGGATCTTACACAACTATTCTGATAGTTAATGTGGATCCTAACAGAAGACAGATACTAATCCCATACAACAATTAGATGTTAAGAAGATAAGATGTCATATAAAAGAATTCAACGATCCTTTTAAAGAAATATGAAAATTTTCTCATGAAGAGTCAGAGAAGTAACAAAAGAGAACAAAAAAATGGTAACATGAATGTTCACCAGAACAATACAAATGAATGCTAATATGTGAATGCAAGCAGTTTGTAAATTCATGAATTCAACAATACTTTCCATATCTATCGAACTCGAGAAAAGTGTTATGTACCTTCTTCACACACAAGCAATAATCATGCCTTCTTCTGCACACAGAGAAGTTGAAGAACAAAGCTTTCAAGCATCACTACCGGGAGGGATGAGCCGACACAATTCCCATGTCTTTTACTGACTATCTTTCTTTGTTCTGGCCTAGCATCATCATCATCATCTTTTCCAGCATTGACATCTGATTGGAACAAATCAATCCCAAAAGGAAAATGAAAAACAAAAACAAAATGCATTTTAACTTTCTAAGAGCCTGAGGAGGATTATACGAACCCAAAACAAACGATACCTTTGCTCTGATGATCATTTTGATAATGTAGAGGAGCTTCCGCGTCTTTGTTGTATCTAAAAGAAGTAATTTGTAAACCTCTAAGTATCTATAATAGTACAGGTTAGTTACAACGAAGTAAGAACAAAAGGGAGGGATGATATGATAGTTCGCGCTTTGTCCAACATACTCTTTTTTATCTACACTGCTGTGAAATTTGTCAGGGATCTTCACAGATGATGATGCCTCCTCACCAGGCTCAGGGGAGTATGTTGCTTTTAGCCTCTCCTTCCGTTCTGGAGTTCCATCTTTTGCTTCCTTGCATTCAAGCACGTTGTGCTCCGTATTTGAAGAATCCATTGCATTCTTGTTCTCAGAGATGGAGCAATCATTCCCAGCACAACTTTGTTTCCCGAGCTCAAAATTGTTAAGGTTGTCTGGCTGCACTATTGATTTGTTTTCCTCATCTTCGCTAACACTCTCCTGCACTGACAAATCAGGAAATAGTCTCTCTCCATGAGAACCAGCTCCATGAAATAAACCTGGTCGTGTGCCTCCTGACTCAGAATCTAAGAATAAATCTGGCTTGCTCTGTCCAAAACCAACATTAGAGAATGTAGGGGAACCCTCACGGTTCAAGCAACTAAATGGCTTGTTGAATTTGAAGTCAGAACCAAAACTGCCAAAAGGTGAACATTCGACAAATTCACCATATTTGGATCCATCATAAGAAGACTTGGCATTGATATGTGATTCAGGAGCAGGAAATACACCAAATGCATCTTCCATCAAAGGTTTGGATCCTGAGGATGGAAATTTTGTCTTTGGGGTTTGACAGAATGAACTGAACTCTGAATTCATATTAGCTGAAGTATATCCTTCTTCGAACAACCAACTTTGTGGTGCATCAAATTTTTCTTGGAAAGGAGAATTCACATGATCGAACAGTTTTGGCTTTAACTGAGTAGGAGTGCTTGTGCCTTTTCCTGACCCACATTTGTAGCTTCCTCGTTGCATGTCAACCCCATTTTGGTACTGTGTTTCTTTGACATAAATGTTCTTCGGATTGTACATATTTCCATTGCTTCCAAAGGTGTTCTTACTTCTTCTGCTACTTTGTCTTGCCGTTGAGATTGATGGTAATTCATTAGTTGCCTCACCCCTCACTAAGATCAATGGCAACAAAGGGTTGCTTTACTTGAAAAAAAAATTATAATGAAGAGTATATCAAATTAACTTTGAATGATTGAATCAGCATATCAACTATTAAATAGTAAAACCTGCACTGGACGAGCATGACTCTTCACTGCCATTAAATTTATGAAAGTCAGTAAGTCAAATTAAAACAAAACAATATCAACACTAGTAAAGCAAGTTCCTAACACTACCTCAGTGAACTCAAATTATCCCTTGCATCTTCATAGTAAGACCAATCCGGCTGACCTACTACCTCTCTCAAATCAAAATTCCTTCCGTCTGCAAGATACCTGCAATCATAGGATAAATGTCCTATAGTACACTGCTAAAGTTGCCCATAGAAGCTATGGGGTCAGCATACCTTGTCCTCTTAGATGTTAAGAAATCACCATAATGTTCTGATGTTTGTTGCTTTGGAGAAGGTGACCCTGATTGCCAAAAGAAAAGAAACATTTAAAATGTGAAAGCTAACAGCAAAAATCTGTATGTAGAATATGAAACTCGTAGCATGGTGCTTCTCTCAGTAGAAATAAAGGATAAACCAACCTCCTAATCCATAGGTAACTATTAAAAGGGTAATGCAAGTTTAGTGCCAGAAAAGTGTACTTTAAAACTTGAATATGTGAAGAACTCTGCTCATTGATGTTTCAAGAACAAAATCACAATAATGAGAATAGAAAAACCTAGGATATTGTATCTGTCTGTTGCTTTCACCGAATCCCTGCAAATGTTATTACAACTTCATCAAGAAGCTATACAGTGATATAATCAAAATGAGGGAAAAATACATTAGTTTTAAAGAAGTACCTATTTCTCTGCATGTGGGGGATTTCAAATGCATAATCTGGCATCTCATTGTCTCCATATCTGAAAAAATTAATTTCTTCAGTTTGACATGACCAGTTCTTCCCAGGTACTTTCCGTTCCTTCTCATTAAGAAAGTTGTTGTCTAGGAAGCTAGAACTAGCTGGTTGGCGAAAAAAAATAAAACAAATAAATTAGATTCCATTAATCACACTCCTTGATCTTAAACAGTAAGAAAATAACTAGATATGACACACTAATTGAAAGAAAAGCTCCCTAACATTCGGTTCATCCCCAGGATCATTGATTTAAGACTAGAATATAATAAGCATTTTCAAAAATCCACCAGCAAAACAATTCATCTCTTTTTGTAACAAATTGGTCATGATTTAGAAGTTAATGAAAAACCAGAAGCAGAAAATTCAAACAAGTTTCTTTTATATTAATATAGGGAAACCCATGTAGCTAGATCGTATTCATTCAACTGGAAAGTCACTCGGATTCAAATGTTCATCAATATTGTAAGCCAGATGCCAATAGCAGAATACGGACAGTAATACAACATCCATCATGTCTCGGAACCAACTAACAGTAATATAGGTTAAGATGCTTCAACATTTTAGATATCAAAAAAGTTGTTCAAAGTGAGAAACAATCAATAACAATCCTGTGAGTGAGTAAAACTAATCATAAGAAAATACAAATAGAACTTACCATCCCATAGATCTTCAGCAACATTTCCAGTGGCGAAGATGTCAGAGTCATCAAAAGAACTCTTTATTTTACTACCATGGCCATCAAATAGAGCATAATCTTTGACAGTGGAAGATTTATGCTTCTCATTGCTACGTGAATTCATTACTCCTGTTGAAAACTCCGAGTAGCTGCCCCTGAGAGGCTTATTCGTATCTTGCATCATCATATCCTGACTTACCACACCACACCACCAGATCCATATCTCCATTTAAATATACTGAAGGAACTGAAGTCTAAATCTTTCTCATAGCATATTCAGTTCAGTCAATAGAAACAAATATTGGAAATGATAAAACAAAACCGCGATAAAATATGACTCCAACACTTAGATTAGTGATATTATTAGCTGCATAAACCATATATACTATAAGAAATACTTGGAAGACTATAATTATGTAAATGGGATTTGATGTGTCTTGTTCCAATCTTCTATATCAGTTTAGTGACAAGAATATTGTCAAATACGTCCTCTTTTTCCTTTAAGCTTTATGCAAGAAAAGTCCTCAGATAATTCATAAGCTAATATGTTTTTTTCTTAATTCTTAAGCCTCTTCTACTTCAAAGGACTAAGCCTAGTTTACCACATTAGCTTCCTAGCTAACTTGGAAGATCATGAAAAATTACTGTAGTCAACGGTCACCCACAGCCAAAGGTGCTTCAATGCTCTATCTCGCTAATGCCATAGCATATGCTATTGCAGTAGGTCAAATGAGGCTTCAATCAAACTTTTAGTATATAAAAAATGCTAAAAAAATACCCATCATTCTATATTATCAGTCTTAGTCCACAAACAATAGAACCAATGCTTCTTGACCCCATCTTATAGGATGTTAGTGCCCCAAATACATCAGTGCAGAAAACAAGGACAAACTAAATGCAATCAAATGTGTCTAACCATTATTTTAATCTAAAGTTAACTGCACTCTGTAGGGCTCTCACCACATCAAGTTCAAAGTCATCCAACACATTATTAAATTTCTCTGACAAGTTAGGTCTCCTTGCAGCCTTCTGTGGTGAGGAGCATCCATATTGAAACATCCTATACTCACACAAAGACATTAATCAGGTGTCGCGGTAATCATGCTTTCGATAAAAAGAATTCAGTTTGATAGAAAATATTAGCATAGCTATAAAACTCAGATGTAGAAAAGTTAAGTTTGCAGCCAGTACTATTAAGATATGCATCTCTTGATGAATGGAATTTGGTTTTATAAGTGAAAATGAATTTGAATCAGTTTTGATTTATAGAAAATATTTTGTTAGAACTACAGTCAGTAACTGAATTATAAGTTCCCAAAACTTAGAGAAATTTTTTTTAAAGGAAATCTTAAATATAAATGAATTCCAGTTACCTTCCAGTTTGTTGGGGTGAATGGACAGGTGTCTGTGTCCCCACTTTACCCAAACCTGATGGAAAAAAAGCAGGCATTAAAGAAATTGAGGTAATCTAGCAATTCAAAACCTAACACAAACACTGACAGATATCAATTTAAGAGATAGAAAAGTTCATTATATTAGCATCTGAAAATGCTTCATTGAAAATTTCCACTATACTGTGAATGGAAGCACTACACATATGAAAAATCCTGATGTAAGATTGTAGTGGTAGGATGCATGAGAAGGTGAAGCATACGAAACGTACACATTTGATAAGAGAAATGAAAGACAGATAAGGAGAAGAGAGAGCTGCATCTACAAAAGGAATTTACATACTAATAATTGGTCAGACTAGCACTCTCCATTTATTTCTTGACTATTAAAAGTTTTTCCAGTTTTAGGTTATCAATTTTCCCTTCTACTTCTAGAGACAACCTTGTACTACAACTGATCTTTCTTTTTTTTTTTTGAACAGCAACTTTATAAGAAAGCACAGGGCAGAAACCCAGGCCACAAGAAGAAAACAGAGCACTACTGCCAAGCACCCACACCCAAAAACACCAAACAACAGGGGAAGAACACGCCCAACCAGAGCAACACACTCCAGCCAAAAGGCAACAACCAAAGCCAAAAGAACACAAAAAGAGCCAAAGCAGCCCCCAGACGGAGCAGAGCAAACAAAGCCTAGCAGGAAAGCCAAAAACAGGAAAAGCCAGACAACAGAAAAGGCAAAACAAAACAGCAGAAAGCAACCCATCAACCCCAACCCGAAACAACCACAAGGAACAACACCAACCAAAACCAACGAACAAAAGAAAACAACAGCTAACAGAAAACTAAAGATCGCACCAGACCAGCTTATCTCCCTCTTTATTCGATCCCATCTTTGCAAGCCAAACTACAACTGATCTTTCTTTTTAAAAATTAAAAAATTAAAAAACCTTAAGAAAACATATCATGGATAGTGTTTGTCTCGCATAACAAATTAACTGTCCATGAAATTGATTTAACTAATAATGTAGACAAAATTAAATATGTTGAAGTATGAATCCTGCTTCCGATTTTTAAACAAACAGTGTAATACCTTCAACTGAAAAAGCAACATGAGATTCATGTACAGGACTTCGTTCCAAATTGCCACTTGCCCCATCCTCAGCAAGCAAATCGAACACAGATATTTCTGGGAAATAAGTGTTACATGAAAAGGAAAAGTTTAAGAAGGATATAGAATTCTCATACATGTTTATAATAAGAAGTGATGACAAGAATAGCCACAATAAAAAGAGGGGTCCATCCATGGGGCTTCACTAATGAAAGTCCTCTAGAAATAAAATTTGCATGCCACAAGTCTAACTGGAGATGTCTAGAGAATTAGAAAGTTCAAAACTAGTATTAAGTGGATATTTGATCCTTACGCTGCTCAGCAGTTGCATTCCAGAAATCCAGTTCATAATTGCTTCCATTGAAAGTGTTGTTATGATCATCAGGTGCTGTAAATGAAGCACTGTGAGGCAATAGCATTAGATCTTCACAAGAACCACACAAGACTTTAAGCATGTGTATAGACACCAAAAACTCACATCTTCGGGGATGCAGTCTCTACTCGGTAGCCTGATGAAATTCCTGTTTCAGCACAATAGCATTATCCATCAAACATCAAATATCCACTTAGCATATCAGTACACACACTTGGGCTGATAGATAAAACACATGCCTGCTTGCTTGATTTCAACAGAATCTGCAGGAGTAGTTATGTTGGTAAAGGTTTTTGGCGAACCCCTTGTGATATCATAATTCACAGTAGAAACATTGAACCTGGGATCTTCTCTTTCTTCTGTGTTTGTATGTTTATACAAAATGGGAACAGCATGTAAGAAAAACAAATACAAACAATGAATCTTGCCCCATCAAACCAGAAATACTCTGAGTGACATCATAATGCCTAAATCATCAGCTTCAAATTTGACAAAATGATTAAATCACAAAGAATTTCATTAAAAATGTTTATTTTACTTAAATAACCAATGTTATTGCTCAGCATCATACCTCAATCTCATTTGATCAACTAGTTAAACTAAAAAGAACAGAATTCAAAGACCTGCTCCATAAGTTTGCAAAAAAGTTTCGAAAAGTGTTTCGTAAAACAAAACCAAGAAATTGAACTTCACATTACAGGATCCGAGTATGCCTTAGTAACTACCCTAATCTGAAAACAATATTCTGAACCGGAAATGTTAATTATTAATCCAAGCATATTCAAATTGCTCAACAGACCTATTTTGCAATGACTAGTTGTTTTAATCTACCTTAAAATCTATTTTACACACAACACATTCGACATGTTTACATAATCATGCATGTGCATTAAACAGGAAAAAAAAAATCAAAATTTTTGATATACCACTGGAGCAAGCAGACTTGTGCTCTTGAGCAGCTGTTGACAAGTTCAACAAACTAAGAACATCCAATGATCTATGCTCTTTGTGATCACTATAGCTCTCTAACACAGCCGTCTGCTGCTGTTGTCTTCTCCTTTGCTCAAAGTACTGCTTTTGCCTTCAATTTTTCACAAAAAACGAATAAATTAATCGAATCTGAAAACAATTACAATATTAACAACCAAAATTTCAATTAATATTCAAGAATTTACATTGTGTACCTCTTCTGAGTTGACTTCCTTGACTGTAAATTTTTTCCAAGACATTTCATGCAACAAAAAATAAAAAAATAAAAATAAAAATAAACTTTAAAATGTCAATAAGAACACAATTACTAGAGCTTCTCTCTGAAATTTCACATAAATCACGAAAAAAAAAATCCATAAAAATCAAATCACTTACAGTCGTCACTTTCCGTCTCGAACCTCCCATCCATTGAAGCATTTTTCTTGTTTTGCAGAAACCTAAATTAATCAAAAACAAAACAAAATCAAACGAATCGATTGATAGTTTCGATTAAACAACATGAAAATAGAAATTATAAATTCAAAATTTTGAATCTGGAAACACGAAACAAACCGTTCGATGTCAGATGATGAGAAATTTGAAAGAAAAAAAAAATGAGCTGTTTTTGCGCTTGAAATTAGTGAAAGACGACAACGTTTTGCGTCGTTTCAAGTGTTGTTTCCCGCGATGTTTGTATCACTTTTGGTTTTATAAGTTTGACCCGGAAGTTTTGGTTTATTGGATTTGGAGGCACTGTATTTGAATGAAATTCCAATTATGCCGCTTTTGCTTTTGCCGATATTTTGTAGACAAGTTGTAATAGAAATTTTATAAAATTATATATATAAACCTTTTAATTAATTATTTAAACTAGTTAATAAAAAATTTATTAAATTATAAACACCTTTTAATATTAATTATTTAAGCCATGGAATATTGTAATATGACATTCTTGTTTATGGACAGGGGCGTAGTTCAACTGGTAGATGGACGAGCTTGGGCCTTGGACAAATGACTCTCAAGTCAACAGCTTGAACCCTACAAAGGGTAAAAGCTTCAAAAAATTCATGCTCTAGATAGGTGAATAGACAGATACCGTAAAAAAAAAAATAAATAAATAAAAATAAAAAAAACATTCTCGTTTATCACATAATTACTTTTGTTTTCTTACTTCTATGGAAAATAAATAAGAAAAAGAAATTTGTTTATATTTCACATGCACATGAACTTATGAAATTGAACAATACATACATACATATATAGGGTTAAAATTGAAACTAACCATATAATTAGTGGAGTTTTTTTTTTTACTCAACATTAGTGGACGTTTTGATTGTTTTTAGCAAACTTTCCGCTGATGAGACAAAAAGTATTATTTCCTCTACATACATACATACATACATACATATATATATATATATATATATATATATATATATATATATATATATATAATTCAACGTAAAATATATGTAATTTGATGATAATTATGTGCAAGTAAGGATATTGTCTTAAGTTAAAATGACCATGAAAATATAGCTAATCTCAATTGTATGACCCAATAATTAAGACTTTCGAGTGAAATGTAAATACATTTCGCTCAAATTGTACTCAACTTGTGAAGTGTCATTTTAATTAACTAATATGAAGCAAGTGAGGTGATATTGTAATTAATATCCGTGAAAAATGGAATGAAACCTTACACCCGTTTGTATAGCAATTGAAATATAAGTTGGAATGTCTAACACGGACAGGACGGTTTTACTATAAGTCACGAACCCCACCGCCCAAGTTGTTTGTCTATTAAGTAACATTGATTTTGGATTTGCGCGCAGTGTGTGAGTTATCTTCTTCACGTGAGTGCCTTTTTCCATGCAATAATATTTTAAGTGCCTTTTTACATGCAATAATCCACCAACCAATGCATTGTGTTTGTTGTGTCAAAATGACTTGGAAATTTGTAAATTTGTACCCTCTTCAATATATAGTTTGGGTGTTTTCTTAATGCATATATATGTTAGAGAATGATTTATATTGATTTAAATATAAATATAGATAAAAAATACAAATGTAGTACGTCTTTGTATTCACATATCCGGGCAACCGAACGTTGAATTGGGGAGTCAATATGGTGTAAAATCAATTATCAATGGAATATAGTGGGATGAAACGACAGATCATGATGTCCCAAATATGCTGTCCTTTTTCAATAATACAGTTGAATTGTTTGAATTTTAATGGTAATCAAACAATTTTTACATCAACTCTTGACTTACCCAAGCACGTCACGAGTCAACTCGGGACATGACCAGGAAAACCCAACGTTTGAATTTTAATGGTAATCAAACAATTTTTACATCAACTCGTGATGTGTTTGGGCACGTCACGAAGAGTAATTCTACATATAATCGTGGTTGCGCAACTGCCGCGTAACCGCTTTGGAAAAGAGTGAATAAACACATGGGACCCGTCCTATGTGTTTATTCACTCTTTTCCAAAACGGTTACGCAACCACGGTTGTATGTAGAATTACTCTGTCACGAGTCAACTCGGGACATGACCAGTAGAACCCAAACGCCAAATGGTGAGTGAAAGTGGAGTTTTTAATGGAAGATTTAGGGTTCATAAGAGAGAGAGAGAGCAGTGACCCAGATATGTCAAGGCCATGCAGGGGCAATGACTATTCATTTTCATCAAAATTCAATCAGTTGCAATGTTATTCAAATATGATGAGTCAACTCACTGGGCTGGGATTTTGCAGAAACAAGAGCTTCAAGGTTTGAAGCCACGCTGACGTACTAAGACACGTCAGCAAAAACCACTGACGTGCACACACGTCATCATATTCCATCAAGACTAATTTTACGTTGGGTTAGGCTGATGTATTTGTGCCCAACGTTTTTTTAATTGATACGGTGCGTTTTATATCAGGAACAAAACAGCACCGTTTTCAATCGTCGTCTTCTTCGTTTGGATTCTAATTCTTCTGGTTCAGTGATCGATGAATGATGATAAATGACGATCTCCGATTGAAATTGAGAAGTTGGAGCGTCCACCCCAAACAACAAGAAACTAATATGTGCTGGACACCGAGTCGCCTCGTGAGTCGTGACGTGATCAGTTGAACCCAACGTCAACAACTGGGGATCAGTTTTTGAATGGAAGATAAAACAGAGCACAGAGTTACCCAGATACGTGAATCGCCATGGAAGAGCTTCTTTTTTTTTTTTTGTTATTTAAAAACTCTCGAGTCAACTGATTGAACTGGGTGTCAATATGGGTAATCAATTATCAATGGAACATAGTGGGATGATACGACAGATCATGAAGTCCCAAACATGCTGTCCGTTTTCAATCATACAGTTGAATTGTTTGAATTTTGATGGTAATCAAACATTTTTACGTGACGTGCCCTGGGTACGTCACGAGTGAACTCGGGACATGACCAGTATAACCCAACGCAGGTGAGTGAAAGTGTAGTTTTTAATGGAAGATTTAGGGTTCATAAGAGAGAGAGCAGTAACCCAGATATGTCAAGGCCATGCAGGAGAAATGACTACTCATTTTCATCAAAATTCAATCGGTTGCAATGTTATTCAATACGGTGAGTCAACTCACTGGGCTGGGATTTTACAGAAACAAGAGCTTCAAACTTGGAAGCTACGCTGACGTGCTAAAACACGTCAGCAAAAACCACTGACGTGCACACACGTCAGACTATTTCATCAAGACTAATTTTACGTTGGGTTAGGCTGATGTATTTGGGCCAAACATTTTTTAAATTGATACGGTGCGTTTTATATCAGGAACAAAACAGCACCGTTTTCAATCGTCGTCTTCTTCGTTTGGATTCTCATTCTTCTGGTTCAGTGATCGATGAATGATGATAAATGACGATCTCCAATTGAAAATTGAGAAGTTGAAGAGTCCACCCCAAACAACAAGAAACTAATGTGTGCTGGGCACCGAGTCGACTCGTGAGTCCTGACGTGACCAGTTGAACCCAACGTCAACAACTGGTGATCAGTTTTTGAATGGAAGATAAAACAGAGCACAGAGTTACCCAGATACGTGAATCGCCACGGAAGAGTTTTTTTTTTTTTTTTTTTTTTTTTTTCGTTATTTAAAAACTCTCGAGTCAACTGATTGAACTGGGTGTTTGCATAAACAACACGTAAACATAATTCTGTTGAATTATCGATTTATTAGTTTAAGTTAGTGTTCGTAAAAGCAGAGTAGATAGCATAATTAAATTTTGAAGAAGAAGAAAATGATGACAAAAAGGTGACGTGGAGGATTGTGGTCAGTGATAAGACTATAAGGGGGAGATTGGTAGTGGTCCTAGTGGAGGAGGTAGCTTAAAAACCATTAAAAAAAATGGCCGTGGTAGGTAGAAGCACTTTTCCAAAAGTCGCTTTCTTTGGTAGTAGGTAAGGTAATAAACCCTTAATTTTCAACTTGTATATTTTTTAAATCTAAGGTCTCAACCATTCCATTTTCAAATTTTTTTTTTTTTTTTTCTTTCTTTCTTTGGTTTATGTATTATTTTCTTCTTTTTTTATGTCGTTTTTAGCCAACACCGCGACCAGGTCAGAAGTTTAGGACACTACAAGCGTGAACGGGGGCGGACCTAAGAAATATTTACCGTCCGAACTAAATTATAGATATATAAATAATACGGGTTTTTTCTTCTATACTAATAATATTATAAAGTCAATTCTTTAATTATTAATTTTTTTAGTAAATATATTATAAAGTTATAATGTTCAAATAATGGCTCACACACACTCGTTTTAAAATAAGTAAAATTATTAAATTCAATGTGGATTATGGAGAAATTAATTGTTGTGATTTTCCTTATCGGTGCATACCGATATAATTAAATTCATGCAAGACATGTGGGTCATTGATTAAAAATAAAAAACTTTTTATATGAATATTCTTGATGAAAGTATCTAATTAATTCTTTAATAATAAAATGACACCAATTCAATAATAGACTACTCAAGAATATGAAATACATCGTAAAATTTATGTGTGAACAATTATTTAAACTTGCAAATAATTTAATTCTATAATGTTAGAAACAATAATATTATGTGTATTTTTACAGCTTTGAATATAAAAAAAAAAAAAAAAAAAAATTGCATTTCACTAAATTTTGAAAAAAAATTAAAAAATAGTTAAAATACTAAAAGATATATATCATATTATAAATGGATTTTACAAGTTATTCAAATTTACTATTAATGACTAGGTCAAAATGTTTAATCTAACAATTGGAACAAAATGAAGTGAATCTAAATTGTGTAATCAAACAATTGAAATAAAATTAATAGAATATTATATGTAAAACAATCATAAAATTACATATTTTAAATACGGTAATATCTTTTGATTTTAAGTTAAAATAGGTAAATGAAATAAGTTACACCGTGGGAAATCATTTTAGATTTTTATTATATCATTACTTATGACTTTCTAAGTTAAAAAATAATAATAATAATAATAATAATAATAATAATAATAATTAATTTCTTATAAAGTTTTATAATTGTTTTGAATAAATACTTTTTTGCACGTTACCCTATGACCATATCTAATCTTCCAGCCTTCAATTACATTATAAATTATTATATACAATTTTTTTTCCTAGAGGGCTGCCTCAAAAGGATTTGCCCATGAGCGTGACATAAATTGCTACTTCGACAACAATAGAAAGGTATTTCCACATTTTTTTTCTTTCATGAACAAAATGAGACTCCAACCCTCAAATTAATGGTCAATCAAAGGATCACAAGCACAATAAATAAGAGATGTTTCGATAATTGGTGCACCACTAAGTGGTGCATAATTTCTTTGAAGTGAAACTGAAATTTCCTTTATATACATAACTATTCAATCAAAAATTTATATATATTGTTTTTTTTCCTTCTTATTAAGTAATTTATAGTAACTATCCTTTCCACATTAATAACTCTATATTAGTTGATTTGGTCAGGAATTTATAAATCAAAGCTTAACTCGGTCAAAGTCAAATGAATTGGAATATAATTAAATCTAATTTTGGTCATGTTTGAAATAATTTTAGAGGGAACATATTTGATTAGAAGTTCTTTTGATTTGAATTGCTAATTGCTAAATATTTAAATTGTATTCCTATGTTATACTTATTAAGTGTTTATTCATGTAATTCTACAAGTAGTTTCATTTGAGCACATATAATGATATCAAATACCTATAAAATATAATTCAAATAAAAATAAAAATAAAATAAAAATACCTATAAAATATGACTCAAAAAGCACTTTAAATATTTTTACACATAAATAAATAAATATATTATTTTTAAATCAAAGATGAATCAAATATAATAAGTGAGTTTATAAATATTATATTTAAGAATTCAATTTTATAAACTGAAAAAAAAAAAAAAAAAAAAAAAAAAAAAAAAAACAATTGACAATGTCATATTAGAATAATTTTTCATATGAAAATATACAAGTCAAATGAATAAAGTTGTTTTTTTAATATATAAAAATCAATATAATTCATTCGATTCTCAAAAAAAAAAAAAAAAAAAAAAAAAAATTATCAAAAGTAAACTAATTTATTTATACAAACTATATTATTAACAAACATATAAGTATTTTTGTGTAATATTGTAATACTAGTTGGTCACATGGCACGGCAAATAAAGAATAATGACACGCAATAATTAATTATAATAATAAAATGGTTTAACTTTTCCACTTGGATCGATCATATATTAGTTGTATTTTTTTTTTCTTTTTAGTTATTAAAAATCATATATTAGTTGTATGATCACGTATAATGTACGTGATTGGTTATTATATAAAAAAAATAATCATTTTTGTTTTGTAAAAAAAAAAAAAAAAAAAAAAAAAATTAACTATAACAATGCAATATGTCAATTGTATTCAAAAGCTCACATTAATGGAAGGATAAAATCTTTAATAGAAGTATAGAACGGTATCATCATGAGACTTTCACCTTAAAAAAAATAATAATAATAATAAATAAATAAATAAAAAGATTTTCTCCTTATAATCCAAAATTCTTTTGACACTCTTTTTCTAAATAAACTCCATAATAAAAACTTAAATTTTAAAAAATTATAAAGACATTTTTTTTTTTCAAAATAATCATTTTTATCTTTTGACGCTCTTGAGTCTTGACACTACATTATAAAAAAAAAAAATTAAAAAAAATTCATTTTATTGTACACATTGTTTTTAGAAATTTTTTATTTTTATCTTCTTTAGTAATTTTAATTAAGGTTAAAATTAGTATTAACAAATAAATTTTAATATAGAATATAAAAAAATATTTAATTGATTGTTAATAGCATCACTCCAAAATAATATACGATTAATTAAATATGTAACGTGTTGGATTTTGAATGAAAGTCTTGTGGAAGACCGTTTCACCGGAGATTTTCTTGGATTGATAATCCATTTTCAACTTATACAATAAAACTTTATAGTATATAATAATTAATCAATCAATTAGGTCATATTATATTATTAGGGCCCCTTAATAAATTTCAAGGGTACTGGTCCCACTATCTATCAAAAACCAAAAAAAGAGGCTACAGGTCCCAGTTCATTGAATTTCACATTAAACAACACAAGTTAATTAATTCATGATATGAAGATTCACATTTAAATTCGGCAGATCTGTTGTTCGAAGATGCAAATTTAATTGGTCTCGTTTAAATAATTTTTTTTTTTTTTTTTTTTTTTTTTTTTTTAATGTAGAGTATTATAAGTTACAACCATTACAATAGGACTGTCGGGACCTACTAAGATAAGACCATACATGTACGCCCTAGATAACTATTCCTACAAACCGGAAGAAAACTTCTTACACGTGTTTGTGAAATGCACATTGTGGGACTTAAACTCCTTACCACCACCGTGAGAGGGAGGTGCACTACCATCTCTGCTAAGAGGGACTATTCCCACAAATCAGGAGAAAACTTCTCACATATGCTTAAAAAATACATATGGTGGGACTCGAACACCTCACCACCACTGTGGGAGTAAGGTGCACTACCATCACCCTAAGGGGTGATGCCACTGGTCACTGGGGCAAGCCGTTAACTCGGATATCCTAGGTTCGATTATTGGCAACCATGTTTCTCTTGGGGCCACTGGAGATTTACCCGGCTGTTAACTTCAGGGCCTCGTAGGATTAGTCGAGGTGCGCGTAAGCTGACCCGAACACCCACAAATTATTAAAAAAAAAAAAATTAAAAAAAAAGGTGCACTACCACCTCTGCTAAGAGGTGCTATGCAATTAAATTTCAAATTATGCAACACCCATATTCATTTGTGGCAAGATACACAACGTATATATTTTTTTATTAAAAAGCTAATATAAATATAATATAAATTGGGGGAGTCAGGTGTAACTTGTAAGGTTGAAAAGAAAAAAAGGGAGTGGTAGATAACATGTGCTCGTGGGAGGAGCTGAAACCAAAAATGCTTCAAGTGGCTGAAGTCGGCAGTCAATTCAATTCATCTACGTCGTCAAATCTAACGGCGACTTTAGGCAGCAAAGATTACATGGGTGATGGGTTGACAATTTTTTATTTTTTTTATTCTAAATAAATAATATCTACTTTATACTTGAAAAAATAAAATTCTACTTTCGAATTTCGATTATTTTGACCAAGTTATTATAATTAATTTATACAGCTATTTTTGATTGCCCAGTGCCCACTCACATACTATTAATCTATTTATTTTAGTGTTTTGTTTATCGGTTAAGTAGTAGCGTGCTAATTCGAATATCATATTTTTCGTAAGAAAGTAAGTATAAGTTAAAATTTATGTTGCGTTAATAATATTTGATCTATTTGACCTTAACTTATCCAACGGAACTATGATTGAGTCTAGATGGTGATTTCATCATATATGTAGAATTTGTCAACACTTATTTCTTAATGGCTAGTCAATGGAGTATTTTTTTTTTGAGATAATGACATCACAATTATTTTATTTAGATGTTTGTAAAATATTATTATGTATATTATTCTTAAAAAAAAATATAGTAATTATGGTAGTGGTTGGTATGATTGAGTTAAAAGATTTTTAAAATAAATATAATGTTATTTTAACGTATAGTCAAAATGTAATTGCGCCATAGATAAATTGTGACGTGTTACTTATATAATTATACCTAAATAATGTTAAAAAAATATAATTAATTATTTTTAAATTTTTATATATACATTTATCTTTAGAAACAAAATTTATAAGAATCATAGCTACTAATCTACTATACAAGTTTTTTTTTTTTTTAAAAAAAACATTAAATTAAATTAAATAATTCATAGTTCCAAAATCTAATTGTTAGAAAATATAAAAAATTTACAAGTACGCAATTAAAAGTTAAAAAAAAAAAAGTGGCTATTGATAGTAAAATTTGAATTATACAAATTAATCAAGCAACTCCTAATTCAATTAAGTTATAAATGGACAATGATTATAAAGACCATTTTAAATTACACTCCTAATTCATTTAAGTTAAAATTTTACTCAATGATTATATTTATGACTAGTTGTTTAATAAGTAATTAAACCGTGTCATATTGTATGTACTTTCATTTTCTATAAGAAAATATTCACTCTATAATTTTGAAGACCCGCACGCCGCACGGCCCGCACCGCACCCAACTTTCACAAAAGCGAGTACGGCCGCAACTTCACCAACTTTGTAATAATTTCTTTCAATAAAATGTATGTACATAAACCTCCGAGAATCATCTCGACTACAATAATATCCGGACCCATCGATATAAATATATATATAGTTTTTCTATTATTTGTTCGTTTTGATATAAAATATATCAGGACGAACAATATGGATCATTGATTATGAAGAAGTTTTGATAAATGTATACACTTTGAGTCAAAGTATGTAAATCTAATTGTCCACGTTCTTCGTCCTGATATATTTTATATCATGACGAACTGTAAATAGAAAAATTATATATATATATGTATATATTTAGTATTAACAATGTAGTGTAATGGTAAAAATTTCTACATTTCCTTTTGTATGTAAACTATCATTCTATCAATTTATTACTTCACTTTTATCAACAACGTGGTTTAGTGGTAAAAATTGTTTACCCCTATATTTAGCCTAACAATATTTCCGGTTATAGTCACAATACCCTAAAGTGTTATATATAAAAATAAAAATAAAAATAAAAACAAAAAATACTCCAAATTTATTATTGTAAAAAGTCTTCATTGGAAAATAGTATTATTAATAAATTTAATAATCATATTTTGTCTAAATTTGATGTCTAAATCTGATGTCTAAATAATATGGATCCTTAAAATGATTGGATTTTACTATTTTTGGTACCACATCAATTGGGCTCTAAATTTGGGCAGGACAAAATAGTATCACTCTAATATATTTGGATTTGGATCTTCATACGATTGGTAATCGTTTCCATAATCACTTTGCCAGGAAAAAGATAAACTAAGGAGATGATCTTTGTCTAGTAAGTTTTAGTTGCCCTTATAGAAGGCTAGGTTGTAAAGTTGTACACATTGTATTAGTCATAACAAGTTTACCAATTTTGACAAACTGTTGTTTTTGATCCTCTCCTTCCACCAACCCCCTCTCACCTACTACACATCTCCATTTTCACCGTTATCTTTAACGCCGTCATCACCCACTACTTCCCATAACCACACCCCTCACCTAACGCACGTTGCCATCCAACCCCAACCCCCACCTCCTCTTCACTTATAAAAACAAACCAAAACCAAACCAAACCAAACCAGAGAAGAGACAGCTTCACTGAAACACAAAACCGTCTCACTGAAAAAAGAAAAACACAATACAACTTGTAATAACATTGTAATCCGTCGTCGTTTTGAAAAAAAATAAAATGGATCTACTCCTTCTGGAGAAGACCCTTTTAGGTCTTTTCGTCGCCGTCGTCGGCGCCATCTTCATTTCCAAGCTCCGTGGCAAGAAATTCAAGCTTCCTCCCGGACCCATTCCGGTACCGGTGTTTGGAAACTGGCTTCAGGTCGGAGATGATTTAAACCACCGTAATCTGACCGACCTGGCTAAGAAGTTCGGCGAAATGTTCCTCCTCCGTATGGGGCAGAGAAACCTCGTCGTCGTCTCGTCGCCGGATTTGGCCAAAGAAGTCCTCCACACACAGGGGGTCGAGTTCGGTTCCCGGACACGAAACGTCGTGTTTGATATTTTTACCGGGAAAGGACAGGATATGGTGTTCACCGTGTACGGCGAACATTGGAGGAAGATGAGGCGGATCATGACGGTGCCGTTTTTCACAAACAAAGTGGTGCAGCAATACAGGTAACGGAGGAAAATTTTCTTTTAGTCCTTATATTTTGTTTAAGTTTTTATTATATTAATATTATCGGTTGGCTCCTCAAACTTGATTAAATTTAAAACTCTGCCTTCACCTTTGTAGGTATGGTTGGGAGGATGAGGCAGCACATGTGGTGGAAGACGTGAGGAAGAATCCAGAGGCGGCAACTAACGGTATCGTGCTACGGAAGAGATTGCAACTGCTGATGTACAATAACATGTACAGGATCATGTTCGACCGAAGATTCGAGAGCGAAGATGACCCATTGTTCAACAAGTTGAAGGCGTTGAACGGAGAGAGAAGCAGATTAGCGCAGAGCTTTGAGTACAACTATGGAGATTTCATTCCGATTTTGAGGCCGTTTTTGAGGGGTTACTTGAAGATTTGCAAGCAAGTGAAGGAGAAAAGGTTGCAGCTTTTCAAGGACTATTTTGTCGATGAGAGAAAGTAAGTCTTCATTTGTGCAATTTCTGTGTTTCTAGAGTACAGTTCAGCTAAAATAAAATTTTAGTAGGGGTTGAAATGAAAAGGAATAGAAACTTTGGTGTTAAATATATAATTTTAAGAGAAACATAATGTAAATTTTTTAGATAAGGTTGACCAATTCCGTTCGTCAAATATAATATGGAAAAAATGTGACGTGACGTGAGGTTAATAGTCCGAACAAAAAGGGAGCAACATTCGAACACTTCCAAGTGTTTCACATAAAATTTGTTTCTATCTTATTGAAACTTTAATTATTTTGTGGCATTTTTTCCTCCTCTGGCAGTGTATTTATGAAGTCTCTGGAACAACTTCAATTTCTTTTTTCTTAAAACACAAAAAACTGATTTATTTATTACACTTTGTAAAAGTTTATTTATTACAATTTACAAAGTTGGTCAGTTTTTTATTTTTTATTATATATATATATATTAAAAAAACATAATAAAAGATTTAAATTTATTGCGATTGATTTATAATTATCATGTATATACACGAAGAGAAAATTAGCATCTTAATTAATTACTTTATTTAATTGGTGAAACAGGAAGCTTGCAAGCACAACAAAGAGCATGAACAATGAAGGCTTGAAATGTGCAATTGATCACATTTTGGATGCTCAACAAAAGGGAGAGATTAATGAGGACAATGTTCTTTACATTGTTGAGAACATCAATGTTGCTGGTAAGTTTACTATTTTACCCATGATGTCAACATTTAATTTTGTCATTTGTTTGATTAATACATGGGTATTTTCGTCCTTAGAAAAAAAAAAAGCATACGTGGATCATAGTTAGACAGCTAGATAGATAGTAGATGATATTTTTTTTGAATTTATGAGCCAAACAAATAGTTGTTGTCAATTGTCATTCTAGTCCTCACAAAAAAAAAAAAGAAAAAAAAAAGTTGCCGTCAGTCTTTGTCAACCGTTTGATTTGAATATATATTGTTTGAGTAATGCTAGACTTCTCAAATTTTTTCCCAACTTGTGTTGACAGTGAGGTGGCAACATCACATCACTCATCAAATAATCTCATGATTTATAAGATGTTGACACCTTACATGCCAACGTCAATTGGAAAAAAATTTGGGAAGCTTAGCATTACTCATATTGTTTTATATATATATTCCTTAAATCTTACTTATAATTTGATTAATTTCCCATTTTTATTTCTATTTGGAAATTTGATATTTTGTCACTTTCTGATTTTATAATATTTTCCATACTTTTTTTTTTTTTTTTTTTTGCCTTGTTATGTCTCTTATTATTGAATCCAATTTGAATATCATATTATAGAAAAATAATTATCATAAATTATAGATTTAGTGATAAAGATAGATTTAGAGAGATATTTAATAGGCATAGAAGGGAAGAAAAAGTTTTATCTAGCTACTTTTGCTGGCACTTATACTTTTTGGTTAGGAAATTATTGCTTGATGTTTGATTTTTGGCCATGAAATGTTGACAAATAGCTATCATAATTTGTTTAATTAATTTATTTCCAAGTGGGTATGATTATATCCCTATCAAATAAATAAATTTGGTATGATTATAATAGTGGATTGGGTTAGGTATTGAAATTTCATGAATTTATATATCCATTTTGGGTATATAAGTTGGTTGGCTTAAATTTATCAATTTTAATTACTTTTCAACAAAACCCCACCTAACTCACCTCTTTGATATCCGCATCCAACCCTATTTTTAATTTTTAATTTTTAATTGAAAATTGATATGAGAAAATCTGGCATGCACACAATGCAATGTATCTGGGTATTATTTGCCACATGACATACACCTATTGATTAAGATACATTGTGTCACTCACATACAAGTTTAGATAAAAATTCAATACAAAAAATATTTGATTTTATTTTTTAATTGAATCTTTATTTATTTTCATAATTCAACATAGTGGAAGACACATGGATATACTATTTGAAATGCCATCTTTGTTTATATTTAATTTGGCTTGACATGTTGAAATGTACTTGTGAACTATATATTTTATTGAAAATCAACCTAATTTTGGATGTTTGGCCAACCAAACCATGTTTTGATTGATTTTATTTACTTTTTTAAAACTTTTTTTGTCTCATGAATGTTGTTGATCAACAATGACTGCTATGGGTATGACTTAGAATATAAGTTGATTTTTTTTTTTTTTTTTTGAAAAGATAGAATATAAGATGATTGTCACACCTAATCACAAATTTGTGTTGCTTTCAATGTCAACATGTACATGTCAAAACTTGGGACTCTTGCCAATGTGGTTGGACCCTCCCTTGGGAGTCTTCACCACCACGGTTGTGTGTGCATGTATATATATATATATATTATTTGTCCCCCTTGGCCATTGATCCCAAGGGTGGGTGTTGTCCCACCTATTGTGGGTGCTCTCTCCTTACTTGTGGGAGTTGCAGTCTGGGCTGCGCTAGTAGAGCCTAATTTCGTCGGTCCCAGCAGTTGTTATATATTAAAAAAAAAAAACAAACAAACAAACAAACATGTACATGTCAAATACCATTTGAATTAGTAAAATTAAATAATTAAAGAATTTTTATTATTATTATTTGGACCCACTTGATGACCCTACCATAATAGGTACGGTAGAATAATTCCATTTAACATATGAATTTAATTTTTATAAATACAAAGTTTTCGTTGTCCATTGACGTGGCGTTAATTTTAACACGCGTGCTTGATGATTAATATGATTGTAGCACTTGCACAACAATTTATTATTGATGTCCAAAATCTTTTTTGAAATTGTGGCAGCAATTGAGACAACACTATGGTCAATTGAGTGGGGCATTGCAGAGCTAGTGAACCACCAAGAAATCCAGAACAAGCTGAGGCATGAACTTGACACTGTGCTTGGTCATGGTGTTCAGGTCACCGAGCCGGATGTTCAAAAACTTCCCTACCTCCAGGCAGTGGTCAAGGAGACTCTCCGACTCAGGATGGCCATCCCGCTCCTCGTCCCCCACATGAACCTCCACGACGCCAAGCTAGGCGGTTTTGACATCCCTGCGGAGAGCAAGATCCTAGTGAACGCATGGTGGCTAGCTAACAACCCCTCGCACTGGAAGAACCCTGAGGAGTTTAGGCCCGAGAGGTTCCTGGAAGAGGAGGCCAAGGTCGAAGCCAACGGGAACGACTTCCGTTACCTCCCATTCGGAGTCGGACGTAGAAGCTGCCCCGGAATCATCCTTGCATTGCCAATCCTTGGTATTACTATTGGACGTTTGGTGCAGAATTTTGAGCTCTTGCCTCCACCAGGACAATCTAAGATTGACACCACTGAAAAAGGTGGACAGTTTAGTTTGCACATTTTGAAGCACTCCACCATTGTTGCAAAGCCAAGATCACTTTAAGTCCACAATCAAATTTGGGCCTCTTTTCTTCTTCTTTTCTTTTTTGTGTTAATGGCTACTTTATAAAAATTCGTGGGATTTTGATGAAAAGTGGCTCATCAAGGTTTATATATGGTGATGTATGTGTAAAAAAATGTATGGAACTTCAAAGCTTCATTTAAGATTGAAATAAGATTTTCATTTTAGTGATCCGTTAATTTCTTCCCTATATTTTTTATCGTACAGTATTAATAACGCTTATATATCATGAGACCATTAGAATAACTATCGAAAGGAAATAACGAAAAACGACCGATTGATATCCTTATACCAAGTTTTTGATGTCACAAGATTATATACATGGGCTTGTATTGATGAGCCAATAATTCAGGAAATCTGATGAGAAATGGAGCAGCATATTAGTATTTAATTACATAGAGCTTGGAATGACATTGGAAAATTAATAAAAGTGATTGATGAACTTAATTACATTGATTTTCAACCAAAATTTACTAAAAACCCAGAAAAATTACAAGTTTAAGCTATAAGAAGGTTTTTAAGTGCTTTTCCAAGAAGCATTTAAGTGGTCATACATAAAATGGCTTCTTCCAAAACAGAAACACCCTCAAAACATGCATAATCAAAAACCAAAACCAAGCATTTAACAGGTAAAAAAAAAAAAAAAAAGCACTTAAAGAATACTAACTTTGAGCAACAAAAGAGAAACCCAGATGAATTATAAATAAAAAATCCAAACAAAATTGAAACTTTAAAGGCCCTTAACATTCTATAAATGCTTTACCCAGAAGCATTTAAGTGGTCATACATACATTAAGTCGCTTCCTAGAAAACAGAAACACCTCAAAACATGCATAATCATAAACCAAAAAAATAAAGCTAAAGTATAACATAGGAGACAGGTACACGATTAACTTTGCGCGCTCCATCGTTGGGCCTTTGGCCTATCGGCTTTTTTGCAGGGAAGCTACTTTGATCCGTCTTTGGCTTCGCAGCTCCAACAAGGCCTAAACTGTTCCAAGAAAGCGCTGCTTTACGTTTGATCCTATGTGCCCAGTGAATGCTATTAGTTGTCCACTTTTGGACCTCGCAAAGAGAGACGGTGTTTTTTCCTCCTTCGACTACTTTCTCCTCTCTCATTCGTGGAGCGAAGTAAGCAGGCTTTGCCCCAGCTACCGCTATCCTTGGGAAACTAGAGGAAAGGGACGGTGTCTCTCCCGAGGACAATGCAGAGAAGAAGACGTCCTTCGCGCAAGGTACCTTTCTTTGCTGAGGCAGGGAAGAGAAGGAAAATAGGCCACGGATGGTGGTCGCAGTAGGTTCGACTTCTAGGATCTTACGTGGCGGAGAGAACTCTTTCCTCTGGTGGGGTATCTTACACTGTACCCCTTCAATCCATCGTACTAGAGCGATCCGAGAAGAACGATTAGGGTCATATTCTACCCTTTGTACAATGCCAATAGACGGAGTGCTTCGTTTCAGATCAATTCTTCGCTGCAATCGCTTCGATCCACCCCCTCTATGAAAAGTCGTAATACGACCTGAGGAATTCCTACCACCAGACTTCCCTGTACCCCAACTCAATTGCCTAAGTGCTCTCCCTTTGGCAAGCATCGTTCGTTAAGAGATTGAATATGAGTGAATTGTCTGCAGCTGCTGCAAGAATTTTTGATTAGATGACCAGAAAACCTTGAGAACAAAATCTTCAATTTAACTGAAAGGCAATTCACATCACATAACACAGTAAACAATAATCCAAATCAAATGAACTTGAGGATCCAAGAGTTGTGGAGCTAAAGTAATCCATACAAATCCATTATGCAATATTTACAATAATATGCTAAGTATAAAGTAAATTTTGAAAATGATAATACTGTAGGTTTTATTTGGCAGGCTTCCAACGAAAGAAAGGCCTTCATGAAGAAACCCTTTCTGAAATAGACTTCTTAGAGAGGCATAATGCCGTTTTATGCCCAAGTTCATAATTACACATCTTCCCCCCTCTCTCAGAATATTCAATTCTACCATATCAACTATCTTTTCTCAAATCAATCACCAATAATAGGCAGGGCAACTACCACACCATTAATAACACGAAAACTTAAGTGTTTCTTGGCCACAAATACCATTAGGCTTAAAACTATACAAAATAGTTCTTTTCCTTTGTCTCATTTTTGCAGCAAAAACAAAAATATGAAGTAAACAAGTTTTAAAGGGCCAATCCTAGACAAAATACACACTTATAGATAAATAGATCAAGTTGGCAATATTAACAAGGTTCATATCACAGGCACCCTTGATAACTCTTTAACAAATTTTAGACTAACTTTCAAACAGAATCAGTCACAAGTGAGTAATGTTTTATTTTTCGAAATGTAAACCCAACTAAAAATTGAACTCATAAGGAACAAAAACCCAACTAAAAATGATGATGATCATTCATTACATATTGTAAGACTGCACCTGGAATGCTAAATCGCAATTATTTTCTAATTTCAATTCCAAAAATGTAATCTTCTAATTTAAAGTCGAACCAATTAACAAATTTATCAAACCCCCAAAAGGAAAAATCAAACACAAATTAATGGAAAAGAACAAACAAGTGGATGATCAAGTTACAAGATTTACATATAAACAATCGAAAACAAAACATCTAAAACAGAGTTGAATAAACAGTAAACAAAGTCTTTTAAGATAAAACAGAGATGGATATCTGGAAGTTAACAGAAAGAGATAATAAACAAACAAAACCAAACCAAACCAAACCCGTCAAAACCCATCATTCAAAAATAACAAAAATCACAACAAATAAGAAAAAGATTCAGACGAAAAATCACAAAACCCATCATGTAATCATTCAAAACCCATCAACGAATCAACACGAAAATCACATAAAAAAGATTCGAAAATAGTCGTACCTCTTGAAGAAGCAAAGAGATTCGAAAATAGCCGAGATTCGAAATCAGTCATCTAAGAGAGACGACTAACCGATAAGCTTCGCCGGTGATGTGTCGACGGCGGCGAGACTGCTGCGAGAGTGGGATGGAGACGTGAAAGGAGGCGTTGTAAAAGTGTACCAGTTGTAACAGTGAAAACCCTATTTTTTTTATAAAAAAAAAAAAATCAGATATGGGTGGTTTTTTTACGGGTCCAAAGTATACCCGGTCAAGATCCATGACTGACCTGCAGTTATTGTGGGTCTGATTGGATAAAATCAATCTGGATCTATGTTTAATATGGTTTGGATATATACCCGATCCGTAACACATCGTCACATGGATATGAACAGGGTCCAATGGACCCGGTCCATTTTGCCATTCCTACTACCACCTACAGAATTCGTTAGAGTGAAAATTTTTTCTCACTGTTGGCCACCGGTTATCTATTTGTATATAATGTAATTTTTTATCAGAGAGATGTACTAATATGGTATCACCGTAATACATTCACTTAAATTGTATTAGATTTGCATGTTTTAAATGAATGTATTATATCGGTGTCACATCATTTAGATACTAGATTTAGACAATAGAATTACTCATAAAAATAATAATTAACAACTATTAACATAAAGTTATGCTATAGCAAAAGGCAACTGTGAATAACTTTGCAATTTAATTATTTTAATCATGTTTCTCCGACTTTTACATTTGCCACTCGCAAGTAATTAATCTCATTGAAAATAAAAAATAATCTGATTGAATAAGTCTATAGTTCTTAAAACATATATTTCAAACAATAACCTTTTAAACACACAAATAAACCACAACCCATTATAGCACGGTGGTTTAAGCACTTATTTAACCCGACAATATTTCAGTTTTGAATTGTCACCGGTCCACCACACGTGTTATATAAAAATATAAAATAAAAAAACAAACACACAAATTAAATAAGACAAAAAAATAAAAATAAAATAAGGATAGATAATATTTGTCTATAATGCAGAGCACTTATACATTTCTCTCGTTTTCTGAACGAGGATGATGATGAGAAAACGACTGAAGTCCACGTTGGAAAACTAATTTCCCAAGAAACGTTAAAATGCGAGCTAATTTCCCAAGAAACTTTAAATTGCGCAGTAGCGAGCTGTAAGGATATTTCCAAGCTTTTATAAACGAAACGAGCAACGGGAAGTGTGTAGTAAGGTCCAACACGCTCACGGGGACGAATGCAGCGCAGCATATGAGAGTCAGTGTCCATTTTTGACGCTGCTCCGAACGAATGATGAGTATAATCGTGGAAGTGAACGTCAGCATGGTTGTTAATACGGACATGAAGAGCAAGGCGAAGCCGAGTGTCAATCTTCGAGGGAGTGTGAAACGGAAATTGTGCAGCTCGAAAGGGGATGTGACTATGGAGACAAACATAACAAGAGCGGTCAAGGAACAAGACAAGGAGACAACATCCGTGAGAGTGAAAGACATGAAGAAAGGGGAGTGGAGGAGAAGCGGAAAACCTTCCTTCTCATCATTACCACCAGGTACTGTGAAAGCAGCTGCAAACACGACGGTAGACACTAGAACAGCAACTCCGGAGCATGACTGAGAAGTCTCTTTTATCCATTGTTGTGCCGCCTTAAGTTGAGTTTCATGCTTCTCTCGGAAGAGCTCTTTGGCAGTCTTATTGTTTTTGTCATGGTGCTGGGTAAAATAGGATGGCATTATTTCCTCCACACTCTGCGTATACACACACATAAACAGCAAAATTTTAAGCTTCGATGCCAAACTATTGGAGGTAAAAATTATAATTGATGGGGTTCCCAAAATAATTTTCATTTTATATATTTATACGACCAAAAATCAATAAAATGATATACAATGTTTTTCTTATCATATAAATTACGAAACATTGTAGTAACAATATGGTAAAGATAAATTACTTGTCATATTATTTACTTTTTATTTTTATGATAATTTTTTAAATTATGTAGCATTAATAGTGTGGATTCAGCATCAAGAAATTGACGGGAAGTTCCATTTTGAAAATATTTAGAAGTTTTGGTGGACCAAATGTAAATAATATTAATAATTTTATATTTACGATTTGTATACGAACCTCGAACCACTCTAACTCCTCTTGAAGTTGGTAGGCAGGACCAGGTGAAGTACCCCCAGTGTAGTTCTTGTTGTCTGCAACGTGGTGTAAAACAGTGTAGCCATCTTCGTCAATTCCCAGAATCAACCTGCTTGTTGGCATCTCCATTTTTTTGACGTGATCGAAGATATCTCTTCGACGGTAGCTGGCCGCCACGTGTAATATGTTCTGCTTCTTATGGCTAACGTGCTCAACTGCTTGAGGATGCTCCTTGAGTATCTCTTTCACAAGCTCTATCACTCCTGTTCTAGTTGCAGCAAGCAGTGGAGTCTCCACAGGTTTATTATCTTCTTCTATTGGAATCTCTTTTAATTGATCATCCTCAACTGATTTAAAAGATGCCATCGTCTCTTCTGTATAACTTTGCAGCCACGAGCGATCGTTCTTTATCAGTTCACGGGCCAGTTTATGAGCAAAGTAACACTTTCTCTTTTCTTTCCAAATTTTTCTCGCTGTTGGCCATAGATCATCTGTATGTATATATTATATAATTTTTTTTTATCAGATAGACATACAAATATGTATATGATATAAGAAAAACTTTTCATGTGATGTGTTCATTCATATATGAGAGACAGAGAGTATACCTCCAATGAAATATTTCCAGAATGATTTATTGATAGTTTCTGAAGCTGCAGAAATAGTGCACAGATGGTGAAAAGTGGAACCTCATGTAAAATTTATTTAATATAACAGAAAATATAAATAAATAAATAAATAAACAATGGCCTCAATTTGGATATGAAATTTGTATCTCAAATAATGAAATTGTGTTTATCATTCACTTCCACATCTCTAGAGATGTAAATTGGATTGGATGATCCGGATCTGAACCCAATCCGAATTCGATTTGAATTGTGTGTATCATGCTAAATCCGATCCGATTCCAATTATCTGATTAGAATGACATCAAGTCATCTCATTATAAATAGTATTAAATCATTGCAATCTTATTAATTTGCGATGAAAATTTTATCAAAAAGTTTGGCAACTATAGAATTAATAATTTTCTAGTGTGGATCCCTACCAAATTACAAAAATATCTGTTGTAAGGTAATAAGAGGAAAAAAAAAAAAAAAATTACAAATATAAATAAAGAGGTCCCTTTTAAAAATTTTCTCGGGATCCTGCCATATATATAAAATGAAAATAACAACTATTTGACATAAAGTTATGCTATTGCCAATAGCAACTGTGAATAACTTTGCAATTTATTTTAATTAACGCTTACGGTTTTTCCATTGGGGTGGGGGATTCTGATCATCCTCACTGTGATCGTCAATGTTATCGGCATCGTCGTTTTCATCATTGCCGGTTGGAATGCCTGTAATTAATAATTTTGAACGACCAAAGTATATAATTAATGATCCAAATAATTGTACTGTGAATTTGCATTCATGCTTCAAAAACAAAAATGTTGTAAATGGTAGACATACAAAGGTAGAGAAGTCTGTGCCGTAAGTGGATGCCAAATTTATTAGTGAAAGCGTTTTGTAAATTAGCCAAAAGATGAAGACTTGTCATGCCATTTTCGGTCTTCAATTTTGCTAACCCTTTGTCCCTTTTCAGTAACCATAGAGCCGTTCCTGTGTGGAGAAGAATTAAAGTTACATTAATAGTATAAATAAAATTTAACAAAATTCTAGACTAGCCTACTGTCATCTTGTTTACTTCAATGATTAGTTAAGACCATATATAATATCTTTGATTGAGATAATCATTGACTAGATCTATCTGAAAATGTTTCCTAAATTCAGACTTGCTAATTAATTACTTTATTAAAGAATTATTATATTATTCTTATATATTGTAGAGATATTTCAAGACCAAAGTTAAAATAGATATATTTTAATGAAAGATAAAAGATAGAGAGAATATTGACCGACCAAAGTGCTCCCCTTGGACAGCAGCATGGAGAATGGAGGTGGTATCTTTTCTAGTGCGGTGATTATTGTGCAGCTGCTGCTTATTATCACTAGTGGTGATCATTTGATTTGGTCGAGAAGCTAAATACTTGACCACTTTGGTGCTCCCAAAAGCAGCAGCTTTGAACAATGGTGTCTGGCCGGACTTATTCCGCTGCAGAAGCTGCTCATCAGTAACATGCCCTTCTCCCACCAAAAGCTTCACAGCCGCGATGTTGTGGTTGATAGCTGCCTCCTGAATAACTGTGTTTTCGTATGCATTAAAGGTGTGCAAGGCTTCTTTGCGCATGTGGTCATTATTGAGCTGTTCCAGTAAATGTTTAAGTGGCTGCTCGCTTTTGCTGTAGACAGCAATATGGAATGCGTTGTCTTCGGCGACAGTCATTATTGGATGTGAAATGCTATAGTCTTCGTCGTTATGGAAGATCTCTTCCAGGTCTTTCCATCTCCCTTCCATCACTGCCTGATATGGCTCCTTCACTGATGAAAAGTCAAACATCTTGATCCCTCTCAGTCAAGGAAAATGAAAATGATGAGTGAATAAACCAAGAAAATGGGTTCTATGTCTAAGCTAACTAGCTGTCGATATATATTTGTGTGAAGCTGCGAGTGTTTCACATGGAATCGTAAAGGTCCATTTCTTACCCTGCAGATTCACTAAGATAAATAATATATTTGTTCAAAGTTGAATTTTTGGATAACATATATATTCTTTTTAAAGTATTACGTGCAATAAATTCCTAGGAGTATATTAAGTACCTGCCAAAATCAATGAGTACGGTCCTACAATGTCTTAATGAGGTCAATCCTGTAAAAAAATTCAAGTCGACTGAAGTTAATTACAAAACTAAACGTTATGGAATCAGTTCTACAGCGTTACGTAATTATTGACCAGAGAAGGATCATCATGGGTACTCTGTGCATGTGTGTGCATGGGGACCGTCATGTGTGTGTTCCATAACAATACATAATTACTTACTAGCTAAAGACAGCCACGAAGAGCCGTTATGAGTGTGTGTGAAAATTATTAGATGCAGGATCCTGTATGAAAAAAACATGTGAGATTCCTAATAAATACCGATGTTAATTGAATAGATGTCAATGTGTGTGCAAAAATTATCAAGTCCAGGATCTCATATGTTTTTTTTTTGGGTACAAGAATACCAATAAAAACCAGTGTTAAATGAATAGATATCAATGTTAATCCAATAAATACGGGTGTCTATTTAGAATCTCTCATGAATAAATATACGGGATCTAGTACTTGATCAGGTGTAAACCCAAACATAATTTATGTCTAGAATCACAAATATCTCATTTGATTATCTCATGATTTAAAGCCTTGTTGGAAAATAGTAAGGAAAGAAAAAGCCTAATTATTACATGAGATAACAGGTGATCTGAAACATAATAATATTATGACCCGATTGCTATAGTTACTTTCATACTTAATTATGTTCTGGATTTTGCAACTTGATAATTTTTGTAGGTATATACACAGTTAAATGCGATGAAATAGCTTCCATGTTATATCGCAATTGTGCCTCTCGAAATGTATGCCGAAAAACATTTAAAAATAAAAATAAAAACTGTATGCCAGCTATCCGGTATCAATACTTTGCTTTAAATAATAAATAAAGCATCATTTCTTTTTCTTTCAAATAAATAAAGCTACTATATAAGAATATAATAAAGGGATAATAAAGGTAAAGTTAATTATCCTCTATTCCTCTTGTACGGAAAAGGTTACATTTACTTGCATTATACGGAAGTATTGTTTTCGTTAATTTTTTTTTTTATGCATTAAAATAAAATAAAAAAGAAAACAAAAGAAAAGAAAAACAAAAACAAAAACAAAGTAGCGCACGGGCCCTAAAACAATAATCTAAAAATGTATGCAGACCTTAATAGAAGGTAAAGAAACATAAACTAAAAAGGCATAAATTAACCATTCCCTTCTGCCTCAAACGGTGCGGCCTAGTTAGAAATAGCAACATGATGTAATTCTACAACAAGGAAGCGCTTAGAACTTCCCTTACTTAATTGAGACTTAAAATTATCTAAAGTCTTGAAATTTGGTTTCACTATTCTCTTCGATTTTGTCACCACGTGAAATTAGCTAAAGTCGTGATTTTTGTGTGCCTTCTGTAGTTGTATTATATAAGCTTTTCCCTTTTCATTTTTGTAAGAGCGGTTCAAGTCCCATTTCCGATTCTTTAGTTCTTCTTTGGTCTTCAAGTCTCCCTCAAACACCATCTTCAACTTCCAAACGTTTTCCATGTTTCCAGGAAATTTCACATCAGTTGAGTCTTATTTGGTTAACATCGGGTTCACTTGAGAATACGAGACATCCTAACAATAGGATTATACATGGGCTTGTATTGATGAGCCAATAATTAATGAAATCTAATGAGAAATAGAGTTGCATATTAGTATGGAGTGATTGATAAACTTAATTACAGAGAGCTTGGAATGACATTCGAAAACTAATAGAAGTGATTGACGAACTAAATTACATTGATTTTCAACTAAAAATAACTAAAAACTCAGAAAAATTACAGGTTGGGTTGGTTAACGATATTTAGTGTCGTCTAGTTCCATTTAAATCAATTTCGAAAGGATAATTAACTTAGAAATTGAAAATGAAGTTGTATTATTATTAGAAAGGATAGATAAGATAGATTGAACTTTGAAGCGAGTTTCAACAAAAACATTATAAAAATTACAAGATTAATCTATTGTCGATTTGTGTCAGTTATCAAACAAATTTTAAAAAATTAGAAGGTACAAAGAGCTTGGAATGGCATTGGAAAATTAATCAAAGTTTACTAAAAACCCAGAAAAATTACAATTTTTAGGCTTTGAGCTATTGTTGACTATTGTTGGTTAGATGCTTTGTGTCTATCAAACAAATTTTGAAAAATTAGAAGGTAGAAATCCTTAAAGAAGAAACGTTGTGATCTTTCATCATGTGGTAATGACATGTCTTAGCACGTCATCGGTGGGTGCTGACATGTCCGAGCACTTCAGCACCACATATCAAATGGTGTTGATATGTTTGGACATGTCACTGCACAAGCTAAGCACATCGCAATGACGTGCTAAGCACATAGCCAAACATATCATCAGATGAATGTGACATGCCCATGCACATCACCGAACACATAATTAAATTGCCGTACATGCCCAGGCATGTCACTTGACACATCATCAACTTCTGGTAGCATGACTGGACACAAAATCGGAACATTCATCATTTTTGTGATGACATGTACAGACATGTCAATGTACATATTATCATATAGTGCTGACATGGCCCAGGCTCGTCAAGTAGTTATTACCCATTGATTAATAGCATGTATTGGGCCAAGTAAAGTCCATTAATGGGCCGAGTAAAGCCCAACTTAATTAAGAGACGGACTGTTTTAGGCTAATCACAAAATCCAAGCTTTTTCATTAATTAACATCATGTAATTTTTAATCTAACCAATCCAAACTTAATTACGCGATTTTCAGGTCTAAATTTGTGGAGACAACCATTTCTCGATAATAATAAAATTCTTCTGAACAAAATCAGAACTTTGAACAAAATCAGAGCTAAAAGCACTTTTAAATAGTTGACACTTGAAAGCCAAAAAATCATTTTTCATTATCAAAAAACAGACCCACATACATACAATGATTTTAAAAGCACTAAGGCCTTGTTTGGCTAGGCTTTTAAAGAGGTTAGAAGCTCTTTTGGAGTTCAAAAGTAGCTTTTGAGAGTGTTTGAGTAAAATACGAAAAGAGCTTCTTGAGTGTGAAAGCTCTTCTACAAGAAGCATCACCATAGGTGCTTCTCTTGAAAGAGCTTCCTACAAAACACGCGAAGCTGTTTGTACAGTTAAATGAAATTTTTATATTGCCAATTTTACCCCTTTCTATATATATATCAAACTGAAATTCACTCTCTGATGTTCTTCCCAGTTTCTCTCATCTCTCTACATCACAAATTCACGATCTACTCCCCATCTGCTTGCCGCGAAGATCGTTGTTACCGCCGTGAAGAGTCGTCAACCTCCGAATCCAGCACATGACCGCCGTGAAGAGTCTTCATCTTTGTATTTGTCAGCGATTTCGAGCAGCAACAGAAACTCACTTGAGTCTCAGAGAGAGAGAGAGAGAGATGGGTGGTGGTGGTGGTGAGTTAAGATACGAAATCTCGCAAAATGCGTACATAAAACTGGTGTTGTACGCGAGGAAGCACAAGACGGCGGCGGTCAACGGAGTCTTGGTTGGACGAGTCTCACCTCAGAAGAATGACGTCGTCGAGATCACTGACACCGTCCCTCGCTTGAGTCCTGTTATGAAGGTTAGTATTTCGATATGATTGTATAACAATTTTAATTTTTGTGCGTGGATTTTTAGGGGATTTTTGTGATAATTTTTTTATTATTCTGAGTTTCTAGTGCTAATTTTAGTTCTATTTTTAATTTGTGCGTGGAGTTTCTAGTACAACAACTCCATTGCAGCAGCCACAGATGACAAATAGCAACCACAAAAGGAATTGGTGGAGGAGGAAGAAGAGCACACCACCAACAACATCATTGCAGGAGCTAAGGATTCGACTCCAGAAGGTAGCTAGCTATATGCTTTGACGTGTTTTGTCTCAATTTGATTTTACATTATCACTTTTGAATTTGAAAGCAAATGAGAGCAATTGTGGTAAATTCTCTGCAAAGAAGACTTTGTTACTGATTTCAAATGTTGATTGCATTTATTTGTCTCTTGAGTTGTGTTTTAGAGTGACATGACCATGATTGTTAGTATGATATGAAGTTGCATTTTTCCTTTCCTAAAGACTAAAGTAGTTACCCATAATATGGATGTTAGTTTATTAATTGTTTTCTCAAGTTTGGAATTGTATGCAGCTGCTTGTATTTGGCTTTTATCATTCAAATCAAGACCATCCCATCTGTTGCTTCTTACTTCTTAGGCTAGCCTGTACTGTTCTGCTTCATATGACAAATTTGTATATAAGCTTGAAGTTTTGGTCTTTTATTCAAGTAACATGTATGTGAAATAAGTCAATAACCATGTTAAACAAATACTAGTGTGTATGGTAACTATGGTTTAAAGTTATGAATTGGATGCTGCTGCTTGCATTTGTCTTTTAACGTCCATTGAATTACTCTTTGCTCTTTGTTATTAGTCTCTCATCGTGCATACTTACAAGGAAATGAAACCACAGTTGTATGTTTAGGCACGGGAGACCACTAACAATATCTATATGTATCTTTTCCTTTCATCATTTTGCCCCAATCATTCATTTTTCATACAAACAAACAACATTGGTTCACAGATCCATCTAAAGCTCTCAGATATGGCCTGTGTGAGTGTGTGACTAGTTTTAACATGTGCCTTATCAGTCTTCATTTCTAGCTTGATTAGATTCAATTATGCTTGTGAACTGTGTGATACAACCAGAATCCAAAATCAATTAATATATGCTATTGGAATATATACTGAGTTCTGGTTTGTAGATGTGTGTAATTACAGTGCCAGAGCCACAATTGGACACCTTTGTAGCATGCAAAAGCAGCAATCGTTTTGTGTCTCTCAGGCTTGTTGACAGGTACAAATCTGCATGTTTTTGTGGAGCGACATGATGTATCCTTCGTCCTCTACAAGGTTATAAAAGACAAAATCGGTGTGAATGTGAAACAACCCGAGTAGAAGAGACAAAAGGTGGTGGTGGTGGGGCTGAGATTGGAACCGAAGAGAGAGTGAATGAGGTTATAAAGGTGAGGAGATAGAACTTGATAACAGTGTCTACTCTTAGTGATGATTGTTCTCACAGTTGCCTGGCAATTCTCTGAAGTGACACTAATCTTCAAAGTTAAAGATGGATTAGGCAATTCTGTGAGTTGTGTCAATGTGTTTGATAAGGCACTGGATTGGTGATGATGATATGATTGGTTCTCTGTGATTATTGTTTTGGTATTAAATTAAAATTGTTTGCATATCTTATTATAAAGATGGAGAGCCTTGATTTGTTAGAGAGCTTATTCCATATTGAACTTTTATTTGTTAGAGAATTTGTATTGAATAGCTGTGGAAGTTTCGTGATGAAAATAATTATGAATGCTCTTATGTAAGTTTTTATTACTTTATTTATTTTAGTATAATTTTTTCAAGAAAATACAATTGAAAGAATGTTATCTTATATTCATCATTTATTAAAAAAAAATGTACATATATTATTTATTGCAATTAAGGTATAAATGTCATATCATAATTAGAAGGATTTTAAATTATAACCGGTTTTCAAAAAAAAAAAAATTATTACAATCAAATAGGCTTAAAAACTCTTTTTGAAGGGTAAAAAAGTCATATCATAATTAGAAGAGATTTTAAAATGTTACAACCAAACAGTCCCAAAAGCTCTTCTAGATACAAAAACTCTTTTGAAACAGACCATCCAAACGGTAATTGAAAAGCTCGAGCTTCTACTTCTCTTCTTCTACTGTCAAAAGCCAAAAGTAAAAGTTATCCCGAACGAGCCCTAATAATAAGATTTTTAAGTGCTTTTCCAAGAAGCATTCAAGACTTATAAGCGGCCATACATAAAATAGCTTCTTCCAAAACAGTGACACCCTCAAAACATTCATAATCATAAAGCAAAACAACCAAGCATTTACTTCTAAAAAAAAGAGCTTTCGATAAATGCTTTTATCACGAAAAAAGCACTTAATTGAAGAGAAGTGTAGGTCATAAACCAGGGCCCCAAATCAGAGAGAATTTTCACGAGGGGCAGACATGCAGACCCAATTTCGTAATTTTGATTTATCACATAACAATGCTTTCTTCATTATTTTTTTCTATATCAAAGCATCGGCTTTATTGTGCCCAGATCATTCGTTCTAATAACAAAAATATTAAAAACTTAAACTTTCAACAATATAAGAGAAACCCAGATGAAATATAAATAAAAAAAATCCAAACAAAATTGAAACTTTAACGCTACGTTTGGTAGGGAGGAAAGAAAATAGGAAGGCTGGAAAGATTTAAAGGGATAGAAAACATGAGGGAAGGAAAAGAAAATGATTTTCCCTCGTGTTGTTTGGTAAACAGGAAGGAAAGAAAAGATCCTTTTATCAATTTTACTATTTTACCCTTATATTATATTTAATATATTAAAAAAAATTGGATAAAATTGTAATTTGAATTACCTAAAAATTGGTGGGTCTCATTTCCCCTTTCTTTCCTTCCCTTTTGGGAGGAAACAAAATGGTGGGCCCCACACACCATTTGTTTCCCTCCATTTTTTCTTTCCCTCCATACCAAACACCCACTTTTTCATTTTCTTCTCCCTTTTCCCTCCACCCCTTTCTTTCCTCTCCCTTTTCCTCCCTACCAAATGGAGCATAAGGGTCCGTTTGGTAGGGAGGAAAGATGGAAAGATTTGGAGGGATAGAAACATGAGGGAAAGAAAGGAAAATGATTTTCTCTTATGTTGTTTGGTAAATAGAAAGGAAAGAAATGATCCTTTTATCAATTTTACCATTTTACTCTTATATTATATTTAATATATTAAAAAAATTTGAATAAAATGATAATTTGAATTACCCAAAAAATGGTGGGTCCCATTTCCCATTTCCCATTTCTCATTTCTCATTTCTTTCCTCTTTCTTTCCCTCCCTTTTCCTCCCACTTTTGGGAGAAAAGAAAATAGTGGGCCCCACATGGTTTTTTCTCTCCATTTTTCCTTTCCCTCCACTTTTCTCTCTATGTTTGGTAGGAAGGAAAAGGGAGAGAAAAGAAAGGGGTGGAGGGAAAAGTGGAGGGAAAAGGGAGAAGTGGGTGTTTGGTATGGAGAGAAAAGTGGAGGGAAAGGAAAAATGGAGAGAAAAAACCATGTGTAGCCCACCATTTTCTTTCCTCCCAAAAGTGAAAGGAAAAGGGAGGGAAAGAAAGAGGAAAGAAATGGGAAATAAGACCCACCATTTTTTAGGTAATTCAAATTACCATTTTATCCAAATTTTTTTAATATATTAAATATAATATAAGGGTAAAATGGTAAAATTGATAAAAGGATCCTTTCTTTCCTTTCTATTTACCAAACAACACAAGAGAAAATCATTTTCCTTTATTTCCCTCGTGTTTTCTATCTCCAAATCTTTCCATCCTTCATATTTTCTTTCCTCCCTACCAAATGGACCCTAATGCTCCGTTTGGTAGGGAGGAAAAGGGTGAGGAAAGAAAGGGGTGGAGGGAAAAGGGAGAAGAAAATGGAAAAGTGTGTGTTTGGTATGGAGAGAAAAATGAAGGGAAAGGAAAAATGGAAGGAAAAAATGGTGTGTGGGGCCCACCATTTTGTTTCCTCCCAAAAGGAAAGGAAAGAAAGGGGAAATTGGACCCACCAATTTTTAGGTAATTCAAATTACAATTTTATCCAATTTTTTTTAATATATTAAATATAATATAAGGGTAAAATAGTAAAATTGATAAAAGGATCTTTGCTTTCCTTCTTGTTTACCAAACAACACGAAGGAAAATCATTTTTCTTTCCTTCCCTCATGTTTTCTATCTCTCCAAATCTTTCCATCCTTCCTATTTTCTTTCCTCCCTACCAAACGGAGCATAAGGCCCTTGACAATCTATAAGAAATTAAGAACACCAATGTAACTCTGCTACTGTTGAACAACAATCACTCACTACAAAACAGAAACACCCTCAAAACATGCATAATCATAAACCAAAACAATCAAGGTAACAAAAAAGAGAGCTTTTGACAAGTGCTTTTACAAGAAAGAAGCACTTAATTAGTGAAGAGAAATGTAGGTCTATATAAACCAGACCCCCAAATCATAGAAACTTTTAAAAGCACATACATACAAATATACAATGCCTTTTAAAAGCACTTATAAGAAGATTTTTAAGTGCTTTTCCAAGAAGCATTTAAGTGGTTCATGCATAAAATCGCTTCCTACAAAACAGAAACTCCCTCAAACCAAAACAACCAAGCATTGAACTGTTAAAAAAAAAAAAAAAAAGCTTTTGATTAGTGCTTTTATCAAGGAAAAAGCACTTAATTGAAGAGAAGTGTAGGTCATAAACCAGGCCACAAAATCCGAGAGAATTTTCATGAGGGGCAGACATGCAGACCCAATTTTGCAATTTTGATTTCTGTGTACATAACCATGCTTCCTTCATTGATATTTTTCATATATCCAGAGCATCGGCTTATTGTGCACAGATCATTCTTTCTAATAACAAAAATACTAAAAACTTAAAATTTACAAAACAAACACAAAAAAAGTACTAACTTTGAGCAACAAAGAGAAACCCAGATGAATTATAAATAAAAAATCCAAACAAAATTGAAACTTTAAATGCCCTTAACAATCTATAAATGCTTTACCCAGAAGAATTTAAGTGGTCCTACATACATAAAGTCGCTTCCTACAAAACAGAAACACCCTCAAAAAGACGCATAATCATAAACCAAAACAATCAAGTTAATAAAAAAAAGAGCTTTTGACAAGTGCTTTTACGAGAAAAAAGCACTTAATTAGTGAAGATAAGTGTAGGTCTACATAAACCAGGCCCCCAAATCATAGAGACATTTCATCTGGGGCACACATGCAGGATCCAATTCTGGAATTTTGATTTTCTGTGCTCACCCCAATGCTTCCTTCATTGTTATTTACATATCAGGAGCATCGGTTAATTGTGCACAGATCATTCTTTCTAATAACAACAAATTAAAAACATAAACTTTTTAAAACAAACACACAAAAATACTTACTTTGAACAACAAAAGAGAAACCCAGATAGAGAAAAAAAAACCTGAAACTTTAAAAGCACGTGACAATCTATAAGAACACCAATGCTGCTCTGCAGAAACATTAACAAAAAAAAAACTTAGTTTGAACAACAAAAGAGAAACCCAGATAGAGACAAAAAAACAGAAACTTAAAAAGCAATTGACAACTTACAACACCTAAAGTATAACATAAGAGACAGGTACACGATCAACTTTGCGTGCTCCATCGTTGGGCATTTGGCCTATCGGCTTTTGTACAGGCAAGGTACCTTGATCCGTCTTTGGCTTCGCAGCTCCAACAAGGCCTAAACTGTTCCAAGAAAGCGCTGCTTTACGTTTGATCCTATGTGCCCAGTGAATGCTATTAGTTGTCCACTTTTGGACCTCGCAATGAGAGACGGTGTTTTTTCCTCCTCTGACTACTTTCTCCTCTCTCATTCGCGGAGAGAAGTAAGCAGGCTTTGCCCCAGCTACCGCTATCCTTGGGAAACCAGAGGAAAGGGATGATGTCTCTCCCGAGGATAATGCAGAGAAGAAGACGTCCTTCGCGCAAGGTGCCTTTCTTTGCTGGGGCAGGGAAGAGAAGGAAAATAGGCCGCGGATGGTGGTCGCGGTAGGTTCGACTTCTAGGATCTTACGCGGCGGAGAGAACTCTTTCCTCTGGTGAGGGATCTTACACTGTACCCCTTCAATCCATCGTACTAGAGCGATCCGAGAAGAACGATTAGGGTCATATTCTACCCTTTGTACAATGCCAATAGAAGGAGTGCTTCGTTTCAGATCAATTCTTCGCTGCAATCGCTTCGATCCACCCCCTCTGTGAAAAGTCGTAATACGACCTGAGGAATTCCTACCACCAGACTTCCCTGTACCCCAACTCAATTGTCTAAGTGCTCTCCCTTTTGCAAGCATCATTTGTTAAACGATTGAATGAATATCAGTGAATTGTCTAAGCAACTGTTGAACAGAACAACCCTTCTAGCTTGTGTATTTATCTGAGGAAAAGAGACAGGTCTTCTAGGGTTTGTGTCATTGATTTGTGGGCCTAAACTTCAATTTACTTATATTGGATTCAATGTCGTGTTATACGAGCCCAATGACTGTAGATATAAACCAAAAGGGCCTTTCTCTCCAAAAGATGAACATCCCATCTTTCTTAGAAAACAAAACCCTCGTTAAATTGTAAAGTATGTGGACAGGGAGACCTCTCCCCTATAGACTATAGTGGGATTTCTGTTTTGAGTCATGTGAACACGAAGAAAATAATTGCAAACAATTTAAATGGAATTGTTTTGTATACAAAGAGAGTGATCTTCTATATATGTTGAGTGGAAAATTATTATTATATTAAAGGTAATTATAAAGTGAATGGCCCTTCCAGAATTGACAGTACTTAATGAACAATGCATTTAAAAAAAAAAAAAACGTAAATGAGAACAATGCAATAAAACAATTAATTTAACTTTAATTTGAAGTCCTTTGGTGTTAAGAGTCATAAACAAAAATAAATAAATAATAATAATAATGGATTCATAACATTATAATTAGAAGTACTATGTAGGTTTTCCAAAAACAACTACACATCTCGTATATATACATAAATATATATTAATTGTCATGTTTATACGATTTTCAATGTTTATCAGAAAACTGAAAATTTTTAATCGAAAATTAATAATGGAAGTTGAGGTGGCCCTATAATAAACCTTTAATTTACATCCATTTTGCCGTGATTATAAGTTCGATCAAATCATGTTTTTGACCTCCTCCAAGCTCCACTCATATACAGTGTTGTGTTATTATAATATTTTTATCTATTTTAGTACAATTATACCAAAGTAAGTGGTGCTACTTGCCCATTGTTTAATCAATAAAAATGATAATGATTGATGAAATTCTCCTTAAATATAATAATCATTCTCAACGCTACAAACTATTTAAAGTTCCTTTCGCTCAATAGGAAACCCAACTTTAATTAGTCAATAACAAATAGGCAAACAAATGACACTTCTTTTCAAATAACAACTAATTAATAAGGGCGCGTTTGTTAACGTTTTCAGAAATTGTTTTTTGTTTTCTGAGTCACAAAAACAGGAAAAACGCGTTTGGTAGATGATTTCAAAAAACTGTTTTATAAAACATTGAGAACAGTTTTCAGTTTTAATGAACAAAAAATTGAGAACTCTGAAAACAACAATTTGTTGTTTTCAGTATTCTTGAAAACTTTTTTTTAGCAATAAAATTTACTCAAACCAAATCCATCTTTTGGATCTTCATGGATCTATATAAAAAAGATGATGATGATTTCGATAGGTTTGATGATGAAAATTAAATTTATTTATTATTTAATTTTAATTTTTTTTAGTTTTAAAGTTTAATCTTATTTTAATATCACTTTTTCATTATTTATAATATTAATCTTTTAAAAATGATTTTAAAAATATTATACTAAACACGTTTTTTATGTTTTGATTCTCCGAATATCGTTTTCAACCATTGCTACCAAACGCGTTTTCGAATTCAAAAAATCCAAAAATCAGTTTTTCAAAAACTTCAGATTAAAGAAAACAAAAACTGAAAAACGAAAACGTTACCAAACGGCCCCTAACTTTTCAAACATATTCACTTTTTGAGTCGCTGTTATTCGATAGATAGGTGGTATATTAAAATAAATAACCTCTCAAACCCACACAAAAAAGACCTAAAAACAAATTAATAATTAATGATAGATATAATGGTCGAGAATGCAAAGCTCTTATACGTTTCCCTGGTCTTTTGAAGGTAGATATCGATGGACTCATTTGTGAAGAAATCTGAAAGGAGGAGCATTCCAAATGAACTTAAAAATGTTCTTCCAAGCTCTTATAAACGAATGGAACAACGGGAAGTGTGTAAGGGCCAACACGCTCACGGGGACGAATGCAATGCAGCTTATCATGAGAGTCAGTGTCCATTCTTGACGGTGCTCCCCTTGGATGATGAGGATAATCGTGGAAGTGAACGTGAGCATGGTTGTTAATACGGACATGAAAAGCATGGCGAAGCCTAGTGTCAATCTTCGAGGGAGTGAGACATGGAAATTTTCCAGGTCAAAAGGGGATGTGACTATGGAGAGAAACATAACAAGAGCGGTCAAGGAACAAGACAAGGAGACAACATCCGTGAGAGTGAAAGACATGAAGAAAGGGGAGTGGATGAGAAGCGGAAAACCTTCCTTTTCATCATTACCACCAGGTACTGTGAAAGCAGCTGCAAACACGACGGTGGCCACTAGAACAGCAACTGCAGAGCATGACTGAGAAGTCTCTTTTATCCATTTTTGTGCATCCTCAAGTTGCTTTTGATGCATCTCTCTGAAGAGCTGTTTGGCAGTCATACTCTTACCGCTTTTATTCTCAAGGTGCTGAGTAAAATAGGAAGGCATTATTTCCTCCACCATCTGCATGTAAATATATAACATTAATTCAATTGATTTAGTTTAATATTTACGATAAATTTTTAGATTATGAATGTAACATTAGTAAGATCCAGCCTAAAATGTTTAAAAATTTTAGATTGTGAAATTGATGGGAGGGCCATTTTGAAAATGTTTTAAGTTTTGGTGCACCAAATGTAATATCATTTAGTTTTTTTTTTTTCTTTTTTTTCTTTTTTAAATATATATATACCGATACTCACACACACACGTACCTGGAACCACTCTAACTCCTCTTGAAGTTGGTAGGCTGGACCAGGGCGAGTACCTCCATTATAGTTCGAGTTGTCTGCAACATGGTGTAAAACACTGTAGCCATCTTTGTCAATTCCCATAATCAACCTTCTTGTTGGTATCTTCATTTTTACGACGTGCTCGAAGATATCTTTTCGACGGTAGCTTGCCGCCACGTGTAATATGTTCTGCAAATTATGGCTAACGTGCTCAACTGCTTGAGGATGCTTCTTGAGTATCTCCTTCACAAGCTCTATCACTCCTGTTCTAGTTGCAGCAAGCAGTGGAGTCTCCACTTCTTGAGTATCTCCTATTTGATTTGTTTGTTGATCAGCTGCTGGCAGCTGTTTCATAGTTGGATCATCTACTTTTGGTACTGACTGAGTTTCTTTTTGTCCATATAAATTTGGTTTATAATTTTTGGACGTGTCTTCATTACAACTCATCTCCCACGAGTAATCGATCTTTATCAGTTTACGAGCTAGCATAAAAGCAAATTTACGCTTTCTCTTTTCTTTCCAAATTTCTGTCACTATTGTTGGCCACTTGCCATCTGTATGTATATAATTAATATACACTTTTATCAGATAGATAGATGTACGCAGTACGTACAAATTAAATACATAATATAAGAAAAACTTTTCAAGTGATATATATGATCATATTTGAGAGACAGATCGAGAGAGCTAGCATACCTCCTATGAAAAGTTTCCAGAATAATTTATTGATAGTTTCTAAAGCTGCTTGAAAAGTTGAAATTACTCCTGTAAAATTTCAATGATTGATTTATATAATCCCAATTTGGGTATGAAATTTGTATCTCAAATATAATGGGACAACTGATTTTAAAGTGTAATATCATTCACACCATATATTATATCATTTGTTATGAAATTTTATCACAAAATTTGGTAATTATAATATTAAAAAATTGCAAATCCCTAAACTAAACATACATAATCTACATATGTAATTTGTTAAAACCTATCATGATTCTAACATAGACGTACAATCTGTAAAGGAAGATCCTTAGAGCATCTCCAATGTAAGCGTGCCTTGTATTACAATCTTATCATCAATTAAAAATCTAACAAACTAACTCCTTTCATGGAGATTTTCTCAGTTACAAAACACATCTTTTTCTCTCAATCATTTTAACAAACATTTTAAAGACTAACTAAGAAAAATCTAGACTTCCCACCTGTCAAAGTTATTTTAGGGATATTATTGAATATTATACACACACACCAAAAAAAAAAAAAAAGAAAGAAAAAAAAAAAGACAAATTTTGTCTGTTCAAACACACCTCTATCAAGGTCGAAAACGTCTCGAAAAAAAAAATCTAGGGAGGTTTGTTCGCATATACTTTGCTCTGTTCAAACATACCGTATGGTGGATCCGCCCCACCCGGAAACCGGATGGTGTAAACCAAAAAATAAAACATACCTATGTGTATGGTTCTGATATTATTATTATTATTATTATTTTAATAATAAAGAGTATTTTTGTCCTTTCAAATGCTAAAGTTCACAAATCACAACAATATAAAACTTTTTAAAGTGTAATAAAAAAAAAATTTATATATATATCATTATTTTTTTTTGTTTCTATTTTCAGCTATTTACTCTCTAATATATAATTAATGACTAATGACAACTATTTGACAGAAAGTTATGTTACAGCACAAGGCATTATTCTTACTCTGATTGTCGCCAACTTCGTCATCATCGTCTTCGCTAATATAATTATCACCAACTTCGTCAACATATTGAACAAAATAATCACCGGTTGGAATGCCTGTAATTAATAATTTTGATGAAGATCAAAATAATTAAGAAAAATCTAGACTTCCCACCTGTCAAAGTTATTTTAGGGATATTATTGAATATTATACACACAAAAAAAAAAAAAAAGAAAAAAAAAAGAAAAAAAAAGACAAATTTTGTCTGTTCAAACACACCTCTATCAAGGTCGAAAACGTCTCGAAAAAAAAATCTAGGGAGGTTTGTTCGCATATACTTTGCTCTGTTCAAACATACCTATGTGCATGGTTCTGATATTATTATTATTATTATTATTTTAATAATAAAGAGTATTTTTGTCCTTTCAAATGCTAAAGTTCACAAATCACAACAATATAAAACTTTTTAAAGTGTAATAAAAAAAAAAAAATTATATATATATCATTATTTTTTTTTGTTTCTATTTTCAGCTATTTACTCTCTAATATATAATTAATGACTAATGACAACTATTTGACAGAAAGTTATGTTACAGCACAAGGCATTATTCTTACTCTGATTGTCGCCAACTTCGTCATCATCGTCTTCGCTAATATGATTATCACCAACTTCGTCAACATATTGAACTAGGACATCATATTTATCTTCGTCCATGGTATTAGCATCGTCGTAGTTATCATAATCACCGGTTGGAATGCCTGTAATTAATAATTTTGATGAAGATCAAAATAATTAATGTACTGTTGGATCAAATTCACGTAAAATATATTCAAAAAAATAAAAGATTAATTCTTGTGAATTGAAGACGGAAATTAAATGATTGATATTGTAATTGGTAGACATACACAAGTAGAGAAGTCTGAGCCATAAGTTGTTGGAATATTTATCAGTGAAAGCAGATTGTGAATTAGTCAAAAGATGGAGACTTGTCATGCAATTTTTGTTCTTCAATTTTGCTAACCCTTTGTCCATTTCCAGTAAACATAGAGCCGTTCCTGCAAGTGTAGGGAAGAAAATTAAGAATTAAAGTTAGTATATATATATATATATATATATATAAAATTGATCATGACCAAAGTTACTTAACATTATTTATGAAACACACGAAACTAAAGATAGAGAGAATATTGATCAAAGTTCTCCCCTAGGACAGCAGCATGGAGAATGGAGAACCCATCATTATTAACGCGGTGAGCATCTTTGAGTTTCTTATAACCAGTAGAAGCGATCGTTTGATTGGGTCGAGAAGCTAAGTACTTGACCACTTTGGTGCTCCCAAAAGCAGCAGCTTTGAACAATGGTGTCTGACCAGACTCATTCCGCTTCAGAAGGTGCTCATCAGTAACGTAACCATTTTCAACCAAATGCTTCACCGCCTTGATGTTGTGGTTGATGGCTGCCTCGTGAAGAACCGTGTTTTCGTAGATGTTGGTGGTGTTCAAGATGTTGTCGCGGATATGTTCATTATTACCTACGCGATCCAGTAACTTTTTAAGCGGCTGCTCGCTTTTGCTGTGGACAGCAATGTGTAATGCGGTGTCTTTGGCGACAGTCATTACTGAATATGCAATGGTAAAGCCTTCGTCGTCATCTAAGAACTCATCCAGGGATCCCCATTTCCCTTCCACTACCACTGCTTGATATGGCTCCTGCATTGATGAAATGCTGCTGCTAAACATCTTGATCACTTAGTCAAGGAAAATGAAAATATTTATGAGTGAATAAACCAAGAAAATGGGTTCAATTCTTTCTCTAACCAGCTCACTCTCTCTCTATATATATACATGTGTGTGAGTGTGTGTGAGGCCGTGATTCACATGGAATTGTAAAGGTCCATTTATTACTCTGAAGATTTTCTAACAAGATAAATAATATTGTTCAAAGTTGAATTTTTGGATATATATATATATATTCCTTACAATAAATTTTGACACTCATGCCAATGATCGAGTAGGAATCTGTCAGGCCAACAGGGTCGTAGTTCAGTTGGAAGATGGACGAGTTTGGGACTTAGGCAGATGATTCTCAGATCAACGGCTCGAATCCTGTCAATGGCGAAAACTTAAAAAAAAAAATACCTGGTCTCGAATTAATAGATATTGTCAATAAAAAGAGTAGGAGTCTGTCAGGACTTATCGAAATCAAACAATATGATCCTCAACTTAACTCATGATTTAAAGTTTTATTGGGTGCCAACTTAACTGACATGCTTCAAGCTCCTTAATTATGATGCAACATAATAATGTTAGGCCAGAGTTGTTAGTTACATAACACAACATTATGGAACTTTGCTCCTTATTTAATTATGTCTGGATTTTGCGTTTGATCATTTTCGTACGTATCTTTTTTTTATATATATATATAATATCTTCAAAGTTTATAATAAATAAGCCCCTATTTTTTTTCGGCATGCTTGTGTTGTAATTGTGCCTCTCGGTATCAATACTTTGCTTTAAATAATAGATAAAGCTTTTTTTTTTTTTTTTTTTTCAAATAAATAATAAAAGCTACTATATAAGAATATAATAAAGGTAAAGTTAATTATCCTCTATTCCTCTAGTTTTGGAAATGTTTACATTTACTTGCACTGTACGCAGGGGTGGACCCACTTTGGATCAGGTAACTGTATACAACTGTAAAGTTAAGTATTGTTTTCCTGATTTATGTGTGCCTTCGAAAATTGTATAATATAAGCTTTTCCCTTTTCACTTTTTATTTTTTATTTTTTTATTTTTTTATTTATTTATTTTTTTTTTTAATGAAACAAGATTACAAGATTACAGAAGAACACGGTACTCAGCCGAAATAAGCGAACCAACACAAGAAGGAAATTCCTCCAGCCAAAACATATCCTCCACAATAGAGAGACCGTTTTTAGCTAACACATGGGCTACTTAATTAGCCTTTCAAGGGACGAAATTAACAGACAAACAAAAATCTTAATCTCATCAATAATACCACCTATCTCAGAATCGATAGACTTACCAAAATTAATCCAATCAACTACTACTTTAGCATCAGAATCAATTCTACATGGCCTTAACCCGGAATCGCACGCCAACTGGATACCACACTGGATAGCAACAACTTCTGCAACTTGTGGAGAGAACACATCAACAATCTTCTGCGAACTACAAGCCATAACTAACCCATCCAAGTCACGTATTATAATACCAATACCCACAAACTGACCACAACCATCGAGAGCAGCATCACAGTTGATTTTATACAATCCAGGATCAGGAGGCTTCCAAATAGGAGCATCAACAGTAGGAGAACCAGAAATTATCTCCTTCCTTTGATTGACACCATGAAACTCATTGATAAAACAACAAGCCCATTCCACAATATTCACCTCCCTGTCAATAGTAATCATATGCACCACAACATTGCGAATTGACCACACTTTCCACAAACAAACACACAAAAACCCCAAATCCTCCAAATTCAACAACAAAAAACAATCAAGGAAAAAATCAAAGAAATGTAACTTATTTTTATGATTATCAACCAGCTTAGGAAACCAGAATGCCCGAACCGTCTTTAAACTATTGCAAGTCCAGAGCCCGTGAAGGATGGATTCACTTTTACACTTGCAAATGGGACAAAGAACGTCAACCAGTACCTTACGCCTAGCCAAAACCTCATAAGAAGGAAGCAAATGCAAACAGGCCTTCCACAAAAATACCTTAATCTTAGAAGGGATATGAAGCTTCCAGAGAGAGTTCCACATAGATTTGGATACAGTAGAGAAATCATTAGAAAACGAGGAACCAGAACCAGAATCTGTGAGAATAGAACAGCCAAGTCGATAACCACTACTGACAGTATAAGCACCTTTTTGATCGAAATGCCATTGCAAAGAATCTACTGCACTTCTTTTCCTAATAGGTATACTTAAAATAGCTGACAGATCCTCATCCATGAACACACTCTTTAACATATCCAAATTCCAAGCACCAGAAGCAGAGATTAGTTGGGCAACAGTAGCATTCACGCCTAACAAAGGAGGAGAAATAGGAGTAAATGTATAAAGTCTAGGAATCCACTTGTCCTTATAAATGTGGATTTTGGTACCATCACCCACTCTCCACCTTGTACCCGCTGTAATAATTTCCTTACCCCACATCAAACTTCTCCATAAGAAAGAAGTCAAAGATTTCAATTTTGCATCAATAAAGTCAGTATCCGGAAAATAACAGGCTTTTAATACACGAGCTGCCAATGTCTCTCTATTAGACAAAATACGCCAACATTGATTCGCGAGCAGAGCTTTGTTAAAAATTTCCAGAACCTTAAACCCCACACCACCTTTCTCTTTAGGAACACACATATGTGACCACTTACACCAATGAATTTTCCTTGAATTTCCATTAGACCCCCACCAAAAACGCGCACAAAGGCGGTAAAATCTCACTCAAAAGACCTTTCCGAAGTTGAAAGAGATTCATATAATAACTAGGAATTGCTTGAATAACAGCTTTTATTAAAATCTCTTTTCCTCCAGCCGACAGGAATTTATCCCTTCAACCTTTTATCTTGTACCAAATCCTGGAAGTAATATAAGAGAAAATTTCCTTTTTCCTCCTCCCAGTAAAACAAGGCAAACCTAGATAACTCTCATGACAGTCCACCGCTCCAATACCAATAACAGCCTCTAGACTTGCCCAATCAATCAAAGACAAAGAGAAACTAACACAAAAAGCCGATTTACTATAATTGATAACTTGACCAGAGGCACTAGCATAGGTACTTAAGATAGACTTAATTACCACACAATTAGAAACCGTAGCCTTTGCGAAGATTAGGCTATCATCCGTAAAAAATAGATGAGAAATAGTTGGACCATGCCTGCTGCATCTGAAACCTATAAGCTCACTTGTATCAACCGCTTGATTAACCAAAGAAGAAAAACCTTCCGCACAGATAATGAAAAGGTAGGAAGATATTGGATCTCCTTGACGCAGCCCACGCGACGGAAAGAAGGAACCACAAACATCACCATTAAGAACAATGGAGTATGAAATCGAAGTTACACACTTCATTACCAGTCTTATCCACCTCTCTGGATAACCCAACTTTCTCATCATATTTTCAACAAATACCCATTCCACACGATCATAAGCCCTAGACATATCTAGCTTGATCGCCATAGACCCTCGCTTCCTCTTCCTCCTTTTAATACGATGAATGCACTCAAAACCTACCATAATATTATCTAAAATCTGTCTCCTTGGAATAAAAGCACCTTGAGATTCAAAAATAACCCCATCAAGAGGATAACGAAATCTATTGGCAATAGCCTTTGCAATAATCTTGTAAATCACATTACAAAGACTTATAGGCCTAAAGTCTGTAATCCTATCCGCCACTTTCTTCTTAGGAATAAGAGCAATCAACGTAGAGTTCATTTTGTCCAAAGAAAAACCCTCGTTTAAACATTCCAGACAAGCTTTTGTAAGAGCGATTCGCATCTCATTTTTGTTCATCAGAATCAAAAAATATGGGTAGATATTTCCCTTTTAGTAGGAGTTGCATATCAGACCATACTTGTAGCGCGTGGTTTGATCTCGCTAGGGTCAAATAAGACTTGACCTAAGTATATTGTATATTACATAATTCAATTTAATTTTCTCTTTTGAACATACTACTTTTGTCATGTATATTATGATAATTGATGTTATATCGCTGACATATCAAAATTGTGGTAATATGTATTATTAGGCTCAAAATATGCTTAAAGTTGTAGGTTTATGAGAAAAAAAAATCGATACATAATTATATATATATATATATATATATATATACTGTAAAATTATAGACAAGCATTTACTAGACTAACCGGTGGTCAAGGTACTTCCAGTTGCATAGAGAGATTGACCCAGTGCCAATTTTGTGCCAGTATGATTTCTCAATACGTTAAAAATTTTAATCCTTATTATTTAATAAATTTTATCACAATATCGGGTGCTTATCAAAGAAACTAAAACTTTTAAACCAACGAAAGTTGACGTGGCATTGTGTACAGATGGCAATTTAATCCATGTATACGAATATCGAAAGGATACAATCTATTTAAAAATTAGAATTATGGTGGATACTATTATATCGAAGACGGAATGGAAATGTATACAATTATAATATGAAAAATGCTATATGTACAAAAAAAAAAAACATCCCAAAAAAGTATCCAATCCCATGGGCCTAGGATTGGATACTTTTTTGGGATGTTTTTTTGGGACATGTAGCTTTACTGTTATAATATATTAATATCTATTTATTTTGATGGACATTGTCTATGAATATCCATCTTCATCCGGCTCCATTATCAATTTTAATACTTTATAAATAAATAAAAAATATATATTATGTAATTATTAACTCTATTTATATAAGTTATTTTTTATATTTTGCTTATGGTGTTTAATGATTTTTTATTTATTAAGTTATAGGAAAATTTAAGTTGTGAAGTTTTATTTGATTTGATTGAAGCAAACATAATCATGTTTAATGTGACCCCACTTGACAATAATCTGTTTTGTTATCTAAAATATTTAATGTGATAAAAAAATTTGAAACATTTTGCGAGATTTGTTTCTCCCCTCAAATAATATAAAATCTAATATTATGAATATGATTCAAATCACATGTTAAAAAATGGTGTCTCAATTTGTGTCCAAACAATCGAATTATGCCATGTGTACACGTTTTAAAAATAATAATTAAATGTAAATGATAGTGGTACACATGGCCGGATTTGGTTGGTTAGACACAAATTGAGATTCTATTTTTTATAGTTGATTTGAATCATTATGAATGTTAGTTACATTTTTCTCATGTATACAAATTTATATTTTTTCATCATATATAAATATAGACGATGCGGAAATGGATATTACTATCTCAATCTAGGGATTCCATAAATCCACCCTGCTTACTTGAAATTAGGGAAAGATATGAAAATGAAAATATAAATCTCAAACGTATATGGGGATGGATAAACCTTGCCATCTCCCAATGCACTTCGTTGCCATCTCTAGGCTACTGTGATAAGCATTTTATATCCACATTTAAAAAAATAATTATTATAAAAAATAAAATAAAAATTGAGGGGTCAAATCATGTTCCCCTCCTCAAATTCTAAATTAAAAAGGAGAAAAAAAAAAAAAAAAAAAAAATTTACAGTCCATTCTAACATTTCGAACTCTTCATCAATCACAGTTACAAAATGGGAACAAATTAGAACAAACCTCATAGAAAACCTCAAGTATAAATGTATAATCCCATGATACTCCATAGAATTCATGGACATATAATAGTTCAAGAGGCTACCAAGATCTTTTGCTCTTCAATCCGATTCGCCATAATCGTTTCGATCATGGATTCTTTAAAATATTCTCTTGGATCATAAGAACACTTCTCCATTAATCTAGTCCCTTGATGATGATCATGATCTCTAATTTGCTTCCTTGATGATATATTGATATGATCTATATATTTGTAGTATATATCACTCCTTGTTCTTTGTGGACACAAAAGAAATTTATTAATAAGATAATTAAATAAATTAAACATTCATTGTAGAGAAACAATATAGGTGAATTGCTTGTTAGTAATTAGGCCTATTAGGCCTGTGATAATCATTTGTGTGTATCATTAAGATATTACAAGCTAGTAGTCATAACATGCTTGACCAAGTTGCCAGACACATCATCAAAGGGTTACACGAAAGTCTTATGTGGCTGGACACATCATCAGATAGTTCTGATATGGCTGGACGCATCAAAGAATACATCAGCAAATAGTGCTGACGTGCACAGACAAGTCATCATACTTCAATGATGTGCCAAGCACATCATTACACACTTGTGATTGGTCAAGTAAAGACCATTAACGGGCCGAATAAAGCCCAACATAGTTAAGAGATGGTCTAGTTCGATTAATCACAAATCTAAGCAAGCTTTTTAATCTATCGTGTTTAATTTTTAATCTAACCAATCTAATCTTAATTAAGTGATTTTCAGGTCTAAATTTATAGAGACAACAACCATTTCTTGATAATTTGGGAGAGTCTCGATGGGTATCAATGAACCAGAGCTAACAAGGAATAATCAAGAAGCACTTTTAAAAATTGTTGAAACTTGAAAACCACAAAGACGTTTTCCATTATCAAAACAGAAACACTTACATACAATTTAAGTGGTAATACATAAAATCGCTTCTTCCAAAACAGAAACACCCTCAAAACATGCATAATCAAAAACCAAAACAACCAAGCATGTAACTGTTAAAAAAAAAAAGAGCTTTTGATAAGTGCTTTTATCAAGAAAAAAAGCACTAAATAGAAGAGAATTGTAGGTCATAAACCAGGCCCCAAAATCAGAGAGAATTTTCATGAGGGGCAGACATGCAGACCCAATTTTGCAATTTTGATTTCTGTGGACCTAACCATGCTTCCTTCATTGATTTTTATATATATCCAGAGCATCGACTTATTGTGCACAGATCATTCTTTCTAATAACAATATTATTAAAAACTTAAACTTATACGGTTTAATGATAGATATAAGAGTCGAGAATGCAAAGCTCTTATACGGTTTCACTGGTCTTTTGAAGGTAGATATCGATGGACTAATTTGTGAAGAAATCTGAAAGGAGGAGCATTCCAAATGAACTTTAAAATGGTATACCAAGCTGTGATAAACGAAGGGAACAACGGGAAGTGTGTAAGGGCCAACACGCTCACGGGGACGAATGCAATGCAGCTTATCATGAGAGTCAGTGTCCATTCTTGACGGTGCTCCCCTTGGATGATGAGGATAATCGTGGAAGTGAACGTGAGCATGGTTGTTAATACGGACATGAAGAGCATGGCGAAGCCTAGTGTCAATCTTCGAGGGAGTGAGACATGGAAATTTTCCAGGTCAAAAGGGGATGTGACTATGGAGAGAAACATAACAAGAGCGGTCAAGGAACAGGACAAGGAGACAACATCTGTGAGAGTGAAAGACTTGAAGAAAGGGGAGTGGAGGAGAAGCGGAAAACCTTCCTTCTCATCATTACCACCAGGTACTGTGAAAGCAGCTGCAAACACGACGGTGGCCACTAGAACAGCAACTGCAGAGCATGACTGAGAAGTATCTTTTATCCATTTTTGTGCATCCTCAAGTTGCTTTTGATGCATCTCTCTGAAGAGCTCTTTGGCAGTCTGATTGTTTTTGTCATGGTGCTGGGTAAAATAGGATGGCATTATTTCCTCCACCATCTGCATGTAAATATATAACATTAATCCAATTGATTTAGTTTAATATTTATGATAAATTTTTAGATTATGAACGTAACATTAGTAAGATCCAGCCTAAAATGTTTAAAATTTTTAGATTGTGAAATTGATGGGAGGGCCATTTTGAAAATGTTTAAAAGTTTTGGTGCACCAAAGTCCAAATATAAAACCATTTAGTTTTTTTTTTTTTCTTTTTTCTTTTTGCTTTTTTCTTTTTGCTTTTTTCTTTTTTCATTAAATATATATTCACACACACACACGTACCTGGAACCACTGTAACTCCTCTTGAAGTTGGTAGGCAGGACCAGGGCGAGTACCTCCATTATAGTTCCCGGTGTCTGCAACATGGTGTAAAACAGTATAGCCTTTTTCGTCAATTCCCATAATCAACCTTCTTGTTGGTATCTCCATTTTTTTGACGAGCTTGAAGATATCTCTTCGACGGTAGCTGGCCGCGATGTGTAACATGTTCTGCATCTTATGGCTAACGTGATCAACTGCTTGAGGATGCATGTTGAGTATTACCTTCACAAGCTCTATCACTCCTGTTCTAGTTGCAGCAAGCAGAGGAGTCTCCACTTCTTGAGTATCTCCTTGATTTGTTCGTTGATCAGCTGCTGGCAGCTGTTTCCTAGGTGGATCATCTACTTTTGATCCTTTGGTGTTTGGTTTAAAATATTTGGACGTGTCTTTATTATAACTCATCTCCCACGAATCATCGATCTTTATCAGTTTACGAGCCAGCATAAAAGCAAAATTATGCTTTTTCTTTTCTTTCCTAATTTTTGTCACTATTGTTGGCCACTTGCCATCTGTATGTATATAATTAATATATACTTTTATCAGATAGATAGATAGATGTACGCAGTACGTACAAATTAAATACATAATATAAGAAAAACTTTTCAAGTGATATATATGATCATATTTGAGAGACAGATCGAGAGAGCTAGCATACCTCCTATGAAATGTTTCCAGAATGATTTATTGATAGTTTCTAAAGCTGCTTGAAAAGTTGAAATTACTCCTGTAAAATTTCAAAGATTGATTTATATAATCCCAATTTGGGTATGAAATTTGTATCTCAAATATAATGGGACAACTGATTTTAAAGTGTAATATCATTCACACCGTATGTTATATCATTTGTGATGAAAATTGTATTACAAAATTTGGTAATTCTAATATTAAAAAATTGCTAGTGCAAATCCATAAACTAATTTATGCACGAACGTACATAGTCTACATATGTAAGAGCATCTTCAATGCTAATGTTGCTTGCATTTGAAAAAGGGGTGTTATATCAATATTGTCAAGCCAATTGCTTCATATGTGGCATGTAACTAAATTTGATATACATCCAAATGAAAAAATGGTCTTCAATGCTTCACTTGTAAAATACATGTTTTTAATGATTTGTCAATTTATTATTAGTCTCCTTAAATATACTTTATAATTGTTGAATAAAATAAAGTAAAAGACAAAAGTGGTTGCTGACTGGGCCAACAAGATGACTGTCCAACAGGCCCTCTGAAATCAAAGAGTTATGTTCATAGCTTTTAAAAAAAAGTTGTCACCTCAACTTGAAGTTGTACTAGAGAAGTTGCATTGGAGATGAATTTTTTAACAAAGTTGCTATTCATCCTACGTGGCATCTAATTTTTTCACAACCCACGTTACCATTGAAGATGCTCTAATATGTTAAAACCTATCATGATTCTAACATAGACGTACAATCTGTAAAGGAAGAGCCTTCAAATAATAGGAGTGTGGTCTACCTACTAGCATGCCTAGCATTAGAAAGCAAGACGCAGATACCAGTGATCCAGTGGTCTATATACAAATTAAACAGGGCATCAGAACTCTTCCTCAAGAGATCATCAGCTGATCAGCAATCCAGATGTTAACGGTAAAAGATGAAGGCATTAATTAGATAATGTCTGATCAGTTAAAGTAGTCAATTAGAGCATCTTCAATGTAAAAGTGGTTTGCATACCAATAATCGTTGACATAGCAACAATGTTAAGAAACTTACTTCCTATGTGGCGTAAAAATAGACTTGGTAAGCAATTAACTCAAAGTTTGGTGTTCAATGCTTTTGTCTAAAACATAATTTTTTTTAATAACGTGTCCATTTTTTTACTGTTTTATTTTTATTTTATTTCTTTACCAAAGACAGATGAAAAATTAATGTTAGTTTTAAATACTTGCTGAGTCAACCTCAAAAATAGTTATGCAACAGACCATCTGAAAGTACATGATCATGTTAAAAATTAAAAAAATTGTATATATATCATCAAAAATTCTATTATCAGTTCGAACTGACAAAAGTTATATCAGTTCCTTGCATGTAGGCCACTGGATTTAAATACTTTGACTTGGCTGTATACACTTGCCAGTCAAAGTATTTAAATCCAGTGGCCCACATACAAGGAACTGATATAACTTTTATCAGTTCGAACTGATAATAGAAAGACTGTATATATCATTTTTTTTTTGTTGCTATTTTCAGCAATTTACTCTCTAATATATAATTAATGACTAATGACAACTATTTGACAGCTCGGAAAGTTATGTTACAGCATAAGGCATTATTCTTACTCTGATTGTCGCCAACTTTTTCATCACCGTCTTCGCTAATGTTATCACCAACTTTGAAGTTATCATAATCACTAATTGGAATGCCTGTAATTAATAATTTTGACGAAGATCAAAATAGTTAATGTACTGTTGGATCAAATTCACGTACAATATATTCAAAAAATAAAAATTGCAAAAATATATTAATTCTTGTGAATTGAAGACGGAAATTAATGATCGATATGGTTAATGGTAGACATACACAAGTAGAGAAGTCTGTGCCATAAGTGGTTGGAATATTTCTCAGAGAAAGCAGATTGTGAATTAGTCAAAAGATGAAGACTTGTCATGCCATTTTTGGTCTTCAATTCCGCTAACCCTTTGTCCATTTTCAGTAAACATAGAGCCGTTCCTGCATGTGAAGGGAAGAAAATTAAGAATTAAAGTTAGTATACATAAAAAATAAAAAAAATTGATCATGACCAAATTACTTAATGTTATATATGGAACACACGAAATTAGAGATAGAGAGAATATTGACCAAAGTGCTCCCCTAGGACAGCAGCATGGAGAATGGAGCACCCATCATTTTTAGTGCGGTGAGCATCATGGAGTTTCGTATTTGATTCAACCATTTGATTCTGTTGAGAAGCTAAGTACTTGACCACTCTGGCGCTCCCAAAAGCAGCAGCTTTGAACAATGGTGTCTCACCAGACTCATTCCGCTCCAGAAGCTGCTCTGGAGTAACGTAACCACCTCCCACCAAAAGCTTCACCGCCTCGATGTTGTGGTTGATGGCTGCCTCGTGAAGAACCGTGTTTTCGTAGGCGTTGGTGGTGTGCAAGACGCTGGTGTACATATGAACATTATAGACCCGTTCCAGTAATTGTTTAAGTGGCTCTTCCCTTTTGCTGTGGACAGCAAGATGAAATGCATTGTCTTTGGCGATAGTCATTGGACATGAAATGCTAAAGCCTTCGTCGTTGTTGAAGAACTCTTCCAGGTCTTTCCATTCTCCTTTAGTCACTGCACGATACGGCTCCTTCAATGATGAAATGTTTGACATCTTGATCACTTAGCTAGTGAAGGAAAATGAAATTGATTAATGAATAATAAACCATGAAAATGGGTTCAATTCTTACTCTAACTACCTCTCTCTCTCTCTCTCTCTCTATATATATATATATATATAAATATATATCTATCTATCTATACATATGTGTGTGAGAGTGTGTGTGTGAAGCCGCAAGTGTTTCACATGGAATCGTAAAGGTCCATTTCTTACCCCGAAGATTCACTAAGATAAATAATATATTTGTTCAAAGTTGAGTTTTTGGATAATATATTTTCTTTTTAAAGTATTACAATGTTTTAAAATGTTTTAATGAGGTTGATCCTAGAAAACAATAGATAAATAAAGTCGACCAAAGTTAACTTCAGAACTAGACTTTTAGGATGGCATTGCGTAAAGTAGATCGAAGTTAATTTTGTAATGTTGTGGAATCGGTTTTACAACGTCGTGTAATTACTAACTAGAGAAGGACTACATGAGTGTGTGTGTGTGTTCCACAACGTTACATAATTACTTACTAGATAATGACCATCATGAGCATGTGTGAAAATTATCAGGTGCGAAACCAGCATATTTTTTTGTGCGGGATTCCCAATAAATACCGATATTAATCAATCGAATAGATGTCAGTGTGTGTGAAAATTATCAAATGCGGGATCTCATATGTTTTTTTATACAGGATTCCCTATAAATAACGGTGTTAATTGAATAGATGACAATGTTAATTCAATACAGGTGTCTATTTGGAATCCCGCATGAAAAAGGGTACTATATTCCTAATAAATACTAATGTTAATTTAATATATACCGATAAGTGTATGTGAAAATTATCAGGTGCGAAATCATGTACGCTATTTTGTACAGGATTCCATAAACACCGGTATTAATTCCAATTAAAAAAAAAAAAAACATACGGCTTCTCATACATGATCAATGCTCTCTCTTTCTCTCTTGATCTCTCTAACCAATAATCATGGACATAATAATGTGAGGACTCAAGTTGCTAGTTACATAATACAACGTTATGGAACTTTGGTCCTTTTTCGTATATAAATACAGTTGTTGCATGTGATGGAATGGTTAGATATAATGTTAAACGTAATTGTGCCTCTTGAAATGTATGCCAATAAACTTTTTTTTTTTTTTTTTTAACCGTATCTATCTATTCACCTATTTAGATCATATATATTTTTGAAGATTTTTTATATTGGTAGAATTCAAGCCGCTGACTTGGAAGTCATTTGTTTAAACATCAAACTCATCCATCTACCAGCTGAGTTACGCCCATGGGGCATGTATGCCAATAAGCTGATATCATTATATTACATTGCTTTTTACTTTTACTTTTTTAAAAAATAAAATAAAATAAGTATCAATACTTTGCTTAAAATAATAAACTATTCTAGCTAAATAGTTAAATCTATTCTAGCTACTACATAAGAATATAATAAAGATAAAGTTAATTATCCTTTTTGTGGCAAAAGGTTACATTTACTTGCACCGTCAGTAAGTATCGCTTTAGGGATGGGCGTGGGGTGAACCGCCGCCGCCGCCCCCCCGGGGTCTTCTATTTTTCCAATTTCTAATCCAATTTTGGAATTAAGAATTCAGTCATCCCAATCTTTTGATTCACCCTATTTCGATATCCAATCCAATAAATAATCAAAATATCAAATCTAAATATTTAATTTGTTTAATTTAATTCAAAATTAATATAAATACTTGTAATAATATAGATGGGTCGGTGGGTTAGTGATTCAGTAGTGGTAGGCGTGTTAGTGAGTGAGAGTTAAAAAAAAAAAATAAAAGAAAATAAAATTAAAAAAATATTTGGAGGAAATGATGAAATGAGACCCCATCCCATCCCTACCCCATTTAGGAAATGGGGAAATGGGAGTGGGTGGAGATTCCCCCACTCTCACCCCATTTAGGATTTGGGGGAAAAAATTTTCCCCCACCCCCAAACCCCATTTGGAGGGAATTTTGCCCCGAAATAGGGGTGGGGGCCCTATGGGGGAAATGCCCATCCCTACTTTGGTGTTATGTGTGTGCCTCCCCTCCGGTAATTATATATGCTTTTTTCCCTTCTCATTTTTTGAGAGCGACACAAGTCTCACATTTGTCTATTACATCGTAAAGCATTTAGAGATCTATTCCCTTCCTCTGATGAGAGTTGTATTATAAACCGTACATGAAGCGATTGAAATGATATGGCACGTTTTGTTTTTTATAAGTATTACATATGGTACATGAGATATCAAGTTATCGACACTATTTATTTACTTATTCTATAATATATATATATATATATATTCTATTATTAGTTTATCCTGACAATAAATATATATATATAATATAGAATTATAGACTGTTTACTATAGACTAAACAATGGTCAAGGCAACTTACATGGTAGGAATGTAGGATATACTCGCATACTGATATGCCCCGTGCCAATTTTGTGCCAATATCTCGATATGTTGAAAATTTTAACCCTTATGAATTAATAAATTTTATCATAATATCTTCTAATTTTTGTTAAAGAAATTAAAATTTTTAAAGAAACTAAAATTTTTAAAATGACGAAAGTTGAAGTGGTCCTTTGATAAAAACCTCACATCCGTACATATTAATAAAATTAAGGGGTTGAATCAGAGTTTTTATTTGGTAGGCATATAATTACGAGCATACTTATAGTATATTTATCCACTTCATTACTTTTTGACATGCAAGCATTATTTGACCCAAATGCACTATTTTTTTTTTTTAATTTTTTTTTTTAATTTTTTTTTTTTTTGGCAAAAAGTGATGGTGTGAATAAGATTACATTTGGGAGAGCTTCTCAAGTAAATCTTTTAGAAGTAGATCTTTTAGAGGTAGGGCTTTTAAATAAAAGCCGTTGGTCGTTTGGTTGTCAATTAAAAAAGAGTTTTTTTAATGATAGAATTACCAAAACACTCTAGCAAATATTAAATTATAGGGTTATATTGGAGATTTTAGTGTTATTAAAAAAAACTCCAAAAGATCTACTTAGAAAAGCTTTAAATATGGGCTTCTCTGAGTAAACGTAAAACAACTTTTTTAATTATCTAAAAGCTCTACTAATGATAACCAAACGATACAAAAAAAATAAAATTGAAAAGAGCTTTTTTAATTAAAAAAACTCATTTAACCAGTAGACAAGCTCTTCTAAACGGATACTAAGTGTACTATAAATATGCTCATATTTATATGCTTACCGAGAGAAACTCGGTCGAATCATTCCCCTACCTCACATTCTAAATTTGCAAAAGTTTTTTTTTTTTTTTTTTTTTTTTTTTTTTTTTTTTTTAAATCCAAATCATTTGGATTGCATTCTATTTTCTCCACGGAAAAATCCCACCTTTTTTTAATTTTTTTTTTTAGTGAAAAGACTGTAATTTTGTCTATGTTTTGCTCAAGTAAAAATTAATTAGAATGATTTTTAACTTCTGATCAATTAATATAGCTTTAATTTGAAGTCCTTTGGTGTTAGTCATAAACAATCAAAAAACAAAAAATAAACAAAATTAAGATTAATGCTAGGAGTCCTAATTTTTTTTTCCTAAAATTCTTTCTAAATGAATTTATATGGTGAGTGATATGATATTGACATCTCACGTGCCATATAATTTGGAAATGAATTTGGAAAAAGAATTGGAACATCTAGCGTTACTCAAAAATTAATAGATTTATAAAATTATTACCAGTGCATGTGTAGGTTTTCCAAAAACAATTACACATCTTTGTATATATACATTAATACATAAATATTAATTGTCATGTTAATACCAACTTCAATGTTTATCAAAAACTGAAAAATTTAAATCAGAAATTAACAATGGAAGTTGAGGTCGCCCTATAAAATAAACCTTATACAATCAGAAATCGGCATCTAGGCACATCACCAGACATGTCATTAAACATTGCTTTTGTTTAATGACGTGCTTAGACACGTAATCGGACATATAATCATATTCGGACACGTCGAAGAAGACATCAGCAAATGGTGCTGACGTGCCCAAACACACCATCACCCTTGAATGATGTGTCAGGCAAGTGATTACCCTTTAATTAAGGACTAATTGCACAAACGTCCCTTGAGTTTAGGTATAATTGCATGTATATGGAATTTTTACCCATAATTATACAAACATCCCCTGTAATTAGTTGACTTCGTTAAATCTAACCATTGAACACAATTTTAACCAAAAAATGACCAAAGTGCCCCTAGTTACCTATTTTATTATTAATTATATATATACTTTATTTATTTTTTTTGACAATTTATATATATACTTAAAATAACAATTATATACAATACTTAATTTATTTATTTAACAATTTTTATAATCCATTTTTTACATTTTTATAATCCATTTTTTTTAAATAAATAAATTAAGTATTATATATAATTATTATTTTTAAGTATATATGTAATTATTTTTTTAAATATATATATAATTATTTTTTTAAGTATATATATAATTATTTTTTTAAGTATATATATAAATTGTCAAAAATATATATATATATATATATATAATTAATTATAAAATAGGTAACTAGGGGCACTTTAGTCATTTTTGGTTAAAATTATGGTCAATGGTTAGATTTAATAAAGTCAACTAATTATAGGGGATGTTTATGCAATTTTGGGTAAAAATTCCATATACATGCAATTATGTCTAAACTCAGGGGATGTTTGTGCAATTAGTCCTTTAATTAACGGTATGCCTAGTAAAGACCAAAGACCAAAAAACCATGGATTTTGTTTGGGTCATTAATTGTGGGCATAAACTTCAATGACTAATCATGAATTCAATGTGAGCCCAATTACATAGATGTTTTTTGTAGATAACCAAATGGGCCTCTCACCAAAAGATGCTTTGGTACAACTATCAACTACAACATCCACTCTTTCTTATAATAAACAACCTTAGTTAAATCGTAAAATATGTGGGGGACCTCTCTTCCTACAATGGGAGCTACATTCTGGGCCGTTCTTATAATAGTTGATTATGAATTCTCAACATGTCTCGATAGACTCCTAATCCAATTGGTGTGAGATTTAAAAAACGAAAAGAAAAATTGTTGTACGGTATTCGGAATCTTGGTTTAGTGCAAGTTAACCTTCTTTTTGTTTTTTTTTTGTTTTTGGGTATGTGTTTGAATTAATTTGAACTAACATTTTTAAAACCCATGAAGAAAACCTATGTTAGGATATCAGCAAACATAATGTACATTAAAGTACATCCTAAGCATATATTTTAATTAATATTTATGAGACCTTGCAATCTCTAATCAACATTTTAGCCACCTTTTAACCCTAATAAAATATGTTCTTCATTCGATTTACAATATATATATATATAACTGAAATAGGGAAGAGGACAAGTTGGACAACTCAACTGAAAGCATTTCAGTTGAGCCCAATTATGCTGCGTTAGTTGAAGTTCGGTTGTGGATGGATTAAATAGTGCTGTAAGGGCAGGATTAAATTATAATCCGGATTAATTAATTTGGTTAATTTTTTGTGCCAAATAATTTTTTGTGCCGGTACACTTGATTAGTGAGCTTAATCAGTAGTATCCGGGCCATTTGTATTGTCCAATACAATGTAATAAACATACCCTTATTTGACATGCCATTATATATATATATTTTTAAAAACCCCATAATTATCAATGTCACGTCGTTAAAAACTTGACAAATTAGATAATTTCACGACTTCTCTACAACAAAAATTATTTTTTCTCACACTTATTTAACTTATTTGGAGATTCAAGATATTTGTCCGGTAAGTTTTCAATAATTTGTCTTTGCATATATTAAATAACATTGTATTTTATTATTATTTCTTTTAAGTTCTTTGCTTTTTATTTTTGTTATGTTATCATTTAAAAAAGAGATAACGTAAATAACATCCTGACTTTTGTTGAAAAGCTAAATCAAACTCTTTTATTTGAACAATCGGTAAAAAACATTTAAATTATATAAATATTAAATTCAAACATAAAGTACAATTAGGAAAAGATATAAAACGATTAGAATTTTTTTTCCTTTTATATTTTTAATATATATATTTTAAAAATAATTATATAAATATTGGATCAACTGGAATGGGTTGAGGAACAGTGGTTTGACACAAAACCGACACCAATCGGGTCAACAACCTTTAACCTATACCCGACACAAACCTCGTTTTAAGTGCTCCAAACCCGCCTTAACCCCCATGGTTTGGGGGGCCAATCGGGGATGGAACCTGTCACAGGGTAAATATCTCGCATGAAACACATCCTGTGCGGCGCCCAACCCGTTGGGCCAGCCTTCACCTTCAGTGCCTATTTCTCAAGACTGATTGGTTTCGCCCTGCCTTGGGCTCATCAGGGAAGCGGCTCCAGCCCCCAATCGGTTTGTGCATACACTACACTCCCCTTCTTTCCCTTCCCAGCCATGCCCGAAGTTAGGGGTGTGACAAACTTCCCCCCTTTGAAATATTGCACGCCCTCGTGCAAGCGCACCTTCGGTAACGTCTCTTCCCAAGACAACGCACATCCAACTCCTACCCCCTGCCTACTTGCTCCAACAAGCGCTTGGCGAGCGCGCGTATCCCCTGCCTGCTTGGGCAGACCTCCAAGTGCTTAGCGAATGCATGCACGTAATTGAAGATGTGCGATCAGCTCTGATACCAAATGTCACAGGGTAAATATCTCGCATGAAACACATCTTGTGCGGCACCCAACCCGTTGGGCCAGCCTTCACCTTCAGTGCCTATTTCTCGAGACTGACTGGTTTCGCCCTGCCTTGGGCTCATCAGGGAAGCGGCTCCAGCCCCCAATCGGTTTGTGCATACACTGCACTCCCCTTCTTTCCCTTCCCAGCCATGCCCAAAGTTAGGGGTGTGACAGAACCCAACCTAATTGAATTTTAAAATGAACCCAACCCAATAACTGAGTTGGGTTGGGTTGGTGCCTAAGTGAGAGAGTACACAAGCCCAGTCCAAACCTTTTTATACAGATTCAATAGACTAATCCTCCATTTTGCCACCTAGAGTTTTTCTTCACGCAGAAAGTCTCCGTAAAGCAGTGCAGCAAAGCAGGTAGTTGAGTTCCTACTAAGTGCAGTTAAAGGGGAAAGCGCTTCTTTTAGGTAGCGGTATGCATTATCTTTATAGTGTAATAAGCTGTAAAGCACGGACACTCCAAAAATAGGCTGAGGTGTGTGCCAGACACGTGTCCGTGTCGGACACGGCCGGATACGTGTCCGACACGCGTTTTGCCGTGTCAATTGACTTTTTCAATGGTCAATGAGGTGGACACGTGAGGGACATGGCAGGGGCATTTTCGCAAATATTTTTTTGAAAAACGGGGTCAAATTATGATTATTTTTTATAAATAGGGGTCAAATCCAAAATTTCCAAAATTATAATTTTAGGGTATCAACGTCCTACAGCCGTTTGAACAAATCAGAAAAACACTAAAAGTCTAAAACAGAGAGAAGAGGATTAGAGGAGAGAAGAGAAGAAAAGAGGAAGAAGGAACGACGCTGACGCTGACGCTGACGCCGACTGACGCGGACGCGGACGCCGACGACGAACGCCGACGAGAGGAACCGACGCCGACCCTAGTTCTCTACTTCTCTGTCTTCAAGTCTTCAATAGGTATTTTAGTTTAATATACCTAAAATATGGATTCAAGTCTTCAAGTCTTCAACACGCATCTTCTTGATTTTTCTCTGATCTTTTCACTGGTGTTTTAGACTTTTATGCTATGTTTGGTAGGGAGGAAAAGGGAGAGGAAAGAAAGGGGTGGAGGGAAAAGTGGAGGGAAAAGGGAAAAGTGTGTGTTTGGTATGGAGGGAAAAATGGAGGGAAAAGAAAAGTGGAAGGAAAAGTGGAGAGAAAAATGGGTGTGGGGCCCACCATTTTCTTTCCTCCCAAAAGTGGGAGGAAATGGGAGGGAAAGAAAAGGGAAAAAAAGAAATGGGGGCCACCATTTAGAAAATTACAATTTAAACCAAAAAAATTTAATATATAAAATATAATACAAGGGTAAAATAGTAAAATTGATAAAATGATCTTTTCTTTCCTTTCTGTTTACCAAACAACACGAGGGAAAATCATTTTTCCTTTCCTTCTTTTTCCTTCCCTCATGTTTTCTATCCCTTCAAATCTTTCCATCCTTCCTATTTTCTTTCCGCCCTACCAAACGTAGCATTAGTTTAATATGGATTCTCAAGATCACTGTTATTGTCTTTTACAATTGACTTATGTTTTGCTTCAAATTTATATATGAAATGAGTCCAAGTATTGAAGAGTGCATGTGTTTGTAACATTTATGATTTATGTAGTTTAATTGAGGTTCACTGATTGGTTAAGATTACAATGGTTAGATAACTTAGATATCATGTATTCATGTAACATTTGTACTATAAAGTGTAAACTGTCAAATTACAATGGTCTATTGGTTAAGCTTTGCAATTATTAGCTGTTGACGTTGCTCAAAATTTATTTAGTTTGACGTATGCTGTTGAAATTTAATGTCATTGAATTCTAGAAACTTGTTGCTTGTGTTTTATTGAATCATCTTTTTATATATTATTATTTTCAAATATAAAAATATATTATTTTAATTGCCTTGTCCGTGTCCTAGTTTTTGGAGATTTGCCATGTCCCCGTGTCATGTCGCCGTGTCCGTGTCCGTGTCCGTGCAACATAGGTAATAAGTAATGAAAGGCAGTCAAAGTGTTCATCGACAGCACTGAAGAAGAAGGAATTGAATCGATTGGATTGATCGAGCGGCATGGCACCAACATCAGCACCCGGATTAACCACTAAGAACCCCACTGCGTAAGGGACTTGAATAAGAATATCATTATCATTCAAACCTTCCAAAACCCCATAACAAACATCCATGGACACCACCAAAATACCTCCAAATCCCAACAAAAAAAGAAAAACCAATAAAAACCCAGAAACCACCTTCCTCATAAACCTCCAATCCTGCACCAAATCGAAAGACCTCCAAACTGCTATCTCCTTGTTCGAATCCGCTCTCTCTCAAAATCTCCGCCTATCTCTCCACCATTTCAATGCTCTTCTCTACCTCTGTTCCAACTTTGCAACCGACCCATCAGCTAAAGACTCGGCAATCGATTATGGTTTTCGTGTATTCAGTCACATGCTGTCAAATAAAGCCATCCCAAATGAGGCCTCTGTTACGTCTATTGTTAGGCTGGCCTCAGCAAAGAAGGATGGTGATTACGCTTTTGAGTTGATTAAGAAAATGAATAAAGATTATAATCTTGTTCCTCGGTTGAGGACGTATGATCCGGCATTGCTGTGTTTCTGTGAAAATTTGGAGGCTGAGAAGGCCTATGAAGTAGAAGAACATATGGGTTCTATGGGGGTTAGATTAGAAGAGCAGGAGATTGTGGCTTTGCTCAAAGTGAGCTCGGAGAGCGGAAGAGGAGAGAGAGTTTATGAGTACTTGCAGAAGCTGAGGAATAGTGTGAGGTGTGTGAGTGAAGGGACAGCGAAAGCTATTGAGGATTGGTTTCGCGGAGAGAAGGCTACTGAGGTTAAAGGGGTGAGTTTTGATGAGGGTTTGGTTAAAGAAGCAGTTTTAAAGAATGGAGGGGGGTGGCATGGATTGGGGTGGATTGGGGATGGCAAGTGGGTTTCAAAGAGAGGGAGTTTGGATGAGAATGGAAAATGCTGCTGTTGTGGACATCAGTTGGTTAGTGTCGATATTGATGATGTGGAAACTGAGAAATTTGCAGAGTCCATAGCTGGATTGGCCATGGAAAGGGAGGTCAAGGCAAATTTTAGTGAGTTTCAGGTCAGTAGTTTCTTTTCCCCTTGGATTAGTTCAATTTGACTATCTTTTAAGAATTTAATTAGATTATTAATAGTTTAATAGCATATTGTTATGTTGAGCTGTTTGGTATAGTTAGGATATCTTAAAAATAGAGGGAAAGAAATACAGAACAGAGTATTGAGTATTGGTGATTGACATTCACATTGGTTCACTACATTGATTTTGGTTCTGTTGTTGGCTTATAGTTGTATGTCTCGATACTAAATATGATAATTTTAGTGCTTGATTAGTTTAATACTTTATCGGTTTATTTTGATGTCATATTAGAATTTTATTTCTAGCTGTGGATGTGTGGATTCTTACTGGAGGAAATAATGTTTTCCAACCTCTAATAGCTCATCAGGGCTTGATCTTTCATGTTAGGGTCTTATTCTATCAGGCCTCGTACTCTTGAACATATTTTCCTTTGATCGACTCTGTTGCATTTATGGATTATGTTTTGAATACATGCAGACTAACTACAATTTCACTTTTGAAAGCATGATTCTTCCTTAAAATAAAGGGATAACAAAAATGAAATAAAGAAAAATGTGTCCTTATGCATTTCATTTGAAATGAGTTAATATTCATATTAGGCATGTTTGTTTCTCCCTTTAACAGCAGGAAAGGGATATAGGAATGAGTCCTGATTTCCATGAAGCATGTTCAATTTGCTGAACCATATAGAAAGTTTTGCTAGACCAATGATTTCCAAGTTTTGAAAAATTACTTCTTATCAACTGGTGGACTAATGTCCTTTTTTTGTTTGTTCCTTTCTCCAATGAGAAAAATGTTTCATGGTAAATTGGAATTTTGCATATGCTTATTTTTCTTCTCATTTACTATTTTTTTTTAAAAACTTGTTGGCACTCTTCAATTCCTTTTCCTTACTATGCCTTTTTCTTTCGCTTTTCTCTTTAAAGGATTGGTTGGAGCAACATGCTGATTATGAAGCTATAGTGGATGGAGCAAATATTGGGCTCTACCAACAGAATTTTGCAGAGGGAGGGTTTAGCATTCCTCAGGTTGTACGACTTAAGTTTGGGGTTTGCGTCCTTTTGTTATATATTTGGCTTGGCTCTTTGCAAATTATTGTTTGTTTAACTTATTATATTTATTTTCTGAATATTGCAATAGAGCAGCTTGATGCTGTTGTGAAAGAACTGTATACTAGAAATGGAAATAAATGGCCGCTCATCATCTTGCACAATAAACGTCTACGATCACTTTTGGAGAATCCTTCCCATCGAAAGCTGGTTCAGGAGTGGATGGATAAAGGTGTTCTATATATGACACCACATGGTTCAAATGATGACTGGTATGCTGATTCATTCTTTCATTTGTGGCTGAAATACTTGTTTCATGTGACACTTTTCTTCTTCCTAATCAATGTGATTACTCATGGTTTCTGCTTCCAAACTGTTGATGAACACTTATCCTGTTCAGTATGAGTGAGTTTTCAATGTCCCTACGGCTAAATGTACGAAGCTGTAGTGCTCCACTTCTCCAGTAGTTCATGAGTTTTGTCACAAAATCATTAACAGTTACCTGAAAAAATATTGATAAGTTCTGCTTCATTTCAGGTATTGGCTCTATGCTGCTGTAAAACTCAGATGTTTGCTTGCGACGAATGATGAAATGCGGGATCACATTTTTGAACTCTTAGGAACCAACTTTTTTCTGAAGTGGAAAGAGAGGCATCAAGTATGAGCTGCCTAGAGTCTTATTTTCTATATATTTAGTGTAGTTCTCATCTGTATTTTTCTGGTTATCTTAATTTCTTCTCACACATGGAAAAAGGTGCATATGCCAATATTTGAGAATTTATTATGTTTTTCATCTTAAATCCTGTATATATTTTGTCTTGAAGGAGATAGTTGATTAGATCTCTTGCCTTAGAGCTAAGGGTGTAGTGATCAATCTCCTTATCTTGGAGGAAATAGAGTTAATTTGAATTTGTGAATGGGCATGGGTAGGGCGGGGTTGTGATATCACACACTCACTGACTCACACACACATCTAAAGCTCTTAATGATAATGATGCACTTGTTTGATGCTGCTTGAAGCTCACCCATTGTCTGAGCAAGACTCCTTTTGGCAAGGGGCAAAGCAAGGACATAAGTGGTTTTTGACATTGTTTTTCATTATTATCACGGGGTTAACCTTTTTTTTTTTTTTTTTTTTTTAATTCCCGTTGACAAAGATTTAAAGTGTTTACTGAACATCAGCCTCCATTTTGTTTTTAGGTCATCTAGTCATGCTTTTGCAGACAAGTTTTCAAGTGTTTTACATTGTGGATTAGTTTTTACTATTTGATGAGGCTATTAGCGAAATATTTATTCCATTTTGAATTTTATTATGACTTTTCATTTCAAATAGGTGTGCTTATTGTCATGATTATACATGAAATTTGTGTGTAATATTGATCCAAAATATTTCTTTTTATTAAGCAATACTCTTGTTTCTTATACAGGTTCGATATACTTTCGTCAAATGTAATCTGAAACTTCAACTGCCACCGCCATATTCTTCTGTAATACAGGTATCATTAATTTTTCTGTTGTTATGAATTAATATATTAGCATATTCTGCTCATGGTTGCAACAGTTACTTTGCTCTACCCCAATAGAATAATCTATTAGGTTAGGGCTTTTGCTGTGAAGTAAGAGATTTAGGGATTGCTCCTTCTAACACCAACTTCGGAGGACCCAATTTTAATTTTTGTTTGTGCATAAGGAGTGTTGTAAGAAAAGAACATTGCTTTTTTATATAGAAAACTTGACAGTTTGAATGAATTGATAGAATAGTCAAGATTTCAAATCCGTCATATTGTATTGTAGAGCACCTTAAAAAATGTCTCCTAAATCACGCAAATGCTTTCTGATGATTTATGTTACTAATGATCGATTTAGTTTCTAAGGTTTTGCCCTTTAACCTTGCCATTGGAAAATGTAATTTCTTATTTGACAGTGTTTTGAACTCGACCCTTCACTGCAATATTATTGAATGTTTCTTCCCTAGAGATTTACATTCCCATTACATGTCTGTATAGAATGCTGAGTTCTTGTCTCTGTTTCAGGAATCAGAAAAGGGATCGTGGCATGTGCCCATATCAATCAACAATGACGAATCTTCACAAACTTGGCTCTGCATTACCAGGTCAACTGTCGTTGAATCTTGTGATAAAGCTAAAGCCTTGGAAAATACGGAAACATCTGAGAATGGCCATGGTCTCTGCTGGAACGATGAAACATTGAATTCATGCAACTCCTGAGGGTTTTAAAAGAAACAAGAATGATTAGAGCAGCCCAGATTCCTTGTACGCAGGCAATAAAGGAAAGAGGAGATGACACATCTCCTTCCTAGCTGCATCTTAACATAAACATGGCAAGCAGCAGGGGCGCGAGGTAAGCCCCTAGGAAATTATAAAATAAACATTGCTATAATAATTTAACTTCGGCTTTTCCATCCACATGCATGTGATGCAATTATTTGAGTGTAGTAATCAGATTTATCTCCTTTTCATTGTATTTTGGGCTGGTTTTGTTTACTTTATCATAAGCTCATTTTAATTATTTCCGTTCTCCTTTGGGAGAAAAGAACAGAAATAATTAGAAAAATAAAAATAAAATACTTGTATGTTTATATGATCATCAAACTTATGCAATTAAGTAAAACAGGTTCATTACTTTTGTACCTGGAAAATGTGATCTAGCAGAAACTGGAGGTTGGTAGGCAAAAGATCATCGTAACCACCACCTTCACCTTCACATTACTTCTTCTCCATACTCTCTTCCTCTATCAACTCTCTACTTATTTGCTTTCTCGCAGACTTCTTAATGATCACTGAGATACTAAGTAGATAAAGACAAGAAAAGTGTCCACATAAAGGGAGAAAATTCTGCTAAAATAGTGAACATACATATAATATATGAGAATATAGCTCACAAGGAAATTATATAGATGTTTTGTGAGCCCAATTACATAGATGTTTTGTGTAGATAACCAAATGGACCTCTCTCCAAAAGATGCTTTGTTACAATTATCAACTACAACATCCACTCTTTCTTATAATAAACAACCCTAGTTAAATCGTAAAATATGTGGGGACCTCTTCCCCTAAGGTGGGAGCTATATTCTGGACCATGCTTGTAATGGTTGATTCTGAATTTTTGATATGTCTCAATAGACTCCTAATACAATTGGAGTGAGATTTAAAAAACGAAAAGAAAAATTGTTGTACGATGTTCGGAATCTTGGTTTAGTGCAAGTTAACCATTTTTTTTATTATTATTTTGTTTTTGGGTATGTGTTTGAATTAATTTGAACTAACATTTTTAAAACCCATGAAGAAAACCTATGTTAGCCTGTTAGGATATCAGCAAACATAATGTACATTAAAGTACATCCAAAGCATATATTTTAATTAATATTTATGAGACCTAGCAATCTCTAATCAACATTTTAGCCACCTTTTAACCCTAATAAAATATATTTTTTTGAATATCTCTCTCTCTCTCTATGTTGGTTAGTTGGATTACACAATATCATCTCTCTCAAAAAAAGACAAGAAAAAGAAGAAAAAAAAATGACCAAGTAGAAGAAGAAACAATGTATAGGCTCAAGTTTTGTAAAGTGGTGCCTAGGGATTTTTCATTAATTATATATTATTTGATATCTCCAATTAATTAAAGTACATCAAACACTACTTTATATATATATATAAATTCTATTATCAGTTTGAACTGACAAAAGTTGTATTGGTTCCTTGCATGTGGGCCACTGGATTTAAATACTTTGACTTGACTGTATGCATTTGTCAGTCAAAGTATTTAAATCCAGTGGCCTATATACAAGGAACTGATAATAGAAAGACCGTATATATATATATATATGTTATTTTATGACATTATTGGGGATTCAATAATTTGGGCAATTTTTGTTTGTTTGTTTTATGAGAATTATATATATATATATATATATACAAGTACATCACATAATGTACCAAATGATGTATTTATTTATCATACCAACTTTTTTTTTCAAATAATAATTGAGGGGAAAAAATGTTAATAACAAATGGTTGGATGTTCTTTTTGCATGTGAACACAAGAAGAGAATAATTGCAACCAATTAAAATAAATAAATAAATAAAATAAAATAAAATAAAATAAAAATAAAAAAACTCAAATTCAATTAAATTAATCATTAAAACAGTAGGTGACCAGTAAGCATCACCTATTGTAACAAGTAACAACCCCAAAAAAGAAACTTGTCTGCAAAGACAAAGAGAGATATTTAATTGGTGATTAAAAAAAAAAAAAAAAGTTACTAATTTTTACTTTTGAAATCTGATACCGAGCAAGTAAAAAGTATGTCGAGGCCTGATAAAATCAACCGCTACAAGCACAGTCTAGAATGTAACTCCCATTATAAAAGAGAGGTCTCCCTACACCTTACGATTTAATGGACAAAGTTAAAACTCAAATCTCTATCACATAAAATGAAGGGGAAGCGTATAATGGCAAGCCACTAAGGGGTCGGAGGGGCCATCCCCTTCGGATCCAATTTCTGTTAACAAATATAGTTAAATGTATCTCATTTTTACCATAAATTTATGTATATTTGCATTTTCTTTCAAATTTTCTGTCATAGCCCCTTAAGTATCTCTAGCTCCTACTAGGGGAGAGTGGTTTTCCCAACAGTGGTTGTGGGATAATAATAAAAACAAGTTGCAAAAGAATAGAAGTTATTGTATTCAATACAAGTCTAGAGCTATGAGCCATGTGGGTTTGAATCCATAGGACCCATGTCTGGACCATTATGTATTTATGGCTCGATTTGCTTACTCTATGGAGCATTGGGTTCTGTTTTTCACTAGGCAGTAATTATGGGACCACCCATCTTCTATTCTTCTTCTTCTTCTTTATGTTTTCTCACCTACTATTTTACCATTCCAATAAGGTTGGTCTACGATGTCTAACATTCAAATTTCAAAGTTCAAAAGTCGTACTGATTTTTCTGAACCTATCAAGATCAAACATAAGCGGATAGGATGGTTACTCTCACAACCATGGGCGTAAACATTTTTTTTTTCTTCTGAAAAAGTAATTACACTAAAATAAAAGATTTTGGGGGTTAAATTCAAAATGCGATAAAACTTAGTGGTAAATGTATATATATTTTTTTAAAGAGTTAAAAAAACTGAGGGAAACAATACCAGGAATATGTCTCTATAGTTTTTTTTTTAATGATAAATGTGTGAATCGAACCCCATTATAAATACGAGATGAGTTTATTAAATTATGTTAATATTTTGATATTAATATACCATATAGTTGAAGTCGATCTTATGACTTTCCCATTATTGTAATGAAACCAAGAGCAAGCATGCATTTTGTATGCATGTTAATATACAATGGGTTCAATATAAAAATAATTTTTTATACGAATTTAAACTTAAATCTCTTCTTTAATTGTCTCAATCACTATAATAATTGACAAATTTTCAAAACATTACATACAAAATAAAATTTTATTAGACATCCCTTCCCGTGCAAGCATTATTTACATACATAAAGAGCAATAAATAATAAGAAAATGAGATGTTGAGTAAACAAGTTGATTTTGGAAAAACTTTGAAAGCAAACAATTAAACAAATGGACCCTATTGAAGTCATATTCATGCCAAATCATATGTCATGTATGTGTTTGCTTTTGTCATTTAAAAAAATTAAAATTAAATAATTAAAATTTTAATTAGTGATAGAGATGGTACTCTTCTTCTGACAATCTCTGCCATGCAAAAGAAATTTCAACTATTTTTTATTTATTTATGTGAGGATAAAAAAAAATTTTTAAAAAAATGAAAAAAATGAAAAGCAACAAAAACAAACACTTTCATCTCCCCCACCACCATTAATTGCATGAAAAAAGGTTGAGATTTTAGTTGGATCCATGTTCTTGCTAGTTGCTACCACATCTAGCATTCCAATTCTATTTTTGTACGATTTCCTAATTTAATTTGCCTGTAAAATGCTCTCATTAAGTCTATTAATGTCGTGATCGGTTCGATCGGACATTTATGATTGGTATATATATAACTGACTCTATTTTGTACTGTGTTGCAAAAGTCCCTGACTAGGCGCCGCTTAGTCCCTAGTCGGCGGTCCGCCGCCCCACTAGGTGGTTTACTATCTAGTTGGCCTAGTCGGTCAAAGTTAATGACTAGTCGTTGTTGATCGACTAGGTTGACTTTTTGGAATTTAATTGAATTTGTTATATTTTGTTTAGTTGTTTATGGATTTTGATTCTCAATATTGTGTTTTTTGGAATTTTATTTTCAATTTGAGGTTTAATATATGGAATAGTATGAACATTTACTAAATTACAATAAAAAAAATAATTGACCGAACGTTGGCCAGTCGCCAGTCGACTTCCGACCAGTCACCTAATCTCTGACTAGACAAACTAGGCACTAGGCAGGGGTCACCGCCCGACTAGCGCCTAACGCTTTCTGCAACATTGATTTTGTACATAAACTAATTAATTAATAACTAGAAGATTAAAAAAAAAAAAAAAAAAAAAAAAAAATCGAAAATGTGTGTACGAGTTAGTTTAACTAGCAAAATGCCAAAATCTTTTATTGTCCTATAAGAAGTCTTGAGTTCAAATTTTGCCTACCCAATAGTGATGAGAATTTTGGTTTGTATATGTGTATTTATTGTGAGTTCTTAAATAAGTTTAAGGTGAAACTTTTAATCAATAGTTTTAAAAGTTTTTTTTAATGAATTTCAATCATTTTTTTGAAGAAGGAATCATTCAAATTCATAAAGTCAAAAGGAAAATTATCCACAGAAAATAAAAATCCAAACAATATTTTGCCATCATTATGGTTAATTATTAAAAAAAAAAAAAAAACTACCTATGAGATCAAGTGAAATTATATATTGGTGAGATTAATACAGTAAATTAATCATTAGCTAACAAAGGGGAAAACTTAGAATTTTTGTTTTTAAAAGATTGAAAGCAATTAAAAAAAAAAAAAATCCAAGATATTTCAATTCAATTTTTTACACATCATACCAAAGTTAGATCAATAAAGTTAAACTCTCAAATTTTGTACGTACACCGACAACAAGATTCAAAAGATATTTCAATGTAAATTTGTGAAATGTAAGATTATACGATTACTAGTAAAATAAAACGAGGTATTATTGATCAGAAGTGAAAATTACATCACTTATGTGATAGTGATAGTGAAAATTGTTATAGATTTATGAAATTCATGATGTTGAGAGGGACAACACATAAATTCTACTATAGATGTACAAATTAAATTTGATTTCAATTGTACATATATGTAAGGTAAATCCAAAGAATTTGAATCAGAAAATCTTATAGTTACCATTGCCATTTCCTAGAGATTGTAAACTTTGTTTTTTGCAATCTTGTTTTGAGTTTTTTGTGGCATTTTTTTTTTCTCATAAAAAGCAATTTTGTACAAAGCAATAAGCAGGACCCCCAGTTGCAGTGGCATTGGCAGCATTATTGTGGCTGACAAATACTATAAGATAAAATCTAAATAGACTTTTTTTGAAAAATAAAACATATGTTTTTATTTCTTATTGTGATTATAATTTGTGGGCAATCCTAAAAACCCTAGATGGGTTATTATTCAAAGGTTGACACATTTTTTTTCAACATTTATTGCACTATTTTCATTGTTATTATTAATGGGTCATTCTTGATTTATGTCTTTATTTTTAATTAGTTAAAAAATAATTAGTATATAAATGAAATTTTGTGTCAAATTAAGTTGATTTGAAAAGCTGCCAACATGGGTGTAGACGTGTAGTTAAGTTGGTAGATAGACGAGTTTGGGGCTTAGACAAATAATTTTCAGATCAGTGGTTCGAATCCTACCAATAACAGAAGCTTTCAAAAATAAAAAATAAAAAAAATCTGGTCCCGAATTAAATATCTCAATTTTTTAATTCGGGACCAGATTTGAAAAAAAAAGAAAAAAAGAAGCCTTTTAACATGATTATTAAATATCTCTAACAATCTATCAATCTTTCTATATATCATAATCAACAATATGTCCGGACATCCACTCACATATTTACGATCATGTGTTATGTCATCCTAAAACACTAAAATTCAAAGAAATTATAAATAACGACAATATTTTTAAGAAATCGATTTTAAAAACATCATTGAATATCTACAATATTTTGAAAATATTGGTGATATTTCAATTTTTTTAATTGAAATTTAAAAAAATTTGATATCTAAACTATTTTCTATATATTATTATTATTACTATGAAAAAAAAAAATAACTCTGAAATTTTTACTATATATTATTTTTCACTTCTCAAAACTAATACAAATATATGTTGCTGTCTGTATTGAAGTCTAAACTCTGAACTGTGAACTGTGAACATGTTAGGTTGTGAACAGATATTGTACAGTGTACTATATATCTACTTTATTATTATTATTATTATTATTATTATTATTATTATTATTCTGATTTGTGAAAGTGATTGAAGACCTTTCCCTATTTAATACATTCTTAATCTTAATCTTTATCTTAATCTTACCTTTAATTTACTTGTTTTTGCTTCTGTCATGTCTTTGAAACTTCTGACCCCATCTCTGCCATTTCCATTTTTAACATTTTGTGTAAAAAAAAAAAAAAAAAAAAAAAAAAAAAAAAAAACTTATCAATTGGCTAGTCTGATACAATATCACTCACACCACATCAATAACACATCATGTTTTTCCTTATCACAAAAAGGAAAATTGTGTCATCATGATACCATTTGTTGTTGAAGAAGCACTATGGTAGTCCTTAGATGTACCAGATCATTTGAAAAAAAAAGATTCAAATGAAATACAAGTATATATACAACATCTATAATAAAATAAAGAGCATTTATTATTATTATTATTTTTTCTCCCTAACGTTTGAGTTAACATCGTTTTACATCATCGGTTTTCACAATTACCCAATTTCCCCGTCGTTAGAGAACCGTTAAAAAGCTAATTTAACTCATTTGAAAATCGAAAACGGTTAAAAAGCTAATTTAACTCGTCTGAAAATCAAGAGGGTAAAATGATATTAACTAAAACTCAAGGGGGAAAATAATAATTAACCTAAAATAAATTAGATTAGTTAACACTTTCGAAACATTTACCATGTCATCTTAATTATTTTTTACTTAGTTGCAGTAACTAAGTGATGTAGTAATATCATTATACTAACTAACCATTGACATAAATGTTACAACAATAGTTGAAATTACTAAAGAACTTGTGACCAATTTCAAATAAATGAGTGGAATACGTTCATATTTTAACTAAACGGTAACGGAAAAAAAACAAATTTAGGGTTGAATATTATCTACAAAGGAAGGAGAAGGAAGGTGGGGTATGTGTTTGAGAGAGGGGACCATGAACAATTAATGAAATAATGGTGTTTTTGCCTTCACATGTCTCATCATTTTGCTTGCAAACAAACACCATTAACAAAAAGGCAAAAAATCAAATCATATATCCTCATCAACCATATATTTGCTTCTCTTATCTTCTCTCTCTCTAGATCTCTCTTTCTTTCTCTCTCTATCTATCTATCTATATATCTATCTATGTGTAATGTGTTAGATTCCTAAACAAAAGACCCCACACTTCATTCTTCACCACCATTAACTATTACAATATATTACAACCAACCACTTACCCATCCATCAAAATCTTTGCTTTTGGGTCCACTACTTAAACTTGTCATTATCTTCATAGAAATTAATCTTGATTATTTGCATGGTTGATTATTAATTAATTTCCAACCGTGTGATCCTAATTTTAAATATATTACATTGATCTCTTATATTTAAATATTTATATAATATTTATAATATATCATTCATAATGTTTGGAGGGTTTTGGCTATGTTTTCATATTTCCAATTTTCCACTAATATTTCTATAAATCCAAACCTTTGATATTTTTACTGAAACGATATTTATTCTTTACTTATATGTAACTTAGTTATATACAATTTCCCATCAAATTAAAAAAAAAAAAAAAAAAAAAAAAAAAAAAAAAAAAAAAAAAAAAACTAATTCTCCATTAGTTTTATTAATCAAAATTTGAGTAGATTACAGTCGGTTTCCACCGACCTTGAAATTCATCATAACTTTCTTTTAAAATTCTAAAAAGTAATGGTAAACTTTTCAAGAAACGTCAAATATTTTGTCTAAGAATTCACTAGAAATCTATTATTGACTTATTGTACATGAAATATTTATAAGTTTGTTTTTATTTTTCTATACATTTATTTCAAATATATAGATACCAATTAAAGGATTGATAGAGAAATAAAACTTTCTTGTAATTTACATGAAATATTCTTGTGGGGTCTCTTGAAATTTGGACATTTTCATTTGTGAATAATATGTTCTTGATAATAGGTTTTAATTAGACAATTATAATGATAAATTATTGTAATGTATTGTCTTCTTGACTTTTTCATCAGACGGTGGAAATTAATTTGTCATTAATTACGGGTTAATGACTGATTAGTGGGACGGTGTGACCCAATTGAAATCTGGTTGGTTCCCGTTTGAACTGCCAACGTGTCCGTTTTTTTATCGTCTTTCGTGAGGTCCTGGGGGTGTTCTAGTAATTTCAACACCATACGGCAGCGTTTTTGGCTGGTGGTGCTGATGATGAGAGAATTCTTAAACATAACAAGATTTGTATTTACACTTGTTTCAATTTATTTGAAAATGATGTTTCAATTACTTTAATTATTGTTTACTAATAATCTAGTCATCTTTAATCTTCAATTTTGCGTTATCAATCATAAATAGTTTCAAATTCAGAAAAAAAATTGTTGTATAGTTGGTTGTTTTTTAATATATATAAAAATAAATAAAAAATGCTGATACCGAACGGATTAGGGGACTGCTGAAATCTATTGAGATCAAGCACTACATGTACGGCTCGGATGTCTACTCTAAACAAATCGGAGAGAAAATTCTTCATACATATTTACAAAATACATATGGTGAGACTCGTCTCTCACCACAAAGGTGGAACATTTTAGCTAAGAAGTAATGTGCACAATTGTTTTCTTATGCACCTCCAGTTATTTAGCTCGGATAATTATATGTTTTCGAAGTTTGATAGAAATCTCTTTTTTTTTTAATTAAAAAAAATATATCATTAATATCGGATTAAGGATCTACCGGAACCTATTAAAATAACCCAAATACTTTTTTCACAACATTTTATAGGGGTATTCTCACAACGTAAATGAGAGATCTTCTCACACTTGCTATTTTATGTATGTGAATCTCGCTCAATTAATTTGTAATCTTGTTTTTATAATCACAAGCTCTCATTACATTTTTTTTTTTTCAAAAATTAATCTCTATTCTTTCTATCAAATTTGAAAATATAATCTAAATCTACTCTCACTAGATTTAAAACAAAGAAAAATAAAATAAAATGCAATGTTAAACCTCACACAATTAAAAGTCACATTATTTAAATACCACCTAACAATGACCCGATCATAAATGACGCTTATTCAACGTATCAATTTCCCGAGTTAATTAAAAGTCAATTGATCTAAATATTGTTTATGTAACTAACAAACGTGGTGGGGGGTATGTATATAAATCCGAAACCTAAATTCTCATCATCATCAACACATGATAATGAATCATGATGCAGCAGCCAGCTTTAGCAGCTTTTTGATGATAAAAATGGAGGGGATGTCAACGCTCATCACATGGCCACAATAGCTTGTTGTAATTGATCAAAATCTCTGATGATGATGATCATTATTGATATGAAAAAAAATATGGAATCCATCTTGGCCGTTGATCGATGCATAGATTGGATGATATATATGGATCCTCCACTCATTCTCACATCACATGCTAAATATGTATATATGATATGACATCACTAGCCTTTTGGTAGGACACAATTTCTCATTATGTATATATTGGGTCAACCTCACCCACTTTTTATTATGTGTAAATCAATTAAGTTCATTGATCACCACCACCCACCACTTTTTTCTTTTTATTGGAATGAGATGAAATCATCAAGAATCTATAATGCATCATATGATGATGATGATGATCATCATCATCAAGTTCCAAGGTTCATGGATCCGATGGCCAAGATTCTTTCATCACCAATATTATTTTTTTGTTCCTTTTTGTAGATCCTCTAATGTATGTAGTCATCCCCGCTTCTTTGAAGTAAACTAGATGAAATGTACCGTTGAGTAATCCATCCGGTTATCGAAACTCTTCCTAAAGAGTGATTTACTTTATTTCAAAATTTTAAAACCTAAAAGTGAATTAAGGTCTAAACAATAATATTAATCTTTTAACACATTCGATATATATGTTGGATACGAGCTTGTCAAAATCAACTAAAGAAATTAAAAACAGATTCCGACAAAAGATCGATCTATTAATATAATCACGAGAGAAGACTCGAACCCAAAAATGTTAAATATTCAACTTTCAACTTTCGGTGAGAGCACCTATTAACTTTTTTTCTTAAAAGAATAACTAGTCAGAACTAGATACAATAAATTCATTCTTGATTATTCACCCAATTACAAGTTCCCATGCATGTATAGTAAAAATTGAGTCCATTTTTATTCACCCCCTTGAAGAGGGGTGAACATTATCTCATCTTAAAAATATAATATGTGTCTATTGGGGGGTAAAATGGTCTAAAAAATTAAAGGAATTGGACAAATTTACCCCCTCCATGAACACATGTCATGTTTTTGGGAGGGGAGGTGAGCAAAAGTAAACCCGTAAAAATTTGCTTTGATATTTTTTTTTCCTCTCTTTTTCAAAATTACCCTATTTATTATTTTATTTATATTTACTAAAATTCCCTGTACGCTTCAAGTCTCTCTATGTACCGTCAACATCAACTTATGCTTATGTTAAGAAATACTAAAAACCCAATCAAAGAATCAAATAACACAAAAAACAAAAGAAAAAAAAAAGACAAGGAATACTTAATGTCTTTTATTTGTGCTCGATCACAATTTAAATTTTCTCTTTTAGGCCCCGTTGAAATAAGATTTTACTTGGTTCAACATGAACCTACATTCACGAGCACACATTTTACTATTAAATCGTTGTTTATAATATGAAGTAAACTCTTTCACAAATCACAATTCAGCTCTCTATATTGTTTCTCTCTATTGTTTCTCTCTTTCATAATCTAAAACCCTAGAACTACAAAAGTATATACAATAAAACCCGAGTTGAAATTTCCTCAATAAAACAAGTGTCTTCTCCGGACAATATTCAGATGTAGTGCAATAGTACGAATTCAAACTTCACAACCCAAACTTAATCAATAACCCACATGTATTGCACTGATTTTAATACATTAAACAGAAGAGAAAACTCTTGTACGTGTGTGTATATACACATGTGCAAACCTCCAAACACAAATTTCATACGGGATCATTAATCGTTACATATGATAATCAGTTTGTATTATTGTTATTCTTTATATGGTGCGAAAATATCGTATTTGTGTAGGATCGATCATACAACATTGTATAACATGTACTGGTACAATTTTTAACAATCGAATCCCGCACGAAAAAACGGATGGTATTTCCGTACGATAATTTATCGTATATGAACATGATAATATATATAATTATATATTTCTTTATCTTCATTATGAGTAGGGTCAGTTTCCTCTGAAACTCTCACTCTCTCCTCTCCTCTCCTCTCAGAGAAACTTCCCCACCTCTCTCACCCACTTCTACGCTCCATCTTAAATACCATCTCTTTCTCTCCTTTTTTCTCTATTGTTTTTTTCGCAGGACCCAAAAAAAAAAATGGATAGTCCGAGGACCCATGAACCCGCAACTTTCTCTGCCAGAAGAAGAAGCAGCAGCGACTCCAACTCACCCGAGTTCGAGTTCTGGATGGTCCGAAACCCGTCTTTTCCACAACCCAATCTCCTCTCCGCTGACGAGCTCTTCGTCGACGGCGTCCTCCTCCCTCTCCATCTCCTCTCCCATCACCCACCCGACCCGAACCCAGATCCTGAACCTCCAAAGAGTACTACTACTGAACAACAACCTGAACCTGACCTAGAATCCGAAGCCGGACCGGGACCCGAGTTGTCTCACGTAACGGCTGAATCGGGTAATGGGTCGACGTCGTCGAAGCGGTGGACGGACATTTTCAAGAAAGGTGACAAGAAATCTGCAGCGAAAATCGCAGAAGAGAAAGATAGAGACAGAGAAAAAGAGAAGGAGAAGAAGAGAGAGAAGAAGAGTCAAACCGGAGGAGCGAGTTCAGCGGCCGAGTTGAATATCAATATATGGCCTTTTTCGAGGAGTAGATCCGCCGGAAATAGCATGACCCGACCCAGATTAGCATCAGGAGCTCCGGGGACCCGAAAGGTCAGCAGCGCACCCTGTTCACGGAGCAATTCCGCCGGCGAGTCCAAGTCGAGGAAGTGGCCGAGCAGTCCGGGTCGTCCCGGTGTCCATCTTGGTCGGAGCAGCCCCATTTGGCAAGTCAAACGCGGCGGCGAGAAAGTCGTCGTCAAAAGAGAAGTCAACGAAACTCGCGGTGGCAAAAGTAGTACGAAGCCAGTCGGCAACGGTAACAGTACTGGTACCGGTGCCGGCGGCGGCGGTAAGGTAAGAGTTTTGAATTTGAATGTTAACGTACCAATGTGTATTGGGTACCGGCCCCATTTGGGTTGTAGAAGCGACGAAAACAGTGCTATTGGAGTTGATGGAGTTGGCAATAACAAGCCCGGCAACGGTACCGGAAACAGCAACAACGGTAACGTTACAAGTACTGGAAATCTCTTCAATCTGAGAAGCCTCTTCACTAAAAAGGTTTATTGAGTTTGTATTAAATATTATTAGTGATATATAATTATTGTTAATTAATTAATTAATTAACTCTCTGTCAATCCCATTGTTATTATTATTATTATTACAGTTTCCCAACCAGGTTTTATTTTTTTTGTTTTTGTTTTTTTGTTTTTTCTTCTCTGTGTAAACAAAAGGATTAGTTTGATAATCCTTCACATGTAATTATTAACATGAAAAGTAGCTTTGTATTTTTGGGTATTATAGAGGCATAATTTTTGTTTAAAAGTTCCTTCACTTTGTTGGTCTATCAATTTTTAATCCTCTCCAATTAAGAAAAATTTCATTGATATCCTTCAAGTTTGGTTGAAATACATATTGATTTCATTGTCTTCAAGTTCCACATTTTTTTTTAGATATTGGTGATATTTCTACCGAAATTTTCTTAAATTTTACAAAACTTAGAATAGAAAAATATTTCATAATGATATTTTTGTCCATCTTTTAAATTAAATGTATTTATCCGTAATTAGAACAAAATCAAAGAACCTTAATAAAATTTACCCTTTTATCATATCCCAATTTGACCCTTTGAAATTTTAATATCTAACTTCTCCTTTCTCACTATAGAATTGGTCAAAAATCAAAATCTTGCCACCCTTCTATTCTAAAGTAGCATATTCACTACTCTATTAATTAAGGTTGACGTAACAAGTAATTATTGTAATTCACCAATCACCAACCTACCGTAAATTTAAAAAAAAATTAAAAAAATTGAAAAGTGTTGTGCATCTCTACCGCCATCAAATGTAATGTTTCAGTTTGGAATCGCCGTTAATATTAAAAAAAATAAAAATTGTTGTACATCTCTCATTCCACATTTACGGTAGAGGTTCACGTCTTATCATGTCCAATTATCAATATACATGGGGACTTTTATTTTTTCCAATCTTTATAAGAGTAGATTTCTTCGGTTTATAGAAAAGATCTAAACTATCAGTAAATCCCGACAGATTCTCAACTTGTTTGATGCCAAAGTAAGGAGAAAAGAAAAGAAGGTAAAAGAGATATAAAAGCAATTATGAATTTCCTTTACCTTTAAAAGGCTTCAACCACTCAAAGTTTTTCCATATATGCTTTCCACTGAGACCGCCTGACTTCACTCCTGAAACAAACACAAACTCATTCTTTTAAAAAAAAAAAAAAAAGGGTACCCGAATGTCTTGTGTGCTGTCATGTTATTATTTTCAAATTATTCTTAATTTAATGTTATAAAGTTTACACTTTATTGATTAAACGCGTAAATGTTTGTAGTACATATAATATATATACATGTATCAAAAATATATATATATATATATATATATACATAGAAATTCTATTATCAGTTCGAACAGACAAAAGTTATATCAGTTCCTTGCATGTAGGCCACTGGATTTAAATACTTTGATTTGGCTGTATGCACTTGTTAGTCAAAGTATTTAAATCCAGTGGCCCATATACAAAGAACTGATATAACTTTTGTCAGTTCGAACTGATAATAGAAAGACTATATATACATATACAGTATATAATATACCAATTAAAGTGAATTATGTAGCTTGATTGACACATAATTATATAAAGTGGCCAACCAAAATTTAATTATCGGAATGTACAACACAGTTTAAGTATCAAAACAATAAATTTCAATGCTGTTGATAAACTTTTTCATACATTACGTCACAATTGTTAACCTAATGTTGGAATTACTGACTTGTTTTTATAAATGTACTTACAAACATATACACGTTAAAAGAAATTCTCTAACGATGAGTTTGTCCGGTGATATACCTCTCACGTTTGCACTACGAGGTCGTTTAAGAGAAATTTTATTTTTTAACTGTTGATAAACTTTATGGACTTATTTGAAATTCGAAATTTAAAAAGAATAATAATGATGACGTGGCAGCGTGGCAGCGTACCAGCATTTACGCGCACAAAAGGTGATGCTCTTGTGAGAAGTTGCAGATAGTTGTCTACAACGGTGGTGGTGATGGACGAACCGGCGAGTCGAACCGGACCACACCGGCGTCCTGGCAACAACGACAACCGTCAGAAACATGCCGTCGATGCCGGATTTCCATCCGGCGCAGCACGTGAAGAAGAGTTTAGCGACTCGGACAGCTGCGATTCTGTGAGTGAATCGTCGTCGTCGTCGACGCGGCTAGCCGATCTGTCGGCAAGTTTCCGGGTTTTCTCCGAGTCGCTACTGAGGAGAGAGCTGGCGGAGATGGAGATGATGAAATCGAGAGAGGCTCTGCGGTGCGAGGCGGAGAAACGGAGGATGGAGACGGAAGCCGAGTTGACTCAGATGCTGGTTCAGACTCAGTTGCAGATCGCGTCGTTCGTTGCCGGGAAGAGTACTACGAGTCGAAAGAGAAAACGCGTGGAAGAAGACGAGTCGACGTCACTCTCTCAAAGGCAAAACTCCTGAACTCACTCACTCACTCTTTTTTGTAGTTAACTCGTGACTCGGCCGAGTCTCGGACTATATTAACTCACTGAGTTGTTTATGTTTTTTACTTTGTTCTTTGAATTGCAGGCAACGAACTTTGCTGATGAGTCTTCTCCAATGCAACTTCATTCTCTAAAAGTCTCCACTGTATCACATATTTTACGAATTTGTGTATTTATATTTGGAATTATTTAAATTCGGTTATATATTTGAAAAATAGTTGAAATATAAGTCGTGATAACTAGCATTACTCGCTGTTTATATATTCAAAAACCATCTAATTATCGAACAGATTTCGATTCATCTGCGATATCATTTGAGTAGCTATAGGAATATAATATTTCCATCGGATCTATTTATGCTTGAGTATCGGTTTTATCCACCGGAATCAACATAAACCCAACTGCGGTTTCTGTGTGCGAAGAAGATCAGAGTTTTGGCGGGTTTGGTAGTCTGCATTTGCGAGCAAAGCCTTCCTCCGATTGTTAGCACTTTCGATGTATTCTTGCAGCATCGGAAGACTTGTTTGTTCTCCGTCCTTAGTTGTTTGTCCTCGAATTATCTAATAAAGGGCGAGACTGGGTTATAATCGATAGCACGAACGTGATTATATGAACACGAGAAAAGAATAATAACTAATAAGTACCTTCGATGCCCAGGACCGCTCTGCTTGTTGACATACGTCTCTAATATCCCTTCCAGACATTCTGCATTGGTACGCATTTGAGTTGAGATTAAGGTTTGTATAATCAAAATTTGAACCGAAATAGATGATTTCATTCAATCAACCAAAAATCAAATCGAATTTCTGGGACGGAGACTGCAATAACATGCACGAGTAAAAAGACGATCAGGCAAGAATTTATTAGTCGCCATAGGAAATGTCGAACTTACTCTTCCGTAACAGTGGCTAACTCAACCAATTCAGGCTTTGTTAGGTGCTTTGCATACTGAGCTGCTATTTCCTGACGGTTCTGAAGATCAGGTAGGCCAAAGGTAATCATGGAATCGAATCGACTGTGGACATACGTAAATATGAATTAGAAAAAAGTCCTCCACAATTTGCCCGTCACAGGAAAATGCATGCATATATTACCTAATTAAAGCGGGATCAAGGTCTTGCTTCCGATTTGTTGCAGCAATCAACACCACCTTTTTATCCTGCTCAAATCCATCAATCTACAGAAGCAAAGGTGTTATATTTAACCAAGATCATCACCACAGTTGCTTCATAATACATCAAATTGATGTCCATTTGCATCTCACCTGTCGCAATAACACGGACAAAATTCTCCGTGTAGCTTCATGCATTTCACTATCACGAGCAACAGCAAAAGAATCAACCTATAACGGTTTTAAAGAACAAGAAGAAGTAAACTGTCATTAAACTTTTACAAATTCTAAAGAGGACAAAAATATCTAAAAGATGGAACATTAATAGCAACAGATATTATGAATTACTTCTTTGTTAAGGCTGGTATCCATTATTTGCATCAGTTACCTCATCCAGGAAAATAATGGCACCATTTGGGAGTTCATTGGCAAGTGAAAAAACTTTCCCCAACAGACGTTCGCTTTCACCGTAGTATTTAGACAAGATAACCTCCAGTGGAACATACATCAACGGAACACCCTGCCAAGCCGCAAACCATGCCACATGATCATTTCCAGCCAACAATAAAGTCATATATGATATTTATTTCAATTTTTTTGCTGGGAGATATAATTTATTTCACTAAGCATAAAGAAGATTCACGTGCTATGCAAGTTCGTAAGCATAATCTTTCGTGCATGAATAAAGTTAAATCTACTTAAGATAAACTCATGTATTAGCAAGTCAAGTACAAGCATAAAAAAGTTCATGTACAAGCTTCCTGTATCAACGGCATGTGTGTATCAATTTCAGTAGTTTGACAAAAAGCAAACATTCACTTGATCAGAATAAAATATCCCACCATAAACATGAATTATAATACTTATTCAAGGCCCCAGACATCATGCAAATAAGGGACCATAAAGAAATACCTCAACAAAATTGTGTCATTTCACTTTCTTATCGGTACAACTTAGAAAAGGTATTATGACTTATGACTAGATTAACTAAAATAGATATTCTATTCTGGCTCATCTGAAATTAGGAGAAGAAAAATGGTCCAATGCAACACTGAAATATGCTACTTTCAAATTGTCAAATTTAATGCCTACTGACTCACCGCCTGATTAGCAATAACTCTAGCACAAGATGTCTTCCCTGTACCTGAAATAGGACATGCAAATCAAGTGAGAATGTACTTTTGGCAGTCTTTGTGCTAAATGACTAAGATGCGGTGCGGAATATTGATAACATAAAAATAGGAGTACTCATACATCCAAAACTCTTGAGAAAATAAGTGAATTGATCACAATCATGAATTGGTTTTTGTATCAATAAGACCATGTTGTATGAATTATTCTAATTATGTAGTTGCAATAGCACACGGGTAAAAGGAAACGGCTTGAAAAATAAACAAACTTGCTTTTGTGTGCCATCCAGGGAAATATATAATGTGCAATCACATCTTATGAAAGGATACAGTACTCCTTCAAGCTCCAGCACAGCATCACATCAAAGTAGATTTAACTGTTCTGTTTCTTTACTTTTACACAACTCCTACAATCTTCTTATGATGTACTCATATACTACTATAGTGGATTGGGCAAAAAATGCACAGAACATGGAAGAATGAAAGCACCGTGTACTAAACCAAAAATTACATTAATCAAACATAGAATGAAACTGAAGAACATAATAAATATCTATAGTGGCAGGTCTGTTTATGTCACATGCCCTTCAGCAGCATGACAAACAAACAAGCAAGCTAATTCATGTAAATTATTTGTATAAAAAATAATGTATATATAAACACTTTTAGTAAATTATTGAAGACCTTATTTTGGGTTAAAAGGAGTACCTGGAGGACCTTCAAAGAGAACAGCCCTAGGTCTATTTGACTCAAACTTCCGCCGAGTCCCACGAGCAATGTCATCATATACTTCAGGACTTTGAAGAGCCAATAATAAAGTATCTTCTATTTCCCTATGCAACAAACATTTTAGAAAGCATATGAGATGCAGAATCACGGTTTCGTGTGCACTTGTGGTTGCATCTATACTTGCCTTTGGCTTTTTATCTATCCATACCAATTTAAAAAATACAGTAGTTCAAGTTTGCATTGTAATTTAACAAAATGAAATGGACTACATTTGACTGAATATATCAAAAAGATATGCAGTGGACACTACCAGTTTAAATACCTTTTTTGCTGATCATAACCAGCAATGTTGTCCCATGATATCTCACTGTTCGGGGAATTCAATTGGGGTTCATCAAGTCCATAAATTCTAACTCCCATAGATTGAAGGGAAGCTATTGTTCTTTCCACAGGTGGCTTATGTGTAGTACCTTCCCTCGGTTTTCTTTCTGAAGTTCTAGTTTGTCCCGACCTTGCACTGGCTAATTGTAAAACAGACACCAAAGCATTATGCTCTGCAGAACTCAAGCTTCCTTTCTTTATGAACTCAATTTCCTGCAACAACAAGTAATAAGGAAAAACTCATATTCTGCTTGTCCGTGACTCGTGAATATGATATATAAGAAGCTATATAGAGAACTCTATATGATAATATATAAATAACGAGAAATGTAGACTAACCGCTCTATCTGAGGTTATGAGTGAACGAAATATGAGGATGCACAGATCTCCGTCAGATGAGCTCATATCTCCAGAATGGGGTTGATCCCTTAGATTTTCCTTTTGTTTATCTGGAGGCCTAAGTGTTAATTGCCAAGCTACTGCACTGAAGTACCGTGTTACAAAACAGAGAAATTTAGTACGTCTTAACCAAAGGCAGTGAGAAATACAATCCAACTTTAGGCATAGCCACATAGACAAAAAGTTCATATTATCCACAGCCAAGGATGAAAAAGGACAACTTGTGGAGAAAAATTGATGGTTTCACTTAACCTGTCCCAAGCACGCAATGACATATCTGAACCACCACCACCATTCTCTTCAACCTTCAGTCCAAGATGCGAGGCAAGGTTTGCAATCAATTGTGGAACTTCACATGAAGAAGGTACTTGGAACTTGATGGTTATCTATGAGACAGCATACAATCCTATAAGAATTACTTTAGCAGAATCATATAGATTACTGATAGCAAACAAAATACAAACTATTTTTGGAAAAAACGAAACAGCAAATCTGTTTTAATTTTTTATTTATTTATTTATTTTATATTTTATGTACATGTACTTATAAGTGAAAACATACATAAAGACAGTCCTAGAAAAGCAACAATAATACTCGCAAAGCCAGTTGTTTTCATTAACATCCACAGGATCAGCAGAAATTCTTGCTTCATTTTTTGTCCCTGCTGAAAAGCAATGTTACTGTATCAGAGGTGACTTCGGAGGCATTAATTGACTGTATATTTTAGTGAGATACGACTTCTATATAAGAAATTACTAGGGCCTATTCTATCATTTATCAAGCAATCCCTAAAATATTAATGAATTGAGCTGACCTTTCAAACATACCAACAGCCACAAAGAAAAAAAAATTGGGTTGGCTAGAAATTTAAGAACTGAGGTGCAATCCCAAAACTTATGGAATTCACTGAATAGGAGACACTCAAAAGTTGCATCACAGATGAAGTTTTGTTATGGAGAGATGCTAGTGACAGACAGTGCCTTCAAGGCAAAGTCTTAAGCTGACACAACAATGATAGACACAGAGTGTCAATAATGTATGATTCATAGTTGCATATGACATATCCACAGTGACTAGTATTCTCCATACCAAGATATATACTAAAGAATAAACATAAAGCAAAGCCTCAAACAAAGATATAGTATCTACAATAAAAACGCAAACTAGCATATGAAAGTTTTAATGTCATGAAAAACAAGAGCAATAACCTTTTGTCCCTTAACAGCCACAGTAACCTTGGGATAAAGACCGTACTGCAATCCTTTTCCTTTGAGTGAATCTTCGATCCGCCGTCTTTCTTTCTTTGCAATTTCCTCCAAGTCCTCATAACTCTTAGAAGTTTCCACCGGCAATGGAAGCTTAGCATCAGCCGAACCCTACATAAAAGCAAAAGTTCACAAGTAACTAAACACACTCAACAAATCCAAATTCAGGGTAATGCATAATCACAAATTATCACAACAATAAAAAACAATAATCTACACACTTGACACATATCTCGGAAACAGTACGAACCTCAGCAGCATCAGCATAAGCAAAATTGAGCACCCCAGCACCAAATAAACCAGCTAAGATAGCTGGACATATCGAATCAAGTCTTGCAGCATCAGGCACCGACTTCGGCCACTGAATTTTGGACGCGTTTAAATTTATTTGATGTTCAATAGATCCTACACAGGCAATATAAGCATAGATTCAACTGAGATTCAATAATGATGAGAGTCATTGTATTAGTTAGGCATTAAAATCCAAACTTTTTTCTTTCTAGTGAATGAAATTCATGATTCAACAGCAAATAACCATGAATAATTGCTCATACAATTCATTATTTCTTTATATATATATATATATATATAAATCAAGTCAAATCATAATCATAATCTTAGCGGTTTTCTGATATTTTTAACAACTAAAAAAAGAACATGTGGAAGAGAGATGACGGAGGATCAGCTTACGGCGGTGACTGTAGGGGAGGAGACGCGGCAGAGCACGAGAAGCGGCGAGGATACGCCACTCCGACGACGCCGACTTCGCTAGTCTCCGGAGAGCCGACATGAGTCTGTTTTTGAGTTTTTGCTTGAGTCAATTGTCTAAGAATAAGTGATTATTTTGTACAATGTTTGAAATATGACAACTTCTCCAATATTTATGTATTTTAGGGGTATCCATACCAATGAGAAGTGCAGTAATATCTAGAGATGCACATTTGGGGAATGGGGATGGATATAGGTCCCCCCATCCCCACTTCCCAGGCCATTCCCTTATCTCCCGTTTTTCCCCGTTTTAAGGGAATGGGGAATTTTGGGGGGACCTATATCCATCCCCATCCCCAATTCCCCATTTTTTTCCGTTTTTTCCTGTTTTTCCCTATTTTCTCATTTCCTCCGTTTCCCAATTTCCCCAATTTGACTAAAAATTATAAATTAAACTAAAAAAACAAATATTTCAATAATAATAATAATAATAAAACAAATTAAAGAGTAAATGTGTATATATACTTAGGGAGTTAGGGTTTTCAAAGAATAAAAATAAAATAAAAAATATATATTATCATTATATTTATATATGTTTGGGGGAAATGGGGATGGGGGAAGGTCATCCTCATTTCAATATAATTGTGGCGAAAATAGGGAAATGGGGATGGGGAGCCCCATCCCCATCCTCATTTCAATTTGGCCCCCCCCCCCCACACACAATTTCAATTTGAGGATATGGGGACGCGAGGAATTAGGACCCTGGGAAAAAATGTGCATATCTAGTAATATCTTTTCCGTGAAATATTTAGGGAATTTACGGAAATATCCTCGGTCATTCTAAAGAATATCGATATTTGACGGTGAACATGTAAGGTATTATATAATATCGTAGAAATTTTCAATATATTTTCGTTAATTTAAATTGAGAAATTAATTATATTTTTTATTTAACTTTTTGTTTGTTGTTCTTAATTTGATATAATATATTTCCGGTGATGATGGCTATGGAAGTTTTGAGAGCTTCAATCAAAACAAAAACTCTTGTCATTTGGTTTACTCGATTTCACTAATGTAAAAGACTGATTTAAGCGTCAGAGTATAAACATCGGTCACCGATTAGTGTTCTTAACGTTCCTATTGTATTGTAGGCATTTTTGTCACTTTTTTTTTTTTTTGAAGTATTATATTAAATCAGGTTTTTTTTGAAGAGGGGAGGACTTGCATCCGTAACCTCATGAGGTAGGTGTGAGGGGTTTACCACCAGACCAACCTCATATCGTCTTTTCAAGCATTTCATAAGAAATACACAACTCGGTGAATACAACACTTGATGCAGCATTACTCGACTACTTGATTCAACAAGAATTCTGCCATTCAACCACTTCAATTTGATTGTTTGACCAATCCACGTTAGCAGTCAAACATTTGACCTGATTTTATTGTCAAGTATTTTTGTAGTTGTATAGTTTGCAGCCGTCATGAAGAAGAATACACAAAATGTATGTTGTGGGATAATTTCATAAATACGAACAATTAGGCGCCATTTTCATAAATAGTAAAAAAAAAAAAAAAAACTACCACAAGAAGACTCATTTTGACAAAACTGAGACCGCTGAACACGCAGCAATCATGAGGCGCGCCACATCGTATCTATTTCTCTCAAGATAAGAACAACCTGTCCACGCGCTCACCAAGAGCGTGAAGGAATACGAATAAAAACTCAGCTTGAAAGCCTATGAAAGCCTAATAATCATCTCTCTCTGACTCTCTTTCGTTCTCGATCTCTTTCGTGTCTTCTAGTTACAAATCAATCAATCACAGAGAGAATCACCTATCAATGACGTCACGTGACAAGAAACCAGCCAAGCCGTCGAGCAGCCGCGCCGGCGGCATACGCACGCTCTCCGATCTGAACCGCCGCTCCGGGACCGACTCTGATTCCGACTCCGACGGGCCTCAAGAGTATTACACTGGAGGCGAGAAGAGGTCCGCTTCTTCATCTTTTAACTTGATTTATTCGTCTATTTGAATTTGAATGCTAATATTTGTGAATTTCATTATTTTACTGGAAAAAGGAGTTTTTTTTGTTTTTTTTTTAAATTTTACTTTTGTTAATTATGTGAATTACAGCTTGTTATTGTGTATGGAGAATTTTTGATCGGGAAATTCTATACTTCTATGTCTTTGTTGATTGCTGAGCACATATAATTAATTGTTGAAGTTGATACCTGAAGCAATCCAATTACTTACTATCACAACTAAACTAATTTTTTTTTTTTTTTCTGGTGGAGAAATTGTTGAATTGTATTGTTTGGAGTTGTGTTTCCGGTGAACAAGAAGCAATTTTGAAGTAAATTTGAGTTTTTATGGGGTGGATTAAAATTGAGAAGTGTTAGGAGTTCATTTTATAGCTACTTCTCTGTTAGAACTTTTAAGTATACATATCAGCGCTTGGATTTTCATCCAGGTTCTATGGAGAAGGTTCGATAAGCGAGGGAATATAAATGAAAGAAAGGTGGGTGGTGAAATTTTAGAGGCATTGAAATTGTTTCGAATTTCACAAGTAAATTGAAATTCTTTGTGCATTATTGGAACTTGGGTCTGTTTGGATATGGTTCGTGTGTTCAACACCTCAAACATGAAAACACAGAACTTGGTAACCAAAGACTTGTTTTGTTTCGCTAGACAACTGCTATGATATGCACGAAAACAAACTTATAATATTGCTGTCAACACAAAGAACCGATCAACAAACACAACTGTCCTCTAGATACGTACTATGCTAGAAGGGTCTTTGCGCATAACAAATGAATTGACCTTCTTTCCCATGAAATTGAATGTTCACTTGAAATTTCATCGGAAAGAAATTGATGGCAAGTATGCATAACTTGGGTTATTGGGAAACTGTTTTCCATATGGTTTCGTGGCCATCTTAATTTGAGTATTCATTACAAATTTCATACAATGCCCATAAATTCTGAAACAATGGTATGTTCAATTTTAGGTGATTTATTCCAATTGTTTCCATGATAGTATTAAGTAATTGATATCAAGCTTGATCTGCTTAAGTTTGCTGGTCAATTCATTTATTTGTTTTGCCAAGTATAACCATTTTCCTCCACATATTGTAGGTTGTATATGTATGGCTAACATTTGTGATTTAATTTTTGCAGTGGTATGCTTGTCCAAGATCCTACAAAAGGTGATCCTACAAAGGGTGATCCTAATGATGTGGATGCAATTTTCAATCAAGCTAGGCAACTGGGAGCTGTAGAAGGGCCCCTTGAGCATCTTCATCCATCTTCAAGCAGCTCAAGAAGCTTTACTGGAACCGGTAGGTTACTGTCATCAGGGGAAGCTGTACCAACTGCTCCTCAGCAGCCTGAGCCTGTGATTCACAACATTGTTTTCTGGAGCAATGGTTTCACTGTAAATGATGGCCCTTTAAGGAGGTTGGATGATCCTGAAAATGCATCTTTCTTGGAGGTATAACAATTAAGGATGTTTATCTCGTGTTATATGTCTTGTCTTCTCTGCTTGAATCTGACATTCATCTGCTATGTGCATTTGCTGCATTCTTTTCAACTGTTAACTGGTAACTCATAACCTAGGCATGATGATTTGGGCTTGTGTTTGCATTTCAGTGTATTAATGGTGACTTGGTAGTGGTAATACTCTATTGATGAGGTTGTTACTTTTCAATTGCAGAGCATCAGAAAGTCTGAGTGTCCAAAAGAGCTAGAACCTGCAGATAGGAGGTCCTCAGTTCATGTCAATCTGATAAGGAGGGATGAGAAGTGCCCTGTAAGCTCCTAACTTTTATACCTGTAACCGACATTCTCTGTCACTTTTCATATGCATGTTGATTCGTGAACTCCCTAATCATTAACAACTTTTGTTTGATTTCAGGAACCAGAAAAGGTTCATGTTCCATTTCAGGGTGTGGGAAGAACTCTAGGTAGCAGCAGTACTTCAGCTGCACCTGAAACAACTAATGATGCTCCTCTCAACACTGCTCCACTCCCTTCCGAGGGCCTAGTTGTTGACGAAAATCTGCCATCAACATCAATTCAGATCAGGTTGTCCGATGGCACCCGAATAATTGCACACTTCAATTTACACCATACCATCAACAACATTCATGGCTTCATTGATGCATCAAGACCTGGGGATGCTAGGAATTATCAGCTGCAGATGATGGGATTCCCTCCTAAACTCCTTACTGATAGAACACAGACAATAGAGCAAGCAGGCCTTGCGAATTCGGTGATCATCCAGAAATTCTAATCTTCTCTCCAGTCACTCTCATCTGCTTATTGTTAAGTGAAAATATTTTGTCGAACTAAAGATTAAAAAAAAAAATTGAGAAAAACCGAGTGTTTTATTACTTGCATACATAGAAGAAGAGGGTTTTTGTGTGACTGGTTTACATATTAATGAGGTTGATTCATGTGATTCCCAATCTTTGATTATATATCCATTTTGTTCGTATAATCGACATCTAATTCCATTCCCGTGTAACACTAATCTATTCTTGTGTATGTATGCATGTGGTATGTGTGCAATTGTGATTTTTATGATTTCATTTTGAAACAATTTCTTCAATAGTGAAAGGTTTGGCCACTCTGGTTTTAATACAAGCTGTTAGATGTTGATTGTTGAATGCTAAAATTACAACATTGATTTTGAAAGTTTCACACTTGAACCCATAAACCCAAGTTTTAATTTTTTAAATTTTTTTAATTTGAAAGATTGCAATAATGTGGGATTTTGGGAAGGGAAAAAAACTCGAACTCACAATCTCACGGTGTAGATGTGAGGGACAAACCACAACCCAAGTTGGATTGTTAAAGTTGTGCTTGTTAGGAAATATACAAACTTTAAGCAATAATTAAAACATGCAAATGAAAGAAACAATAACACATGGTGGCGTTTGGTTAAATGGCAAAATGGTAATCGGAATGGTAATCGGAATGAGAATGGGAATGGAATGGAATGGAAAGCTGATTTCTTTGTTTGGTTGGGACTTTAGAATTAGCATCTGAATCAGTATTATTTTGTTTGGTTAACAACTGAATGGAATAAAATTAACTGTATTTTGACCAAAATACCCCTAATTATAAAATATTCATAATAACATGATATATTATGGATAATAATAATAATAAAATATAAAAGTATATATAATATTATATGTTTATATATAATATAATATATAATATATATTTTGGATAATAATAATAAAATATAAAAGTATATATTATATATTTAATTATATATTATATAATATAATATATATTATATTATATATATTTATATATTATTATATAATTATTATAATTAAATATATATATATATAATAAAAAATATATATAATAATATAATTATAATATAATAATATATATTTAATTATATATTATTTAATATAATAATAATAATATATATATATAATATATAATTATATATATAATATATACTTTTATATTTTATTATTATTATCCAAAATATATATTATATATTATATATTATTATATTATTTAATATAATAATATAAATATATAATATATATTATTTAATATATTTATATTATATAAATATATTATTATATTAAATAATATAATAATATATAATATATATAATAATATAATATAATATATATATATTTATATATCGTTATATATATTATAATAATATATATATAATAATATAATATATAATACATATATATATATATATATATATATATTATAATATATATTTATATATCATTAATATAATATATAATGATAATATATTATTTTTGGAAAGGATGGTATTTTTGAAATGTAGTTTGTGCATATGAGCACTTTTATGGAATAATTTTTTTACATTGGAATGGAATGGGCATTCCATTGGTTTTTGGATAGAATGCCCATTCCACCAAAATGGTGGAATCACAATTCCAATGGAATGCCCATTCCATTGAATTTTAACCAACCAAACATATGGAATGGATTCCATTCCATTCCATTCCTGCCCATTCCAACCAACCAAACGCCACCTATGAGATTTTACATGGTTTGATTACATCCACCAGCGCGTACAAGAACTCAACTTTCATTATCAATTCGGTGTTTAAACTTTACAATGATGAATCATTCCCTCTCAATTCGGCTCTCTATATCTTTTTTTAACCTAGGAAAAAACTATCACTCAATCAAAACATGAAACCACTCCCGAATAGGACAAGAACTGCAACATCTATGAAGCTCGACCCCCATGTGGGGTCAGCGAAACGTAACAATACAGATCAAGTCTTCAAAACAACAGGATTTGCTTTCTTTTACCCAGAGTCTTTGCGCATAACGAATGAATTGACCTTCTTTCCTATGAAATTGAATGTTCACTTGAAATTTGTAAGTTGACAAAATACTTTTAATCCTTTGAACTTTGTGGCCGCGGCCTGCTGTTAGTAAATAATGCGGCGCTTCTACTAAAAGAAATTGGTTTCACAAAAATCGAGCAGCCATACTCTTGTGATGTTGGTCTGCTCTAATCAAGCTATTTAGGTCATTAATTTATGGGTTTTGTTGGTCAAAAGATATCAGTTTAGAAGTCGGCTTGGAAGTTGGGTTGTGGTTATATTTAAATAGTCCATTATAGGTTTTAATGCTTAATGTAGATGGCAAGTATGCATAACCTGGGTTATTGGGAAACTGTTTTCCATATGGTTTCGTCGCCACCCTGATTTGAGTATTCATTACAAATTTCATACAAGGCCCATAAATTCTGAAACAATGGTATGTTCAATTTTAGGTGGTTTATTCCAATTGTTTTAGTATTAAGTAACTGATATCAAGCTTGATCTGCTTAAGTTTGCAGGTCAATTCATTTATTTGTTTTGCCAAGTATAACCATTTTCCTCCACATATTGTAGGTTGTATATGTGTGGCTAACATTTGTGATTTAATTTTTGCAGTGGTATGCTTGTCCAAGATCCTACAAAAGGTGATCCTTCAAAGGGTGATCCTAACGATGTGGATGCAATTTTCAATCAAGCTAGGCAACTGGGAGCTGTAGAAGGGCCTCTTGAGCATCTTCATCCATCTTCAAGCAGCTCAAGAAGCTTTACTGGAACCGGTAGGTTACTGTGCTCCTCAGCAGCCCGAGCCTGTGATTCACAACATTGTTTTCTGGAGCAATGGTTTCACTGTAAATGATGGCCCTTTAAGGAGGTTGGATGATCCTGAAAATGCATCTTTCTTGGAGGTATAACAATTAGGGATGTTTATCTCATGTTATATGTCTTGTCTTCTCTGCTTAAATCTGACATTCATCTGCTATGTGCATTTGTTGCATTCTTTTCAACTGTTAACTGGTAACTCATAACCTAGGCATGATGAGTTGGGCTTGTGTTTACATTTCGGTGTATTAATGGTGACTTGGTAGTGGTAGTGGTAATACTCTATTGATGAGATTGTTACTTTTGAATTGCAGAGCATCAGAAAGTCCGAGTGTCCAAAAGAGCTAGAACCTGCAGATAGGAGGTCCTCAGTTCATGTCAATCTGATAAGGAGGGATGAGAAGTGCCCTGTAAGCTCCTAACTTTTATCCCAGTAACCGACGTTCTCTGTCACTTTTCATATGCATGTTGATTCGTGAACTCCCTCATCATTCACAACTTTTGTTTGATTTCAGGAACCAGAAAAGGTTCATGTTCCATTTCAGGGTGTGGGAAGAACTCTAGGTAGCAGCAGTACTTCAGCTGCACCCGAAACAACTAATGATGCGCCTCTCAACACTGCTCCACTCCCTTCCGAGGGCCCAGTTGTTGATGAAAATCTGCCATCAACATCAATTCAGATCAGGTTGTCCGATGGCACCCGAATGATTGCACACTTCAGTTTACACCATACCATCAACGACGTTCATGGCTTCATTGATGCATCAAGACCCGGGGCTGCTAGGAATTACCAGCTGCAGATGATGGGATTCCCTCCTAAACTCCTTACTGCTGATGGAGCACAGACGATAGAGCAGGCAGGCCTTGCGAATTTGGTGATCATCCAGAAATTCTAATCATATGCTATAAGGCTATATATCTTCTCTCCAGTCACTCTCATCTGCTTATTGTTAAGTGAAAATATTCTCTGTCGAACTAAAGAAGAAAAAAAAGAAGAGAAAAACCCGATGAGTGTTTTATTACTTGCATACGTAGAAGAAGAGGGTTTTTATGTGACTGGTTTACATATAATTCCATTCCCGTGTAATACGAGTCTATTCTTGTGTATGTATGCATGGGGTATGTGTGTAATTGTGTTATTAAGTTTATATATATAGATATGATGAATATGATAATTTTTCATTTTGAAACAGTTTCTCATCGCTTAGATCAACTATCTTTGTATGATCAAAGTCCTCTAAAAATTCTTTTTTCATTACTTTGTTATATAATAATTATGTGATGATGATAAATTTTGATACTTGAAATAAAATTAGAGTTTAATTAGAGTTTATCATAAAAATTAAGGTTGAAAAAAAAAAAAATAAAGCTATTTTTTTTCTTTTCGATTTTGTTAAATATGAAGGCATCGAAAAATGGGCAAAATATAGGCAAATTCAAGAAAAATATTTTTAGTACTTAAAAATTCTCACATTTTATACATAGATATATTTCAAATCATACATAAAAAATTGAGATCAAAATTCATAAAATTCGATGTGGTTTCATCAAGGTTTTTATCGAAATGAAAATAAGTAATTCATTATGAGAGATTCACTCATATATATATATATATATATATATATATATATATATATTTGTAGAGGCTCTTCTTAAATTAGTATAAGGAACAAAATCAGGCGAAACAAGTTCGATCCAAAGCAAATATAAATATCATGGACCTGGCTATGATTGTAAAATCTGGCTGCCAAAGTTGGTGACAATAAAGTGCAAAGTATGTTTATTTATTTATTTTTATATTTACTATATATATATATATTATATATATATATATATATATATATAACTATATTATATTAAATAAAAAATTAATTAGAAATACATGAACATTAGAAATGTTATTAATATTATATTAGATTAAATAGTATAATAAAATAAAATTATATTTTGTTTCAATTTTTTTTTTTATATATTAGATAGTTTTTAAATCATAATATCCTAGAATAATTATATATTCCATTAAATATTAAAAGACTGTAACCTTACATTTAAATTACAGAATTTTTTTGAAATATAATGAAAAATTGAAAAGAATATGAATCCTAACATGTAAAAATTAAAATTGTGTAATTATTATAATAATTAATGAATTGGAAAATCATATATATATAAGTTTAAAATTTTCACTTGTTAAATAGAGAGAAAAACAAAATTATTGAAATTTTGAATTTTAGGAACAAGTTCAACATAGGATGAACAAATTTAACGTTCATCTAAACGTTAAATTTGTTTAATGAACAAGTCAACAAATATCTTAATGAACAAGTTCAACGTAAGTTAAACGAGTTTAATGTTCATTTGAATGCTAAACTTGTTTAGTGAACGAATCAACGTAAACCTTTATGAACAGTACTTTAACGTAGGTTGAAAAATTCAACGTTTCTCTCTCAATGTTAAACTTATTAAGTGAATGAATTAATGTAAACCTTTATGAACAAGCTATTCAACATATGTTGAAAAAAATTAATGTTTCTCTCAAAGTTAAACTTATTTAGTGAATGAGTTAATGCAAACCTTCATGAGCATATTCAACGTAGGTTAAACAAGTTTAACGTTCCTCTCAACGTTAAATTTGTTCAGTGAACAAGTCAACGTAGGTTGAATGAGTTTAATAGTACTCTCGATATTAAATTTGTTCCATGAACAAGTTCAGGTAAACTTTGTTCATACAAGTTCACGTAAACTTGCATGAACAAATTCAACTTAAGTTGAACGAGTTTAACGTTTCTATTAACGTTAAATTTTTTCAGTAAACAAGTTGATGTAAATGTTTATGAATAACTTCAAATTAGTTTGAACGAGTTTAATTTTCAATTCAACGTTAAATTTATTCGGTGAACAAGTTCACGTAAATTTGCATGAACGAGTTTAACGTTTCTCTTAACGTTAAATTTGAAAACGTTAAACTCGTGAGAAACATTAAATTTATTCAATGAACAAGTCAACGTAAATCTTCATGAATAATTTCAACATAGGTTGAACAAGTTAAACGTTCCATGAACAAGTTAATCGATTTGAAAGGTTTTAGGTTTCCTAATTTTTTACTCTCTTCCTTTCTTTCAACAGTTGGATGAGAATCCAATGGTTGAAGTCAATTTATTTAATGGTTTGCATGGTAGCATGACCCCAATAATAATAATAATAATAATAATAATAATAATAATAATATATATATATATATATATGAAATCGTTATGAGCAAGGGCGGAAGTATGTGCAGCATGGGCTTCAGCCCAGACTATCTTTTCTAAATTTTTTTTAATGATTTTTATTTTTTATTTTTAAATATAACAGATAAAAATACAAATGAAAGACAATTACAATATTAACATTGCTTAATAATTTATAAAAATAGTCTAGTTTATAATTTAATTTAACTGAGATAATCTCAATAGATTCATTAGAGTGATATACTCAATATTTTATTGACACTCAAACACATTTTTTTTTTTTTTTTTTTGTTTTTTGTTTTTTGTTTTTGTTTTTGAAAAGGCAAAGTTTATTAAAAGGCAGGCCAAAGCCGCCAAGGAACAAGACAACAGGAAAAGGGCAGTGTAGACCCAAAGAAAGGAAAGCAAGAAACAGCAACAGAGCCAAACAAAAAGAGACAAAACAGAGCAACAACACAAACAACCTGCCCACCAAAACAGAACCACGCGCAACCAGCACTAACAAGAACAACAAAGAAAACCAAAATCGGAGAAAAAATCAAAATTCTCCCCACTCCACAAAGTCCCCGGAATTGCTTGACCCCATCTTTGCCAAACTATCCGCAAATGACTTGTAAATCCTAGAGTCAAAAACCACCTCCATCCCACCAACGGAATTCATAATCTCCTTGATGTCTAAATCGAGTTAACATGACCGATATTGCCAAAGTCTCCATTGTTGACCCATGACACCGCCGTCTTTGAATCGCTAACCACTGAAATGAACCGACCATGGAGAGATAGGTTCGCTTGGCATAGTTTAACCATTCCACGGATAGCCCATAATTCCGCTTCATTAGAGTTAAGAACTCCCAAATAAAAAGAAAAGAGGCACTAAACCTTCCCTTTTGAATCCCTTAAGACTCCACCAATACCGGTTGGCCCAGGTTTACCTTTAGAGGAACCGTCCACGTTGAACTTGAGACAATCATCAAAGGGGGGGATCCAATCTTTAATTCTCAACTTCCTGGCCGATTTTGCCTTAACACACGGCTCATTTCCATTGCGTAATAGAGCATCCACAGAATCTGAACAACCTTTCCCAAGGTGTTTGACCCACTACACAATTTGAAATTTTACCGCGTCAGCCACCTGCTCAATATTCGGCTGTTTATCTTTAAAAACTAGGTGATTCCTAACTTCTCATATAGTCCACACGATAGCGCCGAACAAAGAAGACCACACTCTTTCTTGAAAGGGCATTGGGCATAGACTAGACTAACCCTCCATCCACCCCTTAACCGAACAATTAAAGCACCCAAAAACCCCCAACCAAGACATACAATTCACCCACAGCAAGTTCGCTCACTTGCAATTGAGAAAGATGTGGTCAACAATTTCAGCATCATCGTTGTAGAGAGGACAAACTAGGTTTACCAACTGAGCCATTATAAATCTGTGGAGCACCTCCTTCACAGGTTTGGTCATGGTAACCTCTAGTGTTTTACGAAAAGATCCCACAGTGAATAGCACATTAGAATTTACGGTCCAAGCAATTGTATCAGGGATTAGATTCCAGATGGGAATCCAATTCAAGAAGGAAATAAAACATTCCCATTAATCCTTATCCCAGTCAAATAACAATCTCCTAGTAGGAATAGGCCAAACCCATTTAGTGCCATCCCAATTGTCAAAATCCTCTACCACACCTTTCTTATTGACAACCAAAGCAAAACATCTAAGGAAGACTTCTTTCAAAGGCCTACCATCCACCCCCAATTCATTCCACAAGTCCACTATATCACCTCTCCTTACCACTGATAGAAAGCCATTTTTGTTCACAGAAGTTGTCCGAGAACCTACCACCAACAGACTCTCAATAGACTAGACAAAAAAAGAGGCATGGTTGTTTTCTTTCCAGCTCAGCGAACTTGACTGGACGTTATATCTCGAATAAATAACTCTACACCATAAGGAAGATTCGTCCCTACCGAACCTCCAAATCAATTTGGCAAGCATTGCTTTATTTTTGTCAAGAATCCTACAAATGCCAGTGCCGCCTTTCTTCTTATCCTTGCAAACCTCAATTCAATTCACAGCATGAAGCTTTTTTTTTTTTTTATGCACACCATCACCCCACATAAAATTTCTTTAAAGCTTTTCAATATTATTAGCCACCCCAACCAATAATTTAAGCACGGAAAGAAAATAAGTGGGGATGTTAGAGATCACTGCTTTAATCAAAATAAGCCATCCCCCTTTAGTTAGAAATTTTCTTTTCAACGGTGCAAGTCTTTTTTCAATTTTAGACAATATAAGGGTTCAAAACTCCTTAGACCCCGGACGACCCCCAAGAGGGAAACTAAGGTAAGAGATGGGTAACGAAGCTTTCTTGCATTTAAAGACCTTCTCCCATTGCACCTTCTCGACCACCCTATCCTTTCTCACTCTAACCACGCACGATTTGTGGAAATTTATTTTGAGACTTGAAGCCAACTCGAAGCAACGAAGCACCCTCTTAGCATTAACAAGAGACTCCATTGTAGGTTTTAAAAAGAGAACCGTGTCGTCCGCCAATTGAAGGTGAGAAATGTGAACTTTGTTTCCCCCAAAATTCTCACCTTGGATCAAGTTCAAATAAACAGCCTTAAGGATGAGGCAATTCAGGCCTTCAACCACAATGTTGAACAAGAAGGGGGATAGGGATCCCCTTGTCTCAGACCCTTTTCAACCCTAAATTAAGGAGTTGACTTACCATTTACAAGGACGGATAACATAGGAGAAGAAACACAATCCCTGATCCATCCTCTCCATATTCCCCAAAAACCCATAGCTTCCAACATGGAATCAAGAAAGCCATGATCAACGTTATCATAAGCTTTCTCAAAATCAAGCTTCACTAGCAACCCCCCTAGTAATTTTTCCATTTGTGAATGATTTCCTCTACTATCACGAAGCTATCAGAAATTTGTCTATTACTAACAAAAGCCATCTGTGTCAACCCGATAACTGAATCCATAACCTTCTTAAGCCTATTAGCCAGAACCTTTGCCAACACTTTATACAAAGAGCCAACAAGACAGATTGGTCTAAATTCCTTAATGTTCTCAGGATTCACCACTTTAGGAACAAGAGCGATTAATGTTTTGTTAAGATCCTTAACAATTGACCCGTCCATGTGGAAAGCATGGATGAAACACATGAAGTCTTCTTGAATATCCTCCCAATGAGCTTTAATGAAATTCAAATTAAACCAATCAGGCCCCGGCGCTTGTTTCCGTCACAGTTGAATAAAGCTAACCTGACTTCCTCCACACTAAACATATCTTCCAACATCAATTTCTCCCCAGCTGATAATCTCTTGAAATTCATCCTAGACAATCTTGGTCTTGACCAGTGTTCCTTTCTAAAGTGGTTTCTAAAGTGGTTTTTAAAGTAACCGAAAATCTCCATTCTTAATCGATTTGAGTTAGAAACCAAATTCCCATTAATCACCAAATCATCGATAAAATTCCTTCGCCTCCTACCATTGGCCACCAAATAATAGAACTTAATGTTCTTATCCCCTTCCTTAAGCCAATCAATCCTGGATTTTTGGCGCTAAGATTGCTCCTCCTTTCGAAGGCATCTCGACAAAGCTTCAACTAATTTCGAACGCTCCAAACGTTTCCTTTTCCTGAAACACATTAAACTATTAAAGTTTCCTTTTTCTCTCCATTCTCCGTTCTTCCATAGACAAATTAAACAAATTTTGAATTCCTTACTTCGTTTGTTTGTCCGAACGAGTATTTAAGTTTATTACACTTGCTAATTTTTTTTTTCTTTTAGGTGTGCTTTTAAAAACTTTGTACTGTCTCCCAGTTTGACTTGAGTAGAAAATTATGTTAATTTAGCATGACAATGTCCCAGATTCGAGTTGTTGTATGGTATACAAAAATAAATAAATTATAGTTAATATTTTAGCCCACCCGAACGATAAGTCCAGGTTATGAGTTTAGAGCAATGTGTTGAAATAATATGACCCTTTTGATAAAAATGTGTTGTAGGAATTGACACGACATTTATCCACTTTCTATCTTTGTACTAATTTTTTTATTAAGTATCGATTAAAAAATTATTAATATAAAGGAAATTATTTATAAATAACTCTAGCTCGATTAACAGTACAAATATCCTGCAACCACACCTAATCTCTCAAAGTTGTGTAGTTGTTGTTTTAAAATCAAACATAATCATGTTTAAATATGTGACCCACTTGACAAAATTTTGTGCATAAATCATTATTATTATGGTACACGATTTTTCTTCAAAGCATCCGGAGAACATTACAAATTGTTTCAATTTTCTTGCCTGAAAAATGAAGGAGCACTCTAGAGATCAACATTACAAGAAGCATCAACAAAGATCAGGAGGAGGATGATAAAGGGTCTCCTTTTGTTGTAGTAATTGCAGGCTTGGTGTCTCTTCATCGGAGGAAGCTGATCAGAGCTTGAATTCTGATCGTTGAATCGATATCAAGCCTAGCACACGCCATTACGCCATGGTTCAAGAGAGATTAGACCAGACCAAATGATTAGACAACAAAGGCAGCAGCAAGATCAGGCAAGAGTACTACACGGAGATAGAGATAGATCATCAAAGCAATTTAGAGAAAATCATGATCATCATGATCAGCATGAAGGGACTAGATCCTTGAGATGGTGGCCATGGAGAAGTGTTCTTATGATCCAAGAGAGGATTTTAGCTAGAGAATCCATGATCGAGATGATCATGGCGAACCGGATTGAAGAAGCAAAGGATGTTCGTAGCCCTCTTGAATTATTACATGTCCATTAGTCATGAATTCTAAGGAGTATGATGGGATTATACTAGAGGTTTTCTATGAGCCTTGTTCTAATTTGTTTCCATTTTGTAAATGTGATTGATGAAGAGTTTGAAATGTTAGAATTAATAGTCTATTCAATGAGAATGCTTGCGAGTTGCAAGGAGTAATAATTTTATTTTTTTATTTTATTTTATTATTTATTTAAGAATTTGAGATAACAAAATATGACTTAAACCCGGCCTCAATTTTATTAATGTCAACTTTCGTAGTTAGTTTGGCGTTTAAAATTTATAATTTCTTTGAAAAACATGCAAGAAATTTTGATACAAGTTATTAAATAAGAACGTCGGTGTTGGAGAAAAAAAATCAAATCCAACTTGATCATATAAGAACCCGTGTATATAATTACCGCTTGCACATACAAATAATGAAATTAAACCAATAAATATATACATTCATTTCGTGTTATTTATTTACATCCCAAGTTCTCAACAGGTAATGCTTGCAGCTAATTAAAACTTGAAACTGTTAGCGAAACAGTGCGCGGAAGCGTTGCCGGATAGAACACAAACAAACACAATGATAAGGAAAAGATAAGATGAAGAGAAGTAATTTAAATCCAATCACACACAATATAAGAATTTACGTGGAAACCTAAATCAGGGAAAAAACCATGGCCGTCAGGACGACAAGAGAAAGTTCCCATATATGATAAATTGTTACAACCACACACTCAGGTTCTCTCTCTAAATAATACCCCAAACTCAATTACACCCAATGCTCACTTTGAGATCTCTCTAGTATTTGCTATTTTGCTCCACTACAAATAACCTAGTTATTAGGGTCTATTTATATGAATTACAGAGAGTTTAAATTAACAAGGAAATCTATCTCCTAGTCATACAAGAATACTTGTTCCACATAAATACTATTTCCTATTTAATACAAGTCTTCTTTCAAGGAGAAATCCTTTTCCTATTTGAACTTCAAGAACTAACATATTTCCTCTTCCATGAATATTTCTTGATTTAACGTGTGCTTGTGATTGACTACGATTCAAGTTGCAGTTGGCCACCCACTTCCTAAACCGTGTTGAACTCAATCACTCAGAAAACCGTGATCTCTACGTGCCACCATCGTCGACCGCTGTGAAAGCCACAGTGGTCATCGCAGCGGTATCCATTGGAATGGAACCGCTGTCGTTTGCGCTACCGAAAAATGGCAACGGTGTCCTACCGCTGCCAAAGCCACAGCGGCATCGGCATCGGCAGCGGTTTGAGCTGTTCTCCGTTTCTTCAGTTCGTTTCATCCTCAAGCCTCCGTCAAACATAACCTCATACTCCCAAACACTCTCATGTCTCCAGGAAGTCTCCGCATTGGTAAATCGTGTTTGGTACCATTGGAATATTCAAGCCATATGCAACAGAAACTACATTATGGTATTGCTGCTCAAATACATGTCATCAAGCAAGTATCAAATTTTGATGGTAGAATCCCATTCAAAGACATTATTAACTTATAGACTGAGGAAGCAAGAGATTAAAGAAAACAAGAACATTAAAATAATAATAATAATAAAGAACAAAAATGATTAAACTAGATTAAGTAATGTGAAAAGGAAACAGGGTTATTTTTAGAATTTTAGGAGGTGTATAGAGAAAATTAATGAGTTTGAATCTATATGATTTGATTCTTAAGAAATTGGATGTAGCGAGACATTTTATGGGCCACCCTTTTCTAATATATGAAATTAAAATTTTACTATGGTTTTTTTTTAAAAAAAATTAAATTTGTTAATGTTATCAAACTTTTTAATAATTTAAAAATATAGTAAATATATTACATATCAGTAGACTTGGCAAATTTGACACGACTCATTAACACGACCCAAACCCATTCGAAAATAGCGGTTGGTGGGTCAAGTTTATCAGATCGGGTTATTAATGGGTCAACCCATTAAGACACGAAATATAATTGGTCGGTTTTGGGTTCACTTTTAAAAAAACCGTTAATTCGATAACCCATTAATATAAAGATTTTTTCTAATGTGTTTATGAAAGTTATTAAAAAAATCTTTGTATAGTCACATTATGGAACTTATATATATATAAAATCTCTATAATTATAGTTAGAATATATTTTACTAATTAGTTTTTAAAAAATTTCTAATTTTTTTTAAGGAGGAAAATTTTCTAAATTAAAAACTCTAAAACTATAAATCAATTATTTCACAATATTATAACCCTAACACTAACCCTAAAACTTTAAAAGTAGCCAGTGAACTTTATTGCATGAGTTTGATCATGCTTCAGTACTATTTATTTTCAACTTTTTAATAAATCTCAAATATAATATTTTATAACGGGCCGGGTCAGGTTACCCATTAATTTAACAACTGGTTTCGAGTTTGTATATTTCAACCCATTAAGTTAACGGGTCGGGTTCGGGTGGAACAATTTTAAAACGACCCAAACATGAAACGACACGAATTCGCAATAACACGACCCATTACCAGGTCTACATATTAGTACCATTTTAAAGATGTCACTCATAAATTTACAAGGATATTATTTTTATCAACATTATAATTTCACTCTTAATTCTCAATCCTCACATTAATTATCACTTTCGGTTGTATTCTGCTATTCTCTATTTTGACAGCTGATTTGAATTCATTTGAGGGATTCAAATCAGCTGTCAAATTTTGGTGTCCCATTTTTTGTCAAACCAACCAAATTGGGACATGTGTGCACATTTATGGATTTTTTTCCAACTGTTTACATAAATGTGCACACATGTCCCAATTTGTTTGGTTGGACACAAATTGGGACACCAAAATTTGACAGCTGATTTGAATTCATTTGAGGGATTCAAATCAGCTGTCAAATTTTGGTGTCCTATTTTGTGTCAAACCAACCAAATTGGGACATGTGTGCACATTTATAGATTTTTTTCCAACTGTTTACATAAATGTGTACACATGTCCCAATTTGATTGGTTGGACACAAATTGGGACACCAAAATCTTATTTGAGACATGACTCTCACTCTCTAGCTCTCTATCGGAGATGGTATATATAATACAATTCTAAACCTAACCCTAACTTATTCACACTCGCCTCATTCCGCCACTTTCTTTTTTCTACCTTTGTCTGGTGAAATTCAATGGCTTTGGCTGCAATTCTTCGCAAATCGGCCCCATCTCTGGCTCGGCTCGCCCGAGTCAACAGAAGTAACCACTCAGCTATTTTCATTACTTCAAGCCATCTCTCTTCGACTTCTTTTGTGCCCATCTTTCAGTTCTCTTCTGCTGTTGAGACTAAGAAGAAGCCCAGTTACGATGAGTCACTTATGCAAGTCATTGACTCGGAAATCAAGTGTGCTATGGAGCAGACTGATGGCTCTAATCGGGTATAATCTTCTTTGATTTTCTTTTTGGTTGGTGAGAAAATAGTGGTAGTTTAACTTTGAATGTCAGGATCTTAAAATATTCCGGCTTGAATGATAAAAATCCCGTCTTGACTAAGCTGAATAGCTACGTAGGTTGGTGTTTCTATCATATAAGAAAATCCTTTGTATGGCATTTTTTTTATTTTTTTTTATTAGTTGTTGAATTATGTAAAAGGTTTTAAGAATAGAATTTTCTGCTATAAGACTTGTATAGATTTAGGGGACGAGACGAAAGAAAGTTGGTTTCTTTCGAATTTTGATTTACTATGCTATATAAGTTCCTTAGCAACTAAAATTGAACACGATGCTCTGTTTTTTTTTTTGCTTTTGCTTTTGCTTAGGGGAATTAGAAAAGAATAGAACTTTGAATGTTAGGATCTTAAAATTTTCCGGCTTGAATGATAAAAATCCCGTCTTGACTCAGCTGAGTGTAGCTTTTATATAAGAAAATCCTTTGTATGGCAGGATTTTTTTGGTTGCATTATGTAAAAGGTGGTAAGAATAGAATTTTCTGCTATAAGACTTGTATAGATTTAGGGAATTAGGGGACGAGAGGAAGTTCACCTTTTGCAATTGTTACTTAGTATTTTGAACGTATTTGTCCAACTGAAATTTTAAGCATCTTTTAGAAATTTGATTGACTTTTGGATTAAGCTTTGGTTGAGTGGATTGTTTTCTTATTTTTTGGTTGGTCCTACGTCATCAGACCAGCAGTAATTTTTGTTCTATCGGTTCTACTATTTTAACAGTTGTATTATTTTTCAGCCCGAGTGGGTTCCAAGTGGATTCCCTTTCAAAGTTGAAGATAGTCCTGGACAGCCAACTGTAATATTGACAAGAGAGTATCAGGATGAGCTCGTGAAAGTTGAAGTCTGCATGCCGAATCTTGATCCAGGAGAACCCCCCGAGGGTGATCATACTGATCGGGTAAATAAGGTGGGAGAACGCAGTCCAATTATCATTCCACTAATTATAACCATCACTAAGAATAGTGGAAGATCCCTCGAGTTCATTTGTACCGGTCACCCTAATATCTATTACCCTCAGATCGGTTACCCTTATAAGCTTTCAATCGACGGCTTGTTACTTAGAAAGTCAGAAACTTCCAAGGATGAAAGGCGCTATGGACCTGACTTCCAGTAAACTATTATTATACTCGGGACTTTTTATTCGAATCTTTGTTATCATCTTTTCCTGCTTAATTAATATTTGACATGTCTTTAACCCTTTTGTCTGTAACAGTGATTTGGAAGACAACTTTAGGAAAGCCTTCTACAGGTATTTAGAGATTAGAGGAATAGAGCCAGAGACCATGAATTGGTTGTTTCAGTTGATGCTCAACAAAGACCGCAGCGAATACGTGTTGTGGTTGAAGAACATTAAGAACTTCTTCATTGAAGCATAGGCTTCTGAAGAAGCTTCACTGTAGTAGAAGCTTAGCTTTTTATTTTTTTATTTATTTATTTTTTTTTGCTTTTTGGCTTTGTATTAAACCCTGACAACTGTCTGGTTTGGAGGATTTTCAGTCCTGGCTGGAATCAATGTCTCATTTTCTTTTTCTTCGTAAGGAGGTCCCCCTTCTTTTCTATACTATCTTTTGGTGGTCTGTATAAATGGTAATGCTATCGAATGTTAAATCCTCGGATATTTCTATGAAGAATTATGTTTACATAAGTTGCTGCCTTGATAGTCAGATAATCAAAGAGAAACTATGAGAGCAAGCACCTCCAACACATTGATAGAAATGATCAAAATGACCATTGAATGATATTATTTGTAATGGTCACTGTGAACCTGTTCAAAATGACCTCTAGGTGATGCAGTTGTGAGTGTTTACATTAATCACGAGAAGAAAATTTGCATTTGAAAGCAACGCAATGGCACTAGATGGGATTATATTTGAGGCAGTCAACAATTTTCTTTCTTAATTTATTTATTTTCCACTCTATTGTGCATATGTCCCACCTTTCAATGTGATCACATTTTCATGTGTTTTCTGGGGCACGAGATTGAGAGAGGAAGAGAACAGTTGTGGTGGATTGAAGCAGAAGTGGTGTGAGAGTAGTTCGGATAATGTATGTATTATGTATGATAAAAAAATATTTCTACCATTAAATCAATCTGGGTTTTCTCATCAGGACAAAGGGGACATCCTTGAATCTTGATCTATTAATTTATTTGAGAACAAATCTCTACCGATGAGCATTCAAACTTCAAACAAACAAGAACAAGAACAAAATAAGCACTTAAAAACAAACAAGATTAAACATTCGAAACATAATAATAATAATAATAATAATAATAATAATAATAATAATAATAATAAGATTAAACATTCGAATTGTTTAACAACGCCCAATTGACAACATAAATATAAACCTAAAACATCCATCTATTTGTTCAATTCATCAAAAAGTTGCAAATATAGTTTGCAACACTATTTCTTGTCAAATCAATAAAAGCACCCATAAATTGTTTTGATTTTGTTCGATCATCAAACACAGAATCCAGCCACTTTGATCAATTACAAGCTGTCCAACTTCTGATCCCCACCTCCTCCCATTTCCCACCAAGCACTTGCTTCCCTTTGGAGACCGAAGACAGACCATGCTTGGCTTGCTGTATATGAGGCATCTCACCTTTCCTGCCATTTGTAAATATAAAAAATAGAATGAAAAACTCATGGCACACGGAGCATATATGACAAACTTGTGTTCCACTCAGTAGCTTAAATTACAACAATTGCCTTGATGGGTTTGATGATAGATCAGTCAGTCCCCACACCACTCAGCATTTTTACTATCCAAAACTCATCAGTCATCACCTTATCAATCTAAATGCTAATTCACACAAACTGTACATGGTAGCATGCTAAAAAATAAAAAAATTCTAATGCTTTCTACAATAAGATTGCAATGTCAAATATGAGCCAAACAAAGCAATTTGATGTGATGCAGGGCATCTAAAAACTCATCAATCATCACCTTATCAATCTAAATGCTAATTCACACAAACTGTACATGGTAGCATGCTAAAAAATAAAAAAATTCTAATACTCTCTGCAATAAGATTGCAATGTCAAATATGAGCCAAACAAAGCAATTTGATGTGATGCAGGGCATCTAAAAACTCATCGGTCATCACCTTATCAATCTAAATGCTAATTCACACAAACTGTACATGTTAGCATGCTAAAAAATAAAAAAATTCTAATGCTCTCTGCAATAAAATTGCAATGTCAAATATGAGCCAAACAAAGCAATTTGATGTGATGCAGGGCATCTAAAAACTCATCGGTCATCACCTTATCAATCTAAATGCTAATTCACACAAACTGTACATGGTAGCATGCTAAAAAATAAAAAAATTCTAATACTCTCTGCAATAAGATTGCAATGTCAAATATGAGCCAAACAAAGCAATTTGATGTGATGCAGGGCATCTAAAAACTCATCGGTCATCACCTTATCAATCTAAATGCTAATTCACACAAACTGTACATGGTAGCATGCTAAAAAATAAAAAAATTCTAATGCTCTCTGCAATAAGATTGCAATGTCAAATATGAGCCAAACAAAGCAATTTGATGTGATGCAGGGCATCTAAAAACTCATCAGTCATCACCTTATCAATCTAAATGCTAATTCACACAAACTGTACATGGTAGCATGCTAAAAAATAAAAAAATTCTAATGCTCTCTGCAATAAGATTGCAATGTCAAATATGAGCCAAACAAAGCAATTTGATGTGATGCAGGGCATCTAAAAACTCATCAGTCATCACCTTATCAATCTAAATGCTAATTCACACAAACTGTACATGGTAGCATGCTAAAAAATAAAAAAATTCTAATGCTCTCTACAATAAGATTGCAATGTCAAATATGAGCCAAACAAAGCAATTTGATGTGATGCAGGGCATCTAAAAACTCATCGGTCATCACCTTATCAATCTAAATGCTAATTCACACAAACTATACATGGTAGCATGCTAAAAATAAAAAAATTCTAATACTCTCTACAATATGATTGCAATGTCAAATATGAGCCAAACAAAGCAATTTGATGTGATGCAGGGCATCTAAAAACTCATCGGTCATCACCTTATCAATTTAAATGCTAATTCACACAAACTGTGCATGGTAGCATGCTAAAAAATAAAAAAAAATCTAATAATGCTATACATGCATTATTAAGGCTTCAATGCATGGGTTGAGACTATTCACAGTTTTGTGTTTAATACTTTTGTAAACTATACATGCTTCCTTGCACATACCATATCTACCATACAACTGAAGGTTATCAAAAAATCCTGAATTAACGCACACGCCAGCCTTAAGGGCGGTGGCATAAATATTTTCACCTACACTCACTGCATCAAGCTCAAGACAAGGAGTGGTGGAAGACAAAACCATTATCATATGTTCAAACCTCATCTTAATCGGTTTCCATTGCCATGTGATAAACATATGTTTAAGCAATATCTTGCTTGCAATTTCTTTATGCATTTCTAATCTCTTAGAAACTGCATTCAATTCCTGATAAGAGAACTCCCTACTTTCGAAAAATGCTTTCCAACTAACATAATAACTAGGTTCACCACATATCCTAGGATTTGACAATCTACAGAAAATAAGGAGATTGCTGTTACCGAAGTTCGTGAAGAAGGTCATCCGTAATGCCATAGAAAAAATCAGAACACTCAAGTAACAGAGGAAAGTAAAAAAATTCAAAACTGTGTTATTATTATTATTATTATTTTTTGTTTTAACATAGCAAATCATCAGGCAAAAATCATAATTTCGTTTATATTTTACGTTTTTCTCTATCAAAAATCAATAAAAATCAAGAAAAATAATAACTTTTTTTATTTTTCTTGATTTTCATCAAGCAAAAAACAAATAAAACCACAAAACTCACCAAACAAAACTTAAAAAGCAAAACTTTTCTTGGAAAAGTTCATTTCTAACCATTTGGAACATTGAATAATCGTTTATAACCTATTTTAAAATTTTAATTGTTAATAACCTAATTTTTATGCTATTACCGTAATGCCCCTATATAAAAACCGCCATCTAAAAACCCCCCTTTCTTTTGCTCTGTATCTCTGTAGTCTCTTCGTCCTCACAAATCTCGACGTCAACTTGCCGTCTTCCGGTAACCGCCGTCGTGTCGTACTGTTCATGCCATATTTCGGTGACCCAACAAACACAGAGGAACGATCACAGTTGTTGTAATGTTTCGACCTATATACACCCAACTGTCAGTCTCTCACCAAAATAACTTTTTTTTTTTTTTTTTAATTTGGATAAAAAAAAAAAAAAGAAGACAAAAGGGTCTTTATTTGAGATTGAATCTGTAAATGGGAGGGTGTGTCACTGTGTGTGTGAGTGAGAGACCGATTGGAGAATTTTGTATGGTTTTTTTTTTTTTTTTTGGATTTTGGTATTTGTTGAATGATTAAAAGAAGAATTAAGAGCAACAAACCAGGGCTTTTTGATGGGATATGATGATTTGTGTAATTTTTGTGATGATGATGATCTTCTTGTTCATTTTTTCCAGTTTGAATGAATTCTAAGGCAATTAATCAAGTACATAGGTTTAATTTTTCAATTTCCTTTAGACATTTTCATGTCAGAATGCCATATTGAAATTAACAATTTGTTCAGGCTTATTATTGTTTTGACTAAATAAATCATACAAGGTAACCTTCTTCTTGATATGGTGAGAATCGGATGACGACGACGGTCACCGGAATACGGCAAGTTGATGTCGAGTTGTCGGGGTGTGAGGAGGAAGAGACTAGAGAGAGACAGAGGGAAATTTGGGATCCAGCTGCAAAAGAAGATGAAGTGGAGACGATGAGATGAAGAGATGAAGAAGATGAGATGAAGAAGAAGAAGAAGTTGAAGACTGGAAAAGAAGAAAAAAAAAAGAGCAGGAAAGAAGAAAGAAGAAAGAGGAGAGGTCGTGGAACTGTGGAAGAGAAGAAGAGCAAAGGAATTTTAAAAAAAAGATTTAAAAATTTAATTGGCTAGGGTATTTTTGTAATTTCGGCCAGGGATTGAAAGAGATTATTATAAAATGGTTATAAACAATTAAAATATGAAACAAGGCTAAAAATAATTTTTCCATAATTTATTTGGCTAGATATGTCAATTTTCTCAACTTTTTTTCACATTTCTTTTACAAACAAAATGGACTTAAAGCAAGAGAAAAGTTCACCGACTTTCAAACGAATTACTGGATCTACAACCTCTGCAGTTCGACTCCCATTTACAAAACTTTTAATATTTTACTAGATAAATTCACAAATAAGAAAGATGCAAAGGTACCTCCTTTTTTGAAGCTTTCACTCTGGTCTCAAGCTGGTCTTAAAATCGCAAATAAGAAAGATGAAAGGTACCTCCTTTTTTGAAGCTCTCACTCTGGTCTAAAGCTGGTCTTAAAATCACAAATAAAAAAGATGCAAAGGTACATCCTTTTTTTGAAGCTCTCACTCTGGTCTCAAGCTGGTCTTAAAATCGCAAATAAGAAAGATGCAAAGGTACCTCCTTTTTTGAAGCTTTCACTATGGACTCAAGCTGGTCTTAAAATCGCAAATAAGAAAGATGCAAAGGTATCTCCTTTTTTGAAGCTCTCACTCTGGTCTCAAGCTGGTCTTAAAATCGCAAATAAGAAAGATGCAAAGGTACCTCCTTTTTTTGAAGCTCTCACTCTGGTCTCAAGCTGGTCTTAAAATCGCAAATAAGAAAGATGCAAAGGTACCTCCTTTTTTGAAGCTTTCACTCTGGACTCAAGCTGGTCTTAAAATCGCAAATAAGAAAGATGCAAAGGTACCTCCTTTTTTGAAGCTCTCACTCTCGTCTCAAGCTGGTCTTAAAATCACAAATAAGAAAGATGCAAAGGTACCTCCTTTTTTGAAGCTTTCACTCTGGACTCAAGCTGGTCTTAAAATCGCAAATAAGAAAGATGCAAAGGTAACTCCTTTTTTGAAGCTCTCACTCTGGTCTCAAGCTGGTCTTAAAATCGCAAATAAAAAAGATGCAAAGGTACCTCCTTTTTTTGAAGCTCTCACTCTGGTCTCAAGCTGGTCTTAAAATCGCAAATAAGAAAGATGCAAAGGTACCTCCTTTTTTGAAGCTTTCACTCTGGACTCAAGCTGGTCTTAAAATCGCAAATAAGAAAGATGCAAAGGTACCTCCTTTTTTGAAGCTCTCACTCTGGACTCAAGCTGGTCTTAAAATCGCAAAAAAAGAAAGATGCAAAGGTACCTCCTTTTTTGAAGCTCTCACTCTGGTCTCAAGCTGGTCTTAAAATCGCAAATAAGAAAGATGCAAATGTACCTCCTTTTTTTGAAGCTCTCACTCTGGTCTCAAGCTGGTCTTAAAATCGCAAATAAGAAAGATGCAAAGGTACCTCCTTTTTTGAAGCTCTCACTCTGGTCTCAAGCTGGTCTTAAAATCGCAAATAAGAAAGATGCAAAGGTACCTCCTTTTTTGAAGCTTTCACTCTGGACTCAAGCTGGTCTTAAAATCGCAAATAAGAAAGATGCAAAGGTACCTCCTTTTTTGAAGCTCTCACTCTGGACTCAAGCTGGTCTTAAAATCGCAAAAAAAGAAAGATGCAAAGGTACCTCCTTTTTTGAAGCTCACACTCTGGTCTCAAGCTGGTCTTAAAATCGCAAATAAGAAAGATGCAAAGGTACCTCCTTTTTTGAAGTTCTCACTCTGGTCTCAAGCTGGTCTTAAAATCGCAAATAAGAAAGATGCAAAGGTACCTCCTTTTTTTGAAGCTCTCACTCTGGTCTCAAGTTGGTCTTAAAATCGCAAATAAGAAAGATGCAAAGGTACCTCCTTTTTTGAAGCTTTCACTCTGGTCTCAAGCTGGTCTTAAAATCGCAAATAAGAAAGATGCAAAGGTACCTCCTTTTTTGAAGCTTTCACTCTGGACTCAAGCTAGTCTTAAAATCGCAAATAAAAAAGATGCAAAGGTACCTCCTTTTTTTGAAGCTCTCACTCTGGTCTCAAGCTGATCTTAAAATCGCAAATAAGAAAGATGCAAAGGTACCTCCTTTTTTGAAGCTTTCACTCTGGACTCAAGCTGGTCTTAAAATCGCAAATAAGAAAGATGCAAAGGTACCTCCTTTTTTGAAGCTCTCACTCTGGACTCAAGCTGGTCTTAAAATCGCAAAAAAAGAAAGATGCAAAGGTACCTCCTTTTTTGAAGCTCTCACTCTGAACTCAAGCTGGTCTTAAAATCGCAAAAAAAGAAAGATGCAAAGGTACCTCCTTTTTTGAAGCTCTCACTCTGGTCTCAAGCTGGTCTTAAAATCGCAAATAAGAAAGATGCAAAGGTACCTCCTTTTTTGAAGCTCTCACTCTGGTCTCAAGCTAGTCTTAAAATCGCAAATAAGAAAGATGCAAAGGTACCTCCTTTTTTTGAAGCTCTCACTCTGGTCTCAAGCTGGTCTTAAAATCGCAAATAAGAAAGATGCAAAGGTACCTCCTTTTTTTGAAGCTCTCACTCTGGTCTCAAGCTGGTCTTAAAATCGCAAATAAGAAAGATGCAAAGGTACCTCCTTTTTTGAAGCTTTCACTCTGGACTCAAGCTGGTCTTAAAATCGCAAATAAGAAAGATGCAAAGGTACCTCCTTTTTTGAAGCTTTCACTCTGGACTCAAGCTGGTCTTAAAATCGCAAATAAGAAAGATGCAAAGGTACCTCCTTTTTTGAAGCTTTCACTCTGGACTCAAGCTGGTCTTAAAATCGCAAATAAAAAAGATGCAAAGGTACCTCCTTTTTTTGAAGCTCTCACTCTGGTCTCAAGCTGGTCTTAAAATCGCAAATAAAAAAGATGCAAAGGTACCTCCTTTTTTTGAAGCTCTCACTCTGGTCTCAAGCTGGTCTTAAAATCGCAAATAAGAAAGATGCAAAGGTACCTCCTTTTTTGAAGCTCTCACTCTGGTCTCAAGCTGGTCTTAAAATCGCAAATAAGAAAGATGCAAAGGTACCTCCTTTTTTGAAGCTCTCACTCTGGTCTCAAGCTGGTCTTAAAATCGCAAAAAAAAGAAAGATGCAAAGGTACCTCCTTTTTTGAAGCTCTCACTCTGGACTCAAGCTGGTCTTAAAATCGCAAAAAAAGAAAGATGCAAAGGTACCTCCTTTTTTGAAGCTCTCACTCTGGCCTCAAGCTGGTCTTAAAATCGCAAATAAGAAAGATGCAAAGGTACCTCCTTTTTTGAAGCTCTCACTCTGGTCTCAAGCTGGTCTTAAAATCGCAAATAAGAAAGATGCAAAGGTACCTCCTTTTTTTGAAGCTCTCACTCTGGTCTCAAGCTGGTCTTAAAATCGCAAATAAGAAAAATGCAAAGGTACCTCCTTTTTTGAAGCTTTCACTCTGGACTCAAGCTGGTCTTAAAATCGCAAATAAGAAAGATGCAAAGGTACCTCCTTTTTTGAAGCTTTCACTCTGGTCTCAAGCTGGTCTTAAAATCGCAAATAAGAAAGATGCAAAGGTACCTCCTTTTTTGAAGCTTTCACTCTGGTCTCAAGCTGGTCTTAAAATCGCAAATAAGAAAGATGCAAAGGTACCTCCTTTTTTTAAGCTTTCACTCTGGACTCAAGCTGGTCTTAAAATCGCAAATAAAAAAGATGCAAAGGTACCTCCTTTTTTGAAGCTCTCACTCTGGACTCAAGCTGGTCTTAAAATCGCAAATAAGAAAGATGCAAAGGTACCTCCTTTTTTGAAGCTCTCACTCTGGACTCAAGCTGGTCTTAAAATCGTAAAAAAAGAAAGATGCAAAGGTACCTCCTTTTTTGAAGCTCTCACTCTGGTCTCAAGCTGGTCTTAAAATCGCAAAAAAAGAAAGATGCAAAGGTACCCTCCTTTTTTGAAGCTCTCACTCTGGACTCAAGCTGGTCTTAAAATCGCAAAAAAAGAAAGATGCAAAGGTACCTCCTTTTTTGAAGCTCTCACTCTGGCCTCAAGCTGGTCTTAAAATCGCAAATAAGAAAGATGCAAAGGTACCTCCTTTTTTGAAGCTCTCACTCTGGTCTCAAGCTGGTCTTAAAATCGCAAATAAGAAAGATGCAAAGGTACCTCCTTTTTTTGAAGCTCTCACTCAGGTCTCAAGCTGGTCTTAAAATCGCAAATAAGAAAGATGCAAAGGTACCTCCTTTTTTGAAGCTCTCACTCTGGTCTCAAGCTGGTCTTAAAATCGCAAATAAGAAAGATGCAAAGGTACCTCCTTTTTTGAAGCTCTCACTCTGGTCTCAAGCTGGTCTTAAAATCGCAAATAAGAAAGATGCAAAGGTACCTCCTTTTTTGAAGCTTTCACTCTGGTCTCAAGCTGGTCTTAAAATCGCAAATAAGAAAGATGCAAAGGTACCTCCTTTTTTGAAGCTTTCACTCTGGACTCAAGCTGGTCTTAAAATCGCAAATAAAAAAGATGCAAAGGTACCTCCTTTTTTGAAGCTCTCACTCTGGACTCAAGCTGGTCTTAAAATCGCAAATAAGAAAGATGCAAAGGTACCTCCTTTTTTGAAGCTCTCACTCTGGACTCAAGCTGGTCTTAAAATCGTAAAAAAAGAAAGATGCAAAGGTACCTCCTTTTTTGAAGCTCTCACTCTGGTCTCAAGCTGGTCTTAAAATCGTAAAAAAAGAAAGATGCAAAGGTACCTCCTTTTTTGAAGCTCTCACTCTGGTCTCAAGCTGGTCTTAAAATCGCAAATAAGAAAGATGCAAAGATACCTCCTTTTTTGAAGCTCTCACTCTGGTCTCAAGCTGGTCTTAAAATCGCAAATAAGAAAGATGCAAAGGTACCTCCTTTTTTTGAAGCTCTCACTCTGGTCTCAAGCTGGTCTTAAAATCGCAAATAAGAAAGATGCAAAGGTATCTCCTTTTTTGAAGCTTTCACTCTGGACTCAAACTGGTCTTAAAATCGTAAATAAGAAATATGCAAAGGTACCTCCTTTTTTGAAGCTCTCACTCTGGTCTCAAGCTGGTCTTAAAATCGCAAATAAGAAAGATGCTAAGGTACCTCCTTTTTTGAAGCTTTCACTTTGGACTCAAGCTGGTCTTAAAATCGCAAATAAGAAAGATGCAAAGGTACCTCCTTTTTTGAAGCTCTCACTCTGGTCTCAAGCTGGTCTTAAAATCGCAAATAAGAAAGATGCAAAGGTACCTCCTTTTTTTGAAGCTCTCACTCTGGTCTCAAGCTGGTCTTAAAATCGCAAATAAGAAAGATGCAAAGGTACCTCCTTTTTTGAAGCTCTCACTCTAGTCTCAAGCTGGTCTTAAAATCGCAAATAAGAAAGATGCAAAGGTACCTCCTTTTTTGAAGCTTTCACTCTGGACTCAAGCTGGTCTTAAAATCGCAAATAAGAAAGATGCAAAGGTACCTCCTTTTTTGAAGCTTTCACTCTGGACTCAAGCTGGTCTTAAAATCGCAAATAAGAAAGATGCAAAGGTACCTCCTTTTTGAAGCTTTCACTCTGGACTCAAGCTGGTCTTAAAATCGCAAATAAAAAAGATGCAAAGGTACCTCCTTTTTTTGAAGCTCTCACTCTGGTCTCAAGCTGGTCTTAAAATCGCAAATAAAAAAGATGCAAAGGTACCTCCTTTTTTTGAAGCTCTCACTCTGGTCTCAAGCTGGTCTTAAAATCGCAAATAAGAAAGATGCAAAGGTACCTCCTTTTTTGAAGCTCTCACTCTGGTCTCAAGCTGGTCTTAAAATCGCAAATAAGAAAGATGCAAAGGTACCTCCTTTTTTGAAGCTCTCACTCTGGTCTCAAGCTGGTCTTAAAATCGCAAAAAAAGAAAGATGCAAAGGTACCTCCTTTTTTGAAGCTCTCACTCTGGACTCAAGCTGGTCTTAAAATCGCAAAAAAAGAAAGATGCAAAGGTACCTCCTTTTTTGAAGCTCTCACTCTGGCCTCAAGCTGGTCTTAAAATCGCAAATAAGAAAGATGCAAAGGTACCTCCTTTTTTGAAGCTCTCACTCTGGTCTCAAGCTGGTCTTAAAATCGCAAATAAGAAAGATGCAAAGGTACCTCCTTTTTTTGAAGCTCTCACTCTGGTCTCAAGCTGGTCTTAAAATCGCAAATAAGAAAAATGCAAAGGACCTCCTTTTTTGAAGCTTTCACTCTGGACTCAAGCTGGTCTTAAAATCGCAAATAAGAAAGATGCAAAGGTACCTCCTTTTTTGAAGCTTTCACTCTGGTCTCAAGCTGGTCTTAAAATCGCAAATAAGAAAGATGCAAAGGTACCTCCTTTTTTGAAGCTTTCACTCTGGTCTCAAGCTGGTCTTAAAATCGCAAATAAGAAAGATGCAAAGGTACCTCCTTTTTTTAAGCTTTCACTCTGGACTCAAGCTGGTCTTAAAATCGCAAATAAAAAAGATGCAAAGGTACCTCCTTTTTTGAAGCTCTCACTCTGGACTCAAGCTGGTCTTAAAATCGCAAATAAGAAAGATGCAAAGGTACCTCCTTTTTTGAAGCTCTCACTCTGGACTCAAGCTGGTCTTAAAATCGTAAAAAAAGAAAGATGCAAAGGTACCTCCTTTTTTGAAGCTCTCACTCTGGTCTCAAGCTGGTCTTAAAATCGCAAAAAAAGAAAGATGCAAAGGTACCTCCTTTTTTGAAGCTCTCACTCTGGACTCAAGCTGGTCTTAAAATCGCAAACAAAGAAAGATGCAAAGGTACCTCCTTTTTTGAAGCTCTCACTCTGGCCTCAAGCTGGTCTTAAAATCGCAAATAAGAAAGATGCAAAGGTACCTCCTTTTTTGAAGCTCTCACTCTGGTCTCAAGCTGGTCTTAAAATCGCAAATAAGAAAGATGCAAAGGTACCTCCTTTTTTTGAAGCTCTCACTCTGGTCTCAAGCTGGTCTTAAAATCGCAAATAAGAAAGATGCAAAGGTACCTCCTTTTTTGAAGCTTTCACTCTGGACTCAAGCTGGTCTTAAAATCGCAAATAAGAAAGATGCAAAGGTACCTCCTTTTTTGAAGCTTTCACTCTGGTCTCAAGCTGGTCTTAAAATCGCAAATAAGAAAGATGCAAAGGTACCTCCTTTTTTGAAGCTTTCACTCTGGTCTCAAGCTGGTCTTAAAATCGCAAATAAGAAAGATGCAAAGGTACCTCCTTTTTTTAAGCTTTCACTCTGGACTCAAGCTGGTCTTAAAATCGCAAATAAAAAAGATGCAAAGGTACCTCCTTTTTTGAAGCTCTCACTCTGGACTCAAGCTGGTCTTAAAATCGCAAATAAGAAAGATGCAAAGGTACCTCCTTTTTTGAAGCTCTCACTCTGGACTCAAGCTGGTCTTAAAATCGTAAAAAAAGAAAGATGCAAAGGTACCTCCTTTTTTGAAGCTCTCACTCTGGTCTCAAGCTGGTCTTAAAATCGTAAAAAAAGAAAGATGCAAAGGTACCTCCTTTTTGAAGCTCTCACTCTGGTCTCAAGCTGGTCTTAAAATCGCAAATAAGAAAGATGCAAAGATACCTCCTTTTTTGAAGCTCTCACTCTGGTCTCAAGCTGGTCTTAAAATCGCAAATAAGAAAGATGCAAAGGTACCTCCTTTTTTTGAAGCTCTCACTCTGGTCTCAAGCTGGTCTTAAAATCGCAAATAAGAAAGATGCAAAGGTATCTCCTTTTTTGAAGCTTTCACTCTGGACTCAAACTGGTCTTAAAATCGTAAATAAGAAATATGCAAAGGTACCTCCTTTTTTGAAGCTCTCACTCTGGTCTCAAGCTGGTCTTAAAATCGCAAATAAGAAAGATGCTAAGGTACCTCCTTTTTTGAAGCTTTCACTTTGGACTCAAGCTGGTCTTAAAATCGCAAATAAGAAAGATGCAAAGGTACCTCCTTTTTTGAAGTTTTCACTCTGGACTCAAGCTGGTCTTAAAATCGCAAATAAGAAAGATGCAAAGGTACCTCCTTTTTTTGAAGCTCTCACTCTGGTCTCAAGCTGGTGTGTTATTTTTCTCACACTAAACCGATAAAAGTTGAAACCTTTTAAACCGATAAAAGTTGCTCTTTTTAATCCCAGCACTATAATACGGATTATTTCATGAATTAGTGTTAATTAATGTTAAAGTTGATCTAAGTTTTTGTTAGTGTACATTAATTGCATGTACTGGTCCCATGTATAGTGTCAAAAGCAATAAATATAAATATATATATATATATATATATATATATATATATATTTAAAAAAATATAATTATGTGTTTTCTATTCAATAGGACGGTCTCATTGTCACTTGATAAGACCGTCCAATAAGATTACACCAAATTATAGTTTAATAATATATATTTATGTTCTTTGTGTCCGTAATCACACGTGTTGTCTTCAACATTATAATGTAAGAATCTATCTTACTTTCGATAATCAGCTTTTTAATGACCTGTATAATTTAACTTATATAGTGTTATATATATATACATATATATGTACATGTTATGTCTATGCATGGCACACACAGTTATACACATTAGCTACAATTAAACCATAATATATTGATATGATTGATGATTAGGTCGCATAATTTTACAATTATTCGACTGTTTAACTGTTTTTCTCATTGTTTTGATTAGATCAAAATTATAACTAGCTACAATCAAAAGAGAATTCTTATATGTGACTTGGCTTGACATTGAAGGACGGTTTACAGTTGCTAGCTGTGTGGCACTGTACAGAAGCATATATATATATATATATATACACAATATTGACAGCAATTTGAGGCGATATTTCATATCTGATTTTCATACTCAGATTACATGTTCTCGTGATAGAGATATTAGAGAGCAGTCATGATCAATTATAGCCTTATAGGTCTACCAAAAGTTTCTAACCAAGTAAATGAGGAGTGGGGTTTAGTAGGATTTTTGTCAGGAATATGCGTATTTATCCTTCCAAATTTCCCATCAACATATATAGAATAGGAAATAAATCAGCCTTGGGCTGACCTGACCTGATTGATTCACAGTAAAATGCACCTAGGTAATCAAATCTGTCTTTCACCTTCAGACCCAGATTTGACCTTAAAAAAATAATTAACAACTTCAACGTAGGCTTTAATCCTCATTGTAAACTTCTTATTACGGTACATTTTTTTATTGGACAAATATCTTTTCTTTAATCACGATTTTAACCACTCATTTATTTCCATACTCATGAATTATTTTATCATTTAAAATGTAAGGTAATTTTATTTTTTTCAAGTGATAATAGGATCCAAATTTGTCTTTTTTTCTTTTTTATTATTTGAGAGGATTCTGGCTGTAGTATGTTAATTGTTATCTCATGTCTTGCGGTGCACATTTCTCTTATATCATATATTCATATCATTCAACATGATATTACATAAAATAATTAATTGAATGTATTTAAGGTATACGTACAAGATATGGACATATAAAAAAAATAAATGAAGTTATAGATTTGAGTCGTGTCTCCTCCATCAAACCTTGAATTACTTATTTCAAAATAAAGATATAATCGACATATAGTGCATCAAATATACGTTCCGTGCATGTTTCTCTTAAATCATAACGAAGAAATGCATGGATTTATGAAGAAGTGCATGGATTTATTTGAGGGGTATCAATCGAAGTCTAATGATGAATATTTCAATGACTCGGAGCTTTAACCTGAACATGTTAGGATTGCCAAGTTGGTGAAATGTATACCTTTCAAGAAAATGATGGGTGGTGAGATTAAGTTTGAAATAGGTTAGACATTTGACAATATGGAGCAAATGAAAGAATTATTTAGGGAGTATACGATTCAAGAGGGGGTAGCTTTAAATAGAGTTAAAAATGACCTTCAAAGACAGACCTACATATCCAAAGAAGCTGGTTGTCCTTGGAGGGCACATGGTTCACAGCTCCTTGATAGACTCACATTCAAGCTCTTCGCTCTCGGATCGGTACTCTCAGCTATTGGTCAAGCGCAGCTTGTACTCCAAATTGGTAATTTCTTTTCTTTTTAATATATAATATATAATTAAAATCTCATTTTGTTGTTGTTTGGATTTCCGTGATTGAGCTACATTGTCTTTATTGGTGGTAATATTGCAGGATGGAGGTCGACGCGCACAAATTGAAATTTGGAAATCGAAATACTCCAAGTATTACTATGGATGCAGTGAAAGAGGCAAAATATTTGCTTGTAAGTACATTATTTGTTAATGACGTATTTTGTTATATAGATTTTTTATGTTGTTTGAATCCATTAGTTGTTGCTATAGTGTTCATTGGTTTCTGGCTAGGATAGATTGTGTGATAGAAGGATATAAGTCGCATAATTAGTTTAGTTGTTGTTGGCGAATCCTATCTTTTGAAGCTAGAAATCATTTTTCTTGTTAGGGAATGAATGTTTCCTCCTAGTTAGTTACCCATTTGGTCAAGCTGAACATTTTATGTCAAAAAATAATAAAAAAATTAAGCAAGCATTTTTCACACAATTTTTTACAATTCTCTGGTATATACACGAAAATATATTAAAACAAAAATTCTACTTCTGTCCGAAAATCTTGCATGCATGCATACAAACTCTAGTGGTGGTAACCGTCAACAAGCTTGAGACTAAAGTGTTTAATGATGTGATCTGAAGCGTCTGATGATGCATTCCGATGGCCTAAATTCATATCAATATTTTAACTGATTATTGGTTGTGAAATAAGAGTTTATATTCAGTATAGAACAAATGAATCTGTTCATCTAAATAAGCTCGGTAGTGGTGGAAATAAAGAGTCTTTATTTTATTAAGGGATAATTACCCCAATGGCCATCAATTTGGATTACCACCATCAAAATGGCCATTAGTTGGGGCATTGATTTCAAAATGACCATTATTGGCATTGTTACACTAATGACCATTTCATGCATCTAATTCCATCCAATGAATGTCATTTTGGTAAATAAGGGGATGATATTAATTTATTTTAGATGTTTTATGGAAAACAATTTTTTCTTTTGTTTTTTTTTTAAAAACAAATATTAATATTTAGTGTATGTATATACGTATAGCATATATCAAACATATATATATATATATATATATATATATTTTCGACTTATCTCAAATATATATTTTATAATTTTTAGATTTTGTACGTAGCCTTAATCTTCTCAAAAAAAAAAAAAAGAAGAAATATATATATATATATATATATATATGTTTGAGATACACGCACTATACGTATATACACACTAAATATAATTAATTTAATGTGTATATATATTTTATTAGTGACATTAGATATCAAAAAGTCAAATTCATGTAATATTTCGCGTTCATGAAGTTGAGAATCTACGTATTAAAAAAAAAAAAAAAAAAAAAAAATTGACTTTCCAATGCTATAACTATTAATAAACATAGACTCTCCTTTCCGCAACTACTTGGCCTATTTAGATTAATAGATTCATTGGTTCTATCAATATATAAACACATTCAATGATGCAAGCATGAAATTTCTTATTACGAAATGATGTTACGATCATGTTGAGTTTTTGAAGATTTTGGTGTTGAAATTCATCATCTTCTGCTCTAATATGTTATTAAAATAGTCGGAAGCTAAAAGAAACAGAGTTGTACCATTTTTCATGTTCATTCAAAGAGTTGTCAAAGAATTTTGAGGCATGCAATGTGGAATCTGAGCATCTGACGCAGCGGAAATAATAAAAGAATACGACCAACGTCAATATTCTATGATAAACTGGAATCCACCAGAAAATAAAGAGAAACTCTTTAAACGAATTCTGAAATTTTATAAATTGAAAGATAATTCGGCCAAAAGGCTTATAAGCATATTTAAAGCAAGAAACCTTAACCCTAATCCTTATTGGACAAGAAACGGGATTAAATTCTAAAAATTACCAAAAATAGCAAAATTGAGATAATTACGGAAATAAAAACTACTAAGAATCCTAAACAAGCTAGGATTGACGGAAGTCGATTCGGACTTGGAAAACAAAAGTTATTACGAAAACGAAACTTTCATAAAATAGCAAAAACGGCAATTTCGGGACCTAAACGAGGGAATTCGGCTAAAAAAAGCTGTGGAATAATGACGGGCTTGCCGAAACACTTCAACTGTGAAAGTTTCGTGTCATTCCGACTCCGACGCCCGGATTACTGAAATTCAATTACCCCTTGAATTTAGGATGTTCTCTCATCATCATGTAAGTATCAGCCACTTGTTCTACATCGGCATCAGTCAGGATTCTGGAACATATAGATATATGCAAAAAGGGGGTTTGCTTTTTGATGCACTATGCAATGTGGAATCTGAGCATCAATCAAAGAGGGTCCATATGTATTTCGCTTCTTGTTATTCGTTTTCCTCCTTATTGTTCGTCGATGTCGTCTTCTATGTGATTTTAATGATTTTTAGGGTTTGCTCGATTTCTCCAGTCGAGTCTTACAATGGCTTTGCTCGACTGTCCTGTTAGAGTTGAAGAAAATGTCTCAAGACCTGATCAGCTATTATCAGAAGAAAAGAAGAAAGTGGAGAATCAAATATGTGAAGGCTCACTGCCTTACAATGGGCTTGCAATGCAAGAGACGTTGCACAAGCTTGATAGGAAAAAGGTTAGCTTGGGTAGTTGAATCAGTAACAGAAAAGCTGATGTGTCAGTTTGTCAATTAATGTATTTCCGGATTATCAGGAAAGTAGTTAGAAGCTAGCTGGTAGCTTGTAATGTTAGCAATAGTTTATATATAAAGTATAGGAAGTCTTGTATGATTCAATACAGAAAAAGTGTACTCGGCTATGATTGAAATAAAAGCTCTAGAGAGTAGCCATTAATGGCAAATTGAAAAGCTCTCAAGTTCTCTCTTTATTCTTTCACAAGCATTTTATCAAACACTTAGAGCATCCCCAACGTTGACACTAAACTTCAACATAGAGTTTACTATTCACTAAAAACCTCTCCAACATTGCTTCATTTTCCATTTTCCAAGAAAAAATTGCTGTGTTGAGGAATAGTGGCGCGCTGAGTTTAACACGCACTGTTCCTCAACATAACTCTTTTTTTTTTTTCATTTCTTTAAAATGTCACATCAGCTGTTCTCTTTCTTATTTTTTTTATTTTCTTTTCTAATTAATCTTTTTATACATAATTAAAATAATATGTATTCCCAAAAAATATACCGTTGGAAAGATCTCGTCGAGATCTTTAAAATGACACCCATTTTGATATATATTTTATGTCAATAAAATTATTGAATATTATATATGTTAAAATGACACCCATTTTGATATATATTTTATGTCAATAAAATTATTGAATATTATATATGTTAACTAATAGAAACTAATTGATAATATATAAATATTTATTGGGAGAATATTTTAGAAAACGTTTTTAAGTGTAACATTTGGTGTTGAACATTGAAGTGGAAAAAAATTTAGTGTAAATATATCCCCAGAAGATTCCCATTTAACTTCAAATTGAAGTTGAAGTTAGAGTTAAACATTGGAGATGCTCTTACAATCTCTCTTCAATTCCGATTCTCTTTTTCTTTCTCACATGGTATCAGAGCTTCTGACAAGCGTCAAATAGCTAAAAACCGATCCCAATCATTTTTTTTTACTGGAATCTCGCAACTATTGTCTTCAGTTGCTTGTTTTTCTTTTTCTTTACAAAATGGAGTTCTCTTCCTTAGACAAAACTCTAAGTCTGAATCTTACGTTGAAGCTGGAACACAACAACTTCGTTTTCTGGAAAATGCAAGTCTTAATAGCCATAGAAGCCCTAGAAGCCCTAGACCTTGAAGGTTTCATCAATGGAGGGAAGGTTCCTCCTCCAATGTTCATAACAGTCCGATCTGGTGAAACAGATGTGCAAAAAGACAGTCCGGATTTTATTGCTTGGAAGAAGACAGATAAGCTGCTAATGAGTTGGATTCTTTCTACTCTCTCTCATAGTCTTCTTGGCCAGGTAAAAAACTCGAAATCATCCTTTGAGATTTGGCCAAAAATAGAACGCACCTATTCACAAAAATCTTTAGCAAGAATCATGCAGCTTAAACAACAAATGCAGTCTATTAAGAAAGGATCTGACTCCATTAGCGATTTTGTTATGAAACTTAAAGCTGTTAGTGACTCTTTAGTCTCAGCTGGAGAGGTGGTTAGTGACAAAGATTTCATTATGTGTCTCTTACATGGGGTTGGACATGAGTATGACTCAGTGGTGACCTTGATCTCCTCTCAACAAACAAGATTAAGGATTAAACTAGATTAAGTAATGTGAAAAGGAAACAGGGTTATTTTTAGAATTTTAGGAGGTGTATAGAGAAAATTAATGAGTTTGAATCTATATGATTTGATTCTTAAGAAATTGGATGTAGGAAGACATTTTATGGGCCACCCTTTTCTAATATATGAAATTTAAATTTTACTATGGTTTTTTTTTTTTTTTTAAAAAAAAAAATTTAATGTTATCAAACTTTTTAATAATTTAAAAATATAGTAAATATATTACATATCAGTAGACCTGGCAAATTTGACACGACCCATTAACACGACCCAAACCCATTCGAAAATAGCGGTTGGTGGGTCAAGTTTATCAGATCGGGTTATTAATGGGTCAACCCATTAAGACACGAAATATAATTAGTCGGTTTTGGGTTCACTTTTAAAAAAACCGTTAATTCGATAACCCATTAATATAAAGATTTTTTCTAATGTGTTTATGAAAGTTATTAAAAAAATCTTTGTATAGTCACATTATGGAACTTATATATATATATATATATATATATATATAATCTCTATAATTATAGTTAGAATATATTTTACTAATTAGTTTTTAAAAAATTTCTAATTTTTTTTTAAAAGAGGAAAATTTTCTAAATTAAAAACTCTAAAACTATAAATAAATTATTTCATAATATTATAACTCTAACCCTAACCCTAAAACTTTAAAAGTAGCCAATGAACTTTATTGCATGAGTTTGATCATGCTCCAGTACTATTTATTTTCAACTTTTTAATAAATCTCAAATATAATATTTTGTAACGGGCCGAGTCAGGTTCCCATTAATTTAACGGGTCGGGTTCGGGTGGAACAATTTTAAAACGACCCAAACATGAAACGACATGAATTCGCAATAACACGACCTATTACTAGGTCTACATATCAGTACCATTTTAAAGATGTCACTCATAATTTACAAGGATATTATTTTTACCAACACTATAATTTCACTCTTAATTCTCAATCCTCACATTAATTATCACTTTCGGTTGTATTCTACTATTCTCTATTATTTGAGACATGACTCTCACTCTCTAGCTTTCTATCGGAGATGGTCTATATAATACAATTCTAAACCTAACCCTAACCTATTCACACTCGCCTCATTCCGCCACTTTCTTTTTTCTACCTTTGTCTGGTGAAATTCAATGGCTTTGGCTGCAATTCTTCGCAAATCGGCCCCATCTCTGGCTTGGCTCGCCCGAGTCAACAGAAGTAACCACTCAGCTATTTTCATTACTTCAAGCCATCTCTCTTCGACTTCTTTTGTGCCCATCTTTCAGTTCTCTTCTGCTGTTGAGACTAAGAAGAAGCCCAGTTACGATGAGTCACTTATGCAAGTCATTGACTCGGAAATCAAGTGTGCTGTGGAGCAGACTGATGGCTCTAATCGGGTATAATCTTCTTTGATTTTCTTTTTGGTTGGTGAGAAAATAGTGGTAGTTTAACTTTGAATGTCAGGATCTTAAAATTTTCCGGCTTGAATGATAAAAATCCCGTCTTGACTAAGCTGAATAGCTACGTAGGTTGGTGTAGCTATCATATAAGAAAATCCTTCGTATGGCATTTTTTTTTAGTTGTTGAATTATGTAAAAGGTTTTAAGAATAGAATTTTCTGCTATAAGACTTGTATAGATTTAGGGGACGAGACGAAAGAAAGTTGGTTTCTTTCGAATTTTGATTTACTATGCTATATAAGTTCCTTAGCAACTAAAATTGAACACGATGCTCTGTTTTTTTTTTTTTTTGCTTTTGCTTTTGCTTAGGGGAATTAGAAAAGAATGGAACTTTGAATGTTAGGATCTTAAAATTTTCCGGCTTGAATGATAAAAATCCCGTCTTGACTCAGCTGAGTGTAGCTTTTATATAAGAAAATCCTTTGTATGGCAGGTATTTTTTGGTTGCATTATGTAAAAGGTGGTAAGAATAGAATTTTCTGCTATAAGACTTGAATAGATTTAGGGAATTAGGGGACGAGAGGAAGTTCACCTTTTGCAATTGTTACTTGGTATTTTGAACGTATTTGTCCAACTGAAATTTAAGCATCTTTTAGAAATTTGATTTGACTTTTGGATTAAGCTTTGGTTGAGTGGATTGTTTTCTTATTATTTGGTTGGTCCTACGTCATCAGACTAGCTAGTAGATACCATTGATATAGCAGTAATTTTGTTCTATCTGTTCTACTATTTTAACAGTTGTATTATTTTTCAGCCCGAGTGGGTTCCAAGTGGATTCCCTTTCAAAGTTGAAGATATTCCTGGACAGCCAACTGTAATATTGACAAGAGAGTATCAAGATGAGCTCATGAAAGTTGAAGTCTGCATGACGTATCTTGATCCAGATGAACCCCCCGAGGGTGATCATATTGATCAGGAAAATAAGGTGGGACAACGCAGTCCAACTATCTTTCCAATAACTATAACCGTCACTAAGAATAGTGGAAGATCCCTTGAGTTCATTTGTACCGGTCGCCCTAATACCTATTACCCTCATACCGGTTACCCTTATAAGCTTTCAATCGACGGCTTGTTATTTAGAAAGTCGGAAACTTCCAAGGATGAAATGCCCTATGGACCTGACTTCCAGTAAGCTACTATTATACTCGGACTTTTTATTCAAATCTTTGTTATCATCTTTTCCTGTTTAATTATTTGACATGTCTTTATCCCTTTCGTCTGTAACAGTGTTTTGGAAGACAACTTTAGGAAAGCCTTCCACAGGTATTTGGAGATTAGAGGAATAGAGCCAGAGACCATGAATCGGTTGTTTGAGTTGATGCTCAACAAAGACCGCAGCGAATACTTGTTGTGGTTGAAGAACATTAAGAACTTCTTCATTGAGGCATAGGCTTCTGAAGAAGCTTCACTGTAGTAGAAGCTTAGTTTTTTTTTTTTTTTTTTCTTCTCTCTCTCTCTCTCTCTCTCTCTTTGGCTTTGTATTAAACCCCGATAACTGTCTGGTTTGGAGGATTTCCAGTCCTGGCTGGAATCAATGTCTCATTTTCTTTTTCTTCGTAAGGAGGATCCCCCTTCTATACTATCTTTTGGTGGTCTGTATAAATGGTAATGCTATCTAATGTTAAATCCTCGGATATTTCTATGAAGAATTATGTTTACATAAGTTGCTGCCTTGATAGTCAGATAATCAAAGAGAAACTATGAGAGCAAGCACCTCCAACATATTGATAGAAATGATCAAAAGGACCATTGAATGATATTATTTGTAATGGTCACTGTGAACCTGCTCAAAATGACCTCTAGGTGATGCAGTTGTGAGTGTTTACATTAATCACAAGAAGAAAATTTGCATTTGAAAGTAACGCAGTGGCACTAGATGGGATTATATTTGAGGCAGGCAACTATTTTCTTTCGTAATTTATTTATTTTCCACTCTTATGGGCATATGTCCCACCTTTCAATTTGATCACATTTTCATGTGTTTTCTGAGGCACGAGATTGAGAGAGAAAGAGAACAGTTGTGGTATATTGAAGCAGAAGTGGTGTGAGAGTAGTTCGGATAATGTATGTATCATGTATGATAAAAAAATATTTCTACCATTAAATCAATCTGGGTTTTCTTATCAGGACAAAGGGGACATCCTTGAATCTTGATCTATTAATTTATTGAAAACAAATCTCTACCGATGAGCATTCAAACTTCAAACAAACAAGAACAAGAACAAAATAAGCACTTAAAAACAAACAAGATTAAACATTCGAAACATAATAATAATAATAAGATTAAACATTCGAAACATAATAATAATAATAATAAGATTAAACATTCGAATTTAAAACAAACAAGATTAAAAATAATCAGTCAAACAACGCCCAATTGACAACATAAACATAAGCCTAAAACATCCATCTATTTGTTCAATTCATCAAAAAGGTTTTTTTTTTTGTTTTTTTTTTTTTTTTTTGAAAATTAAGCAAGAAACCAAAACACCTGAACAGGGGACTAAACGCACAAACAAACTCACAAGCAGGGGAACAAAAACCACAAGGCCCACACTCAGCAAACAAAAGCAACAGAAACAACAGAAAAATAAAAGAGAAAACCACCCAGACACAGAGCTGCAAGGAAGCAAAACCCAAAGAGACCCCAACCAGAACCTGACTAATCCAGACTCCATTCATCAAAAAGTTGCAAATATAGTTTGCAACACATTTCTTGTCAAATCAATAAAAGCACCCATAAATTGTTTTGATTTTGTTCGATCATCAAACACAGAATCCAGCCACTTTGATCAATTACAAGCTGTCCAACTTCTGATCACCACCTCCTCCCATTTCCCACCAAGCACCTGCTTCCCTTTGGAGACCGAAGACAGACCATGCTTGGCTTGCTGTATATGAGGCATCTCACCTTTCCTGCCATTTGTAAACATAAAAAATAAAATGAAAAACTCATGGCACACGGAGCATATATGACAAACTTGTGTTCCACTCAGACTCAGTAGCTTAAATTACAACAATTGCCTTGATGGGTTTGATGATAGATCAGTCAGTCCCCACAGGCCCACACCACCAACAAATTGTAATGTCAGCATTTTTACTATCCAAAACTCATCAGTCATCACCTTATCAATCTAAATGCTAATTCACACAAACTGTACATGGTAGCATGCTAAAAAATAAAAAAATTCTAATGCTCTCTACAATAAGATTGAAATGTCAAATATGAGCCAAACAAAGCAATTTGATGTGATGCAGGGCATCTAAAAACTCATCGGTCATCACCTTATCAATCTAAATGCTAATTCACACAAACTGTACATGGTAGCATGCTAAAAAAAAATTCTAATGCTCTCTGCGATAAGATTGCAATGTCAAATATGAGCCAAACAAAGCAATTTGATGTGATGCAGCGCACCTAAAAACAGTGAGTGGCAAATTAGAAGCTTAATTTCCTCTGGTGGCCAAAGGTACAACAACAATTTAAATTTAATACCTCATCACATAAACACAATCTCTACTCAACATAATTAATTAGTTGATTAATTAGGAACCAAAGGCCATTTTGATTCCAAAGTAATGCAGCCTACAATGAAACTAAAAATGGGCTTGCATATATCTTTTAAAATTAATTGCCAAACACATGTAAAGGTGTTTAATATTTTGTAATCTAGAGAAATTATCCCAAAGGCAGCCTAATAAAATATGCGAAATAATAAAAGATATAGGATGTGAAATCTCACTCTGCGATAGCTCTACTGTCCTACGAAATTTGTACTCGCGCAGAATTGTTTCCACAAGCAGCATAGAGCACTTATAATCTTTGGCGAGTCTAGCAACAGTATAAACCTCGGGATTTCCGTTGTGCAAGCGACACAACCATACTTCCTCGGAATAATCTAACCTTCGCTTCGTATACGAATCTTTAGCAGCAGCAGCAGCAGCAGCAACAACACCATGATGATCAGATCCAACTGATGAAAAAGCTTGACGGGCGGGTGATGCGATTGTTGCATTAATGTTTCCATATGCAGGTATGGTTATGGTTCTGGTGCACAGCCGAGATATGGTAACAAAACGACTAAGCATTTTTCACAGATGGATGCGGAATCAAAACTCTATATAACCTTTTTACGATACCAAACTGCAAGTTTCAAAATAACTCTTTGTTAATTATAGCTTCTTTTTTTTTTTAGAGAAAATCTCAAAAGAAAAAGGTACGATAATAATTCTAAAAAGAAAAGGCAATTGATTAGACTGAAAGACAAACCTTGTAAACACACAAATGGCCGGAGAGACGAAGATGGAGACCGGATATTGGAGATGGAAATCGAAGAGATAGGGAAATAAAATGTAAGAAATAGAAAAGGGCTGCTAGCCTGCTACAACAACTGAAGTGAGAGAATTGAAACTTGAGTTTAGGGTTTTTTTTTTTTGTTTTTTTGGTTTAATATTAAAAAAACCTCCTCTCATCTATGAACTATTATCGATTGTACAGATACAAATGTTTTTAATTTTAGAATCCTCCTTTATAAACTAACACTGTTAACATTCTGTTTATGTTGATTGAGTTAGACTATTAAAATGTCGAAAATGTCACTATTTAAGTTTCAATTGTATAAATTGATCATTATACCCTCATACTTTTACCAAATAAATTAATAAAATAGTACAAAAGGCAGGAATGTTAACTTACAAATGATAAATTATTTTGTGGATAATTTTATCCCTAAAAATAACAAAATTACTAATAAACCAAAAACATTGAAAATAAACCAGAATATGTATTTATTTGTCTTTTTTAATAAATCCGAGCAAATAATCATTTTCAATGCTTTTAGTTCATTTGTTATTTTGTTATTTTAGGGATAAAATTGTCCACAAAATAACTTCTCCTTTGTAAGTTGACATTCCCGCCCATTGTATCATTTTATTAATTTTTATCTGGTAAACGCATGAAGGTATAATAGTCAGTTTATACAATTAAAGCTTAAATAAAGACATTTTAGACTTATTGACGGTTATTTTTCGTCAACTGGAATTACGACCAATTAGGGGGAGTGGTTTGTAATTTGGATATATAGGTGAAATATGTAAAGCAAATGAAAGAAAGATTTACGTCGAAAACCCTCGCTTTGAGGGAAAAAACCACGGGTGCCAGTCCGGCTAAAGCTTCAATATATCAATGGTGTTTTTACAAAGCTTTCTTACTTGAAAAATTGTCCCTTTACACATAAGAATGTACACTATTTATATGAGATGTATCAACCTTCACTTGGCTCACAAGGAGTTGGTTTTTAGAATCCTTGTATGATTCTTCCCATTTTGAGTGTTTGTGATTGTTTTGATTACATCCTGATTTGGTGTCTGTTCCGGATTTGATGTAATTGACAATCGTACTTGATTTGAGCTTTGATTCTGGGTGATTGATTCCTAATTGGTATGTGATTGTTGACCTTCAATCTTAGGCGAGAATTCCTCTTTGGTCCACTCGGCGTGAATGACTTGTCGGGCTTTGATTCGGGTGAATGACCTTTGCTAGGAAGACCACTCGGTTGACCTAAACTCCTAGGGAGGCTCTCTTCTACCCGAGTTACCCTTCTTGAGGCTTTCTTTGTGTTGCATGTTCATCCGCCCAACGAGGGCTCTTGATTCGAGCATTGAATATTAGGTTGGATTTTGCTGACGTGGTGCTTCTTTTTGTTTCTTTTGTTAATTTGATGATGTGTTAATACTCATGGAAATTCATATATAACAAGATTTTTTAACGGTCAAACTCAGTCAACACAAATGGAATGCTAACGGTCTTAGTCGATATGGGAGGTTTCTAATATAAAAGCATTTGTAACTATACATCCAATAATAGTTCAAAGGTGATGGAAGATTTTTAATATTAACCCCCCCTTTTTTTTCTTCCTATATATGTATCCAGGTTCCGATTTGGATACCAGCAACACAAATTTCAAAGGGCCCAAACCGTTTGTGTACAACCAAGTAATCCGACCCTCATTATATGGGTTTTTCCGATCCATATGTTAACCCAGACTTTTTTTTTCATGGCAGTGGTGCCTTTGTGAGTAGTTTGGAGAATATCCCAAGCCTCCTTAACGGTGTCTATGTTTTGAATGTAAGGAAAGTGACCCTCACCAACACCACCAAAAATAGCATTCAACCCTTTGAAGTTCCATGTGGCTTGATTACCGTCATTGACCGTCCATGCGGTTCTTGGCTTTAAAGAGACGACTCCCTGAAAGATTATAACCATTCTCTACGAGAACCCATGCACGCTCATCAATGGACTTAGGGCCCGTTTGTTTTTCCATCTGAATACTTAAAATTCATCAAAATTTCGTAGTAAGATATTTTTGTTTGTTCTGTAAGTGATTTGAGATTTGAAATACCATTGAAAACATTTGAGAAAAAAAAGTTAGAATTTTCAACTTTTATCTGAAGACTGGAAACTTGGATATGTTTTAACACCTTGATTCCATAAATGCCCTTAGACAAAATTTACAATTAATACAGTTTTTATTTCACAAAAAAAAAAAAAAAAAAAAAAAAAAAAATTCTGGACATTTGTTTGAGCATGGAGGTTGCCAACAACCTTGATGTTGGAGGAGAGGAGGCCAACGATCTCTTTGATGTCAAGTAGCCATTGACCTTTGCGAAGGCGACCGACGACCTGTTCAGCGAATCTAAGAGAGTGAGAGAGAAGAAGATCTAGAGAAGAGTAGAAGAAGATTCGAAGAAGAACAAAAAAAAAGAACAAGAAAGAAAAAGAGATCAGAGAATGAGAGAGAAGAAGATTTGTAAAAGCGTAGAAGAAGATCTGGAGAAGAGGAACGAGAAAAAAGAACAATAAAGAACAAGAAAGAAAAAGAGATCTAGGAGGAGAAGAAGATTTGGAGAAGAGAGAAAAAGAGTTCCAAAGAATTCTTATCATATATATATATATATATATATATATTATATATTATATTAATGTATAAATCTATTAATAATTAAAAGGGTATAATTGTCATGTTATTGGTTTTTAGACATCATAAATAAAAAAACAAACACATTATTCAGACTCTATCTATGTTATAATTTATAATAAACTCATAACTATGCTAATTTATCGTTGAAATATGATTCATTTGATTTATAATTATTTGTTTAAACTTGTCGTAAAATTTCTCATAAAAAAAAAAAAAAAAAAAAAAAAAAAAAAAAAAAAAAAATCTAACTTTAGATGTAAATATCCATCATTTTTTTTTAAAATTTTGACAGAATATTCACCACTAACGATAATATCCCCGAAATATCTGTAAATTTAGATGTCTGATATTGATACAGATACCGATATTAAGTTCTTTTTGCACCTATCCAACTTTTGTTCAAAATTTTACAAATTTCTTATGCAGTTAGCTGGTTAGTGGTGTTCCATTAAACGTTAAAGACAATGGGGTATAATGGTCTTTTAAGTATCTGTTCAAACATTTATAATAAAATAAAATAAATTGTAATTAAAAAATATGGAAGTTGGCATTATTCTTATAAGTGGAAATTGCTCAAAATGACCACATACAACATGAAAATTTTGTTTTTAACCGCAAACGAAAATTTAATTGTTAATAACCACATTTTTAAGAAATTACTTGAATGCCCTCATATAAAAACCATCCCCCCCCCCCCCCCCCCCCCCCCCCCCCCCCCCCCCCCCCCCCACACACACACACACACTCTCTCTCTCTCTCTTCCCCGTCAAATCTGATCATCTTCAAATCGTTGCTAGCGTCGTCACTTGGGCATGCATCACCGACGAAGGTGTCGCCGAGCTGCTTGGGTTGCGCCATCATGCTTCTTGGCTTCGCGACAATGCCGCAGTGCTGCCGTGCGGAGCTTGGCTTTGTGAACCAAGCGATAGCACCGTTGTGCTTCATGCCCAGGCGACAGCGTCGTCGTGCTTTGCCTGGGCTTCACGAGCATGCAACACCGCCGTCAGAGCTCCCCCTCCGTCAGCAATGTGATCTGCAGAAAAAAAAAAAAAAAAACTTAATTTGGGGAAGGTCAACAAGTCAACATTTCAAATTTCAAAAATTTCAAGTTTTTGTACAAGATTTCAAGTTTGAAAATTTCAAGTTTTTCTTCGAGATTTCAAGTTTGCTTCTAGATTTCAAGTTTCAACATTCAAGTTTTTAGTCATGATTTAAAGTTTGCTTCTAGGTTTTTAAAAAATAAACTAAGTTTAGGGATACTTTTGTAATTTATGGATATACACTGATTTTTTTTTAAAAAAAGTGGTTATTAACAAATAAATTTTCAAATGTGGTTAGAAATAAAAGTTTAATGTTTTGGATGACTATTTTTGGTTCTCTCTCCATTATTAATCTGGGAAAATATGTAGGAAAGATGATATGTTTGATACAGGGTGCTTCAGATCTCTCACATAATGACCTCACCTCATGATCTCCACCAAAGAGATGAGCTGGGCTTCAAAATCTTATTATCCAGTATATATATATATATATATATATATATATATATATTCTTTTCTTTTTCTTTTTCTGAATTACAACTATTAGGAGGATCATCGAAATTAGACCTTACAAGCACGATTTGGAATACTACTTTCATACTTTGGGATTTTATGACCAAAGATGAGATAAATATTTACAACTGCCAAATCTTGAACCTTGGTGGTAGAACTTTTGGTTGAAGACTCCAACCACCATATATATTTCATTCATCACAAAATTACATGAAATTCTCACTTTGAAAATAATTGCACTAGTTTTCTTTTGAGATAAATATATCATATTTACCAACATCTCCACAAAATCTCTGATTGAAACAATTCAAAAAACACAAGTTGTGCAAATTTTCGTTGGCAAGTAAACAATCCACTAATTTAATCCATTGATTTTTTAATTTAAATTTATAATAACATTTGTGTCTAAATCTTAAATTATTTGTACAAGTTTTTACTATTTTTTGAAAACGAGTAGATAAAAATACATCAAACTTCAAGGTAGATCGTGTATTAGCAAATTATCTGACTAGCAAGGCAGAAACTAACGTAAACATAATTCTTCATAAAAATATCTGAATAACAATTCTGGAAATCCTCCAAACCAGACAGTTGTCGGAGATTAATACAAGGCCAAACAAGAAATAAGAAAAAAAGCTAAGCTTCTCTTATATGATCTCTCGGACAACTGTTACAGTGAAACAGATGCCTATGCTTCAATGAAGTTCTTAACGTTCTTCAACCATAACAAGTATTCGCTGCTGTCTTTGTTGGTCATCAACTCAAACAACAAATTATTGGTGGCAGGCTCTAGTCCCCTAATCTCTAAATACCTGAGGAAGACTTTTACAAAGTTCTCTTCCAAATAACTGTTAAAGATGAAAGGAAGAAAGTCGTGTCAAATAGGCAGGAAATATAACGAATAGTCAAATAAAAACGTCGCTAGTGTGATAATAGCTTACTAGAAGTCAAGTCCATAGGGCATTTCATCCTTGGAAGTTTCTGACTTTTGAACTGACAAGGCGTGGATACTAAGTGTATTAGGATAACCGGAATCTGGGTAACCGGTACAACTGAACTTGAGGGATGTTCCACTATTCTTAGTGACGGTTACAACCAGGGGAATGGTAGCATGACAGCGTTGTGCAAGCTTTCTTTTCAACTTTTCCCAAAAAAAATCGTCATCATCCTTGGGTTGTTCACCTAGATCAAAATCTTGCTCGCTGAGTATAACTTTTCCCCACCTGATTGCATAATAAGATTCAAAATCATCCTCGGATTTTTCTGGATCACTTGGATCAAGATACGGCATGCTAACTTCAACTTTCACGAGCTCATCCTGATACTCTCTTGTTAATATTATAGTTGGCTGTCCAGGAATATCTTCAATTTTGAAAGGGAATCCACTCGGAACCCACTCCGACTGATAAAATAAATAATAGAACCGATAGAACAAAAATTACTGATATAATATATCAAAGTAGAACAATGGTATCTACAAGCTAGTCTGATAACATAAGACCAACCAAAATATAAGAGAACAATCCACTCAACCAAAGCTTAATCCAAAAGCCAATCAAATTTCTAAAAGATGCTTAAAATTTCTGTTGGACAAATACGTTCAAAATACCAAGTAACAATTGCAAAAGGTGAACTTCCTCTCGTCCCCTAATTCCTAAATCTATACAAGTCTTATAGCAGAAAATTCTATTCTTACCATCTTTTACATAATGCAACCAAAAAAATCCTGCCATACAAAGGATTTTCTTATATAAAAGCTACACCAACCTATGTAGCTATTCAGCTGAGTCAAGACGGGATTTTTATCATTCAAGCCGGAAAATTTTAAGATCCTAACATTCAAAGTTCCATTCTTTTCTAATTCCCCTAAGCAAAAGCAAAAGCAAAAAAAACAGAGCATCGTGTTCAATTTTAGTTGCTAAGGAACTTATATAGCATAATAAATCAAAATTCGAAAGAAACCAACTTTCTTTCGTCTCGTCCCCTAAATCTATACAAGTCTTATAGCAGAAAATTCTATTCTTAAAACCTTTTACATAATTCAACAACTAAAAAAAAAAAAAAAAAGCCGTACAAAGGATTTTCTTATATGATAGCTACACCAACCTACGTAGCTATTCAACTTAGTCAAGACGGGATTTTTATCATTCAAGCCGGAAAATTTTAAGATCCTGACATTCATAGTTAAACTACCACTATTTTCTCACCAACCAAACAGCAATAAACCAACCCAAAAGAAAATCAAAGAAGATTATACCCGATTAGGGCCATCGGTCTGCTCCACAGCACACTTGATTTCCGAGTCAATGACTTGCATAAGTGACTCATCGTAACTGGGCTTCTTCTTAGTCTCAACAGCAGAAGAGAACCGAAAAATGGGCACAAAAGAAGTCGAAGAGAGATGGCTTGAAGTAATGACAATAGCTGAGTGGTTACTTTTGTTGACTCGGGCGAGCCGAGCCAGAGATGAGGCCGATTTGCGAAGAATTGCAGCCAAAGCCATTGAATTTCACCAGATAAAGGGAGAAAAAAGAAAGTGGCGGAATGGGACCAGTGTGAATGAGTTAGGGTTACAGCATCTCCAATAGACTCCCTTAATGACATACCTTAGCTTAATTAAGGAAGTATGTGTATTTTTGTAACTCTAACAACTCCCCAAATGACTCCCTTAATTGTGTTCAAGTGGAGTTCACTCCTTTAATTAAGCGGTGTTTTTAGACCCCCTTAAAGTGGACTCCACCAATTTAAGATTATTTTATTTATTAAAAACTCAATCTAACATTTATTACACAACATCTAACATTTAAATAATAATAATAAATTATTAAAGGGACCATTTAAGGGAGTATTGTTGGAGTACATACTCCCTTAATGGCCCCTTACATCAACATTCACCCTTATTTAAGGGAGTCTTTAAGGTAAATTGTTGGAGATGCTTTAGGTTTAGAATTGTATTACATACCATCTCCGGTAGAGAGTTAGAAACGGTTGTCACCACGGCTTGAAGTTGTACCGGAGAGAGGTTGCATCGGAGATAAATTTTTTTAATAAAGTGACTGTTCATCCTACGTGGCATTTAATTTTTTCATAACCCATATTAGATCATCTCTAATGGTAATGTGGCTTGCACATGAAAAAAAAATGGGCAATATATCAATATTGTCAAGTCAATTGCTTCATATGTAGTATTTAACTAAACTTGATAGACATCTAAATGAAAAGTTGGTTTCCAATACTTCACTTGTAAAATAAATGTTTTTAATGACATGTCAAATTACTATTGGTCTCCTTAGATACACTTTAGAACTGTTGAAAAAAATAAAATAAAAGATAATAGTGGTTGCCGACTGGACCAACAAGATGGCTGTCCAACTAACCCTCTAAAATCAGAGTCATGTTGACATTCTCTAATATAATATTAATAACATTTCTAATGTTCATGTATTTCTAATTAATTTTTTATTTAATAAAAATAAATAAATAAACATACGTTGCACTTTATTGTCACCAACTTTGGCAGCCAGATTATACAATCATAGCCAGCTCCACGATATTTATATCAGTAATGCTACTCCACCCAAAAAAACAACCCAAATTTCCAACCCAAACCTATGTGGCAATATCACTCTAGAAGCTCTACTTGAAAATCTATACCAAACACACTCTTACTCAATTTGGGGGGACCGACCTACGGTAGATATAAAAGCTCTTTTGCACCGCATTGAAGGACAATTGTTGGAGGAGGCGTGGAGCAGCTTTGTTCAGCAAAGAAGGATTCCAACTTTGAAGGCGGAGCTTCAATGCATCTTTCGGGTTCTATTGCTATTTTAATTTCAATGTTTTTATAATTTTCTTTGTACCATGGTAGACGATGAAATCATGTGTTATGGAATAATTTTTAGATATATTTATTGATTCCCAAATATTGTTCTTTAATGTTTATGGTGTTTACTTCAATTGATTAGGAAATATAAAACCCTTTCATCTCTAATATCATGTATCATTGATAGTTAGGTATATGTTTAATTAATTAATGGTTGGTTTCGTAACATTAATTATAATTTCTTTAATTCTTTGTTTTTCAATAAATTGGATACATAGAATGTTTAAACCATCTCCAATGCATATACCAATGTCATTGGCAAATTTGGCACAATAAGATAGTAAAATGTTATATTTAACACATCATTTTAGCATTGTACTTTAATGTAAAATTCTATTTGATATGCTATATTTTATTTATTTATTATTATTTAAAATTATAAAAGTCAACAAATACAACCCATGCATTGAATATTTTTTTTAGAATTATTTCAATCTCAAATTTCCCTACCAAATTTGTTAAATTTTTATTATTTAAAATTAAAGAAAGTCAACAAATATTGTTGTCCCAAATTTGGCACTGCATTGAAGATGCTCTTAGGGATTGTATTTTAAAGCGAAGGAAAACCAACTTAAGATTTTGATTAATATGCTTATTATAAAATTTATGGGTAAACAATAAATTGATTTTTAATTGTTTCTCTGATTTGGGGAGTTAATAAATTAGCATGAATCTATGAAATTTCATAGTGGTGGATTTCAATACTTTAGTATTCTTTAATCGATTGTTTACGATTTTATTTGATTGTGGCCTAGTTTAATTTTAGTTTTAATTCATCACATTCGGTTAACTAGTTAAGAATTAGATTAAATTTAGATTCGATTAGTTTTTCATCAATCCTCGTGGGATCAACCTCGTACTCGCATTATTTATTCTACAATAGACTTGTGCGCTTTGTTGTATTTTAAAATTTATCACAACATATTCCTTGGGGCAAATTGCAATAAAATACCCTAATATTTGATGAAAATGCGACTAGATTGTACTTTTACCAAAATTAAAAGAAAGTAACATCGACTAACCTTTTGACCATTAGAATTAACATTTGACAAGTCAATTATTTAATAAAATGACTAAATTACCCCTAAGTGTAATAATAATAATAAAAAAAAGGGTAATTAGCACAAATACCCCCTGAACTCAACGTTCGTGGCTATTTCACCCCCTATACTTTTTTTTAGGCAGTAAACCCCCTGAACTATCATAAATTGGCAATGGCTAACGGAACCCTAATTCTGTCTAGGGAAAATTACACTAAGTTCCCCTGATTATTTATATAATTGCATTAAACAGGAAAAATATAATATGACACGAATACCCCTCTAACCAATTTTTTTTAAAAAAATTAAATTTAAAATTGAAATAATAGTTAAATAATAATTAAATTCTGAATTTTATTATAAAGACAATTAAATAAATAGAGAAATGAAAAAAGTAAATTGATATAACAATTATTTAAATTATCTTTTTATTTAAATATCCCTAAATATAAAACCAAGACAAATATTTAAATTATTTAAGAAAAATAAAAAAATGGTTAAATAATAATACAATTCCCTTTCAAAAAAAAATAATGGTGAAATATCCATCGGGAAAGGGTTGCCCAAAACGCTGTCCATGTAATAGTGAGGATGAGCTGAATCCATCACTACAAACTGCATATCTTCAGATGGCTTCCAAATGCCGTTTCCTTTGATTTATAAACCAGATGTTTATTTGCTTCAAACCCAGTACGGTTGAGTCAGCAAGCGCCAGCTTCTGCGATTCTTGTTCACAAATTAAAAAAAAATTCATATCGATTGTAGAAAATAAACAAGATCTTGCATACAATTTAGAACAGAAGGCGATAATATGATGATATTAAATGCAACGAAAAGGTTAGCCTTCCTAATTGTGTACCAAATCAGCAAGAGAAAACTAGCTAGTGTTCACCTATATATCTAGGTACATTTCGATGCAATTCCAAGGCCAAACCTGAGTTTAATTTTCTCTCGGGGTTTTTAATAAGGAATTAAAAAAATAACAAAAACAAAAGATACTACAAAGTTATTAGATGAAAGAAAACATTGTATCTAGCTTGAAGATAATTTAATTAAACTACACAAAAGCATATAAGAGCCGGAAGTGAGTCCGAAGCAACAGTAACATCAACATTAAGCCTCGAACGAACCTTTTCGATCTATACACAAATAATATTTTCAGATATTCAATTTCAAAATTTGGTATTATCAATTTTTATGGACATGGTAAATAAATGAATCTAACACACAGCTTTTTTCGGCCGGAGTAGCCTCCAGATTAAACATTAAATGTGTGATCTGAAAATCGTCGAAGCATATTGAAATCAAACTTATAGATACGATCCAAAAATCAACTCTTATAATGCAAATATATATATATATATTTACAAAACAGACAACTATTGTTACTTGATCTAAACTGTTCTTAACATTAAACCAACTAACATGTCAACTTAATTAGCTTCTATACATTTAATTCGAATGACAACTCCGAGATATATCATATATGGCACCTATGCTGGTCCGAAGGAGACTAACTCTGTGACCCATAGCAGACACAGTTCGGCCCCCATGGATATCACATCAAAGTCTCCAATCACCGTCAAAACCAGCTTCTCGTCCTTTATCTCCATATGAATTGACATAACACTTGTTAAATTAACATTGCTTAATTGTTTCCTCTCTTTTTTCCTTCATTTTCCCAACAGCCAAACAAAGTGACAGCAAGAAAAATTACAACAACAACAAAAAAAAAAAAAAAAGTTAAGTTTCAATACCTTGAAATCTAGATGCAATGGAAAGGACTTCTTTCATGGCTGGCTCAAAATATATCTCCACTATAATCACCGCTTTATTCATTTGAGCCTGAAAAAAAATTGAAATTTGATATAGAAATTTTGGCCTGTAAGTAGATAGTTGCCCAAGTATGTCCCTTGCATCATAATTTGTGCATCGGAGCCAGATTTTCGTGATACATATTCTTATCAAGCTATATTTGTATATTTGATTTCATATGTGGGTTCCCATTCCATAATACATTACACCATTGAGGAAAAAAAAAACAGAGTACGTACCCTTTCAGTACTAGTAGAGGAGCTTCCCTCGCAGCTGATTTCATCTGTGCCTGATTGCACTTCCCTCGCAGCAGATGCTGAGTAAAAACAATAATCACAACTGTTAAATCTAATCACTAGGAAGATAGATGATATCATATCCAATCCAAAAAAATCATCACACATTGCACACAGAACATGCTTGCATTTTCTGTACATGCTAAATGTCAATGCAAAAGAGAAGAGAAGGTAGATAAAGTTTTCAGCAGCTTACGAAGAAGAGAGACTCCATGTTTGAAGAGTTGATTGATATTCATCAAGAACATATTTTTGAAGAATTCCAAAATTTTATGGAACTTCGATGATCCTCTTGGGTTGTTGATCTCCCTCACCCTAGGGTTTGGGATGATCTCCCTCCCCGTAGAGTTTGAGATGACAATATGGTCTCCCAAAACGCCTGAAAAATAATAATAGAAATTATGATTAAAAATGAATAAAATTAAAAACAATAATGGTAATAGTAGAAGATGAAGAGAAAGGTTATTCTAAATGGGATGTACCATCCGCATGGCTATGCCTTGAAGGTTCAACAATCATGTCTCCCGTTTCTAAATTTGTGTCATTCCATTGTCTATCCCTTCAAAAAGTTCACAGCAATTTTTCGTAACACATAACAGAAAGTTAAAACGAAATAAAATTTGGTCTAGAAGCAAACCTTCCATTTCCAATCGGTGTTAGACAGTGAATTGTAAGCTGTAAAAACCAGGAGGAAAAAGTTGCAAACATGAGTAAAAATGAGAGGGATGATCCTCTAACATGTCAAAAACACCATTAAAAAACAGATAGGTAACGCGGCATAATAAATATTGCTTAAGCTCTAACAACTATCAATATTCAATATAGTGACATTGTTTATTTCTTAAGCATGGTACATCTATAACATATAAAACAATTCATTAGAGAAACTGAAAAAAGTATAGATCACTAACTCACTTGTAAAGTAGTCCCATAATTACAATTTTCCAACGGTAACGAAATAGAAACGGGTCTTTTTGAACTCATGCAAATTGCTAGATTAACATGAGCATCTCCAAGAATAGTGGATCTAGATGAATCCTGCAGCAAATATCATTTGAGTTAACTGTATTTGTTAATTCACACAAAAACAAAAGAAAATAAACAAATAAATAAATGTTGCAAATAAACAACACAGGCACATACCACAAGAATTAACTTAATATATGCATCACCATTTGATATCCTAATATACTTGGAAAAAGCATCCGTCCATTGGCAAAATCCATCCCGTACCCATGTTCTTTTGACTTATATAGTGTTTTGTCTCTCTCCACCAAGACAATCAAAACATATAGCTTTTCAAATCCAATGGGTACCTGCCATGACCATAATTTAAACATAATCCAGATTCAATGAATTATATCATAAATATGTATTTTGTATTGGAAACATAATTATCAAACTCCATTACAGTTTTCCAGTTAACTTTATGATCTTGCATTCTTGGTGAGCCAACAACGATTTTGTAATGTGGTCGCAAATGAAAAGAACTAGGTTAGATTAAAGTGCAATGGAAATTCTATATCTGAAGGTAACCGGAAAACAAACAAACTTGGCCTACATTTGTATGAGCTCCCGTGGTCACAAAACAAACTTGGAAAGCCCAACTCTTGCTCACACTGTAATCCAAGTAATGCAAAGGCCAAGGCAGCGAGTGAAGAAAATTTTAACACAGAAACATGAAGCCATAAAACAAAGATATGTTGATGACTGCAGTTGATAATGTTTCACATTGGAAACATAATTATCAAACTCCATTACAGTTTTCCAGTTAACTTTATGATCTTGCATTCTTGGTGAGCCAACAACGATTTTGTAATGTGGTCGCAAAATGAAAAGAACTAGGTTAGATTAAAGTGCAATGGAAATTCTATATCTGAAGGTAACCGGAAAACAAACAAACTTGGCCTACATTGTATGAGCTCCCGTGGTCACAAAACAAACTTGGAAAGCCCAACTCTTGCTCACACTGTAATCCAAGTAATGCACAAGGCCAAGGCAGCGAGTGAAGAAAATTTTAACACAGAAACATGAAGCCATAAAACAAAGATATGTTGATGACTGCAGTTGATAATGTTTCACATTGGAAACATAATTATCAAACTCCATTACAGTTTTCCAGTTAACTTTATGATCTTGCATTCTTGGTGAGCCAACAACGATTTTGTAATGTGGTCGCAAAATGAAAGAACTAGGTTAGATTAAAGTGCAATGGAAATTCTATATCTGAAGGTAACCGGAAAACAAACAAACTTGGCCTACATTTGTATGAGCTCCCGTGGTCACAAAACAAACTTGGAAAGCCCAACTCTTGCTCACACTGTAATCCAAGTAATGCACAAGGCCAAGGCAGCGAGTGAAGAAAATTTTAACACAGAAACATGAAGCCATAAAACAAAGATATGTTGATGACTGCAGTTGATAATGTTTCACATTGGAAACATAATTATCAAACTCCATTACAGTTTTCCAGTTAACTTTATGATCTTGCATTCTTGGTGAGCCAACAACGATTTGTAATGTGGTCGCAAAATGAAAAGACTAGGTTAGATTAAAGTGCAATGGAAATTCTATATCTGAAGGTAACCGGAAAACAAACAAACTTGGCCTACATTTGTATGAGCTCCCGTGGTCACAAAACAAACTTGGAAAGCCCAACTCTTGCTCACACTGTAATCCAAGTAATGCACAAGGCCAAGGCAGCGAGTGAAGAAAATTTTAACACAGAAACATGAAGCCATAAAACAAAGATATGTTGATGACTGCAGTTGATAATGTTTCACATTGGAAAAATAATTATCAAACTCCATTACAGTTTTCCAGTTAACTTTATGATCTTGGATTCTTGGTGAGCCAACAACGATTTTGTAATGTGGTTGCAAAATGAAAAGAACTGGGTTAGATTAAAGTGCGATGGAAATTCTATATCTGAAGGTAACCGGAAAACAAACAAACTTGGCCTACATTTATGAGCTCCCGTGGTCACAAAACAAACTTGGAAAGCCCAACTCTTGCTCACACTGTATCAAGTGACCAACAGACAAGTTTACAAGAGACTCACCTACATGGTTACTTGAGGACTGGAAAGCAACAGCCGTTCAACAATAATCATGATCAAATCAGACAAAATTAGTGAGGTGGCAGTTATTATTTAATTTCCCTGATTTCTGTAATTAGAATCTGAATTGGCTTTGTATAAGCTTTAGCTCTCGTCAATGGCAGCCTCAAATGACTGACTTGCTCCCTCTCTCTCTCAGTACTTTTAACGAGCACATTGTTGATCTTTCAATTTTTACTCTATACAGTACAGATAGAAGCACAAGGCAGCAATGCAGTCAAACACATTTGACATTTTATTTCCTAAATCAACACGTGAATATATCTATCTACAGTGAATAAATTTCAAAATAATAATAACAGAGCATTAGCGTGAACAGAAAACATGAAAACGAGTTTGCCTCTGAAAATGGAAAATCCATACCTCAAGAGCCTTAAAGTCGGAGAACTTGAAATCGAGTCTGTCTCCAGATTTATGCGACAGGATTTTGCGTAACTTCAACATTTTGCTTTTCTTCTGAATTTCACGGAAACAAATGAATTTAATGAATTAGCAGAGCAAAGCAGTTTCACATCAATTTTTTAACACAAAGAAGACAAAAAAAAATTCAAAAAAAAAAAATCAACACAACAACAACACAAAAGCTTTGTTTGAAATGTCCATTTTTCTTCGGAATGTTTTCAAAAATAAAAAATAAAAGCTTTTACTTGGCCATCAAACAACAACACAAAAATCAAACTTTTTTTTTTTAAAAGAACTACAACACTACGAAAACATCTGATCTCTACTCAAATGTGACCTCAAACAACAACAACAACAACAACAAAAAACAAAACTTTGGTAGAAAAATGTCATTTTTCTTCCAAATGTTTAAAAAAAAATAAAAAATAAAAAAGCTTTTACTACCATCAAACAACAAAACAAAAATTAAAAAAAAAAAAACTACAACACATAATACAACTGATATCTACTCAACTGTGACCTAACAACAACAACAAAAAATCAAAATCAAAACTTTGTTTGAAATGTCATTTTTCTTCCCCAATATTTTGAGAGAGAAAAAAGTTTACTTGACCATAAAAATAAAGAACAACAACAACAACACAAAGAAGACAACTAATTAACAAAAGAAACAAGGCATACCTCTTCTAATATTCTTCTCTGGTCTCTACTCAGCTTGTGCTCTCTATTCTCTACTCAGCTGGTGCTGCTCTCTCTGATCTCTGCTCTCTCTTTTTTTGTTGCCAATAAAATGTTGGCCGATATGTTTTGTAACGTGATATGAACTTGTTTTGGTGTTTTAACTTGGAGTGCATTTTTGCTCAGCCACATTAAGTAGGGTCAACCATGACCACCCACTCAGGTATTGACACGTGTTAAAAAATTGACACGTGTTGAGTGGGTGGTAATGGTTCACCCTAGTTAGTGTGGGTGAAATAAATGCACTCTTTAACTTGAGGTTAAATAGGATTTGTAAATGTAAAATATTCATCACTGACCCACCGTCAGGGCGGACCCACGTTAAGGGTACCTCAAATTTTCAAAAATAAAATAAAATTATTTATATATATAAAAGAATAATTAACATAAATTGCACTAGGTAATTTTTAGCACAACTGGTAGGGTTCCTCCCTTCACCATTAATGGTGATGGTTCAAGTCCCACTATTTGCACATACATTTTAGCTTGATTTTAATTATTTTTATATTTTTTTTTAATTTTACCATATTTTCTTATTCATTTCTCAAATTTTTATTTTCTTCTAAGTAAAAACAATTCACTTTCTCTTTCCCAACATCTTAACTACCCTCAATTTATGGTTATTTGATTCAATTTTTTTATATTGAATAATATGATAATATATTATATTTTAAATTTTTATTATTTCTAATAGTTTTAGTTTGATATACTTAACGCATCCCATCAAAAACCCTAAAAAAATTTTAATTTATTGTATTGAAATAGTCAATCTATTATTATGATTCATTTTATTTATCCTATCTATTTTTGTTTATTTTATAGTTTTAATTTATTTAAAATCAGTAAATCAATAAGTTATCTATAATTTGAAGAATAAAAATCAAAACATGTCTAGTAATATTTATTAATCAATTATTTTATAAATTTAAAGTGAATTTATTATAAATACAAGACAAAATTTATTATTATAAATTAGCTTGTAATTTATGTTTTTTTTTTTATTGTTATCATTTATTTATTAATTGTGTTTCTTGTTTTTATTTATTTTTAAATGTAAGATTATTTAGTTCATATTGAGTAAGTGTTATTTTTTTTATTATATACCCTAAACTTCGTTATAACATCATTTTTCTTTATATTCATTTTTGTTTCAAAAAAGAAAAAATCATTCAACTATGATCTTAAGTTTTCACTTTTCAGTATTTTTTTTTTTATATAATTATTATTATTCAAGTGCTCCACCTGATTAAAATTTTTGGATCCGCCACTACCCACAGTTGATGTGTCCTGGTTGATGTAAACCATTGTTAAAATATAAACCCAAATATGTTAAAATAATTACGTATTCAATCTAAAATTTCACTCTGTTTTACTAGGTATGGTAAATAAAGATAAAAGATGGAAATTTTAGAAATTACAGTGAAGAAACAAAAGATTTCTTCAACATATAAACAAGCAGAAACGACGTCGCTACCATCCCTGGTACTGATGTTTTTGGGCCGATATTGGGCCGGAAATTAGAAGTATAAGCCCATATTTTTAATTTTAGAGAAAAAACTTATGTTCCAATATTGAATTGAATTATATGGCTATATACTGTATATAATTTAATTCGACACCATTTCAATATAAATTTCTAATTACATTCTGATTATGAACAAAAAAATTGTTTTTTTAAAAGGATGACAAAAAATAATTGTAACAAAAAAATGAAAGAATAATCAATTATTAATCTCCCTTTAATTACACAACCTAAATATTAAAACTAATATAAGAAAATTGAAAAAACATCTATTGGCCTTCTAATAAATATCCAATAACCATATTATGAAATTTTGTCCTGGAATTGTTTTTATGTTTTTAACAACATAAAATTTCGTTTCACCACATAATCAAACAATTGTATTTTTAAGTTTTTAACTAAAATTAGTATTCTTTTCAAATAATTAACTTAGAATATTGCTATTAGTATTTTCCCTATTTTATGATTTTATTTACTATTAATTAGAGGAAATTACTTTATTATTTTTTTGAAATATTACAAGAACTATCACAATAAGATTGCTGAGACCTGTCAGATCAAACAATACATGTGCGGTCCGGATATCTACTCCTATAACAGGAGATAACTACTCCTACAACCTGGGAAGGAACACTCCCCACACATGCTTGTAAAATGCGTATGGTGAGATTTGAACATTTCACCACTTATGTGAAAGGGAGGTGCACTACCAGCTCTGCTAAGAGATGATGTGCGGAAATTACATTATTATGAAATTATGTTTAGCTGCTGCCTGCTACCCATGATTTTATTTACTATTAATTAAATTCATATATAATAGAAAAATCCTTTATAAGGTATGTAGTTTATTAAATAGTTTGAAATTAATTAAATACAATTAATTACCCTTTCAACTAATCTCTCTTCCCTGCCTTGTCAAGATATTAATCAACGTCTTACCGGGTCCTAATAGACTTAAGACCCAATCAATCATTTAACATATATATATATATATATGTAAAATGAGAAAAACACGAAATAAAAACTAAAACAAAATCAACTTGCTTATAGAAAAGTAATTTAAAGAGTCTAAAGCTAAATTAAAATAAGTAATCAAATCCCACACATTCATATTGGTTGTGTGTATTTATTAATGTGGGGCTGTAGGCCCAATGTGAATGTGTAGTTATGGTTGGACGTTCTGAAATTATAAAGTCCTGAAATTATAAAGTGAGGACGGTCTTGACTATAATTATTTTATATATATATATATATTATATAATATATATATATATATAATGAGTCTTTCATAAGGGATCTTTTATTTTAATTTCGGTAAGAAGCACCATAAAATCACATTGATTTAAATGATTTTTGATCTGAATTTTTTTGTGGATGATAAGTTCATTGAAATCTATCTACGAATAAAATTTAAAAAATTTCAAATACTAGAACTATTTATTCCGATTTTTTTAAATATAGAGACATCGGAAAAATGAGTGAAATATAGGAAAATTCAAGAAAATAGTTCTAGTGCTTACAAAATTCTCAAATTTTATTCATAGATAGATTTCAATGAACTTATCATCCACACAAAAATTCAAATCAAAAATCATTTAAATCGACGTAATTTAATGGTGCTCCTTACCGAAATTAAAATAAGAGATCCTTGATATATATATATATATTATCAACTAATAATTTGAATCTCCATATCCTTTTTTTAGACAGGTCAATCTACATATCTTGTTCTGTATATATGTAAAGGAAAAACATGAAATAAAACAAAAACAAAATCAACTTGCTTATAGACAGTAATTTAAAGAGTCTTAAAGTTAAATTAATAACCTTCTTATATGCATACCAAGCTTGGTATGCATATGATAATAAGATACGTACATAATTTGCGTATGAATAGATATTAGGCTTATAAATAAGTAATTAAGCTACACATGAACTATATAATTAATATTATCACCATCATATAATTAATATAAGCTAGCTAATTAAGTTCAATTAATTAACTTAAAGCAGCGCCGAAGAACTCATTCATGATTAAGAACAAATAATAAAGACATTAAGTCATCCAAATTCAATGAATTATATACACATCTTAACAAGAACATCAACATAATCTTCAATTCATTGTTGAAAAGAGCTCATTCATGATTAAGAACAAATAATAGTCACGCAGAAATCCTACATTATTGTTAGCAGTACTCCTTGTTATAATCAAGCCTACGTGGCAAACGCGTTTTATTCAATGCGTTAATTGATGGTTTTTCTTTGAAAGTTCTGGTTCAGACACAAAATCAACAGGTTCTGAGATTATCATATTTTAGTAAATCATAAATTTGTATTTTTATTGTAATTATAATTTATAATTATCTTTGTCTCAGGCTTCATTAGCTTAGACTGCATGATACAATCAGCTTTGAGCTTTAACATTTCAAATGCAAACTTTCATTGAAATGGAAACTCTAATTCCAGACAAACGGACGTTTTCGATCACATTCCAAGTGTGATGCTCAAAATGAGTCAAATGAGGCTCCTTAGAGCCTTTTGGCCACTTGCCCGCCCAGCTATTTTGAATTAGTTCCACCCCCCTAGTTTGTTATAAATGAGGTTATTTATAGAGTTTATGAGTGCCTTGTGCGTACGTGCGGTGTACGTATCATTGTATGTTATGTTATTTGTGTATGTATGTTCTACTGATTATGTCTCCTGAATGTTACACATTTGGGTCCAACAATAGCCCCTCAAGTTCTCAACTCTGGAGTTTTTCGTAATGGAGTTAGGGACTTGACTAGCTATATATCATCCAGAGTAATTTTAACTTGGCGTGTTATTCGAAAGGAGTCCATTCGGAGATTCCTTTCGAAGGCAATTTGGTTCCGTAGATCTTTTGGGGACTTTGTCCCTTCGAATGTTCTTTTCGGAGATAATTTGATTCCGTAAAACTTATGGAATACGAAAACCTTAATCGAATCCTACCGTTAATTCTATTGTTATATTATTATTATTCGCTAAATCTTTCGATTCGGGGTTTGTCCCCACATCTGTAATCACCTCTGACGGTGAAATGAATATCAATTTAATTTGAATTTATTCTAAGTTTAGTGGTTCGGTTGTTGTATATCATTTCTTTTCATTATTGAGCGTCACCCATTTATAGTTTAAGTTGTGTAATGGATTCATCAGTGGTTAATACTTTCAGATTTGTGGGTACTCCATTTGCTAGAGTCATTATTATGTTATTTTTTTTTATTATTAATAGTTGCACTAGGTGTGCTTTGGTGTTCCGTATTGGAAGCTCTAAGTTTTTCGCACTGGTTGCGCTTCGGTGCTCCGTATCGGAGGCTTCAATTTGTGCATTGGACGTGCTTCGGTGCTCCATTTTAGAGGCTTTATTATTTTTTGCACCAGTCGTGCTGCGTTGCCCCACTCTGGGGGCTTTTAATCTTTGCACTGGTTGTGCTTTAGTGCTCCATTCAGAGTCTTGTGCTCCATTTCGGAGTCTTTACGCTCCCCATGGAGAGTCTTTTGCACTCAAGGTGTTGTGCTCCACTGTCGGAGTTTTTATGCTCGTGCAAAGTCTTTTGCACTCAAGGTGATGCCCGTGGAGAGTCTTTTGCACTCAAGGTGCTATGCTCCAATTTTGGAGTCTTTGTTTTCGGTGGCGATTGCGGGGACCTTGCCCCTCTGATTCTTCATTATGTGACGCTTCCGGTGACTGAGCCCCTCTAATTCTTCAGTTCTGTGATGCTTCAGGGGACTGAGCCCCTCTGATTCTTCAGTTATGTGACGCTTCCACTTTTGTGACGCTTCCGAGGACTTTCTTTTGTGATAGATTGTGTTGTATTTATCAAATATTACAAATATACGTTTAAACAGTAAAAGAAATATTACAAATGTATGTATTAAATGATAACATAGCAGAACTTTTCGGATATCTCGATTGGTTCCGTAGAACTTATCGGATATCTCAGTTGGTTCCGTAGAACTTCTGAGGACTTTGTCACTTTGGCGAGAATGTAGACACAGAGTATTACGAATGTGTTAAATAGTAAATAAATATTACAATATAGGCATTTAATAATAAAAGAGTAAAACTTTTCGGATATCTCGGTTGGTTCCATAGAACTTATCGGATATCTCAGTTGGTTCCATAGAAATTCTGGGACCTTGTCCCTCTGATTTTTAGTTCCGTAGAACTTTTGGGGACTTCGTCCCTCAAGAGATTGTATATATAAAATACTACAAATGCATATATTTCAATAATCAACGAAAGATGACGATGACACCTTTTCTGATGTTGATGACATCGGCCAAGAAGGTAAATTGTAAATCGGTAAATTCTGGTTCATATGGTGGTGGAGGTGTCGGTCCACTCTCTGGTTGACCGGAAGGTGACTATTCATCAATCTTCTTCGGCGATTTTGACTGCTTTTCGGTGTCAACGGCCGTCAGCCAAGAAGGGAAAGTTGTAGATCTAGTGATTCCGTTTCCAGTGGTGGTAGAGGTGTTAGCCCACTCTCCGTTTGATCGGACGGCGGTTGTTCTCCGAACTTTGGCGGCTATTTTGACTGCTTTCCGGCAGTCAACGGTCATCGGCCAAGAAGAGAAAGTTGTAGATAGGGAAATTTCGCTTCCAAGTGGTAGAGGCATATGCCCGATCTTCGTTGACCGGACGACTGTTCTTCAAGCTTTTCGACGGTCGATTTGACCCCTTTCCGTCGATCAGCTAGTGGAGATCTGGGCAACCCTTCCGCAGCTCTTCGGTGAGCTATCAGTTGTTCACTTAGGGTACCACGAAGTTTAGTTCTGGAGCCCCTCCCTCTAGTGCCTGTTGATGCTCAAAATGAGTCAAATGGGCTCCTCGGATCTTTTTTGCCACTCGCTCGCCCAACCATTCTGAATTAGTTCTAACCCCCCTAGTTTGTTATAAAAGAGGTTATTTATAGAATTCATGAGTGTCTTGTGCGTATGCGCGGTGTACGCATCATTATGTGTTATGTTATTTGTGTATATATATTCTACTGATTATGTCTCCTGAATGTTACACATTTGGGTCCAACAGTAGTCTTGGTTGCTGATCTGGGTGTAGTACTGGTCTTGCATTGTAGAACTCTGGAGCTCTCATTATTTAGTCCTTCAAGAGACGTATTGTTTCGACAACGCAAGATTGGGCTTGAGACCACTGGTTGAGACTGAGACTGCAACCGAGGAGTAGAAGGATTGCTACTACCTATGAAAAACCCTAGCTTTGTACAACTTCTGGGGCTTGGAATAACACTGGGACTTGGACTACTTTGTTGCTACTATCTCTGAAACCGCCATGGTCACTTCTGACTCGAGGGATTGTCGTGTAAAACGCTCTTCTCCACCAGTACCCATCTTGTCAAACACAAACCAAAACTAGTACACACTCTTTTTACTCTGCTTTTTGACTAGTATATATTTCTCTATCCCCAGCTTTGTTTACCCTTTCAAAGACTTGGAAAATGATAAAGAAAGAAAAAGAAGTTTTGTTTTTGATCGATCTGGGACTGTCACAGAAGACAAAATGGTAGGATCGAGTTCAAGAGATTTGAGCATGGGATCAAACGAAAATAAAGTAAAAAAAGACAAACAGGGCTATTTCTCTGATTATAAAGATTAGAATAAACCCAGACTACTTACTCTATATTCCTTTTCTAATCTTTATAATAAGAGAAATAGCCTTGTTTGTCTTTTTTTACTTTATTTTCGTTTGATCCCATGCTCGAATCTCTTGAACTCGATCCTACCATTTTGTCTTCTGTGACAGTCCCAGATCGACAAAAACAAAACTTTTTTTCTTTCTTTATCATTTTCCAAGTCTCTGAAAGGATAAACAAAGCTGGGGATAGAGAAATATATACTAGTCAAAAAGCAGAGTAAAAAGAGTGTGTACTAGTTTTGGTTTGTGTTTGACAAGATGGGTACTGGTTGGAGAAGAGCGTTTTGCACGACGATCCCTCGAGACTCAGAAGTGACCACGATGGTTTCAGAGAAGCAGCAACAAAGTAGTCCAGTCCCAGTGTTATTCCAAGCCCCAGAAGTTGTACAAAGCTAGGGTTTTTCATAGGTAGTAGCAATCCTTCTACTCCTCGGTTGCAGTCTTAGTCTCAACCAGTGGTCTCAAGCCCAAGCTTGCGTTGTTGAAAAAATACGTCTCTTGAAGGACCTCCTAATAATGAGAGCCCTAGAGTTCTACAATGCAAGACCAGTACTACACCCAGATCAGCAACCAAGACTACTGTTGGACCCAAATGTGTAACATTCAGGTGACATAATCAGTAGAATATACATACACAAATAATATACACACAATGATGCGTACACCGCACATACGCATAAGGCACTCATAAACTCTATAAATAACCTTTTTTATAACAAACCGGGGGCGGAACTAATTCAGAATGGCTAGGCGGACGGGTGGCCAAAAGGCTCTAAGGAGTCTCATTTGACTCATTTTGACCATCAATTAACGAGTTTGCTTAACTTCAACATTTTGCTTTTCTTCTGAATTTAAAGGAAACAAATGAGATAGGAAACTGTTTAGAGAATTATACAAGGTTAGTGAGTCAGTGTCTCAGTGACCATCAAACAACAACAAAAATAAAAATAAAAATAAATCAAAACTTTTACTTGACCATCAAAACGATACAAAAATCAACTTTTTTTTTAAAAAAAAGAACTACACCTCCGATCTCTACCAACTGTGAGTCGGTGACCATCAAACAACAACAACAAAAAAAAAATTTCAAAACTTTTACTTGACCATCAAACAATGATACAAAATCAAACTTCTTTTTTTTTTTTAAGAACTACACATCCGATCTCTACCAACTGTGAGTCGGCGAGACGGCGACCATCAAACAACAACAAAAAAAAAAAAACTTTTACTTGACTATCTTTAACAGAGTCAATAGAACAAGAAATGTTTAATAGTTTCAAAACTTGTTTTAACACATGAGCATTTGGATGTCCAAGCTTGGAATGCCACAATGAAGCAATGCTCTTAGACTTTACAGACTCATAATCAATACGATCAGCTATAAAAGTACCACTAGCTCACTTATTTGTACACTTTTTGGACTCAGCACAGGACACTTTACAAGACTGATTACAACATATACAAGAGGACTGACACTTTGATTGATTACAAGCCTGATTTTCAACATGAAAATCTTGTTTATTACAATTTAGACAAGGAACTTTCTGCTTACGAGAATACCAAGCAATCAGATTGGGTCCTAGAATACACAAAACCCACTTGTGGATCTCCTATCATCCAAACAAGATGCCCAATCAGCATCGGTAAAGGCTTCAACATAAAGTGATCTCCACTCAACTGTGAGTCGGTGACCATAAAAAATAAAATAAAAAAAATCAGAACTTTGGTTGAAAAATGTCATTTTTCTTCCAAATGTGTTTCAAAAAAATAAAAAAATCAAAGCTTTCAAAAATCAAAACTTTATTTTTATTTTTGAAAAAGAACAACACAAAGTAGAAATTAACAAAAGAAACGAAGGCCTTACCTCACAGGTCTTACTCAGCTTGTTCTCTATCCTCTCAGGTCTTCAAAAATCAAAACTTTATTTTTATTTTTGAAAAAGAACAACACAAAGTAGGAATTAACAAAAGAAACGAAGGCCTTACCTCTAAGATCTCACTCAGCTTGCTCTTTATCCTCTCAGGTCTTACTCAGCTTGCTTTTAACCTCTCAGCTTGCTCTCAGGTCTTCAAAAATCAAAACTTTATTTGCTCTTCGAATGCAATTCTTTTTGCCAGAAAAAAAGTTGGCTATTTAACCCTTTTTTGCTATTTGCATGCAATCTTTTTTTTCCAATAAAATGTACTGTTTTAACCTTTTGAATACGTACAATTTTATTTTTATTTTTTTTGAAGACGACCTAAAATTAATTGTTTCAAAAGGAAATTAAAGAATAATTAATAAACTGGCAATTGTCTGATACTTATTTATTAGAGGTGCCAGATGGGTGGTTCAGCCGGTTCAGACCATAAATTTTAAAGCCAAATTGGGTTTGGCCTCAATTTGTTCGACTCACTACTCAACCTAAATATTGAAACAAATAGATAATAAAATTGAAAAAAAAAAAAAAAAATCCATTGGCCTTCTAATAAATATCCAACAACCATATTATGAAATTTTGTTCTGGAATAGTTTTTATGTTTTTAACAACATAACTTTCGTTTCACCACATAATCAAACAATTGTATTTTATTTTTAAGTGTTTTAACTAAAATTAGTATTCTTTTCAAATAATAATAACTTAGAATATTGCTACTAGTATTTTCCCTATTTTATGATTTTATTTACTATGAAATTATGCTTAGCTGCTACCAGTATTTTATTTACTATTAATTAAAATTCATATACAATGGAAAAATCCTTTATAAGATATTTTATTAAACAGTTTGAAATTAATTAGAGTGAAAAGTACAATAACTAGTTTAATTAATTACTCTTACAACTAATCCCTCTACCCTCCTGCCTTGTCAAGATATTATCAACCTCTTGAGTCTTGTGACCCAATCAATCATTAAATTTATAATTTAGCCATGCAACTCACAATAGGTTTACATGCATGCATGAACGGATCAATAAGTGGTGGCCTACCTGCCTCATCAGCATAAAAACAAAATTATAAATAAATATACACAAGACGTATTATTAATTTGAGATTTGAGACTTGAGAGTCGAATGTCTCTATGCATCATTTTTTGAGGGTTTGGGTTGGAAATTTGGGTTGGTTTGGGTCCAATAGCTTTATTCTTAAAAAAATAATAAAATTAAAAAACCTTTAAAATAAGCAACGAGAAAAAGATAAAAGAAATAGAAAAATTATTTAAAATAGCTACATTAAAAGACCAATTTTTCTCTCATAGTTAGGCACATAATATAGATATTTATAGCATGATATTAGAATGATAAATATACCTATATTGTGTGCCCACGGAAAAAATTAATTAAAAAACCATGAAAAGACTGATAAGACATAGAGATTATATATTGTCTCGAGGGTAATTTGGCAAATTTTGGAAACAAATTTAATAGATTAAATAACAATGTGATAAGTTTTAATGCGTACTGTTGATCATATATTACTAAAATATAATTGGGTTGACAAAATTAAAGTTAACAAATTGTAATTTGGAGTTTGATATAGAAACTAAAAAAAAAAAAAATAGGTTTGAATCATTGTCAATTATTACTTTTATACTCACTTATTATGTTTCATTGCATTGTATCTTTAACGCCGTAGGTAAATGGACGAGTTTGGGATTTGGATAAATAATTTCCAAATCAGCGGCACGAATCCTATTGATAGTAAAAGGTTTTAAAAAAAAATAACCGATCTAAATAGTGGATAAATCTCAACCGATTATATTTTACTGTATTATATTAAACTTTAGACTATCAAATCGGTTTTTAACCAAAAAAAAAAAAAAAAAATGTAATCATCATTTGTGACATGACAATTAGATGCGAGTTAATAGAGTAAACCGTATCAAACTTGTTCAGTTCTGTTGTAATTTTATATATTCAAATATTCAATTGGTCTCTACATAACCAACCAAACTATTTCCATTCTATCAAGACGTACCAGCTGCTTCCTTTTTAGATGTACCTGCTTGCCCGTTATGGTCATAAAGCTAGTCAAAACAAAAGGACTTTACCTGACAATTGATATTTTCTCAGTAGAGTCATGTGAAAAAATCTTGGGAAATGTTGGACAGATAGAAATTCAGTCAAGAAAAGAACAATGCATTGACCGCTTACCAACACCACCAATGCATTCTCTGTTGCATTGGTATGTATTTATGTCCCAAAAACTGCTACCTCTGAATTAAATTAAAATGATGTAAATGAAATACTGATGCCAGATTTTTATGATCTTTTTTCCTTATTTAGAACTGTGAAGATACTGGAAGCTCTGGTATTTTTCTTGAATTATAAAGTTGAAAAGTGGTTGTTGCATCCAAAATGCATGGATGAAGATTGGCAATTTTCAACCCCAAATTGGTCATTACATGTGATGAATGATGTTAACATGTTGATATTCTCACAATCATTCTCTTGACCAAGAAAAATAATAATTGACTCTTAAAAAAAGAAAAGAAAATGAAACACAGAGATTTGATAGATGAGATGATATCTGATAGAGAGAATCCAGTTGTGGTGTTTGGTGGGAGAATCTCATTTCTCCAATCAACTGTTTACTTTGAAGTTACAGAACTGTTGGTTCTAAATCACAATTAAAAATTATTAAGTAATAAATATGACCCTTAACTTCACTCACAAGAGGATTCGATAAATAAATCCTCTTAAGCACACACCAAAAAAGTTTTCACATTGCCCATAGTATAGTACTTTAATGTAAAAGCCATTCTACATTGCATATTTGCACCTCCCTTCTAGAAAACAACGAACATTATTAAGTTAAGAGACCTTAAATCTTATACAACTAAACCTCTCGACGGCTAAAGTAATTACGTAATTTTACAACATAGACTATAACACCTCTATGTAGCATGGACACTCCTCCATAGGCATGTAGCCCATGTTGGACACGTATCCGTTTACAATACTCGTTAGACATGGCAGGATACATGTCCTACACATCAAAAAACGTGTCAATTGACTTTTTCAAAAGTCAACGGAGGGACATGCGGAGGACTCGGCAAAGACACGCGAAGGATACAACTGAGACATGCGGAGGACATGCAGAGAATAATTTTTTTTTTTAGTGGGGTCAAAATATGACTTAAAAAATAGGGACCAAATCCAATTATTCAAACATTTTTATGAGTTTATATATATATGTTTTATTGAATTCTAGAATCTTGTAGCTTGTATTTTATCGAATTATCTTTTTATATATTATTATTTTTAAATATAAAATATTATTTTAAGTACCGTATCCTACCATGTCTATATCCCCATATTGTACCATGTCGTATCACTGTGTCCATGCAACATAGAATACCTAAGTGCTTTTAATCCTTCCTAATTGACCATCACTTTTCTCTTTGCACTTGCTTTCCTGGCAAGTGTGTTTCGGCTACAGGCATTGTTTCAGGAAAACAAAGGAGGGCATAAAACTGAAAAAAGGTTGCTTACACTAGGAAATATTATAAAGGGGATTTACTTAATTATAAAGGTTATAGTTGCAAGCAAGAAAGAACAGCAATGCAAGGACACAAGATGTGGGTACAGTAACAGCATGGTCATTACTCATTTAGCAAGGCATTAAAGTGCACATATACAAATATCAAATATCATTCAAATGTTAATTATAAAGAACATACATGCCAACAAAAGTACAATGAAACAGTACAGTAAATAGGATACAATTGGGATTACTTATGGAACTAAAACAACAGAGTTAAAACCTCATTACATGAATGCAGCAAACACCCTCAAAGTCGAAATACATACAACCATCAAATCACAAATTCTCTCTCAGTAGATGTGAGCATATCCTAATACCATCATATATAGAAGGAAGTTCTCAATGAGATGATAAAGAATTTTAAAATCATTAAAGAAACACATAAGCGAGAGTCGAAAGTTACAAAAACTGTGCATGCAATCCAGCGAGAATAGCAATGCAAGGTGACAGCATGGTGAATGACAAGCCAACAAGCTTTCAACTTCCTACGCAGTAAAAAAATTTAAATTAAAATCTTGATTACAATAGCAATTAAGTAACTGAACACATTGTAAATGAATAAGAGACAAAAGATTAAAATTACTCGGTCTTTTAGTTTAAAAATTAATTTTTCTTAAAAAAAAAATAGTTGTTTATTTTGTTAAAAAGTTAACAGAAATTGTAAAATGGTTATTACTAAAACTAGAGTTCATTTGGCTTTTGTTTGGTGGTCTGGTGGCCTTCCTGTGGCCGTGTTATAACAGCCACTTTTGGCTTCTTTGGATCTCGAACTCGATCATGGGAGTGGGG